>JAWNPQ010000185.1:4782500-6208333 GCA_035047465.1 Drosophila sordidula | reverse complement strand
AAAAACCAGCAATCAAAAGTTTTGTTAAAAGTTCAAAGAGCGGCTTGTGCTTTTCGAGAAGTCTTCAAGCAGGCAAAACAACAAGTTCCAAGAACAAGTTCAAAGATCTTGTTGAATCTGAGCATTGTTATCTTTAGAATTCGATTCAAAGAGCTGCTCTGACCCAGATACATTCTAAGCGCTAACCAAATGCTTATCTCGCTCCGTGGCGCAAACTTGTCAGCTGACTG
This sequence comes from Drosophila sordidula, assembly GCA_035047465.1. NCBI lineage: Eukaryota > Metazoa > Arthropoda > Insecta > Diptera > Drosophilidae > Drosophila > Drosophila sordidula. The sequence goes on along the minus strand of JAWNPQ010000185.1, from coordinate 6,208,103 downwards.
AGAAACTTGGCTCAAATGCAATTTGCATGCAGCTTGTGACGCAAATGCGCGTTCCTGTCGCATTTTATGGCTTATCAATTGAGATGTTGTTTGTTTCTTTCCTTGCATTTTTTTTTAACTGCTACGTGCCTTTGACCCACTAGTATAACAACATTATAGTGTCGCCTGAAACCCCCTCTCCCCGCCCCCACCCCCTCACCCGCTCACTCTGGCTAGCCACTTACACGACCTACTCAGGCAACATGTAATCAACATTGTGTATACGTAATAGTCAAAGCCGCCAAAAGACGCCACGCTTGCCCGGGCGCTACAGAAGAGAAAACACACAGTTGAATAAAAGAAATGAAGAGAGAGTGTGGGGAAAGAGAGAGTGTGTGTGTGTGTGTGTGTGTGGTACGTACGCACGCCAAGCCGGCTTGTCTGTGTGGAACTTAAGAGAGTGTCCGCTTAACTTCATAACATCCACTCTCTCTCACTCGCGCGCGCTCTCTCTATCTCTCTCTCTCTCTCTCTCGCTCTGTCGCTTGCGTGCTGCACTGCCACCCACCCCAAAAAGCAGGTGGCGCCCTTGCGCTACTTTCGTGTTCGTCTCTGGCTTTCAACGTAGAAACGTAACGTAACGTAGTATCTCGTTGACCTCATTTCGTGTGCGAAACTCAACGCGGCAGGTTGTGCAGCTCCGTCAACCGGCAACGGCAACGGCTACGACAACGGTTTATCCTATTGGCGAAGAGCGTAACAAAATTCCTTCAACTACGACGTCGTTTTGCGTGTTTTGATTTTTTTTTCAAGTTAAATGTCAAAGTGTTTGCTTTCAAGTTGAACTCTTAACCTCGTGTTACGTTTTATATTTTTTTTGGTTTTTTTTTTTAGTTGTGAGCTTTGAGTTGTTGTTGTTGTTATTTGATGGCTAAACCGAATCGATTTGATGAGCTGCTAAAGCACAGCGAAAGATTATAACGCAAAAAACACCCTCGACAACAACAAAAACAACGGCAATGGGCAAGGGGCATTAACCACCCCAAAAAATCAAAATAAAAAAAAGAAACAAAAAAAAAAACGAAACAAAAGTTTCTGTCGGGGTTGCCTTTTGTTGCTGTTTTTGCTGTTGTCTGTGGTCGCATATTTATTGTTGTTTCGTCTCGCAGATAAAGATTTGACCTCGTTTGCCAACGAGACTCTGAGCCATTGTCAGCGTCTATAAACCAGCCGATAACACAGCATCAATTAAATATATATATATTCAGAGTATATATGCCAACAACAAAAACGAGCCATAAAGTGAAATTATAACTTGAAGTGCAACAGCAAAATGTTTGCCATAAATAAAAGCGTTTAAAAACAGAAGCAAAAAAAGAAACACAAAACATTGAACAAATTCCAAATAAAAAACAATCGTAAATAGCAGTTAAATAACTGCTAACAGAAATTAAATTTTTTTGGACTAACAACAGCTACAATAAACGGCCTCAAAATTGCCGAATTAATAAATCAACCCACAAAGCTGAACAACAACAATTTTGGTGGTGCGTATTTAAAAAAGTTTTAGCTTAAATCAAATTAAATCAAATCAATTTAAGTGAAAATCTCAAAAGCCGTAACTCGCAACACTTTAGCTGTTTGTTTTTCTTAATTATATTTACGCTTGATTTACAACCAGAGCACATATAAAATGAAAATGAAGAAAAACCAAAAAGAAAATGTGGAATGTTTAAAGTAAACAATCATTAAACTTGATGCCCGCCCAAGGCAGCAAATTGTTTAAACAAGAATTAAATATAATTTGATATTTTTATTTATACATTTTCGCTTTATATTAATCTATCAACATCGGCGGGCGTTAAAATTGTATTTTTAGCAAAATTAATGCTTACAATAAACAAATTTCTTTTTGTTTATTTTGGTAAAACAAACAGCGAAAGGGTTCGAGAAGTGTGCTTATTGTGTATGGAAAATTTTAGAAATTTAATTTCTTATTAATATAAATACAATAAATGATGTAAGAAGAGTTCATATTCTTCTTCATATTCTCAATTATGCGGTTTCCATGAAAATGTTTTAGCTATCAATTAGCACGAATGTAATAAGTAATAAAAAGAGTATACACAAAAATTAAATTATCTAGGTATAATTTCAAATTATTCTCATTCCCTATTATAATTGAAATTTTTGTTTATAGGAGACTAATAATTTTAATGAACCAATTGAATATGATGAATACAACTTTTTAGCTGTGATAAAGTTAAATATTGCCCAACACAAATTCCTGATCATGTTTGTTTCAGTAAAAGCCTTTCCTATTATGTAATGAGTTATTTAGAAATATATTCGAAAATATTTTTGCTAATAAATTTTGATTAGTTTTCGCGCTGTTGTTACAAATGGCTTCTCACAATTTGACTAATAAAATTTAAATGCCCGAAAAGCCCATCTTCAAACGTTTTTCCCCATTTCACATGGCAACAGAGCATGAAATGTGTTTTCATACATCAAATAAATGCATGCGCCCAAATAAATATTTTAAAATATGCGTAAAAGCCTATTTAAAATGCTGAACAAATATTAAATGGCTGCAGAAACACGACAGGCCACCGGACAACGAAAAAAAAAACAAAAAAAAGAATGGAGGATGGCCGAGAGAAGGCATCAAAGTAAACTTTATTTAAATTAAGCGCAAATATTTTGACACGTCGACAGTTAAAATACAACAAAATGAAATATATTTATTTCAACAAAAAGCGCCGATACGAATGGAATGAAACAAAATGGAACCCGGCATGCATTTAATTGAAAAAAACCGTACAGCACTTGGAATACATATTTTATGCACGAATTGGCAATAAGCCTGCGGCGTTCTCGATATGAGCATTCTGCAATGGAATCCCTGCCTCGTCTCCTCCCATTCCCTTCGAGCACAGTCCGGGCCAACTCATCGCATCTGTGTTGGAACCGGCTTAAAGCAGCACGCAAAAGACTTCGACCCGGGCACTCGATTTTAATGGTTGTTCTCGTTGCTGTTGTTCTTTTTATTGTTGTTGCTGTGTGCAATTGAAATTAATTCAAGTTAAATTGAACTTTTTATTAGAACATTGACCCAGCTTCGACGTCAGCAGCGGTTGAACTGAAGAGAAACAGAGCGAGAGAGCGAGAGAAAAAGAGAGAGAGCGAGAGAGAGGTAAGAGCTGATATGCAAAGTGCGGTGCTCTAATCAGCTGTTAAATCACTTGTTTGATCAGCTTTATGTGCGGATGATAAGCAATATACATAAATACATGCTCATGTGTCTGGCGAAAGCATTAAAACCAAAACCCAAAAACACTTCCGTTATCAAACCAGACAGCAAACATTGTAATCAGAACTCATTACAATTATTCGACTAGGAACTGGAGACGCTGTGCCGGGGTGGCTCAAGAAGTTTGGATGGGGAGAGCAAAGCCATCAAATTAAATTCAAGGAATACAAAAGTCATAAATATCAATTGAAATTCTTGTGCTTTTGAATTGTTAAGATTTGCTCTATATCTTATTATCAGTTGTTGTAAGAAATCAATGGACCGTAATACATTTTGCTCTGCGAATTGAGCTTTTTTCTTTTTACTGTGCTAATATCTCTTATTCTCTGTGTCTCGCTAACTTTTTTTTTTTATATTCTCTCTTCGCTTTCTTTGAATTCTTCTTGTCCTATGTCTACTTTTTTTACGCGTTCTCTCTCTCTTGTTTTCTCTCTTACGATCTTGCTTTTCCTTTCCTCTTATAATAGATCTCTCATTCTCTAGCTCTCTTTGAATTCTTCTTTATATCGCATCCGTGAACGTCTACCCCTTTCTATTTAATGATCTCTATAGTTTTTTTGTAAGCATATATATTTACTTAACATTTTTCACTATCATATTCGTAAACGTTTTACTGGCTTCGCGTAAGTTACCGCCCTCACGCATTGCATTTGTCCAAATGTATCTCACTGAAAAAATATATTAATTTAAAATTCTTCAGTATGTCGCAATCGTAAACGTTTTACTGACTGCTCTTTTCTTGCACCTTTTAAACTGTTATTTAAATTCTGCCAACTTTTCGTTGGACCCTCGCTTTTGAGATTTGAGCTTGATTTATTGGTCGACACAGGAACTTGTTTAGTTTGCTTGTATTCAACTAGCTGAATACAATTTAATTAGAAGTCGACTGGCAGTAATTAGTTAAAGCCGCCTTCGGGAAATTACGCATGGAGAACCCGAGACGATCGTTGTTGTTTATTTGTTTAGATTTTGGCCGGGCCGACTGAGTTGTGTAAGGCTGTCCATATTTTGATGGCTAAATCAATTAGAAAGTCAGCTAAGGCTGAAAGTAATTAGGATTTTCCAGTTGTTGCTGCTGTTGTTACATATTTTTGTAAATTTTAATTAAGTTTCGGTTCGGCTGGCCGCCTCATATGGCGATTTGGCAACTTGATAAACGGCCAACGGGCACGCAACTTGGCCAAAAAGCTGCTGTCGTGTGCCGAGACTATTAAAACAGGTGGGCAATATTAAAATTGGGCTGGGCTCGGGTTGGGGTTGGGGCGCCTCACATGCAACTGGTTGACTAATTTTTGTTGTTTTCTTTTTGGCAATCGGAGACCTTGCCTTGGCTTATCGCACACGCCCCATCTTCGCGCCGCCCCCTCGCCCAGATTTGAGCTGCCATTTTTCACTAGCCTGACGATAATTCGATGCGATTTCTTGGCGGCGATAAAAAATAGTTCTATATGGTAATAAAACTTGTACTTTGCCAAACGTGTTTAGCATAAAAATCATCAAGGGAAATATATGCTAAATGAGCTGGCAATGGGCCGATGTCCGCCAACTTGCCTCGACTCTCCCGCCGCGGGCCCCAAGCTGTTTATTTGGTTTATTTAATGTGCGTGTGTGTTTTTTTTTTCTTTTTTTTTTATGTTATATATATTTTGGATTTATTTTTGGATAATTTTCTTAATGGTTTTTAAATTTTACGACTTGGCCAGCAAATGCGTGAGTGTAAAGGCGTGCGAATGGCAGCGTTGATTGATAAGAACGTTCTTGGCGCAGATTTTTACAGCACAGTGAACGCTCGAAATATGAGAAGTTTGGGAGAAAACAATTGTTTAAATATTAGATAGGTTCAGAAATAAAAACAGTGATTTTCAAATATATATATGTTAATAATAGAACTTTCCTATTGAAATTGAACTCTCAGATTTTACTATGTATTTAAAATATTGTTTAATAACAAATATAATTTATATACAATTTATATATGCGAAGAAACCCGAAGCTATATTATTTTTTATGAAATGCGCGGATCGGCAAAATGCTGTATTAATTTTTTTATATATCTTTAATTTAATCATACTTTGAACTCAAACGATATCAGATTTTTAACATAAATATCAAATTTTCGCATTGCATTTTAATGTATTTTAAATAAGAAGAATATCTATTTTATAAGGCTTTCTGAATATTTTCTTAATTAGTTTGGCCTTGGCCATGGTTATCCGCTGCGAAACCCTTGCAAATACATTTTTAGCCTTGCCTAACGGAATGTAACATATATGTTATTCGTATTTTAATCGCTTTTAAATGTATTTTAATTAATGTTGCACAAGCGGCACCCTTTTAATCCCCATGTTAATCTCTGTTGCGTAAACTGGACGGCAGAAAGGATTATGCAAATTACCAAGCAAAATTTGTCATTAATTATTGTTGGACCTTATTGAATTTTAATGCGATTGTGTGTGTGTGTGTGTGTGTGTGTGTGTGTGTGCATTGTCAGGTATCAATCCCCGTTCGACAGTTGGCCACACGCCGCAGGCTTATCAATTATCCTGCAACCTACATCCTGCCGCTCGACGCCTTTGTTCGCGTCCATTGACATTCAACTGACAGTTCATCGGGCGAGGCCAAAGGCCGTCCGACCGCATCGATGGTGCCTTCATTTTTGGACACGTTTGTCTAGCCTCACGTGTCGTTGTTGCTGCCGCTGCTGACCAGGCGTCACCTTTGATGCTTTTCTGTGTGCGACAAGTTGCCAGAGTTGTCGCCATCGGCAAATTGTGCACGTCATTTATAAGCCGTTTAATCATCATCGCGCATCGGTTCCGTCAGCTGTCTGCCAGCCAATTCTTGCTGCACTTTAAACCTTTAGTCAATGCGCTATTTTTGGTTCGCAAAGAGAGTGAGAGAGAGGGCGGACGGGCGGGCGGGAGATAGTTGGTCTCCAGGCTCCCGCAATTAGTCAGCTGCTGTCGCCAAGTGTCAAAATATTTCGCATGAGCATTTTCTATAGAAAATCTATTTTCTTATGCTACGGATTTTCACTTGGCCATGCGCCCGCAAATGACAGACGCATCTGTACGCAATAGGTGGGAAATGTGGAGACGGGGGCCGAGTTGGGGCTGGGGCTGCAGCATGAGCAATGAGCGAGCGCTTGCATGGCATGGCCAAAATGTCACGTATACGTCGTGTGGCACGCCATGGCAACATTTTCGCCTCTTCGCATGTCACCAATTGCCACACCCCAGCCCGCCCAGCCCCTCCTCTGGTTAGGGGTAATTACGTCATTAACAAGAAATTTGAAAAGTGCTCATCATTTCATTTGTGCCTCTGTTTATTTCTTTTTGGCTTCTCAATGCTCAAAACCGGGCACTTTGCTTTTCCAATTAGGTTTGACCTGATGTTGAATACTATATGTAAGAGATTTCCGTTTCGAACCTTAGTCACCAAATTCTTGCGGAGGGAATTTTTCATCAGTGCCTTTATCAATTTGACTCACGACCGGGAAATAAATATATGGTATTTTATTCTTATCAGCAGAATATTATCAAACAGTTAGTAATATCAAAAGTCTGAGTATTAGAGATTTTTAAAAATTATAAGTCTCTTAACAGTTAATTACCAATATTCCGCTAAATTCTTTAGATATCAAAGCAAACATTATATAGAAATATATAGAATATAGAATATAGAAATATTGTAATATAATAGAGGAATAATGTAATGAAGTATACTAATAAAAATTTAAAAAATTAATAGTATAATACAAATAAAGAAAGTATATAGAATATGGAATAATATATAGAAATTAGCTATACAGATAGCTGGAACTCTGTCCCTAATCAGTCAGATATATATATAACAAAATGTCATGAAACTTAATATCAATCGAAAATTAAATTGATAAAACCAAACTGTTAAATTTCAGTAGAACACAAATTATTTTAAGTGTATGCTGTCTGACGTCAGAGGCTAAGTTAATAAGAATTTGCTCGAAATGTTTTACTTCCTAATTAAAAATAAACAAAAAATAAAAAAGGTAGTCAACAATATAGTTTCTTTTAATTAATATGTTTTTCTGTCCTTAAATTTGAATGAAATTGAGAAACCAAGGTTCGAACCTAAACCAAAACTTTTTGTTTTTTTTTTTCGTGGTAATTTAAGCTGACAACTCATCAGACCAGGACAGTATTTACTTAAAATACATCAGAGCTACGTCTAGCCGTAATGAATCATATCTTGGGGCAATACTCATTTCCTTTGACTTGCAATTAAGTCGCGTGCATCTGTTTTTGTGAGTTAGCCGTGGAAATTAACAGCGAATTCATATATAATTACCATGCAATCCATTATGAGCAATTGGCAGTTTTGTCTGGCGCTAATTGGGTGTCAAAAGCGGTACGAATTATGCTGTCGCGCACTGTGTTCGCGTGTGTCTGCTATTTTTGTAGCCGCGACACGCCCCCAACCCCAATGTGGACGGGGGGAGGGGCGGGGCTATTGAACTCGATGAGTGTCACCTGCAATTTGTCTGCCTTTGACATTGATGCCAATTGCAAAGTTTGATTTTGATGTACGCGCGTGTGTGTGTGCGTGTGTGTGTGTGTATCTCATTAATGCAACAAGCTGCAGCAACAACAACAACGACAATGTGAAGCATCTGCTGAAAGTTTGCAGCGCCTTTTGCAGTCTTAATTAAATAAGTTTTGCGCTGCAGCTGAAGTTGCTGCAACTTCCACTTGCAGCAAGCGAGTTGCAACTCATTTTGCTTGTTTGCCTTTCATTTGCCCAAAAACTTTTGTGCATGGCAAACAACTTTAATGGGCTTTTAAAAACAACGACAACAACAGCCAACGAGAACAACTCGCCGTCATTTAATGTAATGCAAAATGCAATTGTTGGCATTCAACGTCTGGCATCTAATGGCGGCTTTAAAACAATTTGTCAGATGCACAAAACTATTCGCTTGGCGCCATTTTCTGCAATTTGCATATTCGCAGTTGAGTGCAAACAACCCACACTGATTGCTATTTGTATGCAACCAGGCAACCAAAGCCAAAGGATTATAATCTGTTTTCAAGCACTAATAAACAAGCTTCGAGCTGTGGTTTGCGCATTCTGCTCGGTATTACAGCACATCTTGGCCACTCGAAATATGTGAAGAGGGTATAATGGAGTTGAGCAAATTTTCGCAACTGATATAGGGAGACACATTCGAGCACAATGATAGCTAAAAACACTTTATTATATATGCATTTTCTTATGCTCTACGAAGATCAAGTATACCAATTAATGAAATGTAATATTATTACTTCAAAATATTATGTGGTTTTTTAGAATTAATCAAATTCTATCTCTCTTGTATATTTTTCTTCTTTTCTATCTCTTTTCTGTCACTCTCTCTTTCTCTTATTCCCACTTCAAATATGCTTGCTTCAATCTCTCTTGTTATAATTCTAGATATTGCAGCTTTTTCTACCCCCCTCTTTCTCTCTTTGTCTTATCTCTCTTATTCGCACTTTGAATACCCATAGTCAAACTATCGCCTTTCTCTGCGAATTTCACAAATTCAAGTAAGGCTTGATTTTTATTTGAGTGGAGTGTATATAATAATATAATAATAATAGTAATAGATAGTAAATACTCTAACTCTATCTCTCTGCTTCTCCTCCCCCCCGTCTCTCCCTCGCTCTTTCCCTTTATTTCTCTCTCCTATTCTCACTTTAAATATTCCTACCTTATCTCTTTCATATTTCCAATTTGAGTACTCACGGTCTAGTCTAGTCTGATAGTCGCGAACTGTCGCCCTTCTCTGCGATTTTCATAAATTGAAGTAAGGCCCGCATGTATTGAATTATTTAAGTGAAGTTTATATAAAATAATAGTGAACCTGCGCGCCTTCTGTCTGAAATGAAAGGTATATACGATTGGAAGTACTTACATTTGTGAGTTCCCATTCAGAGCTGGCTACAGCATAACTCCTAGTCGAGCACTCTCCACTAGAGAACACTCCTATTTGTTATTGTTGTTGTACTAGTTGTTGTTGCGGGTTGGCTTATGATTTTGAATGGTTGTTTTAAAGGCAACAACAACGGCAACCATTTTATATATGGGACTATGGTTATGAGAGTGTGCCTTTAATTGAGTTGAAGTGCCGGCTTTTACACATATGTATCTCTATTTATGTCTATCTTATATATAAATATGTATATATATGAATTTATGCCATAAATTGCTTTGCTCGACTTGTCTGCATTGTTGTTAAGCCAAATTGCTTTTGACAACAATAACAACAACATGGAACAGACGCTACAATAACAGTGGGCTCTAGATATGGAGAGATACTTATCGAATGATTTAGTACTGTAAAAATATGCTACAGAAAAATATTTTGATATTTAATTGCTGGTATGTTGTGGCCCGTGGTTCATTGGGTGGGCAGTCAAGGTGCCAGTCTGTCCGCTGCTGCGGGGCATGCAACGCTGTGGCATCATCATCATTCTCATCAATGCCAGTTTTGGTGGTCATGTCCAAAGTGAAAGAGTTTGATAAATGACTTTTCAAGTGCCAATTTCCTGGGTTTGACTTGTTTGGAATGCAAATCAAGCTATAGAAAATGTGGAAACCAGTTTGCATTGGTTGAGCTGGGTTACAAAACTGTATAAAGTAGAGAAACGCATTGTGCGCTTAATATAAATGTATCCCAATATGTTTAAAGATATAAAATATGCTTTAAAATACATATTTTAGTTAAAAGGTTTTAGAGTTTTTAAAATCGATAGCAAAAAATGTATTGAGCCAAATTATGAGTTAGAGATTTATCTTTAAAGAAAATCAGTTCAGTTTTGAAAATTTCAAAATTCTAAATTGTTCATAATTTTTATTTCAAAAATGAATAAGTTTGGTTTTTCAAAATGCATATATTTTAGTTGCAGAATCAATCTAGAGAAAATACCAACAAAATGGTATCAAACATGGAAATCGGTTCAGTTTTGGCTGAGTTAGGTGAGTTCAAATTTTGGGATTTCGAACTTGACACGCTCACATTTTTTAAATTTAGCGCATGATTTTGACCGAAAAATTAAATACCTCAGAATCAGTTTTTAGATGGCATTTTACTTGATGTTGATACCAGCAACCGATTAAAAATAAAATTTCAAGAATCTAATTTTTCGATTTTTGAATAATTAAAAATTGTTGAAAAATTACAAGATTTTTTAAAATGCATATATTTTCGATACTGAATCGATTTGAAACTAAAAACAAAATTGTATCAAATAGGCAATTTTGTTTGAGTTATAAAAATAGGAATCCTAGAAAAAGCAGTTGTATGAATTTTGTGTAGTTCTTTTTTATACTTTTTATCAGTAGAAGAAAAAAATGTTGCATAAAGCCAAAGAAATGGGGAAAACCTCGTGCGATAAATTGATTGATATGGAGAAGTTGATATAAAACCTGCACGCAAATCCATTTGGCAAGTGTGTTGAACAACAATTCGATTGTGCATACCAAAACACAGCTATTTGTACAGTGCTAACCAAATGATTATGCCAATCAACGAGCCAACTAAACAGCGACGTCAAAACAGCTGATACAACAACTCCGCCCTATAAAATATGTGGCGTAAAAAGCTTTTCACAATTTGCATGGTTCACTGGACGTTGGAATAACTTTGTTAAATGTTATTATATGATGGTCAACAACAACAACAACAACGACAGCAGCAACAACAAAAGCAGTGCATGTAATAACACGGGAATTATACAACTTAATTACGAATACATAAGTCCCACCACATATATTCATACATATATATATATATAGACTGCCGCCCCACCATAAATAAGAGACTGCACCGTCCCTCTCCCCCCCTAAAGCCTATATAACCATCAACAGAGTGCATTTCTATTTTGAAGTAGTTTTTCATTTGAATTTTACGATGGAAATTGGCTTTTCATTGTGGAAATGTGCGTGTCGTTGAAGCTGTTGTCGCCCCTCTTGCATGTCCCCATGCCCCCCCTACTTATCTATTTATTATTATGGCACACCACGCTCCACTGATTTATGTTAATTTGTAATGTCAACTTTTAGCTGTTGTTGTTATTTTTGCTGCCGCAAAGTTTGAATTCGTTTTGTGTGTTGTTTTATAATTGTTGTGGGGGTTGTCGTACACAAATAAACTTTAAGACTATCAATCTTTTTAAATTTAATAATAGTAAACTAATTTTTATGATGTAATACTTAACGTTTTATTATTTTCGATCTATTTCAGGCGTCACAATGCGGGAGAAAAAAGGCGGCGCCCTGCAAAAGCTCAAAAAGAGGCTATCGCACAGCTTTGGCAGATTAAGTGAGTACAAGTTATCGATAAAGTTAATCGATATTTTATATACACAAGCTCTGGCAAAGGGCACTTCAAACTTTGTCCACCCACAACAAATATTTATTAATTTTTGTCTAAAACAAAGAGAGAAAAACTTCAAACAAACAAAAGCAAAACTACAATAAATCAGCAACAAAAGCTAACCATAAATGGGCTACGAAAAATAAGAGAAAACAGAGCAAATAAAAAAAAAACAAAAACCAGCTGACAACAGAAGCCAAGAGCACATACCATAGTTGTGTCTGTCTGTGTGTGTGTGTGTGGGTGCAGTTGCCATACAATAGATTTATGTATATATATACATATAGATATATAATTTTTACAATGGCTACATAAAGTTGAGCGTCTATGGGGCGTTGCATTGAGCAATGAGAAAATGTCGCGCATGAATCATGCACAATAATTCTCGAGCTAAAGTTGAGAAACTGCGCTTAAAACCACTTGAGCGTGTCGAAGAATAGCTAATAAATAAGATGCAAAGATTACCTTGGAAACTATATTAAAAAGCCTTTTAACTGTGCAAATCACTTTGCCATTTGACACTGGCAGTCGGTTCATTATGTTGATACAGGTCTTGACATAAACGTAGTTGAGCTCGTTAAAAAGTATTTTCATTTTGCTAACTTTTATTTCAGCTTAGGCTAATTAAAAGTTTCTCTCATTACGCTCGCAAGAGCGCATTTGCTTTTGCTATTTTCCTTTGTGCCGCATTCGTAAGCGTTGTGCTGACTGCGCTGCTTTGTGCTGAGTAAGAAACGGGGTGGGGAAAAAAGGAGATTTTTAAAATATAATATCAAATTCACTTTAATTTTTGCTGTTGTACTTCATTGAATAAATATAATATAAATAACATGATTAAAGACTTTTTTCTAAGCACTAAAGATTAAATGCAAATGAGAAAATGTTCAGGCTCGAACGGAATTTGAAAACTTTATTAGCTTCAGCAGAAAGCCATAAACTGGCGTCAAAAGTTATGACAAAGTTCTCAGCAGTGAAATTTAAATCTAGTTGCGAAACTTTTGCAGCACGTGAAGCGCTTTGATAGACTTGCCAAAAATAAAGTTTATACCGAAAACCAATATACGATATGAGACAACCGACAACTACCTAGAAAAATAAAATAATGGGAATAATGTTTACCAATTTGCCTGCAGTTATTCATGGAGCTGTCAAAGCTGCCAACGCTGCGTCAAAAACAATTCAAATACACTGAACGAACGCAACGGTATAAATGCCAAATAGTTTTATGTAAAACGCTAGGAAAAAAAGGAAAGAAAATAGCCGGAAAACTGCGTTCAGTTTGAGAGCAATTGAAAAATAGAAGAAAAAAATGGAAAACAAATGTTTGCTGCGAAACAACAAAACTGTCAATGTTGAGTCATTCGGCAAAGCATTTAATGGTCAAACATTTGGGGAACAGCATTTTGGAGCTCTCTCTCTCTCTCATCCCCCAGGCCCCCCAGCCTGGCAGCTGTCTATGGTAATTGAATGCAGCAGCTGAAACTGACTATGACTGACAGTTGGACTGACAGTGGGACACACGGGCGGGCGGACGGGCAGCCAGACAATCACACAAACGGAAGATGAAATAAATGGAATATAATCCAAAGTGTGCACGCTAATATGCCTGTTGCCCGCTGCTGCCCACTCTGCCCCCTGAGCATTGCACTTTTGGGGCGAACAGTTTGCATTGTGCCTCTTTGAAATTCCATAGTTCTTGTTTTCTATACCGTGCATGCAAATGGGTAAACAATCAGGGTATATCGCAAATGTTTTCTGTGGACAGAGGCAGACGTCTCCCAGCTTATATATATTTTAATGGATCAGTTAGGCTAAGTCTTCAAATTCATTTGTTTTTTAACCACAGATTTGAATAACAGATTGTAGATACAAAACATAAATTAAAATAGTTTTCTAATAAATATTTATTTATATATTCATTTAGCTTCTATTTTCTATTGTCAATATTTCTATATCATTAATCAAAATAATTATTTTTATATTTTCTTCAACTTAAGTTTCTAGTTTAAAGTCAATCAGAGATTATTTAAGCTAAAATAGATTTTCATATAACAAGTTTATTTACTATAAATATTTCCATATGATAGTTGATATTATTTTTCAAATCAATTTATAATTTCTTGTGTTGGAAATTTAGCTGATGGGATCAGAGTTAATTTGACGCAGATTTTGTTAGATATCTTTTTTAATTTTCCAAGCATTTAAAATATTTTTCGAGCATCTGTAATTTTTGGGATATGCATGAATAAAATATCAATAGGACTCTAAGCATAAGTAAATTCATAATAAATTTTTGCTGGTGTCCAGACCCGAGTTTCGTCACTTCCAAAATAATTTAGAGCAGCTCAGGGTATCTCCCAGTCGAGCACTCTCGCCCGAAATACTCTTACTTGTTTTTTGTTTTTGTCATGCTTGGTTGGGGCGCCACAGTGATTCCGTATAGCGAATAGTTGTTGACTCACCAAACCCGTTTCGGGTTGCGGCATGCGGCTAATTGTCTCTCAACGCCCACAATCGCTAGTTGCCGTTGTTGTTGTTGCTGCTGTTGCTGATGTTGCTGTTGTTTTAGTGCCTTCTCTCGATATTCGCGTTTCAAAAACGAGTTTTAGCTTTGTCTTCAGCAACCGCTTTACGTGCAGCGCATTATGTGAGCGGACCACAAACAGCTGTTGTCCGGCCGGAGCCGAAAATGAGACAGACTGGGTTAGTCAGCGTCTCTCTAAAGGGGCAGCATTAGATTAGTGCTGTCAGTGTGACCATATTTGGCCAGAAATTGTGTGTATTTCTGAATAGATATTGATTGCCTAAAATGTCTGTGCGCGTGTGAGGGCTGCTCAAAACCAAATTCAAGTTTGTTTTACCAATCAATGGGGTAATCAAAAGAGCTCTATCTTTTTTTTGGCAAGTCGACAGATGTAATACCCTTCAAATGAGAGAGTGTGAGAAATCTCTGTGTATGTGCTCTTGATTTCCTGGTTATTATTTGTAGAATTCTTTAGATTTCAATTGAATGCATTATATATATAATATTTTATGCATATAATCATCAGATAAATGCAAAAATATTACAAATCCCATATCTTACAAATGAAAGTAAAGATTAAAATACAATTTGTTTAGAAAATGTACTGTATACGATTTTGGCAGTGTTCTATTTAAGAAAACTACAATAGACACAAACTATCACATCAAGTTTATTTTTCCACATTGTATATATCTTATTTTTGTTAAATGCAACAAACTGCCAAGTCTTTAAATAAACAAAAATCATAATATAATATATTATAGAGTTACTTCCTCATGTAGTGCCTGGCAAAGTGCATGGCAAAGTGCCTGGTAACCAATGTATCCTGTAGTGCGCAAGTTTCTTTTAGCTAAACTTGGGCAACTGTTGTTTATCTTTAGTTTGCTGTCACTCACAAGACCCACAAATATATATTTATTTGAAAATTGCAATTGCAATTTCTTTATGCCACGACAACTCTGCACGGCGGCGTGTCAACTCTGGCCAACTGAGTTCCTTTCCCTGAGCTGCTTTTGGCAATTTCATTGTTATTTTCCACACGATTTTGCCAGTGAATGCAGCTCATAAATTTTGCAATTGAGAAACTGTTTTTTTTTTTTTCTTCTTCAAGGGGCCAAGTGGTGGGGGAGGGGGGGGGAAGGGGTCGGGGCGAAGCTGCTGCCAAGTCGCCAAGTTGCTGCAACTTAAATGTTTCTATTGCATTATTGAACAGTTGCAGCAACAGCTGCTGTTGCTGCGGATGAGACTTGCTGCAAAGCAAAGAATGTCACACAAGTTGCAAGCAAACTTCCATTTGGCAACTTTCATGTTGTCTCTCTCTCTCTCTCTCTCGCTCTCGTTCTCTCTTCTCTGTCAAGGCTATTACAGAAGCCATCCGCAACTGTTGTAGAAAATTTGTTGTTGCTGCTAGTGCGACGTTTAACTATCGTTAATTGCTATAAGTTGTTGTTGTTGTAATTGTTGTTGCTGCTGCTTTGCTTCAATTTCAACGGGTTTTTCTTTCCAATTATGTACAAGCTCGACAAGCTCAACTGCTTCATTCGCTGGCAATAATAAAAAAAAAAAAAAGTTATGAAGTAATAAGCAGCCCGGCCAAAGGGAGGGATGGGAAGGAAGGGACGGGAAGGGGAGGGGTGGGGGACTATCAGGCATTAAGTAAATTGCATTTAACTGAGCTGTGCACCGAAGCCCCCCCGACTCGAGCTCTGTCCACTTGTTGGACGCATCAAGTGTCGCTCACGATTCCAGAAACAGAAATAAAACCAGAACCACAACTGGTGTCTGGGCTCGCTGGCATCTGGTTCGTGTTCTGGTGCCTGGATTGTGACTGTATCTGAATACACTCACAGGGGGGGTATTACACATTTCCTATGGAGGGAGACATTTACGAGCCCATAAAGTCTATATATATTTTTGATCAGTTTTAACAGCCGTGTCGATTAAGATATTTTTGTTTGTTTTCAATTGGAACAACTCTTTTGGATTTAAGCTATTTTCATGAAACCTTGATATAGATGCGAGCAGTATAAACATCGAAACGATCCTAATTAGATTACTATAGCTTATAGCTTTCATGGAAACTTTATTGTTTACGAATGAAATGCTAGAATATTCTTCCAATACTTAAATCTAATTTTATCAGCATCGGACTACTAAATCATATAATTCCCCTAGGACTTTTTGTAGTTACAGATATTTTTTATGAAACTTAAAAATTACAATCATATTTATTTTCCTATTAACACTAGACTACTATATAATATATTTGAATTAGTAGCCCTTTTAATTATTTATAATTTTTATAAATCCTACAAATTATAAGCTTAAGTACAATTCCAATTTAAAAGCATAGTCTTATTAGAATCTGACAACCTTGGCAACATTTAGTTTATGATAGAAAATACTATACTTTTAATATATGATTAAAATCTTATAAATACTGCGATCTGGACAAGCCCTAAGGGCATTCAATATTCAACAGTTCAAAGCCAGCTTTTCGCTTTTGTTTCTGCCATTTCTTTCACTTTACGATACCGGCACATTCTTGAGTCTCATGCTTCCGCCTGTTGTTGTGTTGATAGCCGCCAAGAGAATCTCTTACGTGTGCGCGTGGAAGGAAAGTGTTGAGCTCTGAGTTCTTCAGAGATTGTTGACATGATGCTGCTAAATTCCATAAAACTAGAAATCTAATTGCTGCACTCCACTTTAAAGACTTATCCTCCGTATTAAGCTCTCACACAAATCCGATTGCTGCAATTTATTTAACAGAAATGCGACAGCCAGCTGACACTTAGTCCAAGTCTACGTATTCCTCCTCGGCACAGTTCTCGAGGTATCAATGCGATTGTTGATTTCTGTGTGTGTGTTTTTTTTTTTCGCCACTTTGCCAGCTTCCATTTCTTTACCGGGCTGTGTAAATATTTCATGGGGCGCTGTTTACTTCACTGTTTTCCATACTCCTTCACGAAGTGCAAAAGAGTATATGGGGTTTGTATAATATTCGTCTGTCTCTCCGTTTGAACGCAATATTTACTGTCGCTATTGAAGCTAGAGACTTAAAATTTGGAATTTATAATCGCGTCAGTTAAAGTGTAAAGATTTAGATTAAAGAAAATAAAAATCCATATATATTGGGGGCTCTTTTACACAAAAAACCTATATCCCCCATCATTTTTAGAGCTAGAGTCACCAAATTTGGCAGGCACTTTTCTGATGACTTCCTTTAAAATTCAATAATAATTAAGACCGCTTTCGAGTATTTTAAGCTGTTATTGCACTGTTAACGAGTATTGCGCAGTCGGTTAAGCCCGTCTGCAATGTTCATACATGCTTTTATTTTTTGCTGTAAAATGTCAACGATATCATCGCGATATCATCATTGTAGTCGCCTCTTTGTGGCATTGATACACTTGGTGTTGTGTCAGTGCTCCTGACGGCGTCTCCCTCGCTCCTCTTCTCTTTATCGCTGGTTCGCTTTTTTCTGTGCGCTTGTCATAATCCTTTTTGATAACATTTTATGTCACAAGCCATAGCCAAACACTCGACTCGACGTTGTCTATGACTTTAACCCTTGACAGCGACGGCTGCCTGTCCCGGGCAGCACTTGATAACTTTACACTTGAGTCTCCAGCCTCTGCACCTCGGCACCAGCCACGCCCCCGCCACCGCCCCCGCCCCCTCTTCATGCCACACTCTTGAACTGCCGCTGCTGATATTTGCTGTAGCTACTCAAAGCGCGATAAGCAGCTAATGGCCTCCTGCACTTCCTACTCTCTCTCTCTCTCGCTCTTCCACTCGCTATCTCTCTTTCGCTGCACGCAAACTGCCCGCATATGTGTGTGTCCAGAGCCGAGTCCATTCAAGTGTCTGCCTCCGTTTAGGTCGCCCACTATCAACACACACCCACACACACACACACCCGCACACACACACATCGCGCGCATCGCATCATGTGTCGACTTCATTGTATTTGCTTTCTGATTTGTGAAGAGC
Organism: Drosophila sordidula; assembly: GCA_035047465.1. Taxonomy (NCBI): domain Eukaryota; kingdom Metazoa; phylum Arthropoda; class Insecta; order Diptera; family Drosophilidae; genus Drosophila; species Drosophila sordidula. Next base: position 6,189,899 of record JAWNPQ010000185.1, on the reverse strand, counting down.
AAAAGCAGCTGCTCCCCGCCCCCTTCGCCCACTCAAGATATGGCAAAATTCGCTTCTGCTGCTCGCTAAATATATATATTTTATACATATATACATATATATATATATAAATGTTATGCTCGCCCGGCCATTGATATAAGCTTCTGCAGCAGCTCCTCTTTTATCTCCATTCATTTCATCTGCTGCTCTCATATCGGCTACACGCGGCGTATGAGTAATCACATGCAAACGACCTTTCACAATAAGTTTAATAAAACCTTGTACTTGTCTATATACACATATAGATTCATGGCTAAAAATCATTAAACTTGAATGTTTAGCACAACAAAAATCATAAAGCAAAAGAGTTTTTTTTTTCTTTTCTTTTTTTTTTCTGTTTCACGCTGCGAGCACTGAAATAAAAATAATTTGAGGTGCGAGAAATGGTTTTATTACAGATTTGAGTAATTTACCTGTGCGAACTTTGAAGTGTGTATTTACGGTGTGTGCTTGTGTGTGTGAGGTGTACTAAAAGCAGATTTGAAGATAGAAAGCTGGATAGAATGGAGTGTTGGGTCAAAGGGACTAGATACAGCGATAAAAACTAAAAAGCTGCTAAATACATTCTCACAATTTGCAATTACTTTATGTAGCTAAAGGGAACAGAAAGTTGCAGCAATTTATTTAAATAACATCTTTGCTAATTTAAAAGTTTTTGTGTAATTAGTTTTTTATCGCTAAATGTAGTTGGTATATCTTCTAGATTGCTTATACATGAAGTAGTAATTATTTTAATAATAATAGTAATTGTTAAATTTAAAGTAATAATTGATAATTAAATAAAATAACAGTTTTGGGTAGTTTAGTAAAAGATACAGCTCTAATTCCTAGTATCAGCAGTATAAAATTCGTATTGCTTTTTTTATAAAATATTTCTTGACTTAGACTTGACTTAGACTTAAACTTAAACATAAATAGGAAATTCTTAGATATTTCTCACATATATTGTCATTGAATTTTATAAATATTCTTAATTAGTACATATGGTATATCAGTTAGAGAATTTAAATTTCGTTTTAGTTCTAAATCTACATGTTTTTTTAAGATTTTAAAATTTCAAATGTCTCTTTAGGGCTTGAATATTTGGCTTAATGGCAATTCCCACTGCTAACGTGCTTTTCCCTGGCTTGCCATTTATTTTGCCACCTATCAGCAGCTTTAATTGACTGTCTTCTTTTCGATTGTTCTATCAATTCACTTACTGCACTTCTGTTTACTGCTGTTTTATGCCAAAACTTTTGTTGTCGAGTTCGCTTCTCAAGCTGCCTATCGCTTGTATCCCACGGCGCATGTCAACTCAACTACAATATTTTCCCCACTATCACCGACTGTCTATAAACATTTTGCTGATTGTCTTTATCTCGTGTGCTCCCCCTCCCCCCTGCCCCCTGTGTACTTTCTTTTTACATACTTATTATTTCAGTGTGTGGCATTGTGAATGACAGGCCGAGGCGTCTGCTGCATGTTCGATAATTTGTTTTTAAACGGCATGTGTAGCCCATTGTTGTAGTTGTTAAGCTGTTGTCGAACGAGCCAGCATTACAGGTAGCACACACAAACACACACACATGTGTGTGTCTTAGGTGTGTGTGTTTGAGAAAAGCAAAGTTTTCTTCTGCCTCGCGCCCATTTGGCAAGCGAAGCGTCAACGTTGCCTGGAACGTGCCCTGAATGCGAGCAGTTAACAGACCGGCACACACACCACACACACACCACACACACACACACACACACACCACACACACACACTCTTACACATGGTGTTTGACTTTTTATATTTGCTGGGCTGGCAGCTCACCATAATAAAAGCGTTTTAAGTGAAATTCACTGCCTCAACCGTAAATCGTAAAATTCTCTGTTTTCAATGTTTTTCAACATTTCTATACCCTTTAGACATTGAAAATGGTTAGAAAGGGGTGTCTTGGGCTTGTGTAAATTTATGTAGCAGGCAGAACGGGGGCATTTTTGGTCCTATACAGTACATTATATATATTCTTGGTCAGCACATTTGTTTTTCTGTATGTTCAGGGAGACTGTGAGAGCTAGATACTTGAAATAAACTTGAGTTTATTTAAAATTATCGATAACTTGCCCCATATTCTTCAAATCGATTCGGGTTTAGCTATAACCATAGCATATCTTGGATCTTAGTAAAGCTACAGGCAGAAAATTGTATACGTAGGTTCGCCTATAGCACAGATAATTATAGATATAGAATAATTCATTTTGTTCAGTTCATATAAAAATGTTACCCTATAAGCTTCTTTTTATTCTTTTATATTCTGTCAGATTTTTGGCTTTAACTTCCGCAACTTTTTCAAAACTCAACCGATTTTTTGTGTATGGTACAGGGTAACTGCTTGTCGAGCATTTTCCACAAGGAAACTTTAGCTTGTTGTGTTTATTGTTTTGGCTCTTTTGTTGTATTTTTTTTGGCTTTTACTCTATTTGCCGTTTGGCTTTGCGCTTGTTCGTGTTGTTGTCTGCCGCTGTCTGTTGTTGTTGTTAGCGGCGATATTTCTTGTGTTTTATTGCAACAAAACTACTTACAAATACATTCTGAGCGCAAATCCGCAGCGGAACGCGTTCAGAATTGAATTAGTCTGTGGTACCACTGTGACACCCCCCCCCCCCCATCACCATCCTCTGCTTCCCCCATTTGCCGCCTCTGTACAGTTTGAGAGCAATTTAACAATTAGCTGCGGACCGAACAACAATTTCAGCGAATTCTTTAGCAGCAGCGTCTGCCCGTCGTCGACGTCGACGTCGCCAGCCTGTCTCGCGTTTTTTGATTGCTCTCGCCCCTTCTCCCTCGCTCTGGTGCGCCCCATCTCGCTCCCTCGCGCAGCCTCTGCTGCCGCCGTTCAATGACACGCTGCTCTGCCCGGTTCTCTGCCTCGTTTCGCCTTTGCTCCAAAGCCAAAGCCCGCTGCAGTTTTCAATTGCTTTTCTGCTGTTTATTTATTGTTTACCTATGTCTCTTTCCCATTTGCATTGTTTATTTTCGGTGGCTTATGCCGCCTTGTCGATCAGACTCATTCTCTCTCCCCCCCCCCCCCCCACACCTCTCTCGCTCTCTATCTCTCTCTCTCTTGCCGATTATTATGTTTTCCTTTTTGTGCATGCAAAGTGCATTGCCAACAGCAGCGATAAACAGCGCAAGAGACAAACGGACGGACGGACAGACAGCACATAAACACGGCACAGACCAACTGCAGAGGCGGATAAGGAGTAGCCCCATCTGAGGGAGAGAGAGATAGAGAGGGGGGGGGAGGAGGAAGCGGCGGCAGCAGCCAACAAAGAGTGTAAACAGCGACAACCGCAAAAGGCTTTTCGCATTTTAATAGAAATGTGATTCGTCTTGTCCCAGAGTATCTCCCCGCCCCCCGCCCCCCTCTCTTTATCTCTCCTCTCCGTTTCTGTCTCGGCAGCTGCACACAGAACTGAAGTCTTATTGTTATACCCTATGCTTAAGTGGAAGTATTGCCAAGTTATTGCTCAATTTGTCACGGTTTTAAATCAGAGCTATTGGCATGGATTATGGAAAATGAGTGTATATGTAAAATGCTTATAAAACACCTAAAAAAAAGTATCTTTAATGAGAAATAAACAAACACTTGAAAGAAGTTTTATAGCAAATGTTGTCTATATATAAAGTATATATATTGAGCATACAAAAGTCTGTGCCTATACGAGTTTTTTGAATAAATTCCTTTAAACAAAAAATAATTATAAATATCCCTTGATATATATGATCTTAAAACGATATAATGTCTGCTTTTCAATAAATTTTAGAGACAGAATATATAGAAAATTTAAATAAAGCAAAAATACTATATAGGTATAGAAGTATCTTAGGTAAGATATAAATATAAATAAAAATATCTACCTTAGAAATTTTTCTTATTATTATTTTCTGCAAATATGATATTCCTTCTTAATTTAAGTTGAAGCTTAATAAAATACACTTTAGAAACTGTGTAGAACTACAGAAAGTTTTCTTGAAATACCTCCAACTTTTCCAATAAAAACGAAAGAAAAAAGTAGAACTATTATGCAAGAGTATTGCTATTTTCTCCCAATAGTTTAGTGTATCTTTATGCTTTATCTATGCCTCGCCATTGTCATCGATTGTCTATTTCCATTTTGTGTGTGTTTGAGCGCGTGACTTTGAAAAGCGCTTTTCCAAATACATAAATAGAATAGTCACACACACACACAGACGCACACACATATATGCATTTGGCTGCTGCATGGAGAATATTCCATGGCATACACCGCGGCATTTTCTGGCTTTTCCGACTTTGGCTTGTCAATACAGCGAACAAATAACAAAATATTATGCTACGTGATTTGCAGCAGCATTTGGCGCTTGAATGAATGCTGATTGCATTCTGAATTCGTGAGTTGAGTTTTTCCATTTTCTGGATTTTGACATCTTATGGATTGCGTGTGTGTGTGTGTGTGTGTGTGTGTGTGTGTGGGAGTTCTTGAAACGGTCCCAAATTGGGCTGCCATTTGGTTGGCCTCTTCGAGTCGCCGCGATGTTGCGCCCACTTGCTGCCATAAAAGGCGTAAACATTTAATTTCCATGTGGCACGTAAAGTGGGCGGCGGGGGCACAACACAAATGCAAACAAATGCAAAATAAACCAAGTGTTAAATATTTGACATGGGCATGACGACGACAACAACGACGTCGAAAATTTGCCAAGCAGGGCCCCAAGGCAAAAACTCTGCTGCATTTCCTGACAGCCAGCAACATGAGAAGTAATGCATGCGGCATGCATGCTGGTGTGTGGTTGTGTGTGTGTGTGTGTGTGTGTGTGTGTGTGGAGTGCCTGGCGAGGCGTCTTCCGCTAATGACTTTTGCTTGCCTGACTGCCCCCCTCCCCCTCACTGCCCTTCCCCCCGCCTGTCGCACCTCTGGCACTTCATTATTTTGAGTTGAATTCTTCTTGGGCTGCCGCTGCGTAGCCTCCTTAAATGGTTCAAGGTGTTGACTTTGTAGCACAAACTAAGTGAGTTGCCTAACCGTCTCCATATAGACACGTGTACGTATGTGTCCATGTGTCTGTGTGTGTGTGTGTTTCAGGTGCCTGCCTACACCTGCAGCTGTCCTGTCCTGTTAATGGCTTCCGTCCGCCCTTTCCCTGTAGCGAGCACATTGTCTGTCATGGCGTAAAATGATTTCCGTCAAGCCCCCGCTCACTCTTTGCGACATGACACCCCACCCACGGCACCACCCACTGCACCACCCACCTACTCAGCACGGTTTCGTGCATTTCGCTTGCGCCTTGCTTCAATTCCTTTCACATGTCTTTGCACTTGACACTCTTCACTTGGGTGGGCCGCCTTTTGCAGCCTGCGCAGTTTGAGCTGCACAGTTTTAATTACAGTTTGGCCAGCATTGTTATTGCCGCCGCTTTGTCAGCCTCTCATATAACACATCGCCCTGTGGTGGCTACTTTTATTTAGCCTTTTCCACAATCCACAGCCCGCTGGCTATTGTCTCGCTTGTTAGAACCGGGCCCCAGCATTTTATATTACTCCGTAATCCTCCAAAGTGTATGCTAAAGTGGGGTATAATGTGTTTGTTTTCAGCTTTTGTAACATGTCGCTTTTTTATAACAACTAAAGCCTGTAAATTAGCATAGATTAATAGTATATATGATATATATGATATTTTATCACCTCAGTGAATTGGAAAACTTAAAAAGTAGTAATATAAGATAAAATACCAAGCCATAAATCGTAACCTTAGTCTCGTTTTTCAAATTGGAGAGAAAGTTATTCTAAAACTATTCTAAGTTCGCAAAAACTTTTTTTTAGATATATTTGGAAATTTGTATTTGTATTACAACTACATAATTTTTATTAGCAAATACTCTAAACAAATTTCTCAAATAATTTCGATTAGTTTTTAGGTTTTAATTCATTTATTATATTTAGAAACCTGCTACACGGCATCTCTTAGTCGGGCACACCCTCCTGTACCACTCCAACTTGTTTGACTCTCTTGTATTCCATTGTATTGGGTGTGTGTGTGTTTGTATTTGTTTCTGTTGTATTTTCTGTGCTTCCTGCACTGCTGCAAATGTTTGCTTGGCTGCCTCTGCCCATAAGATGAGCACGGCCACGCCCACAATTCGTATGGCAAGCGTCCAGACTGTTGGCCATAATAAACCACGAGCCGCGCATACCAAGCGTCTACAATTACCGTTGTATATCTCAGTTTTTCTTACCGAAGGGGCCTTCGCCTCAGACAACAAACAAGCTGAGAAACCCACTAAAATACGAGAGCAGAAAAGAAGAATGCGAAAAGTAAAAGAAAAACTCGTGAATTTTCGTTGTACTCGGAAACGGCTACTTTCCAACAGGTCAAGATAAAGTGTGCGGGCAGTGGGCGTACAAAGTGGGGCGGGGCTGGTCCACCTGCAAATTGAAAATTATTTTCCATTTAGTTTTTATGGCAATATTCAAAATGCCTTTTCTTCTGGTTTAAGTCCAAAAGGGTCAGCAAAAATTATGAAAATGTTCGCAAACATGTTTTGAGGAAATGCTCAGCGCGCGAAAGCAAGTGGAAATAATGGTCATCAGAATTTAGATTGGCCATTATTTTGAATGCTTTTCTCTTACGGGTCGTTGGCCAGGGCCAAATGGAAATTTGAAAGCAGAAAGTAGAACTTTTAGTGCCTATCGAGACATTTAGTTTTAGGGCTACGTAAAACACGGTTGAGAGCTCACTGATACTGTGGTCACCCCTCAAATTTAACCAAATTTAAATATTTTACGTATTTAATGCATTGAAAATTATTATTTTTGAAATCAGTTTAAATTTGGTTCCGCTTTGAAACAAGAATAACCGGAAGGACTTTCCTTTTTGGCTTATATAATTTATAATGAAATAAATTTAAATCTACAGACCTAAAACTATTTTAAATAATTTATTTCCAACGAAATCTTGTGAAATAACATTTTTTGGTTTTGTAAGTATTCTAAATTTCTTCTTCAATATGCGGAACAAAAGTTAATTCTTCTGTAATATTAACAAGTGTGTAAAAGTCAGAATAGCACTAAAAGACATATTGAAGTGAACTTCTTAGCTTAAAATTCTCAAACAGTTTAAGCAGCAAAATTTGCCAGTGTTGAATCGCTAAAACCGAAGAACCAAAAACAGCTGCACTTCTGGTTTAGTGTTTTCTTCTCTTTGCTCATTTAAAAAGTGAAAGAAAAAAGGCAAAAAAAAAAAACCATTTAAGCCCTCTCTGGACAAGACTTTAATGCGCCTCTAAATGCTGCTAAGCTGATGATTCAGCTTCATTTCCTACCGGATTTTTTTCTTCTTCTGTTTGGCAACTCTTTAAATTTTACCTGACGCCCCATCGTAGGCCATGACTCAGCGCCTTTCTAGGCGCTTCTCAGCACAAATGATGCGTCTGCTTTGGTCAGCCCATTGCCAATTGGCACATCATTTGCATCATTCACAGCTCTTCGCTGGCCAGTTTATTTGCGAGCGAATAAACAAATGATGGACTGAATGCGCGCATGCAAATGAGAGGCTCCCGCCCCCCTCCCTTTCTCACAGATTTTGTTTTTATTTCCTTTTTTTTTTGGGCGGAGATTGCGCTGCTGCATATCGATGAGTTTGCTGCTCGTTGTCTTCAGGCCAAGCCATCAACTTGATGGGCAGATACAACAACAGGGCCAGCCAGGCGTGGGGGGAAGGGGGAAGGGGGGGGGCGCCAGGATGATGAGGGTTCGCTGTTGGCGCTGGCAAATATTGACAGGGACAACAAGGAGCAAACGTTGCAATTCAGCGCGGCTACCGCAAAAACCACTTGACTGACTTTTGTTGCAAATTATTATTATTATTATTATTACGTTTTATTATGACGATTGCGGCGTCAACTCGACTCGAATTTGCATAGCCAGGTGGGGCGAGTTCCCAGGATGCCGTCGCTGCAACGGGCAGTGCATTTCAATGACAATATCAACCCGGCCAAGGAGTCGTCCATTGCACTCCGCCGGCTGTGCTCAAGTTTCGCGTTTCAGTTTGACTTGCATTTGCCTGTCGGGTCGTTGTGATTTTGATTTGATTACATTAGTTGGCAGCGTCGTCATCTTGCCGCCGGGTATCCATTTTAAAGTTCATTTACTTACCCAACCCCCCCTTCCCGCCTTTCCCCCGTTCCCCCTTGAACCACTCCTGGACTCAGGCATCATCCTCGCCAGTGGTTACATTTCCGCCCGTGTTATTTACTCAAGTGCGGGATTTCTAGTTCGTTTGTCAACTACTTCGCCTTGGAGGCAGTGCCCCCGTCGAGCCGCCCACTTGACTATTCTCGCTTCTGCTCACTTCTCACTTTTCTCCCGTTTCTCTTGGTCTATGGCACACTGTCGAGTTGATTTGTTTCTTCATTTTCAGCGTACTCTGACTGCTTCGACAAGTTCTTTTTAGCTTGTCTGGGGTCTCTGTCTTTTGTATCTTTGTATCTTGTCTCTTGTATCTTGTATCTCGTAGGTAGCCTCGCGCGCATTTCGGCATTTACACAAAATTTGCAAGTCATAAACAAGTTTTTGCTTTTTACTTTACCTGCGTTTCCCTTGGCTTATTGCTTGCCTTTTTTCCTCTAGCTCCGTTTTTTTTTTCTGTTTTTTGTGTATCTTTATTTTATTTGGCTTTTAAGAGCTTTTTTTTTGTGGTTTTGTGGCAGTTGCATGATTTGTGCCTTTTGTTTTTCTTCGCAAACCTGCAATGAAGTCATAAATTCTGAATTACTCGAAACTGAAAAGTTTCAGGAAGTTTTTTTTTTTTTTTTTTTTTTACTTCAAGTTGGGGCTGCCAAATGAGATCATTAGAAGTGCGTTTGTACTTGGCATTAGGCCTCTTGACGGTCTTTGCATTTTCAGCGCGCTTATCGAACGGCACACATATAAGGAAGTCTTTAAGAATTGAAATATCTACTTGATGTTGAGTGCGAAATATGTCTAAATGTGATTAATGAATCAAATAGTTTAGCTGTCAAGAGATTGTTTATAACTTTCAAGATCTCTTTGAAATTCATGCATCAAGTATTTGACGAATTGAAGAGTTTTTTATTAGGTTGCGAAATACTATTACAGATGAAATAATTAATAAGTATTTATTTTCGACAGTTCTAAAAACCAAGATGGAAATGCAAATCTATATAAATTTAATTTAGAATTTTGTGTTGTTAAATTATTAATCTACAAGAAAGGTAAATCTATGTATCAAATATTAAACTTAAATCATAAGTATGTATTAGAATCTGTTAACTTAAGCATCATTTTAAATTTAGAAAGATGCATATTTAAATTACTTTTCTATTAAAAAATAATTTCCTCCTCCTTTAAAATTGTCTCTATACAATCGCTTTCAACTCCCCTCGCACAACTCACGACATAGCCAAAGACAATAGCCCATCTATACATTTTTTATAGGCCGCTTTATCATTAGAATCGAGAGCCGCGAAAAAAAAAACACTGATTGTCACTTTGGTTGACAACATTCCAAGAGACTCAAGACATCGTGAATTTCACCTATGTTTGTGGTATCGAAACGGCCGAGGCTCGCACAACTCATTTGCCTGAGTGCTTTCCGTTGTTTCCCTTTTAGTAATTTGCAGAAAAAAAAAGCAGAAGAAAACGAATATAGTATATATATGAAAACGGGAAAGTTGAATGCGCGACGTCCTTGAGCAGCAAAAAGACAAATAATGATAAAAATAAACAAAACTGGGCGGCCATCAATCAAACTGCGACTGTGGCCAGTCGTGGGGTGGGGCAGAAAGGGGGTGGTTGGGAGGAGGGGGGTTGGGGGAATGACTATAGCACATCTTTGGACAGCTGTTGGACGTCCTATTACGAGCTGGCGTCGCATTGTTCAATGCCATCGCCTGAGAAATACGTCAGGTGTGTGGTAAATGTAGTGGTTTCTGTCGTGTGCTGCATGCCACCTACTGCGGCCTCTTCTTCTTCTTCTTCTTCTTCTGCTTCTTTCACTTGTTGTTGTCTATTTCCGCTAAATTAGCATATGACTCATGGCTCGAATGTCCGTTTGCTTAGCCATTAATAATGAAAAGTACACAGAAACACGCGTTGAAAAATTTGTAGTCGACTTTTGGGCGCTATGGCAATACCACTTAAAAATAGCTAAAAGCAAACAAAAGGCGCGCCAGGCCACAGGGAGGAGGAGGGGGGGTGTGGGATGTTTGTAGGATTGGAGTGGGTCACTTTTGAAGTTTGTGTTGTTGCCAATTACTAAGTGAGAGGGAGGAAGAGAGGGGGAGGGGAGGGGGCAAGGGGGGCGAGCGAGGCTTGGCTTTTTGCTTGCATAACGTAAATTGTCATTCGCAAACATTACACATACGCTCAGTTGAACTTTACAGTTTGTTGCATGCCACCCAGTTTGGGGCTGGCTCCTAGTTGACAATTTTTATAAAAGGATGCAGTATGTTTCATATATGCCGCACATGCATCATGGATAATGCCAGGCTCCAGACACTGGCAGTCAAAACCCATCCTGATGATGCCTCGCCTCAATGATTGTGCAACATTACTGATGCTCGTCTGGTGCATTGTTGTCGCCATTCGGGGAGTATTTGCTGTTGACCCAAAAGGGTACATGCGCTATTTGAGACGGTTGACAGCGGTTGAAATAATATTTAAAACGAAAAATTGTTATAGATGCAACATATTTTAATTTGTGGTCGCAAAGAAATTGAAAATGTGCGGCAAAAAATTTAAGAGTATTTTGGAAGTGTTTGTCTCGATTTAAAAGAAGTATATGAAAAATATAAATAATTTGCTTTTTTTATCATACATATTATTATTTACTATACAACTTTTTTTAATAAAATATTTGAGTCTAATGTCTTAATAATTATGTTATAATACTTAATCAAATATATAGTTTATAGAGAGTAGAATCTTTAATTTAAAAAGGAAATATTAGTATTTGTAAAAGTTCTTGAAAATATTCCATACACATTTTAGAGTTTTAAGAACAATTACTTAATATTTCAAAGTTTATTGGCCAAACAGCGCGAAATCTTCGGGTTCCATAATAATCATAATATTTCTTCAAAAGTCAACAGCTCAAAAGTAAATCCGAGAACTTAGTCTTAAAGAAAGTAACCGACACTTGTACAAAAAATTAATGATTCTAAGAGTTTTAACAAGTTTTAAGAAAATGCCATAAATTTTGTTTAAAGTTTAAAGTTTTGTTTTGCCACCAAGAGTATCTTCGGGCACTTTTTCCGTTTTTGTTTGGTTTTTTTCGCCATTCCTTAGTTTTTCTTGTGCTGTAATGCAAGGACTTGTATGCAGCTCATATTTGCAGAAGTTATGCAACGGCACTGATTTGTTGGAACTATACAAACCCCAGTTCCACACCCACCCCCCGCCCCCCCCCCCTTCCCACTCAAAAGAACTCTTGACTTTTGCCAGTTACAGTTATGTCTTAAGCCAAACAATGTCAACGTTTTGCCAGAGCAAAAATCTCTTGACATTTGCCAGCGAAATTTCTGTGTTATTTTTTGTGCTTAGAAATTGTTGCCCTTATCGTAGAGTGTGTTTGGCTCGAGTATGTTTTGCTGGCCTTGATAATTTAATATACCTTTTTTTTTTTCTTATCCACTAAACTAATAAACTATGCACAGTTTTTTTTATTATTTTATTTCGTCTACTTTTTAATGTGTGTTTTTTGTTGTTGCGAATTTTGCGAAATGCCAGCGTGGGAATTTCAATTTGCTGTGGCACGTGGTCGTCTACGCTCTATAATTGACTTTGCATGTGAAGGTTACAGCAGTTGCACAAATACATATAGTATATATATATATATATATGCTATGTGTGGAATGTACCCATCCATATCGATTAGCTGTCATGTCTGGGCCAGAACAGTGGGCGCAACTTTTGCTTTGGCTGCATTTTGAGGCGCCTTCAGTTTTGACCAGCTTGTCTAACCCGCATGTCAACTGAGGCCGGTGGGGTTAGCGGGTAGCGCCAAAGTTTTCTAAAAGCTTTGGCCTTCAAAGCACAAACCTCGGCTGAAATCCAAACGCACCTTTGACAAAAACAGAAGAAGAAAAAACTTTGCAAAAGACTTTTCCTGGGGGCGTTTTTCACATGCATTTTTAATGCGAAGTAGCAGCAAAAACTTGCTGCAAACAACTCGAAGACGAACAAATGAGCGGAGCGCGGCGAGGCGGGGTGTTGGGTGTGCGTGTGTGTGTGTGGTGTGTGTGGCAGGCGCCGCTGTTTCGTGCCGCTTTTGAACTAAGCTGACGCAATGCGACAGTTTTAGTTTTAGTTGAAAGCCTTTTTGACCAGTGACCCCCCCCCCCTTCAAAAAAATAAAGGACGCCTCACAAATTGAATTGCTTTTGAGAGCACCCACACACGCACACGCACACACGCTCTAAATCACACACACACACAGTTGTTGCTGGAAGTAATCGCTTCCGGTTGACTTTGCGCCAATTATGTCAAATAAAATCGTTGTTGCCGGTCCGTCAGGAGTACAAATCAAATCCAATGACAACCCTGTCAAGCGCTGAGCTGTGCAAAATGTTTGTTAACCCTACACGAAATTCGCAACGCATCAAAATCCAAAAAGGAATTCCCAGCGGTGCAAAAATTGTGAATTTGGCCGACATATATATATATATTTTTCTTTTTGTTTGAACCGGAGTTTTCAGAGCAAAAGGCGCATTATAAAGGGGAATTCTTGGCTGACATGCGATTTAACTAATTGCCAAGGCGACGCTGGGAACTCCTTTTGTAACTCCCCCGCCCCTGCCCCTGCCCCCCTCCACATCCGCGCTAGCTGCACGACCCTCGTCTAATTGAAACATTAACTGTTGAAAAACGGCAGCAATTTTTTGTTGCATAAAAGATTTAAATTCATTTGAGGCCCGCGGGGCACAGCGACCGGCGAGGGGGCAAACTCCAGCTGGAAAGCAACGCGCCAGCCTCAAAGGAAGCACTCAATTTATGCAAATCTCATGTAAATCTGTTGAGACTCAGCGCGCGGGGGGAAAGGGGGGGAAATTGCAAGCAGAATTGTCATCATCGCGAAGGGGGCGGGGGCGGGGCAGAGAATGTGCCGGCTGAGTATACAGCTTAGACTGAATGGTGAATGTTAGCGGATGCCGCTTCACAGAACTGAATGCCAATTTGAATGTGCGTTAAATGGCAGTTAACAGTTTGAGAGCAACTGGCGTGACAGCAGCAGCAGCAGCAGCAGCCAAAGCAACGGCATATGTAGCAGCAAATAATGGCGCGACTATAAAAAATAATGAGCCGAGAGCTGCTGCGACGTGCCCGGCTGAAAATCGGGCCGAGACACCCGTATAGATAACTAAGAAATTTACTTGCCGGGCACAGATTGAACTCTGGCAATAGATGTCAGCGAAGCGATGCATGTCAAAGGGCAAGTTGAAGCTGTGGAAGGGGTGAATTCAAAGATACTACGAAGCTGAAGGCGAATAAAGCATTAGATACTGAGAATGAGAGACAGTGGTAGTTGAGATCTGAGAAATGAGAGCTGGGATCTGTGGGAAAAGAGCTCTTGCTGATTTCCTGGAAATGTATTAGAGGAGAACTCTTAATGCTTAATACTTGAATTCAAAAGCAGTTGATAGTTGAATAAATTTAAAGTAATGCACAATTATTTGATATTTTATATATTCAAAAAGTATTTAAATAAAAGTATTCAATTGGACTTAAAAGCAGAGATATTGAAATAATATACAACATATTAAAGGTATTCTTGATTAAATCCAGCTTAAAATCAAAGTTATAATTATTTATAATAAATAATATAATTAAATAGATATTTTAATTGATTGAACAATAATGTATCGGTATTAACTAAGAAACGTTTAACATAAATAAAGAGAACGTTGTTTTAATTAATTTATTAACATTATATTCTGACTAGCTCCCTCTCGCTCTCTCTTTCATTCTTCCTTTGGAATATAAGATATCTGAAACATTTTTATATGCATGGCACAAATTTAAAAATACTGTAAATTAAATAAGCGCCAACAGCAATTTGCAAAGCCCAACAACAGTTCTCCACGTTGACAATTTAAGGATTTGTTCAACCCCCACGTTTGTTGCAGTATTTTTTTGCCACTGCCTCATTGGCTGCTTCGCACGCATCGCTGGCTGCATTTCAAGTGCACTAGGTAACCAAAAAAAAAAAAAAAAGGAAAATAAATACAAAACAACAACAAAAACTGGCAACTCGTAGAAAAGAAAAAAAAAAACAACACGGAGCAACTCAGCGCCTCAGGTGAAAAGGGAGAGTATTTTGCCAGGCGACCAAAAAACACGGCGGCGCTTAGCGAGGGTTGCTCCGTGCGATGCTCCTGCCCCGGGAGCTGGCTGCTAATGGAGCCGGGCTGCTGCTTCGTTTGCGTTCAAAGTGCAGACACGTGCCGCATTGGACTCTGGTTACAGTGCTGGCCAAAAATATTGCGCACACCCACACAGTTGCGGCTTCAAACTTGTCCTCGCTGGTGGATTTCGCCTAGGTGGTGGGTGGAGGAGAAGAGCGGGGAGGGGGGGGGGGGGCGGCTGCGGTTCATTGTACGACAACGCACCGTGCCAAATTTGCATGGCTGCCAACAGGCAACCGAGCAAGCAACCACCCAGCCACCCAACCACCCAACCACCCTGCATACATCATTCAAAATATGCACAACCACCCATTTGAGCTGTTCTCTGGTCGCTATCACAAGCTGCCACACGTTGGCATTGCAACATTTTCTAGCCATGTTGTGTTAGCTCTTGTTGTTGTTGTTGTTGTTGCTGCTACTGCTGTTACTGTTGCTTATCAGCGCACGTTGGCCAGCCCCCTTTGGGGGTTGTTTAGCATTTTAGGGGTTGGCCTGCAATCGATATGCGTCTGACGAAAATGCGCCGTGTGGCGAGTCCGACGCCTGCCACTGAGTTTTGCGGTAGGCACAAATACTTTGACCAGCTCCCAAACTGGCCACCAGCCGCCAGCTCCCCAGCCCCCAGCCCCCAGCCCCTCAGCTCCCCAGCCGCTAAGCCCGCTCCAAGTGCAGCGCTTAAGTTACCCCCGAGTTAAGCACTCGATAAGCGCGCTCGCGTTTATTTTTATGATTTTCATACAAGTGTCTCGTTGCCCTTGACGGCCATTGATGTTGTGCTTGGTACACCCTAGCAGAGGGTGTTCAAATTTTGTCATGGCATGTGCATCGCATCGCACTATAGAGCATATATGTTCTTGAGCAGTATCTTACAGCAGCGGTTCCTCTGTGAATATAAAACTGAATAGTTGTACGTACTCTGGTCTCTCAGTTGAAAAGCTATCTTCATGAAACTTTGCACACGGATCACTATATCATATAGCTATCATAGGAACGATCAGTCGAAAAATGAGTTTATAAATGAAAAAAAAAAGTTTATTTTTTTATATATCCTGACCCAACTTTGCACTATGCTCCTAATATATCGCCAAAATCGTATCTTTTAGCATAAAAAAACATTGTAATTTTTGAGATGTCCTAATCAAATTTTGCAATTTTAAATGTCTCCATGCTCCTTACATAAAAAAAAAAAAAAAACAGAGTATCAGCTTCAGCGAACCAAGTTAAATTGAAACAATCGGTCAAAAACAGTTAACTATAGATATTTATCGTACAGCTTCTAGGTGTCTCTAAGGGTATTTTATATTCAGTTCGTGTTTGTTGTTTTTATTTCTTTTGTTTTCCCGCTTGTTTTCTTGTTATTTCTTTTTTTTTTTTTCCTTCGGAAATATTGTTGCCAACGCAATATTTGCCTGGCGTATTTGATTTCACACTTCTTTCTGGGTTTCGTTTGGTTTTCGTGGCCCCAGCTCAGGTTCCATTTGCATTTGTTTATCGGCGATGGCGACGCGCACCCTCAACATTTTCTAATTTTAAACCAATTAAAGTTGTCAAAGTTGCAACTTTCTGGCTGACGAGCTAATCCGGCCCACAAAACCCGGAGCAGCACATATTTATTTTCATTAAAGATGCCAAAGTTTTAAATTTCATTTGCACAGGAAATTTGTTTGTGTTTATTTTGCGTACTGCCAAAAAAGAAAAACGCGCTGGCAAATTCAATTTTCAGCTGGCCCCATGGGTGGTCTGATTGATGGGATGTTCCTGGGTACAGTTTTAACATGAGTATATATATATGTGTGTGTATTGGGGAAGTTTTCGGAGTTTTATCTGAATTTGTCAGCTAATCTGAGGCGATAAGTGAGGCAAACACTGCGATTGAGAGCTGCTTGGAAAAGGAATTTGTAAATATATGATTAAAATTGAATTGCAATTTGAATATTGGATTCTGATTTAATTTGCTTTCATGTTGAAACTTAAGATGTTGTGTATAAATTGTAAACCTAAGACAAAGGAATGTTCTTTAAATACATTTCCTTTTATTACGAATTTTATTTGAAGAGTAATTTGTATTATTGGGAACTTTCCTAAGTGTGTCAGATGATACGTTAAAATCATGCAATCAGCTTAAATTCTCTAATTATTTCTTATTGATCAAAATAAACAACATTTAATAAACACAATAAAAAAATGTATGTAAATTCACATATTTTTGAAGTACCTGGTCAGATTTTCTCTATCGCGTAACAGAAATACATTCTTAAGCTTTTTATAATGCTCGAAACATTTCTCAGTAATTAGTTTTGAAATTTAAAACTTTCTTCTTCAAAAAAAGTAAGAACGTTGCAGTCGGACGTAGCCGACTGCGCAATACTCGTTCACAGTACACATAGCTCGCATACTTCAAACGCCCATAGCTTTGTCAAAACTGAACCGATTTTCATGTTTGAAGGCATTTTGTTCATGATTTATCCTCCAGATTGATTCAGCATTTAAAATATATTCATTTTCGAAAATAAATTTTTTTCCACATTTTTGGCAAAAAAAGCATGTACTCCCCCCTCACTAATTTGCGAAAAATTTTTTTTTTCAAAATTTAGAATTTCAAATTTTCATTTTTAATCGATTGTAATTATCCCAATTAGCATAAAAAACAACATTAAAACTCATTCTGAGGGGGTCAAATTTTTTGTCAAAAATCATGCAAAAATGTACAAAAATTTTGACAAGTAAAGCCCTCGGGATTCATAGCTGGCATACTTCAAACACCCATAGCTTTGTCAAAACTTAACCGATTTTCATGTTTGATGTCATTTTGTTCATGATTCACCCTCTAGATTGATTCTGCTTTTATAATATATTCATTTTTGAAAATACATTTTTTTTTGATTTTTTTGCAAAAAAGCACATACTCCCCCCTTACTAATTTCCGAAAATTTTTTTTTTTTTCAAAATTTAGAATTTCAAATTTTAATTTTTAATCGATTGTAATTATCACAATTAGTATAAAAAACAACATTAAAACTCATTCTGAGGGGGTCAAATTTTTTGTCAAAAATCATGCAAAAATTTATAAAAATTTTGACAAGTAAAGCCCTCGGGATTCATAGCTGGCATACTTCAAACGCCCATAACTTTGTCAAAACTGAACCGATTTACAGGTTTGATGTCATTTTGTTCATGATTTATCCTCTAGATTGATTCAGCATTTAAAATATATTCATTTTCGAAAATAAATTTTTTTCCACATTTTTGGCAAAAAAAGCATGTACTCCCCCCTTACTAATTTCCGAAAAATTTTTTTTTTCAAAATTTAGAATTTCAAATTTTAATTTTTAATCGATTGTAATTATCACAATTAGCATAAAAAACAACATTAAAACTCATTCTGAGGGGGTCAAATTTTTTGTCAAAAATCATGCAAAAATTTATACAAATTTTGACAAGTAAAGCTCCCGGATCCATAGCTCCCATATTTCAACCGTCTATAACTTTCTCAAAACTCAACCGATTTTCATGTTTGATGGCATTTTTTTTTTCATGGTTTGTCCATTATTATGTACGTAGTGTGGCCGCGAAATTCTTTGGGGTAGTTTTCCAGTAATACATATTCCAAATTGGAGCCTAGCTAGCGTGTCTGGGATATCAAGGTCGCTGTCTTTGAGAGAGGCCACCAGCAATCTACACACCAAATTTGGTAACTAGTTTTAATATTGTGGGATTTGCCAGTCTTCCAACACTTAACGAGTAAATATTCCAAGTTTCAAGTTCTAGCTTCAATAGCGGCGAAAAAAAATGCATTCATACGGACAGCAAGACGGACATTGCACAAACCCAATATGCTCTTTTCACTGTGTGAACGAGTATACAAAGAATCCCTTCACTGTTTTAGAAAGTTTAGAAAGTGATTTTTGATCCACCCTTTCTTCTTGCTGTACACAAGCATACATATATTTAAATTTGTAAGTAAATCCGCGTGCTTCAGATGTTGTTTCAAATTCGCCATGCCATTCACCACGTCTCGTATTGAATTCCACAGTTGACACCGCTTGCCCGGCAAGCGTCAAGTCCAAAGCGGCGTATACTTAACTTGGCTTTGGATTACGTCGCGATGATCAAATTCTTGGTCACAATATGCGTTCACTTTTGAAACAGCTTTTGCTTTCGAGCGCTTAGCTGATCACGTGATTTGTTTTATCTCCCTCCATGTGCTAAATGCGCTAAGTTTATTGCAAAACGCATAAAACTTAATATAATTTAGCTATTAGCACATGCAAAATGCTGATTGTACGTCATCATCGCCATCAGCAACAACGTCACAGTCATTATTGTTATGAGTGTGTTGTGAGTGCTTCGAATGCTCCATCACGTTTCCAGCGATTGTTTTTGTTGTCGCTGGTGAAAATTGTCACGACAATTGCCGCTTGTCGTTCGCTATGTAAATCAAATTTCTGCGAATAATTTCCACACTTTGTCGTAAATTAAATGAAAACCAAACGAGCGTTCATGTCGAACAAGAAGCAGAAGAGCCAGTTGGAAGAAAAAACAAAGCCACGCAAACAAATTGTATTTGCCATTACGGGCAGAAACGTCGCCAAGTGATTAACACCCCATTTCCATGTAATATTTACCAGCTAGTATAATTGTTTATTATTGCATTTGCATATTTAAGCTGATTGTACAATTTGCCTTAGAGTGTGCCAGCTCTGGTTGGCGCAAGCACGCGCAAAGTGACCATGGAGGACTGTGACTCAAACTGAGATTATTGATAACATGCTAATGAATAGAAATCCGAGTTGAATTCGAAACTTAATTTATATAGTTTTCAATAGAGAGCAAGTCTTTTATGTGTATTTCGAGCTCTCCTTTGAAGTTGCCATGGAGGAAAGATTAGTTGAAAATATGATTAAGAAATTAGTTCTTTTAAAAACAAATTGCAAAGGCTCTAAACTTAAATAATTCACAGAAAAAAAGAAAATAGCTCTTTGCAACTGAGAAATATTCTTCTTTCAAATTACTTTTGTAATTTAGTAGTTTTTTATTAAAATAAAACAAGTATCAATTTTCGGGGCGGTTTTGAGTAATGAGAAATGTATCTCTATGCTCATTGATGTAGCCATAAATTAAATAGCGCCCGCACAAATGTTCTTTTTATTAAAATAATAATAATAACTAAAACGAAAATATATATATTTTTGGTTTTTTGTGATCAAATTAAATAAAAGTGTCATGTTCGAAATGTAATTAATAATTGTTTTCAAAAGCTTTATGTAATTTAATCACAAAATTCCGAATTCACAAGTATTCTTTTAATGTAAACGAAGAAATTACTATTTTTATATATATACGTACAAAGATATTCCAGTTTAAACGGAATGTGGCAGAAATACGAAGGGTTAATTTGCATTCAATGGGAACATGGAGCAGCTATTAAACGCCTGCTCCTGTGCCTTGAAAACTGTTTCAGCAAATTTTAAAACGTTCGCAGCACCTATTGAAGCCGGTGCTGGAATGGCAGTCGACCAGTCAGCTTTAGTGTCAACATTGTGTGCGTAATGAGAGCCGAGTTGGGAAGTTGGATGTTGGAGTGGCGGCCTTTGTTATATAAGCCAGCTCACCATGGCTACAGCTCGGCCTGCTGGGCTGCTGCATGTGTAATCAACATTAAACTGTATTTTGTAATCAAGCCAGCCACACACACACACACACACACACACACACACACACACACGGGGGCACACACGCTCCGCAATGTGAGCTTCAAAAGTTGCCAACTCAGCAGGCGGAAGTGAAAGCGTCGGCTGTTTGGAAAATGGCGTTGCAGGTGTCGCTTTTCTTTTGGCCCGAGCTAAACTGCAACTCACGGCGACGGTGAGCAGCGATAGAAGCGAGAGAAGCGCTCAGCGTTGAGCCTGGCAAACACATTATAAAATCTATACACGCTCTAAGCGCACTTTTAACCCATTAACGCCCGGGCACGGCAACAACACAACTGCCGAGTTCTGCTTCCTGATGACGCAGCTCAAAGCTCGGCCAGCAGTTTGCCAGTTGTTGTTGTTGCTGTTGTTGTTCTCTTTCCTGCAAGTTGTTGAAGAAATAGTGTCAGCTTGCGTTTGCGGCATTTTAATGCCACCCACCAGAGGCAGCAGCAGCAGCAGCGGCGGCAGCAAAGACTCTTAACACCTCACTGCCCCCAAGGCTTGTCTATTGTTTCCTGCTGCTGCTCGTGTCCTGTTTCTATCCTTTCTGTACGCTAGCAGGGGGCTTTATAATTTCGTCACTTAATGTGTAACGCATTAAAGCAGCCATCTTAGATGCCATAAGGTGTATATGTTTTTTATCTGTATCTACAGTCGATTGAGTTTCTTTGCTTTCGTCAGCAAAACTTTTTTGTTGCAAGCAGTGCATATGTCAAAGTCGGCTGGACATGACTACTATATAGAAACAATAGGTGAAACAAATAAGTTGTAATATAACTCCTTTTTTGTTCTTTCATATATTCCAACTAAACAAATCTTGTCAACATCGAGCAACTTTATCATCTAGCTGTCATATGAAAAGTTGAAAATTTGAAAACTTTTCTATTTATCAAGTTTTCTTGGCCAAACTCGTCAAAAGTTCCATAATCCTAAAATGTAGTACAAATTTTGTCGAACATCGAACAACAATATTATATAGCTGCCATAGGAACAATCGCTTGAAAAATGTGCTGTTGTATGTATAACATTTGTGAGATTTACACCATTGAAATACCATATATTAGACTCCTTTGTAAAAAAAAAAAAAACTATAGCTCATATCTTCTAACGTATCTAGGGTATTTAATCTTTGGCAACCCTTAGATAAGAGCCCTTTTTGTTGTCTTTATTTTCTATATTTTTGCATGTCTCGCACACGCACACACAAAACGTTTTATCGTCTGTGCATAATAAATTTCGTTGGCTTTTGTTGCTGTTTGGCCAAAAGATTTTGCAGACCCGGGCGACACTTTATATGCAATTTTTGTATGAAGTTATTGACAGGAGCAGCGCGTCCTGCAGCCTGCAGCCCGTAGCCTGTAGCCGAACATGGATACACACAGGCGCATTAGATACACTTGCCTGCGTTTTTGGGTCTGGCACTTGTTCTCTACTTTTTATCAGCCGGTAACTGATGTCATTATGTGTGTATGCACGCACACACTTGGCCTGCACAAGTGCTTAGCGACAATATGCTGGCTGCTGCGTAACAGCTGCCAGTGGCTGTCAAACCCATTAAGCGACGCGCACAAAAGCATGCAACGAATATTTTTCTACTTTTATTTGCTGTCGTTGGGGCAAAAAAATGAAAATAGAAGGAAACTTAATGTGTTTGTGTGTCTTTTTGGTGTCTTTTGGTTTTGTAATTATTTTAAAAGCGCAACTTGTGCACGTAACGACATTTGCCGCAGTCGCGCAGCAATTGCCACTTTCGGAGAACATAAACAAAGAACCACCAACTTGCACCACCAAATCTGTCCAAAGTACAAGTGGTAGTCGCGACGCGACATGGCCAAAAGTGCGTGCCTGAGTAAGCACAGTGGTGCACAGTCAGCTAAACAGAAGACACGATTGCGTTAGATAAGCACAAAATTAAAACCTGTATTTTCTAAAAGTAAATACATATAAATAGATTAATAGATATGCAAAGAAAAGCAAAATCTAATAAAGTAAGAAACTTTATAAATTTATCTTTTTTTATAAATTGTCATATTTTAAATGGTTTTGAAAATATGACTATATAAAAATGAATACAATATTCGTATACATTTATATATTGACTGGTTAAAGACATTTTTCCTATATCAACTATAAAGTTATATAAATTTACAGAAGATTTCCAACATGTACTTTGAAGTAACTTTATGTAAAGATTATTGTATTACTTTGGTAAATCCTTCTTGCCATGCTTTACCAATATGGTGTATCTGCTTAGCAAGTTTCGCTTTAACATGAAATCCAACTACCGAACTTTTGGCTACTTTAAGACTTTGTTACTTTATCAAAACCTGCTTATCACAACGCCATGTCTCAGCTGTCAGTATTCACTGCGCTCTTCCATCACACTGTGCTCAGTAATCTCCAAGGGCTGCACTTGTTTTTCCCATTTTATTTATTTTTTTTTTTTTCGCTTTTAAGGGAGTGCTGCCCTAAGCTCCCATATCATGCGAAAGTTGGGCGCCCTCGTAAAGAACTGTGCCTGGCAACTTTTCGGCGACGTCTGCCTAGTGCCAAGTCAAGAGTTCAACTGGTTGGCAGCTTTACTTTGTGGGGCCCTGCTGCCGCCCACTTATCAAACTTCATATTTACAAACTTCAGCTGAAGGCGCAGAGCTGCTTTTGTTGCGTCGACTGCACTAAATTCGTTTGCTCTGAAGTCTATATATATAGAAGAAGAAGAATTAAAAAAAAAAAAAAATTAAAAAAAAACCTGCGGCGCCGCGGGCCATTAGCCCAGACCCTGGAGGCCACTTCAAGGCGCGCCGTCGTGTCTCTCTCTCCCTCGCTCCCTCTCCCTCTCTTTTTAATGATAATGAGCACAACTGCTCATTATTATGCATGCAAGCGGCAGGCGAATCCACTGTCAAAATTAAATGCTGCAAAATGTTTGCTAGCACTTGCAAAGCACACAAAACAATTCAACAGAACTCCCCTTGAGCCCCCTTTCTAAGGCGAGCATTGCATTAAAATATGCATAAATTACTAGAGCTTCGTGTGCTGGCTGCCTCTCAGCTCGAGTTGTTTGCCAGGCATCTTTAAAGACGCTCTTTGAGCACAAATCACGCGTTATAATTCGAGCTTCGCAGGGGGATTCCCCCCCCACAGTTGGCCTGCCAAAAATTGCTGCGCCCAATGTATAACTAGTGTCTCAAGTAGTTTCGCCCGGAACAGGCACGTGTCTGTCTCCGTAAGCTGGCTCGGGCTCAATTAGTTTGTCATTTCTCATTCACAGTCTGCAGCTGTCTCTCTCTCTCTCTCTCTCTCTCCCTCTCCCTCTCCCTTTTTCTCTACGTGCTGTTGCTCATTTGTGTGCAGTTTTCAATTTGCTATTCAGTGAAATGTCTCGTAAATGTCAACGGGCAACAAAACGCGCACACAATTCACAAAGAAAACACTCTCAAAAATACCCTGTACAAAATACAAATTCACTTAACTTGTGAAAAAAGTTGTTTTGGTTTGAAAGAATTTACTTGAAGCTAAAATTTTGAAAAACAAATATATAAGCATATCAATCATAAATGTAATAAGGCTTAAAACGAACTGAAGATGCATTTTTTAAATTATAAAAAAATTATTCAAGCATAAAAGTTATTTGAATTTTTGTTTTCAATATTATTTATATAAAATATTTATTAAAATAGAGCAGCATATCCCGATAGTACGCGCTACAGGGTATTAATAGAAAATGCTGCAAAGTTTTGCGAAAGTCAGCGAAAAGTGCTCAAATCTTGCAAACAGTTAGTCGCCCCCAGTCGTATTGTCATTATGACTACATATATATATATATATGTACATATATATATAATGCACCTTAAATGGTAAACATTTTCTTAATTATTTTGGCAACTTGTTAAAGGCCGCCCCCAACCCCGCTCCCAAATCCACTTCATTTCACTTGAGTTCATGGAACAACACTTTAACACGCTTCAGTTGGCTGCACAACTTTGGTTCGTATTTTCCTTCTTTTTTTTTTTTTTTGTTGGGGACTTGATTTTGCGGCTGGGAAACCCATTTGACAGTCAATTGCACTTGAAATTTTCAATAATTTTTGCATTTTCCATTTGGCGTTTGATTCCGTTTTGGAAGTTTGTCAAAACCAGGCGCCCACTGTCATCGACACACTGCAAACGAGTTGGGCGCAGACACAGTGGGGAAAATCATATTTTTTATGCAATTATACAAATTGTTTTTGCCCAAGTTGGAAAAGTTGCAAAGTTTTGGGCTTTCTTTTTTTACTTATTTTTTTTTTTTTTATTTTGCCATTCGATTCGGCTAGCGCAATTTCAATTCCATTTTCATTTTCATAGCCAGGGCGACAATCTCATTTGCAATTTTCTTGTTGGCAACTGGAACGGAAAAGCCGAAAAGCGGAGTGTGGAGCGAAGGCGGCAAAATTGTGTTCTGAAATTTTATTATGATTATCTGTCGGCACATTTCGTATTTATGAGTTTTAAATTAAATGCGATTTCGGGCACCTCTGACAGCTGCCAAAAGCGCCAGAGGCAAATCTCAACTGTCTCCAGGGCCAGGTTCTCTTAAATATTTATCGATTTGTTGCCAAAGGTTTGCCTCGCCTGCCACCTCGCCCCTCTCCAAATGCTTTTATTCGTGTTTTTATAAAATACAAAAAAGATGCAACAAAAAAAAAAAAACAAAAAGGATAAGTTTGGGGTTTCTGATAATTTTGGCAAAACGTTTTAGTGGCTGTTTAGGCAGCCGCTCCAATTGAACATCAATTGGGGCTTGTCCTGTCGCAATATTGCCTTAAATATTTTATGCGCTACATGGGCGCGTCCTTCCTGGGACAATTTCGTGTTAGCAACCCCCAGCAGGATTAAAGTAGTAGTGAGCGCAACATAAAATGTTTTCAACTAGTTAAAGTTATGCATATTTTATGAGTGCTTGATGTGTGCAGGGTATATGGGAGCCTATCAAACTTTATGACCCCTACAAATATAATTAAAATATATGCTGTAGATATAGAGGCTAGCTGAAAAATGAATGGAATATGCATAGGCTGATGTGGAGTTAACTTTATTTGAATATATAAAAATGTATCCAATAAAAATAAAAACAAAAGCAGGCTATAAGCGACTTTCGACCTAAATAAATACATAATAATAATACAAAAATAAGAAAAAATAATCAATAAATTTAAATAATTCTTCAGTGCCAAAAAAAATGTATTTATATATATACAATTTCCCTTCTAGTTGTTTGAGAACGGTGTTCTTGGCTTGAGAGTCCACGAATTTGCCTTTCAATTCTCATTACAAGTTTCCCCTTTGAAGCTATCGCCAACATTTCACTGAACCCCCTTTTCATTGTCAATTGTGTCGCCACCTATGCCAACCCTCGTCGTTCGTTGTTGTTGTTGTTGTTGTTGCTGTTGCTGTTGTCAAAATGCCTGGCAGCTCTGTCTGATTGAGTGTCCTGCCGCTATATATCCAGCCATCGCAGCTAGGTGTCAACGTTGTCTTGGCCGTGGTGTTAACTTGTTTGCCCAAGATTTACAGCTGTCGAATGTCTCCCGCTGCGGGGCCCGCGGGGCCTGACTGACAAAGGCATAAATCGGCTGCGACTCAACTGATTTACACTTGGCGTTGCTTTTGAAGTGATTTGCGGGGCAGCTAACTCAACCAGAAGAAGGAGAGGAGCCAACTTGGAAGCAGTGTGGCCCAAAGCGAAGAAGCTGACAAAATCATAGCATAGCTTGCGGCGCCAGCTGCGTCCTGCGCTCTCTCGAGTGGCATTTGGCAACTAAATTGTTGTACTTTTCAATTTTCAGTCAAAAGGTGCGACAGCACTTTGACAAGGACATTCGGCGCCGGCCAAGGAGTCCCGTCCTGGCTGCCAGAAACCCACTTGCCCCACTCACAACAGCTCTTTTACAGTCATTTAAGTTAATTGTCTCTCGCCCGGCAAGCGACTCAAATTGTCTACAACTCGGGATGGGCAAAGTGTGCCCCCCACCCTCCACCCTCCCCCCGCCCCAGCCCCTTGGCACCTGTCTGGCGACAGGCTTCTGTCGCACGTCTCTTTGTGGCCTCATTTTGCGGCGACATTGTGTGTGGCGGGCCCAACAATTTGAGAACTATAATTTACCAATTTGCCGGCTGCCACGTGCCGCATTCTTTTTGCAGCCGCAATTCCATTATGTGCAGCATTCTTCTTAAATCCTTAAAGAATCGCTGAAGCCTCTATAAATATGCCGCAGTGGCAAACATTTTTTTTTTTAATTAATCATAAGTTTGAAGAAGCCGTCGCAGTGCACGAGTACACACGCACACACGCACACATACACACACTTACACACACTTACACACACACACACACCTTGTGCAGCTCATTATCATTCGCCCCGCCTTCCGCCCTGAACTTTGTGAAATTCAATGCTTTTGCCGCTGTCTCTGGTTTTTCTACTCGTTGGTGTCTATTAATTAAATTAAAAAGTTCACAGCCATATTCAGCATAGTTGTTGTTGTTGTTGTTGTTGCTGTCGCTGTTGTCAGTTTTTCCCCGCCCCAAACTTCAACGCTTTGGAGTTCTTAAAACTATGCGCAAACATGCAAAATTATCATGCGATGCGGCAGCTTATAAAGTTTGACAGCGAATTTGCACAGTTTGAGGGCGACTGAGTGTGCGGCAGGAAACAGTTTTAACTTTTCCTTTAAAAAAAAAATTACATTATATATATATATATATATATATATGTATATATATTCTTACAAAAGAATTTCTAGAATTAAAGTTCGACTTTCATTTTGTATTTTATCAATTCTTTTTTTTGCAATTATGCAAATGGCTGTCAACAATTAAGCGGCCATGTTAAAACACTGTCTGAGCCACTGATTCAATTGAACAGGTCTTCGCGTCCCCTCCCCTTGATGCACCTCCCACTCCCGCCCTCCCTCCCTGCCTCCCTTCCTGCTGCTTGCAGCCTGTTTGTGCATCACTTTGTATTTCGATACGCTTGCGGGGAGTATTAATTATTGCAGTGTATGCAGTGTTGAATGCAGCAAAGGGCAAACCTTCACGCAGCTGGAGTGTGGCGTGCTAAGAGCAGCCGAGTCGTTATAGCCTTGTTCCACTGTCTGTCAGTCTAACTCTATTTCTGTCTACTAGTCTCTCAGTTTTAAAGCCATATTCACGAAGTCAGTGCATATATCGCAGTCAGCCTGATCGGACCACTATATCATATAGCTCCCATAGGAAGGATCGGTCGAAAAATGCATTTTTGTATGGACCACTTTTTTGTTTTCAAAGATATCCTTACCAAACTTGGCAATTGCAAGGTTAAATCTTGCCAGCATCGAAAAACCATTTCATATAGTTCTCATAGGAACAATCAAGATATCTTGACTAAACTCGACAGTCACAAGTTTCGTAATATTCCTAAAATGTAATCCAAATTTTGCCAACAAGTTCTTGTATTATAATCTAAGCAACATTAGACTTCTATATTATATAGCTCCCATAGGAAGCATCAATCAAAATCCAAGGAAATTATATGTTAGAAATTGGTTTTTCTTTAAAGCAACATTGTCTGGCTAGAATCATAAAATTATAAAATACAGCTGCAATATGTCCACAAGGGTATTTAATGTTCGCCAGCTCAAATTAGACTTATTTGCTGTTATTTTTTAATTTTTCTTTATGGTCTGCACAACAATTATGCATATTT
This sequence comes from Drosophila sordidula, assembly GCA_035047465.1. Taxonomy (NCBI): domain Eukaryota; kingdom Metazoa; phylum Arthropoda; class Insecta; order Diptera; family Drosophilidae; genus Drosophila; species Drosophila sordidula. The sequence goes on along the minus strand of JAWNPQ010000185.1, from coordinate 6,162,014 downwards.
ACGAATGTTAATTGCCGTCGGGCAAAACAATGTTGTACACGCATTTACAACGCGAACAGCAGACACGCCCCCGTCAAGCGTACGCCCCTGGCTGCCAATTAACAACATTATTGACTCTGATGCTGGCCAACAAGGCAGCCAGACAAGCAGCCAAGCAACCAAACGGTCGGCACTTTGAAATGCTAATGAAATTGGCTTTTAAAGCCAACGAAGTCACGAGTCGCTGGATTGGGCCGGCATGGATTGGGTCTGGCGTGGCGAATAGTGCTGGAGAACACGTTTAAAAATAAATGCAGCGACTACCGCTCGATTTTCATCTGATCAAAAGTCCTTGTCGAAGTGCTCGTCGGTTGCTTAATTGATAAATTGATTAAATTGCATGGCTTAATTGCACTTTCGCACTCGCATTGTCTTTCGTCACAAAGCCAACCAACCACATGACACAATCAGCAGCAGCAGCAGCAGCAGCGGCAGAAACTGCAGCAGCAGCAACAAATGAATTTCAACATTTAATTTTTGTGTCCCTGCGTTGCCGTTGGCCAGCTTTGAAACCCCTTCCCAGCCACCCACACCGCCTTGCGTTGACCCCGCCTGTGGCAAATTGCATTTGCTTTGTTCGCCTTCATTTTGTTAACTGCTCGTTAATGCGACTTATTTGTCAGCATTTCGAGTGTCGCTCACATCAGCTCTCTGTGCTGTGCCCCGCAGTGATCCGCTTCGATTGAATCACTTCTGTCTGGACAGTCGCTGCCGACTCGCCTCGCATCAGAAGCATCGACACTTTTTACTCGCCGCCGGCGGGGCTCAGCTGTCGTCGGGGTAAACTGATTTCGCCATTGTCTTTTTCAGTTACAGCTGAACGTCAGCTTGGGGCATGATGTGCACTTTCGCAGATCTATTGTGGGATTAGATATCGAGCACTTAATACTGCGAAATTCGTCTATTCTGTCACTTGAGCTCTTTCTTTACAAATGTCAAAATGTAATAGTAATAATATTATTGTTTAAAGTAGAAGTGAAAGAGGCATTCATTTTATACTCTCAAAATGATTTAGTTTTCTATCTTTCACGCTTAACTAAAGTAGCGAATAACATAATTTTATGCACTCAAGAAATTTAATCCCTTAAATCTCTATCTTACTCATATTTTAAAATAGAGCTGGTAAAATGTTTATGCACAAAGCACAGCAATCGAGTAGGAGCTTATATAACACATACGTGCTAAGTGACACAGTATTAGCTAAAACCATAGAAAACCCTTTAATCAGACTACGCCTATCAAAATGTATTTGAATCAGATATAATCCAGCGCTCGCCCAACACACAATCGGAGAGTTCACTTTCTATACTCACTTTTATAGCGCACTTTGCATTATCTATGTAAGTGCTGCTGGATTATGTCCGCTCAACACTCGCCTCCCCCTCTCTCTCACTGGGCTCTACCATTTTGTCATCTTTCCGTTAACTATCCGTTAAGTCCAAGAGAATCCTGTACCGAAATACGTACAATAAAAGCTTCAGCCAGCGACTAAAGCGCATTAAAACTGCCGACTGACTGTTTCCGAAGCTCTTGAGCGAGGATGGTCACTGCCCAGTTACGTAGATTGCATTTGCCCGTTGATTTTCCCTTTTTTTTTTTTTGGGTTTTTCTATTTTCTATTTGTGTTTTTTTTTTTTTATCATTTTCATTTTCCCTTGTGCGGTTTTGCTTTGATTTAATTTTGCTTTTACTGTTGGTTGTTTGTCATTGTTCGTAGCGTGTTCCCCCAGCCCCCAACCCGCCCCAATCTGCCCCAACCTGCCCCAACCATTGTCTGCACCCAATTTGTGAGCTTTGTTCAATTGGCTTTGCCACTGCTCTGCCACTGCCGTCTGTGTGTCCTCTCTTCTATCACTCAATTGTCAGCAAAATAAATCAGCAAGGGGGCTGCAACTTTAAAAATTTAACCATGCTTAAGCTAAATTGGTTTGCGCACAAAAGTAGGCAATGAATTTAAAGCCTCAACATTTAATTGGCTTAGCTTTGATGTGGAATTCAGTGTAATTTTTGCGTGTAGGGCATCTTCTGAATGCAAGCGGATTACAATTATATATTTACAATAGGTTGTGTTTTTTATATATTATATATATTTAAGCTTTCACTAAAGAGAAGTGGTAATAAAAATAGTTGAAAGAGCCTCTACAGACTGATGTGAAAACGTTTTAGCTGGAATTTTCTGTAAGCAAGTACAGCTCTCTTGAAATAAGTGTCTCCTTTTTGGGACAAGAGATACAAAAAGGGTTTCTTCTGGGAATTAGTTGAATTAGTTTTAGCTGGCACACAGTCTCTTAGTTTTGCTTGCGAAACATTTTTCTATATTCGCCTGGCATAAATGCTTACGATAGTAAAAACAATAACTACCTTTGCTGCTGTTTTAAAAGTACTACTAAATTCTTACCTGTGATGTTAAAAAGGCGAAACTCAGCTTTTGTTTTTTTTGTAAATATAAAAATATGTAAAATATAAATACAAAGAAATACAATGACGATAGTCAACCTTTAATTTTTATTTATTTTTACTTTTGTCTGATTCGTAGTTAAAAATGTATATATCTCCAAACTGTCTTTTTAGACTTCAAAAACACGGCAAAGTCCCATAGTCTGTACTAAACTTTACAATCTTAGCTCCGAAACTCAACAGGAACAAATGGTTCTCTCAAATTCACCCCAAATTCATGCTCATCATTTTATTAAAAGCTGTCTGGCCACAAAAGCAGGCTACAGTTTGGCAGGCACTGCATTTATGTAATGCTGCCCAGATCCACACCGATTGACTCTTGCATAAGAATATTACGAGCATGAGCGATGCTCGAAGCCATTAACCCAGAGCTGGCTGCTTCTTTTTTCTCTTTTTTTTTTTTGCTACTCCAACCATGCGAGTAGTTTATGCTGAACATATTTTATTGATTACATTTGCTGTTAGCCAAGTTTCGCCGGCTCCTCCAGCCCCATTCGCCATTCGGTGTGTGGCTGCGTGTTTTTGCACAAGTTTATGAGATTTTCGTTTGTGGCAACCCCAAAAATCAAATCGCTGAAAATGGAGCTGAAAGTCGGAGCTACATTTGGGGGAATTGCATTTCTGTGGTCTGTGTAGACGTGCATGGGTGTGTTGGTGTGTGTGTGTGTCCACATGAGTTATATAAGCAAATAAATTGCTTATTTGTAGCGACAATTTGCGGTAATTTTGTGATTTGTGTTCTGGCTTCAATCTGCAAATGTTGTGCTGACATCATCTGTGCGCTCGTTGGGGGTTGTTGCCCGCCCCACCCAGGGGCGTAGTCCCTTATGGCTATTAATTAAACATATACGTATGTATATATATACAAATTCCCCCCGCCTCGTCTTGGCCATAATTCATGCTGCTAGTCCCACACTCACAACTTCCTGCCACTTTTGATCACAGTTTATTGACTGCCTGCTCTCCGGCAGCCCAAACGCTAAACGTGTAATCCTTTTTGCGCTCGCCATTTGCCATTTGCATATAGCATACATGTTAGAGCCCTGTCAGAGTACGCTCGCCCGTCTGGCCGTACACTTGTATGCATATCGTTAGCAAATTGCAGGCTCAAAAAGCCAACGCGTCCTGGCCGAAAAAAAAAAACGAAGAAGCGCAAAACTCCAGGCGGGCCCCTCTATGTTTGTGTACTGTAAGCTAATACCCAGCCAATTTCCGTTAGCTGGTGCTCTGTTACGGTGTGTTTTTCAGGCCCAGGTAACGTGGCCAACTCTTTCTGTTCGTTATTTCCTCTTTTTTTTTTTGGTGTCTTTTCTGCCCTGTGGCGCAATTCGTGCCTTTTGTATTTCCGGTTTGGAAATTAGAAGGCGCGCCCCGCGTTAGTTCCATACAAATTTGTACAAAAGCTTAGCTACATTTTTTCCGCTCAACTCATTTGCATATTCGACACATTCCCAAAGTGACCCCCCGCCTGTCCCCCGTCTGTTTACGAGCTGTGACTATGAATTCCAGGGGACGCCTTTGGGGAATTTAAGCCTTTTAGGCCTGGCATTTTGTAAAATAATTTTAAAATTGACATTAACTTTTGCGAGGCGAGGCCTCGAGGTGTCCAAATGAAGCCATTAGCAGTCAAAACCAGGGCCCACAGAAACCCCATCAATTGACTTGCGGCCTGTACCCGAAGCAGCACAAAGGCGTTGATTGGCCTGGAAACCGAGCCCATCCCACACAAATACACAGACACACACACAGCTCACAGCTCACACTTCAACAGGAAATTTGTCCAAAGCTCTCCAGAAGTGAAACATGGCCAAGAGCTCTTCAGGGAGTTTCCACTTGTGAACGTCAACATTTAACTGCTGGCCATATGAAATTAATTTGATTGGGGGGCAAGTTTTAAGTGCTCACAGAAAATTGATTTTGCATAAAAGCCAATTAGCATAGATCGTAATAAGATTGGTAATCGAGAAATCTAAATTGCAAATGTTTTATATTTGTTTTCGTTTTCAATTGCAGCTATTTCCCGGGAGGATGGCGACGATTCCACACACCATCATCATAATCATCATCGCGGCGGCGGCGCCCATCATAATCACGGTAATAAAGTTCCATTCAATGGTTACAATTCGGAGGAGTATCTGGATCGCCTGGAACCCAATGGCAATATTCCCGCTGATAAAACAAATTGCAGATATGGCGGTAAGTTCAAGAATCAATGATTGCAAATTATAAATTGTATTATAATGCAATATTTATTTACAAAGAAAAGTGCAGTGGGATATAATAACAAAAAAAACCAAAAAGATTTTAATCATCAATAGATACATATCTTTTATTTTTTTATTTTTCATTTAATGTTCACAAACTACCATGAGAAACTATTGCTTAATTTTTTTCCTTAACGTTTTATCTGTCGCTTGGAATTTGTGCAATAGCAAAATCTTTGATCTATTTGTATTGTAATAATGAACTAATCCCAGTTGCCTTGAAACTGCTCCCTAATACAACAGCTAATTTTTCAACCAAAAAAAGTTGCATATTTTTTTGTTGGCTGTCACTTTGAGTTTTTGGGCGAAGCGATTTGTGAAAGTCTTTTTAACGCTCGATTCCGCTCGGAACTTTAAGCAAACTCATTCATAAAGATTTGCGCAATTTATTGCCTCGCTTTCGCAATAATCTCTCATTTAGGGAGCAGCAGCAAGCACTCCCCACCCCACCCCACCCCTCCCCCCGCCCCCTCTTGCAGAGCAGAAAAACTAATTTAATGATACGAGTATTTTGAGCGCTTTTACTCCCCACAGACTGGCGTAATTTATGCCTCGGCTCTCAACTAATATCGGGCCCTGACAGAGCCGCGTGTCTAATTATGGCTGGGCATTTGCCCCTTGTGGCACAGATAAAACCCTGCTCCAGCCAGACATTTCACGCGCTCAATTTATTCCTACTCTGCTTCTTCTGCAACTTCTTCTTCTTCTACTTTTTTTCTGCTGTGTAATTTATCAAATTTTTGTCTCATTTAGCAACGTTTCACATTTGCCACTGTTGCTGTACTGTTGTTGTTGTTGTTGTTGTTGCCTTTATCTGTAATTTCGCCATTTATACGTGTCCTTAAATGGTTTATCATATCATATCGTGTTGTTAATCCGCTTGAATTCGAAAGCTCCTTCTCTCTTTCTCCTTCATTTTATTGTCATAATTGTAAATTGCAATTTTATGCAAACAATGGCAAAATGGAGCTATGTGGCAGGCAGGCAGGCTCCCCCTGCTCCATCGACTCCCCAGCAGCACTCTATCAGCCTCTTGCAGACTTCAGACCTCGTTGACATTACCGATAAGGCAGATGATGATGAGCCGGAGCACAAGGACTTTGTGTGTACTTGTGATAGCCTCATTTGTTGTTGTTGTTATTGTTGTTGTTGCTGCTGCTGTTGCTGTTGCTGTCGCTTGTACTTGAAGCTGTTGCTCTTGTTATTGTCCTTGTCAAACGGGGCACTCAACTCGCCAGCCGTCTCTTTCTTCACCTCAAGCCCTCTCCGTCTCCTTCTTTGTCTAGGCATTACGGAATCGGCTCATAAAGCAACGGAAATGAAAATATTAACAAGCAAATGCACAGCAGCAGCAGCAGCAGCAGCGGCAGCGGCAACGCCCCGCAGCAACAGCAGCAGCAACAACAGCAACAATGAGAATTATTCATAGTTAAATGGAAACTGTGCATGCTTCATATACTAGCTATCTGTGCACTCGCTTTTGAACCCCATTGTCTTTATGCCATGGAGCACTTTCCACTTGGGCGTAACGCCGCAACCACGCCTCCCCGCCCTCGCCCCCGCTGCATGCATTGCCAAGGTCCTGTCTGCCCCCAAGTTATATGCAGCTTTATATTACTCTTGGCTTTCTCTCTTGTTATTGTCGTCGTTGTTGTTGTTGTTGTTGTTGCGCTTACTCAGCGCCAGGTGGCGTGTTTGTTTATTGCATTTTGCGAGGTGCGCTGCAAGGCTTACCTGTTAGCTGTTAGCCCCCAAATGCAAGTGGGCTCAAATGTGGCCAAAACTTTAGCTGCATGAAATTAAGTCCTGCTGCATGTCAAGTCTAAGCTGTTTAAGCTCCTGGCCTGCTGCCGTAACCAGAATAATAGCATTTGACACATTTTTAATGCCAAGCTTCAGTTTGAGTAAGGTTCAAGTGTTGCGCATATCCCATAATGTGTAAATGTTGTAAAAACTTTATTCACAGCCTTTTAAATATTTATTGGAAATGGAAATGATTAGCCAAATCGTAAGGGAAACCTTAAAATTTACATTGTAATTTACTTTGAATTGAGTATTTCCTTAAAGTCCTTGTATTAAAATATTTTAATTCTAAAAGAGAGAATACTTGAAAAATGTAAAATGAATGCATTTTCCCATCAAAAACTATATTTTTGTTATTGCTGTCTCACTTTCCTTTCCTTTCATTCTTCACTCTTGCAGTCTGTTTCTATTTTCTTAGCTCTTTAAATTTATTTTAAATATTTTCTTTTAATTCTAAATGAGAAAAGACTTGAAAAATATCAAAAACTATTTTATTGCTTGTCACTTTATTTGTCTCGCGTTCTCTTTCTCTCTCGCCCTCTGTTTCATATTCCCTGCTCTTTAAAACAATTTTAAATATATTTCGACACTTCCTCCCCCAGCCCAACTCTATGATTGATAGTTTTTTTTTGTTGTCTGTTTCTGGCTGTTTTCCAATTTGGCCAACTCCTCAATTCAATGCGTTGTTTTACTCTGTGATCAATAAACTTGCTCGAGCTGCCCCAAAGTCAGTCGCACAGTTCAGTTATCATAAAGTTATGTAACGCACAATAAATTACACACTTTGAAAGCACATTCACCCACTCAACTAGACCATAGTCTCCACCACCCACCCCACCCAGTTCTCGCCTAGCCGCTTCAGCCAAAAGCAATTTCAGTTTTTCATGCTGCTGCTGCTGCTGCTGCTGCTCCTGTTGTTGTTGCTGTTCTGATTACATGATTTATAAGTTATCTTCAACTCGACAACGCTGTTGTTTGCTATTAGAACCGCGTCGGAGGGCGCCTGGCAGCGCGGCCTTCGCCGGGATATGCGCAATTTATTCTCAAAGACTTTGCCCTTAACAAAGATTATGGTTTATATGCGCAAATTATGCGCTGCCAAAAAAAACCTTTACAATTCCCCCCGCTCGCCCCTCGCCGCTGCCGGCTTTCAAGTCGTCTGTTGCCATTTATTAGGCCATTACAAAAGTTGCGCCTTGTAAAAAAAAAAATGTGTTTGTGAATTGCGTAAAAAACATATTTGCCAAATTCGCATAAAGGAATAAAAAAAAAAAAAAAACACACATTTGACAAACTGCCTGCCCCCAGTCGCGACACTTCCGGGCGCCACAAAATTGTAAATCATGTTTAACAATTATGCGCGACGCAGAAAATGGCGAGTATTTAATTCCCGGGCAGACTTTAAAGGTCGTGTGTGTGCACACTTGGTGTCTGCCACATGCCACATGCCACATGCAGCAGTTGGTTGCATCACGCATCAATTGCGTGTCTCCCACCACGCCAGCTTGTTCTTGAGCTGGATCAGTTATATCCCTCCCACGCCCCCCGCCCCCCGCCGCCAACGGATTTATGCACGCGCGACTAAATCCTTTTAGCGCTTTATTTGGCTTTTGATGCGCCGTTACTTGTCCTCCAGTTCTTGTTTATTCTCCTTTCTCTTCCGCTTTGTCTTCCAGCCTTTGTTTACTCCTCTTTTCATTCGCCTTAATACGCCAGCAAAGGGGTATTGTGAATCTGCCATGAACTGTGCTGCCAACCATTGTGAAGTCATCTAAAAAGCATATAGCTCAATGGGTTGAGTCTGTATTTAATATTGTATTTATTGTTATATGCGATAAGCTTACTAAATCAAACAACTATATTATTTTGTTTTTCCTGAAACGATCTATAAAGAAACTTGCTAATTTGTTGGTGCTTTGTTGACTGTCAGTTTATATATATTAAAAATAGATACAATTTAGGCTTTGATAGCTATACAAATTAACGGATAAATATCAGACTAGCTTTTCATAAAAAAAACGTTCAACGTAATAAACATTTTGGCATCTTTTATTATTTTCATTATTATTAATTTGAAAGTATAGGATTAGTTAGCCTGAGCACTTAGACAACTTATCTACTGTTAGTCTAATATTTATAACAAGTCTTTTATTTCATTAGATAAAAACTTTGGTACTTACAAAAGACTCAAATAATTGTACTACTATTATTTATAATAATAAACTTGCATCTTTGTTTTTTAAGCTCTTTCCACTTTATCATTTACAATAGACCCACAAAGGGTATTCTTGAAGCGGCCCGCTTCTCTTTTGTTTTCTTTTTCCACTTGCAGCTTCATCGTTTGTTTTTACATTCTTTTTTTTTTCTTTCTGCCTACGCGCTGGGGTTCCTGAGCAGCCCCCTGCTGTCAAAACTCGTTGTCTATTGTTTGCTGGGCTCCCCAGCCGCCTGTCTGTGATTTAAATTTATTGGCAAAATACTTTAAGTGATTTTTTTGTTTACCATTTTTTTAGTATTGTTTGGAACTGGTTTTTTTTTTTCTGCTTTTTTGGGAGGGTGGCTGTGTGAGAAACCCTTTGACAGTTTTGTTGGCGTTTCGTGTATCTTCCGACCATTAGGCGTACGCTTCCCGGCCAAAGAAGTCCTGTCGCCTTGCGGTTAAAGACAGCCCTTCTTGTGGTTTACAGCTGCGCGAACCCGCTGTCAAATTCGCTGCAGTTTATTAGCGAAGTAAAAACATGTCGCCTTTTCGTATTTCCCGTATTTGTGCTTTTCCGCTTGGAGCTGTGGCTTCTACTTTTCTTTTTCCCTTTTTTTTTTTTTTGGTTTTGTGAGGCGCATTTTTAATGATTTAGTTGAGGAAGTGTTTTTTTGCCGGCCTTTGGTTTGGTTTTGTGCAGATTTTTGTTTGATGTCGTTTTGCGTGAGATATTTTTAGCTTTTCTTCATTCTCTTTTTTTGGGGTCGGCTAATGAAGCGACTTATGCAATGACATGGAAAATTTGCGGTCTGATTTTTTTTGGGCGTTTTTACGGTTGTCGCGCAGCATTTGCATAAGGGTTTTTTGGGGCTGCTAAAGTGGAGCTGATTAAATAGCGAAAGAGTTCGAGCATTTGCAATGTACAGCGATGTAAAAACGTTGCTAATTGACTAGGGAAAGTTTGGAAGGGTAAACACCTAAGGAACTGTTGGGAGGTTACCTGATGTATAGGAAATGAAATGAGAAATGCGAACTTTTTATTGCACTTAAGATAATATGAGAAGAAGAAGAAATATGACAAGCATATAGATATAGACCGTTTTTAAGTCAAGATTATTTTGACCTTGTTTGATATAATATTTATATTTGTTAAAAGTCATTTCTACTTATGATTAATTTCAAAAATATTTATTTTATTGAATACCTAATTTATCGATGGTCAAAAGAAATATTAAATGAAAATTACGTTGCTAATTGACTAGGGAAAGTTTGGAAGGGTAAACACCTAAGGAACTGTTGGAAGCTTACCTGATGTATAGGAAAAGAAATGAGAAATGCGAAATTTTTATAACAGGAGTATTTTATTTTATTGATATTTGCACTTAAGATAATATAAGAAGAAGAAGAAATATGACAAGCATATAGATATAGACCGTTTTTAAGTCAAGATTATTTTGACCTTGTTTGATATAATATTTATATTTGTTAAAAGTCATTTCTACTTATGATTAATTTCAAAAATATTCATTTTATTGAATACATAATTTATCGGTGGTCAAAAGAAATACTAAACGAAATTTGTGTATATATAGCTTTGTCTGTGAAACAACTGTAGTTTTCAACAAGTTTGATGACTTTAAACTGAATTTCCACGCTATTGATTTTCGGTGCTGCCAACGGAATTTCAGCGAAACTGTCGCCAGAGCAATAGATAAATATGAATAATGCCATGCAGTACAGGCAGGACTCACAATATCAAATATTTTCAATAGCTGCAGCATAATAAGCTCCGTTTCGCAGCTCTCTGTCCGCGCTAATGTAATCAATTCTCTTTGAAAACTTTGTCCACACACAACTGAATAAAGTTGAAAGCAACTCCGCCACGCCCACACGCCCAAGCAATTTTAAAGTTGAAATTTTTGCCAGCAGCCCATTCACGGCATTGTCCGAATGGCCATCCACCCCATCATTTTCAGGGTGCCCCCACCCCGAAGAAAACTGTAAAACTGTCCGAAAATGAATCTTTTTGACAATTCGCCGCATTTTGCATACTAAGCTCATTATGGAGAAGCCCCCCAAACGCCGCTGCACAAGGCGAAGAATTCGTTGCCCTTTTTTTTTTTGTTTTTTGTTTTGTACAAAAATTTTTATTTCCTGTTGGCCGGCGGGGGCTGCAAACTTTTTAATAGTGCGGCAACCCTGGCCACGCCTGACGTCCGCCCCGCAAGACAATTTGACGCGCATTTTATTGCAACTGGCTGGGCTAACAATGCCCCCTGGGCAGTGGCACGCCCCCTCGTCGACTGTCGACGCTCAGAGTGGCGCAATATGAGAATTCACGCTTGTCATTATAAATTCGTTCATCGTGCCCCACAAGCCGCAAGACATAAATATAAAGCTTGCCGGAGCTTTAAGTGTGCCAATGTCCTGATATCTTGAAGTCCTTGTCGCGTGCAATCAACGCGCAGCGCTCGCAAACGCAATTTGAGTGACAGCTGAAGTATCCATAACGTCATCAGGAGCTCACACAATATGAGGGGGGCGTGGCAGCGAAGGAGGCCCGTGCCTCAGGTCACGGCCTCGAACGGAATTAGGATTCATAATATGACAAAGTGACGGCTGGGCCATGTAACTAACGCTGTGCGTGTGTGTGTGTGTGTGTGCGAATATCCTTGTAACACATTCCACACATTCACACACACACAAACACACACACACACACACAGTCGCACACACGTGTGCGCTTAGATTATAAGCAGCTTCGGCTGCGGTTGCCTCTGTGTATTTGTATTGGTCTATGGAGAGATTGCGATTTACTCGCCTCCTGCCAATTCCCCTGCCCCAACCCCCCCCACACCCCCTTCCCCTCCGCCTGTTGGCAGCTGCCACTGCAGATATGCCTCATTCGATGTATGTGTTGACTCTGACAGCCTTGGGGCATGTGCCACAGCAGCGGCGCACGCATTTGATTTGGTCAGCTCGACACATTGCTGGGCTCCGGCTCCGGCTCCGGCTCCGGCTCTGGTCGTGGACATGGACATGGACCTAGGCCAGTCGCTTCCTTCCTGAAACACTGCCTACGCAGACTACTTCAAATTTTGATTGTCATTTACGTGACGAGCCGTGTGCGTGTGTGTGTGTGTGTGTGTGTGTGTGGGTAAGAGGCTTTTTGAATGAAATTGCTGCAAATTATTCCCATTACGATTTTGGGGGCTGCCTTTCAAGTTGATTGTCGTTTACATATGAGCAGCAGCACTGTGGGCTGGCCACAACTTAGGCGCCTGATTGGACACTGAAGAGGCCCACGGACGAGTTGAGTGCTGCGTGTGCGGTCGGAACAGGGAATACATGTGTCTATACATTATATATATATTGAGAGAGAGAGAGAGAGAGAGAGATATGGACTGCTGAATGATGGTTTAATCAGTCAGAAGCCATGGGTTAGCAATCGATTTAGTGGAAAATCACTGAAATTAGTAGATAGCTAGCTACAGAAGCACATAAATTCACTCTAAATGCTATCGATTAACATTTGATAAATTTATCGTTGACCGTTTGATTGTATTGCAAGTATAAAAGTAAGTAGAATATACCCAAATCTATTAATTTTTATTTTAGGCAGTTAGAGGAGAAGCATTTTCGATTATAGACACCATTATATATTCTATACGCTATCGATAAACATCCACTCCAGTTTTCGATAACCATTTGATTATTTTTTGCTGTGCAATTGAAAGTGAGATACGCAATAATTTATGTTTTTGATAAACATTCACTTCAGCCTTGGATAAACATTAGGTTATTTTATGGGTATGTTATAATTGGTATTCATTTAAATGCCAGATAATCGATAACTCTTCCGATAACTAACAATTTAGCTAATCTTGATAGTTTGCGCAACAAAATGGCGATACAAAATTTAATTCAACTTCAGTTTGCATTTAATAGTGCATTAAATACAGCAGCATGAGTTAGTTGGGGCCTCCAGCCGTATCATTGCTCGCTCCACTGTGCCCCCAAGTGGGCACTGGGCGCTCCATTCCGCATTTGCGGGCTATTGACCAAGCGAATGTCTCATTCGAGTGCGTGCACCGGCTCCTGGTGTCTGTTGATGGTCCTGCCGGCATTCTATTGCCAATGGCGAGTGCGGCTGTTGTGCTGAAATTGTCTACGTGTCTTTTGTTTCTTTTGAGCTGCACGCCCCGTCCCGCCCCGGCCCGCCCCCTGCGCCCCCTTTGGTGGGTGCCCTGTTGCCTGTTGCCCAGGGGCAAACAATTCGCATTTGGCCTGGCCCACGCTGGCCATTCGATTGCTTTTATGACGAACGATTGACGGAAGCGTGCAACGACTTCATTTTTTTCTCCTCTTCCTTTTTTCGCTTTTTCTACTGGTCGCAGTTGATGATATATTGGCGGAGCAACAGTGGCTGCAATGGGGCCACGCCCACTTGCCTGTATTTGCCATTGCCACAAATCAGTGGCCAATAACCAAGCCTCGGACAGCGGCCAGCGTCCGGCGGAGTCTGTTTATCGAGCAAACCTTTTGAAGTTAATTAAAAAATGCAGTGCGCACATTTTGCAATTACTTAAACGTAAAGTTTCTGTCCGGGGAATTTCTCACATTTTTTACAGCTTGTAAAAATATCATGGAATACATGTGGCAGCTGTAACAACAGTCAAAATGGTTTATATTATTACTTATTAATATTCTCTCTCTCTCTGCGGGGGATTTTCATATTTTCTTTTGTGATAAAGGCAACCGAAAGACTCGTTCGGTTATTGCAAGTAAATTGAATTTCTGCTGGCCTTTTGCAACACTAAGTATTATCCAGCTGCAATTGTATATTGGATGGGAATGGAATACGGATCCTTGTTGTTGCCGCTGATTGAGCGTGGCCGAGTCACCTTCTATTATCCTGTTTGTGTTGTGTTGTGTTGTGTTGCGGGTTCCACAATTCGTATTAGGAATCAATTCATTTTGTTGGCCATTGTACAATTTCCGTTCCGTCTAACAAATAACCGCTGGGCTAAAAAGCAAATAATGAACGAACAAATTGTAGCCAGAGATTGATGTTTGGGCTTTTGATAAATATTTGGTCAAAACATGCGCAATTGCCGGCACATTTCGATAATAAATAAATGCCAAACAACTGTGCAACAAAAGCAACAAGAAAATGTAATCAACTATGGCCAAAGTAATGTTCATTTGTACTTGTAGTTTAAGATTCCGCTTTTATTAGCTTTAGGAGTATTTTAGGCATGTTTAATGATACACCATTGAATTGTTGAGGCTACTCAGCCAAAGCTGGCTGAGATTTAATGTTGTAAAGTAGATTTGATTGTTATCCTTCTTACCTTAACTCTAAACAAATATTATCTATTAATTATTTTTGTTTGCACAAACAAAAGGCTCATATAGATGAGATGATCAATGATGATGATATCAATATCTCTGATTTATATTTACGATAAAATGAGTTGCGTTGTATTACACGTTTATTGCAGAATATAAAGACGACTGGATGCTGGAGGCATAAACCCCACAACATTTTCCACCCACAAGTCAGATAATATGCACTCGCAGTAGGGGGTCCATTGAACTGATGCCTATCGAGATTTGCTCATCTTTAAATATTTAATTAATTGAACTAATTAGATTGTAAATTAGCTGTTTGTGGATGAACATAACATCGTCATTATATCGATTAACTCGTTAACATTTCTTGCATATATTAAATGTGTAAGATATTGTTGCTGATGGGAAAACGTGTTTTAACATCTTTTACATTAGAAATAAATAAAGTAAAGTTTCTGCAGGAGTATTTAATTTGAAGTAACCTGAAGACATCTATGTCTGCTCGTTATTATAATATCTTGCGAAACTTTACAAAATGTCGCACTTAACAACAGCTTGTTTACTGTTGCATATCTCAAATGTGCTGTCATTTATGCAAAGTTTCTTGTTGCGAGTGAAGCCAAACGTGACACAAGACGCCAGTCTGCAGTCTTGACTGCAAAAGAGCCTTAGGCCCTGTCGGAAGACAAATGCAGTTGGCCAAAAAGCGACCGTCAAGCTAAACGGATGCGGCTCGCCTAGCTGCTGTTTCCGCTTTCCGGCTGCCATCCTCCCCCCCCCCTCGTGCTAGTTTTGGTCACACCCGCAACAATGTTGCATAATGGGCAACTTTTAGTGTGAAATTTTCTGCGGTTTTTTCGTGTGCGCCTTTGACTGTGCCCCGCCCACCGCTCCCCGCCCCCCGCTTCCTGCTCCGCTTTTGAAAATGCGCACATAAACTAATTTGGCATGCATGAAATGACTTTCATAGAAATAAAAATGAGAAAATTGCGGAGTTGCTGCTGCTGCTGCTGCTGCTGTTGTTGCTGCTGCTGGGCATATGCATCCATTAGGGTTAAGTTGCGTGCCTCATGCGTTCTGGGGCTTGGCCCCCGCGCTAATTGTGTCACAATGATGAGCATAATTTGCGCTCACTTTAACATACACACCTCCCGCGCGCGTGTGTGTGTGTGTGTGCTGGCATAATAGCCGACTGGCACAAAAGCGCAGTCGGAAATTAAGCATACGCCCCGTGTGCCGCGTGCAGCATTTATGCACAATGGCAGCACTAATTTTCCGTTAGTAAGTAATTGCATTTTGTTTGCCACTTTGAAGAAGCGCCAACGTTTTGGCACACCTCACACACAGCCCCACCCCCGCCTTGTTTGTTATATTCATTTCAGGCATTTCATTAAATGTAACCGGAAGCCCTACTGAAACTTCCCCCTCCCCCCGCTCTGCGGTCACCAACTTTTTGGCGTATTCATTACGTTGTGTGGCGTCACTTGATCCTTGCTAACCCCTGCCCCAGCTGGGGGCCCTCGCCTGTCTCCCGGCATAACTGTCTCGTTTTTGCAGCAGACACCGCTTTTAATTAGCATCAACTTCATATTGTCTACCCCACAGATTTGCGCTTCGCTTGGCGTATCGTTTCGCTGAGCCAATTTAAATGTCTACACACACACACGCACACGCACACCTACGCCTTGCCATATAAAATATGCTGTCATATGTTCGGCTCATGATGAACGAAGCCTCCAATTGTTTGGTTTCTGTTTTGTTTTTGTTTGCGCATTGCAAACAGTGAATGTCGAAAAGTGGAAAAAGCTTAGCAACCACCACCCAACCCCACCCCCCAACCCACCCACTCACCCACAACCCTTGGCTGTTGGACCAGGCCTACCCGTTCGTTCGGCAGCTAACATTCTCGACTTGACAGCCACATTACGTATCTCTGCTGCCTGTCAGTCTTCAGTCTTCAGTCTTTTTTGCCCCCAAAAAACACACTCTATTTGTATACTCTGTAATCGTTAAGCGATTTCGTGTACGTCCCCCTCCTCGCCGTTTTCGCTGGCTCCTCTTTTGTTTGCCAGCTCGTACAAGAAAAGTAATTTTATGTAATTTGTTAAGTAATATCCTCTCTCTCTGTGTTTGCCTGCATGTCTCGGCAGGATGTGGCCCGTGTGGCAGTAACGTGATGGATTTACTGCTGCTGCTGCTGCTGCTGCTGCTGCTGCGGCTTTTCTGCAGCGGCTCGGCTGTTAATTAGAA
The DNA here is from genome assembly GCA_035047465.1 of Drosophila sordidula. Lineage (NCBI taxonomy): Eukaryota > Metazoa > Arthropoda > Insecta > Diptera > Drosophilidae > Drosophila > Drosophila sordidula. Next base: position 6,145,646 of record JAWNPQ010000185.1, on the reverse strand, counting down.
AACGAAAACATCAAAGTGCCATTGTCGTTGCTTTAAGCCGCTCGGGCTCGAGCAGTTGCCAAACAGCTTTTCACAGCACTCGCCAAATCTGTGCCTTACTTTTTGACTAAGTGTATTTTGTGTTTTTAGTGCTTACTCAACATTAACAATCCCGCAAAGTATATAAATGGAAAAGAACCAATCCCAAATCCGTTGGGCTGTGTGTGGTTAAAGTACTATATTTCTGTTTATTATGCGCTTGCGAAATGTGTAACGTATTAAAAAGAGAGATAAACCTGATTCTATTATAGTATATAATATATTTTGCGAACAAATTTTAATTCATTAAGCAAAAATACATTGTAATTTGGGAAAACATGAATATCTGAAATTCAAAATAAAACAAAAAAAATATATTCAATATCACTTTCTGACAATAATACGCATATTTTCACTAGAATTATTTTGTTCATAATTATGGGAAAAATGTGTGTCTTTTATTACCTCAATTTTCCGTTGTTAATAATTCAGTGTAATGTGTAATGCAAAATTCATGAAAAGGATTCCTAGTATATTTAAAATCATATTAACAGAACACAATTCGTAGAAAAGAGAAAAATTTTAACTTTTTAATGCGAGTTATAGGGAAATTCGTGTAAAACGAGAATGAATGTATATATATATGAGGAAAACATGAATTTAATTACAATTTCTCTGTTGATTTAAGTGAGAGTAATATTCACACATTGCCGGGCAAACATCTAGAGCTGCTGTGGAGCCCTGTCGAAAATGTCTCGCCTTGTCGCTTGCAACATGTGGCATGAGTAATTATGTGTTGGCGACCAATCAAATTGCTGTCAACAAAGCCGAAGCCACAGCCACAGCAGCACCCCTGTCAAAGGCCAGACCCAATGCTAGCAATTAAAAATTTGCACTTTGAGCCAAAAGCCTTTTTGGCTCACGTTGCGCCAGTCACACAAATTGTTTGTACGTGTTGTTCGTCTTCCAATAACAACAAGAATGAGGCATGCCGCAACAACAGCATAGCTCAGCCCTTTTGCTGGTTTCTAATTGGAAACGCTTTTCATTACAGCGCAAATGAAAATCAATGTTCGACATGGCTGTCCTTTGGTTTGAGTAATTAAACACAATCAACTGGCAAGTTTTCCTCTTGTTTTTTTTTTTTTTTCCTTTCTCTTAATAAATCCCGCTGCAGGGCAAGTAATGGCCGGGAAAGAGTTCAGTGCGGTGCTGGGCTGGGGAGGGGGAGGCAGGCAACAAATCCTTAGACGGTCGTCGCCTTAATCCAAACACACACACACGCACACACACCCACAAATCAATTTGCTGGCCTCGGGGCCTGCCAGTGAAAATGAAGCAATAAATAAGCGGTAATTGGAAGTGATGAACGAAAGGATATGCTGCCGCCCGGGCGAGAACAAGCCACAGGCCACAGTCGGTTGCTGGCTCCGGGCTCCCTGCTCCCTGCTCCCTGCTCCGACCAGGGACCCAGCGCTGAGCCAACACTGCGTCCAAATCTCTAATCAAATGTCAATTTCTTATTCAATAATATGGCAACATACGAGCCAAATTTCAAGACCCAAAACCACTTTCTAGTTCAGTCGAGTGTGCGGGCGTGCGAAAAGAAATATATATAGCCAAGGAGTAAATCTCTTAACGACTCGCTGGCCAGCAAACAGGAGCCGCCATTGTCCTTGCCTGCACGTCCTTGACGTAGTGGTCTAAGCCATTAAATGTGCTTTTTGGCCAATTATTACGCGCGATTTATGCTTTTATTTGTCAACAAAGTTAGCAGCAAACGATGCAGGCTACTGAAGAGAGAAAGAGGGTGGAGGGGTCAAGGGGTCAAGTTTAAGCATTGCTCGTTGGTTAGTCAACAAGCGTAAAATAGCCGAGTGGATTATTTCGCTTGCACCGGCAACAAAGCGAAATACAAACACACGCACACACACACACGCACACTTTTAAACCCGTGTGTGTTTAGTTAAATGTCTGCACTGTTTTCATATATATTCGCCTGATTTAGTTGCACATTTGCAGTAAACAACATAAATTGTTCAATGAGCTCTTAAGCTTCCACGAGGGTTTCTGATGCATTTGGAAAGGTTTCCACAGCGAGCACACCAGGACCTATGTATATATATATATATATATATATATATATATATATATATATATATATATATATATATATATATCAGAATGTGACATTTGATGCGCGGAAAACGCCGTCGCGAGCTCTTGCTAAAATGATAAATTGTTATGTATTTTTTAATCGCTTTACATTGCTCTTTATATTCTTGTCTCTCTCTGCGATTCTCAGGATTTGAAGTAATGCTAACAGATTGAAATAAAAAGGAGATTAAAAGTGAGTGACTGAGCAAGTAAAGAAGAAAGTCACGGGAGAGCAGATGATATATATAGAGCGAGAGAGAGAGAGAGCGTTATCAGCTATACCTAAATCAAACAAGACATTTTTAAGGACATTGCATACAAATTAAATGATTTTTAAAGAAATGAGAGATCGAGCGAGAGTTACAAAGAGCGATAAAGAGAAAGTTAAAGCGCTTTTAAATCAAGAGTTCGTTTATGTGTTCTTCCAGATTAAGTCTTTATTCCTTACATAATTTCTTTAAGTTAATGCTCGTCTCTACAATTAATATTTACATTTTAATTGTATTTATATAATACATGTAAAACATGCATATATACATTTAAATATATCTATAAAATATATCTCTTAAATTGAACATTTTTTGCAATTTACATTAAATTTGCTTATGCTTTGTTTAATCAAAGCCCACGCTTCTATATCCTTACTGCATATAAACTATATCCATAAGATTGCACCTAGTCTTAAATTGCATTTTCAAAAATCCCGCTTAGCTTGAACTTTGCTTTGCTTTCAAACGAATTTTAATTTATTTTTGCATATTTTTTCTACCTTTTATTTTTAGCACAAGAATCTGCGAAAAATGATAATAATAAACCACAAGGTAATGCCCTCCAAAATTCCTAGTAATACTCCTAGTATATATATGTAGCGTACTAAACTTAACTTTGCATGCTGTAAGCGGAAATTGTCTCCGGTTTTAATAGTTTTCCATCGTCATTTTATTATTGTCTTAACAGCCATTTAAATGATCATATTTTATGCGAAAAGCTTTCAAAATGTCATTAAAATAGATGTCATGTCCTTTGTGCCCTGCTGTTGTTGTTGTTGCTGTAGCTTGGCATTAGAAGTTGCCTTTGTCATTCATTGTCATCGTTATAGTCCTTGCCGTTGTCCTCGCTCGCCGAGTGCAGCCGACAGCCGAAAGTAATGACAAAACGCAGCGGGTTATCATTTTCATATTGAGACATTTGCGAACCCGAAACAGCCCAAGCCCTAAGCCACAGCTTAGAGAGAATGTGAGGGAGGGAAGGAGGGGGTGTGTGTGTGTGTGGCAACATTCAAGGATGCAATATTGAAAATCCCTTTGGCATTGGCTGCACTTGTCTGGTGTCTAGAGTCTAGAGTCTGCAGTCGGGAATCTTGTCGCCGTCTCCAGTTTTCGCTTGGCCTTGTCCTCGGTATTGGCCTTTTTGCGCAGCCAGCGTCGCTTATCATCTCTGTAATTGAATTCGGCAACAACACAATAAATTTTGAGCCACTAAACGAGCGGAGTGGGCGTGGCACTCTGACACTAAAAGGGCTGCCAAAAACGGGGCTGCAGTAAAAAAAAAAAAAAGGGGAAAATTTAATTTCTGGCCTGAATAATAAATCACAAACATAACAGCGAATGGTCGAAGAAACGGGACGCAAACAAATAAAACAGCACAAATGTTTCAGCTGGAGGATACTTGATGTCGCCAGAGATAAAGGCCCCAACACGCGACGGGAAAGGGACGAAGGAGGTGGAGGGGGGGGGGCAGGCGGGGAGCTTGTTGCCCAATTTGAAATGCGTTGTCGATGGCCATCGTCGAGCGCGCTGTGCCATTGCATTTATCAAAATTGTGCTTCCTGTCGCTGGCCATATGGCCAAGGAAGTGCAGAAGCCCCCTCCAGAATCCCCCTTGTGGCTACCCTTGCCCATAAATATATATACATGTGTATATATATTTTATTTATTTTGGCTGGGGGTACGCAGCAGTTGCTGCTGCTGCTGCTTCAACGAGTTGAACGAATGTTTTGCTTTATTAAATTTTTACGCAAATGCGCGACACGCGCATATGAATAATAACGACAGTAAGTGCAAGTTGAGGAGGGCACGACTAGCAGACACCACGCAAAATCATAGTCATGTTTTTTTTGCCTATAGGTAATAAGTTATTTACTGCCATAGTAGTTTAAAATATAATCTTAACAACAGGCAGGGAAAACAGAAAGTGCACGACTAGCAGATACCACGCAAAAATGTCTTTCTAAGTATATAATGTGCAAGTAATGCGTTTTTTTCGCGTCAATAATAAATTATATTTGTATTATAACAACGGGCAGTAAAAGTCGAGAGTGCACGACTAGCAGATACCACGCAATTATTAAATCGTGGTGTTTTAGTCATGTTTTGCCTTTATAATAATTATAAATAATAATAGCTTGAGAATAAAAACTAAATGCTGGACTAGCAGATACCCCTTTTTTCATCTTAAAAAATGAAAAGAACACTAAAATGCTGACAAGAAGATTAGGTTGAAGGCAGGCTCCCTTTTTATGCTGAGTACAGGGTATCGTAATAAAAACAAAAACACAATGTTTCATAGTGCTGTTTGGCAATACAACAAGCATAAATACACAGACATAACGCGGCTGGCACCATTCGAGATGCCGTTTCATACTTATGCAAATGAAAAGTAAAAATTTTTATGCGCCGCTCATTTTTTTATAGGCGACACACTACTAATGGAAAGGGGCGGAGGCGGGGGGGGGGGGCGTGACTGACCCACTCAGCAGCAGTGTACACTGTGATTTTTATGATAGTGTTGCCCAGGGCGCAACACACACGCACACACACCCACACACAGCCATAAATAATGCCGCAAAGCCAAAAACAAATACGAGTAGTAAACAGAAATTGCGAATAATATGCAATAATGCAAAAGGCCAACAGCAGCGATACCCCGCACTTCGCACACAGCTGGGCTATGGTATGCACAAAGAGCTGAAGACTCTGGGGCCAGATACAAGCGACACACACGCACACCTACCCCAGCCCATCCTTGTCGCATGTGTGTGTGTGGGTGCGTGTGCGTGTGCGTTTGCGTTTGCGAGTGTTTGGCTGGTTTTAAGTCACAGCAGGACGTGACATCCTTGCATAGCATTTGCATAACTATGACCACCAAGAGGCAGCGGCAGTCCCGTCACGCTGCCCCACCCTGCCCCAGCTCCTCTCATCTCCCTATCCCCCCCCTTCAGAGTCTGCTGCTCTAGCACCCGCTATTTTTATCATTTCCGTTTTTTGTATGACACATTTTTCCTGGTGTTTTTGTTTTTAATATTTTTTTTGTTTTTTTTTTTGTTTTTTTTTTTTTGTTTTTTTTGTTCTGATGTCGTAATGCGCTTGCATAATTTTCATTGTTTTCATTTTATATACGCGAATTTTCCTGCACTCTGTTTTTCTTTATCATTTTTATTTCACTTCGTCGTCGTGTTTTGTGGACCGTTTCCTGTTCTGATTTCTGTTTGCATTTCAAGTTATTCGCCCGAGAGATTTTTAGCGTGTAAAGTAATAAAACTTAAGCATAAAGGCGTTAAAGGAGCTCCAAAGAAGCGCGACTGCACCAAAGAAGCCGAAAGAAAAGCCGGCGTTATAAGAATTTTCCTGCTGCCGCTTTTCCCAGCGAGTCTTCGTTCTTGAGTGCAGTCCTCAAACTGGCCGTATAACTTTATGAATGCTGTAAAAGCTGAAGACGGAACCCATCTTATGGCAAATGGCAAATATCAAAATGTAAATTGGGTTCACAGAGTGAAACTCGATAGTTCCTAAAGGTAACGAAGCTCGCAAGAAAGTTGAGGATGTATTTGATGACTCAACTGAAAAACTTATCTTTGCAAGAGTTCACACTTTGAAGTTTGTGCAAACATTTCGTGTAGGATATCATGCCATAGTTCTTTAAAAAGAATCACAATCAAAATCGAGACTTATATATTTTTTCCAATTATCAAATATTAAAATAGATAGAGGTGTAGCCAGATCGCCTAAGTAACCATTCCATATATTTAAAGATATGACAATCAAAGTTAAAATTAGAATAGAATTTCTGTTATGTTCTATTATACTTTATCTGCGCAATCAATATCGAGCCTTATATATTTTTTCTAATTATCAAATATTCAACGTGATAGATTCCGCCTCAATTCGCATTATTCATTATTAATTCACAAGCAATATTTTGGTGTTGCCAGATCGCCTGAGCAACCATATATTTATAGATATGGCAATCAAAGTTAAAATTACAGCAACTGGCATTAGAACGGGATTTCTGTTGCCCTACTTTATACTCGCACACATCGAGCACAATCTGGGCAATCAATATCGAGACTCATATGCACATTCGAAGCCGCCCACATGATGAGGCAAGCGTTGCCAACTGTTCCATTACCATGGCCATTTGCCGGCATTATCATTGGCAAATGATTATCGCTGGTCTTTTGACATTCGCCAGCTCGAATTGCCATTGGCATTGTTGGCACTCTCAGCTGAATAATCACGAGTATTCGAATGCTTATTTTTCTTTTAGAACTTTCTAATGTACCAAATAAGTGCGGGCCATACAGAAAATCTCGTTTGGCAATGCGAGTCGTTTTTTCCAATTTTACAGCCACTTTGAGCCAATGCTCAGTCAATTTTTGCAAATCAAATGGTTTTCATCGAAGCTCCCGCTCTTCCTCTTCTGCTTGATATTTGCCGCACTGTTATTGTTGTTGTCGCTGTCGTTGTTGTTGTTGTTGAGCTGTAGCCAAGACGGCTGCCAGGACGACGTCGCGACGTTGACGCTGACGCTGACGATGCCATTTCGCTTGAAGCGCTAGACTCGATACCAAACCCCAAAACGAAGTCGTGGAACGGGAGGAGCCTCGTGGTGGCTGCTCTACTGGTTCAATTTCTATGCCCTTGGCAGAGGGTATTACGGATTTATCACGAAATTCGTAACGGCTTCGATCATATATATATATATATATAATTGATTGGTATTATATTAATTAATTGCATTAACAGCCAAGTTGATTTAATACCAATTAAAAACAAAACCAATCAGACAACTATATCATGCAGTGGCGTAGGCAGAAATTGTTGTTTTTTTTTTTTTGGAGAAGGGGTTTCAAAGTAAATATTTTTATTAACCTTCAACCGTCATTCTTCGTCGAAGCGACAATAATTTTTTTATAAGCTTTTTCAAGTGTTTATTGACTTTTGTGCTCTCAATTAATAATAAAAAAATATTTACTTTATTTAATTTACATTAAACATAGGTTAAACTACGGTAGGAACATATTTAACTATGTACATTGTGTGTCCCCCAAATAAGGCATCGTCGAAAAGACGGTGGGATAAAGAAAAAGAAAGACAAATTTCTTACAATATTGCTCTATATAATACATGAACATATTTTATATGATAGATAGATAGATATGGGTGGGGTTTAAGCCCCCCTGATATCATATAGCTGTCATATGAACGCTCAATTGAAAATGGAGGTTTGCTTAAAAACACATTCTTATTTCCCAAGATATCCTGTCTGCAAGTGTATTTAAGCCTCGGCATCCCAAAGATAACATTTCCTTCTTGTTTTTATTGAAGTTTTGGCTGGCTTCTTTTCTTTTATTTGGCTCATTTATGGCGCATATTGCGCATTTAATCGCCGTCAACATTTGCCATGTAACGGGCATATTCTATATGCGCTCCTCCTAATATGTACATATGCCGGAGAGCTCTCCATGCTTGTGTGTGTGTGTGTGTGTGTGCGAGTGTGTGCCACATGCGATTCACAGTCGGATTAGCTTTCAACGAGCGTCCGCTGGGCCCAGACAACGTTTCATATCCTCTGATATCCTGGAGTCGGCAAGTTTGCCCAAAGTTTTTGCAGCCTCTTTTCCTGCTCCTGCTGCTGCTCCTCCTGCTGCTGCTTCTCCTCCGGCCGCTGCCGCTCCTCTTCGCGCACAATCAGCTGCTGTTGAATTTTTAATTTTTATGTTAGTAATTTCTCAACATTCTGTTTGACTGTCTGGCGGCGTGGCAGCGGCAACAGGAAGCTCTTGCCGAGCGAACATCTTGTGCGCGCATATTAAATTTTGTTTTATTTAGTTTTTCTTGCTTCTCTCTACCCCACCATAAAATGTAAAGGAGCGCCAGAAAGTTGTCGAAATGTGTGTAACAGCCAGCAGAAGGCAACTTTGACGCTGTAAGGTGTATCAACTACCTATATATCATATTATATTTATATTATTATTTTATTCGACTCCATTTAAATGAATTAGTCAATACTTTAAAGACAAACCGTGATCAAAATGATATTCCGCTTGGAAATCGGTTCACTATTGATCAAATAATTCAAATTAGAAGCCAAACTTTACAAGTATATTTTTTTGTCACTTTTAGCCTGAATTTTGACTAAAGAATTATTTAATTAAGAATTTGAAGTGCCATTTTATACTATCGTTGACACCAGCAATCAATTAAAAATAAAATTCCGAAATTTGAATTTTTGTCAAAAAAAAAATATTTTTCAAACCTTTGTAGGATGCTTTTTTCTCAAAAAATTAAAAAAAAAATTATATCTCTCAAAATGCAAATATTTCAAATGCAGAACCAATGTAGAACAAAAACCATGAACAGAATGTTATCAGACATTAAAATCGGTTCAGTTTTGGCCGATATATGTGTTTAAAATCAGGTAACTGAAGCTTGACATGTTAAAAAAAATGATTTTTTACCGACAAATTAACCACCTCAGGATAAGTATTAGGATGTTATTTTATACTAATGTTGATACCAGCATTTAATTAAAAATAAAATTGTGCAATTTTAACTTTTGGAAAAAAAATATAAAAAATACATGCTTTCTTATAAAAAAAAAAATAAAAAAATTATATTTTTCAAAAAGCATATATTTTAAATGTAGATCCAATCCACAGCAAAAACCATGAACAAAATGCTAATCGGTTCAGTGAGCAAATTATAGCATCCATGCAAAGAAAATATAAATACTATTATATAGTACATATAGTACAATTATATAGTATTTATATTGTCTTTGATGCATGGTAACTTCTAGTCGAGAACTTTCCTGCATGTCCACACATGTTTTTATTCGCATTTCTGCGTTTGGGGAGGCGTGAAAATAAAATGCGACCAGGCAGGCGGAGGCAGCAGACATTCTTGAACGCGCAGCTTCGTAAGTGGAGTTTTTACTATGGTCAGGCCATTGACTGTGGCATTTATGTATGTGCATATATAAATGTATTAGTAGCATGTGAGGAAAGCGCTTGTAAACTGCAAAAGTGGGTTACAAGCCCGACTGCCGTGCAGTGCGATGGGTTGCCCAAAAGCTTAAGCTGGGCAAATTGTGCGAGGTTTGGCGAGGTTAAGCAAAGGTTGCACTGGGGGAGGGTATTTGTTGTCGAAGGAAAGGCAGAAGATGTGGTGGTTTAACTCCAGTATTGTAAGCTGGAGCAACTTTATGCGAGCACTCCTTAAAGTTTTCAATTTGTTTATACATATGTGTCGACGGCAACTCGTATTGATTCGAAAACAGAAAATTGCAATAATAATTTGCAGAATATATTTATACAATGAACATGTTCATTTGCTGTTGAATTGCGAGTGGGTTACTGCCAGCTGGCTGCGTTCGCGCGTGCATATTTCCAACCCGCCGCACCGGCAATATATATTACGATGCTCCCCCCGCCCTCCGTCCTCCTGCCCACATTTGGCCAACGCACATGACCGGGTTTTAAGCTGTAACAAAACCAATTTACGAGAAGTGCAACTGAAACTGCGCTGGCAACTGCCGCCAGCCACAACTATATTATATAAATATTTCAATAAAGCCACAGAGATATACACACCAACACGCACACACACACACACACACACACAGACGTGTCTGCAGGTGGCACATGGCAGAGCAACAGTCACGGGAGCAACTGCATCCACAACGACAACGACGACGACGATGCCAAAAGCAAACATAATTTAAAATGTAATTAGTGCTCAAATAGAAAGCCAAACAAACAGAGCGCAGCCAAGTGGAGAAGTGGGGAGACGCAAGCTGTGTGTTAGCTGCCATCGCTGTGTGTGTGTGTGTGTGTGTGTGGGCGTGTGGGCGTGGCAGTGGCAATGCAAACAAATTGCCAAAGCAAATGAAAGCCAGCGAGCGATACGCTGCAGCTCCCGCTCGCTGTCCCGCTCCCAAGTCAATGAATATATCACCAGGTTACTAGGTGACCCACTGCCGCCGCTGCACCCTGGACACAAGCGGGCGGCAGTTGCCACGCCCAGCAACGCCCATCGGCATTCAATTACAACTGCAAAAAACTTTGTCCTAGACCAACTTTCAACTGCCAGCTGTGGCACCTGCCCCCTTGCCACCTGGCCACCTGGCCACCTTGCCACCTTGCCAACTGCTGCTATTTTTCTTTTGAAACATTTTTATTATATTTGCAGCTGTTTTATTCAGTGTACTCCGGCGGATTCGATTCGTTCCGGTTTCGGTTGTGGCTGTGTGCAAACATGGCATATTTTTAGCAGTTGCCACAGTTGTTGCATGCAGCGGCGGTTTCAAGGCTCACGGCGCTTGTATTGATGATGTTGCAGTTGCCTTTCAGACCATGCCCCGCCCAGCTACGCCCCTCCTTTGGTTAATGAGCAAACTTGCTAACAACTCGACGTGGCCTGCGCTCATTATGCAAAGCCCAGAATCCCTTTTTGGCCCGTTTGTAGTTTACAGCACTCGAGCGGTCCTTGAAGCTCCTTCAGCTGGCCATTTGTCGGCTTTCGCTTTGTTCCTGTCCCACTGCCATTTCTCAGGCTGTGTGCGCGACACTAATTTAGATTTTAAGTAGTCTCCCTCGGCACTTGTACAACTCATTAAGCTGCACATTTTTTTTTTCTATTTTATTTATTATTTTTTTTTTTTTTTTTGATGATTCGCTTTTTACGCGGTTTCATAGCTCAACTCTCTCCATTCTTTCGTGCCTTTCAGACTGGCGCAGCACGGACAGCACCGACCATCACGATCGCGTACAGCGACAGTTGTCGGTCTCGTCGGACAGCAAGCTCCTCGACGATGACATCAGGGAGGAGATGAAATACCACTCGCATGTCGTCATGCGACCCAAGAAGCCCCCCAGACCCAAGTCCGAGGTGTTTCTCAACAAGCAGGATCCACATCCGCGACGAAAGCGTTTTAGTGCATTTGGTGTAAGTACTTCCACATCAATAACTATCAATATAAACACACTCACACACACACACACTCGCACACACGCTCGGCACTCACACGCCTAATTGTAGTTTATTGCTGGTCATTCCATATATATTTATATATACTATATACAACTGCTATCTTTGTGCTTCATTTATATTGTTAGCCTGTTGACGTGCGTAAATTATTGCATACTTTTGCGCGCTCGTTTTGGCACACGCGCGCGCCTGCAATTCCCAAACGGTTCTAGCTCTGCCGGCATGCATTGCCGGCCCTTGTGCGAGGGTTACAAATTGAAAATATTTTTATCTCTTTGAAATTTGTCCTGGTGGGACCCTTTGCTTTGGCATTGAGTGTTCCGAATAATTGAATACATTAAACATTTAACCTAATTCAGAAAGTCGCGTTGAGCAAGGCAGGATTTGCCGAGCGAATGTTGGCCTGATTTAAGAAATACTGCTTGCTGTCAATTTTCCACGTTACACAACACTAGGAATTTATAGATGCACGTTTGTCTTGTCAGGTAAAAATCTGCCTAATCTGATACTTTTTTATTTAATGGTTAATTAGATCTATATTTTTCCAAATCAGTATAATATTTATCATTGTCAATATATATGTTTCTCATATATAATGTCTATACCATTAATTAAAACTGTTTGGGTTATTCAAACAATTAATTTAATTGTTGTATAGCTGTCCAATTCTCGCCTACACTCTATTTAATTATTTAATTAAAATTATTTATGTATGCAAATTTTAATTTTTCATACAAAATTCAACTTTTTCATACAAAAAATTGCGTGTTTTCTTATAATTTCTGTTATAAATACGTTTTTTTTCCAGGGATTTTAATTAATATATCCTATTCACAAAGTTTTCCCTTTGTATTACAAAAAAAAAACTAATTTATGTGCTTTATTATATTATTAATTATAAAACTACTATTTTTTAAAGAAAAAATGTCAATTGCTTTATAAACATTTACCTATAAAAAAAAAATTGTAATTTATCATAACTAATTTCGCTTTTTCTTATCATTTCTGATGTAAATCAGTTTTTTCAAGACGCAGCATTGTTTAAAAATTCACAATTTTCCCAATTAATGTTGATGATACAAAAAGAACAGCTAATTAATATGCATTATTGTATAAATAATTTAAAACACATATTAATTCGTTATGTGCTCATATCACTTAAATTTGACAAATTAATTGATGTAAATTGTAGCTATTTGACAGCCTGAACTGTTTGCAATTGCAATTGAAATGAAAAATGAATTCCAAGAAGTCCAACACAATTAAACTTAATTTCCAAATGAAACATTTACCATAGCATACTTTTGTGCGGCTGCTTTTAAAACATTTTATCACATACCTTGAAGCGACACTTGACAACAATACAACTCATGATGCGATTTAAGCTGTCTTTAGCATAAATTAACGTCAACTTGAAAACTGTTTGGCTAATTAGAACATTTTGTCTTTCACGCACAGGGCGACTCACCATTTGGCAAGCAGGAGGCCTATGTCAAACTGGAACCGCTCGGTGAAGGCTCCTATGCGACAGTCTACAAAGGATTTAGCAAGTGAGTACACACACACACACATTCAAATATATATATATATATATATAGATTGGCTGGGGAAACGGGACCCAACTGTGCGCCATAAATCAACGTAGCGACCGCCTTGTGGTCCTCAAATTGGGTTGCCATGTCAGTGGGTTAAGCAAAATTATTGCTGTCGTCTCATATATACGGGGCGTTGCTGGCCTCCCATGAATTTTGACGAGCTCCAGGCTGATGGATGGACGGATGGACGAGCCAGCGAGCGGGTTGTGGACCTGGCTTGTCAGTTTTGCAGTTGCCGCGCCTAAATCAAATGCCTTTTAAGCAAAATGTGTGACAATGCCGACGCCGCCGCCGCCATTTTCTCTTGATTTATTTACAAATGTTGCCTTTCGACCGTTTTGTTGCCTTATTTATTTAACTTTATTTCTTGTATATCCTGTACCAATTGTCAATGGGCTAAAGGGGAATGCTGGTCTTGTGCAAATTTATGTAACAGGCAAAATGTTGCATCTTCGAGCTCAATCTTATAATAGGTAGAGAACACTCAAATATTAGTTTCTTTATCAGATCAATTTTATTTTAAATCGGTTTGGAGTGCAACTATTTATAAATGAAGGAATTGGTTCTTGTATAGTTTATGTAAATATTTACTATATAATTTTAATATAGTCAATACAAATTTTCCACTTTTACAACTTTGCCAAAACTCAACCGATTTTAATAAGTTATAGATATTTATTGTTCGTGATTTTCCTGGAATAATTCTGAATTAAAATCTAAAAACTGCATACACAAACTTTATTGTATACATTTCTTTATGACAAACTTCCATTACTTTGCCTAAACTCAAGCGATTTTTGTAAAGAATAGCTTTTTATTCGAGGTTCAACTTAATGATTAGCGATTTGTCAGCCTGGGTGCAGGTCATCTGCTAGCCGGGCAGTCTCGCCGAGAGCATTCTCACTCATTTCTCGCTGCCTTTTGCATCCGGCTTCTTGGTGGCTGTGCGCCCATTTGCCATGCAGCCAACTGGCGTCCTATATACTATCTAACATATATACACTATTTATTTGGAGCTGCGCTGGCAGTCTCATTACGGAGCCCGGCCGAGTTGCAGACGCAGAGGGAGCCTCAGTTTCCAGTTACCATGCAAATGTGGCTATCAATCAGGCGCGGGGCACAAAAATGGCCAACAGCAACAATGGCCAGCAGCGGGGAGCATGTGCAGCAACAATGGGACAAAGGAAGCAGCAAAAAAAAAAAAAAAAAAAAAAAAAAAACTACAACCTTATTCCCATTTTTTAGGTTGTTCTTTTCAACTTGTTGTTTGGCTTTTGGGTTCGTCGCCTTACGCACTTTTCAAAAAGTCTGTGCGTAACCCTTTTTCTTGCCCAGCTCGCTTTGACACAATTGAGTTGGCAGTTCCCCCAGTTCCCAGCTAACTGGAGTACACCCCCCCCCCCTCCCTGCTCCTGCTCCTTAACAAATGCCGCCTCATTTGCGCCTGTTCTGATTTTGAGCCTGCCTCATAATTTGACAAATGAGCTCAAGCAAAGCAACAACAACAAGCATCGTCACCTTTTTGACAGCCTGCTACTTATATTTACAGAGTGCGAATGGGGGGCTGGGGACGGGGGGAGAGGGGGGGCCGTGTCAGGGGTCCTGTGATGAATACCCAGTGCTGTCAGTTGCATTGGCCTGCGACTCACTTTTGTTGCTGATTTATTTGACAATCATTTGCACAGCTCCTGCCCTGCCCCGCCCCCTTCTCACTTCCCACTTCCCAGCTCCCAGCTCCCACTTGAACTTCTACAACAATGGGCAGTTACGTGAAAAACAAGAAAACTTGGTTTTTCTTCTGGCCGTTTTTGGCTTCTCATTAGGCATGCAGAGCGGGCCACATGCGAAATGAGTTCCAATTAGCTTTGTTTATTCGGAATGCAATTAATTCGCTCTAATTTATCTGGGCAAAAGGAAAAGTGAGCAAAATGCCAAAATGGGAAAACGCTGGAAATGGGTGGAAGCGCGGGGGGGGGGGGAATGCAAATGAAAACGTCGCTGCATGACAAGTTTTGAGCTGCCTTTCAGTTGGCTCCTTGCGCTCTGCTTGGCCTGCTGATTAGCATTTCATACGCAATTCGCCAAATTGGGTCAGTGCTTGGCTTTTAACTTGGCTTCTACTGCTGCTGCTGCTGCTGCTGGGGCTGCTTCTTTTTTTTTCTTTAGCTCGGCCAAGATTTATGCGCTTTGCTTTTTGGGCCGTGTTCAATGTTTGCTTTTTGTCCGCTGCGAGTCTATTGTTGCAGATTTCATGAATGATTGCTCCTCTTCACTTCTATTTGAGTTTCGTGCCCGACTTTGATTAGCATTTAGTAGGTCAACTGTCAACGATGGTGGCGCCATCTGGCGGTGCTTGCGAAACTTTTCGCCCTACGACGGCAAAACTTTCGACTCGTCGCTTAACTAAATCGTATTATTTTTACATTAACGGCACCAAGTTTTGGCATATCCTTCGACATGGCTGTCATAAGTACGTGGAGTGTTTCGAGCACTCTGCGCCTTATCGAATAAATGCCACGCCCCCATCGTCCGCCCCTCGCTGACCCAGTTAGAAATTATCAACCGCTGGCAGCACTTTGTACAGCTTCTCATACATTTTTCATGGCAATTTGAGGTGGCACCTAACGTCCCCGTCCCCGTCCCCACCCCCGCCCCCAACAACCTGCACCCAGAGCACATCCTTGTACTCATGTATTCCTTGTTGTTGCTTTTGTTGTTGCTCGCGTGTAATTTGCCTGAGACACTCGCAGAACGCAGACAGCAGCTGCTGGCAACACGAACATTTCGCACGGAGCGAGCGGCAAGGATGTGTTGTCGCAGGATGTGCAAAGACATAAGCTCTTTATGGCATTCGCTTTGGAGGTTATAAAAGTGCGCGTGCTTCACAACACTTGCCATCGCATAAAAGGCTTAATTGATAACATTGCGGCTTTCCTGCATACTAGATGTGCCCCCTACAGTGCGCCCCCTAAATAAGCGCCCCTCGTTCTCGCCTCTGCCAAAAGCACATCGGTCGACTGCCTCAAAGTTGATGCTGAATATAAAACCAGTCCTTAAATTTCATATTAAACAATATATTGTGAATACTTAATTCAACATCAAAATGGTTTATGTTCTAATAAAGTACTAGACATCAGATGGGCTTATCGTGAAGGGAAAACATTATTTTAGCTGGGAAAGTTGTATTACGCTTTTCTTGATGTTATCCATTTTACAAGTACTTAAATATAAATTGGTAAATTTAAAAATTCTGCAATTTCTGCTATCTACATTTATGTATTTCTTAATGTTATTCATTTTACAAATTCCTAAATATAAATCGATAATTTTAAAAATTCGAATATATCGATATACTTCGTTTAAAAATATCTCTTTGTCAGCTGTGCGTGCTTAGCTAAACAATTAAAATATTGTTAGCCTTTTATCAACATATATTAAAAAATATAAATATATATCTGACAATAAATAATAAACATTAAACAGACTAAAACTTAAGTGAAGATATTTGAATTATCAATATACTATATTTGAAATTTCGTCTTAAGTTTCTCATTCAAATCAAAAAGAGTTGGCAACAGATTAGCATTGCATTTGTATCCCGATTATATATCGAAGATGTTTTCTTTTGCGAGTTTATCCCTAATGTCTATTTTATAATCTTACTATATTCATTTCTATTTATTTTTTTTTTTTTTGTATTTTAAGACTCCTATTTTTAATCCTCTGACCATTTGTTGAAGTTAATTGTGGAAACTAGAAAAACTCATATATAGTTTGAGAAATATGGCAATATTGCTTAGGCAGTAAAACTTTAGTTGTTAGTTGGCCTGCGCTAGCATACCCCTACTAAATTGGCCAACTAACGTCAGCTGGGAACCTGGAGTTGGTTTTGATTAACTATCAGCCGGCTGATGGGTTCATTTTAAGCGCATTATCTATCACTCAGTGGCTGCTCATTACGCATGTCATCATCATTAACCGTCGAAAGAGACACTTAGCTGAAACACTTTTTGGTAGCAGACACCAACTGCCAATTAGCCGAAATCGCGGCGCTTTCGCTAACTGAATTAACTCTCGGCGCCCGCTTTGACACATTCGCGTGGAACAGACATCGACTCCTCCACAAGAACGTTCGTTCGGAGACCTTTTGCCGCTCCTGAGCTCCATAAAAGAAGAAACTTTGCGCAATTTTTGCCGGCACTTTGGTCAACAACAGCAACTACGCAGCTGAAAGCTTAAATCAACTACTTTATGGCTAGGATTGAAGCTCTCTAAGCATATATATATTTCTCTCTCGCTCTCTCTCTCTCTCTCGCTTTCTCCCTTTTGTGGCACCTAGTCTGTAGTCGAGCCTCGGTTCCAATTAGAATTTGCCTGGCCCAAAAGACGTCTCATAAATTCTTAGCGTCTGCGGCGCAGTGTCAAATAATTTAACCTAATTTGACACTTCAAATGTGCGGCTTAGGGGGCTGTCATGGTGCCGCAGGGGGCGTGGCGGGGGCGGCGAATTGTGTCTGTGCCGCTGCCGCTGCCGGTGCCTTGGCCCAGGCCTTATCCTAATTTAAGTGTTGCGGCACATTTCTGTGCGTATTTTTGTTGGCTCGTTCTGTCTGTTTAATGTATGCCCCAAGCACCTACGCGACCGCCCCCCCTCCCTCTGCTCCAACTTGGAGCAGCCCCAACATGACTTGCGGCAAGGACAACGTGGGTGCCACAACGAGCCTGCCCCGTGCGGCACCCTCTGCGAAAGTAGCCCGCCTAATTCCGTGTTGGTCTTTGGACATCTGTTAGCTTGTAAGACTCTTGGGGGACTCCGGGGCGACCCTGACTTTGGGCCGCCTGTTGTATACGTATTTATTTGTATTAATTCGCCGGGCTCGCTCTCAACAGATTAACCTACCAGCGCGTTGCACTGAAGGAGATCCGACTGCAGGAGGAGGAGGGCGCCCCATTCACGGCCATACGGGAGGCGTCCCTGCTTAAAGAACTGAAACACAGCAACATTGTGACCCTGCACGACATTGTGCACACCCGCGAGACGCTGACCTTTGTCTTTGAATATGTGGTGAGTATCGATGTGAGGTATCGATGAGACTGTAAGATTGCCGTACTCATTGCTTTTTTGTGTTCCGTTTGTTCTCTCGCACAGAATACCGATCTATCGCAATACATGGAGAAGCATCCGGGTGGCCTCGACCATCGCAACGTGCGTCTGTTCCTTTTCCAGCTGCTGCGCGGTCTCTCCTACTGCCACAAGCGTCGTGTCCTGCACCGCGATGTGAAGCCACAGAATCTGCTAATCAGCGACTGCGGCGAACTGAAGCTTGCCGACTTCGGCCTGGCCCGCGCCAAGAGCGTGCCCAGCCACACGTATTCCCACGAAGTGGTCACGTTATGGTACCGTCCACCAGGTGAGTGCTCCCAAATGCGGCATAAAGCCGCACATCTGCCGCTGAACGAACTACTTTATTCAATATCTTTGCAACACTTGCGTAATAATAACACAATGAAAAGAATGAGCTAGAAAAGATGGTAGATTTTTCTTCATGTTAAAGATAATTTTCACTCAATACTTAACGAATAGAAAATAGAAAATTGAGCATTAGAAGTTTTTCCTTCATGTCAATCTCCTATTAAAGCTGATTTTGCTGTTAATCCTCAACAGATCCAAATAGTTATTTTGATAGTTTTACAACATTTAAAGAATAATCGATTACTAAAAAGTTAAGAAATTCGAGAAATATAAGCTGTTTAACCATATTTATCTTAATCTTCATGTTAAAGCCAATTTGCATAATCAAGAAAGTCGAGCAATGAAGCTATTTCATCACGTTAATTTAAATCCTAAATATTTAACAGACCCAAGAATATTCGATTACTAAACAAATTCAGAAATTAGAACACAATAAGCTATTGTCCCATATTTGTCGTAATCTTCACGTTAAAGATAATTTTTCTCTGTATAGTTTAAAATTAATTGAAGCAATTTATTTGCTAGTTTTGCAACACTTACTATAAAATTAAATAAGTTCATTTCATGTTTCTGCATGTCAATGTTAAACTGCAGAATATCTCAGTATTAAATAGCTTTTAATCCCAATTGTGTTGAGGCTCTTGAGTGTTATGGTATGCAAACGTTTGATAGGGAATTTTAACTCAATTAAAATTTTAATTAAATGAAAAATGAGTTTAACTAGCGCACAGTCGAGCTTTCCAGCTCAAAAACATGTTTTCCGCCACTGGAGAAAAAACTGTGCAAAACATGGATAATTATAAGTTTGCGATGTTTCCATTAAACAATTTCAATTTTAGCGTTGAGCTGCAAGCAAATTAATTTTAATATCCGTCTAAATAGACAACGTCCGATGGGTAAACAATTCATTTTGCTTCTGTTTTGGTTTTTTTGTAGTCTTCTACAAATTTCCTATCAATTTGCAGCGCTAAATTGAAAAAAAGCACTGCAGGGCGAGAAAGAAAGAGAGAGAGAAAGTTAATTTTTTAATATGCAATTCCCTCGACATAAACAGTTTGTGTGAAGTCGAGCGGCTGGCTGCCGCTAGCTGATGCTGCATCTAGCTGCTGCTGCTCCTTTCTCCATAGACTGACCTCAACGGGCGAGTCAAAGCATGTTAAACAAATTTAATCTGCACTTCTTAGCAGACGAGCAGACTCTTGACCAGGCGCAAAGGGGCCGCAAAGTGGATGCATGCAAACGTGCGGATGTGGTTGGTCAACAGAGATTCGGTGTGTGTGTGCGTGTGTGTGTGGGTGTGGGCCACCTGCACTTTTTTGTGTGTGCAAAAACGTTGTTTAGCCGCTGCTCCACAAGGGCCAACTGAGATAAGCGCCAAGGCGACCTCTGCACGGCTGTCAGTCAGTGTGTCAGGCTGTCATTCCGGGTGGCCAGCCGGACGGAGTGTCCGGTCCGGTCGTAACAGCTCTGTTTATTTATTTAAAATTGCAATTTATTTTCATAGAAAAAGTGCATTTACCTAACGAAGCAACAAACAACAACGACAACAACTCTAAACTCTTTTCGCCACACTCTATTTATTTAGATGTACTGCTGGGCAGCACGGAGTACTCGACGTCGCTGGACATGTGGGGCGTCGGCTGTATATTTGTGGAGATGGTGACCGGCATGCCAACATTCCCGGGCATACGTGACACGTACGATCAGCTGGATAAGATATTCAAATTGCTGGGCACGCCCACTGAGGACACGTGGCAGGGGGTCACACATTTTCCCGGCTACAAGCCGCACAAGCTGGGTAAGTAAATTGGCCAGCGGCATCCGTTTATTTGCGTAACTAATTTGGGCTCGTTGGGGCATGCAGGCTTCTATCGACCGCGGAAACTGGGCCACAATTTTCCACGGCTGTACGACATTATCGAGGGCGAAACGATAGCGAACGCGTTCCTGCAGCTCAATCCCGAGCAGCGCATCGGCGCCGATGAGGCACTGCAGCATCCCTATTTTGCGCAATTGCCAAAGAAACTCTACGAATTGCCAGACGGTAAGCCCAACAAATTAATACATTAAACATTCACAAGCCGACGTGTTGCCGCATTGTCTGCCCCCCCCCCCCCTCCTAAAAAAAAAATAAAAGCAAACGAATTCCAATTAAAATGCAACTCTGCAAACGGTTTGTCCTCAACTTTGCACTTGCCATCAACAAAGGCGGCGAAGGGCCTCCGATTGCAGTCCCTGCTCGGGCGCCAATTGAGCCACAACTCATTTAAGTTTTGCCACAAACTTGCCAAAGCAGCTGCCTGTTGTCTGTTGCCTCCTGTTTAACTAATGTCTGCCTGGCCGAAACAGCCTCGAATCCACAGTTTACAGCTCTGGCGTAATTACATTTTTTGCGTTTTAATTTGTGTGCCAAAGTTGTTGCAACAAGTCGCCAGTTGCCAACGGCAACAGTGGCAAACACACATTTCTGCACCGAGTTGCCAAGTGGCGAGTGACAATGTTCTGAAAGCAACTAGTTAATTTGCCCCAAGCCAGTTGAATATACCCAGAAAAGAGACGAAAAGTTGCTGAGTAAGGTGTGCACAGAGCAGCAGCAGCATGCAAAGAGAGAGAGAGAAAGAGAGAGAGAAGCTCAGAGACACAAACTTTTTGCTCTGAAGGTTGACGATCAATTGGCCGCCAGAATCACAGAAAAAATATAGAAAATCAAGACTTAAAAGGTCTAGTTTGCTTAACTCGTGATATTTCTAATAAATAAATTCTATATACCCATATAGATATACTATTTGTCTCATTCTCTTTTGAGAGGTAAACTTTGTTATATTCATATATTTCACTATTTAAAATTTATATTTTAATTTTTTTTAATGATTAATTGTTCATCATCTAATTAAAAGATGGATAAATATTTAGCTTCAAAAAAATTAGAGCTTATATTCATAAGTATATAACTATTTTTTGGCACGCTTCTTTGTGGTTAGTCAACAAATTGATTAATTAACAACTAAATTAAGTGCAATTAAGTTGGCGCTTTATAAATGAAGCCAAACATATTTTTCACCCAACTTTGCGCGAAATAAAAACAAAACCAGGCTCTTTCTCTCCAGCCTCTTTCAGTTCGTTTTATATCTTAGGCAAAGTGTTTACCAATATATAATTTCGTGAATATTCCTCCGACTTGTATACTGTATACAGTAAGCTCTCCTGGGACTATCATTAGCCATTAGTCAACGCCGGGCTCTCACAAATCACATGCTAAAATCCGCATTTAAGCCCTATTCAGCAAAAAGCGTTTAAGCAAAATGAAAAAAAAAGCAGCATTTTTCGCATCTTTGCTGGGCATCTGCATTAATGAAACTCTCTGTGCTGCCTGCGAGCTGCAATTGCAATTGGAAAACATTTAGCCAAAAGCATTCGCTGGGGACTCGGAACTCTGTTTGGAGATCCGGCATTTCAAATGTTGCATCGAACGTTGCAATTTGCCAAGTGCATTCATTGCCGGCGAGAGGCCGGGCACAAAAGGGCCCCTCGAGGCTGCCGCTCGGAAATGAATGAAGCCCAATGATTGGGCAGCGGTGCCACGCCCCCTTTAACGGTCGGGCAGCTTAATGTGCGCTTAAAATGTGATTAACGCTGATTTGTATACACATCCGTCTAACCATCCGGCGTACCCTTGACTATTTACAAACTTGCCAATATGCTAATTTTGGTCAATATCGAAATCGGAGCTCGCACAGGTGGCCTCATTAGGGCGCGCAGTTCACAGCCGGTACGTGTTCGCCCCCTGTTTGTTCATTAAACATTTGAACTTCCCTCGTTGCGCTTCTCGCTTTGGCGACCGCGGCTTAAACAGTTTTCAGATAAAATCAATTAAAACGCAACTAATGTGCGGCATTTATCATGGCGGACAGCCGCCGGAAGAGGTCAATGCACAGCCAAAAACCGCAGCAGTCGGGCGTGTCAGCGTGTGAGCGTTGCGGTTTGCTGTCCGGGCGCCCCCCCCCCCCCCCGGGGGAGGGGGGCGTGGTCTGTGCCCTTGCTAAATGAAATTTACATTGCATTTTAATTGTCAGCCCGGCCGAGAGTACATTCAATTATGTGTTGTGCTATCATTTTCAAGTTTTTAATTAAAAGTACTTGTTGTTTTTATAATGATACGATAATTTGTCAATTTCGCAGAAACCTCAATTTTTACCGTGGAAGGCGTGCAGCTGTATACGGAACCGAATCGACAGAATAAATGAAAATTAAAGCAGGTCCTCTCAGTGGATGGCGTACGTTTCTATTGTTAGACCAAAATACGATCTACAACATCAGCCCAACAACAACAGCAACAACAACCCAGCTAAACAACAGCAACTAAACAACCCACAAGCAACTCAGCAACAGCAACAGCAACAACAACAGCAACAGCAACAACAACAGCAACAACAACAGCAACAACAACCACAATAACAACAACCATCGGCAGCCATAATATAAAGTGTACGAAACAAAAGCGAGATTTTTGTACCATAATTTGTCCAGTTCTAAGTTCGATTTCAAATTGTTAGCGGAGCAGAGAGTTATAGAGAGAGGGGGAGGGGAAGGGGGGGGCAGCATTTCAGTCAATTTTGTGCCTGGGCATTAGTAAGTTTAGTTATTTAGGCTATCCAACGTCCTCTTCTTAGCGCCTTGTCCAAAAGGATACTCAGTTTAGTCAATTTTTTTTTTTTTTTTTTTTTTGCAACAACAAAAGCACAGACTTTTTTCTATACATAAATATATACATATATATATATTTTAAAATTCTTATTTTAAGTATGAGCTTTTTTGCTAGTTTCGTGCGAGTATTTTGTCCTCTTTCTAGATTTTAGTTAAGCAACAAAAAAAAAAAAAATCAATAAATTGTAGATTTTGTGCTGTCTATGTTTATACAAAACTATTTTTTATGTTTCCTTCTTTTTTTCAAAGGACGTTTGCAGATTTGAAAAAAGTTAAATAAGATTCCTCAAAAGTAACTTTTATAAATATTATTCGAATCAAGCGAAATTTGATTTAATTTTTGTGTTCTCTCAAATCATAATTTGTAGTTTAAGTAGTTGCATTAAATCTCTCTGTGTTTTTAAACGACTAGCAGCATACATTTCCTTATGAAGGGTATTGACCAGCAGCCCGGGCTACCTAAGACAAGTTCCGATATGAAAAGATCACCCAAAATCCTCAGACTTAATAATCTATCAATTATGTAAACAAAGGGCGGAAGCACAAACAGATCCTAGAAAGCATATATAAAACAACTATAAACTGTAGCGTATATTTGTTTAATATGTCTGTGAGAGTATTCATCTAGCTTCAGCATGCCGAAATTTAGCTTTTGATTATTGTTTCATTTATATACTATATGATTATTTTTAACGCTTCTTTGTCATTAAACTGAAAAGAAAAAAAAAAAAAACAAGAAAAACTTTGCCGCGCTGTTTAAGTGATACATTTTTAATTATTATTAATTAAAATACAAATAATAAATGAATTTATGTATAGAGCTGAACAATAAAAAAAAAACAAATTTAAATCATTTATACCATATAATTTGCTTTTGATTTTATATTCATTTTATTTCTGATTATATATTTTTGTTTTTTCCATGAGCTTTATGATTTCAGCGCGGCTACAAGCCATAAATAATCTCAAAGCTTAAATGTAGCATTTGAAATCGAACGAATTCCTAGTACATAATATTAATAATAATACGAAATGAAATTAACAAACAGCTGTTGAAGTAGTTACTAAAAAATAAACTAGATCATGGAACCACCACCACCACCAGGAGAGGGCGTGCTGGGTAACTCCCAGAGTCAGAGATTTAAAGCATAGTTCACACAATAAACATTTTTGAAACAAATTAAAACGAATAGTTAAACTCAAATTAAACTAGAATTGAAAAAGTAGTAAGAACGTTTTTAGCAACAACAGCAAATAAATTCTAAATAAGATAGTCAAGCAACTAAAGCTAACATTAAAAATAAACCTAACCAAGTATTTTACATAGTGTCGTAGAAAAATGAAATCCAATCAATCCATTTCCATGTTTTATGAAACGTTACGCAAAACACAAGATGAGGGGACAACTTCAGAGTTGGGAGGAGAAATAACTAAATGTGCAAACTGAAATCAAAGACACTTCAAATGATTTTGAAAAGTAAATGAATCAAAATAAATATTGGCGTGTAGAAGTGAAAGCAAACTAAATAAACGTAGAACAAAATATATTAACAATTATTTACTTAAATTAATGAAAAACTTGAGCAAAACCGAGGCGCATCGGAAACAGCCTCAGCCGCAAGTGGCGCCCTCTGTGGCCCACCGGCCATAAACTTTTATGATGAATAAACCGGGGAAAAGAAAGAGAATAATTATATCAAGAACATAAACTAATCGAGTTTAGCATAAATTTGAATGGAATTATGACAGCGTCAAATAAATAGATATTCTAAAAATATTTTAAAAGTCAGACGCACTCTTAACAACACTGGCAGCTGTGTGCATTAACTTTCTGCAGACACTGTTCGAGGCGGTCGACGTTTCTAGGCGCGCGCGTTTTAGCAGCGTTTAAAAACGCAACAAAAACAACAAGATTATATTTTGTAGTAGAAATAAAAGTGAACTTGAATATTAAAATGAAAAAAAAAAAAATGAAAATCTTAAACTAAATAACAAACAAACAAAAAAAAAAAAAAAACAATTTAATGAAAAAACTTTTTCTGTGATTTATGAAAAAAGTATGCAAAACCTAAAACAAGAATATGCAGCAACAAGAATTCAAATTTAAAACAATATAAACATAAACCAAGGAAAAATGGTAAACAAAAACCAAATTAAGCACTTTAGAGCGAACAAAATTAGATGCTGAGCCAAACGAAATTATTTCGAATTATTTGCTAGCAAAATCGAATAGAAGTCAACAATTGCACGCACTAAAAATTTACCAAAAAAAAAAAAAAAAAACCAAAAAGAAAAACTTAAAATACAAAACGAAAACGAAATTGCAAAAAATTCTCAGCACCTAACTCGTATAAACATTTCGTATTGTTTGTAATTAGTTTTGATTAGTACGAGCTCACATTGAGTAAACACTTAGAAAATGAAAACAAAAGCAGGCAACATTTTCAAAGAATAAACGAGAACAGGAAACATTGAACACGAAACTGTAACGAGTAATGGCAATGCACTTTTCGCACTTTTCCCATCCCGAGGTTACGTCCATAGTTTATAAGCCAAAGAGCCAATGAACAAATCGAACGAATCGAAATGATGAGCGCGAATTTTATTTAGCAAATTGTTTGATTTGGCGATGATCACACGCTGATTAAGCGCTAATCAATCAATGATTTTGTGTTTGAGTATTGAGTTCTGCAAGAGCATCAGTTATATATATATATTTATATATATATTTACTGCAAACTTTATGTACGTAAAACTTGTTTTCACTGCACAGAACAAATTCGAGAGAGAAGCATAAAAGAAGCATTAAGCTATATTATATAAACTAACAGTAATCCCAAATGGTAATAACTAAGAATGTTTTTAGCTGAACGTGTCTCTAGTTGTATTCTATAGTAGCTAAGCGGTATGGGTTTCCTCAGTGAACCCGCAGGAACGAAAGGTAAAAATCATAATGAAACGGAATCTCGAAACTCAAAACTCGAAAACAAGTCGAAAGAGGAATAACTAAATTATTTTTAATGCATTGAATTTGTCGTAAATATTTAACGTACCTTTGTTAAAAACAAAACAAAAAATTAAATATATTAAAATCTAAATAATAATAAATCTATTAACACAAGACGCAAAGGTCGTTAGAAATTATATAAATAAATATATATATATATATATATGAATTCTATCGGCAGAATGTAGACGCGTGTAGTTTTTTTGTTTAAATTGTAAGCATTTTTTGTATAGTTGAAAGGGCAAAGGGTTAAACTCGCCTCGCACCGCCCCCCGCCCCACGTGCGCCGGGTCAGCGACAAATTGAGATTACCATAAATAATAATTTTTTTTGTAAATATCTGTAGTTGATTTCTAAGTAGCAAAAACAAAAACAAAAACAAAAAATAACGAAAAGACGCAAAGAATCCAAAATTGAATGTTTATGATTTAAATACGAAATGAATAATGAATGGCAACTAAATACAATTTGAATAAGTTCAACCTGTACAATAATTTAATATTTAATAAAATGCAAACAAAAAAACCAACAAAATTCAAATAGAAAATGCACGTTTCATTTGCCATTGGCCAACGTATAACGCATGTATAGCATCTTTATCTATAGAAATAGATACATGTATATATATATATATATATGTGTGTACATGTATTGACATTTATACAGCTGCCGCATGACACACTTTGGAATCCGAGGCTGTCAGCCGCGGACTTGACGAATGTTTCACTCTCTGCGCATCTAAACGCATAAATAACAATCAAAACTAATAATTTTTGATGAAGCCAAATAGAATAGTTGTCGCGCCCGCTAATTATCCCATTCAATTGAAATGCCTGCTGCCCTTTATTTGGACGTGGATTGAGCTCCAATTCGCGAAACTCCCACAGTGCTCCACAATGGCGCCAGCCTTCAGTACGAGCCGAGAGCGGAGAGCAGTAATTATGCAAATGACACGACTCTTTTGGGCAAACGGCCGCAAGACATGGCAGCATGACTGATTTTTCAATCGATTCATATTTTTTATTTATTTTTTTTATTTATTTTTTAGTTAATTTTTGCCGATGAGTTTGCGTCATCGATTGGCCCATTCATCCGCCTGGCTGCAGTCAAAGTCTATCAAACTAAAGGTCTATCAAACTTGATGCATCTCCGCACGACTCCGCCAGCTGCAAAAAGGCAAAAGGTATCCACAGTGCACGATGATCGGTAAAAACCTTCAAAAACCCATAACAGACGGCAACAATTGCTAAGGTAATTTAGCAACAACAACTACAAGTGACATAATCCGGAAAGCCATAAAGCATTATCATCTAAAAGGTAACTCACAGTGGGCGCAAAAAACAATATATTTATAGATATATATGCATGATGACGTTTTGAAATTGATTCAGCATGCTTAAAAATAGGCAAATCTATATAGTATGCACGATAAGTACATATACAACTGGGAAGAACGGCTATTCAGCGATGTGCCGAAGTTCGATTACCCTAACGTGACATGCTCTTTTAATTGCCTCCATATAACATCTAGTTAATGGAGCTTGGCAAAACAAAAGAAAATATAAAATCTTTTTAAAGAGCTTTGACCTTTAATTAAATAAAATCAGACTTAAAGTTGAGAACATTTCCGCCTTGTCGACTTGGATATTCCACGGTTTTGAAGGAAATCTTTCCTATCAGCATTGTAAATTCTGGTTTTTGCATTTAAGCCTCGACCGCAAAAAAAAAACCTCTTGAATCATATTCGGCGATATTTTTTTTTTTTTTCAGTTCTGAATTGAACTCGAGAGTGAGAATTGAAATCAGGCCAAGTTTGCTCAAGAAACCTGTAAAGATAAATATATATATTAGAGCAGAGTATTAGACATATAATTCCAGCAAAGATCAGAGATCAACTTATAAATTGATTGGAATTCACGACACAACTGAGTTACTCAAGCGATTTGACAGATATGCGGTCTTTTCAGCTCCGAGTATGGCAAGGCCCAAGGGAAACTCGGTGCATATATAAACATATATGTAGATCAGTCGTATGTGACGCAAATATTGGGCCATGCTTTGCATTCGCAAGTGAATGAGCCGGGCTTCAGGCCGACTTCTGCACGTCAGTTCGTCTTGAACCGCTTGGGAATTACAATGGGCGCTGTGTAGGTACCTAAACCAGTCGATGCTGTAACAAGAAAATCAAGAGCTACGTTTATGGTATGCTGTTGACAAATGGACTTGCACTGGAAATACGCTGATTCAAATATATATACTTATCGAATTCCAAATAACCACATTAGTAATTGAATATATTATATGTAATATTATTGAAATGATTTGAAATACACCCAGATTGTGACCGGAAAACTAAGCCGTAAACCGAAATGAAAAATATAAAATATAAAGGCCGTAAAGCGAAATATGCACTGAAAACTTTTTCGCTGTTCAAGCAAAATTAAAAATGAATATAATAGTCAATAAGCATATTTTTTTTTGATTTTATTTTTCAGTCAGACAAGTTATTAAAACAAGATTGTTGGCTCTATAAGTATGTTACTATACTATTAGTAAATTAACTTTAATATTTTAAATTAATTTTAAATCATTTTTATAATGTAAATATAATGTAATTTATAAATATATATATGATTATCCCCAATTTAGTGAGTAATCAGCATTTCAGTGCAAGACAGAATGTCTTATCAATGGCGGCAATGATGGGATTGATTGGCAATGCGCCAGACTTGGGGATTTTTCTCTATAGCCAAGGCGACGCGCCAAATAAACATAAAAGACGGCCCGCCAAACACCACCGAGCGCGAGAGGGAGAGCTATTTCGGATTGTCAAAGATGCTCTCTCTCTCTCTCTCTGTAGATCGCTCGCGGAAAGCTCCCTCGGCAAGCTCTGCTCACGCGACGCCGCGTCGCAGGCGCTCAGTCGCCGCGCGAATCTTGCGTCGAACGGTCGCATCGATCTCCGAGATCTTCACCTGATCTTCGTATCTTCTCTGTTTTTTTTTTTTGTTGTTGTTTGTTTGTTGTTGGTTTATTATCGCATCGCCGAGTCGTGTGTTTGCCATGGGCTCGCCTCCGCTGCGCCTGTTCGTGGCGCTCTGCTGCGTGAATCACCTGGCGCTGGCCCTGCAAGAGCCCGCCGTGCCCGGCCCGGCAGCGGGCCACGCTCCGACCGCGGCCCCGCAGTGGAGATCGCATGTGCGCGGCAACTTCCGAGTGCGTTAAGTATACGTCGAGCGTGGGGAAATCAATTCAATCGCTCACGCGACGTTTTTATTGTTTACGCTTTTTTGGCCACTTAAAGTCAGCTGTTGTTGTTGCTTTGATTTGACCACATAAATTGTACTCCCCGCAGCATAGCACGGCGCTCAGTGCCACGCCCGCCCCCGCCCCCGTCCAGCAGCACAGCGAGATCAAGGATCTGATGACGAATCTCCACGATCGCGTCGGCATCTTGGCGACCTTGGACGAGGACCAGCGCCATCGCCTGGAGGTGATCGATAAGAAGTGAGTGGAGACTGCTTTTTTTTTTTGTTGTTGTTGTTGTGAAAATGTTGACAACATGGCTTTAAGCCAGACAATGGAACCTTTGCCATGTCGCCGAACAGGTTTTTGCACGGCACGCAAAGTATTTTGGAAAACCGGTAAAAACGAAACAACAAAAAACATCAATTTGGCATTTGGTTCGTTTGTTTTCGTCGGGCCCTGTCAGAGTCGTCAATTACAATGCCATTGATTACGTGAAGATGCGACATACGGCCACAAATTAGGAAATTGCCAAGTATCTTTGAGATACACACACACACACACACACAGCATCCCTCGCACACTTGCCTTCTCGGGCCAATTAGCCTTTTCTGACTCTTTTATTTATCTTACTTGGGCCAACAATTCGCACACCTCGGGGTGCTTATGGCTTCGCATTTGGTAGCTGCTTTCGTTCGGGCTGCCTTCTCTTCATAAATTATCCAAAATTCGCCTTTGTTTACGGAACGTCGAGAAACGGGTTGGGAGCGCACATTTTGGGCCTTTGTATATTAATTAAACGCATATTTAATTGCGCCAGCATTCAGGCGAACCGAACTGGAAATACGTCATGGAACTGTGGCCAAGAACATGTGTGCCAGGCGCTAACTTGGCACTAAGTGAATCTTGGATAATTTGTAAATAGAATAGCAATTTGTATACTCAATTATGCCCGCAGAGCGCAGAGTTCAATTTCACATTGGGCTCTTGATCTTGAGAGCGATGATATCATGCAGCAGCCCCCTGGAGAGCTGATTATCTGCCAATATTTCGGTGTGTAGAACGAGTCAGATAGATTTTGGTTTCTTTAAAACATCTTCCGTTCATTCTAGAATATCAAATAACTCACAAATTTGTTTATTATGAATGTCGACTATCAGAAGTTATACTACACACACACATAGGTATATTTAATGTGTTTCTTTTATTTCTTTTTTAAATTAGATAAGTCTGAGCTATTCGTGTTTGGTCAGCTAAGCAAAGATCTGTTTAAAGATTTCGTTTTCGGCCAGTTTTTTTTTTTTTTTTATTACTTTTGATACATTTCTGTCTAGGGAAGAAAAGGTCACGCGAAGTCACAAATTCGCGAATTATATATTGATAAGACAGTAGTCGAAAATTTGTTTGCGCCATAAGCAATTATTTTGATCGCATTAATTGAACTCAAGATGAACTTTAAATTAATCAAAATAAATCGAAGTTGACCGTTGAGGATGCCGAATAATATAGCTTGATGCTCTTAATTAAAATAAAATAAAATAAGAAATTAAACTAAAATTTGATATTTTTATAGAAAGTATAATTTATATATTTGTAGATATATATACAGTGATGATTTATGTTTTAATTTTTATTGAAAGTTTATTGAATTGAGTTTGAAAAAGTTTATGTGGCCAAGAAGGGAAATTTAATTTCTTGGGCCTGGAAAAAGAAATAGAAAATGTAATTGAGGGGTTTACCTTCTCTATTTTGTTTGACTCTCTGCTTTGCGAAATGACTCCAATTGTTTTCCCTACCTTTCGCAGGGTCGATCAGCTACTGGACAGCAGTTCGGGTCGCATGGAATCGCTGAAGGCCCAGCAGCTGAACTTCCAGCAGCGCCTGGACAGCTTCGAGCACATCCAGCGCCTGACGCGGCACACTCTCGACGAGCTGAAAGGTGAAACCGATCAATACCTGGGCCCACGGGCGGCCCGCGAGCTCAAGCACAAGCGGAAGAACCGCGCCAAGCTGCAGGGTAAAAAGCACACGCACGATTGTCGTCTCGTTGTTGTTGTTGTCGTTGTTGCTGTTGCTGTTGCTTGGCTCTGCTGAAGCGAAGACCCCCGACTCAAACCCCGCCTCTGCTCTTTCCCAGATCTCTCGCGCCAGGTGCGCGCAGCCCCGCAGGAGTCCGCCGTCGCCGCGGAGAACACGGCCAGCCTGTTCAGCCTGCCTGCGGCTCCAGCTGCCCCCGCTGCCCCCGCTGCCCACGCTGCCCCCGCCAATCTCACCCAGCTGGACGTCTTCAGTCGCCTGGACGCGCTGGCCACGCTCGTCGTCTCGCTCTCGTACAACGTGCGCGACACGCAGCAGGACGTGAGCCGCCTGGTCCAGAACACCAAGTAAGTGGAGGTCAGGCGCACTCCGGCCGAGCTCAACTCGTTTCCCCTCCTCTCCGCAGCAACATCCGCCGCCGGCTGGCCAACAGGGCCAAGGCGCAGGCGGCGCGCCAGCCGCAGAGCCCGACGGGCGCCGGCGAGGAGCACGCGACGAGCTGCCTGCAGTCGTATCTGGCCATCAACGGGATCCTGAAGCTGCAGCTGACGCCGGACAGCGAGCCGTTCTATGCGCCCTGCGAGGACGACGGCTGGACGGTGATCCTGAACCGGTCGGCGGACGACATCAGCTTCGAGCGCGGCTGGCTGGAGTACAAGGAGGGGTTCGGCAACCTGGCCGGCGACTTCTTCATCGGGCTGGACAAGCTGCACGCGCTGACGACCTCCGCGCTGCACGAGCTGCGCATCTGGCTGGAGGACTTCAGCGGGAACACGGCCATCGCCGGCTACGAGTCGTTCGCCATCGGCGGCGAGCGCGAGCTCTACGCGCTCAGCCTGCTCGGGCGCTTCCAGGACCAGCTGCAGCCCTCGGCCGGCGACTCGCTCTCCTACCACGCCGGCGCCAAGTTCAGCACCTTCGACAGCGACAACGACAACTGCCTCGAGTGCAGCTGCGCGCAGCGCCATCGCGCCGCCGGCTGGTTCAACGCGTGCGGCACCAGCAACCTGCTGGGCGTCTTCCACGGGCAGCGGCCGGAGGCGGCCGGCGAGACGGGCATCTACTGGGACACGTTCCAGGGCAAGGACTACTCGCTGCGGCGCGTCAAGATGCTCATCCGGCCCGTGGCGCAGGACGAGGCGAGGCGCTAGGCGAGCGCCGCGCCCCAGCGGCCACTGCCAACTGCCATACGTCAGGGAGGCCCCGCCCGCCCGCCGGCCCTCCCTCCGGCCCCGTAGCCTAAGCATGAAGCCTTGCGTGTCCGGCGCACTGTTTATTTATGGAAACTTACCTAATACCCTAGCCAATAAAGTTGCGCCCCTAATCGCCCGATTAGCCAAACGCACCCGCACGCGATCCGCCCGCGGGCGTATTTATTCGCCGGCCGGGGCCGCGTTCGGCTCAGTTCGCATCGAGCATGTTCCGCTGGTGGGCGATCTTCTACTGCTGCTGCTGCTGCGTCGCCCTCTGGCCGCAGCGCCGCCTGCAGGCGCTCAGCCTGGACGCGCTGGCCCGCCAGAGCGGCATCTACTACCAGCAGCCGCCGGCGGAGCTCGCTCTGGCCCAGGTGGACCGGCTGCCGCAGCTCGACTCGCTCAAGCTGATCGTGCACGGCTTCCTCGGCTCGCGCAGCCACGGCTCCATCCTGCCGCTGCGGAATGGTAAGGGTCTCGTCTGTCTGTCTGTCTGTTCTCTCCTGCACTTGCTCACTGCTCCCGCAGCCTACCAGGCGCAGGGCTTCGGCAACATCCTGGTGGCCGACTGGGCGCCCGCCGCCGGCCTCGACTATCCCAGTTCGCGGCGCGTCGTCGGCCGGGTGGCGCTGGTGCTGGCCCAGCAGCTGCAGCCGTTTCTGGCCAGGCACAACGTGTCCCGCGACGCGGTCCACATCGTCGGCCACAGCCTGGGCGCCCACATCGCCGGCCGCATCGGCCGCTACTTCAACGGCACCCTCGGCCGCATCACGGGCCTCGATCCCGCCCTGCCGCTCTTCACGGCCCGCTCCGCGGACGGCCTGCGCCCGAGCGCCGCCCAGTTCGTGGACGTCATCCACACGGACTATCCGCTCTTCGGCGACCTCACGCCGCGCGGCACCGTCGACTTCTACGCCAACTTCGGCCGCGCCCCGCAGCCGGGCTGCGCGGAGGTGGACCTGCTGGCGGCCAGTAAGCTGCTCCTCGAGGCCTGTGAGTGCCAGAGGTCGCCCGCGTGAGGGCCGCATCTAATCCGTGTCTTGCAGATAGCTGCAGCCACAACCGCGCCGTGCTCTTCTACGCGGAGTCCATCGGGCTGCCCAGGAACTTCCCCAGCATACCCTGCCAGTGGAAGGTCATCCGCAGCAGCGGCCGCTGCCTGGCGCGCCTCTCCGACTTCAACATGAGTCGCTCGGCGCTCGAGGCGGCCATTGGCGGCATGGACGACGAACAGGTCGTCTACATGGGCGAGCAGGTGTCCCGCAGGTAGGTTGGCTGCATTCTGGGTTAACAATTGCTGAGTTTGCATTTCTTGCCAGCGCCACCTCTTATCGCTATTTGACAACGAACGCAGCGCCACCTTTCGGCCAAGGCGTGCACGCCAAGTTCGACTAAGTTGCGCCAGTTGGTTAGTTGGGTTCTTGTTGAACAACAGATGGCGCACTCATATCAGCTAGCTTACGCTTGACAGCGAGCGTAACTTTTCTTTACTCCCAAATGCTGAATGCGCTAAAATTATTCAGAGTGTTGGACATTTAACTTAGGCTTAAATCATTATTGTGGTAAATGGAGCTGGAAACAACTTTAATCGAAATCAAAATAATCTTAAAAATGAAAGAGGTAGAATGGTTTTAGTCAGTAAGCAAACAGTTAGTTAACTGTGAACAACCTGAATTAAGTAGTAGGGCAGTTTTTGAACAACAGATGGCGCACTCATTTCAGTTAGCTTACGTTTTATAGCGGGGAAATTTTGTGCGCTTCCAAATGCTAAATGCGCTTAATCAAAATTATTAAGAGTGTTGGACATTTTATTTAGGCTTAAATCATATTGTGGTAAATGGAGCTAGCAAAAACTTTAATCGAAATCAAAATAATTTAAAAAATGAAAGAGGAAGAATGGTTTCAGTCGGTAAACAAACAGTTCATTAACTATGAACAACCTGAATTGAGTTGTTTGTCAGTTTTTGAACAATAGATGGCGCACTCATATCAGTTAGCTTACGTTTGACAGCGAGTGTAATTTTGGTTCCCTTACAAATGCTGAATGCTCTAAATAAATTTATTAGCAGTTTATTCGGGCCTTAATCAGGTGGTAGATACTTCAATCGAAATTAAAAGAATCTTAAAATTGAAAGAGGTAAAATGGTATGGCAGTAAATAAACAGTTAGTTAACGCTGAACAACCTGAACAAAATACGAAAGAAAGATAGAAGTACTTTTTAACTTATATGTTGAGGAGATTATTATTATTGTAACTTAAGTATATATATATTTAATTTGGTCAATTTAGCCAACAGTTATCAGTGGGCGTGGCAATGTGCCTATCAATAATATTTTTCGACAACTTTTTTTTTTTAAGTTTTGAAGTTAGGCTTGTCACGAAGTGAGGATAGCTAAAATATACTGCAACTTTATATTTCGCGGCTATGCACCTTCTATTTTTTAAAAGGTTGATAATTAAATGTTACCTGGCAATTTGTGTTCCGTTGACCGCAAGTTACATTTTCTTTGCGCTTTTCTTTCCGACCACAACTGAAATTTCTGGCATAAATTTCTGTTAAGAATTTTATGAATGAAGTTGAGCTGTAGTTGCAGTTGCTGTTGTTGTTGTTGTTGTTGTTGCTGCTGCTGCTGCTGCTGTTGTTGGCTGGTGCGAGCAGGCGACCAACCTGAAGTAATTTATGGGCCAATAACTTAACAACAAAACGCTCATCTACATTTAATGGCGATAATTTCTGACGCAATTTGAGAAACACACGCAGCGGCGGTCCAAGCGCGGCCGAGACCGCGACTAGGTCTAAAAGAGAAACCAAGAAGCTAACCGCAGCAGATAACACAAAACACTTGACACCTTGGCGAGCCTTCGGGCGAGTGGAAGCAGCGCGAATGCGTGAGGCAAGGAGAGCACCTGAGGCAGCGCGGCAGCGAGGCAGCGAGGCAACTCGGAGCCGAGTACAATAAAAAGCGGAAAGAAACAAATAAACACGGCGATCGTAAATTTACAATAAAAAGATCCCAGCCGAGCGGGTTCTGATGGGCCAGGGCATCTTTCGGGGGGGCGGGAGGGGAATGTTGTAAATTCGAGGATTTTCAGTTGGCAACAGCTGGCGGCATTCCTCCAGGTGTGTGTGTGTGTGTGTGTGTGTGTGTAGGTGCGTGTGGGTGGCTTTCGCGGAGATAAGTTTCATGACTTCACTCGCTGGCTCGTTGCGTTCTAATTGATTGCCTCGGCTGGAACTATTGTGAGGCACTGTATTCGAACTGGTTCCACAAATCGATTTCAGGCTTCATTAGAGCCGCATAGCGCACAGGAAACTCCCGCACTTTGCGCTCAGCTTTTCCTTTGTTTTCCCAACTTATCTGCTTCATTCACTCTTCGGCGCATAGTTGACACGGCAAACACAAATGCGTAAAAAAGCCCGCTGCCGGCCCTGCAGCGACCCCTGCTCGTGACCCCGCCCCCGCCCCCGCCCCCCCGATCGCGTCAGTTGATGCGCTATGCTCGGTCGAGCGTCGAGTGGTTGTTGTTGTTGCTGTTGCTGCTTTTTTTCGCTCTGAGCATATCGCATGCGTTCTCGTTTTGCCTCATTTTCCCCATTTCCCTTCATTCGATTTCATTTCCATGTAGATTTTTGTCGTTTTGTCTTTTTGTTTTTCCACCTTTTGTGAATTTGTGTCATGCGTCGGGTTTTCCTGTTCGCTGGCTCTTCTTTTGTTGCTTTTATTTTCAATACTTGGCTTTAATTTCTGTTTGCTGAGAAAGAAAAACACACGTACACACACACACACACACGCACACAAAGAGCTGTTGACTTTCGCATCAATGGGGCTGCCTTCAAACTGTTCCGCTCCAATTCGAGAGGTGCAAACAAGTCCCAAGAATGCCGAAGAACTGCGAAGAATATTGGGTACCTTCAATTTAACTGGAGCATATTCCTTCTCGGGATGCTTCCTCGAGGGAATTGCTTTTTCATTCCTTGGAAAACCAACTCGATTTCTACCTGCAGCTCCTCAGTCCAAGTCGTTTTTAAATTATATAATTCCTCAACTGTTTTGACACATTTCTTAATGGCACTTCACACACAGCACACACACACACACACTCACACGCACACACACACTCGGAATGAGCAAATGCAAAGGCAAAGCCAAGGAGACAAGAAGAGAAATGATATTGTAATTGGCAATCGCTGTCGTGCATAAATCACATGCATAAATTCAACCTACGGACATTTTGAAGCGACACCAACGCGCTCCTCCAAACGCCCTCCCCCACCCTCCTGGAGACCCTGCTCCAGCCGTGCTCGTCCTCGTTGCGGTCGTTAGTTGAAGTCAATGTTGATATCCAATTGGAAAATTTTTCATTAACTAATTGAACATTTTATGGCAGCTCAGGTCGCACAGTAATTCAGCTGCGGACGCGGACCCGGGCCCGTAGTTGGCACCAAGACAGGCAGCAATGGCGCCAATATTGATGACAAGCATGGGGACGGGGGAGGGGTCATAGGGCACCCACGCCAGGTCAGCCTAATCTGCGGCAGGCAGCACAGAAAACAGGCCATGGCAAAACGGACACGAAAGGACGTTGGCCCAAATGAACAAACAAACAAACTCACACACACACACGGCGGCGGTGTGTGTGCGTGTCTTCAATAATTTACGAGGACACGCTTCGTTCGAACTGCCCTCGCAGTTGCTTTCCCCGAACACACACAAGTCAAATGCTGGAAATTTGCATAACTGTCTGCTGGACTTGGTGGTGGACGCCATGGCGGATATTAAACATTAGCGCGTGCCGGACAACACGTCAGCCCCCCTCCCCCCTCCCCCCTGTGAGCGGGAGAGACCCCAAAATAATTAAGGTGAAAATTGCTGTCGACACGCAAACTGCAAAGCCAACAACAGCAATGAGAAGTGAAGCGGGCAAACAGCTCGGAATTTTGTTTGGGCTTTGAGAAATGACCAAGAGACGAGCTGATAAAAAGCGGAGAGCAGCGCAGAGCAGCCAACAATCGAGAGCTCACGGACTGACCGATTGCGCGCCCGAGATGACTAATGAAACCTATTAGCCCTGTGACAGATGAGGAGCCTGCGTCCAAGTCCGAGTTCGAGCCCGACTCGGGGCTCCCAATGATGGATAAGCTCATTAAACTGAGCCGCCGACGCAGGCGACAAGATTGCTTAGCTGTCGCATTTGCTGGGCAGGTTTTTGGTTTCTGTTCTCTTTCTTTTTGTTTCTCTTTTTTGGTAGCTATCAACCAGTAGCCACGTTGACGAGTTCACTGGCGGCATCATCTATGCGGTTCCCCGGTCCATATCTGTGACCCATGGTCCGTCATTTAATTGAAGCTTGCTGGTGGCCCCGGCTGACATTTCCTTATCGCCAACACAGTTTTTCAACTATTTGAGGGCCGTGCTCAAAATTTGGAATTGCCGAGACCGATCACCGATCACCGATCACCCACAGGCACCGGCTGTATATATGTTATTAATCTTAAGCAATTTATTTTAAGGCAAGAGACAGCCCCAGCTGAGGATTAAAAGGAGTTAGAAGTCTGGCATGGTATATATTTATTAAGAAAATATAAAGAACATGTATTAAATATAATTATTTTGGTTAACGAACTTAGAAACACACTTATCTACTTTTTAGTTTATATTATTTATTTATTAATATATATATATACAATTTGTACTAATATGTTCTTTATTTAAAGTTTATTTCCTTATAGTAGTTTTTGCTGGATAGTTCAGTTTCCTATTAAAAGATTCTTCCATCTAAATGCCTATACACTTGGAGTTCCTGTGTACAACGATTGCAATTGTTTTTCTGTTGAGCCAATTCACTTGTAGAACACTTGTTATCCATATAAGGCAATTGATATTGTCATAGCATATCGTAGGCTCTGCGGCCTCCCCTCTTTTATAGCCCCAAAAAATCTAATCGGAATTCAAATTTCAATCGAATTACAAACTTCGCAAGCATTTGGGCCACATTTCGCGTTATCTTGAGCAAAGTTTTCCAGGCGGCCATAAAATCGATAGACAATTTTTTATGGAAATTTTTGCTATTTGTCTTCGTTGTTGTTTTATTCTTTTTCCTTTATTTTTTCACTTTTGATGTCAGTGTCAATTGTTGTGTCGTCTGCGTCGGTTTGTGTTGATTTTTGGGTTTGGCTTGCGATTTCATTATAATTCTTGTTTTTTGCTTTTTTTTTTTTTTTTTTTTTGCTTTTTTCTATTTTTATGATTTAATTACACGAAAATTAATTTTATTATTTAACATTTGTATAGGTATTTTGTAGTGCAATTATTTTGTGCGTCGTCGCATTTATGATTTATCAGCTTTACGACTCGAGCCAAGGCGAAATGTCGGAGCAGCTCAGATTTCACAACTGCAGAGCAAACCGAGCCGAAACCTAATGGGGGGTTGTTAGTCTAATTAATAATACGAATGCGCTATGGGTGTTGCCTGGAGGAGGCGATGTTGGAGCTGGGGCTGGAGCTGTTGTTGGAGGTGTGGGTGTAGGTGGCATTGGCTTTCTCCGCGAGGCTGCCCACACGGCTGGCTTTAATTAATTATGTAGAAAAATTAATTTCATTTCAATTGTGCGTCTTTTACAAGCGCATCATTAGCAGCTGCTCGCCATAGAGCCAAGACCCAAAAATATAAAAATAAAAATTAAACAACAACAACAAAAGACAAAACAAAAATTGTCTAAAAAACCCGCTGAGTAAGCAATGATAGCTGATCGCCCCGCATCCTCGAGCTCCAGCCACGTCCACTCGAGTGTCATATTTGAGTGGGCTTGAAGGTGATTAACGCGATCATAGAAATGATGTTTTCAAAAAATTATATACCAATAGACCGAACTGCACGTAAGCGTAAGTGTGTCGGATCGTCTTCGGTTCACGATGCTAACAACACCTGAAGTGGCCCCTACAAACGATCGCCCCGATCACACACTGATCTGCGGTCTCTGATCATGACTCTTTCTTTCTCCATTTGCGCACGCGCTAAATGTCAAAATTGTTCAAAAATTAACTCTGCCGCCGAGCGTGGCACAACGAAGCTTGGAGACTCTCTTCTGGGCGATTTCATTTGATATATATTCAATATCCAGATTTTTACTATTGCAAAAAAAGCTGACTCTTCCTCCTTTTAATAGTTACTTTAATCCTTACAAATTTTTGTAATTGTAATTTAAACTAGATTTTATTTTAGGCTTTGGTAGATTAGTGAGGCAATAAAAATAAAGAATAATGCTATATATTTTATTTTGTAATTATAATAAATGATTTCAAATTCAAATTGTTTTTTAACTGCTTTCAAATAAGTTATTTCTTTTAGCTCAGCTCAAAGCTCAGCGAATATGTCCTCTGGTAGGGTATTTTATATATGAACTGAGGCCGCCTGTTGTTTTTGGGCTTTCGGTGTTTGATGTTTGCTGGCTGCTGCTCTGGCTGTGGCTCTGGCTCTGGCTCTGGCTGTGGTTGTGGCACGGGCACGCCCTCAGCGGCATGCCGCCCACTGGAACATGTCGAATCATTCATTGCACTGCACAGAATGTGGGCTGGCGCTGGCGGCAACGCTGTTGGCCGTATGCCGGGCCTATTGGGCCTTCGAGGTGTTGAAAACAGCGAGTACGCCGGGCCGGGCTCGCAGCGTTTTGTGTGCATTTGTAATTGTTAAAAGGCTCTGCTCAGCTGCTCAGATGCCGCTCAACGGCTGCTGTCATTATTTTCTGTAACATTTAGCAAAATCATTAATAATTGTTGTTGGCCATGTTGTTGCTGCAGCCGCGACACAGATACGCACTTAAAAATTGTCAGACGCCGTCGCGAGAGACAGAGACGTCGCGCTCGTAGCCTTTGCATTTGGTGTTAACTTGATTAGCATTCGCATAAATTGTGATTGTTGTGTTGATTTTTGACTGTTGACTCGGCGGCAGTTGCATCTTGACTGCCATTTGCATAGAATGCGCATTTGGCTCAATTTGGGTTAATGCTTCCATTTGGCTGGCAATTGCAGCCTCTCTATCTATGTTCGGGCATCTCTACACGAATCTAGATAACAGCCGCACTCGAGTGCCACACCAGGCTCAAATCCGCTGAGAATTCAATTAAAATTCGTTATGCCAACAAATGATTCGATCCGAGGCGATGCGAGTGTTTTCCACAGAAGATGGCAGTAAAAACAAGCGATTCTGGTGAAAAGTCGAGCCACAAAACAAATTGCCGCGTAATCTTCGAGTGCGTTCGGGGCGACAAAGCGACAGCGAGACAAGCGACCAAATAAATCGAAACCATTTTTGAATACGAAAATGTTGTCCTTTGGCTTGTATTTTTGTTTTTTGTTTTTTATCGACAAGTGCCGCCAAGTGGAATCAATCAAGCCAAGATTTTTAGTATTCCTCGGGGAATTTCGGCAGCGTTTGTTGCCTGTCTCGAAGCGTGACAATATTTTGGCCACAGATTCAGCCGAAACGAATGGGAAGGAGAGAGCGAGGGCACGGACAGGGGCAGGGGCAGGGGCAGGGGCAACGGCACCGGTAGCCTCGGGACAGTTGTAATTAATCATGCGACTTGAACGATAAGGTCACACTGGCACCGAGCTGCAATACCTATACAAACAACAGGTACTTTGTCCCCTAAGGGGGTGAGACAAACACCGTGTGGGGGCAGGGACAGGGCAGGCCAGGGGCAGTGGTAGGGGTAGCATCCATAAATCCCGCCGATATCGCATTGACAAAATCACTGAGAGACATCGGCCAGAGGTTTGCGGGTGTGGATTACAAGGAATTTGA
The DNA here is from genome assembly GCA_035047465.1 of Drosophila sordidula. Taxonomy (NCBI): domain Eukaryota; kingdom Metazoa; phylum Arthropoda; class Insecta; order Diptera; family Drosophilidae; genus Drosophila; species Drosophila sordidula. The sequence goes on along the minus strand of JAWNPQ010000185.1, from coordinate 6,104,140 downwards.
ATATTTATTGTGTCTCGGGAGATTCCTGACATAAAAGCGCCAATATTGATACATTTCTGATCGGAAATCGAAGAACAAAAGAACAGTTCAGAATTATTAATGATCCTTGGTAACACATACATATGCAGAATTGTGACAAAGGCCCCGGTTACAATTAAAAGCAGTCGAATTAATACATTTATAGATCAAACGTATCTTTAGCACAAGCGAAGATCATAATGCCATTAAGCATCAAAATCGGTTGAGTTTTGACAAAGCTGTGAGAGTTTGAAGTCTCGAAGGAACTTTTTCCAGGGATTTCAGAACTTGTTTAAATTTACCGAAAAATTAACCACCTCAGGGTCCTTTTCAAGGTGTAATTTTTCTTTTCTTCGAAAATGAGGTGGAGGGTGTACATTTTATCAAAAAACCACAAAAATTTTATTTTCAATAATGAGTATATTTGAAATGCAGAATCAATCTTGAGGACAAACCAAAAAATGCCATCAAACATGAAAATCGGTTCAGTTTTGACAAAGTTATGGGAGTTTCAAATATAGGAGCTATGGATCCGGGGGGCTTACTTGTCAAAATTTTGGTCAATTTTTGCATGATTTTTGACAACAAATTTGACCCCCTCAGAAACACTTTTAATGTTGTTTATTATACTAATTGTGATAAATACAATCGATTAAAAGTATAAATTTGAAATTGTAAATTTTGAAAAAAAATTTTTTCGAAAATTAGTAAGGGGGGAGTACATGCTTTTTTTGCCAAAAATGTGGAAAAAAATTTATTTTTGAAAATGAATATATTTTAAGTGCTGAATCAATCTAGTGGATAAATCATGAACAAAATGACATCAAACATGAAAATCGGTTGAGTTTTGACAAAGTTATGGGCGTGCGAAATATGGGAGCTACGGATCCGAGAGCTTTACTTGTCAAAATTTTTGTCAGTTTTTGCATGATTTTTGACAAAAAATTTGACCCCCTCAGAAACACTTTTAATGTTGTTTTTTATGCTAATTGTGGCAACCACAATCGATTAAAAGTATAAATTTGAAATTCTAAATTTTGAAAAAAAAATTTTTTCCAAAATGAGTAAGGGGGGAGTACATGCTTTTTTCTAAAAAAAATTAAAAAAAAATTTATTTTTAAAAATGCATAAATTTTAAATGCAGATTAAATTTAGAGGATAAATCATGAACAAAATAGCATAAAACATAAAAATCAGTTCAGTTTTGACAAATTTATGGCCGTTTGAAGTTTAGATTTAGCGCAGTTGGAAGACTTAACAAGTACGAATTTTAATATTTTTTGCCAGGGTTTTTCACAGAAAAAATTACCACCCCAGAATCGGATTTAAGATGGCGTTTTATACTAATTATGGAACACGAACTTTATTAAAAATATAATTTCAAGAATCTAAATTTTGAAAATATAGGGGAAAGTATGTGTTTTTTCCAAAAAAAGTGCTAGAAAATTCAATTTTTGTAAATGTCTATATTTCAAATGCAGAACCAAATTAGAGCAAAATGGAGGAGGATGTTGAATTATAGTTTCCATCTTTCTGATCTGTACTAGATACTCAGATACAAATGATATATAGTGAAGGTATTTTAGCACAGGAGATTGACAGCTTACCGTAAGGGTATGCATACCCACGTAAGACAGGCAGCGCGTTGTGGCAAACAAAGCAACTGACGTGCAACACAACAAAGAAAACTACACGCAACTGACATTGTCAAAAGCAGATACATTTGTATCTCAGGTGCGAGTGTGCATGTGTGTGTCTGTGTGTGTGTGTGTAGCGTCTGCTGTGGCATTAATGGCAAATTTGCACGAGGTAAATACGAAATACGACGACAGAAAGACAGACAGAGAGGTAGTCGGAGAGATAGACAATGAGTGAGTGAAGTGCCCGCAACGGCAGTCAATTATCAATAGACAGACAGGCAGCTACACACACTTATGTGTGTGCGTGTGTGTGTGTGTGTGTGTGTGTAGCTGTGTGTGAGTTAGTAACTAACGTGTAGATACTGCCATGGTTTGAGGTACATTTGTATCTCAACTAGTCTGCCGCCGTCTGCTACTTCACCTGCGTGTCATGTTTTCAGTTCGTTTTGTTTTCGCTTGACTTCAATTTTCATTTTGTTTTTGTTGTGCTTTGCTGCCACTGCACACGCAAAACTAACCGCAACACTTGCTATCGCTCTCTCGCTCGCGCGCACGCTCTCTCGCGCGCTCTCGCTCGCTCGCCTGCGCTGCCGCCCGGCAAGCTGATTGGCTGGCCGCGGCGACTGCGCCGCTGCCATTGAGGCCACACCTCTATTGACTGCCGTCTTGGGGCCCCCATGTTTAGACAAGCGTCGCGTGTCGCCCCCAACCCGAGCTCGCATCCGAATCGGAGTCGGAGTCGGAGTCGGAGCCCGAGTCCGAGTCCGAGTCCGGGTCCGGGTCCGGACACCCCCGCTGGCAACCTCCAGCATAAAGACCAGCTTTCATAATGGATTCTAGGGGTTGCGGCTGGGGTCGCAGCTGGGGCTGGGGGCTGTTGCCATTCGGTTCCGTTTGGTCAAAATGAAAATGGCTTTTATGCTTGTGGCGTGCGCTGGGATAATTTTATGCCGCTGTGCTGCGGTTTCAGGGAATTGCTTATTATTGCCACAAGCCACTAACCACTACCCACCAGATATGTGTATATATATATAGTGTGTATAAGGGACATGTCTAATGGCTAGTTTATCGATTTTGTGCTGGGCAACAAAGAACTCACGAATAAGCTGCATTAAATTAGCTAGGAAATTTATGATTTTATTTTATTTAATTATGTTTTATGTCAGAGCTGCGTGTGCTCGGAAAAACTGTCCTTTAAAATCCAGCAGGGGAAAATGTTATAGCTGAGAGATTAAATATGGAAATGAAGCTGCCTGAAAAGTCAAAATATAACCCATCAAATTATTTGTTATTATTAAATGTAATTTATTTAATATTTTTTGATTATCGAGCTTAGATTATAATCACATTCAATATTTTGAATATTCCCAGCCGAATTGCATTACAATTTACGAGCTGAAAAATAATGTGTGGACAGTCGAATTTATGTATTCGATTTACGAAAATATAGTTTAGGCTTGTAAAATGTAAATGTTATCGATATTAATGCATATTTGAGCTGTTGCATAATTTGAATAGATGTCCGACCGAAATGATCCGCTTTATATGCGGTCTAAACAGCCTCAATGACGTCCAAAACTAAAATGGCGAATCCGAGCGAAATCGTTCGGTAGAAGCGACTCTCTTATACCCTCCAATAAGATCAGGCTGGCGCACAGCTGAGCCCGGAGAGCGTGCGCGCGTATAAGAGCGCGGCACGATCTGGAGAACAACACCTGGTTGTTGTTGCTGCCGCCGAGCTGAGCTGCGACCAGAAAGTGGTAAAAACAACAAACAACAAGCGTTAAGTCAGCTAAGCAAGCAGCCCGCAAAGTCACTGAGCGTCGGGCGGGGCGGGTCGGGGAGGGAGCCGACTCGGTGGCAAGGGCAGCAACAACGTCGCTCGGCTCGGCTCAGCTCAGCCCGACGGACGGCAGATAGAGCGGGGGAGAGTCTCTGAGTCTGGTTAGCCAGGTATACGTGTGGCGAGTATAAGTGCCCGTGTGTGTGTGTGCGTGTGCGTGTGTGTGTGTGTGTGTCTGGCCCGCTAGCTGACTGGCGAGGTTCGTCTGCGCGAAACCTTCGCTCGTCCAATCAGTACGAACTCGGTTCCCGCCAGCGAAGAGACAGCAACAGCGACGAGCGCTCGGCCAGCGATTCAAAAAAAAAAGAAAAAAGAAAAAAAGAAAAATAGAAGAAAAACATAAATAAATAAAACAAACTCAATTTCTCAATATACTTATTTTTTTTGTCGAAATTCAAACTGCCCGCAATCGTTAAGCGCTGATCGAGCGCAAAGTGAGGAAGACACACATTGCGTTCTATTGGACAATTCAATTAGCCGTCCGTTGCCAATGCCTGTGACAAAATGCGACGCTAAAGCGAAGTTAGCCAAAACGCGGAAGTGAAAAAAAGCCGCCGGCGTTTTTTTTTTTGTTGTTGTTGCTCAACTTGGGCAAAGGATGTGGAAAAAATCAGAAATCTGAAACAGCAGCCGAATGATTGTTAATTATTCTCAATTAATTGTGTAAACAAAAGCCACTGTGTGCGTTTGTGTGTGTGCGCGTGAGTGTGCTTACAATTTACATATCCTGGCGAATGATAAAAATCAATTTGCAAATATTCAATAAAATTTACAAAAATCATTCAATAGGGCCGGCTTTCATATGCTGCCCAGTGCCATGCAAATAAATTAAAATATCCCCCAATTGTAAATTATTATTGTGCCTTGAACTTGTCTGTGACTTGTGACCCAGAGAGAGAGTCAAACAAAATATTTAAGTACATCAAAAATTTAAACAAAGCCTGCTAGAAAGCACAGTATATATATATATATAATATTTATATATACATATATAAATCGGCAAACGATTTGCGGCCTTTCGTTGAGTGGCATTGATGCAAAAATTCTGCTTAAATGCATACGGATATTATAATTGGTGATCAATTTGCCACCAACAACAACTATTGGGTGATGCAGGTGAGCAACAAGTTCTAAATTTAAGTTAAATTAGATTAAAATTTAAAGAAAAGAACTTAAGAAATATGCGAGAGGAAAGTTGTGAATTTCGCTTAAATTTAACGTAACTGAGCGGAAAATGTTAAACAAATTTCTTGAAGACAATTCGCAATAAATCAATTGAAATCATTTGTTTTATCACTTCCCCGTTAACTTGGCTGAGTCAGGGCCAAAGCCGATTGTTAACAAAGTGCTCGTAAAAATTGGCAGTTCGCCGTTAAGCAATTACTATCCATAATTATGCCTAATGTGCTAATTAAATTCCGTTTTTTTATGGTGATTTTAATTTAATCGCATTTAAATGCTTCCGCTTATCAAAATGCCAAACTTGCACTGGCCACAAAATTAGCTCTTGTTGTTGTTTAATGAGTTGTTTCTGTTTTTTTTTTTTTACGTTTCTCCCGGCCAATTCAATTTCATTGGAGTTTTATAAATAAAACACACGCGGCAATCATATTTAAACAAATTAACTTGATTATCGGCGAGCGGATACATTTGTGATAATAAACAGCCCGGTCTTTCGAAGCCAGAGCCCAGACCACAGATTAACACCTCAGCGTCTCCGGTCTGGGGTCTCGGGTCTCGGGTCTCAGGTGTCCCGGCCGTCCAGGTGTTCGACTGCTCAGGTGTCTTTGGGCTCATCAAAAGCGCATTTACGAGCACTCGGTATTTAAACACTCGCTCGAATATTTGTCAAAGCGCCGTCGGCAATCGATTTGTAAATCTTGTTATCACTTGCCACAAGGCGACAAGGCAACAAGCCAACAAGGCGCAAGGTAAATTCGTGTCTTTGCAACACTTTTGAGCTGTTCTTAAACAGTCGATCGGTCGCTCCGTCGGTCAACTCTTTTGAACTCGGCCGTAGCCGGACTCGGACTCGGACTCCGCGTCGGAGTCGGAGTCAGAGTCGCACTTCTGACGCGCACCCCAAGGAAATTGTAGCGTGTTTTCTGCTCTCTTGTCAATGTTTGCCAGCAGGTTCCTCCGCCCGTGCCCAGTTCCTGTCGCCCGCAGTCCATCTCCTCTGTCCGTTTGTTTGTCCATTGTTTGAATCGCGCTTACTTGCGAAGCTCTGGGTCAATATTTGAGCACAACACTTTGCCAATGTGCCAAGTGTTGTTGTCGTCATTGTTGTTGTTGCTGTTGCTGTTGCTGTTGCTGTTGCTTCTTGGTTCTTGGCTCTGGCTCATAGATGCGTAGCCGAGCTCGTTTCGTCAGCGCCAACTGGGTGGCATCCAACATTGGCTTACTAATAAGCGGACTGGAGACCCTCTGGTAGCCCCCATTGTGACTTGAACCGAGCAGTCATCGGTTGACAAACGTTGGCAAATATTAAACAAGCGCTGTGGAGATCAACGCTTGTGTCCTATGATCTCATGATCGCAACACTTCATTGGCTCACATTTGCCAAGGAAAGTAAATCGAATTGCAATGTTACAAATCTGAAATCATTATGAATTTAAATGAATTTATATAAATTTTAAATACAATTATAATTCTATGTTTAAATGTTAAAACATAGAAGTGAGAGATCATAATAAATTATAATTAAATTTAAAGTAAACATAATTTAGCATTTTATAGCAATTGCAGTTCTCTGATTGAAACACCTGTCCAACAAGCCATCCTCAAATATTTTGCTTGCAGGCTACCTGAATTACACGTTGATAAGTATTTCGCAGATAGTTGCCTTGAAATTTGCCTTACTCAACAAAACCAACAGCGGGCGCAAAGAAAGACCCCAGCTCTGCAGATAAGAGACCCCAACTAGACAGTCAATCAGTCAATCAGTCAGTCAGTCAGCCAGTCAGCCAGTCAGTGAGGCATTTCTCAGGAAACGACATCGTAAAAGAGCTGGCACTCCGTCGTTCCGTTCCATTCCATATCCACTTCCAGGCCCGTTCTTGTTGTTGCTGTTGTTGTTGCTGTTCCTCGTGTTGTTTTTGTTCCGCTGTCACCATCAATAGCTGCACTAATTAGGCATGTGTTGTCAAATATTTACACACGGCCGCAAAAGTACAAAGCGATGTTGACGGCTCTCCGTCGCTGATAGGACAGCCCCATTGCTGGGGCGCTGCGGGGGCTTTGTGGGGGCGGGGGGGGCTGGGGGCGGGCTCTTCTTCCGTTTACACTGATTTACCAAAGGTAATTCCCACGACTCACACACACACGCGTCGATTATGACGAAAACTTTCATATTTTATGGCGTTTAGCACAAAAATTAGTTTATGATTTCTTACACGGAATTGGCCAGCTAATAGGCCAGATATGGCCAGATATGGCCCGATATGAATGGCATGCCTCGCCACGGCCCGGTCACACTGCATGCTGCATGAATAATTGAGCTAATCAAGCATATGGGCACCTGGCTCGGGGTCTTAGTTTCTTGGTTTCTCGGCGTCTCGGCCTGGGTCTGGGTCTGGGTCTGGCCGCGATTTGGCTCTGGCTGCACTGATTAATGGCCCTGGCCATTGTGCTTCAATCACATATGCGCAAATAATTAAATATAGATAAAAATCAGATTACTCATACGTCATGTTGCCGGGCAATAGATGGCGGGGCGTGGCTGTCAACGGCTGCCGACGATTTATGCAAATTGCGCATAAAATGCAACAAAACTCTTTGGCGATTTAGCCAGGCCAATTTGTCAATTCCCGCTAGTGATCAACCAAAATACGCACACAGTATTTCACTTTCGTATATCAACGAAGCATATTTGCATTTGTACACTCTCAAAAAAAACTAGAAATATATATGTACAAAAATCAAATACAAAGGCGGCCGCCTTCAAAGCGGCTAACAAGAATTGCATTTGATATCTTGCAGATACACAATAACCAAAGCAGCTACATAGATACATCATTTGGGCCATAAAATTGTAGCAAAAAAATAAATAAAAAATAGAAGAGAAAAAAACAGGCTACAAAGGCCAGGCCAAAGTGCCTAGATAAGATAATTAAGTTGGAGCATGTGAAGCATTATTGGCAACAGAATTCGTATACGTAACGTATTTGTGTGCTTGTATTTGTGTGCTGTATTTGTTTTCGATTGGGATGCCTTTTGGACGCCACACGGGCAGACACTTTCCATTTCGTTGATGTTGTGAAACGAGTTCAAGAGTGGGTCAAATCGAAGCTGGCCAAATCCAAATGCCAATTACAAACGGCCCAAGCGATCAATGTTAAATAATAAGTAAAGTGGGCCAAAAACTATAACAACAACTACTTATGCCCCCTAACAACAACAGCTAAGGCTCAATCAGAAAAATCAAAAAAAAAGAAAAAAAAACTCATTAAAACGCCGCAGCGCACAGTGGGAGTTCTCCGATTGGCATCGCTTCAATTCTATGCAAATCCATAGACGATTTCCTGCGACTACAACTAATACTGGCCATAATGCCAATTTATAGGGGTCTCCAGTTTTCGCCAATTCATGCAAATGAAAACGAAAACTGGCACAAACAAAAATGAAGCGATACACAGAAATTGGCCATTGGCAATTGGCAACTCGGTATTGGCAAATGGCAAATGGCAAATGGCACACGGCACAGTTGAAAATGTACAAATCTTGAAAATCATTGGCCACATTTGATTGATATGCCGCATAGACAGGCTGGAGGTCAAGTTTGCTATTTCATTCGATTTCTTTCTCTTCGGGCATTTCGGGCAGACGAAAAATGGCACCGAAAATCAATCACTCACAACTCAGTGAACGACACCGCCGGCTGCAGGACGAGGAGGCTGGGGCAAATGTCTGAGGCAGTTTTTCAAGAATTTGAATAAAGCTGCGGATGTGCAAGGCGACGGCACAGTGGTTGCAAGTGGGCTAAAGGCTAAACGTGGCTGAAACGCAAAGTTGAAAAAGTAGGAAACATTTAATTTGCAAGAGATCCTGAGTAGTAAATATTTTTAAAATATATTTAATTCTGATCGATTGCCAAATGAAATTCTTTGAGCTCTGCAACCACTGTGCCGCGTTTTTATGGCACGTGTGAGCTGAGCTTTTATTGCTGTGATATCTGCGCCCATCTAAGCCGCATTTCTTTGGCGCACAGTCCCTAAACTCATGGGTTCCATAATTTTTGATGGATTGTGTGCTCGAAGAAAGAAACAATCGAAATTCGCGGAATGATTGCGGAAACTAGTTTGCGCAAAATGAATGTTCCTGCGAGGTGCTAAAACAGCAACAACAAAAATCTATTGTCAATTTTCGATATTTCCTTTTTGTTACCTTTGTTGTACTCTTTGCTTTTTTTCTTTGTTGTTGTTGCCTTTTTTGAGCTCAGCATTGAAGCGCAATTCGTTTCAAGTTTGATTGGATCAAAAAAGCTTTGAGCAGCTGACAGACACGTTTTCAGTTTACAAAAAAAAAACAAAAACAAAAAGGCTAGCAAAAACTGTGTTTGAGGCTGTGCCAGCTGCCTCGGATCTCATTTGATGGCGCATTAAGATCAATTATTTGATTATGAAATCAAATCTGCATGAAATCTTCAAATAGTTGACCAGCTTATGGCGACCCAACGATGTCAAATGTGGGCGCTGTAAGTTTTCGGAGGCTGTCATCAATTTCTACAGCTAGAAACATAAATAATTTAACGCACAACAACAGCGCAGACAACGGCATGTTTCGAAGGTGAGAAAAAAACATGAAGAAAAACATGAAACGGCCGACATTTAGCGTTGATCATGGGCCGTTGATAAAGCCATCAGCGCTCGTCGCCGGTCTCGTAAAAGCCACTCAAAAGTTTAAACAAATAAGCCAGCCATAAATTCAAGTTGCAAAATTAAATTGAAAATATAAAAATTAACTTAATAGCAAACCAATTAAGTTTATTTGCACAATTCGAAAGCTTTCATTCCAGTTTTATCTGTTGACTTTAATACTAATTATATAATTTCTTATAAATCACGAGACTTTGAAACTTATTAAGCGCAAATGTTTCAATTTTATGAGGTTAATTTAAGCAAACAAGCCAGTTGGGCAGCCCAAATCCCAAATCCTTGTTGAAGACTTACAAAAATAAAATTCCAAAAAAGAAGCTTCACAAAATTTACATAGAGATATTAATTTAATTTAAAATAGAATTTACACTACTTTTGTTTATTGTATTATTTAATTTGCGAGTGTTTACAAAAATTATGGAATTATAATGTTAACAAATTTGTCGAACCTTTCCCAAGCCGAGCCAAAGTTAAGACGTGTTCTAATGCGCGTTGCCATACACACACACACACACACACACACACACACACACACACACACACACACACTCATGCAGAGTGACACACATGTTAGCCGCATGTCGGCCTAAAATTACTTGAGTTTTATTATTTGCTTATTTAACTTTTATCACCAATTAATGAGCGTCTTTTGTTGTTGTTGCCATGGACGCAGCTATATTTGATCGATCGTTTACGCTAATTGCCAGAGTATGCAAAAAAATACCTCAAAAAAGAGCACAACAAAATAAATGTAAATAAAGTAAAAATGAAAAGTAAAGTCCGCATCTATAGCGCCGGGCACGGCACGGCCAACAACACAACGGCGCGCACTTGGCCTAAAAATAAGCGCCGAAAACTTTTGGCAATTGACCCACTAATAGGCCCTGTCAATAAGAATGCTGCCGGCCCGTTCATGAATGACTTGCTGGCCAACCGGGCTCACTTGGCTGACTTGGCCCGGCTCGTTGGCCGTTGAACTTTAGAGGCAGCCCCCCCCTCCCCCTCCCCTGCTCTCTGCCCCGCTCCTGCGCTGCATGCGTGGCTTGGAATTTTGTTTCCTGTTGCTCGTACACACAAATTAATTGCCCGCAAATCCTGTGCCCTCCCCCTCCCCCCCTCATTTGCCCAGCTCTGTGTCTAGCAGCGCAGGGCGACCGCATTATTCAACAGTTTTCACTTTAAATTTTATTGATCGGCTCTGCATTGGCGAGCTTGCAACAGCAGCGGCAGCGGCAACGTGTTGCGCATGCGTAGCCCTTTACTACCGATTGCCAACCCCTCCCCACCCCCCACCCTCCACCTCACCCCGTTCGGCCTCACTGCACCGCTGCCCCTTCGCTTATGCGCTTGATCGGAAATTGGTTTTGTGCCTAGCTTCCAGAATGCCCTCAATACCCTGGGCAGCGCACATTTCCTGTCGCTGCGGCGCGTTCTCACCCCCGTTCGTATAAATTGTGAATTGCCATTTAATAGCTTCAGTGGACACCCTAAAAAGTGTGTGTGCGAGTGTGCGAGTGTGTGTGTCGTTGCGTTATGATTGCTCAGCGTGAAATTGTGAGAACATTCCCAATGTCTTTGCCATCAAATTATGTTTTATTATGCATTCTGTTTGTCTTTGGGCCCCCAAGGATATTCAATATCGTCCTTTTAATGCAATGCAATAGCTGTGCGAAGGTCTTTATGCAAATTGGTTTGTGTGGGAAGTGAAAAAGTGGAAGGAAACCTTTGCTTTGTTCCCAAGAAAACAACGCCTAGTTTTTGACTCTTCTTCTTTGATATTAATAACGCTTTAATATATTAAATAAAATCACAGTAATATTTATTAATCTAGTAATAATAATTAAAATTAAATTTAAATTTTATTTTATACTATATATATACATAATTGGAACTTTGAATCGACCTTAATGTAAAAACCTTTTTGCTTTAAAAAGTCGTAAACGATCTATTTGCCTTTTCCAACAAATGTACATTAATAACATTAACAATTGCCCCTGCCATGGGCATAATAGAAACAGCATTTATTTCCATTTAATGGCAACTCAAAATGGACATTGGGTAAATAAAATCATTTGAATAGAAAAGTGAAGCCAATGGAAATAGCATTTATATACAGGCAATCGATAATGACAAAACATCAATATACGTATGCACATATAGATATATCGGCAGTCGACAACAATAAATACTCAATAACATCAGTCAAAGATATGTAAACTAAAAAAAATAGTTAAAAGCAGCAGCAGCAAAATAAAATGAAAAAAAAAAAAACTGTCGCAAATTGCGGTCATTCGTCATGCGCACATGAGCAGAACGGCAGAGGCAGGGGGCAGGGGGCTGGGGGCTGGGGGCAGGGGGAAGGGGCAGAGAGTAGCCCCAACAATAACAAATGCTTTGGCAAATGGCGTCTTGGCAAATGGGGGCGATTTTGTGGACGAATCGGGAGAGCGGGCAGGGCGGGCAGCGAGCGCCTCAGCTATGTAAGAGTAGCAGAAAGCAACAACAAGTAAACAGTAACAGAGAGAGAGCGAGAGAGAGAGAGAGAGGGAGAGGGAGAGTAACGTAAGCGAGCAGCTTTTATCGCTATGCTTTTGTTTTTGTTGTTATCGAGGGGCTGATGAGGCAGAAAATAAACAAAACAACTACAACAACAAGAGCTTGCTACTTTTGTCTTTTTTACTCCGCATACATATGTATGTGTGCGTGTGTGTGTGTGTGTGTGTGCTTGTGCTCGTGCTGTTTTCTAACTATGAAATGTGTTTTGATTTGCTGCGCTTGCAAAAAGCTTTCTGGTTGGGCGACAGCTCTGCGCGGGGGTAGGTGCGCTTGGATCGTCGAGGGGACGGGGGACGGGGGACGGGGTGGGGGCTTAAGGGGGGTTGGCTGGTGTCGCAGCTCAATATGGCGTCGCGGCGACGGCGGCTGTTTAATGGTGCTTAACTGCGCTCAGCGGCCAGCGCTGCGTGAAGTGCGCATGTCGCGGCGACAAAATGAGAGACAAAGATACAAAGATACACACGCACACACACACAAACCTGTGCCTATGTACAGCGTGCTGTGCTGTGTGTGTGTGTGTGGGCGCTGTACATAGGAAGACAATTACGCTAAGCAGAACTACAGTTATGAGAACATTTCAATTGGGATGCGCCATTTTTGCCAATTGGCAAAAGTGTGTGTGCGAGTGTGTGTGGGAACTGTAAGGCGGAATAAAATGATATGTTGAATAACTTTTACGTTGTGGAATGCTAAAGCCTTGGGTAGAAAGATATGCTTAAGTTTATTGCCAACTATTTAATACAATTCAAGAGCCTTTTTTACTCAACTGTCGATCGCTCAAAAGAACTAAAACTGGGGCTTAAATCAAATTTTATTCAAGCTCAAGTTTTGTTAAATAAAAACTTGCTTTCAAAAATATTGCACAGAATTTTTCCTCAGCTCCAATTGCGAGCCCGTCAAAATATTACAAATTTACAGCCCAAACAGCCAACGGAAAAACCCAATAGACGCAGATAAAATCTGAGAAGTAAACGAACCTATGCGTTATGTTGATAAGAATCTTTTGTCTCGTTTTTAGTTTGGTAAACGCCACACAGTCGCTGGCAAAAGTAGTCGCCCCTTGCTGATCGTCAGCTCTTTCGCTCTTATCACTGCCAATGGACTCGGCAGTTTAGGCCCTGAAAAGCCCGAACAACTGGCAGCTGTATCAATTTCAGCTAACAATTTGTTTTCCATTAGTTGAAGCTGTGAGGCATGGCTGTGCTCACAATGGTTCCATTGTTTGATCATTTGAACGTATCGGAGAGCCACCGTTGTTATTATGCCTATTAACGCTATTATTATGAAAATTTTCAGCATCATTGATTTTTGTTACCGATTTTCTAATTTAGGCAAATTATGCCCGATATTCACCCGATTCGCTCTCCCCTCTCTCTCGGCTACTATCTCGCTGATTTATTGAGTTTCTAATCTGTATCTATGGGCATTCTATAAGTTTTTGTTTTTTTTTTTTGTTTTGTTTTGTTTTGTTTTACATCCCGTATTCTAGAGGCCGCCAACTGTTAACTGCTTGCGTCAATATCTCTCTACGGCTGAATGAAATGCCCTCAAGTTGGCTTTTTCCTCAATGAAACCGGACATTAACATAATCTTTAGGCAACTTTACATGCACATATTGATATTTTGTGTTTTTATTTATTATATTTGGGCTCGGGTCGGCAGCCGGCGAGAGGGAGAAAGGGAGGAGAAAAGAGCGAAACCTGTTCGCATTTGAAGCCAATATCTTGTCTTACACGATGTTTCTTTTGGGGGCTCGGGACTGCTGCCGTGGTTATTTGTTAGCCGGTGTCAAAGCTGTCACATATATCACGGCAGAGTTCCGCGGGGTCAGCGTGTGGCCCACACGCATCTGTCTCTGTCTGGCCAACTGAATGGGCCTGCACATGCATTTTGTATGTGCGGGCAGCAACACCTCCCGCCCAACCCCCTCTGCATTTGCTGTTCGGCTAGCAAGGTAATTGCTGTGCTGTCCCCTGGAGCCATCATGCCGCATTTGTCCACCGAGAGCTATGATTTTAACACAGCACAACAAAAACAGTTTTCATAAGCGCGACTTTTGCCAGTCGTGATTGCAATTGGCAGGCAATCGAGGGGCGTGCGAAGGGGGGGGGCTACATGGATTCCAGACATATGTTAGCCTTATAATTTATGTCTCAGAGCTCGATGTAATTTTAATTTTAGTTTATTAATTGCCCCAACTGATCGACGAATGTTTGCCCGCGGCATCTCTTGTCTCCCTCCCGCTCCCTCTCCCTCCCTCTCTCTCTGGACAATTTTTATGTTTGTTTGCTTTTGTGTGTAATTCATTTAATTGCATAGAATTTAAACGCTCAAGGTTGAGACAAGCTGCTAATTTATATGTCACTGGCGAAATTAAATGCATTTAACACGTAACTTGACAAACAAACAAACGAATAGCGAATAACGAATAACACTCAGGCGGCAGCTAAACACTCGCAAAATTATTCACTTGACTTATAATTAAACTCATTCGCGAGCCTCATTAAAATAAATCATCGGACAGACTCGAAAGTAGCTATAGCCATAGCTATAGCTAACTGCTAAATATGAGCCGAGCAACTAATTTAGTTAAATGAGCCATAAACAAACCCCAAAAAGTGACAGAGCACGCTAGTGAGAGGGAGAGAGGGCGGAGAAAGAGGCAGCCCCATGAAAGAGAATGTCTGATAAATAATTGGATTCTGGAAGCTGTCAAACAATTTGTTTGGCAAATTATGATATTATATTGTTGAGATACCGAACAAGTTTCGAAAATTCATTCTAAACTGAATTTATGTGGCAAAAGTATTTAATGCAGTTTAATTAAAAATTCTTTATTTTTTTTTTTTTTGTCCGCTCCGCGATTTCTAGTATTTCCAGTGGAGCACACCCCCCCGGCTGGTGCTCAATTTAATAATGTCACACATTGAACGTTTTATCAAACTAATTAAAGGCTAAAAACGTTTTAATTGGACAGCCGATAGACTTTTGAATAGCCCCTGCGAACAGTAGCTCAAAATGCAGCAACTGCGACTTGCGGCAGTTGCAACTGCGGCTTGTGAAACCCGAGACTGAAGTACGTCTTTGTGTGTGTGTGTGTGTGTGTGCACGTCTCTGTCGTCTGGAGGAGCTTTTGGCATTTGGCTTGCCACACAATCTGCATATGAGCAAACGCAAACGCAAACTCATGCCACATGCCACATGCCGCATTTGATATTTAGCCGAGCTGAGCTAAGCGCACCCGTTAACTAAACGACACCAAATAGATAGATGCCAAGAGATTTTGACAGGCCAACTATCGATTTATGCATTTCGTCGTGTTCCATGTGGTATCGTGTATCGTTAGTGCGCCGGGCATCGGGCATCGGGCATTGGTATCGAGTATTGGCCTGACAGCCGCTCAGGGCTAAAAATTGCGGCTAATTGAAATGTCGATAAGGCAGCCGTTTTGACATGCTGACAGCTGGCGGATAGCTGACCCAGTCGGGCCCGAAGAAGTTCTCCGCTTGGCCCACATTGCGTATACGTAACGTTGACTCATTGCCCGCCTCGGTGGCGCATTCTAAGCCCAGTCGAAATAACAAACGCCGCACAAATGTGACCCAGTTAGCGGCCCATAACAGACATGACTCACTGTGCCTCCACTTTTGGATGTCCCAGCTGCGCCGTGCCAGCCATTGTTGCCGTTGTTGTTCTTGCGACTCCTTTGAAGCTTGTGCGAAATTTATGCGCACAATATGCGAAATTTATTGTAATGACAATCGCTTAGCGCATAATTCGACGCTGAACGAACCAGTTCGGGCTCAGACGCACGCAGTTCGAGCCGGAAGCGTGTAATCATTTTGTTATTGTTGTTGCGGTTGTTTGCTGTCGTCGGTGTTGTTGTTGCCGTTGTCGTTGCTGTTGCTGCAGCTGTTCCAATTGACGCCCACCTGCGGTGGGCAGAAGATGCTGGGCATGAGGCTGCTCGTCGCTGACGTCAGTGGGCTGCCAGCCGCAGACTCACGCCCACCATTTGCGCTCTGAACCGGTTCGAATGTTCGCAAGGCAATTCTGTGGCGGAACTAATTGAAAGCGAACCGGTTCTGGGCGGAACCAATTCGGAGCGGACTCAACAGCAATTGCCAACTTCAAATCAATTACCCAAATTCTTTTGAGCCGACTCTAAACACTTACATACAATTTAAAAGAAAATTAAAATAATCTAGATATTTACATATTCTTTGTATTTTTGTAAAATAATTCTCTTGGCAATCAAAGTCTCTCAAGTATTAGTTCTGCTGAATTAGTTCTTAACGGTGTCCTGGAGTCTACAGTACTCGCAAATTTATTAAAAGTGAACTCATTCCATATTTTGTTGCAGCTCTTTTGAAGCCTAAAACAATTAATATATTAAAATAAAATAAATTAAAAATATTAACTAATAATAAATATCAAAAAGTCACATATATTGCAACTTTAGATGCCACAAATAACAGCTCTTTCAGCTGTTTAAAAATAACTAAATAAAAAATTATGTTGCATTAGTTCTAAAGGAAATATTGAGAAAGCGAGTAAAAAATAAACTTAACAGAATAATTTCCGGCAGATTTGCAACAAATTCAATTAAATCGGTTAATAAATGGAAATTTAGCAAAGATCAATCGAGATTAACCAAATGTTGCTTTATATATATAATGTTCCCGTTTGCTCTTGGCCCTGTTTCCCCGCAGCCTTTGGCATGCAGGTGTCTTTGCTGCCGCTGCCGCTGCCGCTGCCAAAGTCAACGTTAACTTTAACGTTAACATCGAGTGCAGCCTCTGTTGTTGCTTTCATTTTCATTGAACAATGTGCATCATTAACGCAAAATATCAGTTGTTGTTGTTGTTGCTGTTGTTGTCGGCTCTGCAGCTCGCAGCTCGTTAACAAAGCGCAAATATTTTAGGATTAAATATTTCGCTTTTTTCATTTTTATTTGTATTTTTTTCTTCTGCTATATTTATACACAAATACACAAATTTGTTTGTGCCTTTTTTTGCATCTTAATGAAGTGCGATTCAGATTCACTTAACAAAAAAATACAGTTTTTTGCGAACAAATGTGTATTAAGTTAAGTCTTGCTGCTGTCGCTGTTGTTGTTGCTTAAATGAGGAAGTCGAATATTCAACAAGTGCCCCCCTTGGCCCCGCCCACGCCGCTGCGCCGCGCCATTTATGGCGCTCACGTGTCGCAGTCGCCGTCGCCGTCGCCGTCGCAGGTCGCAGTTTTTATTTCATTTTATTTGATTTGGCTTTGGCTTTTGCTTTTGCTTTTGGGCTGGTCTTTAATTTGACCATTTTGGGACTGCGTTGGTTTGTTTTGGCTGCTGCATTGATTAACGCATTTTCTTAGCGCTTTTTTTTTCGCGCATTGTTATTGTCTTAAGCGATTGTTGTTGCCATTGTTGGCTTTCGGCCGCTGCCGTTTGGCCAAATGATTTATGCCGCCGCTGGGGGATTTTAATGACACTTCGAGAGCGGCAGCGCATTTGCGGCTAATAAGTTAGCTGGCATAATGAATGACAGCTGCAAAAGTTCCATTGAATGTGGCCAAACAATGTTTAAACATTGTCGCACTTATATGGCTAAATATTACACAAAATAAATTGTCAAGTCATGGAGAGCCCGCTAGATAAACATATATATATATATATACACCGATGTGTGAGAAAAGTGCCTTTAATTAAATTTCACATAAATTTGGCTCACACTTTTTTGCTTGGGTTGCATACAAAATAAAAGTATTTTCACAATTTCCAATCTGAATGTTTACCCACGTGATATGGAAAGACTTCCTAGCTCTTGCAGCTCGGGCTGTATCTTAATCGTCAATCAATCAATCAATCAATCAGCTGCACAAGCACAACTGTGCGCCCAACTGTTTGCCTGCCTTTATTTTAATGGGTCTTTAGTAAAACTCTAAACATCAGCGCGCTCTGACATTTGGTTTGACTCTTGAAGAGCCGCACGCGTCGCAGGCAGCGCACGCCGACGTCGCAGTCGCAGTCGGCGTCGGCGTCGGCATCGGCGACAACACAAAGGTGTTAAAAAACTGTTGCCGGTCGAAAAGGGCGCGACGGAAGGACGGACGCGAAGGGCAGGCAACAAAGCAGCCAAATAGGTGGTTAATAACCCGAACGCTAATGAAAAAGGCACTGGCAAGGGGCAACAACATAGAGTTTAAGCCGGGCCCGGCTCGGGTTTAAGGACGAGCTCGGGGGCGGCGACTCCGTCCGCTAATTTATGTGTCTGTGCGCAGGCGCAGGCGCCTTTTGGCCAGTTGATGAATTGGTGGCATATGGCAACAGCTTTTGCAGCTGCCCGCGGCTATAATGATCAGTAACCCCCCCCCCCCTACCCCCCATACCCTCTACCCTCCCCCATGCTCTTTAGTGTCTGCTTTTTAATGGGTCGGCGAGAAAGCGCGAGATAAACGCTCGCATGCTTTTCTTTTAACACCTTTTCGAGAGATTTGTGCGTGCGATTTGTTTTGTTTCTGTTTGCGCCGCCACTTAGCGCCTCCTTTCAGACCCGACGCTGATCTCGCTGCTGATTAGAAAGGGGCAGGGGCCGGGGAGGGGGGCGGCGGTGGCCCCACAGATCTAGTCTGGGCATTTAATTATGTAAACGGCCGGGCCGAAAGCCCAAAAGGGCCATTTATGTCAAATTGACACCTCGGCTCTGAGAATGCGTTTCCATTTGGGTTTCGGCCGGGTTTCGACTGGGCTTCCACTGGGCTAGCCCGCTGCACATTAAATATTTATGAGCGTGCGCCGTCTCTTTGCCTAATTGATGAGTTCGGCTAGCTCTGCCAGGTGTCAAGTGGGGGGGTTCTACAAAAAACTTGGCGTGCTACAAATTGTTGTGCATTGAAATGTTTGTTGTTGTTTGGCCTGCTAGCTGTTGCAGGTGCCAAAGGCGCATCCAGCTGTGCCGACAAATGAGGCTGGCGACAAGCGCAAATAAACCAAAAACCCCCCTCCTCCTCCTTCCCACCAGTCTCTAGGCCCCACTCACCCATAAACCCCATTCGAGGCCCCCCTCGAGGCCCCTTGCCCCGTGCTCTGCTCGCGTGTAAATGATTCTCGCCCAACATGTCGAATTCTGCAGCGCTGCAACAACATGCAACAGCACTTGGTGCACTGCTGTGCGGCAGAGTTGCAGTTGCAGTTGCATTTGCAACAGGTAGCTGGCTGGCCTGTCAATACCTACACGCCTGCCCGAAACACTGAATGCGGCGCGTTGAGCTGCATGTGGCAAGTGGCAAGTGGCAGCAGAAGCAACGTGAGCTGCGCGAGTGTGCGAGCACCTGGCCATGTGACTGATAGACCCGCTGGCTACCCTAACACCACGGCCGTGTCGATAAGATCTGCCGCTAGCCAGAACCAGAAACTGCTTTTATTCGTTTGAGTGAAAAGTGCACTCGAAATCTTAGGGAAAAACTAAAAATAAATCAGAAATAAATTAAACAAATATTAGAAATGTGTAATTTAAATATGGGAACTAAAACTAAAGTAAAGCAATATAATGTATAATATATATTTTATATTTACATATTTTGCTATTGCTATTTAAAGGTAATTATTAAGAGCATATATTATTTCTGTTACGTATGATATATTTTTAAAAATTGTTTTCTATATATTTCCAAAATGTCAATTGCATGTAGAGCATTTCTTTGGCAGCTTGCAGATAAAATCGCACATAAAATACGCCCAGGCCCGTGCGAGCACATTACCGCACATAAAAACCCAAGTCCCCCCCCCCCCGCCCCCCCCCTCCAGCGGCGCTCACATGCAAAGTGGCCATGTAATCTCTCTTAGGCACAAATGGACACAAAATTCAATTCCAAGAAAATTGACTGCAAATCCGCGCTTTTTTTGCCCCGCTGGTTGACATTTAAATGCTGCACCAGGGCAAGGGTTGTGGAGGGGCGGGTCGGGGCCAGGGGTTTTGTATGTACAAGCACAATCGATGTACATACATATACGGCATCGGTATACGTATGTCCAGTGAAAACGAAACGATGCCAAACGCATGTTCAGCATGCGCTGCACTTGTCCCGGCTCCGGCTCCGGCTCCGACTCCGGCCTCAGTCTTTAGTCGAGTCTCTGGTCAACTACTGTTCCAAATTTGATTTGCTATGCTGATTTGGTGCCTTAGCTCAGCTAAGCTCAGCTCGTCTCGTCTCGGCTCTGGCTCTGGCTCTGGCTGTGGCCTGAAAATAGCCTGCTTGGGTCCCTGGGGCGTATGCAAAAGAAGAAAATGCGGAAAACATATTTGGCATAGTTTTCTCTAGTATTTTTCTTTTTTTTTTTTCGTTTTTTTGACTGCCAGCAAATGTGTGTGAGTGTTTTTTTTATTTTCTTTTGTCAACTGTGTGGTCAGAGTTGTGGCTGGTTGTTGTTGTTGTTGTTGTTGGGTTGCTGCTTGATGGTTGCTGAAGTTGCGGCCAACTCGTTGCCGGAGATTTACGAGCGCTTGGCCCAATAAAATGATTGCCAGCGATTTTTTATGCAAATTGTTTTTGTTGCTGTTCTTGTTGTTGCTGCTGCTGCTGTTGTTGTTGCTGTGTATTATGAGTCATGCTCATATATGTATGTATATAGTTTTTGTATGAAAAGTTTAACTATTTTTACGAGCAGCTACGCAAGCAGCATCATTGCTGTTTGTTGTTGTTTTGATTTTATGGCCTGCGTTTATAGCAGTTTTTTTAGCTTTTTTTTTGTTTTTTTTGTTTTTGTAAAAAGTTAACTGCATTCTTTGTTGTTGCTTGGGGTCAGCAAATTGAATTTTGTTTTATTGCCCGGGTATCTTATTGGATATTTGCCAGACTGAACAATCAAAAGACTGAGGCAACGAACTTGTTCTCACACACACACACACATTCACACACAGATCAAACACTCTCAAGTTTGCTGGCTGTCAAACACATTTCCTGTCGCAATAGAAACTTTCACTACGTCTCTGGCAACACAAAAGTGATAAAAAGCATTAAAAGTCATTTCATTTAACAAATTTAACAAATCAGGAAATATATATAAATATTTTTTTTTTTTGCACCCTGTTCGTGCCGCAATTGCCAGCTGCGGCGCCCCGGGGCCCCGACGGCCACAGACAGGGCCAAACAATAAGCCACATTCAGCGGATTATTTAACGATTATCGACAAAAGAGCAAAAGAAATGTAGTTATTTCTGCTGTTGCCAGCCCCCGCTGATTTATCATCTCTCTCTCTCTCTCTGTCTCTCTTCCTCTCGCTCCTTCCAATTGTCTTTGTTTGCTTGATTTTGATTTTCGAGCGCGTGGCACGGCCCTGTCTTCTTACTTGTATGTTGCTTGCGTGTTCCCTTATCAGAGAAATGGCCAAAACTGCGATGTGGAATCCCAATTGGATCTTTGCGGTCTATTGTTTTGCAACGGGTACATCACAAATGGCCAAATGATGTACCGATAAGCGGCACGTGCTGCCTGCTGACCAGAGGAGTCCCCGCCAGATATAAGCTGTAAAACAGCTATATAGTATATATATAAATTTGTGTATTTCAAAGTCGGTCGGTCAATTTCAAAGCGAGCCATTTTCAGTGTTTGCTGCCCGGCTGCCATTTGTCATGGCCGATTCGGAATGCATTTTGCGGCTCTTTGGCGAATTCGCTTTGGCAATTTCTCATAGACATTTTGTTGACTTTTATGAGAGTTGACAGCTGTTGATGACTTGCGGCTGCTTCATTACTTGCAGCATGTTGCGGCAGGTTGCAGGTTGCAGGTTGCATGTTGCTTTGGCATTTCACGAAACGTGAGCGACGGCAGTTTGTGCATGAAAACATAGAAATAAAGTTGTTAACTACTATTGTTAAGCGCAATAAGACGGCGCAAAAAACATTGTATATATTAATGTGCGGCAGCAACAAGAATATTGATAAAAAATAACAGCAACAGCAGCAGCAACAACAACAACCAGAAGACGAAGAAGAAGAACAAGCAGCAGAGCATAAAAAATAATGACAAACATAAATATCGACTTTACGATTGCAACGTGACTTCATTTAAAATCGAACAAAATATGCAAAATAATACCAAAGCAACAGCAACACACACGTACAGCAGCGGGCGCACATTTAGAGCCACACGTGCGTGGTCAAGAACCTCAAACCAAATTTGGCACTTGGCTGAGAAATAACACAATAACAAAAAATAAACAAGAAAGGGGAAAAAATTACTGGAAATGAAGCTACAAATAAAATAAAAATAATGCCCATAAAAATTAATAAATTTTATGTACCATTATTGTTGTTGTAATTGTTGTTGTTGCTGTTGTTGTTTATGTTAGTGTTGCTGTTACTTTTATTGTGCTGCCCCCTCTGGCAACAGTGGCTGTCGCTTTGCATTTTAAAGAGCTTCTCGTTGGCCGTCATTTCTTTTCAATTTGGCTAAGACGCGCGGCTCTATTAACGGCCATCAATATGCCAAAAATAACACACACAAATTCATAAAAAAAGATGTCAAATTGACAACTGTTTTTTATTTGTTGTTTCATTATGAATTTTACTACATTTTTGCTGTTACAATAGACAATGGACGCCAGGTTCCAACTGTGCTCCGAGCGGCGATATCTGGCGATATTGAGCCATAAAATTGGCCATTTTCAAATTTTGGATTTCGAATTTTGACAGCTGCGCATAAAGTTGCTCATAAATGTCAGCCACAGCCAGCTGACGATGCTCGTATATATGTATGTATGTACATATAGAGTCGCTATAGAGTCTAGTCTCTACGGCT
Organism: Drosophila sordidula; assembly: GCA_035047465.1. NCBI lineage: Eukaryota > Metazoa > Arthropoda > Insecta > Diptera > Drosophilidae > Drosophila > Drosophila sordidula. The sequence goes on along the minus strand of JAWNPQ010000185.1, from coordinate 6,081,413 downwards.
TATCCAAACAAGTCAAGCAATAGCCCATAAAAAACCCGACCGAACGCAAAACAACAATGACAAAAGCTTTAGAACTGCGGGAAATAATAAATTAAATGACTAAATGCTTTACAGGAATGCTGAATAAATATTAGAAATGGGCGCCCACACTCGAAAGAATGGGAAAAATAAATAAAACTAGAACTATTTATAGGGCAAATAAAACTCAAGTGTGTGCTATAAATAACCTTTGATATACGATACACAAATTGCAAATGAGTAAAAATTTATATAGCACAGTGCGGTGCTTAATGAAAAGAAAAGACATGGAATTACTTTAAAGCGAAATTAACACAAAATAACAATTAAATAATAAGTCATAAATATTATACGGCAACGGCAGCCCAGCAAATGGGCCAAATCAATATCAATAAAACATTAGCTGGGTAAAACAAAACAAAATACGGTACCAGCTAAACTTGGCTTCCTCGGATTGCTCAATTTATGCAAATGGCTTTTATTCTTTTTCTTTTTTTTTTTTTTTTTTTTTTTCTTCTGTGTGTTGTGCGTAATGCCCATTTATCGGCGATTGCTGACAACGGCATTTTAATGCTTGAAGAAAAAAAAAAAAACAACACAAATTGTATAAAAAATCGAAAAAATAACTTGGCGTACGCGCGTATTAAAAAGTATAAAATAAAATATACAAAATGTACCTGCACATAATTTCACTAGGCACAAAAGAACTTGGCTAAAGCGAAAGCCCAAAAGAACAGGTTCATAATTGAAATTCATGTTCGTTGTTGCTGTTGTTGCTGTTGTCAATATGTCAGACTGTCGCTGTGGCAGACAGCTTGAGGTACTTGCTGCCAGTTGGCCTGGACGCAAGTTACCGTTGCGCCGCTTTGTTGCGTCTGCCTCCAAAGTCCAACTCCAGGCCCGAGTCCGAGTCCGACTCCGACTCCGAGTCCGACTCCGAGTCCGACTCGTACTAATGCCACTGGGGGCCACTTAAAGATTCCGCGACGCTTCGGGGCGACGCGTTACGCATTTTTATGAGGTCATTTGCGTGTGAAGCGCACTAAATGCGGCCCGCGCGCGGCCCACGCTCGGCGCCCGGAGCCCGGAGCCCGGAGCGCTCAGCGCTTGGCCCGGCAGCTGGAAAAATCGAATTCGGAATTCGTGGAAATGGCCGCGGAAAAGCCACCGTCAAAAGCCCAAGCCGAATATTACTCATATTCGCGGCAAACGGGGCTAAACAAAAATCTATTAAAATTATCACACGCCACGTTGACCTCAGAGGCGAGCAAACATTTTTCAAGTACCGTTCCAAATACTCTCGTACTCGCTGTTTTATGTGTCGGCGTACAAAACAAATCCAACACACCAAAATAAAACGCAAAAAAAGTGCACAACAAAAATATACACAAAAAAAAAAAAAAAAAAACCGCAGCCAATAAAATGAAAAATGCTTGGCAAAAATATTGCGGCAAAATAATTTGCCACGCTCGTAAATTTTCAGCTCATAAAAAGAAACGAACTACGTTGGTGGGTTTCGTGTGTGTGTGTGTGTGTGTGTGTGTGTGTGAGTCAGTGTCGAGCATTTCTCGAATTGAGTCAGATTTCGGCTTGATTTTAGTGGGCTATGCGATGGTGGCCCTGATCAACACTCAGCTCTTTGATATATTGCTAACCCCCCGCCAGCCGCGGCCAACAACGGGCATCATTTGCATGTGAAAAGCCTGGAAAAAAAGTTTCTCTAATTTGCCAAATGATTATTATGTGTGCCTAAACAACGTTAAGTGTTGTCATAAATTAGCTGGCAGACAATGTTGTCGTCTCTCGCCGGGACTGCCAATAAAAAGGCGGACATCAATTTCTGACAGCCAAAGGCGACAATACTTTAAAAACTATGGATTGATCAAAAATAAAATGCGATAACAAAATAGAAAGAGGAGGAGAGAGAACGCGCATAAAGGCTTCAAAATTATCATAGACCAAAAAAAAAAACGTTTGTATATAAATCTAACTGTTAAATATGTCAGAATCCAAACTCGAATTCGAATCATTTAGTTAATCGTTATAATTGCGCTAGAAAATAACTATTTGTAATTGCTTTAATTGGTAATTGACAGTTTCTATCAATTTCGCCAGCAGTGTTGGAAAACAACTAATTGACATGTAATCAGTTGTCAAGAGATTTCAGTTGATACTTCCCCTTCATTTGCCAAGATCTTTATAAAGCTCGAATGGCATAAATTAGCTTTTTTTTGCGCGTTTCTATTTGCACAAAGTCGGCATCGACGTCGACGTCGACGTCGGCGTCGACATACGAATGACTTAGGCAACGAACTTGCATTCCAGAAAGCGCATGCGCATTAAGAGCACAGCTCAATAAAAAAATACAACAAAAAAAAAAAAAACAAAAAGTATAAAAAATGCGACGACAAATCTACAAAGAAATTTCGATGCAAAACAAACGAAGTCAGAAAATTAAATTGAAAACGGCCCCACAAAAAGCGATGCTCGCCATAAAAATAAAGTAAAGAAAACGGCCGAATAAAGATAAGCGAAAAGTGGCAGCGAGAAGCGGCCCAAAGTGTTTGGCCCAGCGATAAAAGTTTAATCAAAATTTATGAAGAGGCAACGCTCGCGAGCGTCGGGCCATATAACACACAACTTTACTAACGTTAACTTTTCTCTCGATCTGTTCGCAGTCCCCGGAACTGGATTATCGGCACGAGCTGATGGGACGTCTGCACAAGATCGAGCCGGCCGATGTGGAACTGGAAGTGCTCGCTGCTGCTGCGGCTGCCTCCAACAACAACAACAACAACAGCACGAATAGTAACCACAACAACAACACGAATGGCAACAACAACAGCAGCAGCAGCAGCCAAACGTCGAACAGCAACAACAACTCAGCGGCCTCGCACCACCATCACCACCATCAGTTCCATCATCACCACCTGCACTCGCACCACCACTCGCACTCGCACGCGCACCACCACCAGCATCAGCATCAGCACTTGCACCACAGCCTGCAGAGCGGCGAGAGCGGCGGTGCCCTGGACGCCTGGCAGCTGGCTGCCTCCAGCTACGCCGGCGACCAGACCCAGCAGCAACATCAACAGCATCAGCCACAGCAGCAGCAGCAACAACAACCCGCCGGCTCGCCCAATTCCAACTCGAATTCCGCCTATGGCTGTGCCCCGCTCTACGACGAAGCGCCCTACGAGGTGGCACTGGGCTACGGGGCGGGCGCCGCCAGCGGAGCGGGTGCCACCGCAACGGGCGGCGGCGGCGGCGGCGAGAAGGAGTATTTGTATGGTAAGTAGTGGGGGGGGATGGCGGGCGGGGCCGCTTTGGGAAGCTGGGCACACAAAATTACACGCATGGTGAAATCTCGCAAGTCAATAGCAAAACGAGACGCGACAAACTATTCGCTTTTCGTAGTTTCGTATTTTTTCTGTGTTTTGTGTTTTGATTCATAGTTGCGTTTCTATTCCGAATGTGAAATTTGAGACTCTACGCAGCGCCCGGGCCCAGGCCAGACAAGCGGGAGACCAAATTTCAGCGCTCAAAGCCAAGACGAACACGAGAAAGAACAGTTGTCGACGTGTCGCCGAAGCTTAAATACCCTTTCAGATGTGACATCTTTATAGATATCTATATGCTTTAGATGCTAGTTTGTTGTTGCCAAGTTGAATTGGATTGTTCATATGAGAGCTATATGCTATAGTAGTCCCATGTTAATAAGATTTTACTAAAATATTGGATGCAAGTTCAGTCCAAAAAAATGTTTTCACACAAAAAGTGTATTTTTAAAAACTCGTTCCTATGGCAGCTATATGATATAGAGTTTTAATGTTGATCAGACTTAGCCGATATGCTGGGAGTATAGCGGCTCTCTGTATGCCAAGATTTCGCATATTGGCTGACAATATGATGTCGCCTTCTGCAAGGGTATAGAGACAGGGGGAAAATATTCAAATCGAAAACCCAGAATGAAACTGAAAACCTTTGGCATTTGGCGACTTTGGGGACCGTTGGCCAGTGTATTTAAGTGAGAGTTTTGATCGGCAGCGGCCGGGCAAAAGTCTCGGCCAACTGTAGTCAAACAAATCGTTGGTTGTTTATAAATTTCATGCATATGCGAGATTTCTTTGTTTGCATTAATAATTCCCTGGCTGAACGATGTCTATATATCGATTTGCATAAGGCATTAGCAGCTTGATTATAAAGCGATTTTCTTTACCCACCGCACACACAGAGGGCAAAAACAAAGAGGCTCTCTACGCCGATCCACTGGACGAACCGTATCCGCGCCCGGCTCTCTGGGACGATATTGCCACCTCCATACAGAACATCGATCCGGAGAACGCGCTCATGCTGAGCGCCAACACGGTGCCCAACGGCAGCGACAGCGTCGCCGCGAATCATGCGACACAGCAGCAACTGTTGCTGCCACAGGTCAAAATGGAGGCAATGGATGAAACTCTGCTCGAAACTTTCTCGCCACCAATGCTCAGTCCGATGGATATTAAAACTGAAAAGCAGCAGCGACAACAGCAGCAGCAGCAGCACCAGCAGCAGCAGCAGCAGCAGCAATACCACCAGCAGCATCAGCAGCAGCAACACTATCAGCAGCATTATCAGCAACAGCAGCAACACTTGTACCAGCATCATCCCAGCCTCTCGCTGGCCGGACTGCCACCCGCTGCGGAAGTGGTTGAGCTGCAGCTACAGCAGCAGCAGCAGCAGCAGCATCAGCAACATCTGCACAGTGGCAGCAACAGTCCCAAGCAGGCAGCCGGCGACAACAGCAGCAGCAGCAGCACCAACAACAACAGCAGCAACTCTGCCGCCTATCAGCAACAATACGCATCTCAGCTGAACAGCGCATCGGGCGCTGCATATCTAAACAGTAGCAGCAGCGGCGGCAACAACAGCAACGGTGGGGGCACCACCAGCAGCGTCGTCGCCAGCAGCACCGGCAGCGGCAGCAGCTACGGCTACAGCTGGCACAGCAGTCAGGTGAGAATCGCAGCCGGGTGTTGTTGTTGTCGAGCACTTTCTATTTCTCCTGCTTTGATCTAGACCTTTCACACCAAATACCAAATACACCCGCCATCGGCCGTTGCCAGCGCAACGCCCAGCACTGCCACGCCCACAGCTCAACACGTGCTCCAGCAGCAGCACCAACAGCAGCAGCAGCAGCAGCATCATCAGCATCAGCAACAGCAGCAGCAGCAGCAGCAACAGCAACAGCTGCAGCTTTGCCCGCCCGCCGCGCCCAGCACGCCCTCCGCCTCGTCCTCCGCGGGCAGCGCCTCCTCGACGGGCTCCGGCTCGACGCGTCACATGTTCGTGCCGCCCCTGACGCCGCCCAGCTCAGATCCCGGCAGCCCGGGCGCCTCGATGGTCGCCGCCGCCGCCGCCGTCGCCGTCGCCCAGGCCCAGCGGCGCAGCACGCCGCCGCCGCCGTACCAGCAGGGCCACGGCCTGGTCGGGCTCTGCCCCAGCCTGGTGAATCCGCCGCCCACGCTGCAGCTGCTCGGCGTCAGCGCCAGCGCCAGCGCCGGCGCCGGCGCGCCCCCCGCCACGCTCACAACGCTAACGCCCGCCAACGCAGCCGTGCAGCAGCCGGCGCCGCCGCCGCCGCCGCCCCCGCCCAGCGGCGGACGACGCGGCCGGCACTCGCACCACCAGCCGGGGACGCCGGCGCACATCGCCAGCCTGATGAGCGTGCGCACCGTGCGCTACAATCGGCGCAACAATCCGGAGCTGGAGAAGCGGCGCATCCATCACTGTGATTTCGTGGGTGAGTAAAGATTCATCTGGCCCAGGTTCCCCTCTGCGCCTCCCCTGCCCCCGCCCCTCCCCAAGCTCAGCCTGCTTGGGATGCGCTGCATGCGCGCCTCGTTTATCATTTCGCGCGCTTTGCGACACTTTTCGTAACAGAGACTAGCTTCCCGACTCCCCCCCGCCCCCCGCCCCCCCTCCCATTGCGTTCCCGCTGCTCGCCAGTTACATATTTAGCTTTTTTGCGGCTGGCATCTTGGCCACTGGCTCATTGCGCATGCGCGAGGCGTATTGCCAATCGCCATTTATTTATTCTCCATTTATCTATACATTTATTTATTATCCGGCCGTCCGTCGCCCGCTGTGCCCATTGACAGTTGTTGTGGCGCTTTTTCTAATGCCTCCTTTGTAATTCCAATTAGCCCGGGCCATATTTATGTAAGCGCTTCTCTCTGTTATCTCCGGGCTGCGCTACAATTGCATTTCATTTCAATGTCAGCCCGAAGACCTTGCGCTGAGCCACGCACAGGCTTGCGGCGGGGTATCGATATCTTCTGGGTCTCGATATATTCTCTTAAAGATCAGACTGAAATGAAAACAAACACAGCTAGCTGAAATGAAAATCGAAGTTTGAAATAAATATCATTAATAAATTTAATTGAAATAAATATATTTAAAAGTAGAAGCAAGTTCGAATTTATTTCAATTTAAAATCAGAAATGTTATTAGGTATTATATGTAAAGGTTGATAATTAAACGAGGCTTAGAGGGCAGCTCAAAAGTATTAAGCTCTTAATCAAGTTCAAAATCGATAGCTAGGAAAAAAAGATGAAGGGTCGAAAGACATTTCGTGACAAAATGAAAGTACAAACAAATGAAGCCAAAATTGATATAACAAAAAAGTTGAATAGAACATTTAAAATAGAGAAATAGAGAATAGAGAATAAAATATTTATATTTATATTTAAAAATCAGTTTGAATTTGATAAGCAGACGAAATTGATTGGTTGATCAAAAAATGGAAAATGGACCATAAAGTGTAAAATTGTAATAAAAGAGCCCAAATTGATCTTAAGCCAAAGCTGAAGATCACATTGAAAATACGCAGATCAATACGAAGAACGTACAAAGAGCTTTATCAATTGAAGATCAGCGAAGCAGAGTTGAAACAGCATTCAATTAAATGTTGAAGCGAAACAAAAGTTTATAAAATTCAGGGCTCGATCCATTAGCCATTAGCGGGGCGGGGGCGGGGGCGGGGGATCATTCGGGGGGAAGCGAAAAGCACTTAACCCCAACTAAATGCGACGTTGTCTGGCCAAGTGATGGTCCGTCTGCGGCGTCGTCGTCGTCGTCGTCGGGCTACGTGCGTTGCCACTAATAAATAATTGACAATTGTCTGACACGTTTGCCGTGGCCATTTTTAGACAAAAAGCGCGTTCGCGCACAAATATTAGACTCGGATTGCCTGGCCGAACTCAGGCAGGCTACAAAAATGCTGTCCAAATGAAGTTATTATGCCATAAACGCACGCATCAGACTGTGGCCACATTCAAGTCTATCGACTGCCACTTGCAACTTGCAACTGGCAACTTGCAACTGGCAACTTGCAACTGGCGCGCAAGTGAGTTATGTCTCAGAAGTTCGCTCTGTGATCAGCAATTCTCGTAACTCTGCAGTCGCAGCCAATCACGCGTCTAACTGTCATCGTCGTCGTTGCTGTTGTTGTTTTTGTTGTTGTTGCTGTTGTCTGGCGTCGACGCAACATTCTTGACTCGCTTTTTAGCTATCAATTCGCTTTGGCCATGTTTGTCTACGGTGGCTTACTTGTGTGTGTGTGTGTTTTTTTCCCCCTCTTGTTTTTTGGTGGCGTATTTTTAGCCGAGTTTTGGCATTGTGTTCTCCGTATGCGCGGCACGTTGTACTCGGCTTTCAATTAGAGCGGACGTGCTGGGATCTCTAAGCATCCTTTTAAGTGCCACATAAATGTCTCATGCTGTGCGCAAGTGAATCTTGTGCAACTTTCACCAGATTCAGCTGCAGCTCCAACTACAGCTGCACGGGCTTAATTAAAGGCTCGACTCCAGCGACGCCCACTGACCCACTGCAGAGCCGCCGGAGCAGCCGCAGCCAGCTGCACTTGGCAGAGCGCCTCTTTTTTCGCATAGGCACCTTATCAAGATTTTCGACGGTGTTGCCACGGCCCCGACTGCGGCTCTCCCATTGCTCCCAGATAAATTGGCCATTCAATTTGGCACTCTGACAACGCGATTCGAGACTGGGCAGCACACATGAAGCGCTTCAAATTGTTAACAGCCATTTGAACCTGCGCCAAATTTAACGGCCAAGATCACTTTTGATGCCTTTCGAGCTGCCTGTTGCCGTTTGCATTTAACAAGCAGTTAGGGTTCACGTTAGCCAGTTAATTGGAGCTGCTGTTAAAGTTATGGCTCAAGCTGTCGAGCAGTTAGCGGAGAAGGATGTGGCCAAGTTATTTCACTTAGCGAGCAGTTAAAAGTACACCTTCAGTAAAAGTTAAGGTTAAAGTCGGCGGTCAGTTTAGCAAGAACTTAAAGTAAGGCTATAATCAGGAGTTTATTTAACTTAGGGTTGAATTGAATTAGCAATATTATTTTGATAATCTATTGCTTTACACATGAGGATAGAATTGGGGTTGTAGTTTGCAGAAAAGAATGTCTCTAGATTTCAGTATCTAAATTGCAGTAATAATACTAGAATTAGTTTATAATTACAATTCAAACCCCGTTAAAGCCTTTCCTTTTTGGCTGAGGAGCCTAGGAAACTCGCCTGCATTCCCCTTTCCCTCCCTGCTTCTGTTTATTCAACCCAACTAAACCGCTTTCTTTTCTTCCCCCTACTCAAATCGCAGGTTGTTCCAAGGTATACACGAAGAGCTCGCACTTGAAGGCGCATCAAAGGATACACACGGGTAAGTTGTTATTGATAGATGCACTGATCCACCCACCACCCAAGCACCACCCACCTGGTGCCGGGTATTAGTCATAAGGCGCCGCGAGGCTTGTCCGCTGTCGCACCAAGTTGCTGGCTGCTCGATCCTGCCCCGCATCCGATGTAGGCGTAGGTTTGGCTTATTACCACACCAGCGACAGCACCACCAGCACCACCGGCACCACCGGCACCACCGCGACCGGCGATGAGCCAGCTGCGCTGCTTTAGTTCGCTGAGCGTTGAGCAACCGAACGGCGGAAAAAAAGGCTTTTGATTAATTCGCGCGCTCATATTTGTAGTTGCCAGCACATAATTTGCCAAGAGCTCGGAGCGCCTTTTGGTTGTTTTTTTTTTTTTCGTTTTTTTCAATTTCGGTGCGGCAAGCGGCAACCACAAAAATCGTGATTTCTACGGTTTGTTTTTTTGTGTTTTTGTTGTGCGGCTTTTTGTGGTCAGTTGCAACATCAACAACATCAACAATCGCCAATCGCCAACGCCATCAGCTGGGCGCACGTTTGGCCTGCATTTCCTTCTTGCTCAGATTACACTTGACGTTATTTTTCTTCTTTTTTTTCCGTTGGTTTGTTGCTTCGTCGTTCTGTCTGTTAGTCGTTTGGTTTTTTTCTGTTTTTTTTTTTTTTTTGGTGGGCCGTTGCCTGTTGTTGGATGTTGATCACCTGTCTTCGTTTTATGGGCCACACGTTTTATGCCCCTGATTCGAGACTTGCGACTTTCAACTCTCGACCCAGCCCCAAAAAAAGCAAAAACAATATCAAAAACCAGAGACTCGTATCCCGAGCGCAGTTCTCCTTCGGTGTTTTATTAATCGCACATGACCAGCTGATTTATGCGCAAACTTAAAACGCTGCACTAAAAAACATTTTTATTATTATGATTTTGCGTTGCGCTGATTTTCACTTAACTGATAAACTTAACGCCCCGCTAAAGAAAAACACGACACATTTGATAAACCCCAAACGACAAGTGCTCGAGTCAAGGTGAAGCTACAAACAGATATCTCACATACTATATATATATATATATGTATATATATGTATGAAACCTGACGAAAGGTTACTTAAAACCCAAGCCAAGTTTATGCTATATCTAAGATCTGCTTTTTATTATATATGTACTTAGTCTAGTCTGGCAGCTTCCTTGTCTCTCGCTCGCTGACCTATATACAAATTTATAGGGAAAAAAAAAAGCAAGAGAGTTTTTAATACCCTTGCAGACATTTAGAAGATGTTCGCTATATTTCAACAAACTTGTGACTCTTAAGATTGTGTTTACAATACGTCAAACATTCCCTGCATGAGAAAGTCATCTCGAAATTATTAATTAATCATGTTCCTAATCCCAGTCCGTGTTTTAGAACCGACAACTGCCGCCCTCATACTTTCTCCCTCGCCCAAGACTTTCTCCCCGTGTTAACCCTTTCGGTTAGAGCCGCACTTGATGTAGGCCAGCCAATGCCAAGTATTAGATCTGGTTAACCGATTTAATTGCCTTACACCCGCCGTGGGCCAACACGAATGCCAGACGTATCTGTGGCCTAATGGCCACGTCTTTGGTTATTTGGCTCAAATCTCTTGGCCAAGCAATTTCAGCAGTAGTTTTCGAGTGGCAGCAGCCATTTGTGGCTACCGTCTGATGGCTGTCCGTTTGTTTGGCTTTTGACTTAGTTAACGTCGTCACACGCCCCGGCCCAGGCGGAGGCACAAACACACACACACACACACACACACAGTGCGCATTTTTCATGCAATTTTGAAGCTGCGGCATCTCGTGGCGCCAGACGCCAGCTGAGTGTTGTCTTTGCCGATTAGCGGCGCTGCAGCTCAAGTGCCGGGCCGGACACTTGGAAGAGCGTTCAGTTTACATATATATTGGCTGCGTGTTTCAGACGGGCAAGTTCGTTGCCTAAGTCTTTTGTTTTTATTTTCTTTACTTAATTTGATACTCGTTCGCGAAGTGAAAAGAGTATATTGGGTTTGTGCAATGTCCGCCTTGCTGTTCGCCCACCTATCCGCCAGATTGAAATTGACAAATATGTTGAGATGTTATGCTCTAGAATCCATAGCTCCCATATTTCAAACTCCCATAACTTTGTCAAAACTGAACCGATTTTCATGTTTGATGTCATTTTGTTCATGATTTATCCTCAAGATTGAATCTGTATTTCAAAATAATGCACTTTTGGAAATAAAATTTTTTTTGAATTTTTTGGCAAAAAAAAGCACGTACTCCCCCCTTACTAGTTTTTGAAAAATTTTTTTTTCAAAATTTAGAATTCCAAATTTATACTTTTAATCGATTATGTTTGTCATAATTAGTATAAAAAACAACATTGAAAGTGTTGCTGAGGGGGTCAAATTTTTTGTCAAAAATCGTTCCAAAATTGACAAAAATTTTGACAAGTAAGCCCCTCGGATCCATGGCTCCTATATTTAAAATTTCCATAACTTAGTCAAAACTGAACCGATTTTCATGTTTGATATCATTTCGTTCAAGATTTATCCTCTAGATTGAATCTGTATTTCAAATTTATGCATTTTGAAAAATAAAATTTTTTTGAATTTTTTGGCCAAAAAAGCATGTACTCCCCCCTTACTAATTAAAAAAAAATTTTTTTTTTCAAAATTTAGAATTTCAAATTTATACTTTTAATTAATTGTGGTTGTCACAATTAGTATTAAAAACAACATAAAAACCGATTCTGAGAAGGTCAATTTTTTTGTCAAATATCCCTCCAAAATTGACAAAAATTTTGACATGAAAAACTCTCGGATCCATAGCTCCCTTTATTTCTTACTTCCACAAGTCAGTCAAAAATGAACCGATTTTCAAATTTGATGTCATTTTGTTCATGGTTTGTCCTCTAGATTTAACCTACATTGATTTTTTGTGCACAAACATTGATTCGGTTCACATTACACTGTGAACGAGTATTACGCTGTCGGTTAGACCCGACTGCACCGTTCTTACTTCTTTATTTTTGTTGTTGTTTCGCTGCGTTGGCTGCTCGTAAATTTGTCGTTTTTATATGGGCTTTTTGTTTTTATCTGGACGCAGCGATTAGAAAATCACTCGGTAACTAATCTTTATGCAGCTAGCGAACGCATAAATTTTACATATCGGTGCCCCAGTCCCTAGGTGTCTGCTCGGAACGGGCACTGGAACTGGCATCGGTACGTGAAACTGGAAGAAACTGGGAACGCAGTTTTGCCCACCGGCTGGGCCTTATTTTGTACTGATTTGTTTGCTAATATGTTGGCGCTGCCATAAATTAGTTTGATTTTTATGCCCGGCGACTGGAGGAGGTCTCTCCGTCCAGTTCTCTGGCACTGTGTGGCCCGCGGCTAGACATGTCTTCTAGCTTGTTTCGGGCGGCCGTTGCCTTAATTTATATACGAGTCCGTGCCGGCCATGTATATTGTTAGTTGCATGTTGCGCTTATCGCGCCATACGTTAAAATTATGAAGTAATTTCGTCGGGCCTTATCGCATTGCGTTCATCGCACATTACAAAACTACATTTACATAACTTTGTTTGTTGTTTACCCCGAGCTCGGCCCGGCCCCGGCTGCGGTCCCGGTCCAACCCCCCGATGCTGATCTTTGTTTTAGTTACGAGCGATTTCAATTTTGCCATTGCCAAATGATATTCCCACGAGTGCGCGATCTGTAGCTGTTGTTGTTGTTGTTGCTTACGAGATTCTGTTTGGGCAGTTTCTGTGGCATGACTCACCATCAGCAACAGCGTGCTACAATGCCCAGCCATTTATCAATGTTTTGTGGCCCCAAACAAAGCTTCTTACACACACGCACACACGCACACGCGCACGCATGTGTGCGTGCAAGTGTCGATAGGTAAATTTTTGATTATGTTCAGTCATCTCGAGGCACTTAAGTTCATTAAAAGAGATCTAAATAAACCAATAAGTCACGCCACGAGTCGTCCGTATTGGGTTTCTATTCGTAAATCCCACAAAAGTGTCAGCTGAGTGCCACTTCAGGCCTCAACTTGAGCCGGGCTTGCCCTTCGCCACCCCTCACCCACACGCCTGAAGAGCCATTTCGGGCTAAAAAACACCACATCAAATCCCAGCAACAACAACTGCTTCAAATAATAATGTTTCAGGGCTCAGATGAGCTTAGTTATTCGAGGCAAAGTGTGAAGATCTGAACTTTAATTTACATCCAAGCTTTTCGGCAAGGTCGCAAATACCAATGAGAATAGTATTCTATAAGGTTAGCATATATAGATCACATATATACGTATGCCATATGCCCATTGTTCTTACTGTCAGTTGAGAACGTGTGCACAAAAATGAATTATTTCCACAATCCGCAGCCAATTTAATTTTGTGAGCCCCAATGGCAGTCCAATTGGAAACCAATTCGATACACTAGAAAAAATCCAATCGGTGGCTGCCAAGACAATGCCCGAATAATGCCATAAAATGTCAAGTTCACCAAAATTTAAAAGCAGCGCAATAATTATTTCATTCAATTTCAATTTGAACACGAATGTTTATGTTTATGTTGATGTCGATGTTGATGTTGATGTTTATGCTGTGCAGCCGCAAGCCGTTGGCCGTAATGCCCGAAGCACGCTGCTAGCCAAGGCGACCCAATGGCAAACAGCACACAGTCGGCAGTTGGAGGGAATTAGTCATAGAGCAGCGGGCAAAGTTTTTGGGCACCGGCCGGTCGCATTATTTGCTGCCGTTGCCTGCAACATGAGCAAAAGTCACTTGCAAATGTCGTCGTGTTGCTGTTGCTGTTGTTGTTGTTGTTGGTAATGGGCCATCGTCAGCGGCAAGTCGTGTGCCGCAGTAACAAAAAGCCAAATCCAAATCATAAAATACGCCAACTGCGAATTGACTTACCATTTGCTCCAGCTGCCGTTTTGTCGTCGTCGTCGTGTTGTTGTTGTTGTTGTTGTTGTTCTCAAACTAACATGAAAATTCAATGAAAATGTTAATTTGCGAACACATGCCAATGCATGCTCGCACTGGCGAGCTATAAAATCTGTTAAATTATTTTCGTGAAATTCATGGCCGTTCCCGTTCTTTCTCGATTGCAGGTGAAAAGCCCTACACCTGCCAGTGGCCCGAGTGCGAGTGGCGCTTCGCTCGCTCCGATGAGCTGACGCGACATTACCGCAAACACACCGGCGCCAAGCCCTTCAAGTGCATCGTCTGCGAGCGCAGCTTCGCGAGAAGCGACCACCTGGCCCTCCACATGAAGCGCCACTTGCCGAAGAACAAGTGAGGCCGGGCCGGCGGCGGCCGTCCATCAACTATATCACAATCCAAAGGACTTTAGTTAAGCGTAAATGGAAGAGCAAAATAAAGGATAAACTTTACTACTACCTAATAATATCACAACCTGAATACTAATTAGTCTAATGCTAATATATAGAACTTACTACTTAGCCAGAGAGTGCGCGGCGGATCTTTCGCAGCTGACAAGTGCCTACGTTAGTTTTACAAATCGGTTCGACTCGAGATCTGCGCCCTTTATCTCTCAGCGAATTTTTTTTTTTTTTTTTTTTTTTTGTTTGTTTTATAGTTTTATCTAGAAAGTGTCTATCTAGGAGACAATAACTAAGTTTCACTAAGTAATAACTATTTATCTAGATTATTGCATGACGGGTGGGGCTAGGACGAAGAAGTTTGGAGTCTAGCGATCTTTAGGTCTCTGCAAGTGAAACTTAAATTAAGTAAATGAAATTTCCACCTGCTTAACTACATAATTAATGCAAATCTTACGCTAAGCACACTCCTCCTAACTACAAATAACTCGTAACATTCACATCAATATTTAGTGCAAGAGACCCGTGTATTAAAGTGCATATAGTATATATTATACATAGATATATATATATATATATATATACGCAGCCGCGTATACTTAACCTAAATCAATGCTAAGTTGTAGGACAACAATTATCGCCACGTGTCATTGTCGCCAATTTTTTTTTTTTTTTTTTCGATAGTTAACCTTAGCCGTAAAGTTATGCTAGTGTATCCGTACTCTGTAATTCGACTATTGTATCTGTATGTGTGTATGTGTATGTATATGGTAGTAGCTAGCGTATTATGTATGTAAACTTATGTGTCTCTATATCGTTTCTAAACACCAAAAAGTGCTGGCACAAAATATCAACAAATAATAAAATGTTTTTGAAAAACCACAGCGCTGTTAATTTAAATACGTTCACTTCAAGCGGTCCCCGCTAGTTGTTCCCCTCGCCGTCGCCCTCCGGGCGCTTCGCATAACGGTTGGTCCACTCGCGAGCGATGGCGTCGTGCTTGGCGCGATGCCGCTCGTACAGCTCGACAATCGCCGGATTTATCGTGTCGTACAGATTGGGCGTGACCAGCAGGGTCAGCACCGAGACGAGGACCTTGGCGGTCGTCACCACCGGGGACCAGAGCTCCATGCAGATGGTGTCGTTGTACACGTTGCAGTGATAGATTTTCGTAAGGAACTTCAGGTCCGGCGGCGAAAATGGATAGTCGAGTGGGAATGTGATCTGCAGCTGGAAGCGGCCGTTCTCGTACGGCGTGTCCGCCGGCCCGTTCAGCGTCGCCACCCACTCGAATATGTTGTCGTTCAGAATCTCCACCTGGCACCCGTCCAGCGGATTGCGCTTGATGTCCGCCAGCTCGCGGAGCAAACGGCGCTCGGTCATCCCATCGCTGAGCATCTTTCCGAACGTAATGTGGCGCTGTTCCTGGCCACCGTCCCCATTGGGCACGGGCGGCTCCCCGCCAGCCGGCTCCGCGGCGGCCGGCGCTGCGCGTCTGCGCAGGCGCTCGCTGCGACGCACGGGCAACATTTTCACTCGGATAGAAAATAAATAAGAGCTGCGCTTTTAGTTCGTTAATTGTGGGCAAACGACGAGAACTTGAAAAATGTATGGAAAATAAAAATATATTACCTCGACTCCTTTTGGCGAAGACGAAATAAACTCGACTGCTCGAATCGACTTCTCAGACAGCCAGAGCACGTCAACTTCAAGGGCTGCTCTGTTTCCACAACCTCGCCCTTATTTTAGATAATATTTTCGTGTTAATATTTTCTTTGAACTTTGTCGACTTGGGCATAAATCAGAAATCAGTCAGAGAACATCGCCTATCGATTGTTTTTCAGTTCCGCTTTTCCAATACTGACAGTCACAGCGATCGACGACATTCCGAAATTGACGATAAGTCCGTTCGGAGTGGAAAAAGCTCACCAGATGGAACTAAAATCTGTTGCTGGAAATCAATAAAAATAGTTATAATAAATATATTCCTTATGCTGAACTAGTTTCCGATTTTCAATTGAGTATAACTCTTAATTCTCACAGGCAAGAACCAGAGAATAAATCGTATATAAAGTAGGATTCAAAATAGTGGACTCTATGGAGACTAGGTTTTTCTGGTTTTTCTAGTCGCGGCCCATTCCCATTCCCATCAGCGATTCAATGACTTGTGCAATGGAATTCCTTAATGCGATATTTACTGCAATCGCAGGCATTTCATACGATTATTAACATTTTTCCAATTACGTGCCTGGCAACGCAATTGTTGTTTTTCGAAAACCCAAATTTCTCTGGCTATTGTCAATAGGCTTAGACAATTTGGCAGGCGCTCTTGCTGTTGGGGATCTTTATGAAAACTCCACACGTCAGTTAACAGTTAGGTTATTAAAAAAATCAAATAAAATGTGTGCATGCCATTGGCTCCATTTGGAGGGGGGGGGGGGGGGAAATTTATGAACCACAAATAACTAAGAGACAATAATTTCATTTAGATGAGAATGCAAAGCCGATAAGTGTGACCCCATGTCGTGGAGCGAGACTCAATTGCTTTTTGTTGTTATTCCACTGATTATTATCAAAATATTTTGTACAGCAAACAACCATGTCAAGCAAATGCGATAGGTTTGTTGTTGTTGCTGCTGCCGCTTGAAAATTGTTCAAAAACACAAATAATAATTTCAATTGTTGACTGCAGTTTTTATTTCTTGTATTTTTTATTTGTATTTTCTACGTATTTCGCTTTTCGACGCGTCATGTTGTTTTGATTGCGGCGATAAAATTGTTGTCGTTGTGTGCCCGCTGGAAATTATAAATCGTTTGATTTTTATGAGGCTCATTTATTTATGAGCTTGCCGTGGTTAGAACTAAATGGAAACCAGTTCATTTGTCAAACTTTTGGACACGTGTTGGCCAGCCAATCTCGATGCGATGATTTCAGGCGATGTTTCTGGGCGCAACTCGTGCCCTCCGGGCTGTCCAGGTTGTCCCGGGATATGGCAGATTGAAGCCGAGCTTGAGGCAAAGCCCACTCAACGCTTGCCACATGACGCTGCCTGGCATCCGTCAAAGGAGGAGAAACAAACCACCTACGTGGGCGTCGAGCACAGACCATCATCTGTCGCTCTCTCGCTCGCTCTCTCTCTCTCTCTCGCAGGCATCTTCAATTGTTGTGCGCTGCGCTGATTAATCATGTTACCACTGACAGCTCAACTTTGCGGCCAAGCTGCTTATTAAATTGGCTTAAGATTGCTAGATAAACGTAATAAAAAACGCACAGCCACAGCCGCAGATACAGATACAGATACGGATACAGATGCACATACATCAGGCACATGCGGAGTACGTGTAGGTATGAGGACCCCACAAATTGATAAATGCACGGATCACAGTCGCCGTCGCCGTCGCCGTCGCAGTCACTCAATGGTTTTTCTCAGTGCACCCACTTGAAAGTCGAGTCGGAACAAAAGCGCTTCATATGAAATTGATGTGATTTCAGTCAGATCGCGTGTGCCAGCCCCCGCTCCCCCCCCTCCCTCCTCCTCCCTTCCCCACCTGACTGATATATCTCATTATTTCAATTAATTTGTGCGCTTTTGTTGTGCTTATTTGAGAGGCAAATCATTTAAAAAAAAAAAACAAAATCACAAAGCCAAATTGTGCATACAAATACTTGCATTGCATTCCGTCGACTTGTGTGGGTGTAGAGCATTATCTGGTAAATGTGTCAGTGGAACGCTTCATAATTACCAGCATGTACCTCACTTTTATATAGGAAGCCAATAAATACGAAAACAATGAATGAATAATTATTAACAACTGAGGCGACTTATAAGAAAGATATCTTCAGGTTTTTTCGAAAGTAATTTCGCATTGCTTCATAAATATATTTAGTTCCGTAATTATGAATTTTGTTAAAAACAGAAAGTATAAGTTGAGATTTGAATTCAATTAAAAAATTGCCTAAAATTGTGCTTGTTAGCACCATCGATACTTCCGGGTACTTGAGGCCTGTGCAGGGTAACTGCTAGTCGTGCAGACTCGCTATGCAATGTTTACCCTCAATAAATCTATAGACATTCGTTCCGCTCGCTTGAATGAATTCATTAAAACTCGTTACCCGTTGCAAATCCGTTTCGATTTAGAATTCAATTATGGAATATGCGAGCACGCGGCGGGGTGACAACTCTGCAGCAGCTCGTCGAGCGTGTAGTCTACCCTGGCGCTATTCTGGCCATTTCACTGTTTGGCCAACTTCTTGGGCTTCCGCAACAACTTTTACTTTCGGGCAGGCAGCGTCCAGCTGTGGCACCAGAGACACCCACAACAAGCGCTCGTGGTTAGCCCACACACACACACACACACACACACACATACACGTGCCACAAGCGGGTTCATCCATTTAAAGCCAGCTGAAACATACAAAAGCGCCCATTAGCAAATGGGGGGACGCACTCGTGTCGTGTTTTGCTCGTGTCGTATCGTGTGTTGTCTCCTGTGTGTGTGTGTGTGTGTTTGTGTGTGTGTGTTTCTGTTTGCTTGTGTCGCCTGTCAGACTGACAGAGGGGCGCAGCCGCAGGCGACGACACAGGCCTGCCAAAAAGCCGAAAACAGGAACTCCTCTCGCAAAATGTTAACTGGCCCATGGCTGCCAGACGGGCGACAGACCAGACGGGGGGCGTGCCGGGGGGCGGGTGCGGGCCGACGCGTGTTGCAGCAACTACTTTGCATACACACGCTGCACATAAACAACGCTGACTAAAAACGGCGACAACTATAATTAAGCTTAATTGCTGTTTAATGTGAGTCGGAGACGGAGATGGAGATGGAGTCGGAGTCGGAGTCGGAGACGGATGCGGAATCCGAGGTTGGCAGGAGGCAGGAGCGATAGTTTTTAACATTTGTCAAGCGCCCACGCGCTGACAGCGACTGTTAACCATATCTCACACACACACACACACACACACACAATACACGTGTACTTCAGTTTAATTTAATTATATTTATAATATAGAAGGAAAATCGACCATTAACTGGAGTACAGCCAGGTGTTTGTATAATTGAAAAAAAGTGCTGGCTTATCTGTTTGGCATTATTGTTTTTGGTGTGTCGGGGTAAATTAATTAGCAATTAAAAATGCAGCCCCTGCCAGTGGATAGCTCTAATCTGTTGTAGAAACACTCGTAATTCATATTTATAAATAGGCAAACATTATTCAAGGTGTCCGCAGCGACTCGAGAACCGTAAATTAAATCAAAATCAAAATGAAAACGATATGCTTAGAATTTATAACGAAAAAAAAAAGGTAAAGTATAAATAAATAAGAAAAAAGTGAGAAAATCGAATTGCAGCCTAGCCGAACTTTGAATACACTTGCGCCAGCATTTACCACAATTAAATGAAACGTGGTTTATAATTTTTAGAAATTAAAATGAAATTGAGTGAATGCAACTTGAAAGGATGGTAACTGGGGCAGGCTTCTACCTGCCGCAGCAGAGAGACCTGCGGTAAGGGTATGTGGAAAAAAAAACCCATTTGAACCGTGGCCGCCCACAAATTGGACGTCGAACCGTGTTCAGGCCCCGAACCGACAACAGCCGGCAATTGGAGGTTGGGGTTGTTGCAACGTGCAACTTGTGGCTCGCCAGTTGTTGTTGTTGCTGCTGTTGTTGTTGGCCGGCGTGTGACTCAATCCCAAAGCGCATGCGCCCAGCTGCAGTTGATCGACCGATCGCCCGATTGGCGACCCAGTGGCGACGACTGCTGCATTTGGCAATGAACTTTCCGATATCGAAATATGCATGGGCCAGCGCACAAAAAGCAAGAATAAAGAAAATAAGGCAGATAGAGATAAATAAATCGAGCGTGGCGCTGCCAATTTGACTTTGAACTCGGTCAAGTCGAGACACATTTGAAGCTGTTTGCATATTTAATTGAACACCTACAACAGCAGCCACAATAACTACTGCTGTATGCAACAACAACAAAGGCAACAACAACAGCAACGAGAGCGACAACAAATGGTCTGCAGCTGTGTTGGCATAATAATAAGCATTATAATCAGGCGCAAAAGGCTCAATAGGCCAATTGGCTGCCGGCCAGGTAAATGTACAGTTACTTTGTCAAAGCGTTAAGTCGTGCCTGACAAAATAATGACCATTTATGCATAAACTTATGGCCTTTCAGCCGAAACTCATTAAAACCAAAGCCCGCAAAAAAAGCCTCCCACAAGAACGCAACAAGCCAAGAATAATTTTGTGTATTAAAACTAATGTTGGCCATAACTTATTGTGAGCAGAGGTTTTTAAAAGTTCTAATTTTAAGTCGGCCGCACAGAAATCTATAAATATTCATGTGCACGTATTGTCAGAAGTCTGGTTAAAATTATAGGTCCTTATATTTTTGGCATTTAAGTATTTGGCCAGGAAGTATGTTTATCACTTTTACATACAAGTTTATAAAATAATATGAATAATAAATAATATATAATATCTATATATTATGATTCCTGCTTGCATACCCTGTCTGTTTGAAATAAATCCGTTTTATAGTTTTTTAGCTATGATTGTCAATATATCGATACTCGCAGTAAATAGTGCCTGTTTGACAGTCAGTTGAGAGAACGTTGCCCTCCAATCTCCAGTTTATTTAAACAAACAGCAAAATGGGTTCGCAGCAAGCTGTGAGTTTTCCATTAGCGCAGAGGAAATCTCATTTCCCAGTGTCAATTTCGTGGGACGAGAGCGCATACGAGAATTGCTTGCAACTGAGCGCCGCTGTTGAAAAGTAAGAGAGTTCGAAAAAAGACTGTTTTTAGGTACTCAACACCGATTCCAATTCCAAATGCTTGCAGCCGTGAGAGTCATGTCGCCCAGACGCAGCGAGCGGCTACGCAGGCTACGCGAGGTCTCGACCTCGGCCGGACCCGTGACGGAGTCGCGCATAACGCGCCGGACCCGGGCGCGCGCACGGCGCACACGCGGCCGCCTGCCGGCGCCGGCAGCCGGCGGCCGCGCCAGGGATGGGCAGGAGGAGCACAACTGGCCGGAGCTGGGCAGCGAGTCGGGCTCGACGAGCAACGGCAATAGTAGCGGCAACGGCAGCGGGAACAACAGCGGCGATAGCCAGTCCCAGGACGTGCTCACCCTGCGGCTGCTGTCCCTCTTCATACGCATCGCGCTGCTGGAGTCGCCGTCGCTGGCCCAGCTGACCCGACGCAACCCCAACCAGGGCATCAGGAAGCTGTTCCGGATCATTCGATTTCTGTTCTTTAGACGCTAAGCTTGTTTAGACCCTTGTTTAGACCAATAAATCGCCCGCATCGAGCACCCGCCCAGCGCTTGCCCCATGCCAACCACGTCTGCTCCTCATCTGTCTCAGATCGCCTGTCAGTCGGGCTGCGCGCCTGATTAATTGCCTGGCACGCGTGCCCCCGATGCCAATCGGGCCGGCCAAGTGACAAAAATCAATGCGCTGCAAATGTGCGAGACGCAAGTGGCACCCGGGTTCCTCAGAACCGCACGGCCCATAAATCTTTGCGGCCCAGGGATCTCCGCTTTTGTCAGCTGGCAACCTGTGCCCACGCACCGCCGGCTTATCGGCCGCCAACTATCGCCAGCCTCTGGCGGAGGCTTCTCCGAAATGCCCTGTGTAATGAAACGGAAGTGGCCCGACTATCAATCTCAATTAAACTGATTGCCACCGAATGCGGCAGCAGTATAACGCCCCAACCAAGTCAAAGTCTGCAGTGGCATGCCCCTTTCGTCCGAAGGAGGTGGTTCTTAATGAACGAGTACGCTAGTTGGATCGGGTTAATGTTAATTATCACTTTAGCTCTTATTGCTGATCTCAATTTCAAGCTAAAGAAATAATACAAAAATATGTAATTCCTTTAAGTTACAGAATTGAATTTGAAAAGGGATGTCGAATCTCAGGCTAAAAATCTTGACTAAAACCATAACTTGAGTGCATTAAAATATCTAATACAAATAATAAATAATTCTTTTTTTTTTTTTTTTTTAAATTTTGTATATTTATTTAAACAAGTTTTCTGCTACCTTTGTGGCAACTTAATCTAGTTGTACATTTAGGGGAAAAAACGTTTGATCACAGGTGATACTTATATAAGATTTATGTTATATATATGGGCAAATGTATATTATTTACAGAATTTACAAGCAGAAGGTTATTTTCAATATTACTGTAGGAACCTGGTACAGAGATCCAATGGATGGCACCTTTTGAAATAATTCAATCAAAGTAAAAGGTTTATGTAAAAAAATTCTAATTTATTCATTTTTATACATTTATTCATATTCATTCATATACATTCATATCCGTAAGATCCTCGTCTTATCTATCCAGGCTTGGAGCCTAAAGTTAAAAATTTGCAACAAGCCTAAAAGTTAGTTTATATATATTTTTTTTCTTTAATCTTTTGTATTGCGTAAAGAGTAAAATTTCGCAACTATTTTCTAAATTACCCAGGCAGTGCAATATTTGTGCATATTTATTTAAATATTTACGTGCCCCATTAATCCTTATATCATGCAGAGAAAATATATGTAATTCCGCCCAAGTCTGCTGCATTTTCATATATTATTTGCAGTTTAAGCGGACATAAATTTGAGCAAGAGCGACAATTTTTTCTATTTTTTTGTTTGTTTTTTTGTTGTTTTTTTTTTTTGGCATAAAGCGAGTTGACAATCCAACAGTTAGTTGGCTAAATTGCGCACATCCGTTGGATTGGCAAAAGGAACCGCAATAATTTGCAGCAATATGGCCAAAGTAAACGCAATGCTGGTGTTGGTGTTCGCTGGGGCTCTCGACCTGGCTGAGAAGTGGCAATAAACAAAGCCAAGAGCACGCGTTATTTTGTGCACATTTCCATGCAAATGGCGGCGGCAAATCAGCGCAAATGAAAGAAGCAGCGACAGCGACAACAACTTGCAACAGCCGCATGAGCAATTGGCAATTGCGTGTTGCACAATCATTGGGAGCAGAGCGCGGCGACTGCCAACTGGCGGCCTACACACGCCGGCCCAGCCGAACAGAACCCGAGAACATGACATCAAACGGCAAACAAAGAGCAATTACATGGAGCGACAAACCGAAATGCGAACGCGAAGAACTCGCACTCGGGGCCAGCGCGAGCTGGAGCTTGAGCATGGGCGAGCGAGCGGCATTAAAAGCCCACTGTGCCGGCGCTGAGTCACTTGGCCCAAAGATGCGTTGGACGTTGGACATGGGCTGGGAAGTGGAATTGGAAGTGGTATTGGTATTGGTATTGGTATCGCCATTGGCAGCATTGACTGTTGCATGCCAAGTCAAAACTAAACTCAACTAAACGCTGCTAAACTCGAGAGCGGCACATTTATCACACGCGGGGACAATGGGCGGGCGGGGCCCCCGCCCCCGGCAAATGCCCGCTAATTAATGATAATGTCAGTAACGAATGTGCAATGGCCGTTCCACAGGTCATCAGTTAACGTTTTCATTAACCATATGTCACACGCATGTCCTGGCGGGCAGGCAACCCTCCTTCGCCGGCACGCGGAACCCTTGAAAATTAAATTATGCGCTCGGTCGCGTGTCCTCGCAACTTCACAGTCGCCGAATGATGAGTCAAAATACATAAAAAAAAAAAAGAAGGAAACCAAATGAAAATGAAATGAAAATAAAAAATGCATAGTGCTCTATTTAACCCACACCCCTGCACCCTGTATCCTGCACCCTGCACCCACTCGTCTCCACTCGTGCCCATTTCTCGCTTTTTTCACATAAATTTCTGAAGCTCTTGGCCAGTTGTGCAAACTGTTTGCAGTCGGCGCGTGTTACGGGCCAAAAAGGTGTTAAAACTGTGCCACAAAATTGTTTTTGTGCCCGGGAAAGGCCTGGGGTTGTTTTAATGAACCCAACCGCCTGACTTTCTGCCTCTATCTCATGATGAACCCGATATAATTACGCATTTTGTCGACAATGAAGTTTATGTTCTTTTACGAGGCGCGTGCCGGATATGTGCCTCAAAGGTGGGCAAGTTTTTTATTATTTTCACTTTTTTTTATACAGCCGAGACACGCAATACTTGAACTAGGGGTTAATATTTCTGGCTCTCTTCATATTCTTTTTATAAACTGTGAAGAGCTACATAATTAAGGGGGCGCGTATTTGACTCGGCTCTGAACAAGAAGTTGAGAATCTGATTTTTACCCTCGATTACGCAGTAAAAAGAGCATATTCGTTTACTACGACTTTTTTTTTACTATTACTTATGACCTACTCTAAAGCTAGCACGAACTGGGGGCGTGGCAAATCAATAAAAACTTCCCTCCTTGATTTTAGAATAGAGCTTCAATTTCCGGTTTGTCTTGAGCCGTTCCGCAATCCACATAATCTCGAAATCTACCTTCAAGTTAACCCAATTAACTATTAACCTAATTTACATACACTACAAAAGGCACCATCCAAACCCAAGAAAAAATTTGCACATCACGCCGCGTACTTCACATAATTAGCCGAGTACAAAGAGGGGGGGAAAAAAAAACAGAAATTCACGCATTTGATTTGCCAAAAAGCTTTGGAAATTGGCAGCCTCAGTTACATAATAGCCGGCTGTGGCTGATTGATGGATTGGCGAGAGATCAAAGTGAATCACACACAGAGAGAGAGAGAGAGAGAGAGAGAGAGAGAGAGGGCGACAGAGACAGAGACAGAGAGAGTAAGTCGAAGCTGGATGAAACACTTGCCCGATCCGCAGACTAATTCAATTGCTTTATAATTGAGCTAAGGAGGCGCGACGAGGCTGAGCTGGGCTTTCGGTTCGGAGCTGCTTTAATGAGTTGGGTTCGAGCCACACATGTGGTGCACGGCCGGCTCAGCAGGTTTCGCTTTGCCCAGTTGGCCAAGTTAATAATTTAATGGTCAACGTTGTAATTTTTCCAACAAAATTGATCAGTAATCGCGCCGGCCGCGTCCAATTCAATTCAATGAGATTCAATTCAATTGAATGCAATTGTAATTGAAAACGGAATTTAATGCCGAATTAATATAGAAAAATTTGTTGTGGCGTGCCGCGTGCGGCATGCTGCTCGAGGTGTTGAAACTTGATGATGCTATTCATTTGCCACATGATCGATAGCCGGAGTCATTAGCCCGGCCCCGGGGGCGTGGCAGCGCCCACGCTAATTAGGCGCTGCAAGGCCCCCCCGAAATGCGAATTTATACGAGGTCTTGAAACTATTAAAAACGCCAGCCACGAAAAGCTTAAAAATGTTTTTGAGCTGCCGCGTGTCCTTTGTTTAATTAGTGCGCTAAAAAATTGGCTAAAAAAATGAGAAAAAAAAATATAAATAAGCGCAAAAAAGATGATCGCATAAATATTTAAGCGGATTATGCGGCGATTTATCAAAAGCAATTAAAGAGCAACGAAAATGAGTTATTTTTATACGATTATTTCAGTATATTGTTGTTGTTGTTGTTGTTGTTGTTGCTGTTGATTCCTGGAATGCGCTTTGATGACAAATAGTGGCAAAAATGTTGCGCCATCAGGCAGTGGAGTGGGGGCGGGGGAGGGCAAAAACAACGGCGAGACAAAATGTTTATAATGCTGCTAAAAGCATGTCAGTACGAGTATCTCGCAGATACAAATCAGAAAGCGGCCCGCAAGCAAAGTGGGCCACGATGCGGCTAGCCAGGCCAGGCCAGGCCACGTCCGTCTGGACGTTGACCAGGTGACCAGGTGACCAGACCGGGGCGGCTATCTGTGCAGATCAAAGCCGCTTGAGAAATCTGCAAGATATATACGAGTATATTTAGCAGCTCCCGTGGCAAGTGGAGGCCAACTCTTTAGCTTAAATACTAATTACCCTATGGGGAGCTTATCGCTGCAGGAGCTACCACCGGCCGGCCAAGTCGTGCCTCGCAGGTCCCAGTTTCGCCGAGTTGGTTTGTGCGTCGTGCGACGCGTCGTCAATATTTGTCAAACTGTCATTCGGTTTGACATTTACGTTTGATCAACACCAGCCCGGCTGCAACTGGCCAGTGGCTGTTGGCCATGTCCGCTGGATGCTGTTGCTGTTGCTGTTGCCGTCGCAACGCCAGGAGCCGCTTACCGTCCGCTTTGCCGCGTTGACATAGCCAGATAAAAAGCCGCAGCCACAACAGCGAAAACTAGCCCAACTCCGATTTTTCAATGTGTGGCAATTTAAAAGGCGACACATTAACGACTTCGAGACAACGTGAGTGTTGCTTTTTTTTTTTGGATTTTTTGTATTTTTTGTATTTGTTGTATTTCTGTTTTTTGTTTTTTCCTTGACGCGCTTTTGTTATACAATGTGTGTCTGAAACGGATCCAAGCTGAAGATAAACATCGGCTTTATCACGCGAGACTTGCAGCTGCAGCGGATGATAAAATACACCCGATAGCGCTCTGATAAGAACCTATGTTAAACAGTGTTCAAACTAAAATGCTAATTAATATCATAAAATCAAATTAAATTAGGTTTCAACAGCTCGACCGGCGTTGGGGTCGCCGCATTTACTTGCTTTTATCTGCAGGCTCTGATAATAATCATTAATTATTTATTATAATAAGTGCTGGAAAATAGCTCTCAGAGTTCGAAGTTGTTGAATTGGTGATATGCTTATTCTTCGCTCAGAAAATAGATAGTTTACAATTTCAACCAAAGTTTATATAGGAATTTTTGGACTTAAATGCAGAATTCATCTACAGGCCCAACTATTAAAATCTGGCTTGCTTTGGTCAAAGTTATGGTAATTTAAAATGCTCATCAATTCCCGTATGGCAAAAATTGTTTTTTCAAATTTATGTGCAGACTTAATGAGGAGGTGAAATATTTTTGGGCACAAATTGCCGAATTCTAGGCTACAATTTAAACAGTACTCCATGAATTTCAGTCGATAATCGCTTTTCCGAATTTAAAAGAAGAATTTATTTGCATTGTTAATATTTGGTATATTGTATTATTTTCTAATAACTTTCTGATTTTTTCTTTTACGCACTTTAGCTGACGTGCAAAGTTGGCCAATTCTTTATAATCCCATTGAGTGCATTATTCGTCAATTGTTCACCTAATTAGCTACCAGTTTTTGCTCTTCAAATGATTTATGAATCAGGCACGAAAGTTCATCAAACATAAATCATAAATTTTAACAGCACTTGAGGCCGACAACATTGTGATTCTTGAGCCAAGTGAAATTGCATTGGCTGCTGGAATTGCAGCTGGCTCTTGGCAGCCCCTCCCCCCGCCCCCCCCTACCCGCCCTCTGTCAGCTCATTAGTCGCTGATTGATTGAGGTGGCCAAAAGTGCACAAAAAACGTGACCTTCATGTGGCCAAAAATGCGGGCAAATAAACTTCCGTTGCGGCCGGGCCAGTCGCAGTTGGCCACTTGGCACACTTTTACTTGGCTCATCATCTCCTGGCCCGGCTGAGTCCAGCGCGCGTGAGTCACTGTTAAAGTTGGCCAAGTTCAGGCGCAGCTGGAGGCCCCGCGTAGCCTCGAGACCCGGCACGCTAAATGTTATTTTATGCTGCGTAAGAATTTGTTAACGGGCATGTTTAGGAGCGCCCCAAACTAAGCACAGCACAACAAAACACACACACACACACACGCACGCACCTAGACAGACAGCATTTATATTTTTGTGAATGAACTCAAGAGTTTCACCGTGTCGAGCTTGGGTCTTTGGCTTGAGAACATGCGTGGCGTGTGGATTTTTATGTTCCATCAATGAAATGGCATTTAATTAACATAATTTTTATTGATCGAAACTCGGAAACAACAGCAACGCCAACAGCAACAGCAACAACAACAACAACAACAGACACAGATACAATCGATAGCCGATCACTGTGGCAAGTTCTTTCAACCGACTGATTTGCATAATGCGCACATCGAAATCTTTGGCATAGATTGGGCTCCATTCGGAGCTGCAAAGGGCAAACAAAAGCTCTCCAGCAAAGGCCTCTGTGTGTGTGTGTGTGAGTTTCGGTCAACTAGCGTGGGCTTTAATCGCCGCATAGTTAGCAGTGAATATATATACATATGTATCTACCATATCCATGTCAAGTGTTTGCCGCAGCCAGCGAAATTATGATTGAAATTTAGATAGGGCTACACATACCTATCTCAGCCATACGATCTTGCATAAGTTGTCGCTGTGTGCGTGTGTGTGTGTGTGTGTGTGCTGACATCACTGCATTATTCATGGATGCCCTATAGCGCCCGAGTGTCTCCAAGTTGTTGTCAACTTGTCGGCCAGGTTAAAGCCCAGATCGATATTGCCAGCCAGCGATATGCCAATGATATTACGTGTAGTCCAAGCGAGAGAGAGAGTGTCAAAATTGGTGCCAGCTCGTAAAACCGCTTACAAGCGAAGCTCCAATCGCTGAACTTGATCAGCTGCGAAAGCTAATCAATTAACACGAAAGATGAAACCAAGTCTAAGATTCCTTAAATCCATTCCCAATCAGCATTAGCGCCGACCCAGACAGCTGTCAGCGTTGAAATAGATTCGGAGCACGGACATCATAAAATATATAACATTCTGGAGCACAATTCTGTAGATCGGCAATCAGTTCGGGAATTAATGCAAATACATTTATACGTTCGACTTACGAAATGTCTGTAAAGGAAAATTTTAACCTTAAATGGGACAAAAATAAATTGCCTTAATTTAAAATTTCTGCTTTTGTACAAATTGCTCTTAAAAAGAGTTTAATTTTCATTAAATGCAAATTCATTTAATGTTAATTTGAGGTAAGACTTTCTAAACGAAAAAAACATTTTTTCTAAATATCAATATAACTGAAATTTAAGCGCTTTGTTTTTTTAAGTGTATTGGCTGTAGATTAAAATTCATGCGAAATTCATTTGGCCGTGCTAATAAAAATGTAAATGCTCATTAAAAAATACACAATCAACATAAATGAAGTGGGGGTACATAAAATGTGCTTAGTGCATTGTTGTAAGGTAATTTTTCAATCATGAAATAGTCTTAAGCCACGATCAATCATGATGCAATCTGGAGTTCCATCGGAGCCGGGCCTCATCTGGTGCCATAGCATATATATAGTATATCTAGCCCGTTTTTCTCGCATGTCATAAGTTTATAATCTTTTTCGCCCGTTTTTTTTGTTTGTTTTTTTTTGCTTTTTCATTTATTGCAATAGTTTTTATTTCTTATTTCTGTAAGCACACTTTGATTTATTGTGTGTGTAAAGTGTCACGCGGGCGACAACAGCCACCGCTGTGAGTGTGACTGCGACTTTGACGTGTCACACAATGCGAGCGCACAAGCGGCTGCAGATACATTTCCAGATGCAGATACAGATACAGAGCTACAGTTACAAATAGACTTGAGACGCTCTGCTGTCTGGAAATGTCATATTGCGGTGCATATTAAATGCGAACTGTAAACTAATAGAATTTAGCGCCCCGACACGAGCAGCAAATGACAGCGATTACAATTATGACAATTGGAAAGGTTGGCCAGGCCAACGTCGAAGTTGGCTCAGACGCTGAACCGGGCTCAGCTGCAATTGCGATTGCAGTTGCAGTTGCAGTTGACTCTCCATTTCGTTTTGAGTGTTGGCGTCGTTTGTTGTGCGGGTGCGGGTGTGTGTGTGTGTGTCAAAGTTATCCGCACTCACACTGTGAATGATTTCCCACGATTTGCAAACGCCGCTTGCCAAATCCGAATCCGAATCCAAAGCCAAAGCCAAAGTGTGAGTCATTTTTCAAGACAATAACTTGTAAGAAATGTTCAGCGTTTTGGGCAATAAAAGAGCAGCTCCGAAATATCTAGACTTGAAATTGTTGTTTTGTAAACATAAAGCAGAAACTAAACCACAGAAATCAATAAAAAAGCAGCGGATAAAAAGGAGCAGCAGCAGCGGCAGCAGCAACAACAGCGCAAAAGTCATTGCGCAGGCGTTTCGGACACTGGGGGACAGGGGGTGGTGGGGGCGGGTGCTGGGGCTGCGGGCGGCGGGGCGAGGCTGTCTAGCT
Source organism: Drosophila sordidula (assembly GCA_035047465.1). NCBI lineage: Eukaryota > Metazoa > Arthropoda > Insecta > Diptera > Drosophilidae > Drosophila > Drosophila sordidula. The sequence continues at coordinate 6,051,313 of JAWNPQ010000185.1, read as the reverse complement.
CGGCTCTGCAATTGAGCAATTGAATTCGCACGCTTGCGCGCCTTTTTTTGCCAGCTGTTGTTGTTGCTGCTGCTGCTGCGGCGACGGCGGATGTCGCAGACACATCTCGGAAGTTTGCCAATGTTGTTGCTGATGTTGTTGTTGAGAAAAGCCAAACAAAACAACAAGAGTGCCAGCTAAGATATTACAAAAATCAATTACCAACACCTCAAAATGCTGTTGCCGTTGTAGATGTTGCTGCTGTAAATATTGCCTCTGCAGACACAGCAGCAACATTAACAACGACGACGACAACAACAGCGCACTGTAACAAGAAAATAAAATCAGCTAGAGTGTTGCGAATTCTGTATACACTATAAGAAAAGGGCTTGCGGGCGTCGGAAGTAAAGTAAAAGTAGCTACATTATTTAAATTAATAAAAAAAATAAAGTAAATTCAGTAAAAATAATTTATTTGAAATGGACGTGAAAGTAATAATATTAACAAGAAAATAATAAACTAATATAAATAGGTAATTATTATTTGTTTCTGAAGTTTTTTAAATAATCTTAAATAATAATAATAATCCTATACATTGAAAAAGCTAATAAGGTCTTTCCCAGCCGTTTAGAAAGACTTTCCAAAAAATATATCAAATATAATTTATTGATTTTTTTTCTTTATATAGGCTTTATAGGTACTAATCTAATGATTTCTAATGATTTTATATTTTTTGGCAATAAAATGCATTTTTGTCATATTAATTTTTTTATTATATATACTATATTTATATTATTTACAAAACGACTAGTTAAGTAATAGAAAATGTATTTGACACACAATAATAAGAGGTGTTCTGTCAATTATAATTGAAGAAGCTGTTGGAGGAGTGCGAAGTACCCCGCTCTTGTAGGGTATGCGAAATAAGGCAAACGTGCGTGGTTGCTGGTAATAGACACAATCATAAAAATGAAATATATCTGAGAATCTCTCATGACGTTTGGCTGGCGAGGCGAAACTTGCGCAACGTTGTCTTCGTCGACGTCGTCTCCTAAGCCGGGCTGCCTCATCAGCAGCAGCAGCAGCAGCAGCAGAGCAGCAGAAGATGTAGCAGGAGTGGTTCGGCTGGAGGCTGGAGGCTGGCCGCCAGCGCTCGTCGATGTCGATAGCCAAAAATGGTAAATGTGGTAAATGGGATAAGGCAGAGCCACGCGTGGGCTGTCAACTAGCAAAGCGCAACTTGCAACTTGCAACTGGCAACTGGCAACTCGGCAACTCGGCAACCGGCTGGGCTCACGTGTGCTGCACCGGAGCGGGGACGGCGGCAGCTTCTCAATGGGCAGCCCAATAACAGGCTGGGATTGCATAAGACGCGCTTGGGGGTGCTCGCTGCCAGCTCCTGCTGTTGCCTGCAAATATTTAAATTATTTCATCGCATAACCAAAATGACCAGCAGGCAGACCGGAGACCCCCAGACTCCGCTGCAAAAGCAAACCTGCCGCACGTTGTTCATAATTCATGGAAAACGCCAAAAGCCACCGATTGGCAACCCGGCAGCCCGGCAGTCTGGCAAGAGAGTCGAGGCGCGCGTTTTGCGTTTAACAATTATTATTGGTGATTAACACGGCATGTAAAGCGTCGCACGGATCACTGGGGGCGGCGGAGAGGGGGGGGGCGAACAACCTTCGACACCTGCAGTCGGTGGAGCTCAGAGCTCGCTGGCGGCATGTGGAGCGCCACGTTTGGCTTTTAATTAAAATATTAAACGAAAATGCAACTGCACAAATTGTAACTGGATCACCGAGCAGGGGAATTCGGACACGGACACGGACACGGGCACGGGCGCGGGGGGAGGGGGGCCCGACTCGGCGTGATCACTGCGCACGCTTGAGGTTATGTGCGGCCGGGTCAGTGTTGGTTTATAACATGTCGAGAACAGAGGCAATTAGTGTAACATTGATAAACCGCCAGAGATTGGCCGATGTGGGCAACAGTGTTGCAAAGCGCCTGCGAGACGGTCTGCGATATGGCCAAAACAAAGCGAAAGTGATTCGAGTTCTAGATGCGACAGAGACCAAAGAGGAAGCTCCTATTCCCATTAAGAATTCAAGCATATTGAAAGATAGACTTGATATGATTTTAATTGAATGTGCTTGGATATCAAAATATAATAGAAATAGAAAATGTATCTAATTTAACTATAGGAATAAATGAAATAAATGAGAGATGGATTTTACTTTGGCTCGTAGATTAAGGTAACTGTTCACTAAACTTCGTCCTGAACGAAACTTACTTAAGGCTAAGTTGCTAAGGTAACAATTATTATTTGCAAGCAAAGTTAACAAACTAATTAACAAATTCGAAGTTTGCTTTTCGAGCCGGGATCCCCGTTTCTCCTAGAAAATGCAAACACTCAGCTTTCCTACTGCCTTAAGCCTATTAGATTTCTTTCGCCTAATGTATATTTCAAATGCACGATTTTACAGAAGCCTCTGCATTGGGAGCAGCAAATTGGTTAGCACCAGCAGACCCATTAAATTATAAGTGAAATAACACATATATCTTTCTATGTGTGTGTAATAAAACTTGGTAATTCGACAATTGAAGCTGTCTGGCGGCGTCAGCTTTAGGAGCTAGCTCGTAAATGATATATAAACACAGACAATACCAAAAATCTCGGACCGCAGAGTTCAGTGCCTATAAAAGTACTATCAGTGGTGGGGCGGGGAGGGGGCGGCATAGGTGCTATGGACAAGGATGCTGCGCATAAAAAGCCAATAAATTTCAAATGCCAACATTTAAAGCGCACACTTTAATTAAAGTTACTTTGAAAAGTATGCGCTCAGCTGGCAAGCGGACAGTTTCGAGTGGCGAGCTACAACTGTACATGGACATAACAGCAGATCGTGCGGAACATGGCAAATCTTTGGGGGCTGTCGCACGACGGGTAAGAGATATACAAACACCCTGTCGCCGTAATTCAGTTGGCAGTCAGGGAAAAACAATCCGGCTGCCTGTGTCTGTGGACTGCCGTTTGGCGCACAGTTCGCAGCTCGCAGCTCGCAGCTCGCAGCTCGTTGCTCGTAGCTTCGTTTAGCGCACAGATTTATGGGCTGGATTGATCGATGGCTGCAGTTATCATTCAACAATTATAAGGCCCCGGCAGAGATCGAGAGAACCGCACACGAATTATTATTGACTGACAAATTAACGAGCACGCCGCGCACTTCATCTACTCGAGAGTCTCCGCTCGCTCGATTTGTGTCACAGAAATTATGTCAAGCACTTGGAACGGTAGCTTACAATGCGCATTTCATGTATATAAAAAAAAAACAAAAAAACAAAAAATGAAAATAAAAAATAATAATAATAAAAATGAAATTAATTTTTATACATTTTTTCCTTACATTTTGGGGTTTTTTATATATTTTTTGCGCCATAAAAATAACAACAAAGGCAACGAGAGAATTGTATAATGGAAATCCACTGAAAGCTGATTTCCAAAGAGAGACAACAACAACTGCTAAAGGCAGCCCAAAGAAATCCATGAATAATCTTGACAAAAATCAGTACAGCAGCAGCAACAACAACAACTGCAGCAGCAACAACAACAAATGAGAAACGTCATAAAGCGTGCTGGAATTTTGATAGTGAATAAGACGGTGATTGGGACTCTGATTGTGATTGAGTTTGAGTTTTGTGAAGACAGTGACTGCGACTGCGACTGCGACTGCGACTGCGATCAGTCACTGCACAACAATTCCGGCAAACGTGGCTTCGCTTTAATTGAAACAATAAATAACAATAAAAAGCTGTCATAAAGACATCAAAACGGTTAGCTATGAAAATCACACGCTCCAAACAGCTTGCCCGTATGAGATCAGAAAAACAGAACACACTCGACTTGTATCAGCAAACAAGCATCTTGTTTGTTTTTCCCTCGGTGGCACATTGCTGTTCATATTGAGCCCAAAAAAAAAAAAAACAAAAAAAAAACAAAAAACAAAATTTCACTGCATTCATAAAGCCAAATGCGATCTTAGGCCGCCATTTCAGTGGCAGCCGCTGCTTCGTTAGCCCCGACAAGTTGGTCAATAGCTGGTCAACAAGTTTGCCCGCCAAACGAAAACAAGTGTCACATCGAGAGTCCGATCCTCAGTAGCAGCAACGGTAGGCACAAATCTCAGCTAGTTACTAAGTAAGTAAAGTGTGTAAATATTTGTTTAATTATGCTCATATTTATGCAAGCCACATTCGAAGCTGGCCCATGGAATGTGAAATGTGCATAGAGCAGCCAACCGAAATTGGAGACACACTCAGCCGCCGGGCTGTGCGCTGGGAAAGTTGTTGAAAACAAAACTATATATGCGCCTATATATATTTACTGCCACAAACTAATGCATATTTCGATAGGCTGTTTAGCTTTAAAAACTGATCAAGTTACGATTTTCTATGCCTATCGTAAAAACACGCATTTCAAATCATTTTCCCATTGCATGAACTTAATTTCAGCTCTTTTACCCATAAAAATCACGTTTTATGCTAGTTTCGATAGCCGTAAAAGTTACAAATTTAAATTTCGGGGCTGCAAATTTCACAAATTTAGTAAAAAAAAAAAAAATACATTAAATATAGATCTAAAACATAAACCATGAACCAGCTCAGTTTTGACAAAGCTAAAAACTTTGAAGGTTAAAGAAAGCTTTTTATAATAAATAAATAATAATAAAATGAAAGATTAAATTATCCTTATGCCTAATATTTTCATGTTTTCCTATGCATTTATTTCGAACACAGACCTTTCAACTCTCCCACGACCTGTGGCACAGGCAACATTGAGAGCTCTATTAACAGCAGCAACGACAATTATGGTAACCAAATCTGAGCAGAAATGAAATATGAGTTCTTCATAAGCATATACGTTTTTAGTAGCGCCTGAGAAAAATCCCCGTGGTGGTAATAAATGTGGCGGCCATTAGAAAACGTTTTGCGCTAATGTGCTACAAATATTTCATGTGAATGTGAATTTCGTTGCGCACAATGTTGACAACGTTCGCCAATAAGGGGCTGAAACGTGTGCAACATTCGGATTTGGCGGATTTGTTTTTGGCTCTGTTGCGGTCGCGGCGGCATATGGAAAGCACCGTTAATGCTCGGCACATTGTTGTGGTAATATGTTTGGTAAATTGCCGAGGCGCATTTCTGCTACCGACTGGCGACAACAAAACAACTTCATTTTGGGCAGCCATAAATATTGCGAGTACGGCCCCATTATATGGCCGGAGAGTGCTCGCAATTATTCATATTTGTGGTTGCCATTGTTGGCGTCGTTTGTTTGGGGATGCGTTGACCCACTGAGTTCGAGCGTGGATCGGCGGCAGCTGCTGCTTTATGTGCCACATCAAATTGTCAGTGACTAGGCAGCGACAACTGCAATAGCTGCAACATCGGCGGCAGCGGCAGCAACAACATTAGCCACAATATATCTTGCAACACGAGTCAACTGTCGGTTTTTATTGTCGTCTGCTGGCAGGCCAAACATTTCTTTGTTTCGTTTGGCATTTTTGCATTGCAAATTGCCACAAAAATCGCAGCAGCAGCAGCAACAACAAACAGCACTAGAAAAATGTTGCGGAAAAACTCATAAAAACTGCGGCCTGAAGCTCGCTTCGAGCTCATTTGAAAGTCAAATAACCTGGCCGAACAAAATCAAAAAACAACAAAAACAACAAAAAAAAAAACAAAAAATGAAACTAAGTAAAAACTAAAACTATTACCCAAAAAAAAAAAAAAAAAGGAGAAGAAAAAAAATAAAAAGTGCACCGCGAGTCACAGAAATTGCCTGTTTTGCATTCGAGTTTCGTTTATTCGGTTCGATTTCGATGCCAAAAAGACTTTGGCGAAAATTACTCGCGAAAATTATTTCGCTAAATGCTGCCATTCGGCAAAGAGCACCGAAAATGGGCAGCACTTAGAGGCGAGGTCTGGGGCGAGCGTCGAAGTTAATGCAAAAATGTTTTAATTAATTTACAAAGCATTTGGCGAGTTGCCCGAGGCGAGTCGCTCAGCAACGAACAACTCAATAATTCATAAGCGTTGCCCGACTGCGATCTGCAGCAACAGCAACAACAACAGCAGCAACAACAACAATAACAGCTTTTTCGCTTGGCTTTCCTTGGGTATCCGTTTATCAGCCGGCGCTGGGATCTCTGTGGGTCTCTCGGGCAAAAGTGTCACGTAGTGCCGGGCGGCGGGCGCTAATGATTTCTGGGATTTCATAAGCGAATGTTTGAGATCTCATTTCTGAGCTAGCGATAGCAACAATCACAACAACAACAACAACAACAGGGTACAACGACATTGCCATATGGAGTTGTCTCAATGTCTTTTCGTTTCGCCTCGACTTGGTTCGGTTTCGGTTAATTGGCAGCCAACATCCCAAAGATTTTGTGGCGCTTCTCGTTCCCAAAAAAAAAGAAAAAAACGAGTTCATAATGAATGGCCAACATGGCAAGCGCACGTTTTTCTAGTCGACCCCGCTACCCGCTCGAACAACAATAACAACAACGAACCTATTTTGATTGTTGTTTGACGCATGTCAATGGAATTGTTGTTGTTGCTGCTGTTACTGTTGTTGGCGCCACAAAAATGTCAAAAATTGTGCTACACGACGCCGTCGCCGTCGCCGTCGAGGACTGAGCCCAAATGATCAAATGAAGTTGTTTCGCTTGTGCGGCACGTGCGTTTACTTTTCGAGTTTGGAGCTTGAGTCTGTTTCTCTTTTTCTGATTTTATTTATTTTTTTCCTTTTTTTTTTTTTTGCTTTTCTTGCTAAAGACACAGCTACAATAAAGCGCAAGCTGACATGTCTACGCAGTTGGGTGCCTCCACTAAGCGGCCATTCAATCTAACGATTGCAATCAAAGCTAAATCGAAGCTAGATCAAACATTAGATTCGCGGAACGTTTCTGTTTTCAGTCGATTGGGAAGCTACGCTAGTAAACACTACAAATATTACAAGTTCTTTATTAAGACAGAAAAACAGAAAGCCCTCAAGTTGCTGAGGATAAGAAATGTTTGAAGCTACCTTTTAAATGTATATATAAAAATCACAATCCTTTTTTTTTAAGATATGATATGTAACAATATGTAACGAAACCAAACTAGATATGCCACACAATACCTATTTTTTAATAAGAAACACAATCATTCAAATCTTTCTTCCATTTATTTTGTTTATCGCAAAAGTTCAATAGATCTTGACGTCTACTTCTTGTATCGGCGTTCCACGATCTTATTGTTGTTACATCATTACAGAGCTCAACGGCATCTGCTTCATTAGTCGAACAATTAATTTTTCAGCCCGGGCTTATCCAGCAGACATGTGTAGGCATTTGCCATAAAAGGACCGTCAAGTTTGGGCACTGGAGAGGCCCAGCCGTGCACCGCCTGCTCCTGCCTTCTATTAGCTGCTCACGAAACGCTGTGGCACAGATGGCACCGCGGGCTAAAATTGAGTAATAGCCCAGCTAACTGCCGGCAACAACAACAACAGCTATAGCAAGACCAATTGATTTATTTTATTTTCTATTTTTTATAAGCCGCATGCAAGTAAACAATTTGCAGCGCCTGGCGAAAAACAAAACTTAGGCCGAAACTCAGGCTCAAGCTGAAACTGAAACTGAGACTAAGCCAAATAGCTGAGCGGAAAGTTAGCTCCACACTTCGTCATCGCGCTGGCAGTTGGATTAATATTGAAATATTGCCGGTCAGGCGACGTTGCCTATGCTCATGTAAAGTGTACGCGACGCCGACAGATGGACGGACAACCGGCCAGGGCCACATGTGAGACGCCGTCAACGGCACTGAGCGCTGGCTCTTTGATTTATGGCCGCAGCGCTAATAAAGACAACAAGCTGCAAGCCAATCCGCCAGCCAACCAGCTCCGACTCCGTGCAGAACATGGCAGGATGTGCCGCCGGCGAATGACAATCAAACTCATGGCTAATCCCCAACGTGCGGTGCGCCCGGGCAGGCGCTGGCCGAGTAAGTAGCCGCTACTTTGTTGCTGTATTAAAAGCTTTTCCCCAGTGCGGGCATATTTATATTCTTGATAGATTGGATGGAGCTTCTGTGTTGATTCATCTTGCACAGCAAATATCGGAGACATGTGAACAAAATGTTTGGAGGGAAATACGTTTTTATTACGTCTTATTTAATTTTCAACAAGCAAGCTGCATGAGCTGCAAGGTATATGACATTTATCCGGTTCGCTGCCTAAGTCTTTTGTTTTAGTTATTAAACAATTTATGAAAAGCAATCATCTTCAAATTCGTTGCCTAAGTCTTTTGTTTTATAGCGCGACACTCGCTCTTAAGGTAACTGTCAAATTGTTTGTAGAGTAAGCGATCTTCCAGTTCGTTGCTTAAGTCTTTTGTATTAATAAGCCAACTCCTGCGGCTTTGTAAAGAACATTTATTTGAAATGTCGAGCAATGCTCCTTTTTAATTTCCCTACTAAATTTCCAATCAATTCACGAAATAAATAATATTGTAGGGAAATTCTGAATAAATCGCTGCGGTGCTCTTCAAGTTCGTTGCCTAAGTCTTTTGTTGTAATAAGCTCTGTTGATTTATAGATTTCGATTTCAATAAAAATGGAATATGCAGAGCGGTACTCTATTTAAATTTCCCAATCAAATTCCAAGTGGAGTAAGCAGCGTCAGCTGGCGGCGCTCTTCAAGTTCGTTGCCTAAGTCTTTTGTATTAATTAGGTGGCTCCTGCGGCGGCCGCTGCTGCTGCTGCCGACTGCGGACTGCGGACTGCCGACTGCGGACTGCCGCTGGCTGCGACGTCGCTGTCACAGTGACCCAGTTAAAGGACTGTGCCGACGGCAACTAGTTTGGCAACATGTTCTATGCGGCGGCCCACAAAACTGGTCGGGTCAGCACTGGCTTTGGCACTTGCTCAGCTGAGCCCCATAAAGTTGCATCATCATCGTTGAGGGATAGCCAGAAGCAGGGTGTATGGGAAGAAGGAGCCGCTATGCAGGAGACGAAGGTGGGCCAGCGGCAGCGGGAGTAGGAGCTGGCGGTGCACCGACTATTGTACAACAAGCAAACGCGCGCCTGGCAGCAAATGATGCCATGTTATATATATTTTCGTACGGTCCATCCGTCTGTCCCGCTGGCCGTGCGTCCGTTTGTTCGTGCAGCTCAGATTACTGCGGGGCGATAAAAATGACTTGCCAACTTGCACATTTGGCCAAGACCAAGACCGGCCAGAGAAGAAGGCAGCCCCGAAGAGGTGAAGCTGAAGTTGGAGTCGGAGTCGCCGTCGCAGTCGCAGTCGGAGGCGGAGTTGGAGTTGGAGTCGGAGTCGGAGGAGCGAGTGGCCCGGCCAGCTCGTTGCCTATGGCAAATATTTAGATAGATTTGACTTTTCATGTTAATGGCGCGCTTTCAGCTGTTCATAATTAATCGGGCATCCACATTGAACAAGTGAGGTATTTTTATTTGCCAACTGCGATAGCCAAAGCGAATACCAAAAGACATTTTATGGCTAATTAAATGCATTGAAATCTCATGACTCGATAAGCAGTTTCAGCAGCTTTAGCAGCTTCAGCAGCGGCAGCGTATAAGTAAGTTATTGGATCAGTCAACAGAACAAAAAAATAACTCAGCAGTTGTTGAATTTATCTAGTTTAGTAAGCTATAAATACGTAGTCAACTGCTCTATTAAATTATGGTTTCAAGTTTTAATTGGCGAATTTAAAGAAATTATTGAGGAGATTCTTCTTTAAGAAATTATTTATTTTCTATATATATATTTATAATAAACATTATTATTATATTAAATAAGAAGTGACAGCGTAAACTTAAAGTTTACTTTAAATTACTAATAAAAAATTATTATTATTATATAAGAAGCAGCCACAGCTTAAACTTAAAGTTCACTTTAAACTAATAATATAAATGATGAAGAAATTGGGTGTATAAGAGTTTCTGCTGCAGCTTAAGCCTTAATACATACATTTGTAAAAAATTGAGAAGTTTTTTCTGCATAATTGGCGATAGTATATAAGTATATTTAACTATTATTGGCCACAGCTTGCTAACTCCAATGTAAGCTCTTAAGCTTAAACCTCAAATAAATAAATAATTGAAATTATGGAACGGGCACTTAAGAGTCTACCATAGGCTTTAATGTGTATACTATATGCAAGTATAGCGTAATAGTTATGCTTATATAAGAAGCTTATAAAAGATATGCCCACTTATAGTTGGCATAATTAAGGTAATATAAACATAAGCTTCTTAGCGATTTTTTATTGGTGATACTCATCCCGGGCGGCCGTCTAGCAATTGCTTCCTCATCGTCATGTCAATTCTTAAAGCAGTGTGTAAAAACGTTGTAAAATCTATGAGCTGTCATTAAATAATACCACGCAATAAAAGCACTAAAAAAATGCATAAAATGCATATGAAAATGCAAAACGCTTTGCCCACACCACGCAAACATGGTGCAAAAAAACAACAACAACAACAACAACAACAGCCGCAGCAGCAGCAGCAACAAAAAAATGGATATTTTACAATTTATTAAAAATTGATTGTATTGCCACGCAGCAGCTACAGCGACAACAACAACTAGGCCCGGCTCGGTGCGGTTTTTGGTCTGACCAGGCCCACAGACAGCCGCAGACTTTGGTCGTGGCACTTGTTGAGCGAGCATTTTGGCAAATGGCAACATGAAAAACATACCGAAAAACAAAAAAAAAAAAAAAAACAAAAAACAAAAACAAGTAAGAAATATCAAATCCTGAAGACAAGCGGCAAACATGCAACATTCGCACACCCAACTAGACCGAGCGACAGCAATGTGAAAATTGCATTTTAATAAATTTAGAGCTGGTCTCTTTATCGATATCTCTGACTCGGCTTGTGTGTGTGTGTGTGTGTGATATGCGTACCATAAATGATTTTAATGCGTGAGTGTGTCAATAAATTTGCAATTGCAACGATTGCGGCTTGCCCCGTGCCCCCCTCCCCCCTCCCGCTGCCCCCGCCGTATCGTTTTTGGTTTGTGTTTGAATCGTGGCCCATTTGTTATGGCTGCATTCTGATAAGCTCGCCGTCGGCTTGAGGCATTGCTGATAGCAAAGCAGCGCTGCCCCCGCTACCTTGTTGTTTATTTGGCATTATTTTTATGTTTTTTTTTTTTGTATTTTAATTAAGCTTGTGTGCACTTGAACCGGCGGGGTATATTTTAATATTTGCCTTGTCGCTTGTCACTACACTTGCACCTCGGGACCTGCAGCTGTGGCAGATAACGAGCGGAGCGCCAATAATTTCTCACGTTTGAAACATAAAACTGTAATCTTTTTATTCGGTTGCAACAGAAAATTATGACAAAATATTAATAAACATTCAACATTCAACAGCTCAAAGGCTGCCGCCGCACAGGTCCGGCTCTTGGACCGCTCTGGTCTTGAATTTATTTTAACTGGGCGCTATCGATTTGACCCGCTCTAGAAATGCTCCGCTGCAAATACGTGTCCAACTTTAAGTCCAACTCGACTCCAAATTGGAGTACGTTGCCAAGCCGTTTGCATGTACGAATTTAATTAAAAATTTTGTTTGCGTGCATATTTCATAAATAATAAATAATTATTATCGTTCTCTTTGCCTGGCTTGTTTATATTATTTATGAGTCCGTTTGTGCAGCATGAGTCTTAATCATGTTTGGATGTTGACCATTAATGAGAAACCCACAAAATAAAAATAAAACACATTAAAGCTGCTTAGCATAGTGTAAAAATGTAGTCAACAGGTATAATATGTATGGTAATAATAATATGGAGTGACGTGTGAAGAATGAAATACACATATATATGTATTTATGCTCTAGTATTCAAATATTTTATCGTGAAATGTCATCAACTCAATTTGACTCTGAAAGATTGATTTATTTTGGTATTGCGAGAAAAAAAAAAATAAAATTGCGTACCTAATTAAAAACATATTTTTATTTGAAGAATTTTTTTGTCAACCCATTAATTAAGATTTTGGCTTAATAAAGAAAAATGTATTTCATTTGTTTTTATGATCAAATGTGAAATCAATAATGTCATGTCAAAGAAAATGTCCTTTGAATTTTAAGCTGAGTGCAGCTCAGCTGAATTAGGATTCAGTATTATTCAGCGACTTTAAATAATTTAAGAAATTTAATTGTTGAGTGTAGGTGATCAATATTAGGAGTTAGTGCTGTTAAGCTAATATTATCGGCCCAGATCGAAATGAAATCCACCCCCAGAGCATTGCGCTCACTTTCGCGCACCTTTTCCCACACTCCGTACACACAGCCAGCTCATTAACCGCTTTTATTGTGGCTCACCATTTGCTGCATATCGGATGCGTCATTGGCTTTTAGCCCGACTTTCATTCGATCATTCATGGATCATTAGATCATTCGCTGATTCGTTGATTAGGGCAATGCGCGTATTTATGACGCTGTTTACACCGCGCGAAGCCTCTATCGAAAATCCATCAAAAGTCCATAAAATATGACGCTTGATGCTTCATCACGCTCAGAGCTGCAATTGCAGCTAAGCCGCAAGACAGCTGGAAAATTGTCTATAAAAGTTGCAATTAAGCGAGTTGGACGCATATCTAAACATGTTCGCGATCACAAATGGAAGCGGAGAAGCCAAAGGAGTCGGAGTCGGAGTCGGAGTTGGAGTCGGAGTCGGAGTTTTCTGCCAGACGAGGCGACGTCTGTGACAATTTTTCGTGGCGGGGTTTCAATTTAAGTTTCAGTTACTGTGGCGGCAGCTCGTTAAAGCCAAAGTCGGGCTTATTAAAGGCGCACGTCGTTTATGGCACATGAAAATCATTTAATCGATGGCCATATTTGGCGGAGGCTTACATTTTGGCAAAGACAGCTTATGTGGCAGCCGCTGAGCGACGCCCACGCTGTGGCTTTGACTGCGATTGTGGCAGGCTCTAATGACAGCTGAGCCCGGGCTGACATCTCGAGCCGTTGACAGTAGCATCAAATTATGAGCCACAAATCGCAGCCAATTGAATGTTTATTAAATGCCAACTCGAATTGTGTCCACCTCTCTTTCTAGCTCTAGCTCTAGCTAGCTCCCTCTCCCTCTCCCTCTCTCGCTTTAGCTAATTATGAAGCTCGCTAATTGCAGAAATAAATCTGCTAAACAATTTCAATTTGTTGCCCGCAAACGACTCGACTCCAGTTGGCTGCGACTCGACTCGAGTTCATAAATATGCAAGAGACAAGCTGCAGGCGGAGAACTCGAAAGGCGGCTGCTTGAAGATTGCCAGAGAATTCACTTTGGCGAATAATTTAGCGCTAATTAGACAAGAATCGAGCGACTTTTGCGTGGCATGGGAAAATAAAACGAGTGGAAACCGCTAACATCGGGCGGGGCCGAAGCTTAAATACACTTAAAGACAGATGGGAGATGTGTAACTGTGATTATATATATAATAATAGATATGCAATAATAATAATAAACACAAAAAATATAATAAATATATAATCAATTTTTCGATTGATTTTTCCTTGGCATCTATATAGAGGATATATCATTGTAATATTTACCTCTTTTTATTATATTTATTTATTCACTGCTGTCCTGATCTTCACCAAGCAAATAGATAACTAAGTTAGTATAGTTATTGGAAAACTTGATCAGAATCCCAACTCAATTTTCTACCGATCGTTCCTATGGCAGCTATATGAATTAAAGATCTGATCTATCCCACTCGAAGATATGTATTTCCTGCTAAAGCAAAACCGACCCGTGCAATTTTTAACCGACTTGGGATATAGTCTCTATTTTCATGACAAAATGAAAATACCCCGTGATAGGGTATGGAAACGTAGCTGAAGCGAATTAGCTGATATTAATTTATTAGCGAGGCGCGTAGAAATTATCGCAAATGCTTATAGACCATTTAAAGTAATTATACTATATGCCAGCTCATAATTAAATAGTTTACATTTGTGGGAATGCAACGCGACCGAACTTGTTTTTTATTGCAGATCTTATCTTGTTGAGCTTAGTTATTCTTTTATAAACTGTTTATGGACACAGATGTATAGATCGATAGATCATAGATCAATGGATCATAGATCATGTATTTCTTTTGCTCATTAATCTGCTGCTCCCGAAGTATTTTCCCACATGTGTGCCCCTCAGCAGCTCTACGATCTACGAAATGCCAGGCAAACAAATATAAATGTTGATTGCCAATACTCACATTAATCTCCACCCTCCCCTCGCGCTTTCCCCCTCCGCTCCCTTCGACCACTAGACGGCGGCAAATGCCGCGCACGCCACAATATTTAAGATGCCAAAGCGTTTTGCGTATTAATCGCCAGCAAGCACAGCAGCGGCGAACGTGACGCAAATCTGGTGGCGCCACCAAATGCGCCCGCCAGCCCCCCCGCCGTCCGCGGCAAATGAAACTGAAAGCTGCCGCATTTTGTGTAATTGTGGGCAAAGGCAAAGATTTGCATTCGCTGCTAGAATCAGCGGGAGCAGCGAGGTGCGCTGCGAGGGCAAGCGTCGATCGCTGCGAGGATTACAAGCAGCATGCTCCCTAGGCTAACCCCCCCCCCCCGTCCCTTTGCCCCCTGGGCTGCCTGCATAGAGTGTGACTTATGCGGGTGCCACGAAATGGACAACAACAACAAAAAGTATACCAGTTGCGAGTCACCTTCGTTGCGGCAACTGCAACAACTGCAACTGCAACTGCAACGGCAACAACAACAACAACAACATTTGCAACATGAATGACTCGTTACGCCTGACCTATGTTAGCCATTTGTTGTTGTTGCTGCTGTTGTTGGGCTTTGGCCGCCGTCCTCAATTGCCTGGCTGAATGGCGTCCAATTCGATTATTCTAACATGAATTATAGTTCGTGTTCGTTGAATGGACAATTATGAATTTATCATGTTCAATTTGAACAGATATTTTGAGCTATATATACTGTGTTTTTTGGCCTGCTGAAAATTGCATTGGGCCATATTTTAAGCCGTGTTTTTAGCATTGCATTCGTCGTTGTTGTTGTTGCTGTGCGATACTCGTACATAATTAGTTTCTGCAGCAGCAAAAAATAGCCGCTTTTGGCCAACAAAATTGCTGCGAAGATTTATATGCGGGCATTGCATAATCGCACTGGCATAAGTATATATGTCTATATAGGACTAGCGATGATAAACTCGCAGAGGAGTTATTAAAAATTACCATAATATGATAAAATATCTCTAAAATTGGTAGCTGCTACGATAAGGCACTTAAGAGAAGTACAATTTATTATGCTCTTTGTCATCTAGGTATAATTTCATGTAAGTACATGTATTTCTTTGATTTATCTGAGTTAAGTATATTTATTTTATAAGTTAAAAGAATGTCTTTTTTATACTATATGTCATCATTAATTATATATATATACATATATATATTTAATTTAATATATTATTATTAATATGTGAATTTTATTTGTATTTCATTTTAGATTTATTTCTTGTTTAGCCAACTTGTAATTATATATTATGATATATATTCTATACACATAACATATTATATATTCAAATTTCAATTAAGTTATGTATAATTCTAGTTAAATATATATTTGCTCCCAAGCTACAGCTGTAAGCAATTGGAAGGTATTTGTCTATTGTACCATATATATCATCTCAGTGGCATTTGAACATTTTCCTAAGACTTCGAACAGTTTTCTTGTGCGATTCGCCGCAGTTCGCATGTTCGACTTGCATTATTCACAAGACAAACCAACAAACACCACATAAATTTCGCGAAACTGGAGACTTGTGCAATAATTTAACACAAATTGCGGCGCTCATAAAAATATATAAAATATTTATTGAATTTAAATATTAACAAAAATAAAAAAATTAAAAAAAAAAAAAAAAAAAGTGCAGAACAAATACCGAAGCACTCGATTGGTGATTTGGCAATATGCGAGAGTGCTGGACTTTACATACACGTATATATATTTATTTTGTAGCTCTCGAGGGTTTTGTGCTTTATGCATTTTGCAACCTTATGCGATATATAGATATATGTGTGCGCGCTGTATATAGATTGCCATAAATTCACAAGGGAATTAGTCATGGTGCGTGATAAATTCGCCTTTTATTTGTCTTTCGTGTGAGAATGTTTTTCCCGGTGTATATACAGGTATATGCTTGTATTCATATTTACATGAATGTGTTCTTTGTTGATTGCCGGGCGGGCATTCGTTTTTACTTTTTAACAATATTAGCAACTTTTTACTGGTCATTGACGCCTGCGCCACGACGATCATTCGATCAATCGATCGTGCCTGTTGCCTCAATGTCAAATTTCACTTTTTTTTTCGCCTGTGAATCAGCGGCAGCAACAGGCGCAAGGGGGGGAGGGGGGAAGGGGGGTGTGTGTAGGGGCAACTAACTCGAGTGCAACCTGTTCAAGCAATTCTCTGCTGCCTGCCGCCTGCTGCCTGCCAGATTATGCAATTATTGGCAATCACTTTCATGCTCGTTTAGAGCAGCGGGCGGCCATTTGGCCATTTGGGTGCTTGGGCTCTTGGGCATTTGGGCACTTGGCTCAGTTGGCTCTTTGTCTTCGAAGAAAAGGGAAATTACATAAAAGTGAGCAACTAAATTTTACTGGATTTCTGCACGTTCGACACACAAAAAGCGCAAATATTCAGACGCCGAGGCTCGAAATCGCCACGAATTGATCGCAAATGAGGGTTAGAGTTCAGCTCCAGCTACAGCTACAGCATCAGCCATGGGGTTCGGGTTCGGGTTCGAGCCGCACTGCCAGCCCAATTCGTGTAAGCCAGCTTTAATGGCGTTGCCTTGCCGTTATTGTTAGCAAATATTTGTGTTATAATGGCGCGAGCATTTTGGTCGGGGGCTAATGATATGAATGAACTCGTTAGCGTTTCGCCCAGAGCCAGGCCACATACACACATACACACATACACACGTACACACACACACGCACACACACACATAACTACTATCCAGCCAGAGAACAGCGCAGATAGCCAAGTGTCAGTCGAGCTCTGTGAAAAAAAAGCTGATCAAAGTTTCTACTTAGCATAGATACCAAACTATTGCAACATGGTATGCTCTATATATGTATATATACTATATCTACATATATACTCTAAATAGGTGTATCGGAACTTGAGCTGGCTTAAATTTATAGCTCGCATTTGTTTTATGGCATTTTCATCAGCAATATTTCTTTAGTTTTAGCCTCTATTTCACATTCATGTTTTCCATACGCTCAGGTGACATTATTAATGGTATTTTTATGTCATCTCTTAAATAAGTTGTTAGACGTCCAAAGTTTTTGTTGGCTAAATAAACAACTAAAATAATTATAGCACCGCTGCATAACACACAGCTGCTTAACATAACGTGTTACTTAGTAAACGGATGCCAAAAATTAGGGTAAACTGTGTAAAAGTTTTTTTTTTTTTTGAAAAGCCAAGGGTTTTTCGCTTTTTAAAATGATATCTACGGAAATTTCCCTGTTATAAACTTCATAACATTTTTATACGTATTTATACGAATGAAGTTTAAATTTAATTTAACATAATTTCCATACAATATTTACCAATATTTTGTATTCATATTTTTTATACACCCGAACAGGGCTTAGACTTTTGTCACACAAGTGCAATACATATGTCGAAGTTAACCGGATCAGATATCTATTTCCATAGGAAGAATTTGTCAAAAATTTAATTTCTTGCAAGTGTCAATAGGCCTTCTTACATATCTGCAAAATATTATGAATATGGCATATAACCACAGGAACGATTGGCTAAAAATCTATGTAAGATCTATATGTTATCAAAGGTATTTAATCTTCGGCGTCCTGTTCTTATCACTTTTATAAAATGTATCTACATATTGTTTAAAAATTAAGCATAATTTGTGGAAAATTTGTCTTGGCTCTGAAGTCCTAAAGGAAAATTCCTAGATTTTTCATAGCTGCTTTTCTGGTATTTAGTCAACGGCTTTTGCCAGTTGGCCAGGCCTCATTGATCGCAATCTGTGTATTGGCACGCATGCGTTAATTGTTGGCATGGGGCTCCCCAAACGCAACAGCAGCAACAACAACAACAACAACAGCAACAACATCCTGCGCGTGCCCCCAAAACACACATATATCAAATCTAACACTCTGTACTCGATATCGCGACCGGCTGATTGCGCTGCCTATAAATCACTCGGAATCGGAACCCTGAGTGTTACGGAGTCGCAGTCGGAGTCGAAGTCTCAGTTTTGGGACCAAGTGTGCGTCTGGTATTTTGTCGATTGCAATCATCCGAGCAGACAGCACGCACGCGCGTAGTGGAAGGGGGAGAGGGGGGAGGGGGGAGCTTGGGGGAGCTTGGGGGAAATGGAGAAAAGGCAGCCTAGTGGGCGGCATTAGAGAGCCTGTCGGTGTCGCCGGACAACTTCATTAGAGCCAGTGCGATGGAGATATGAACTGCGAACCAACAATAACCCGACGCCCATTCAAATACTTGGGGCGAGAAATGATTTACGCGACGCGACAGGCGAACAAGTTTTTGCACTCATTTCAGCAATTTGACAATTAATCAACTGCAACAACAGCAACAGCAACAGCAGCAACAACATCAACAACAGCAACAACAATCGAACAATCGATCCGATCGGGCATTAGTCAGCAATCAGGCAGGCAATGAAATGCTCTGCACAAATGTTCAGCTTTGGGGCTAGTTTTGAGGTCAAACGCTCGAGTTCAGAACGTGCGGGCCACATGAAAACCAAGCGGCATACATATATCTATCTATCCATCGATTGCATGGCCCATTGCCGGGCCGTGCTAAGTGACATGTGACATATTGTCAACGCATTGCCAGGCGATCATTTGCATAAATTCCAATTGTTAGCAACACACACGGCCAACAACAACGCCGCTGCGCTGATCAACAATTGTGTTGACAAACATTGTTGCTACACATGCACGCGAATGCGAGCAGCAACAGCAATAACAACAACACCAATAGCCTTATGCATATGTTGAGTGACAAAAATGTTGCTGCTACAAAATGGCTAATTGGTATTGGTAAGCAATCAGCGCTTGTTGTTATTGTTGCCGCTGTTGTTCTTGTTATTTTTGGCTATTGCAGTCAGCTGGTGGAAAGAGAAGGTTAACTGTAAGCGCTGTTGGTCACTCACCGCTTGCATTTCGTCAACAATGTTGCGCAATTGCCAAAATCAGCTACTCAACTGTTGCGCAACTGTTGGATTAACTTGACGCCCTGCTGCCAATTAATGCCTTATAACAATCGAAAAAGATGTAAAGAATTTTTGAAAAATAAGAGCAACACTAAAAACCGCGAAAATTAGTTAATCCTTTCATGCAGATCGTTTGCGATCTACCATAATTATCGATATTTTTGCTGCTTTGCAACACTGCAGTATATTAAAGCCGTTGAATCGTACCATATGCATGAAAAATAACTGTAAAAAAGTGGCGTGCGGTCAAAAGTGTTTTATTGTAAAAATTTGTTTAAATTTCAAATGATTGTGCAACAACAAGTCGGACATTCAACAAAATGCAGCACAGCATCGCCTACAATAACAATAACAACAAATAAAATGCGGAGCTGCCAAATAAATTGCAACTATTTATGTGCTGAGCATAAATTGATGTACTCAGGTAAATGTGTGTGTGTGTGTGTGTGTGTTTGTCTCTCTGTGTGTGTGTGTGTGTGTGAGTGCTTAATTTCAATGCGCAAAACGTGACCAATTTGGTTTATTTACATGTGGCGAACATAAATTGTAATTGTTTAATAAACATTTGCCGCAACATGTTGCACTGTGGGTCGCAGCAGCGCCAAGGATGTGTTTTTATACCCTGTTCGCATTGAAAATGGCCAAGCAAGGGTATACTGGTTTTGCGCAAATGTATGTAACGGGCAGAAGGAAGCATCTGCGACCCCATAAAATATATAAATTCTTCGCCGAATCCATTTAGCGTGTATACCATACGCAGATTCAGTTTATTTCAATTAAACGATAATCCACTCCGTTCATGTAAATTCAGAAAAATCAAACGATTTATTTAATTTACAGTTCATTTATAAGTTATGCAAGAATTTATTTGTGTGTGCGTATATATGATATTCTATATGTATTCATTCATTCAGGCTCAAAGCTGAGTACAGGGTATCTTCCAGTCGGACATTCCCGACTAGAGCAATCTTGGTTGTGTTTCTTATGTTTTTCCCGCACAACTTTCGCTCAATTGGAGCCACAGTTGGGGCTTGTGGGCAGCCCCAATTTGCCGGCAGCGCCGAAAGGGGGCTCTGCGCGGGGTTTGGGGCCATTTGCTTGGCAAGAACAAGGCAGACGCACTTAAAAGCCGAGTAACTGAGCCAAGTTGGGTGCTTAAAGTCAGTTTTATGTCTTCATCCGCGTAAACATGTTGCGGACCAATTGTGTTGGCAACAAATTACGGCCAATACCAACGGAGGAACCACCTTCAATTGGGAGTTGTTGCTCGTTGCAGTTGCTGTTGTTGTTGCTGTTGTTGTTGCTGCTGCTGCTGCAGTTGTTGCTGTTGCTGCAGTTGTTGCTGGGCACACGTGCGGCAAATGTTAAGGCAACAAAAATTTGCATTTTAAGTGAATTCTCTTCATTTGTATTGGTTTCTGGCGGGGACTTTGTACGCGTGCCAATTAGCCGCAGCAATTTGGCCAAATTGCAATTTGTTGTTAGCTGTTCGCGTGGACGTTTTCGGCGCTGTTTATGAAGTTGTTTGCAGCACCAGGCGCGATTTATGGGCCTAACTCCGCTCTCGGTATGCTCCAGAAAAGGTTGCTCTGCGCACAGCGAAGTGTGTGAACTGAAGCGACTCAAGAGTATCGTAGAAATCTACCAAAACCAGCTAGAACGCCGCAGTCGGGTGTAACTGACAGCGCATACCCATTTACAGTTTAATAGCAAGCTAAACATGTGCCCTAGCATTAGAACATAAAAGAGCTGAATCAATCTAGAGGACGAATGATAAGTTATGGGAGTCTCTTTTTCGAAAATCAATAAGTCCCCCTACTGATTGATTTTTGATTGTTTATATTACAAAATTTGTATATTCAATAATGCATATGTTTTAAATGTAGATCAATCAAACATAAAAATCAGTTCAGTTTTGAAAAAGTTATGGCCGTTTGAAATATGGGAACTATGCATCCGGGAGATTTACATGTAAAAAATGTTTGTTCATTTTTGCATGATTTTTGACCAAAAATTACACCCCCTCAGAATGAGTTTTAATGTTGTTTTTAAACTTATTGTAACATCCACAATCGAAAAAAAATAAAAATTTGAAATTCTAAATTTTGAAAAAAAAAATTTTCGAAAATGAGTAAGGGGGGAGTACATGCTTTTTTTGCCAAAAAATTCAACAAAAAATTATTTTCAAAAGTGCGGATATTTTAAATGCAGAATCAATTTAGAGAATAAATCATTGCCAACATGCCTTCAAACATGAAAATCGGTTCAGTTTTGACAAAGTTATGGCCGTTTGAAATATGGGAGCTATGGATCCGGGAGCTTTACATGTCAAAATTTTTGTTCATTTTTGCATGATTTTTGACCAAAAATTCGACCCCCTCAGAATGAGTTTTAATGTTGTTTTTTATACTAATTATGACAAACACAATCGATTAAAAATAAAAATTGCGGATTCTAAATTTTAAAAAAAAAGATTTTTCGAAAATGTGTAAGGGGGGAGTACATGCTTTTTACCCAAAAAGTTCAAAAAAATGTATTTCCAAAATTGCATAAATTTTAAATGCCGATTCAATCAAGAGGATAAATCATGAACAAAATGGCATCAATCGTGAAAATCGGTTGAGTTTTGACAAAGTTATGGGAGTTTGAAATATGGGAGTTATGGATCCGGGAGCTTTACATGTCAAAATTTTTGTTCATTTTTGCATGATTTTTGACCAAAAATTTGACCCCCTCAGAATAAGTTTTAATGTTGTTTTTTATACTAATTATGACAAATATAATTGATTAAAAATAAAAATTGCGGATTCTAAATTTAAAAAAAAAAATTTTTCGAAAATAAGTAAGGGGGGAGTACATGCTTTTTTTTTTGCAAAAAAATTTAAAAATAATTTATTTTCAAAAATGCAGATATTTTAAATGCGGAATCAATCTAGAGGGTAAATCATGGAAAAAATGCCTTTAAACATGAAAATCGGTTCATTTTTGACGAAGTTATGGGGAAAAAACCGTAGAAAAAGACATTAGAAAAAGAGTGTATAAAATGAGAAGTAGGGACCATTTATAATGTGACAAAACAGAGAAATATCCTGTACGGAAGTAAATAATAGACACACAGAAAACAAGAGAAAAAATATAGGGTTATAGAAAAATATGAAATATTTGGGAATTGTGTAACTTGCTGTAAAAACGAATTATTGAGTGTGTCTGGCTCCAGCTAATAACATGATAAACTTGAGGTTAAAGCTAATTTTCTTATGCATTTTTTGCACTCTGATCCGGCGGTTGATATAAACTTATATTCGGAATTAAGTTAATTATGCAACCGAAATCAATAAAGTTTAATGTACGCGCATTACTCGTATTTCAATATTTTGTGCAATTTGCGCCCGCGACGAAAGGCAGGCAACCCACTGAACCAAGAGCCACCCACTGCAGGCAACGCCGGTGGGTTCAGTGGGTCAGCAGCGTCACGCGCGATGTTCAAGTCCCAGGAACCAGTTGCAGTTGCAGTTGCAGTCGAAGCGAATACTGCATTAGCTTTGGCTTTGGCTTTTGCTTTCGTCTCGTCTCGGCCCGCACCAATTTCAGTTTCATTTGCAATTTTACTCTCGATGGATCTCGACTCTGGCGCAGATCGGCGGCGTATCTTTGGCAATCAATCATTAGACGCAATCATTGGCCACATTAACTCGGCACTCGCTAGCCAGTTGCATATATTGAAAAATAAAAAAAAATACAAAAAAAAAAATAGGAAAAAAAAACATAAACAACTAATGTGCCGCCCACTGGACATGGCCAGCAGCCGCAACTGGCTTTGGCTGCGGATTCGATTCAATCGGCTCGTTAGCGGGATTAGCAATTACCCAAAAGCCGACTGGCCGCCAAGCAGACAGACAGACACAGTCGCTTGAATTGTCAGTCATTTTGTCAGTCGTTTAATTGCAGCTGGCAAACTTCAAGCTGCAGCCGACGTGCCACAGTAGCCGCCAACTGAATGACACTGAAACGCTGCCAGCTCATGAGTCAGCGCCAGCATCAGGAAGCCAACATTCAGCGGCAGCAGCAACTGAAATCCTTGACATAATGACCCCTTTTAGCGCTGGCCAAGATAACAATGGCCGCTGCGGCGTGTCGAAAATTGCAGCTTCCAGCTGGAGCTGACCAAAACAAGTCAGAACGCTGCAGCCGGGTGTAACCGACGGCGCAGTACTCGCTTACACTTTAAAACACTTACACTTAAAAAAACAGTCGAAAATTGTCTTAATTAATATTGTTATTTTTGGAATCGTATAGATTCTTCGGCTCAATCTATAGGAAATTTGGTGACTAGCTCTAAGATTGTGGGAGATATATAGATTAAATCGATTTGTCGCGCCCCCTAAGGGCGCAGTCAAAGAATCTTAATCTTGTATCTGACGCGGTCATAAGCGACTATATATTCCAAATTTCAAGGTTCCAGTTTCAAGAGCGGCGAATAGAATTGCGTTCATACGGACAGACGGACAGCAACCAATATACCCATGCATACCTCGTGATCGAGTACAAAAATGCCAAAGAGCCGCTTCGGAGAGCAGACAATGACGTCTAATTAGCAAACGTAGACGTCGAGACTCGCAGCAGCAGCTTGCAACTTGCAACTTGCAACGGGCAACTGGCGACTTACACACGTGCAGGCTCACGCTCTGCGGCAGCAACATGGGTTGCAACAACAATGTTGTTGTCTGCTGTTGCAGCTACCGTTGGCAACATTGTGGCAGGCTTTTGTTGCTTGGCTTCTGGCCCTGTTCCTGCCTCCATGTTGCCTGTTGCCTGTTGCCTGCTGCCTGCTGCCTGCTGCTGCCTGCTGCTGCTGCTGCTGCTGTGCAAAATGTAATTCAATCATGTGCTGCCTGTTGCTGTTGTTGCTGTCCATTGGGCATGCTTTATTATGAGGCATGCAACATGCTAGTTGCTTGCACAATCGATAGCTGGCTGCCGTCGCAGAGGTCTCCCGGCAGACGCACGTTGCTCACCTTTATAAGGTCAGCATCCAATTTACAGTACGCTGCCAGCCAGACAGTTCGGATAGCACGGCCGATAGATGAAGTGGCCCAGAGGAGCAAAGGCTGCCATCGGGCCGTGCAGGTTGCTGCCCCAGCGAGGGGCACCTATTGGGCACTTAGTGTGCAAATTCGGTGTAAATACTTCTCTGAGTCACTTAACCGAATCGTGATGTTCTGTTTAGGCCAAAAGCGTCTGCAGGCAACGAACACATATATATGCAAATATATATATATATATATATACATATTTGTATATAGGTAACTTAATACCCCAACTAATTGCACCCACTTTAATTTCAGGCAGCTCCTAAATTGTATTAAAATTATTATGTGCCGCTTCAAAAACTTGTTAACTGCTTCGCTCGAAAGCCAAGCGGCCTATTGAGCAACGTTTTAGCCAAGTTGTCGCCACTGTCACTTGGCTGCTTAGTTGGCCATGATTAACCTCATTAGCCAAGCATTTTGGCCTAGTCTGAAACCAATCAGAAAGTGGCCACATTTCGCTTTTGCTTATTAGAGCTGTTAAATTATGGCAGGCATTTTGGTAACACTGTGCGAGATCCAAGCCGAGCCAGTCTCTAGCTCCCCCTCTCCCACTCTCTCCCCCCCTCTCTCGCTCTCGCTCTGTCTCTAGCGAGCTCAGTCTCAGTCCACCCACGCGTTGCAGTCAGGTAAATGAAAATGTTCATTAGGTTTGCAACGGTTTTCAGCGCAACGTGTAATAAGTTGTAGATATACCCTAACATTGTGTGCTTTGACTAAGTCAGGCAGAATGTGTGGGGGATTTTACCTAATTTCAAATAATAAATTCTAGTTGGAATGTTTATTGGTTATATGATATACCACATATTTATGTAACTATTATATCTGTGCATGTATATTTATGTATCATATGTTTTTATATTGTTTTTGCATTTATTTATTTCTTTATTTCAAATACATTAAGTATCCTACTATACTATTAACAAACTATCTTATTCCTGTTGAACATTTGGCGAAGCTTCTTAAGGGCAATCAAAATTCGTTGTGCAGCTGAATAATTCGTTTACCTTGCGCAGTGCAGGCAAAGACAATGATTATGTGTCAATATGCAAAAAGGCGATTTACACGCAAGTTAAAGCAACTAAATTGTATAATAAAAAACATTTTATTATTGAGGCAGCAGCCGGCGGCCAAACAAATTGAGTGCCATGAAGGCAATAAATGGCTTGGCAATAAGCAACAGCAGCCGCAGCAGCCGAAGCAGCAGCCGGGCCCGGATTTGGTCCCACAGTTGCAGAGTCTCTGGGCCCAGGCCCGGGCCGGTTCTAAAAAAAAAAAACAAAATAACAAACGCACCTAAGTTGCAAAAGCTGCAACGCACAATACAAAAGGGGGCGGCAAATGTGACGGGGGGCGCGGCAGCTGCTGCTGCTGCTGCTGCTGCTGCTGCTGCTGCTGCTGCTGCGGTCAATGAGTCACAATGTGATCGACTGTGGGCCGCAGAACAGCAACTATAGAACGGGCCACAACAATTGTCAAGTCTGTAAGTTTTATGGGTCAACGTGTCGTATAATTAATACACTTGGGCAACTTCCAGTTGCCATTAGGCATCCAAAAACGACCAAGCAGCCAACTGCAACAGCTTCTTGCTCTTAGACAACGATTTCCACTTGCAGTTGCTGCTGATGATGATGATGATGATTGCAGTTGTTGTTGTTGTTGTTTTTGCTGCTTTTGTTTTTGCCAAGTCGCTGATAATTGTCATAACCTTGCCATCATTTCCTGACATTGATCGATTTGGCAACATCAATCAGATTTTGTGAGTACTGAAAATTAATGCATATAATTGAATTTTTTTCTCTTTTTTTTTAAATTTGGATTTTTTGGAAAAGTCATGCTGAGTATGCAGTATAAGTAGAGGTGGCTGGCTAAAAAAAACAAGACTTCAAACGAAATAAGCTAAAATTTAAAGAGCTCTAGAGAGAACTCAAGTCAATTATTACTTCCTAATAAACTTAATAAAACTTAAACTACAGGAAGAACTAAAGTTAATTATCACTTACAAAGCAAAAGCAAGAAGACTTAATAACAACTATTTAAATATAGATATAAATTAGTGCTTGACTGTAGGCAATTAGAAGATATATTAATGCACTTTTTTAGTATATTTTGCAAGAGAATTTAAATTTAAATGACCATTCGTTTTTGAAATTCGTTAAAATATTTCTAACTGAAGTGTGTAATTTTCCAGCGCATATTAGAAACAAAGTTAAGGCAATTAATATTAATTCTAATTCTAACATTAGCTAGTTCCCACTAACATTGCTGTTGCAGACATTCAAGAATTCCTTAAATGTAAGATTACAAGAAACATTAAAAGTTAGTTTTGAACTCTAACAAATTTGAGTTCCAGCTAGAAGCACAAATATTTAGCAAGTCAACTTGACATTACGAATTGCAGTCGCACAATAATTCAGTGTGTCAACTAAAAATTTGCACATTGGTCACACTAACACACACACTCGCACACACTCGCACACACGCACACTCGCACACCTTATCCACTGACAATATCTGTCACCCACTCGCCAGCTACGAATTCCCATGGCGTTGGCTCTCAAGAGTCGATTCTTTTATTTTATTTTGTTGCTTTTGGCGTATGACACTTCTGCAGTTGACTTGGATGTTGTTGTTGTTGTTGTTGTTGCTGGTGCTGTTGTTGGCTTCCGCTTGTTGCTGCCACACATTGGCCTGAGCCTGACCAAATTTGGCAATGGCAGCAACTCGGCTTTGGCGATGGCGGCGGCTGCCCCTGCTGCCACAGCTGGTGGTGGATGCCTCAAGTTGATGCCCGTTGGCAGTTGATGATGGCGCCCGCGCATGCGTTCAACTGTTGTTTGTTGCCCTTGTTGCTGTTGTTGCTGCTGCTGATGCATCACCATCATCATCATTTATTTTGTTTAATTGTAAATTTGGAATATTGTCCGCTGTCTGTTTGTCTGAAAGTTAAACATATTGTGCATGTTGCTTATGAGATTACAACAATCGAATAAATAATAAAAACCCGCTGCCCCCCTTGTTCTTTGTTGTCGTTTTTGGTGTTGTTGCCGTTGTTTAGTGGGCAAAATCTTTAATGAATCTCTGGCTGTACGAGTAGAAAATGCTGTTTGCGTGTGGGCCTCAAATCGTTTTTATTATTGTGCATGTCGTGTAATTTAATTTATGAATTTAAATGAACAAACGAGGCTGCCTCGCTTAAATCGCTGCCAAAGCTGGGGGGGGAGACGTTCAAAGAGGTCTCTAAACTCTTCGTTTGTTATTGTTGCAGTTGTTTGTACCACAGTTAGTTTATTTTTTATTTTTATTTATTTTTTTTTTTTTTGGCTGCATAATTTTCTAATGCTGACAAATGGGATTTGGATTTATGACTTTTGTCGTTGTTGCTTGTCGTTTTTTTTTTTTTTTGGGCAAAATGCTGCGACTGTTGTTGCACGTAGGTGTTGCAGTTGCAGCAGTTGTTGTTTGATTGAAGATGTTGCAAGCTGACCTCGAGAGCGAACATGAGAAACTGCTTCACAAACTGTGCCGCGATTGTGCAAAAGTTCCTCAAATGTAGAGCTGGCCAGACAGTTAGCCAAGGTAATTGAAAGGGTGACTAAATGTGTGAATGAAATATTGAATGGGTGTTAAATATGAATAATGAATGGAGCGTATTATTGATGATAGGAATGTGATTCGAACGCAAAGTGATTTTTTTTCCAAAGAATTTCAGTAATCAGTTAAAATAATACAAACAAGTTTATGATATAGGGTAATAAATTCAAATAATTGGTACAGTTTTGGCAATTTATAAATAATGAGAATGTGAATGTAGTAAAATGTTTGAGAAGTTAAGTGAAATAGATCGAAAAGTTAAGTGAATATTAGTGCTGACAAATCAGCAAGATATCAGCCATATTAAACTACTATTTAATAAAGTCTGCAGGAGATTTGATGAACATATATTTCTTGTGTATTCTCTATATACTTTCTTGTTCTACCATGTATCTAGAAATATTTAAATTTAACATTCGTTTAAAATTTAAAATTAGCAACCAATAAAGCTGGCCCCATTCCAGGCGACATTTAACTGCACATATGACATATACGAATGGCCAAGTTGAAAAAGGTTCTCAAGCTATCGAAAATCTCGCGACCAGAGAGTCGCTTTGTGTGCCATTTGCCGCCAGTTGTTTGGCGTTGCTCCCGTTAAAACGTTTCTAATCTTAACTCATTATAATTAAATAAGTCACGAGTTTTGAATTTTAATTCGCTTTTCTGACATTGCCCCAAAACAGACAACCAGACAAAAGCTGACTGACAAAATCAGCTACCGTCAATGGCAGTTGGTGTTGCTGTTGTTGTTGTTGTTATTTTGTTATTTTGTATTGTCTTGTGTCCCACCTCGCGCCCCCCCACACCCCCGTCTCCCCCACCCTTGGCCAGCTAAATTATTTTCGGGTCAATTTTATCAAAATCGCAACACAAGCCAAGGTCTGTGGCCACGAAACTTAATTATATTGCAGACCTGGGCAGCAGCAACAACAACAATGAAACCTGGGCAGGTAAATAGAATCTTGTGAGGGCCATTAAAATTTGCACTTTAATGTTGCAGCAAAAGCAACAACAACAACAACAACAACAACGAAAGGTAGCCAAAAACAAAAGGAGTGAAGTACAAATTACTTAAAAACAAAATGAGCCAAATTAGCAGACTCACTTGGTTGCTACTGATTTGGATTTGGATTTCGATTTCTATACAACAACAACAACAGCAACAACAACAACAACAACAAGTCAAGGTCTTTGCGAAGGTGTTGAAATGTTTGCGACGCCGCCGAAGCCAAAGCTGAAGTTGTATTTGATTTACGACTGATGCTTGGAAATTGCTTTGAAATTGGCCAACAAAAATAAGGAACGAGGCAAAGCTTAAGAATTTGCCCAGGCCAACAACTCTTGAGTGCTCAGAGCTGTGGTTGTTGCTTACATATTATTGTTAAGGTTTCTGTTGTTGTTGCTGTTGCTGTTGTTGTCGTTGCTGTTGACGTTGTCGATTTTGTGCGGCATTATGCAACTCACGACAATGACAATTCACGGCAGGACCTTTGGCGACCTACAAGCGTGTCGGCAACCCCCAGCCAGAGCGCTCCAAGTGCTCCCAAGTGGTGCCGGTGGTGCCATTGGTGGTGGCTCACACTCATTTGAAGATGCCAAGCGTCAGTTTGGCGTCGCTTGTTTGGGTTTGTCAGTTGGCTGTTGGTTGTTCGGCTTTGTGGCGCTCGTATGACAAATCGACAAATCGATTTACATAGCCTCGCTTGTTGTTGGTGTTTGGGGGCTTTTGGCTGCGCTCAGTTCATTAGGTTTGCCTTTGGATTGTGGGCCAATTAGGTTTGGTTTGCCTCTTTGGCTCTTTTATATATATAGTACTAGTATAATTCATTTTCATGTCTTGAGTCTGGCTATTAAAATGTCAATGCTGGCAAACAGGCAGGCTGCGGCAACTCTGACAAATGTGTATATTTATTGAAATGTTCTTTTTATTTTCATACTTATACACATATACTCATACACACACACGCACGGCTATCACGTGTGGCACGTTCGAAAGTGAAAAGTTTATCAAATTTTGTATACACTTGTAGTTTTGTGCTCTTGTTAAAAAAAACCAAAAAAAAACCAAAAAAATAAAAAAAAAAAACCAAAAAATTATCAGCATTTCGATAATGGCTAAAAGCGGTTACTGCTCCAACGAGCAACTGATCAAATTGGTCCAGAAGCGCTACAAGAACCATATGGACGTCATTTTCACGCCATTCATGTTGTACATGGAGGAGTACATCGAGTATCTGCAGGAGCATGCCATCAAAAACGACTTCAGCATGGACGAGATCATCGAAATGGCCCGTCACAACTGGAAAAAGTTCAAGAAGTGCGACAAGGTGCGCTACAAGGAACTGGCCCAAATGGCGAACACGCAGTGAACCAGCGTTTTGGATGTTTTTTTTTCGTCAGTATTTCAATTTTTCAGTAGAGATCGGCAGGTTTATGAAATTCCAAATTCAACATGAAATCAAATTGTTGCAAGTGTTTTAACTTGTGCCAAGCGAATTTCATTTGTTGTTCAATCCTTTTGGCAAGATGTTATTCAATCTTTAACGATGTTGGACATTTAGGCCGACATATCATGGCGCCCTCCAATGAAGAAATTTCCGCTCAAAACATAAAAAATTGCAAATGGCTGTTCGAGCAGTAATATATTCTATTTGATAAAATTGAGTTTTGGTGTCAAAAAAAACAACTAAAAATAAATCGCACGTGTTCTATATTTCTGTCAGTGTATTCAATTGTCGATAAATAAAGTGGTTTCTAAAGAAATGAAGCTCGGCAAAGGAACTTAAAATTTTCGAATAATTTCTCATTGAATAAAATGATATGAAAAATAAAAAATTTACAGTTCCTTCTGCTTCTGTGTCCACTCAATAAACCTAGTCCACAGTTTCTTTGCCCAATTTCAACTACTTAACTGCATTAAATTGATTGACAATTTCACGATAAACCTTTTATACCTCATAACGGTACCCGCTACCTCCTGCCCTGTGCCGGCGTAAGCACAGCAGCTGCAGATAGAGCAGTTGAGTGTTTCGACTTCTTGGACACGTTGACCGTGTCTATGTCGTACGTCCAAAGTGTCCGAAGTGTCTTGTGCCCTATTAAGAACATGGCATTTCAAATGATTTATATAATTCGCTGGCATTGTTTTTAGCGATCATAGACGTGAGATATGTACGTGTGTGTGTGTGTGTCTATAAGTATTGTGTAGCAGTATGTAGGTGTCTGGGAACTCGAGTACCACTTGAAGCTTGTCAGCAACAATTTGACATTTCTGTTGTCACTTTTTTTTTTTTTTTTGGTGTGTCTGACATTTTACACACAACATAAATTAAAATTTTCGCTCGCCAAAACAAATAAATAAAAATAAACGCTCGCTTGCAGTCGTTGTCCAGGGTATTGCGTATGCGCAAACCCGTTACCGGCAATTGTTAAAGGAATTAACCGCAATTAGCACATCAGCAAACGGCGTTTAATTCGTCGAATTCTTGGCATTTCACTGCGCGCAATGCAAACAATTTTTATTTTTATTAATTATGTAATTTTCCACAACAACTGCTTATAATTTCGAGTGCTCGCGTCGGCTGTAAATGCCTTAATAAAATGTTAATAGCTTAATCAATATGCCATAAATATAATAAAAAGAAAAACAAAATCAAATCAAAAGCCAGAAACAACAAAAACAAAAACAAAAACAAAAAAAAAAGATCATAATCGACGTCAAAATCAAAAAAGACTCTCCGTCCCGGACACTCTCTCACATATTACGGCTGCAACACTTTTGTATGCGAACAGGGAAAAAATTTTATAAAAATAAATTCTTAAAACTTGTTTGCTGCATGCGATTACGTCGCAGATCGACATTCGACGACCAACGATCAACGATCGGTGATCAGCGATCAACCGATCGCCCCGTCATCGTCATCGAGTATCGCATGAATTTCAAAATTGTCGACTTTGCCGCACAGCTGTGACGAATCTCAGCCCGTTGCCCGTTGCCCGTTGCCCGTTGCCAGTGGGCTAAGTGTGCGAGGGCGGGGCAATGGGACGTGGCTAGGAAAGATCTACAGCTAGTCACAAGTCCCACTAGCTGGCTGCGCTCTGGAAAACGCTTTTCACTTTTTATAGCAACGCCGCTAATTTGACAGGCGGGCGCGCAATCGCGATCACCAGACTCCGACTTTGACTTCGACTCCAACTTCAACTCCAACTCCGATCGACTGACAAAGTGCCATGTGTGGATAGATAGATTCAGTTATGCATGGAATATGCCGCAGTGAAAGGGGCGGGGGACTTGGCTCAGGCACACTGGGCAGCAGGTTGTTGACAGGCGCTGAAAGTCAAACAGAACACAGCGCTGAATAGACCTCAAGACCCATTGGGGAAAAGCTATCATCCGAATGAATGTGAAGTGTGTGAAGAAATGTTTAAATTATAATAAAGATTGTTCAGTTTAAATTGAGGGAACACTAAGGAAGCATTTTTAAAATATGTGCGAATATTGCAAAACTTTTACAATTATAGTTCTAGTTGAGTAAAATAACTGTCTGCATAATTTAGGATATAAATGAGGCAAGAAGAACTGAGCAAACATAGTTGGGTTTAATTATGCAGCATACAAGAGCTATATTTGAAATTCACATGAACTCAAGATATATGTAATCTTTAAAATAGAGATAGGTGGATAGGCTTTTTTATTTCATCATCTATAATCTAATCATCAATTGATCACCTCTAAGATTTACTAATATCTTAGCTTTTTTATCTAATCATCTAATATGATAATAAAATTAGATACATATTTACCATCATTAGATCGGCTCCAAGTTACCCCTTATCTAATGATCCCTTATCTTACGATTAGTGTGACCATATATACAGATCACCGTTCAATTAATTCACAATTCTATAAACAAATTAACTTGTTTATCTTAAAATGGCACCACTTAAATATCAATTAATCAAATAGCGACTTCAACCAAGAAGTCTTGATTTTCTCTAGGCACACGTCTCATAATCGTAATTGAGAAAAATGGTCTCGGCAATAGATCTCTCATATAGCAGATACAAAGCTGTCTCCTTATACGATCTTAACTCTATATTGAAATGGGAATGACTTCTGCTCGGATCGTGCGGCGCCGGCGCAGCTGCTTTGCTGCACTTCTGGCCACAGTGTTCCCACATAGACGACGCACTCAGATCAGATCAGCTCGGCTCAGTTTGGCTCAGGTCTATATTGGTCGACGTCGCCGTCGCCGTCGCCGTCGCCGTCGCCGTTGCCGTCTCCAAAGATAGACAGCTATCGATCAGCTGCACAGTTGGCAGCTCAGCGAGCTTAATGGAAGCCCGCCACTTAGCCGGCAGTTGAGTTTATAGACTTTAATTTATGCACTGAGCTCGAGGCACAAGACTTGGCCCCGGACGCGGCCTGCTCTCGCTCTCCCCCCTTGCTGTTCCCCCCCGCCCCGCGGTCGCCGGGTTGTCTCCAGCTCTGTCCCTGAATGCGGCTTAAGCTCTTGCGATCGAGATGCGTGCCAGCGATAAAAGTAATTTGCTTGATTTAATTTTAGTCAGCAGCTCACGAGACAACTAAACAGCCCCCGCAGCGGGCCGACTGACCTACCCCCCTGCACCCCCCTCCTACACTGTCGCCCCCCCCTGCCAGCGGTAGCATCCTGTTTGCCAGCTCTTAGTTTTCGGTTTTAGTTTTAGTTTTTAGTTTTAGTCGATTTTTTAATTAGGCAACCGCAACAAATTTTTAGCAAAGTTTCATGTTGCAAAATGTTTGCGGCGCATGTAAGTGGCAAATGGCCTGCCCCAAAAAACAAAAAAGAAAAATAAATAAATAAAGGCAGCAAAAAGCCAGCAACAACGACAACAAGAGGCAGCCCAGTCTAAAGCCAACTTCTAAAGTGGCTAATTGTGTTATGGCATAATTTACACGTTGTGTTTTCGGTTGCCACTAACAAGGCGCTGGACATGTGCCACTAGCAGCCACTTGAACAATTTTGTTGCACCTCAGCGAAGAGGTTTTTTCATTCAGCTTTATGGGGAATTTATGTACACGTACTTCCAAAAAATACACACATAATATTCCACTAAAAGCTGCTACGTTTACCTCAACAACTAATGGATTTCTGCAACTGATTTCTCTATTAACAAAAATAAAAAATCGTTTCGGGAGCAGCTTAGAAGATTTATAAAGCTGAGAATGGCTTCATTTAGCAAAATAAATTAAACTAGTTTAATAATAGTTTGTGAAAGCTTGTTTTGCTTTGAAATGTGCATTATTTTTATTTATTTATTGGCTGCAAATACACCTTTAGATTCAGTTCGTGAACCTGGTTTTCCACATCAAAAAGCACAGCTGTTAGTTGGGTAATCTCATTATCTACAAATTTGAGCTACATTTTTTCGAATTTCATTTGAAATAAATTTATACGCTAATAATCATTTTAAATAATATTTTGATCTTTTCAATTTATTATTAAAAAGCAAACGTATGAATTTCAATTAAGAGGTAGTTAAAGGTAGTTAGTGAAACAAAAAATATATTTGCGGTAGAAATTGCTCATTGTGCTCAAATAGGAGCTTACTTCTTTTTTTTTTTCTATAAAAAATTTAATTTAGTTTGGGTTTAAAATTTGCTTATTTTTTTTAATTATACTGATTCGGTTTCCAATTCCAAACTATATATTATAGCTTTATTTTAGTTCTATATACATACTCTACTCGATCTATCAGACTTTCCATTAAGATTGTATCGCTAATAGATGTAAAATTCGATAATCTTCACACTTGGGTAAATTGTCACTTGGGTTTTCCAATTAGAATATGCTTAGTTATCTTGTGATCTCAGCTAAATGCAAAACTTCTGACACTTTCTTTGGCACAGGTCTATGCCTGCTTAGATTTTTAACCATAACTGCCAGTTAATTTGCATTTGTTCAAGTCTTGGTCACAGCGACGTTTGTGATTGCCAGTATTTGATTATTTATCAGTGTCAACTGGATATGCCCCCCGCCACCCCGCGGACCCCTGTCCGGCCATATTGACTGATGTCTTCATAGTAGCCTCACGCACCTTTGTGATTCAGTCGCTGATTAGCGGGCTGGTAGCGTGGGAAACTGAAAGCGCTATCATCGGGTCTGAGAGTCACAGCTGCGGCATTTGATTAAATGCCTCGTTTTATTTCATATTTAATATGTGAAATTATTGACAGTCGATTAGGCAATGCAAACGACAAACAAACACCGAGACACAAAGAGACATGCAGAGAGAGAGAGACGCCGAGACCCAGACCGAGACTCGAGACTCGAGACTCGACTGTCGCTTGGATTGGGGCTGCCCGCATTTCAGCTGCTATCGCTATCTGCCATATGCCATATGCTGTATACGATATACATATATATATGTATATGCTGAGTACGCTGCGGTCAATATCAAAATTCAAATATCAATATTTACGCAGCAATTATGCAAATTAAGTTCAAGTCTAAACGGGCCGACCGATCGAGCGGTTCAGCGTTGGCTCACTTGGCTATGACGAAACGGCGCTGGCATCTCTGCTCGCGGGCCAGGTTAACAAGGGGTGATCAGGGGGGGTGGCTGTTATCGCCTGTTGGGCTTCAATTTAATTGTTCTAATTACATGGCTCGCAATTTTCTTGTTGCTCTGGAAATTCCGTTTAATTGCTCGTGGGAAAAAAAACGCATACGCAAATTATAAAAACGTTTTTCAGCGTGTCGCTTTGGCGCATGGCCATATTTGTTACGAGCTTGTTTTGGCCAAGTTTGCGGTGCCACACGCACAGCTTGACACCTGCCCAGCTGACGGCCACAGGCGCCGGTTCGGCAGCACTTACAGAGCTTTTGTTGTTGTTATTGTTACTGGTGCTGCTCCAGGCGCCAGACGGCTTTGTCTACGATTCTTGGTGGAGCTGGCCTCATAGGCCTTTTAGGACTGCCCGCTGTTGTTGCTTTCGGTTCTTAAATGTCAACAGAGATGCTGTGCTCAGAGATTTGTCGTTGCAGTTAAGTTACTGCCGCATTAGGCCTAATAAATATTAATATTTTTTCTTATAATTCCCAACTAGATCAAGTGAAAGCAGCTTAAAATTGAAAATTGAGAATCAAATTCTCATATACACCCAAGTCTCTTTTTACACAATATATGCAGATCTCAGACAATGCATATAACAAAAGAAATTGGCTAAAAGGAAAATTAGTAGATTGCTTCCAGACCTTAAAAAATCAACTTAAATGTACAGTAAATTGTAAATTGTAAAATTGATATAATTTGAGAGGGGTGAGAATAAAAGAAATTCATAGAGCGTTAAAAACATATTAACGGATGTTATTTAAAAACCGTGTTATTAATCTGGATGATCTGGAGAAATTAGATAAATTCCCATTTAGTTATGTAAAAAACAAACCTTAATAAAATAAAATAAATAAAATAAAATTCTTATATATATATTTTATATCTCTGCTTTTCGAAAAAACTTTTATATGAAATGCACCCCACTCTGTATATAATTTCATGCATATATCAAAACTTTATGTCCTCTAAAACTTTAATACCCTCACCTCATTATATTAAGCGTGCTTGAGGAAGGTGAGCAGCCTCGGCAGCTCATCCCCAACAAGCATAAGTGACAAATTTATGGCGCGTGTGTTGCAAACCACATAATTTGTCTGACTCTGACCCCAGCAAAGCGGCCCCTGACAAACCCTCCCCCCCTCCCGCCCCCCATGCACTGGATACATCCGAAAATCACCAAATTTATGCGCAACGCCCGCGCGCCAAATTAATGGATGCTTATTAATTTATAGCTATTTAAATGATCGTGAGGATACAACACTGGCAGCGGGGGCGGGGCAGCGGAAAATGACAACATTCCAAGGTTGATCCTGATGTTAGAGATGGAAACAATGGGCTTTAGAAACGTTTAGACTGTCTTGAGTCTGAATTTATTTAAAAAGAATTTAACAGGTTAAAGTGGGAAATTGAGTGTGATTTTAGTTAAATACATTTTTCGCTAAATGCAGAAAATATTGAAAATGACAATTTCTAACTAGTTAAAGCGGGAAATTTACGGGAGAGTTTGATTTAAATTTGATTTTGTTTTTCATTTTATATAAGGAAATAATTTTGTAATGTCAATTGTAATTCGCGACTAGTTAATCTACTACTTCTACTTTCTACGAACTCACGCGTGAGCGAACACGACTTTGAGCCGACACGCTCAGCTCTAGCTGGCAAGTCCGAACTTCCCTAATGAAGTCTGATCTGTCGCCTGTTCGTGTGTGCCTCGGGGCCCAAGTGTATTTAATTTACACCTGAGTCGCATCAGCGCGAAACCGAAAACCGAACTTGAACCTGAACTCCGCTTGACATCGACATCGGTTTTTGGTTTTTGTTATTGTTTTTGTTTTTTTTGGCTGTGGTTTTGGCATTGGCTTTGACTGGGTTGGGGCTGCATATAAATTAGCATCATGGGGTGAGGTCTGTTTCGAAAAATTGAAACATTTTTCGCGTTTTGCTTTTGTTTTTGCTTTTGCGCTCGCCTGGGCACATTTGAAAAATGAAAGTGTTTGGCTTGGTTGCTTTTTGCCTTCAGCCCCGTGCAGCTTGTGGCATTGGCTGGCCATAAATTAGCCCCAGCTCTTAACTGGACGCCACGCGGCTACGGCAAAAGCTGAAGCAAAGCAGCTTCGGCTTCAGCTTCAGCTTCAGCTTCAATTTCAGCTCATCGCATGGCGCGCTGTGTGGTCATCGAGGCCGGGCCAGGTCGAAATGGCTGGGGGTATGGGCACGAGGGTGCGGGTTGGGGTTGGGGGCTTCCTTTCTATGACTAAGCCCGCACAGCTGGCCGGGGCCGGTCGGAGAGCGATTGCATCGCTCTTTCTCCATTTGAAAATTACTATTATAGTTTTATGTGCTATTATTTGGGCATAAAGAAAACGCCAGCCCCCGCAGCGCTGGCCAAGACACACACACACACACACACACACACACACACACACACACACACACACACACACACACACACATGAACGCCGCCCGTTGCGGACTTTGCATAATCGAAGCGGCCAACAGTTCAAAAGCTGGCAAAACTTTTGCCAGTTGCCGTCGACGGCGGCATCTTGATTGGACCCGAGCTCAGTTGCAGCCGCAGTCGCAGTCGCCTGTAGGGTGGCAAGATTCTTAGCGGGCCGAGCCGGCGCCAAGGCGAAACCCCGAATTGTGCGGCTGCTTATCTTGCATCTGCCTCGCTGGCCAACAACATTTGCGCATGCGGCATGCCACACGAAACGCCGCCGTCGCCGCCGCCGCCGCCGCCGCCGCCGCCAGCCAGCAAGTTTTTGCGTATTCGGAGTCACCGGATCGAACTAATCTCTTGATAAGCAAACATTTGGCTGGCCTCCAAAACGGAAACTTGGTCATGGCTGCCGCAAAGTTCTCACAATTAAAATGCTCGCCCCGCGCCAGCATTCCGGAGCCGAAGTCGGAGCCATCAGAGGCTTGGAATGTGGCGGCAACTGTCAGGGCCATGCCCATGCCTCAGTCATTAGCTGAAAGACCCAGATCTGGTGTGGGCGTTGCGTAGCTCAGCAGCTTTGACTTTGTCGCCGATGTCGCCCCCTGTAAATGTCACTGCAACTGCCACTAGGCGCCCCAGCCGAGGGGCACTCAATCAAAACCAGTAGCCAAAGCAGCCAAAGCAGCCAAGGCAGCCAATGCACCGATGCAGGGCAGCCAACTGGAAATGTAACAGCTCAAGCCAAAGGCCAACTCAGCTGGATGGCGACAACAAATGCGCAACGACAACGCCAAAAGGGGGGCCGAGGGGCTTTGCTAAACAAGACAGGTTGGACAGGGATGGGATGTGCAAGTGGATCCTGTTTTAGGCACAGACTGAGCTAAGAACTGAAAAGAAGACGACTGACAAAACCCAAACCACGTTTAATACTTATTTTAATAGAACATTAAAGCTAATTTCAAAAGGTAAACATTTGCAGAAATTTTAAAATTAGTTAATCTAAAGATTAGTTTTAACTTAAGTGATGATATTTTGAAATCCAAAAATATTTTTGAAATTTTTTTTGAATGAATTTTGAATAAGATTTAAATGCAGAACTTATAATTGTTTAAAATCATCGACTAGAAGGATATTCTTGGATAAAATTTCAACACGACTTTTGACAAATTTAAGTACAGAATAAATCTACTCAAATGGTGAACAAACGTTTAAAAATTGGAAAAGAGCATTAACTGGCAGGTCGGAAAATTTACAAATTTGTGTTATTTTTGGGCTGTCAAAAATTGACAGCAAAGGGTTAAGGGATCCTTTAAATCGATTTAAAAATTGTTTTTTTCCAAAAAGAAATCACATCAATGCAGAATCAAAATAAGGATAATGACATTGAACTAGTTTTTGACAAAGCCAAGGTAATTGCAAGACAGAAAATCCTTTCGAAACATTATGTTTTAAGTGATTTACAGTGATAGAACGGATATGGAGTGAACACACACACACACACACATACATACAGATTAAAGGAATACAAAAACATCTATATATTTATGTACTTATGGCCACGCCCCGTCAAAGAGCGCACGCCCACGCAACGACTGCAATGGCAATGGCAGCGCGGATGAAGAAGAGGAAGAGGAAGAGGAAGGCAGGAGGAAGGAGGAGGCTGAAGAGCGAAAGCAGCGCAAATTATTTCTCACCATTTATCTGTAAAAATTCGCATATTAAATAAGCGTGCAACCCAAAATTATCACGGACCTGGCATCAAGGCAGCCCCAGACCGGGCCGGGCAGGGCCCGAGAGCCAGGCAAACACTCGATCGTAATCTGTAAGTGTTTGCAGCGGCACACGTAGCCGACGCCGACGCCGACGCCGACGCCGATGTCGATGTCGATGCCGATGCCGATGCAGATGCCATTGACTCGAATGGAGCAGCTAGCCGTGGAGTCGAGTCCATGAAGCTATTCAGCATTTATTTGTTTTTGCGCGTACGCAAAGGATATGCCGAGCAACGCCTACTCGGGCGAAGGAGAAGGGGTAGGGAGAGGAAGGGGGGGGGGGAGGGAAGGGGCGGGAGTAATGGCAATGCAACGCAGATGCCGATGCGAAAGATGATGATGATGATGTCGACAACGATTGCGATTGCGCGTTTGGATTACAATAATTTAACATCATCATAATAAAACAATCAACGTAAGCATTTAACTCGCCAAAGAGAACCCAAGCGAGTGTGTGTGCTTGTGTGTGTGTGTGTGTGTGTGTGTGTGTGTGTTTATGCTTAAGTCGATACAAATCGCATATGCCAAAAGGATAAAGGCTGCACAATAAATTGAGAGGTCATTCTTGCCACGGCGACGTGGATGGCGCTTGGCCAGGGACGGCGACTGCGACTTGTGCCAAAGTAATTGATGTGCTCGCCTGACCTGTGGGAGTTTACGAATCACAGATTATCTGCCGCAGACAATGGTGGTGTGCCCCAACCTCATGTCGTCGCTGCCACGTCGCGCGGCTCCGCGCCGTGTCTCCAATGGTTACGCCTACCCGGCTAGAAGACATCGTTGTTGTCGACTTTGTTTTCCGACTCCGGCTGAATGCGCCCAACTCCGAGTCGAGTGCGAGTCGATAACGCGCCGCGTTTTCATTGATGTGCTGCTGATATGCAAAGCCAAAAACAGGTGGCGGTTGTTTCTCTCTCGCTCTCGCTCTTCCTCTCTCTCTCTCTGTCTCTGCTGGCGGGCGACAAACGCTGCCCGCTAACTAAATCGTAATATGCAAATCGCAGCTGGTTGTGCAATCTGCTCGCTGGCTCCCATGCTCCCATGCATTTGACCTCGCCTGGTCTGAAAATGTGTGAAAGGCTTTAAGGCTAAGGCGATTCGATTTGAGCCCCGAAACCAAAGCCAAAATGTTGCCTGGCTAATTTATCTGACTCATGCCAGTTGTTGTTGCTGTTGTTTCGCCGTCTCATTGTTGCTGTTATTCTCGCTCTTTCCAGGATGCGTAGGCCGCTAAATAAGTGCGGCAAATTATATGGAGACAAGTGCCACGACATGGCCGGAAACCGAAAGGAACAACCGCGTGGGCAGTCTCTCCGATAATTGAAGGTGTTATCATCTCTGCTGAATGGTGAGTCTGAATGCGAGGCTCTATCAAAAATTAATATATATTTGTGCTTTTCAATAAAATCGAAAAGGGAATTTTATAGTTGCTATACGAATTAGCTATAGAAAGTGTGTGTGTGTGTGAGAGCATAAGAAGAATATTAATGTATTTAGATTTGTACCCAAAATATCAGAGAAGTCAGATAAACTTTAAAATGATTTACCTGAATATTTCTTGAGTAACAGCTTCACTTCCTACTTTACTTTTACGAAGCAGCTACAAATTGAAAAAAGGCAGAGGACTCTTACCTGATTTTAAACTAAGCTTATATTTGTTTTTGATTAGATATCTGTTTTATTTTTATTTTGATTAGATATTCATAAGACTTTATGTTTTGTTACGATATGATTTATATAAATCCTTCATATCAGCACCAAAACATAGGAAATTAGATTAAATTTCCATCTCTAAATAAGCTTCTGCTTGTGAGAACATTTTTGGTTTGATTGATTAGCAGTTGAGAGATGATCTCGGCCTTATACCCTATAAATAGAGCCACAAGGCATGCATATCGCATTTTATTGTGTTTGTCTTGTAACTGGCACGTCATCTATATAACGTATAGTTATTCATCTCTCACATTGGCTTATCCAGCAGCATCTTGGCAACAAATAATCAAGTGATGGGCTTGTCTTTTGGTTTGTACTCTTTTGCATTTTGTTTAATGTTGAAATTAACCCGGGGTCTGAGGCAATTTTGAATGCGATTGTGGTCCGTGATACGCCACGGACTTGCATATATGTATGGCAAGGCATATATCCGCTTGACAGTGCGCGCATAGATAAAGCCAGACATAAAAGAGACTGAGGCTAGAAACCTGCCAAGATGCCGAGATGTGCCATTTATGAATCGCTGTTGCTGCTGCTGCTGTTGCTGCTGTTGTGGCAGCCACCCACAAATATTTGACTTCTCACCTACAATAAATAAAACAATAAACCAGAGTTGTACAACTGGCCAGACAAATGCGAATACGAATGCAAAATACGTTGCATATTCAATAAATTTCTTGTTTGTTTTAACTATATTTGAGATCTTTATCGTGTATCGAAATGCAAGGCACCTAGACACACACACACATACACACACACACACATATTCCGCTGGCCATTGTATTGGTGTTGTTGTTGCTGCATTTGCATGCCAGTGGGTGAAACCAGCGAAACAGCAAAAAGTACGGCAACAAACGCCTGTCACGCTTGGCTAAAAATGGTAAAAATGACAAATGTTTCACAGCGACCAAAAAACTGCAGCAGCAGCAACAACAACCACAAAAAAGTTCAATTTCTTAGCGCAGAACATGACAAGCATGAAACTATCCGAAACTATTGTAGCACCAGAAACAAACCAAAAAAAAAAAAACAGTATGTAAAATAATAACAAAGAGACACATGCACACACACACACTGATACACACACACACACACACACTGATACACACACACACACACATGCGCGCGACAGCATTTTGGCTGCAGTTGCCGCTTTGCGCAGGCTATGCAAACAAAAGACTTAGGCAACAAACTTGCAACGTAGAAACGGGCAGCATCCAGCTTTGGCTGGCATCATTATTATCAGCAATTTGTGCCTTTTATTGCCCGAAATTGTTCAACGTCCAGTAATAATGTTAAAACTCGTAATAATAATGCCCGAAAAAAATTTGTTTATTTTTTTTTTTTTTTTTTTTGCTCTTTCTTTTTTTTGCCGCTAGCGTTAAGTGCATTATTGGAAAGCTTCGGAAAAACTTGGGAAAATTTGTATTAAAAATAATACATGAAAGATGAAGCTAAGATGCCCTATTATTGAGTTAAATCGCTAGAAGTAGATAAAAGAGTGAGAGTATATCAATTTTGGTAAAATGAAAAATATTTAATATTTGATTTAAACACCCTTTTTTGTA
Source organism: Drosophila sordidula (assembly GCA_035047465.1). Classification (NCBI taxonomy): domain Eukaryota; kingdom Metazoa; phylum Arthropoda; class Insecta; order Diptera; family Drosophilidae; genus Drosophila; species Drosophila sordidula. The sequence continues at coordinate 6,008,231 of JAWNPQ010000185.1, read as the reverse complement.
AGTTTCTTAAACTTTCGATAACACTCAACTGCTAACTGGCTGGCAGCTTGTCATATGCCCCAGCCTGGCTGTTAGGGTATTCACACAGCGAAGAGGACGCCTGATAATTTAGCATACTTACGGCTTTGCGATTGCCTGCAATTTGTTTTGGGCACCACCTACAACTGCGCTCTGCTCTGCACTAGCGGTAAGAGGTCGTCCCTCCCATGCAACATGCCCAGCCCCCCACCTCCACTGCCCCCCCCTTTTGCTCTGCTCAGCTTACAGCTGCCCGCAGCTTCCATCTACCATCTTCATGTGTGTTGGCCATAAAAATCAAAGTGGGCTGGCAGGCGATTTGCTCTGTTGTCAGTTTGTTGCTGTTGCTGTTGTTGTTGTTGTTGTTGTAGTTGATGTCTTCATTATAATTTCTATATGCGCAGCCTTTATATCTATATATAAATATAAGTATCTACTTATATGCGGCCAGGTCTTGAACTTTATCATCGTTGTCTTTGGCATCGATATTTGTGAAATAATTTCACTGGCCAGCTGTACGCGTGGGCTGCTCTTGTTGTTGTTGTTGTTATGCACTGGAAAATTGGTTAAGCCCATATGTGAAGGGCTCTTGCCGGCGCTGGCAGATTGCCTGCCTGGCTGCCTGCCTGTCGCTCATTTGTTTTCACTGACATTTCCAAAGCCGGATAATTGAGATATTTTGCAAATGATTGCCGCCGAGTGTAAAAGTTGACAGGTTTAGCTAGGTGCGAGACGGCCAACACGGAGTGTTAAGCCACGTTATAAGCTGCTAGCGTAACGTTAAGAGCTTCTCCTTATATTTATAAATACACACATACACATCATTAATTATTAAACAAATTGAATAGTCTAACGACGCTGGTAATTTATTGTTGTTGCTTCGTTTTATGACCTCCACTCCACGCGAATTGGGTCCACTCTCAAGCACTCCACTCACTAACAACTCGCTGTCATTTGCACTCATAGTACAAGCAACTAATTTAATTTTCATTTATCACAACAACTAATTAATTTCCCGCTGAGCTTTTTATTCGCCCGCCCGCAAGTAAATGGACACAATCAGCAGCGAGTCGATTGTTCGTGATGTTGTTGTTGTTGTTGTTGCTGTTGTTGCTGCTGCTGCACTCGAGAGTTGGACATTTTAATTATTTAAATGCAGCCGAAGGCTAAAGTTCTACAAGGCGCAGGCGAAACGCAAACGCAAATCATAGCTCATAAATCCATCAAAACTAAAAGTGAGCAAAACAAAAACAGGAAAAACAAAACAAAAATGCTGCATAAATATTTTGTATCTGCAAAGAGGCCAGCGCCAAAGTGCCATGCAAATGTTGTACAACATTAAAGCGTACAAGAACAATCAAAACATGAATGCCTATTACTCTAATCCAATGCTGTTCTTGCTGTTGTTGTTGTTGTTGTTGTTGCTGTTCTCGAGAGAACAATTGTTTTAGTAGCAATTGTTGTAGTGGCTGCCGTGGCAGCTGCCGTTTACCACGACCACTCGGACAAAATGCCGTGACCGTGAATTCCTTGGAATAATCGCAATTTGCAATTGCCATAATATTTTTTATTTTTATTTTTGTTTCTCTCTCTCTCTCTTTATGATTTATTAAACGCATTCGACTTGGCGGCTGTCTATAGGGCACTCGACCCCGACGTGCAGCCGGACTTTTTGTATTTGCCAGCTCTTGAGCTGGTGGCCGCAATTAAATTGTGACTTTTGTGCTTGCATTCGCTGGCAATTTATTAAAAATGCATTAAATAAACAAGTCGCGGGCTATTACAAATTTCATAAATTCTTAAAAACAAAAGACTTAGGCAACGAACTTGGCCGGCAAATACGACCGCGAAACGCAATTTATGAATTATTATTGGCTGTCGCCCGTGTGCGCAGCACTCTTGACAGTTTACAGTTTTTAATTAGTTGCACGCAACGTAAGCGACAAGTGCGGTTTCACTGTGGCACAGTGAGGCGAAAGATGTGGGAAAATACAAATGATTGTTGGCTTATTCGATAAGCAGGTACTTGGCACATATCTCAGGGTTGTCTTCTAGCCAACTGCTTGGGCCTTTTCCCTCTTTGCCGATTTTGGACCACTGTGCGCTCTGCGCCTCTGCATAATGACTAATTACTGCACAGCTTCCAACGTTGTCCGCGACGCGAGCACGCGATGTCAGCGTTATGTTTGGCCCAAATGGCTGCTGCACTTGCACATGTCTGGCCAAAATCCATATAGCCAACAATTTGTTGCACAGTGGCAGCCACTGTTGCTGCTGGGGCTAATTAAAAAAGTGTCATCAAAGTGTGGACAGCGCACGTTGTGGACATTTTGTGCCAGTTGCGTGTCAAAAGGCAGCATAAAAACGCAGACTTTAATGCCGCATGCAGCCCCACTGGGTGGCATTTTGTGGCAGCGACAAGCACATTGGCGACTTTTAGGCAGCACAAAGGCACAGCACACATGCTGCCCCAGCGGAGTCGACTGGTATGCAAACTATATATATTCCCATGAACATGAAAACCACTTGCTACAAATTGTCTTACAAGAGCAGCCACTAAAAGCGCAACATTTTAAACGGATGCAGATAACGATCGTCGAACACAAATGGTGCAGAAATAAACACGAGTGTAGATGCAAATCAGATGATAAGAGCGCGGTGCGACGGAGCGGGAGCGGGAGCGTTTATGGCAAGCGGATGGTAGCTGGCTGTTGTTGCCGCCGCTGCTGCGGCTGCTTAACCCATGACTGCCCGGCGTTGTCCAGTTGTCCATCAGCCGAGCATAAATTGGCACTATGCAAATTAAATTATCAACTGCAATTCGAAACGAGTTTCGAAGCCAGCAAATTACTGTCAACAACGCCGTCCAGCCGCCAGCTCAACAAAATGCAACGAATGCGCCGCTTATTACCAAAGAGCAGCCGCTGCCCGCAGGAACCGCACTGCGGCTCGCTGCTCGCCAAGATCTCGGGCCAATTATGTGTAAGACTGGCAGCCAGCTGGCCAGCTGGATCGATTCAATGGTCGCATCATTATAATCACGTGTTGATTGCTTTTTAAACTCTGCCAGTAAATGAGCAGTTGCTGGCCAGACTGCTGCCTGCCTGCCACTAAGTGGTCAAGTGGTGCCAGTGCTTGTTTTCTTGCCCGCCAATTTCCATGCGAACAAGCGCCGGCTATAGAGCCGTAAATTTGTATTATCTCCTGTGTTCTGGCTTCTTTATTTTTGTTTTTGTGCGCCGGCCTTGTTAGCAATTGTTGACAATTAGATGGCCCCGGCGCCAGTATCTAGTCCGAACCTGTTGACACATTATCCGGCCTGTGTTATTAAAGGCGCCACAGAAGCACAGGCCGGAGCAGAGGAGCAGAGGATCAGCGGCAGAATCAGCATCAACGTATGCCAACTCTGTCCCGCTGTTGGTCACTTGGCCAGTTGGTCAGGCCCGCTGAGGCATTTGGTCATTCAGTTGCCAGTTACAAACTTATAATCAGATAAAGTTGAGCAGCATTTCATTTTGGTCGCCGCCTGTCAACTTTTACACTTGTCAGGCCAATGGCCAACGACGGCCGGGCAAACACTGGCAACACCCCCGCACCACCGCACCACCGGCCGCCAGTCAGCCCGTTTAAGGCATATCAAATGCATTTGAGTGTGTCTAACGAAGTCTGCAAATATTAGCGTTGAGTTTGTCAGATTTATGAGCAAATCTGCATGCTGACCGAGTCGAGTCGCGTCGCGTCGCGTTGCGTCCAGTTCCAATAGTGTGTCCGAGTCGGAGCTGCAGTGGAGGCCATGGCGTTAGCCATAAGTGGAACACGCCGCTGTATTCGTCAGTGTGTGTGTGTGTGCTTGTGTGTGTGTGTGTGTCGCCCCCGCTATGGTTGCGCTTTTCAAGCCGCAAACATTTGTAAAAAGGCGTGAAAATAATTCAGCGTCAAGTGACAGAAATGCCACACACATGGGCCAACGGGCAACCGGCAACGTGCAACGTGCAACGTGCAACGGGGCTTCATGCAACCATTTAGAGAAGGGTACAACTTTCAGAAAAACTCATTTAATAAGCGTGGACCTATTAAAAAAAATATATCCCGGAACAAGTGTGCAAAATAATTGAAAAACTCTTTCATAACATTTTTTATTGCGTATTTATCAGTTCGATCCTTAAACTCGTTTCTAAAGATCTTTATAAAAATGAACAACAGGCTCGTTTTATACATTTTGGAAAAGTCAAACATTACATAAAAGAGGTGAATAAACTATGTGCAAATTTTATTAATATTTATTGGACACACGGGTAATACCCTACATTACCTAGAGCGCAGTAAATATTGAAAATATGTGTATATGCAGGAACCAAGTGACACTTGTGTGAAAAATGGGTGAAAAAAGCCACGCGCATGAGATTAAAATTGGTAGAAAGCTGTATTTAAATTTTAAAAATATTTTTTGGATCAAAAATACACTGATAATACCCTACTTAGGGTAAATTAAATATCCAGTAAATGTGAAATTTGTGAAATTCTTTTTTATAATATTTTTATCAGGCAGGTTTTCGAAGGATCTTTAAAAAAATGCACATGAGGCTCGTCTTATCAGTTTTGAAAAATTCACACACACAAGCGTAAAATAGGTGGAATTTTAATAATAATTATTGGACAAATACAGATGGTAATTAAAATATATATATTTCCAGAAAGTTCATTATCTAAATTCCCTTACCTAAATCCCCTTCAGTATCGCACCATAAATGAATTGCGATCAAAATATTTTTGTTTTAATCACGCTGTCATCTCTAGAGCAGGGACGCGTGCGAGTCTTGCGGTTTGAGTCGATGATTCATTGGCTAGACCACAAGATTGCGGTCAGTGCGTGTGCGCAGCGAAATCGATTTGTGGAATGCAATTCACGGCGTCACAGACCAGACCCCGAGTCCCGGCCAGCGGCGGGGAGGGGGCGGCCGCTTCAACTTGACGCTAATAGCGGTCAGTTATATAAAGCGAGTGACACCCACGCACACACACACACTCACACACACGACGTTGCTTTCCCAGCAGAGTCGGTTTGGGGCAACATGTTGCCAGGCGTTTGTTGTCAACATGCCATGTTGATAGCGCTGTTTAATGATAGCCCGAGTCGACAACACACGAAAAAACACGGCAAATGTCAACTGCTTACCAAATTTGGCCAGCGAATTGTGTCATAATTTGTTGGCAGCGCCACCTAGCGTACAAAAAGACCAACAAAAAAAAAAAAAAAAAACCCCCCAAAAAGAAAAAAACAAAAACATACTGAAATTATGCCTCAGCTGAGCGATCAGCGCACAGTAATCACCGATCACCGATCACTGAGCAAATGGACAGTTGGTGGGGTTCCAGGCGTGCGCTTTTACCTTTTCGGACAGTTCGCCTTGGGGCGGAGCTCGGCAATCGTCGGGGCCGGCAATCGTGCAGCGGGTCGTGACAAATTTAACCTAATGATCCGAAATTATTGCACCTTAATTGCCTCGGCTAGTGACTGCGACGGCGGCTAAATGGAAAATCGGCTAGCAAATATTTAGAGAATTTTATTTATACTTTAAATAATTTTTACACCATGGCCCGCAGCTCGCCATTTGCTTGACAGCCGACAGGGACAGCAGCCAGCTGACTGGACGGGTCGGGCTGGGAGTGCGATTGGGACTGCGGCTGGGACTGCGGCTGGGACTGGCGCTTGGCAGGCTGGCCGGCCGGCCGCTTAGGCTTAAAGCCTCTGTCCGACTTCCAGTAAAAGTGATTTGTAGTTTGGCCAAAATGCTTTACAGCTAGCAGCCTGTTGGCCTGTTGGCTGCTCTGAGTTATTTTGGCGGCATTTAACGGCCGTTGTCTTTCGGTAGTAACTGTTGACAGTTGAATGCTCGTCGAGAGTTGCATGTCAGATGCCGTCGAACCGTGCAACAGTTGCAAGTTGCAAGTTGCAACAGTTGAACAATTGGCGGCCTTTTTGGCCGGCGTGTAAAAATTTACACGACCAGCAACAAGCGGTAACACATTTTATGACCTTTTGCAGTTGCTGCTTTGCTTTTTGATACTGATAGCCAAAACTGAGCAGAACATTTGTTGTTGTTGCCGTTGCTGCTGCTTTTGTTGTTGCTGTTGTTGTTGTTGCCGCTGCAACTGCTGTCATGTTATGAAAACGCAACCACAAAACCAAAACTGCGGGCTGTTTGGTTACCATTTGCAATTGTTGCATTCGTTTTAGCCATTTGCCGTTTGCCACGTTGTTGATGTTGTTGTTGTTGTTGTTGCAAAGTTCAAAATGTTGGCCTGGGTTGGGTCAGCCAACCAATGTTGACCAGGTGCCTGTGAAACATCGATTGAATCTCGACTCGCGTTGGTAACTTGAGACCGCCTCCAATAATACAAGCGGCCGTGTAATCAGATCAATTAAAACTAATTGTGAGTATGTTCTAAGAGGGGTGAAGGGGGGGATAGGGGGTGGAGGGTGCCGAGGTGTTTGTGCGCAAATAAAATATGTATTTCTTGCTGCTAAAGTTATTCGTGAGAATTATTTGTATCTATGGACAGATCGTTATATAATGTGAGGAGATGGTAAAAAATTATAAACAGAGATTAATAAAAGTAATATAATTTAGAAGTGATATCTTCTGATGGGAATGAATGATATACATGTGTGATCAAAGAAGATAACAAAGCCTGATTTCGCCAATGAATGATATATAAATGACTAAGAATGATTAACATTTCTTTGGATGCAAACGAATGATATACAAGCTCATGGATGAAAAAGAATTATGCGCATATATGTGTGTGATGAAAGAAGATACCAAAGAATTCATAGATTCGAATTTGAAGAAGGAATGAGTTTGCAGGTCTATGCATGGAAGAAACTATAGATTCACAAATGAATATACATATCTATAGAAGCGAATAAATGAGATCGAAAGATACACAATTATTTATCTGAGATGAGGTGGATTTGGATTTTATGTAAGCAATAAACTTAACAGTAAAATGTTGACTAATATGTATATAGTGGGGTATATCTGCATTGCCAGAAGGTGGCCACAGGTCCAACTCAAGTGGGAAAAAGGTTATTTTACCAAGGTTAAATATTTGTAAGGGGTATATCAGAGCTATATAGTTCTATCTTTAGCCAAACTTTAGCGATCTAGTCGAAAGTACGCATGTTTTCCAGAGTTTCACAATCGCACAATTTTGCAAGTTTCCTTACTCTTATCAAGTGCTCATATCAGACTCCATCCCAGCACGCTATCTAAAGCCGCCGCCGCGCTTATTAACTACAAGTAGCTGTGGTCATGCTCTAGTTTCGAACTACTTAAGCTGTTTAAGCCGATTTCGGCGGCTGCAATCAGCGCACAGCTTCCACTAATCCTCCACAGTTTACATCTCCGATGGCAGGCCACAAATCAGTGCATTACTCGACAAATGCCAAGTCTAACGAGTTTCGAGCACCTACTAATAAAGCCAACTTAAATAAAGCCACAAAATTAAATAAATTATGACAAATATTTGAATAAAAATTCAAAACTCTAAGCCCAATATCTCGCCAAGTCAAATCTAAAGCCGGAGCGCCACTTGGCTGCACACACAATGCAACTGAAAGTGAAATTTATTGGTCGTAAATCGTTAGACAATATCGATTAGTTGTTGGGTGGGTGTGGCCCGGGGAGGCCATAAAAACGGCAAATGGCAAACGGCAGCCGCAGCCGCAGCCGCAGTCGCCGTCGCCGTCGCAGCCATAGAGTTGCGCCCCAGAGTTGCCGCCCGCTGCTTGTGGCGAATCAGCTGCAGGTGCATAAATTAAAGTGCGAAAATTCTAATATTAATGATATGGGGGCAGCAAACAGCTCGGGCGCCCATTATGCGAGTGCTAGCAGCTAGCAGGAAGCCAAAAGTTGTTTCAACTAAATGTTAGCTAACATGCAATGACTGCCACACACACACACACACACTCACACACACACAGCTGGTAGTGGTAATTGATTCAATGTGTGCGCTGTGTGTGGGAAAGTTCATTTGCAACGCCCACTAATAAGCTGGAGCAGTCCATAACAATACAATTCTATTGTTATACCCTACAGAGCTGCTGTTGTAGTTAAATTCTAATCGAGTTTGTGGGCTCTTTAAAAAATGGTGTGCATTTATAAATGTCTAGCATGATCTGAACATTTTAGAGAACCTAAAAAAAAAATAATTAAGGTGTCTATAAATAAAAGAAAAATGTAGAAGTCTTGCATTTGAAAATAATGATGAACATACATACAAATTAAAAGTAAATAAAACTTTTATAAAGAAAAAAATAAATATAATGCATTTGAAAATAAGAGGAAATGTCCTTTGCTACTTCCGGCAGAAGCTTATGCATTTTTAGTTTATGCAAAAAACAAATAAATTATATAAGAAAAATTTGTGTTGCAAAAATTTGTCTTTTCTGTAGAAGAAAACATTTAAGTGCAGCTTGTGAAGCGCTTTCCCAGCTGCAAGTGTATTTAAAGTTCGCAAGTTGCAGCAAATGCTTTTTCCCATTATGCTTACCATTTAAGCGGAGCCAAGCGCTAACGAGCAGTGGCAGTATCTACAAAAACAGCAAAAACGGCGACAACTACAACAACGACAACAATTGGCAACCGGAGTCGGCCATTTATATAGCAATTAATAAGCAACTACCCATACATATGTAGATATGGCAGTTGTGGTATAGTTAATCAAATATACACAAGTACTTGCGATATGTGTGTGGCATTTAGTTGCGGCAAGTTCGTTGCCCAAGTCTTTTGTTTTGTTGCTGGGAGCACAGAGCGCAGGCCGCTTAAACAATCCGTCATACGATTAGTTGATTTAATTTAGATTCTTACTGAGGGCCCATTGACAGTTTATCGGCCCGGCCTAGGAAATGTTTTCTGCGCCCCTTTTTCTGCTGTCGTCGTCGCTGGCTCGTTTTTGGCTGCCTTGTCGATGCTGCGCAGCGATAAAGTTGTCAAAGCAATTTTTGGCTGGCTTTAAAAATTTTGTATGTACGCCTGCCTGGCAACGAATGGCAATGTTGTTGGCCAGGCTGCCAGGTTGCCAGCATTTTGGCTTCGCCTGTTTTCGCCAGCCTGTTGCGAGCTGTTGAATGTCTAATGTCGTGACTCGATTAATGAAATGTTGCGCCGCAGCAGCAGCGGCAGCGGCAGCAGCAGCAGCAACAACAACACGAACGACAAGGAAAATGCAACAAGAATTATAAAAAGTTATAATAAAAGCATTGACAGTCGCTTAATGGCCAACTATTGTCGCTGGCAGGCGTTTCTAATAAGCCACTTTAATGGCCAGGCTAATTAGATATACAGGCACACACACTCGCCCGATCAATCTGCACTCGGAGAGAAAGAGAAAGAGAGAAGAGAGAGAGAGAGATGTTATCTATTCTTTCACATTTATTCTTTGAGTTGAAAGTTCACGACGAAGCTTTGCTTTGGCCCTGCAGTTGACAAAACCGATCATCAATTTCAAATTAACGCACTTGATTGCCTTAATAATATAGCTATAACATCCAACAACAACAACCACACTCATTGTTTAGACAATTCGCTGGCAGCTCTATCAACATCTTCATAATAAAACAATCAACGCACAATCGACGCCAAGATCAAGTGACTTTCCATAGACAAAGCTCCATCTGAGACTCTGTCTCAGACTCAGACTCAGACTCCAGTCGCAGGCCTCGACTAAATCTCAGCTAAAAGTCTCATCCTCATCCTCATCCTCACTTGGCTGAATGTTGGCATTTCCTGGCATTATGCGCGCTAAATTGAGAGGTCAACTGTGCGAGTGTGCGAGTGTGTGTGTGTGTGTGTGTGTGTGTGTTTCCTGCCTGAATGTCTGCATGTCTGGCTGTCCGCCAGTCTGTCTCAGTCCGTGGCTTTTGGGCCTGTGCCAAAGTAATTGATGTGCACGCTTGACCTGTGGGAGTGAACATATTGCAGATAATCTGCAACGCAGACAATTGCCTCAATGAATTTTTTATAAGTCGCCGCAGCGCAAAATAAATATGTACACAATTTTTTTCTCAACTTTTTTTTTCTCTCTTTTGTTGTTGTTATTTTCATCATGCCCCATAGTTGTAAAATGTGGCCCATTGTTTGCTTCTACGACTAGCTTTGCATTTGATTAAGCGCCAGGCAGTGTTTAAATATTTATTGCAGCGTTTATTAAACGCTTTTCACCACACAGCTCATCAAATGCCAGTTTTGTTGTTGGTGCTCTGGCTTTTAAGACAATGAAATATAAAAGAAATTCCACTCACCGCAAATTAGCCGCATTGGGACACAAAAAACAGACATCAACCGAAAATAGCTAACGTGGGCGTTTATAGATTTATGTTAAAAAATAAAAACTTGAAAGAGAATACTGCATTAATTTTTAAGCCAGCTGGCATGTTGGAGCTGCCAGCGCAGGTTTATCATTCACACATGAACATGTATTTTACATTTTTAAATAAGAGAAATTCTTGTGATAATACAGCAGAATAAAATTAAAAATATTTTTTTAAAAAATCAACACTTTATATTATTTCTTACACAAATGTGTATTAAATGTTTTTCTTGTGAGCTTAAAAAAATATATATTTTCCTTTTTTTACAATTATTTATTCAAGATTTTTAGGGGCTTGTTGAGTTTATGTTAATTTTTTATATTTTCTTCCTTTGATATGAATTTCAATTTCCCAAATTTCAAAGCTCACCTCGTAGTTAAATCCCACACCCGTCGCCAACCGTAAATGATTTAACGAGCGCTCATAAATGTTTCATAAAAACAAAGAAAGAAAAAAGACAAAAAAATCATATAAATTTGGTACGCATCATTTGAAAACTCATCACCACGAACTTGGCCAGCGTTCGGTTCGTCGTTCAGTCAGTTGGTCAATCAGTCAGTCAGTCAGTCAGTCAGTTCAAGCACAACTTCAGGCCGTACTCGTGTTTGTTTTTCCTGTTGTCTTACAGAAAAACATTTCTAATTAATTAGTCGAGGTTAATGTGCCGCTATTAATAAAAACGCTTATTTATGGTGCTAAAAATACAAATTCCATATATATGTATAAACATACGTATATAAATTGAAAACTTTCACCCAGACACGCTGATTGCATAATTCATAATACGGGCCTAGAGCAAAGATTGATCTAGCTTTATATGTTTTTTTTGTTGTTGTTGTTTTGTTTTTATTTAGTTTGTTTGATTATGTATATTTATGAATTATGCAGGGGGCAAGTACAGTTGACACCATAAACACTTAATTAACGCGTTGCTTTTTGCCTCAGTTTTTGGCTTGGATTTGCTTTCGGGGCATCGAGGCTCCTTTATGGCCAGGCATTCACTTTGCTGCGGCCATTTAAGGCTATCTGGGCGCTGTTTGTTGGCCATATTACAGCCGGGCCGCAGTCGGACACAGGTTCAGCCTCCTTTCTCAGCTCCAGCTCCAGTTGATAATGATGAAGGCGCTGGCCATTTAGAAATGAATATCGCGGGGGCAGTTTCTATTTCTGTAGCCGTTGCTGCCTGTTTCCCATGATAACTGTACTCGCCAGCCAGCCAGCCAGCCGGCAATTGTCTTGCCAATTTGCCGCAAAACAACCTGTCGTCGCTGTCGCCTGTCGCCTGTGCTGGCCAAAATGGAACTCAGATCGCGCCGATATCAGCCTTCAGAATGCGACATTTCATTGTCTTTGCGGGCAGCCCAATAAATTGGGCTTAGATTTTGTTTTTTTTCCTTCATGCAATTTAATTAACGATTACTTATCACTGATTATGTCAGCTGGCAGTGAGAGTGAGAGCCTGCTCGGCAGGGGGGGGCGGGGGGGGGGGAGCGCCCACGCAGTTATATCAGTTGTATAAAGAGAAAAATGCGTTGCGTGTTGAGTTTTCTAATTGGATTTTACAATTTTCACACCACAATGCCTGAAAATGGCTCGGACCGAGTGCCCGACTCCAACTGGCTGTCAACCATTTCGAGACGCTTCAGCGCCGCATGTGGGCAGATCATTACCAGTGTGGTTGTTGTTGTTGCCAGTGTTGGTATTCGTGCAGTTGTTGTTGCCGTTGTTGTCGCGGCTACCGTTTGCAGCCTCTCTTTGTCCAGCCATAATGGAGTGTGACTAATTAATAAATTAATTTCGGCGTTGTCTCATTTGTAATTTCAATTTGTCTAATAGGATTTCATGTTTTGACCATTTTGGTCTCGACAAGCTCGCCGCCGAGTCGGCCATATTATAGCCCCAGTCTCAGCCCCAGTCTCAGTCTCAGTTTCTGCTTAACTCGACACCCGATGAAGTTATTTTTCCAAGCGTCTAATTAAGCGTGAAGTTGCGACTTAAGAGCTGCCGTTAAACTGAATCTTTATGTAGGCGCTGAATGTTTAATTCGCCGATTTTAGTACGTGTGAATGTTATTGAGTGTGTTTCTTATAAGTATTTGAAATAGCTTCAGCTTGCTCCGCTCGCCGCAATAAAACATTAAATGCGCAATCAGCTTATCAATCAATATGTTTCTTGATTTATAAAAAGCGAATTGAGTGTTATCTAAAAATACTAGCCTTTGAATTTTCTAAAATAAATACAAATAATTAATTGTAGATATAAAATGCCAACTAGCTTAGAAGAGTTTAAGAAATTTTGTTTTCAATAATTAATTTTCTAAAATGCACATATTTTAAATCGGGAACGACCATGAAAAAGAATTTTATCAAACATGAAAATCTGTTTATTTGTTTGCTGAGTTATGCGAATTTAAATTTAATCTTACTGATAATACTATATTATATAGAATATAGAAAGAAAAAAAAAAAGGAAATATGCTTTTTTCTCAAAAATATTTTAAAAACTACATTTGTTGAAATGCATAAACTTTAAATGCAGAATTAATCTACCGAAGAAATCGTGAAGAAAATGTCACCAAGCTCAAAAGTCGGTTAAGATTTGACAGGGCTAAGACACTCTGCAGTCCCTTCTGACTTAGAATTTACAGGGCGAATATTTTATATCACACGGCGCGATTTATGGAGCAGGGAGAACAGCAAACAGACAGCAAACATCGACAGGCGAACAGCCGCCAACTTTCAAAACAAGCCGGAGCACAGCAGCAGCCACAATGGAGCTCAATATGTCAGTCAGTATGGAAACGGCGACAGGCCCTGGCCGTATCATATCAGCAACTTAAACGTTTAATCACGCGTAGACATTTGGGCGAGATAAATCCAGAGACAAACAAACCAGAAACACACACACAAAAAAAAGAGGGAAAAATATAAGAAATAAAAAATGAAAATCAAAAACCAGAAAAAGAAACACTCGACATCATAAAAAGTAATTACAGGCGCACGTATGTAGGCAACAACAAGAATCAGGCCAGCAGCAGCAGCAGCAGCAACAACAACAACAACAACAACAACAACAATTGCTGTGACAAATCTGCAATTTTTATTACCTGCCCTTGTTGTTGTTGTCGGTGTGTTGCTGTTGTTGCTAGAGTGTTGGTTGCTGCTGCTTGTCAAGCCGCAAAATGATCGAAGAGCTGCATATGAAAATGCGAAGCAATTGAGATTGATGGCTGGCCTGGACAGGCTCAGGGCTGCCTGTGGGCTGCAAAGGGGGCGTGGCACAGCAGTTGCTATTATTGCCGTCGTCGTCGTTGTTGTTGTCGTCGTCATTTGCAGGGCCATTTTGCATTTGTCTCGACTTTTACATGAAAATTACAAAACTACTGGCAACAGATTTTATTTCTGCGTAGGCTGCTGCCGGCGGAGCCTTGGGGGGCATGCGGGGCACGCGGGGCGCACAGGCGGCACTGTGGCACATGCCAAAGGCAGCAAAATTGTGTCGCCAACTGGTGAGGAGGGGGACGGGGGCACAGCGAGGGGAGCGTTGGGGACAGTGTCAAGCTGGCATGACGCATGTGCGGCAGGCGAGTGCCAAGCGCGCGGAATTCATGATCAATGACTGTGCACACACGCCACAAGCGGCCGCAGCAGAGCAATAATAGTGCAACCAGACAATAACAACACCAACAGCAACAGCAACAACAAATGCGACTACAACTACAATCAGAGCAGAGCGGGAGACACAAATTAATGAACACTTTGGTTGACATTTTAAGGACAAGTTCGGCAGCGGCATTTTGTGTTTGGTTTTGTTTTGTTTTTGCTTTGGTGCGTGGCATGCAACAGCAGCAGCAGCAGGCGGAGGCAGCAGCAGAGGAAGTTGCGTTTTATACACTAGACGAGTGTGTGGATTGAAAAACTTTGATGGCGCATGCAATTGGACATTGAGTGATTGCACGCAAGTGCTAAAGCTGTTGATTTAGTGCTTGAATGGGGGTTAGAGGTTGAGGATTGGCACACAAATAGCTTTGCTGTGGTGTGTTGAAGGATTGTTTTGCCTGAGCGGTCTGTGGCTTAATATAATAAACAATTATGTTCAGCAAGGCGAGTCTACGCAGACTGAAATATGGTTCTTATACATTTTATAAAAGGAAAATTAAATAAAAATATGTATACTAAAATAAAACGGCACAAATATTTCCTCGCTATTTGAATTGTTCTTCGATTGTTTAAATTATTTTTATTGTTAATCGAATCCGTCTGTCTGTCTGTCTTTTTGTATACAACCCATTTCTTGACTGTTAACGCTCTTGTCAGGATACTTTGTGAATGTCCGCATTTTTTTTATATCGGACTCGAAAAATAGGAATTTGTGTGAAAAGTCAACTATAAAACTATTCTGCATTTAATTTTTTAATTTTCGGCATCCTTTAAGGTAACTAAACTTTTTGTTTTTTTTTTTTTTTGAGAGTTTTAATAAGACAAATCGAGATCTCTAAAAAAAACAGTTGAAACACATATTGAATTACATATTTAAATATGTATAAAATATCAGAGTGTTACCAAGTTGGCCTTCAAGTTATATTCTTACCTGACTTTGTGATCTGACATTAGCAAGCATATCGAAAGTGGCCTTTATGAAATAATCGACAGCAAGGCGACTGCACAAAAGCCTGATCATCGAAGCCCACTCGCACCGAGTTTTAATCAACAGTCGCTCATCTGTCGAACATCCTTGAACTAGCTTGTATCGCAGCTGGCATCTGTGGCCGCTTCCCAGCGCACTTCTGGCAACCTACTCACAACTGGCACAAGGACAAGAGCAGCCTGGGTCTCTGCTAATTAACTGGCTAACTGGCGAACCGGGCTGACTTTGTTTGACTCTGCAACATGGCCCAAAGCGGCCCGTGAGTCGCGACAGGGCTCAAAAGTCAGCCAGTCAGAGTAAATGTGGGGGTGTTGAGACCCAGAGGCAGCAACAGCATGTATGTAATTCAATCAATTGAGCTAGCTGCAACAACAGCAACAGCAACAGCAACTGCAACAGTCAATGACAATTGGGGGCAACACAAAAAGGCAAAGGCAAAGAAAAGACAAGGGAACGGACAGAAAGAGAAGTGGAGAGAGGGAGAGGGAGAGGGAAGTGAGGCTGACAGCCTCGGACCGCTACAAGGGTCACCTAATCAATGGGTCTGTTGCTGCTGCTGCTGCTGCTGCTGCTGCTGCAACTTGTGCAGCAGTTGCAGTTGCTGTAAGTGGAAGCTATTTGAAATTGTTGCACATTTGCGGCTGCAACTGGTGAGTGGGTGTTGCAGTTGTTATTGCCGCAGTTGCAGCTAATGTTGTTGTTGCTGTCGCTGTTGCTGTTGCTATTATTGCGTGCAACGACAACAACATGTCAGCGGCAAGTGTCAAGTGCAGCGAACGCTGACAATGGCAACATTGCCATGAAGCTAATGAGCTCATTTACAGGAAGCGTGGCCAACAGCAGGATGCCAAAGCGGATGTGAAATGCGAGAAAGAGACAGAGCATGTTGCCGACTCACGTGCGACTCACGTGAGAAATTGGCCTGAGCTTTTGTTCAACCGATTATTGAAAATCGAACAAGAAATAGAAAACTTAAGATCACAATTTTAGAAAATATACAAAGAAATGTTTTTGTAGCTGTGATTAAAAAATAAATAATAAATAAAACACTTCTAGGAGATGCAAAGGGAATGCAATAAACAGCATATAGCATAAAGCATATGAGAATAGAATAGCTGCTAGGAAGAATACCTCTGTAAGCATCTATATTACTGTCAATATAATAGAATATAATATAATAAAGACAATAAGAAATTACAATACGATTTATAGATGTTTATATAGATATAGGTATAGATATTAATAAATAGCTACAGATATTAAAATACAGTAAAAAATATGTTGAATGCCACTAAATGCCATTAAATGCATTAAAAACTTTCTTAATTCTTGCAACATTTGTGCTCGACTCACGATTCCAATTGCCAATTTCCACGTTTTGGCCAAGTTTTCATTTGGCGACCACAATTTGTGGGGCCATAAATCAAATGGCACAAACGAAAGTAAAATGTGCAAGTAATTACAAATTAAAAGCAAGACAGGAAAAATGAGAAAAGCGGTTAAATTGGCGACATTGCGAGGTGATTTAATGAAAAGTCCAAATGGAAAAATAAAATTGAAATTACATTAAAAAAAAGAGCGGAAAAAAACAAATCAAAAAAATATAAAAAAGCAGGCGGGGGAGGGGGAAAATAAAGAAAATTAAAGTCACGGTTTCTAGCGTGTAAAGTTGTTGTTGTTGTGGTTGTTGCGACACTTGCACAGCAGCAGCAGCAGCAACTACAACAACAACTACAACAACAACAACAACACTTAACCGTAGAATGTAAATGTCTTTCTGGTCAGGTTTGTGTTAGCCACAAAATCCAAATTGCCATCACAGCAACACAATATAACAACAACAATAAAAGCAACGACAACAAGTGGCAAGCGGCAGCAGGTTGCAAGCAGCAAGCTGCAAGTTGCAAGCTGCCTCATCAATTGATTAAATTTGCAGCGCATTGAGATACTTTGGCCAAGACGCTGATCTCGCCGCCTGCCTTTCACTTAAGACCAAAAAGCAACAGCGCACGATTTTTATTTATTTAGATTTAGATTTCGATTCGAATTGCCCCACCGCACCACGCCACGCCGCACCGCTGGCAGCGGCTCCTCAGCAGCTCTCCATCAACGGCAATCAGCCGGCAATTTGTTGTTATTGTTGTTGGTGTCGCTGCTGCTGTTGTTGTTGTTGTTGCTGCTGTTGTTGTTGTTCAGTGCAAACGCACAGAACGCAAAAACGCAATTGAAATGTTTAGAGCGCGTCACCAAATGCACAAAACAATAAGCATGTTGTTGTTTCGTTTGTTTGGCTTCTTGTGTCCCGGCCATTTTTGGCCAAAGCCAGGCGCTGATAAGATCTGCCACCGGCCGCGGGATCGGGTTGCCCACCAACAACGACGTCCGCATCCGCGTCGCCATCAACGCCATTGTGAGGCTGGCAAACGGCAGTCAGGTGTTGCTTTTATTGTTTTACAATCACCAACCGAGCAGAGCCAACAGCAATGGCCACAACAGCCTCGGCTATGGCTGCGACTCGGCGACTTCTTTGGGGCTCATCGATAGCGTCTTTTGCTGTAACTTTCACAAAACAAATCTCAGCCAGGCAGCGAGCAGCGAGCAGGCAGCAGGCAACAGGCTCATGCACAGGCCATAAAAGCGCACCACAATTCAAATAAAATGAAAATAGAATCAAATAAACTTGCAGCCAAACAAAGGCCACAGCTGAAATAAAACTCCGCTGCACTGCCAGCCCGGGTCATAAAGAAATCCCCGGCAACGACAAGTCGCGAACTGCGATCGGGCCAAATGCAAATTTTTTATTTTGATTATTTCTCTCTCAAACTGTTGTTGTTGTTAGCTGCCAACCCAGACCCAGAAACATGACCCAATGCAGTGGACAGCACTGTGAACTTCCAAGCTAAGCCAAACTTCTAAAGTCCCATATTACGCTTTGTAAAGCTCGGGATATATTGGAAAAATAAAATACTGTGAATTCCAACGAACCGCCTTAAAAAGAAAATTGCTTTTAAATTAAGAAAACATTTCTATTGTTGAGAAATATTTTTCTTATAGTTGGCAAACATTTTTTTAATTATAAATTTATATTTTTTACTGTGATATACTCGTTCATGAAGTGAAAAAAAACATATTAGCTATAAAGATATACATCAGTCTGCATGCACAATAATTACAGTTATGGCGCTATCGCCACCTAGCGGCCTAATTTGGAAACAATCACCCAAGGCACAAACCTTTGCTGGCTTTTAAAATTTGATGTTATTAAATAACTTAACTTAACTTCCGTCACATCATCGTCGATTGTGACCTTTTTTTGGTTTTTTATACCCGTTTGTTGTTATTAGATTGCAACGGTCTCACTTATTTTCTTATATATATATATATATATAGTGCAAGCTTATTTCCAAAGCAAGATGGATTTGGTTTATGGTTGTTGTGATTATATTGATATTGATTTCATATAACACGCTTTAGAACGTTTGCTATTAAGACAGTGATAACTGAATTCACTTTATAGTCACGGCTATAACGCTGCCATTTCCAGTTAACAAGAACCTACATTATTTCCCCTTACGGCTGTTGCTGAAATGGGGCATCAACATAACCAACTTTTAAGTTCTAGCCGGCCCAGACAAAAACTGGCCACTATTCAACTTTTCCCGCATGATGAACTTGGCTAATTAACTTGGCATAGTAATCTTACATATAGTTGCAAAGTTTTACTCAAAAATTTGGAGTTATTTTGAAATATATCTTTGCATAGATAGTTGCCATGATTGTAAATGTGCTTGTTAATGCCAACTTATTAATTGTTTTCGTTAATTTTTTGTACTTATATTGTGATTTCTTATGCTATGCAACTTGCGCTATTAAGAACAGGAAAACAAAATGTTATAGTCACGGCTATAAGGCTGCAAATTCTAGCTAACGAGAACCTACATAATTTTTCCCCTGGCTGAAGTCCGGCATCATCATAACCAACTTTTAAGTTCTAGCCGGCCCGGGCAAGAACTGGCCACATGCTCAGCTTTTCCCACATGAACTTGGCTAATTAACTGGCCACATTTTGCAAGCCTTGGACATTTTTTTGCCTACTTGCCCCATTTCGCAGAGCGCTCAGAATCCATGCAACGTGCCGCAGCGGCAACAACAACAACAACTGGCCATCAAATAAATCAACGGCTTAAAAACGCACATGCAAAACACGTCGCCAAAACCGTTCCGTCGCAGCGTCCCCGTGTCCCAACGTGGCCATTTCGGTTATCAGAGTGCGCGTTTTAATGAGTTCGAGTACGTTTTATGAGCGTGGCAAAAGGCAAGCTCTCGCGAAATCCCAAAGAGAGAACAACAACAAAATAATAAAACGCACCAAAGTGGAATGCACACAAAAATGTTAGAATCTTGCCGCAATGATAAACTTTCGCGAAGGAAAGCAGGCAACAGCAGCGGCCAAAGCAGATGAAGCTGAAGTTAAAGATGGAGCTGGAGATGGAGATGGAGACGGAGACGAGCCAAGCAAAGCAGCAGACACTTGAAGCAACAAACAACTCGAGAAGAGCTCATCATAATCAACTGCGATGGCGACGGGCCTTATGATGATTGCGATTGGTGTCGTTGTCGTTGTCGTTGTCGTTGCCGTTGTTGTTGTTGTTGTTGTTGCCGCCTCACCTGAGGCACTGGCCAACTGGGCTGAGAGTCTGGCACGTACGCAGATACATTTGCCAAGATACAAAGACGCACTTGCTCCGCTCCGCTCCGTTGGCACGTGAAGTGGCAGCAGAACGCGACGGAATTTATGAATGAATTCAATGAATGTCTTTGCCAAACGTCTTTGCCAGGGTTCAAAGGGGGCACCCAGAGTTGGGCCACGGCCAATTAGCACGAATAGCGCTGCATACTTTTAGGCCGCTCTGAGGATTGACAGCTGAGCTGACGTTTATCAGAGCTATCGCAGCTATCGCTGAGACAACATTCGACATTTGGTAAATAGATTTCCACACACCTGTCTATATATATATATACAGCCCGATAAAATGACGCAGCCCTCGCAAGCATTTCAAATACGCACAAGCGACGGCATCGTCTTCGATGTGAGCCTCGAGGTGGCCCAGCAGATGGGATTGACACTCAACTGGCTGCAGCACGAGCGCTCCGGTGGCCAGGCGTTCAGGTGCAGCGATGATGACGATGCCAACATAATGCCGCTGGACCGCGTTAGCTCCGACATCTTTCGCCTGGTGCTCAACTGGTGCCAGGCCATGCAGACCGTGAACGCGGCCGTCGAAGGCAACGTCGACGGCTCCGTCGAGCAGAAGCAGAAGCAGCAGCTGGAACTCCACCGCTCCACATTCGAGCGCATTCTCGCCGAGGCCCATGCCGACGACTCCACCATCTTTGAGCTGATCATCGCAGCTGACTATCTCAACATTGAGGATCTACTCCAGGCGGGCACACAGCACGTGGCCGATGTGATCAACGGTTGTGACAGCGTCGAGGCTATTAGGGAACGGTTTCAGATCATGTACGATGGCGAAGTTGACGAATAGGCCGAGCAAGCCAGCAAACACGCACAGAAAGACACTTCTACACATCGTTTCAACGCATATTAAATTCACAAGTACATCAATTTGCCCATTTGAAAACATTTGAAATTTAACCAAGCTTGTTCTTTGCAGAAACTCGACAGTTCTTCGCGGGTTCTCTGTTCAAATTAAAAATATTTAGTGCACATTTCCATTTGTATAATTTTCTCACAATATATTTTACGTTTCCGCCCAAGGCGACAAACCGCGTTGGCAAACAAGCATCTTGTTTTTGAAGCCATCTAATGAGAGCTGTCATCCTAATGTTTGCTGGAGCTCACAGAGAATCTATCGATCGAAAACAACATTTTTTATAGATAGTTTATTTTTCAGGTCTTTTATCAAACTCGGCAATTACAAGCTTCGGTCAGCTCCTAATTCACAATAATCGCGAAATTTCTGAACTTATGAATATTGAATTGTATTCGATTCTATAGACTGCTGCGAGTTGGAAGAGGTATATCTTTTCAAAACCGGACAACATATAGCGGAGATATTGTCATATAAAGTGATTTTCTAGACTTTAACCTGCATATCTCGGGCAAATAAGGTCATATTTATAAATGATATATCCCTTTAGACTCCTACGGATTGGGACAATCGATTGACATTAAAAAATTCACATTCTAATTTTTTCCAAAATTGACAAAAATGGTAAGGGGTTACATCATATTTTTTGCCAAAATCGCGAAATTTCTGAAATCAAAAATTTTAAATGGCGATCGATTCTATAGACTTCTGCGAGTCGAAAGAGGTATATCTTTCCGAGATCGGTCTACATATGGCCGAGATATTGTATTTCAAATTCGTTCCTAGATGACCTCCATATCCTTGGTAATCATACCAAAGGTATAGTCCTGGTGAACCTACAGTGCCTTGCACAATGGATATGGTCAAGAAATATGTATGTCCTTTTACAGCTGCCCCCTATTCTTGCCCTGTATGTTGCGTTAGGAGTTGTGTATGTGATGTTGGAGATCAATCTTGCATTAATTGCGATTGCCGCCCTTGAAAGTATGCATTATTATTGTGTGATCATGGTTTTTTACCTGACGATTTTTTTGTCCTTGCACGTATGCAATGGAATTTTGCACTTTTTATTTCTTTTGTCGACCTCACGACGGTCCTGTTCGCCTGGTAAGTCAGTTGTGATTTTAAAGTAAATCTTGCACATCATCAGCCTAAAATTGTTACTTTGTAAGTATGCAATGGATATTTGCATATTTTGTTTATTACCTAGTAAGTATGCAATGGAATTTTGCAGTTTTTATTAATTTTTTGTCGACCTCCTGACGATTCCGTTCATCTGGTATTTCAGGTGGGACTTTAAAGAAAGTCTTGCAAATCGACCTCACAAAAAATGAGTCACAAAGTTTCTTCCAAAAGTAATAAAAACTGAATTTGTGTACTTTTATTATCTTTTTTAAATTTCTCTTAAAGTCCTTATATTTGTTGTTGCTTACATTTTTTTTATGTATTTCTCTTAAAATCTTTTCATACTTTGTCTTTAATTGCAACATTTTTGGGAATATTCAAAAAAATTCACAGCGCAGCATTCACTGTGAATTTATTCAACAGACAGATTTATAAATTGAAAGTGGCACCAATTAAAAAGAAATGGAATACATTTTTAACATTGGAGCAGAAACAGAAATTTTAATTAAATTGAACGGAGGAAAATCAGTAACCAAATAACATTTTGATTTTTGTGCAACCTGCTCCCTCACACTACAGAGCATTGCCTCGGTTTACACACAGTTCCCTCGGACAGCAACGAAGTGAATCAACATGTGTACCCTTTAAGCTCTTCTTCCCTTTCGCATGAGGAGTTCTGTGAAATTTGTAAAGCATTCGCCAGTTTGGCATTAAAACATAGGATTTTCGGTAACTGTTGTGGGTAAGGGTATCCAAAAACGTGTGCGCTAGCAAGAAAAGTTTTTCGGGATGTGAATGCATTCACCACTATTCACAAATGTGCTTGTACATATATGCATTTTTGTGGCTCGATGCAAAAAGTGCAGACTTAAAACCTTATGGATTTTCAGCTTTTCACATGAAAAAGAGAGAGACAGAGAAATGACAGACAGATAGAGAAAGAGAGCGAGCTAAAGGTACATAAAAACAGACAGACAGAGCGAGAGAGAGGGACAGAGTAGGACACAGAAACAAAGAGAGACCAAGGGAGAGAGAGCGCATTTATTACAATGTTTGGACATTGATAAGTTTTCTTATATTTTACAATGACAAAATTTCCACGTGTCATAAAACTTTTATGGGGCTGCTGTGGTTAGAAAAGTTCTGCATTCTTGGCTACCCATTTATGCTAGTGAAATTGGAAATTATTAAATAAAGGACCAAAAGTGCGGCCAAATCATTTTGCCAACTCGCGACTGACTCACGCCCATAGTACAATGTTCGCTTGCGAAGAAGATTTTCGGCATACGCACACATGCATACAAACAAATGTATGTGAAGCGGAAAATCCATAAAATTTAAATCCAGATTTCTTACAGCAAATAGGCAGCCAACCAATACAACCACAAAAATGCGTATATACAACTGCGAAAAAAAAAATAGCACCACTATGACATTTTTTCTTATTGATCAAAAAAATAACAATTAGTATTGCGATATTTTAAAAATTTGATATTTAATATATTGCTTAGTATTCCCCCTAAATGAAAAGGTAGTACTTCGGTGTAATGGTAATAGATTTTATTTTTTTTTTTTAATTTTAAGGGAGAAGGTCGAAAAAATGGCGAAAAAAATAATAGCACCACTTTTCAAATATTCACTTAAAATTATAAAAATGAGAAATATTTAAGACCTTCATTATTTAAAGATAATTGTGTGTCAAAACTAAGAATATTTTATCAATTGAATATATAGTTGCGATACCTTTATTGGAAATAAAGGCTGCTTAACGACTTGGCATCGATTCAACCAAGTCCTGGTATCGTTTCAGAGGAATTTTCCACCAGGACTCGTAAATTGCTTGCCAAAGTGATCCGTTGCTAGTTGGTTTAATACTAGCAACTGCCTTTTTGACATTAGCCTATAGATTTTCGATCTGCTGGCTGCACAGCGCACTCCAAAACGTTCACTGGTTTTCTTTTGAACCATTCCTTTGCTTTCCTGGTGGCGTGTTTGGGGTCATAGCCTTCTTGGAAGACCCATAATAGCGCCATTTTATACTCTACTTAGAGTAGCATTACTGCATCTAACATATTGACGCAACCGTGTTGGTTCATTATGAGTTTGGCTCAATGTATTGGACCTACTCCTAATAACAAAAACAAGCCCATACCAGTATGTTTGGCCCACCATGTTTAAAAGTCTTTGTAGTGAATTTTGGATTGTATTTTGAGCTTTAAGGGTACTAGACGTTCGAACGAGAGTCTTTTCTACCAAACATAACAACTTTACTCTCATCTGTTCATAAAATATTACTACATTTTTGGGTTGACCAATTTTGATGATTCTTTGCTAACTTCATGCGCTTGGCAATATGTTTCGCGTTTAAGGAAACGGACCTTTCTTGGGCTGCAAACATTTAAATTTTCTTGTTTGACACATATGTGAACTGTTTTCACTGTCACAGTTGTATTAAGCTCCTTTTTTTATGTCAGTTGCAGCCTTGAAAGGATACTGTGTGCTCTCGAGGATCAACACTTTGACGTAAATCTGTCGTATAGCTCCTTTTTATCTACGTGTTTCATCGTTTTCTTTATAGTTTATGTCATTTAGTATATTTTTAATTGAAAAGCCAATCAATCGACCAAGTTATCTCTTTGATTTTCCATACAATATCAATTTTCTGATGATTTTGCACTTTTCCGTATTCCAAGGCCCATTGTATCAATAATTTTGGATTTTTTTTAAACATAATGCTTAAAATAATGAAATCGAAGTTAAATCTCTTGAGTACGTGCTTTTTGTCGAAGAAACTGTACGAAATTTAACGTTTTTCATGAAAAAGCATAAGTGGTGCTATTATTTTTTCCGCCATTTTTTCGACCTTTTCCCTTAAAATTACAAAAAAAAAAAAAAATCTATTACCATTACAAGCGAAGTACTACCTTTTCGTTTAGGGGGAATACTAAGCAATATATTAAATATCAAATTTTTAAAATATCGCAATACTAATTGTTATTTTTTTGATCAATAAGAAAAAATGTCATAGTGGTGCTATTTTTTTTTTCGCAACTGTATGTAGAAATGTGCACAAGTGTGCGTGTTATTTGGTAAGTGGTATAATGTAGGCAAATTTCGAATCTCCGGCATTCAATCAAACAATTAAAGATTGAAAACTCAGAGTTTGACATTATTGCTAATGTTATTATCTCTTATTATTTACCTAGTTGCACTACTAGAACATACAAATCACTCAATGGATGACGAGGACCATGAATTGCACTCTGAATATAAATTGTCTTTTAGCAAGTGTATTAAATACGGAGAACAGGAAAAGTATCCCGCTGAGAACATTTTAAAATTTGTTAGTCTAAACGATATTGCCTGTAAGAAGAAATTTTCAATAATTGCAAAGTTTTGCAGACCAATTAATTGCTTATAGTTTGCATACATACATACTATATAATTTAAATTAAAAAAAATCATTGTAAATTTTCTTAAATTTTTACTTGTGTATTCTGATTCTAAAAGATTTTTTTCCTCATATGTATATCTCTTAAAACCGTAGTGCTTTAATGTATTGATGTAGGTCTTAAATTTATTATTAATTTTTCATTATTGCAAACTATTTGTAATATTTAAATATATAATTCGTATATAGAAAAAAATGTGCATTTTACATTTAAGAAATTACAGCAACTCAGCTCGGAAACCTGCAATATAAAAGATTACAGATTTACCCAATGCTTTTAAGTATTGTTTAAATAAATACAGACCTACCAAAGTTTTTCGTCGTCTCTCCCCTGTTGCTGTTTGCAGTTTAAAAATCCAATCTAAAAACATGCAAATTTATAGAGGTATTCATTTCGGAAATGTCCGACCAGAAAACACCCTGTACGCAGCTCCGAGCTCCTTCTATATACACGTATACAGACAGAAACATTCAGACACACACACTTTTTTCATATTTATATAATGCCAACTCAAGCAAATGTGCTACATTGCGAAAAATGCACAAAATATTATTATCTCCTTTTAAAATAAATAATATATTTCGTTTGTTTTGTAAGTAATTAAATCTTTATTAAATCTCAATTTGTCGGTGATTATTATTCAATATTCTTTTGTCTTTTTTTGTTGTTGTTGTTCATACAGCTTTATTCTGTGTTTTCTTTCTTTTTTCATTCGTGTCTAAGCTTAATTTGCTAATTTACTTAACGTGTCATTTTGCAAATTTTCACAACGTTTTCTTTTTTCGGGTTCTGCCATTAATTGGGCTTTACAAATTTTTTTTTGTTTTTTGTTTTTGCGCAGCCTGCTCAGAAAAATCGTGCAATTTTCCGGCTTTGACTGCTGCGTGTTGTTTGTTGTTTTTTCTTGTGGTGTTCTTATTTATTGCTACAGTTTTCATTTCGTATTGTTATTTAATCCTTTTGTTTGCAACGGCAACTGCAAATTTGTTAGAGTTGAAAACAGAATTCGAAAAGACAGTGAGAAACGCTGTACAAAGTTGCGTTTTAACTAAACTCGTCACTAGTTTCGGATAGGTAGGCTCTCAATCAACGCAGGGGCTCCTTGTTGTTGTTGTTGTTGTTTGTTTGTTTGTTTGTTTGTTTGTTGTTGTAATTGTTGTGAGTGTTGGTTTCTTTGTATTTATTGTACACTATAAATCGATTCATAGAAAAAGTGTAAATTATGCTATCCCATATTGATAGTTGTATGTATATAGCTTCGTCTGCTTCAGCTGCTTCTTCTCATATAAATAGTTGTATACATATATACTATATAGTTTGTATAGATATTAGATGTATATGTATATTTATTTATATAATATATATATATATATATATATATATATGTATATATATATATTTGCAATTTATATTGCTTAACTCTGACAATGCAACGCCTTGAAGCAAGAGACAGAGAGTGTGAGAGACAGTGTTACCAATACAGTTTTAGATTCGGTTTGAGAGAAACTGGCAGCTGACCCATTTGATCCAATTGATCTTAACTCTTGGCCATTTCAGCGAAATTAAGCAAAAGCTTTAACTGAGCCAACTCGTTGACTGCCCTGAAACAAGTTTTTTACTTTACTTTAGTCTATTTTGTTTTGTTTTACTTTAAATTGTGTGTGTTTTGCTTTAGAAATATGAAACTTGCAAAGGAAGCGCCAATTTATCTTTAAACTAAGTTTACTTTTTCCTTTTATTTTTCTTTTGTTGTTATTTTAAGACTTTAATCATTAAATTGCATGTTTTTGTTTCGTTCTAAATGTCTTTTGAAACTTTTTTAGTTTTATTTACTTGTTTTTACTTTTAAGTTTAAATATTCACGAGCACACGCGAGCATTTGAATTTGCATTTGATTTGCTTTTCTTTTCTTTTTTTTTTCTGCAAATTTTTACAATTAGGAATTTCATTTTCATTTTTGGATTATTCATAACTATTTGAATGCTGGAGTAAAAGTTTCAGTTTCTCATTTTAATCATTCGTAACTATTTGCAATTTGCTTTACAAAATAGATATATATATATATATTCAACATTGAGTTGATGTTGTTTACTTTTGTTTCTTTTTCTTTATTTTCTTTGGTTCCATCTGCCTCTAAAATCTTACGTGACTTACGTGTTAAATTGTTACGTTGTATTCACTACAAAAAAAAAAATTCATACTGGGTCCAACTTGCTTCAGTTTGTAATTCCTGATATTTAGTTGCCATTATTTATTAGAAATTTATCGATCTCGTTTTTTTCTTCTTCTTGGTTTTACAAATGTTTACTTTGCTTCTAATCTTTGAGCAGTTTGCCGCTTCTTTGTGATCATTGAAACTTGTTGTCTGCATTTATGGATTTACCTATCTTTCGCGATAAGTTCTCAAGTTTTATGCAATTTGGCGATATGTATGTACATGTTATATATACAAATCAAAAGTGGAATAAATCATTATAAATTTAAAAACTGAAATAAATAATAAAACTTGCAAATTTTTTTGCTCAAATGTCTTTCAAAAAAAATGTAATTTATTTTTCCATATTTTTTGTTGTTGTTTTTCTTTTCGTTTTTAGCTCTATTTTTAATGTGTTGTTTACGTTTAAGCTTTTTACAATAATCATAAATTTAAAAAAAAATAACATAGACGTATGCTTTAGAACTGTTCGCATTTTGTATAATTTATAATAATAATATTTGCGGTTTCTTTATTTGTAGTTGGCTTAATTCAAAATCTAAAAATGTATGGAAAGCAGCAGTAAAAGTAAGTTTATGCTTAAACCTTAAGAATTTCTCTCTCTGCAATTGTTTTTGTTTTGCTTGACTTGTTTGTTTGTTTGTTTAAAGGTTACGTGTTAATGTAAATGTAATTTAGTTTAAACATTTATCAAATATTGTAATTTAGTTTACCTTTCTCTGTTATATAATATAATACATAATTGCCTTGACTGAAGAATTAACAAATCGACTTAACACATCTACATAAGACGAATTGATATTTTGATTTGCATTTTCCGAAATCTATTGGGGTTTCCAAAAAATTTATTTACATACAATCAACAAAAATAATATAAAAAAAAAAAAAAAAAAAAAACACAAAATACTACATATAGAATAGAACTTAAAATTAGAAAACCGAGCGGAATTCGCAATTAACAGAAAACCTTAAAAAAATTAACTTTTCAAAGTGATTTTCTTCTCTTACTATTTTTTGCCATTTGAAAATTGTTATTTGCATTACTTCTTCTTACTGTGTTTTTATCTCATTTCTATTATTATTATTATACTTTCTTTTTTTTTTTGAATTTTTTTTTCTTTTTTTTGTGATTTTTGTTGGTTTTTTTTTTCGTTTTATTTAATGTTTTACTTTTAAATATTTGTTGACAATTTGATGCTGCACAAAATACAATTGTTTGGGCTGTTGTTGTAGTTTGTTGTTGGAAAGTTGCTGCCATTGCAATCGTCATGGCCTATGGAATCTGCGAAGAACAAGAGGAATTGCGAAAATTGCAAAAGTTGTGATTAGTTTCAGTTTCTGCGCAAAGTTAAACCGAAAATTGTGAAACACTGTGAAACGTTGTCGTCTGGCTGGGATTTCACTTTCGATTGGGCGCGCTGAGCGCTAGGATTAGATTTCGTTTTTAATTAAGTAGCCCCCGCTCGTTGTCTGCTTAAAACATAATATGGCTGCCATTTGAACTGTCTGGCAACGCTCCTGTGGAACTTTTGCCGAGTTTGGTTTCAAATATTTGTAGCCTTTTGTCTCATGTTTACAGGCAATAATAAAACGCCACTTTTGCTCAACTTATTTTTAGCACTATTTAAATTTAGAATGTAGTTAAACTATTGAATTTTAAATTTCTTTAAATAGCCGCTTGCACAAAATATGGATGTTACTAAAGACGATTCTGGCTGAAACTTGAACTTGTAAGTTTTTGTTGTTAATAACATTGATTTTGTTTTGATAGCTATTTTAAACTATGCCTTTCCAGATAAGCTAAAATGTCCTCTCAAGCAACATGTGAACTGTCTGGTAACGTTTTCAGAAAATATTTAGATTTTATTTTCATATATGCTATATAGGTATATATCATATTTAAACTGTCTGGCAACTCTTTTTATATAATTTTCATATTTAAACTCTAGTTGAGCTTCAGGCCCAGCACTTTGGAGCAATTTTAAAGCATCTTCAGCTTTTTGGCATTTGTTTCAAGCCAGCCAAAGGGCATTTAAACTGTCTGGCAACGCTTTTGCTTTGCCAGCTGGCACTCGGCCAGCTTATGTGTGACTAGCTGAAGCTGCTCGCGTGCGCCCTGTCTAATTTGTTAGGCCCCAAAGCCCACAACATGTGGCGTTCAGTTGGTTAAAGCGACGCTTTTGGCCGCATGTCGCGTGGGGCTTTAAGGAGGAACTCGAAGGCAGCCACAGAATCCAAAAGCCATTATAAAAGTTGACTGCCCCCCTTCCCCCCCCCCCTCTGGCAGCAGTAAAAACTACAGCTGGAAATGGAAATAGAAATGTCGAAAGGAAATAAAAAACAAAAAAGAAGAGAAACGTCGACGACAAAATGCAGTTACCAAACGCAAAGTCCTTTGTGGCAACATATCTCGCACGAACAATGCATGGGGCAAGCGGTTTGAGGGGGCGGGAGAGGGGGGGGGTGCTCTTTTCATGGGGCAGCTGCTCGGAATGGAATTGGTCAGTGGCAGTGCAAACTGCACGTGACACTTCATTGAGCATTTGGCAATTTTGTGCTTGATTTCGGCTTTGGGCTCCCCGGCCAAGGACACGTGGGCGAAATTTAGTGGCATTCGGTTGGGGTTGCGGATTGCGGATTGCGGATTGGGGCTGGGGCTTTAATTACCTCGTCAGATGGCGACTGCCCTCGTGGACTGCCATTTCGGAGGACTTGAACTCGTTTAGCTCCTTGCGTATGGCAGCCTTATCCTTTGGGGTCAGTCTTGTCCACGGCTTGTCCGCCCGTCGATCGTAGTCGTGAGCCTGCGTCACCTCAATGTAATCGCTGAACCGTATGATCTTCTTCTCCTTGAGCTCCTCGACGGTGGGCCGAAAGCTGAGCTTGCGCAGCAGATACGATTTCTTCTCCTCCTTTTGCTTCTTCTCCTCGGCGGGTGATTGAGCTGTGTGCGGCAAAGGAATCACAATCGAATCATTTTCAAATGGGCGCCATTTTTTTTGTTGTACTCACTTTTTAGTATGTTGCGCTCCACCAGCTCCTCGGCGGTGGGTCGCATCGACAGCCGTCGGATGAGGCGCGCCCCGATCGCCTCCTTGGACTCCTTGATCTCGTTGTCGTTGACCTGGTGCAAGATGTTGCGGTTGATCAGATCCTGTTTGTCCGGTCGCAGTTGCAGCTTCAGCGACAGCGACTCCTTGCGCGCCAGCTTGGCCAGCCGTGTGTTATCGTTATCGTCGTCCCGATAGACAATGTGACCGTCGCTGTCATCGCTATCGCTGCTGCTCTCCCGTATCACAAACGGCCTCGTGTTCTCCTTGTTCTCCACGGTGCACGGCAATTGGATGTTGAACATTTGCTGCCTGCTGTTGGGAATTTTGGTTCAACAGATTGCGCATTAGTCGATTGGGCCTCGGGCAATTAATCGCATTCGTATCTCTAATATCTAATCAGTGGCGTTATCTTTAGCATAATGATCAGCCAGGTCACACAAACACAAACACAAACACACACACACACACACACACACACAGACACATAGTAAACTAAACACCAAAGGATATATGCATGCAGCAATGCCTAAAACACTTTCATCTCTCTGCAATCTCGCCAGAGTAATCTGACAGATTTATACACACACGCACACGCACACGCACACATGTTTAATTTATTCATCCTCCTGCATAACTCTCAGGCACACGTCCTTAAAGTTTTTGTTGCTACCAAAATGCTTTTGTCTGCTCTCGGATTTTTATGTTACCCTTGCAGCGGGTATTTTAATCTTATCGTAGAATGTGCTAAGCATACAAATAAATAGATTTGACCACCTAAACTATATATATATATTCTTGATCAGTGTACAAATTCGACAACTAATCTTACAGTTTTACAGCTTTCTTTAGGAAACTGGGCATTTTTAGCTGCCTGCCAAAATTGATTTTTTGTATAAAAAACCAAATTATACTCTACAATTACAAATTTATATATGCTTTGCCAAAATATTAAAGCGTGAAATTTTAGCAATATCGGACAAATATAAACACTGCTGGCGGGTTAAGTTTTATGATATATATAAATAAGTAACTATATAAAAGAAATATATATCTGCAAGAGTATTTAATCTTCGGCGTACCGAATTAGCTGTACATTCTTATTTTATTATATTTTTTTGTTGCTGCCGCTGCGGCAATTTGTTGTTGTTTTTTGTGCTTTTCTTTTTAACGACACGTGTGCGCACATCTGGCAACTCATTCGCATACATTTACCACAGTCATGCGAGCGTGTGTGTGAGTGTGTGTGTGTGAGTGTGTGCTTGGCTTTGTACTTAAAGCTGTCGCCTGGCCAAAAAGCCCGCCCTGAATGCTATATCCTGTCAGGCGCATCCGCAACACTTTCGCATTAAGCGTGTATATTGTATATGTGTGTGTGTGTGTGTGTGCGTGTGTGCGTGTGTGTGTGTGAGTGTAGTCGTAACGTGTCTATGGTTGCCACATTACCATGCAAAACGAGTTGAAGCGAATTACGCAAGCCAAGTGCCGCTCTTTCAATACCCTTTCGCAAGTCATCTTCAATCTAAACTTTAAGTACGCTTAGGGTGTCTGCATTCAAGTCTATTTCGGGCCCCGAAGCGAGAAGCTTTGTTTGCAAATGGCGCTTTTCGGATTGAGCTAAGTGAGGTGCCAGGCTACATTTTGGTATTACATGTTATCATGTCATTTTATGGCATCAAAAGATTCTCAAGTTAAGACTAAGCGAGCTTCTCTTCCTTAAATTCTTTCAATACTGTTGGGGATTTCCTACTCTCTCCAAAAGATAAGCACGTCCAATGTTTATCAAAAAAATATATCCAGCATTTTACCGCGTATTGCCAATTCCGAGAAATATTCTCGTTGCTTTCAATTGAAATTGCAAGCAATTTTTCGTTTTATTTTCAATTTAAGCTTCTCCCTGCGCTTCTCGGACAAACGCTTTGTCTGTCTTTTGCACAATATGCCAACGCTGCTCGCTGCACCTGAACTTCTAAGCTACAAGTTTGTGGAAAATTAAACCTTTACGGGAAATATTTTTGTATATACATACATACATAGATATTTTTGAAAGTACTCTCATCATAATTTTATAATATTTATCAGAGTGCTTGCATAATTCGCTTATCCCATCACAAAATCTGTGGCATTCGAATAGACCCCTAATGTATCGCATTCTCCGCTAACTGCCTGCTGCTGGCCATAAAGTAACCAATCTTATTCGCAATGCTCGACGTTGTTTATCGCCATGGTTAAACGAGTGTCCGTTGCTCGGTTTCTCGCACAATTTATGATAAATATGTTAAAAATTTTTGCATTTACGTTCAGTTGGTTCGCTTTCACGCTTTGTTGCAGCTGTTTTGCATACGTTCATGTTCAAGGCTCTTTTATTTATTTATTTTTTTTTTTTTTTTTTTTGAGCCAGCAGGGCGTGGCTAAAAGGACTCGCATGTGCGACTGCCGCCAATCGAGTTTCGATTATGCCGCATCGTTGGCTACAGAAATCAACTTGTGGCACTTGTCAGCTGTCAAATGCTTTCCTCTCTCTTTTTTTTTTTTTTTTTTGCTTTGTATTTCATTTTATTTCTATCGCAAGCAACAATGAAAGTCACTTCCCAAGAATGTTTTATTGTTTCTGTGTTTTCGCTTTGACATGCAACGACGAAAAATATTAAATTAAGACATGCTTTGTAATATCATGTGCTTCAGCAGGAAGTTGAAAGTCCGTGTAGTATGAAATCAAAACTTGCTTCGCAGTGGAAACATGCAACGGCGAAAGTCAGCGTTGGAGCAAATACAACAAAGTTAAAGAAAACTTTTATCACATAAAAAAAAAGGAGAAAAAAAAATACACATACACATACACGCACACGCACACACACCCACACGACATTTAGGGTAAGGGGGAGCATAGCGGAAAGGAGGCTCATGGGCAAATTAAACTTAATGTCAAAACAAACCAAAGTTAGTAATTTAATACTAAAAGAAACAACAAAAAAAAGTGTGCCCATGTTTGTTGTTGAGTGTGCGAGTGTTTCTGCTTCTGCTTGCTTGAGTGTTGTCAAGTTTCTTGTTTTTTTTTTTTTGTTATGGGGGCAGTGTTTAAAATTTAATCAAAACACAACCGAAATATGATTGTTGAGGTGCATGGGGAGCAATATGAGGGCGGTGTTGAGTGGCTGGGTTGGGTTTTACAAAAACACTTCAAGGACTATGCAAGACAATACAATTTCCTCTTGAAATTACTTCCAAAAATAAAACGGAAATAATAAGAACAAAATATCAAAGTTTTCTTATTTTCGGTTATAATTTTGTAATTTTATAAAGATTTTTGTCTTGCATTCAACTTGAAGTTTGATTTATTTTTGTTCGGGGGATTGGCAAACAAAAATTTTAGCGGGTTGTCACAACAGAGAGAGTGAGAGAGAGAGAGAGAGAGAGTGAGAGGGGGGGGTAGAGAGCGAGAAGGTAAATACTCTAAAAGCGGTTGGCATACGTTTCACATAACAAATAAATTAGCTAAAAAGATGTTTACCATATTCTAATCCGTGGTCGTAGTATAGGCCTGATTTCGGTTCGGGTTGTATTTTTGGTTGATTGTACATATTTATTGTAGAGTTTGTATATATAGCAGAGATTGTTGTTGTTGAGAGAGTAGTAGTAGTTGAGGGGTAGGCGGGAAGGTAGCAGAAGAACGTGTTGTTCACGCACACACAAAGAAAAAACAAACAAGAACGAAAGTACAAATTGATAGAGGTGAAAAATATTTGTTGGTACAACAAATTGTAAATATTAGGAACAATTTTTTGTTTTTGTTTTTCAAAGGTATTTAAAAGAGTTTATCGAGGGGGGGTTTCAATTAATATTTTTTTGTTTTTTTTTGTGGCAGCGCAACAAAACAAGTGGGTTAAACCGCGCGTAATGTGGTGAAGAGAGAGAGAGAGAGAGGAGAGAAAGAGAGAGAGAGAGAAGAGAGTTAAGTAAAACAAATTCAAACTACAAACAATAACAAATGGAACGCAAAAGAAACTCTAGGCTCTGCAACATTTTAGCCAGGCCGGCGACTTACTTGAGCGAATAGTTGTTGCCCGCCGCGTCCTGGCGCACCACCAGCGGACGCTGATTGGCCGACTGCTGCTGCTGCTGCTGCTGCTGGGCGGCGGCGGCGGCTGCGGCCGCCATTGAGCCGATGCCGCCATTGCTATTGGAAATGGCCGCCGCTGCGGCGGCGCTGTGATGCTCCTGTGTGGGCGTGGCCGGCGTCGAGGCCGAATTGGCGTTGATGCCGCAGATGCCGCCCTTCTTCTTCAGCGCCGATTTGAGAGGAACTGCATTTGGTTTGGGCTCTTTGGCTGGAATCTCCTCGACGCGCTGCGTATCCATGACGCGCACATGGTTGCCAGCGACGACGGGATATGGCGCGTACTCATCATCCGAGTCCAGCTCATCCTGGTCGGGATCGTGATCTGTGCAAAGGCGAAAGTAATGGCAGATAATTAGCACAAAGCTGAAATCGTTATTTATTTATTTATTAATTTTTTTTTTTTTTTTGATATTTGTGGGGAGCGGGACGGGGCACTAGCATAATTATGAAGTGCGCATTGTTAATGAGCTGAGGCTAGCTGGGTGTTTTTTTTTTTAGTTTAGTTTCGTTTCGTTTTTTTTCGCTGGTTTTACCATCATAGTCGTAGTCCTGCTGATAGTCCTGATCGTTCATGGCGCCTGGCCCGTGCGGTCGTCCAGCGATGAGCGTCGGGCTCGGCGTGGAGAACATCGGCGGCGGTGGGATGGGTCCAATCTCCGATACGGGTATCGGCGGCTCTGGCAGCTCGCTGAGCATCACGCCCGGCGGCAGCTTGCCACCGGCATACGGCGGTGGTGTGCTGCCCGGCGGTCCACCCACCATTTTGCCATCGTCGCCGCCATCTACAAAATACGATCACAATCAAGAATCGGGGCAAAATAC
Source organism: Drosophila sordidula (assembly GCA_035047465.1). Lineage (NCBI taxonomy): Eukaryota > Metazoa > Arthropoda > Insecta > Diptera > Drosophilidae > Drosophila > Drosophila sordidula. The sequence goes on along the minus strand of JAWNPQ010000185.1, from coordinate 5,972,792 downwards.
AGGTGGCACACAAACAAACAGAGAAAGAGATAGAAAGAGAAAGAGAGAGAGAGAGACGCAAGACAATAGTGTGAGTGTGAGTGAGTTCTGTTTCTGCTAGCCAATGAATTCAATGTTGGTGTGCGTGTGTGTGTGTGTGTGTGTATGTGTGTGTGAGTGTGTGAGTGTGTGTCCGTGGTGTGTTGTGAGAGAAGTGTGGGATAGAAACCAGCTTAAGAAAAACCTGCATATCGCGGCATTTGTGATTGGCAGCAAACGATAGACGGTAGATGGAATCGAGATAATCGATAAATATCGAAGAGAAGGTTTATCTATATTAGATACTTGTCGATATTTGAGACTAATCGATAATCGATAACTATGTGTATTCTATAAGCTATTAATGTTCATCTTGCTTGAAATGAAATCAATAAATTTTGATAAACCAATCGATATCCCATATCAAATCGATAAGTATACCTATACTGTATCAATCTTTCTTTAAATATGCAGACTGCAAATTTATCGGTTAGCTAAATCATAAAATCGATTACAATAGACTGCCAATAAGTTATCGGTTAGCTAACAATTCATTGCAGAAGGCATAATTAGTAATTAAAAAATAATAAATTGTAATCGATACACTTGAACTAGACTCCAATCAAAAATAATTCTTCTACCTAAAATACCCACAAAAAAAAAACAATTTAAATTGCCAATGAAAACTACTTCAAAATCGAGCGTCTATCGTTTTTATGCTGGCAGGTTTTCCTTGTCTTGGTCTGGGCTTATTCGTAATACTCTAGCGTTAAGTCTGTGCTACTCGAGGGGCTTCGCCCTGATCCACTTACAGTGCTCGTTGTGGTAGCAAATGTTGACGCCTCGACGCGACAGCATGTTGCTGCCGCCGAGTGTATTCGGTCGCTCCACTTTGTTGTTGGAATCGTTCTGGTTGTGTTGTTGCTGTTGCTGTTGTTGCTGCTGCTGCTGCTGCTGCTGCTGGTGCATGCCACCGCCGCCAGGTGGCGGCAGCATGGAGCCCTGGCATGTGGGCTGCTCAATGTTCGGTGTCGATAATGTGCCATTGCCACCGTGTTGTGCATCAGTCTTGTCTTTTCTTGGTTCTGCAAATGGACCGTGAAACGGACCCGGAAAGAGAATAATAAGAGAGAATGAGTAAAGTGCAACACATAGTAAATGCTGTAACAAGTGCAACCAACTAATTTACAAGCATGTGCCAAACTAACCAGACAGGGGGCAGCAAAAGGGGGGGGCCAGCATGTGGGGCTCTGGGCAAACACTTGATGGGCTTTTACATTAATTGTCATGCTGGCTGGCGGTTGGCTCGGTCTGCTCGGTTTTCTCGGTTTGCTCGGTTTTCTCGGTTTCTCCGCACCGCCAGCAGCTGGCACTACTCTGGCCACTGTAAATTGCCTGCCAGGGCAGCCACTTGAGTGGCCACAAAGCACTCACACACACACACACACACAGAGAGACGTACACACACTCACACGTACACTCTCAATCTTTTGTTTTTTTATTTTCACCCATTTCGTGCTTTCCCGAGCCCTCCCCGCGGTCAAGTGTAATATTTTTAATTGTTGTTAAAGGGTTAAGCGTGCGGGTCTCTTCAGAGCCTGGCCACATTTGGACAGTCCTGGCGGAACTTGTTTAACAGAAGAGCCCAACACACACAACTGAGTGAATGTTAAATGTGGTTGTGCCTCGTAAAGTGGGGCGTCCTCGTTAATAATGAGAAATGGCAAACAATTATGTGCCAGTTAATTTGAGAATGCGGGAAGCTGCTGCTGCTGCTGCTGCTGCTGCTGTTTCATTATTTGTAGAGTCGCAGGAATGCTTATCTCTATTTATGCAGCATTTAAATTGGAAGTGTGCTCAAATCGAAAGAGAAAGTCCGTTGAGCTGGGTTTATAAACAACAGCACATCTGTGAGGATAAGTCTAAAAGGCAAGACAAGACGAGTCTTGAAAATTAAATAGAATTTGCATACATTTGCGGATTTGCGATTGATTTCCATATAAACGAAGTTTTCTATCTATATAGGCCCACTGATGTCGTCTGCAATGCGCAATAAAATAAAATCAAATCAATTACCTGCCAGCATATAAATACATGACAAACATAATTATTTCCTGTGCAATATCGAATATATATATATGTATAACAGAAACAAAACTCATCAAAACCAAACGCTAAATCAAATGGAACTTGTGCAAATTTGGAAGTACGTCAAAGACCGGAAATTACTAGATAACCCACTTTATTGATTACTAACGTTAAAATAAATACATGTAGCTCGGCTGCGCCTCGATGAGCTTCAAAGAGCACAGCGGAAAATGGGGAAAAGCGTCGAGGCAACACGATATCATTTACCACATGCCGAAAAAGCAATTAAGAGGAAATTCCTAACAAGTGCTTAAATACTTCAGTCAGTCATTAAAAGAATTCAACAATTGACAGACTGACGGCACTGGCAAGAGGGGGGCGGGGCTAGAGCGCTAAAATCTGCGCACTTGCCACACACACACGCACACTTACAAAAGCACGCAATATTTATGGCCTAAACAGATGAAAATATCTTTCGCCAATGCGAAAAATTCTCAATGGCAATTAATTCCCAAATTGAGGAACATAAAACCCAAAAGAAATGCAGCAAATTTCATGAACAACAAGAAGAAGAAACAAGTAAATTATGCGCGAAATAAAATGCGGAATAAGATATTTCGAAAATCACATCAAAATGCAGCGATGCCAAAATCTTTAAACCAATTGTTGCTAATCACACGTAAATAAATATCAAAGCGCGTTTAAATAAGCAAACACAAATTAGGGGCCGAAGGGGGGGCTATAACCAAAAAAAAAAAAAAAAAAAAAAAAGGAGGGGGGCACAGCGCAAACAAAACTATTTGAAACAGATACAAATTCCGTTGGCCCGCGGCCAATTGAAAGGCTGGTGCGAAAAGAAGTGCCCACCCAAATGACTAAATCAAGGGAACGGCTAGACGCGGCGAGGGCGCAGGGGGCGGGGCCAATGCCTTGACGTGTGTGCAAAAATATTTTCACGAAAATAATAAAAACATTAAACAAAATACAAGAAGAAAAAAAAACAACAAAAATACTATATACTACATGTATAGTATGTCTATGACAATGCGAGTGATGAAGTAATGAAATAATTTTGAGAGCCAAGAAAACATTTTCATGCATCAAGTTCATGATGTTGGCACGGCCAAGGGTCTAGTCATGGCTAAAAGCAGTTGCCCAAAAGCGCCAGCGCAGAGTAGGAGACCGGGAGCGAGAAAGCCAGGAACAGCAGCAAGTGCAGAGCATATTTTAATGAATTTATGTGCCTGTCAAATTATGGCGACAAATGTCTTTCTATTAACTGGCAAGTTGCCGTCTCTGTCTTTCGCCGGCCTTCTCACGCTCCTCTGGCAATTTATGGCCTGACATCGCTGGCAACGTCACAAACAGGCTGAAAACCGACGGAAAAAATGGCCGGCACATAAACAAATTCCAGACTTTGAGTTGGGTTCCAAGTGCGTAATCAAAATGAATACCCCTAATGCACACAGACTTTAATGGCATGAAAATTCAATCAAATTGCTCTGTTAATTGATATAGCACATAAATACACAGAGCCTCAGAATGTTTTGGCTAATTCAATTAAGCGTGGCTTTTATCTTTTTTTCTTCTTTTTGTACTTTTGATGTGTTTATCTATAATTCATAACTTGAGTGTGCCTCTTGTTTTATCTACTCTGCAGTTGATTTTGATTAAGCTGGAAATTGTAGTTCACAAAACTACACTATAACTAACTAAATATCTATAACTATACTTAACATATAATTTGATCAATTTTAATCCTACAAGAATTTTAATGACGAATGCGAAAAAAGCTTTTTATCTCATTGTTTTTTAGCTAAACAGATTTTCTATCCAGATCCGTTGTGCAATATTATTCAAGCACTCAAGATAATATACTATATATTCAACTTGCCAAAAGCTATTCCAACTTGTTTCAATTGCTTTTATCTGCCATCTGCGCGTTATCGCACACACATTTCGGATTCTCGGTGCGCACAATCTGCGCTCTCTCTAATGACAATATTAATTAACCAGAAAGTTTAGTGTCTAATTAGCCGGGCCAACATCTGGCTAAGCATAATGGCGGCCCCACTTGGCCTTTAATCAATTATCCTCAGGCGGGCAAAGGTGCGGATTCAGGTTCCGACCCCAAAAAAAAAAAAAAACTGACATGCCAATAAGTAGGCAATATTAAATGCGTGTGTGTGTGTGTGTGTGGCCGATCTGACGTCATTGGGATCTGCAATTCCATGGCGGCAAATGCACAGATTTATTTATAATTCAATGAGAAGCAAGAAAAAAGAATACATATAAATATACGCAACAGAATTTGGTAAGCAAGCCGCAAATTAATTGTGCGGCTGTTCATGTTTGCCCAGCCCACACACAGCACAGAGCACACAAACAGGATACAGGCAAACAAGACTAACAAGAATGGCCTAACAAGCGACTGGCATTTGGTTTTCGATACCCTCTCTCTGCGCTCAACCCAACCGAGGTCTCAACAGCTAAGGGAAAATTTGGTTGCACACAATTGAAATCATTAGGGGGAACATTTAATGTACTGCGTCACTTGGGAGATGACGCTGTCTGCGGGGAGGCCACGCATTGGGGCCGCCTTGCCAGGGCATGGGGGGCTATTAACAGCAAGTTTAAACCCACAGCCGTTGCTACTTAAAGGTTGCTACTTGATTTACAATCTGTGCTGCGAATTTCCATTCAAAATTTGTTGCTAAATATGAAATTAGTTTCGAAAGTTTTTCACTATTTTGTTAGTTTATAATATATAGTTACAAATGATCTACCTAAACTTGCAATAGCACTGCTTCTGGTTGGGACGATAATAAAGTTTAAGCACTATCCAGGGATTCGCACCTGCAGTTGCCTGAAAAACCGAGCCACTAATCAAACTTTTTTATAAGGGACACCCAACTATGTTTCAAAGTAAAATTCAAAATAAAAATTTGAGGTAGACAAGCTATCTAAAATAAATAAAATATATAAAATAAATGTTAAATGAGCCCCAATATATATATTATATTAAAAAGCTGTCAATTGACAATTAACTGACAATAATAAAAAACCAAAATATTTGGCCACATATCAAACGCCTTTCCATCTACAGGGTATTCTTTGGCCTTAGCAGCTGCCAATCTTGCCCTTTTGTTGTGCCACAGCTATTGCTTTTGTTCTCGGCTCTTGCTGGCAGCTCCGGATTTTTGGCTCTGACACAGAGTGTGGATATTTGATAAATAAACAATGTGAGGTTGTGCATTTGAGGCATTTGGGCCAGGGCGAACCGCAGCGCAAATATTCGTATACTCGTGTACATAACAGGACTTTTCATAGCCTAATTTTCATTTGGCATGTGTGAAAAAAAAACACACACGAAAAAAAGAGACCAAAAAGAGCAACTCGCACAGAAGGGCCCTCGTCTCGAGGGAATACAAGCGGTCCAGAATATGTTGCGGGTGTTCTGGACATTAACTGACAGCTGCTGACGTCACTCAAGATGCGCAGGAGCTGAGGCTGGAGCTGAAACTGATGGCGAAGCTGATGCCGATGCTGAAACTGGCGTTGTAGCTAACGTTGGAGTAGCTGCTGTAGCCGTCAGGCGGCACTGACATTTATTACGTTACTCATACGCCGCATGGTGCGCCAATGTTTCGAGCCGGGCTCTGATTTAATGAATGCAACATGTGCATTGGAAGTAGACGAAGATCTAGTGGCGTAACGTGCTAGTCCCGCCAGTTGGCAACTGTTTGGCCTTAATTTGCAGCATAACACGTATACGCCGCGTTGCGCTCTGCACTTGTGCCAAAACGAACGAACAACAATTTTTGGTGCAGCCGCCACAAATCAACGCGCCGACACAATTCATTAAATTTAATTAATGGCACATGGTTAGGCAACACTGCCACGCCCACCTGCGAACATGTTTGTGTGTGATTCATGTGCCTTAAATTTCAAATATACATTATCTGCAAAATATAAATATATTTAACGTATAAATGCCATCGAATTTTTGACTTGTTAACTCAATCAATTTGTTGTCTGCGTCGGTATTTGGGGTTTTCCCCCTTTTAACTGGAGCCCACAATTTGCATATGTTTTTGTCAGCTCTTCGTTTACGCTACTCAGTTTGACATTTGTTTTGTTCTTGAGGCACAATTCAAATTTATGGATGGTATGTACGATTACAAGTGTCCCTGCCATTTCCCAGTTCGAGTTTCTCGACTACAAGAAAAACGTTTTGTATTTGAAGTGTGTTCCCATCTGTTCGACAAAAACACTTTCTTCGACTATGAAATGCTGGCCGGAATTATTTTCGTTTCTTTTTGTTTTTTTTTTATTGATCCACATTTGTGGAGTTTTCTGTATGGGCACACATACTGCCAACAGCTGCTGAAATTGTCATTTGCTTTTAAGCGAAGCATGTGACATATTGTTTTCTCTGGAGTTCTTGTGAGTTGTGCATTTCGAATGTGCTTGGGTTAAAGTGGATGTAGAAAGTGTAATGGAACGATATAAACAACAGTTGGGGGCATATGAGGCGAAATATGAGAAAATACTGAAGATTGAAAACCCTTTCAGAGAAAGATATACAGCACATGCATTGATTATATTTATGCTCGATTCACAACAGAAACTTCGAATGCATTTACAATTGAAATTTAAATTATATTCACTCTCACATGTCTACCTAAATTATACTTTACCTAATTTCACATTTATAAATGCATCACATTTGCATTTATTTATTTACTGTTTGAAGTATTTATTCCATGCACAGTTAATTTTGCCCCTCCTAAAATACAACACTGATCAACTGATTCCATTAGCAAATCTCTCTGCCATAAATCACCCACGAGAGTGCTGATCTATTCATCAAACAAAAATCTTGTATTTGATCAATTATTGAATCAGTGCAGGCTATTTTTAATTGCGAACACATTGAACACGATCAATTAATATTTATATTCCAAACAAATTGTGCAGCTATTCATTCATGAAAGACAAGTATTTGTAATGCGCTACAAGGCATTCAAACTAATTGACTTTGCCCAACGGCAGCGAACACTATACGCATTCCAACAGAGAACAAAAGAGAGAGAGAGAGAGGGAGAGGGAGAGGCGAAAGAGATTAAGAGAATACTCTCGCCCACGCAAAACACAATGGGCAGCACCTTGACAGGCACGGCGGGCAGTGCTGAAAATTAATTTAATTTCAATTTTTCACTTTGCGCCACCGCAGAGCCCCGCTGGCCATGCTGCGGGCATTCGTTTGGGATTTGTTTTTGCATTTGAATTCAGTTGCTAAGACGGCAACAAATCTCTGGCTAATCGCATCAAAAATGCGGCAGTGGCAACGACAAAAATATTTTAAGGCTATTTATAGGCTCCACAGTTCTCCCCCAAGTGTGTGTGTGTGTGTGTGTGTGTGTGTGGATTCTACGGTTGAGTAAGTTTTGCTTTTGGATGACTCTGGGCCATTCGGCCGGTCGACCTTCACCTTTATACACAATCTCGTTTATAGTATTCTGTTGCTCCAGACGCTAAGCTCAAATTATTTATTTATACCCTGACTTTTGTCCATTACATTTGGCTTTGTCGTTGTTTTTGTTGTTGTTGTTGCTTTCTGTTTTTGTTGTCTTGCCATTTGGTTTTTGCACACAATTTGTTCGTAAAGTAAACTTAATTTATTTTTAATCGCCATTTAATTGGCTGCCCGCTGTTTTCTTTCGACTCGAAATTGCTGCATAAAAAACTTTTAATTGCTGCCAAGGTATTTTTCAGTCTGATGGATGCTGCTGCATTTAATTTGCTGCTGATGTGGGTTTGTTTATTTTTCACTTTGCTTTCAAACTCTCTCAAATGCCAAACGCATTTGCAGCAGCATCCACCGAGATTGTGGGCCAATGTGTCGTCGACACTGCGCCTACGCCAGGAATAAAAATACTTATATACGCACACACATACATATATATATTGAAAATAAACATTCCGCGAAAGGGCAAAGTTCAGTTAGAGGTGCGAGTGTGCTGTGGGTATAATCTGACAGCTTTAGGAGTCGCTACCAGCTGAAAAATGCGGCGCTAAAGTGGCCTGACAGCTGCCTAAGGGAACGACAACCTTTAAAATAAGCTGGCAAAAAAGAAAAATGCGCGCCTCTTCAAACTGCACAAATGTTAAATAACTTATGTGGCAGGTGATTTGATTAAATCTGACGGTGAAAATCACCTGGTAGCTAACGAAATATTTATACATATTTGTTAAAGGTTTAAGAACAATTTCTCACAGTGATATCACAAAATCATCTAAAGCAGTATTCATTTATATAAACCCTGGATTATTGTTCAAATTATTGTCAACAAAATCGCAAATATTATAAAAAAAAAAAAAAAAAAAAAATCTCTTTATCTAAGTAATGCATAAAAGCTAATGCCAATGATTGATTCGCAGCAGTTAAAAATATGACGCATTACACAAGCTGCTGCTCATGAATTATTCAAAAGGAAACTGTTTGTTTTTAATGTATCATTAAACCCATGTTGTTGACACAATTAAAACTTTTTTACGAGCACAACGCAATATCAATTTTTATTACTATTCATAAGAGCTTTTATACTTGAAACGAGCAAAGAGAACACTTATTCAAAATCTGGCAAAAATAACTCGAACTCCTTTTACCTGTATTGTCCTCACTTTCATTACCCGCCCCAAATCTGAGCTCTCCGCGCAAAATCGTGACTCTCAGCACGTAAATCACGTCGCATCATCTTTCGGCAACCATAAACAAAGCTGCCTTAAATTTCAAAATTGCTCAATTGTTCGCTAATTACCAAAATCAACAAGCGTAAAAAGATCCTTTTTCAAACCCTTTCTGCACGCTCTGGTCTCACTCAATTAGACCGTTTAAGAAACCTGTCGAAAGCAAAGTGTTCAACAATGGAACATTTTCAAATTACTTAATTGAGTTGGTTTGACAACAAAGCGTCAAATTTATGTGGACTGCGCAAAAGACGGTCGCTGAAATTAAATTTTAATGGCAGTTGACGCTTTGACGCCGCTCCAAGACAACCCCCTTCACGCCCCCCCCCTCCCCCCTCCTTGAACTTGGCTACATCTTATATTTTATGACAATTTTTCGCCGCATTGTTTTTGGCGGCGTCCACTCGGCGTCTTAATATAATATGTTCGAGGCGAAAATGTATGCTTAAATATTCTTTTTATTTATTTATTTTTTTTTTTTGGGGCTACGCCACAAATTTACGAGCGGCAAACGAGCAAATTTTTAGCTTTTACTTTCTTAATTTGATAGATGAAATCAGCGCAAAGTTATGCACAGAACCCAAGAAAATCAGCTAGAAAAAATGTGCAGTACAAAAAAAAATAAAAAAAAAAATTGGGAAAATATTCAACAAAGTTGGTGTTTTTTTTTTGTTGTTGAAAAGGTCGAAAGGTGCCTAAATCTTCGTTGGACTCGTGCACTCGCCGACTCCAGCTAACTGATTTATGGGCATTAAAATTGGCGCGTATCGTAAAGAAACGAGGCCGAACCAATAACATTTAATTTCGGTAGAGACAAGCCCAAAAAAAAAAAAGAACAACACCCAAAAAAAAGTTGATGAAAAACTGTTTGGACGAGCCCGCATAAAAACCGAAACCGCTCAAAGCACAAAATAATGCCATGAAAATAAAAATGAACAACCGGCAAAACAAACACCGAGAGACAGAAAAAAGAATGAAAGAGAGATAGCCAAGGAGGGTCCGAGCAAAGAGAGGGTGAAATGGAGTGCACAGGAAAAGTTATGCCAAAGTTGCCCAAAGTTGGTGGCTCGCAACTTGAGTTGTGGTTGCCAACATAATCAAAGGATCCGTGTAGCAACAACATTCTGAACATGGCACAAAAGTTTACGAGCTCCACACTCAAAATAAACACACACACACACACACACGCTAGACCCCACACATACACAGAGGCAAGTGCGGTGCGGAGAGGTGTCAAATTTATAGGCGCTGAAAAGTAGACAACAGAAAACGAGCCTACAAAGCAGCAATTTTCTGCCAAAAAATTATGCAAAAGAGAACAAAAAATAGTCCCCTTTCGAAATTGGATTTCCACATAAGACAAGCTTACAAGTTCTCGCAAAAATTACGAGAAATTTTACTTGGGAAACCAACATGTAAAGTTATAAATAATCTTATGGAAAAATATTGATAAAAAAGAACTTCGAGGAAAAAAACGCAAGTCAGAATAATATATTTCATCGAATGTCTTAATTATTAATTCAACTTTCTTGTAGGACACTGTTGTTCACAACTTTCGCTGAAAAACGAGAGTTACCTCTCAAGAATTTCAATTGAAAACCAACTTATAGGGATAACAAAAAGTTCTTAAAAAAAAAAAATTCATGAATTCTAAGAAATCAGACAAGCCTGGAAAGTTAAGTGGAAAACACGTTTTGTTTAACAATTAAATTCCTACATATTTGTTTACAAGTTTCTGCAGAAGCCACAAGATTTACTTCGCAGGAATTAAACTTAAACTTACACAATTGGATTTTCTAGGAAATAATGCTAGTCAAAATAGTAAATAAAATGCAAATTTTTTTGCACTTTAATCCAATTGTGGACAGTTTTGTTTGCAAACAGAAATGCGAGACATTACTGAGAAATTTAAGAACAGATTTACATGTAACCACAAAAAAGTATTGCAAAAAATAGTTTGAGGAAAAAATATTACAAAACAGAATAATAACAAAAACTTCACAAACTCTTTACAATGTTTATTTTGTAATGTTATATTTAAACAGAAATATATTTCTTTGAAAATGTGCAAAGTTCTTTGAGCTAAAAAAAAAAATGCAATTAATACTGAATCATTGTTCAACTCATTAAATACTCACTGAGCGTTAATAGCTTGAGTTACTCTTAGGATAATCCTCAAATAGAAATCACGGTTACATCTCACAATCCAAAACACACACACACACATATACTTTAATAACTAGGCGCCAACAGAAAAGGTGAAACCTATCAAAGAGGATTTGTTGCCCGGCAACATGGAAGAGAGCAAAAAATAAACCTGGCGCACAACGACCCCGCCCCCCGGCCCCTGCCTTTGGGCCCGCCCCCAGTGGGTCCACTTGTGTTTCGGCGGCCTGTGGATGGAAGCCCAGCGCACATATTTAAGGTTTAAATTTAATGAAAGAAAGCCTTTAATGCGCCTAGGCATGAGGCCGGGCTGCAGAACCGCCTAAAGGCTTAAATGTCTCAGCGTGTGGGTAGGCGGCCATTTAGAAGACCGGCTGCGGGGCAGGCGGGCACGTGTGGAGTGCTCGAATAACAGTAAACGTCACTTTAACACTGCCACTCTCGAGGCGAAATGGCCAGAGTGCTTTTCACACCCAATTTTTCGCACGCATGTAGCAAAAACAACGCGAACAGCGGCAACAACAAAAGCAACAACAATATTGCAAAAGTAGACGAGCATCGCGAGTTAAATGCTTTTCAGGCGTAAAACTTTGACAGCGCTGGCAGCCGAAAAACAACAATGGCACTCCAGCCCATACACACAAAGATACACACACACACGCACACACGCACACACCTACTCATGAGTCTTTACTGTGTTTGGCTACGTGCTCAAAGCTATTTTTTTGTTATGTTTAACGCGTCGCTCGAGTTATGATTACAATTTGGACCAGGCCAAAACCAAAAACAACGCTCAGGCGTGTGCCTGCTCACAAACACACACACACACACACACACACATGAACACATGCATAGTCGTTTAGTCTGCTTGTAAGCTTACGTGTATGTTGGCCATGTTGAACAGCAGTTTGGGCCATAAACTTGCTAGCCATAGTATGGGCTCGTTTGATATATGAGGTCGGTTGGCGCGCGTGTGCGCGGACTACCAAATATCAGCACTTGTATTCGATACTTGCACATGTCAATTTGGGTACGTTCTTTGAACTAACTTATTACCAAAAAAAAAATAAATAAATAAATAAATAAAAAAAAAATAGAAAACCTTTTACTAGTAAAAATATATTTACATGACAAAAGAAAACAATCCATAACTAAAATGCAATCAGTGATGAAACTGGTTCAGCTTTGACAAAATTATGAGAGTTTGAAGAATAGAAAAAGTATTCTGTTTGGACATGAAAACAAGTCTGAATTTTTGTCAGTTTTTGCATGGTTTTTACCAACAAATTAAACACCTCAAAATCAGTTTTCAGATGGCATTTTATACAACCTATTGCTATATATTACTATTACTTTTTTAAGAATTTTGAAATTTTGAAAGAAAACTATTTTTAAAAATAAGTAAATGTTTTTTCCACAAAAAAAAAAAAATCCAAAATATTTTAATTTCAAATCTGAATAAATTGTAAATGCAGAACTTATGCAAGAGTGAAGTTGGAAAACTTCACAAGCGTTTTATACTAAATATTATACCGACAATCGATGAAAAATAGAACATCAAGAATCTAAATTTAAAAGAAAAAATATTTTCAAAAAATAGTTTCGAAAAATACCAAAAATGTTTTTTCAAAATGTTTTTATTTGTATATGTATTATATTTTATATGTAAATCGGTTCAGTTTTGGCCGAGTTCGGGAAAATACCCTCCCCTCAAGCACTCTCGACTGGCGCATTCATGTAGAACTAGCTGTAGAGTATCGCGAGTGCGTCGTGTGCTGCTCGCGGCACAGATCTCATCAGTTATGTGTTTACTTATTGCTATGCATAGCTGGGGCGTTGCCGGAGACTTCAATCAATAGCTGAAGGTCGCAGGCTTCGAGCAGGAGAGGAGAATGTAAGTAGCAGAAATGATAAGAGCTGAAGCATATTAATCATACGCCATGTGTTGTCGCTGGCACACACACAAACACACACATACAGAAAGAGCAATTAGTTGGCACATAAATTTCGGGCCTTGGAATTATGTAGCATTTGGACAGATACTCTCTATCAGCAACAGGACGCGCCAGGCTAAGCCGTAAATTGCTGCGAATTGGCAGCGGAAACATGGACAGCAAAAAACATTCCCAGCTGGGCCCGAAACTTGCTTTAAGATGTGATAAATTGGCAATAATATTTGGCAACAGCGGAAGTCGGCAAGGTCAGCCGGCCAGCCCCTGTGTGATGATGATGATGATGATGATGATGATGATGGCGTTGAGATGATGAAGATGCGGCTGCTTGTCCGTTGTTTATTTGTGGCCAAATTGCTAGCGCTCGAGAGTAAATAAATGAAGCCAATTCGATGACAAGCGATGCGCAGTTTTGCACTCAAAATTGACATAATTAAAAGGAAATTATTTATGACAATGTTTTCATCAAAAATATCTCGAGTTGTCTGCGATAATAATCATAAATTAAAGCTAAGCATAGAGCGTTATTTTTCTTAACGCCAGGGCAAGCTGTTTGGCATGATTGATGGTGCCCAGGGACGAGAACAAAAGCTGCCTGCTACATTACTCAAGACACAGAGTTGTATTTGGCGACTGAATGTCATCAGCTGATCAGACCAATGATTAATGATGCACTCGCAAACTGATTAATCACACGCAATTCACGATTTAAGAGAGCCCAACACACAAAAATATTAAAGCTACTTTTAAATTCAGAATCGGACATTCTCAATATGTACTACATATATACATATATTTTTGTATATTCCGGACAGCAAAGGATTAATACGCCCACCTTCTAAGTAAATACTGGGCATAAATTTGTTTATACCAATCAAACAGTTGGCAATTCACAGATTTCAGCAGCGTCACAAACTGCTTTGATTTATATTTATTTATTTTTTTATTCCTGGTCATTTTCATAAACCTATTTGTGTAGAGTCGTTAAAAGAAGGAAAAAAAATAGACACAAAAAAATAGGAAATACTAAAATGCCTAGTTGTTTGCTTGACTTGGTTTTTGTTGTTTGTGTGCGAAAATATTTGTACAAGTTTTTGGCTCAGTTGTCTTTTGTATTTTTATTATTCTATTTTTTTTATTTTTTTATTTGGCAATCAAAGAATTTAAGCCAAGTAAATAAAACATATGAATTATGTGTTGGTCGACATTTATATGCGACAGGTTTTGTTGACGTCACAGCGCCAGAAGAAGAGAAGACAAAAAGATGGAAGAGGAACAAATAATGTTCGCAGTTTCTCTTTTAAGGATTGTCAAAATGAATCATGGCGCACAGGTATATATTTTTAGAAAACAGCTCGAAATATTCCTCGAGTGAGTCAATCTGTCACATGCACACAAAACATAATAATTATTATAAAAATAATCATCGCGAAATATAAATAAAATAGAGGCGAGAACAGCGATGCACGGAATCTATAAAAATAGCTGGCTAGCCAAATTAATTTTGGACATACTCGTAATACCCACAAGTTCATTAACATGTAAGAGCGAAAAAGCAAAAAAAAAAATAGGCAAGAGAATGTTTGTTTTTTTTTTTTTGAAAACAAATGCGCCTCTTGTTGAAGGTGAAGTTCATTAAAATTCCACGTCACTCAAAAAACGCGAAGCAAATAACCATTGGGTGAAGGTCACTGCGAAACCAAAACCAAAACCAAAACCAAATACATATAGTTTATGGTTCGCTCTGCTTCTTCCGCTTTTGGCGCATTTGTTTTCTTGGCCAACATCGTCAGCATATTTAGCGACCTGCTGGAAATTCGTTCGCCGTTCTCCGTTCGTGTTTATCTTGGCAACTGTTGTGGGTGCTTTTGTGGCACGATGACGTCGCCTCCATCGCTCGCGCTCGCTGACGTTGCAAATGTGTGTGCGGAAATGCGTTCACAAACATTGCGGATTAGCCCAGTCAGTCAGACTGCAGATTGGCAAGCCAAACAGACGAGATTAGCGCTAAAAACAAAAATAATGACGGCAAAACGATGATCTCACGAACCAGAAAGATTATAAACAATTTGTGTAGCCATTTAATTGCGATTAGCGCATATGACGAAACATTAAATTGTGATAGGGTAAGCCTATTAGAATAGGATAGACGCGATAAAGTTACGTAACGTTACGTAAGGTTAGATTAAATTACGTCAGCATAGGTGAGCCAAATCAAGTATGGCTAGCTGAAAGAACGATAATCTTCTAGTCGGTTTGAATCAGCCAAATCTGTTCAGCTTACCATTTAGTATTTCTGGATTAATGCACAAAAATCTCTTTCCCACCCCAGGTGCAAAAAAAACATTTTACCTATAGTCATCATATATAGTCATCATAAATATATCTATAGTCATCATTTTAAAGAACTAAATAAAATGATTTAATTTATTAAAAATTATATTTTTGACAGATGCCCCTCAGTTAATATTAAGATTAAATTAATTTATTTAATTGCAGTTACCACAGCTTTGCGGTAAGTAATAAGAAAATCAGTATTCTCCTTAACTGAATCAATTAGGAAATATGGAAATCTATATATAAATGTCTCTCAATATAAACTATATAATCCCTCAGCTTATCATTTCAATTGCTTCAATCGAATTCCTCAGAAAGTCCTCATTTATATTACATTTCTCAGTAAATTTCTCTGTCACTCATCGCACATTACATTTATATATACCATATATATATATATATATATCCTTGTTACATTAATATTTCGCTCAGCGTTCTGATCATTAGCCGTAAGGTAATTAAGCCGCAATCAATCAAGGCTAAGTAACTTCTATAGCCAAATTACAAGTTATCTGGCGCTCTTGAGGCAACTAATTTGTTTTTGGCCATCTAATTGAATTGAGTTCTTTTCTGTGTTTCAACAACTTTGCGAACAGTTATTTGTTTGGCTTAGGGAGAGTCGGGCACAAAAAGACGAAATGTAATTAGGCCCCGATAAACACGTGTCTGGCTGGCCACAAAACAACTTGGCCAACTGTGCCCAAATAAATCCAAATCAAAGATAGCCAAAACTCCAACAGCAATCAAATGCTGTACAATGGCCAAATTGAGATGATGGCAACATATGTGACAGGCCCCATGTGGGCCACTGGCATCATAATTTGCAAAAGTCCAATTTGATAAGCGAATGCAAAACTAACCGGAAAAAAACTTTTACCATTGGCTCACACGGAAAATCTGTGAAAATTTCAACGCTTTTGACAGTCATTAGTTGTGAAAAATGTGCTTGCTGCTGACGCTGATGACAATCGCCGCTGACGCTGACGCTGATGATGATGATGATGATGATGATGACGACGTTGATGATGATTATCATTATAATGATGACAGCAGACGACGCTGAGAAAAAGTGAAATGGCAGAGTCAAGGTCAAGTAAAGCATGCGCCCAAGGTCTGAAAAACGCGCAATATCAAGGGCACAAAATCTGTTTGGAACTGCACTTTATTGCATACTTTATGGTCAAGGCACGCCGGCTGCCGAACCTGACCTTGACCAAAGACGCCAATGAATAATTCAAAAGTCGAAAGCCGCAAAGAACAGCAAAAACATCAGCGCAAATGATGCAACAGAGAAAGAGATGACCTGTGGGCATACTTCAAGGTGTATTTTTATGGTCATAACAAATACAACATCATGTTCTGGCCTTGTGCGCTGACTTGCGTTCCGCGCTAAATAAATTGCAATTCCTTTACTGGCTGAAAGAATTTTACTGGTTAGCTGATTACAATCGGATGAAATAATTATTATTTAACTGGGTTTTTAAATGAGTTTTCGACATTTGCCAAAAATATACGCTTTCCCGACAATTCTATTATATTCCTTTAATTAAACACAAAAGAATATAAATATTATAAGTGCAAGAGCTGCTTTACTAGAAAACATAAAAAACAAAACTAATGAAGAAATAATTTCTGGCACATTTTCAGTAGACACAAAAAGTGATTGAAATTATTTTTGTAAATTTCTAACGGTTAAATTCGCATCGTTTCAATATAGATTTAATTGTTTTTCTGCATCGTTTACAAGCACAAATATATTGTCTAGCCATTTATCTACACCATAAAGCCTAGTTAAGGCGAAAATAAATACTTTTAAAAAACTTCATCAGGGTTTTCTTCTTTACTGTGCAATCCAAAAATACCCTTTTTTAATCCTTAAATACAGGACCTAAGACTAAGACGCCAAGGGAAGACCCGCAAAAAGCGCAGGCCAAAAAATTATGCAACGCAAAGAAAACCCGCACCACAAAGAGCCGCAGCAAAAAGGGAAAACGCCGGGCAAAGTAAAATAAATATATGTAGAAGTATAAAGAAGATATATAACATATATATATAGATATATATAAACATAGTATATGCCGTATATAAAGCAAGAACAAATATACATATTGAAGGTTGTGAGGCAGTGATTTAGTATTTCTTGCTCCTCTTTTTTATTTGGCCAGCTTTTAGCAGAGGTCGCAGCTGTATTTGTCTGTCTCGAGTCCTTTGGCCTACCTCAAAGAAGAGGGTTAATTAAAATTGTACGTTGTACGTTGTCAAGACTTAGCAGTGAAGTACAAAGAGCCCGAGGAAATGAGTACTTTTTGAGTATTTTTCAATACTATGTACGCAACTGGTTGTGTACTTGTTGTGTGTGTGTGTGTGTGTGTGTTTTTGGCCCCATAAGCGCCTTACGAGTCGAGCTGCGTAACCCAATCAACTAAAAGCAGCTCTACACTACTTTGTAACTGCGGACTTAGAGCCACGTCCAGAGGATGCACAATGGGCGTCCTTTTTTGGCAGGAAGTCGACATTGAGTTGCAGGAAATTAAAATTTAAACCAAAAATATGCTCAAGCCGACAAACTTGGCATTAAAATGAATTACGCAGTGACGCTGGGACAGAGACACAGATAGAGATAAACTAGAGAAAGAGTGCGACATAGTCGAGTAGGACGTTGCCCAGGCGGAAGCGCTTAATTTGCGCCCGGGCCCAGGCTCAGGGCTGTCGCATTTTCATTTGAATTTTTAATTTCTAGTCTGTGACACTTTTTGCATTAGTTTGACACGTGAAGCGAACGCTGGGTGCGGGGTTCTGCGGTGGGCCCTGAATTATACACGCCACTGGCATCTATTTAAGTGAGTGCAAATTTTGCTGGGTATTACATAAAACAGGCAGCACCCACATAAACACACACACACACTCACACACACACACACACACACGCACACACACAGAAGCTGGCACAAACATTGTGAAAATTTCCAACGCAAATTGTTGAAAGCAGCTTCGCATATTTCATGCAGAAAGAGACAGACAGCTGCACGCCAGCTAGTTCATATGAAAGAGATGGATAGATTGGAGAAAGTTTTTCGGGGTTTTGTTGCTGGCAAATTTTATGCAAAATATATATACATATAAAAATAAAACGCGTAGAGTGTCGGCCTCAACGCTAGTAAATAAAATTTGTTGGCTTTAACAATGCAGCCAACAAAAATGATAAAGAAACACAACAAAACAAAAAACAATAATAATTGAAGAAAACATATATATATATACACACATTTATACATATATAGTACATACTATAAGAATTTGTATTCTTTGTTCCTAATGGAGCTGATTTTAATTTAAAGATTAGCGTTGAATTATTTAACGAACGCAAACCGAGCAAACAATTTGAATTATGTGGCGTAGAAAATTATGCAGAATTTTGAGTGACGTGTGGAGTGGGAGCCGAATGGGGCCGGCAGGTGGGGGGAATGAAAAACGCAAGCAAGCATAGATAAATGGGCATCAAATTAGTTTGCTTTCTTTGCCGCACTTGTTGCAGCCTTGAGCCCTCGTGAAATTTAAGAGAGAAAACTGGCAATGAGCCTTAAATATTTGAGAATTTGCTAAAATGTTAAATACAATTATTTAATTATGTAAATAATCAATTATTCAATATGTGTTGATGTCAGTTTAGTATTTAAATCCACACAATTAACATCGCTGTTAAATAAATGTTACACTCATCTAACGCTAACATTCACTCGCAATGTTAATTGGCTCTCATGTTAAGAGAATCTTGAGTAAATGTAATTGGAAATGAGCCTTAAATATTTGGGAATTTGTTAAAATGTTAAATACAATTATTTAATTATGTAAATAATCAATTATTCAATATGTGTTGTTGTTGGTATAGTATATAAATGAACACAATTAACATCGCTGTTAAATTAATTAATAAGTTACACTCATCTAACGCTAACATTAACATAACACTGTTAATACATGAATAAATGTCAATTTACGTTTAGATAATCTTTCTCAATCCTCATTTCCGAGAAATCCTTTTATAATCCTTTAAATATATATATAATATAGAGAAAAAAAACCAAACGACATAATCCCCCATTGCTCGAAATGTTTGCAAATTAAGTTTCTTTTGTAGTTTGTTGAATTGACTGGCAACTTTGCTTGCTTGCCGCTGACTCTAGCTGCCACATACATGTGGCATGTGTGGTATTTGATTGAAATGCCGCTGTCAACTCCTCCAGCCAGAGGACATTCGACAGCACAGTTTTCCCAGAAAACGGATGCCTCTACTTGTTTCAGTCGAACCGCAAAATGCTAAACGCAATGAAATGAAACACGCCACAGCAAACAATGCGCACAAAATGGCGGCACACACACAGAAAACACAACTGTGCAAACCAACGGGACTTTGTGTGTGTGTGTGTGTGTGTGTGTGTGTGTTGACTGCTTGGTCCTGTTGGGCCTGCCCTGCCGCTGCTGCTGCTTCTGCTGCTGGCATGTCCTTCAACAAAGTTGACCTTGCACTTGCCACTTGCTGCTGCCGCTGCTGCTGCCGGATGTTGATTTTCATGGCTTTTTCTGCGCTGTGTGCAAGGACGCAGTAAGCTGATAAATGCACACAGAGACACACAGCAGCAGCAGCAGCGATACACATGACTGCGTCCACGTGCCGCATAAAAAATGCATTGAAAAGTGCGTAAAGTTTGCGCCGCCAGGCTCAAGGATCATTTCAGCCACAGCACCGCACACCCACCACCCACACACACACACTGGCCCCCGCCTGCTGTTTAATTACACATTTTGTGCAATGCAAATTTCTGTGCACATTCTCATGGCCTTGCATAGGGTATTATAATTTTGTCACGAAATGTTTTGTGCCCAGTACAAGATATGTTCAACGCCATAATACATATATATTGTATATTTATATATTTTATTGAATATATATTTCTTTCTTCTTATAAGTATTAACGTTCCCCTGTTTGTTTCTATTATAGCAATTATTTTAGTATTCAAAATATCGCGAAGTAACTTTGCAAAATCTTATGTTTTTGTTACAGGCTTTAGATATATTAGAGTCTGCCAGATCGTACCTCTATAATATGTAAATAATTAAATTACATCAAATAGCTGCCTCAGAAACCATTGCACCAAAATTTAAACAAAGAAATATAAATATAAGAAATATTTGAAGGGTATTTAATTTTCGGCTTTTCGCAGATAACACTTGTCTCTTGGTTTCTGTAATTTTATTTTTCTTTTTAGTCCGCTTTTGGCTCAGCGCCAACACACACACACACACACATGGACATGCAATTGTTATGTAAAACTATCAAAAACGGCAATTTAAATGCCGCCCAAAAAAGTAGGCTACGAAAAAAGTAAAACTACAATTTTGATTGCAGCGCGTGTGTGTGCATTTGGCTGTGTGTGTGTGTGTGTGTGTGCGACTGAGTAATTCAATTTAAATTGTTTTCCAAAATGTTGGCATGCCACAAGCGCTGGTTATCGGTGCAACAAAAAAAAAAACGAGCGCTGTCAAATTGAAATTTTTCTAGAAAATGGCGCACTGGAAATATCTTAAGCGGGACTGCGGAGTGTGCCTTGTTGACCAGGTTATAAACTTGCAACATAAATAAGCGCATAGCTGGCTGGCATTAGATTACGACTCGACTCGTGCGCAATCTCAGCAGCAGAAAATTGCAAATAGTTTTCGTTTTGTCATGCCATTTTATGAAGTACCCACGCAGAGCAGAAACTTGAGTAGAAAATAGATGAAGAAGAAAAAAAGAACGGAAAAATACTGTCTATGGCGTAATTGATTACAGCAGCCAGAGCAGACCATATATTGATAGTTACACTCAACCCAGCGTATCTGACTTTGGACACATTTTGATTAATGCTCTATGCAGACACACAAAGTAAACAAATTGTTTGATAAAGTTGTGCCACAAGGAAACAACAGCTGAGAAACGTTATTAAGCTTATACTTAGCTGGAGTTATTTTTCTTATTTTGTTTTCGTTTTTCTTGGCCATGTAACTCACCTGCAAATATATAGAAAAGTATGTTTTATAATTAGCAAAAATATATTAATAGGAAAATGATTACAATTTAATTTAAAACTTATTTCTAGACAACAAAACTCATATTCTCTCTAGGTTTCAGATTTTGAACAATAAGTCATAAGATACATAATATAAAGTTGAATCTGTAAATATTTTATATTATTTTAAAGATTAAAAAATTTCAATCTTTTTAAGAAAAAAGAAAAAGATTTGAACTTTTGTTATCTTCAATAAGTTAATCAAAAATTTCTTCTTAAATAAAATGCTATCAGACTTAAGCACTGAGCTCTTGGATTAAACCAATTATTTAACATTGAACAAAGTTGCCTTTGATAATAATAATTTATCAAAAAATTTTCCTAACTAAAAAGGGAATATTTACATTAAATTATGTTTCACAATTTGCATTTTTCAGCGACTCCAAAGCCGACTCTAACTGGCTTCTTGTCACTACTCAGTTTTCTTCCGTTAGCATAAAATTAAATGGTATCCCCAATTGCCACTTAAGCTTTGTAATTAGCTAATTAAAAATGTTAATCAATACATTTTATGTAATTAATGCCAGCATCTACACAAAGTTTATATAATCTTGGCCCCCGTTCCGTTATGAACTTGCCACAAAGCCCGCTCTTGATACTTTATTTAATCGACTTACAGACACCATGACAGCCGCAAAATTCATGACCTGGACACAAGGGGGGAGTGAAGGGGCTAGGGGTGGGGGGTTGGATCGGCGGCATGTTGGTAAATCATAAAAAGTTCCAACAAGTCACGCATTCAATTAAAAGCCCTTCATCATATATATGTATATACGCAATCAACAACCTGACCATTTACCTGCCGCGGCTTAACTCTCTCCCCAGCGCCCCTTCTCTCTCTCTCTCTCTCCCTCCTTCCCTCCCTCCCTCTCTCTCTCTCTCTCTCTCTGTCCTTGTGACCTACCACCTTATCGTGGTGCGTTAATGTTAACGGATTATAACGCGTAGCCCTCAACAATTTCCCCCTTTTCATGTGGTTATAAAACTGGCTTTTGCATTTAATTATTAAACGCTGCCTCTCAGACGGGGAGTGTGTGTGTGTCATTACAGTTACCGTTATATAATGTGGCATGCAACAGCAACAGCAGTGGCAGCTTATAGCTTGCCCCGGGAGTACACAAAACTTTTTTTGTGGCCACTTCGCTGCCACATTACCAATTGCCTCGAGATGTGCTGCGCATTTCTTTCGCGATACTTTTAAGAGTCACTCCCACCAAAAAAAGAAAAAAAAAAAAAAAAAAGCAGCCCTTTGGTTGCACGTGCCGCGTTTAATGCAATTTTTGTTCAAGTTTCTTAAACATTTGGCAACACTGGTTCTACTCAGCATTCCTTTGGGTACGACCGAAGTGCACTTAAAAGTTAGTCCAACTAAAACCCAAACTTTTCAATTAACTGCCAATTAATTTGTGCAGCACGCCCAAGTTGGGGGCTGGGAGGGGGCGGGGAGGGCGACTACCAAAAAGCCAAAGCCATCAACGATATTAAAATAAGTTGGCTTTTGTGTGTGCACCTGATTGGAATTTGAATGATATTCAAAGCAACTACTATGAATAGATTTCGATAAGGTTGTGTGCGGGCAGAACCATGAAAGAACTAACTTTGCAATTAGGTTAAACTATATGCATGTGTATTATATATAGATATATACTCTGCTGAATAGCTTACTTTGGGTAAGTAGTTGTTAAGGGGCATTTTGTTTAGCTCGCCTTAACCAGTCCAGATTATCTATTTGTCTGCATTCATTCCGAAAATTGCTCGAAAACAAACAGAGTAAACGATAGCTGAGTGCTCGACTGGCAAATATCCTGAATTATATTTGTGTTTGCTATACGAGAACCTCCCAGCTTTATGTTGAATTATTTGCCAAATTTAATAAACGTTTGGCCAGATCATGAGTGTATATAGAAAAATATATAAATTCTCCGGTTATATAATCTACATCATAATTCAGCCTGCAGGGCACACAAAACTTTGATGCTGCAATGTTTATTTACTTAAATCCTTTTCACAAATTCTGCGAATTTACATTGAAACTTTTTCAGCACAAAATGTGCTGCAATTAGTTGGTAAAGCTACACACAAAGAGATATGCTTTTAAATATAATCCTTTCTCTATATATAAGCTTCCCTTTTCAGGCAGAGACCAACATTTGAATCAAATAGTTGGCCGTGGCAAACAATCATCAATTCGAACTCTGTTGTTGTTGCTGTCTGTAAATCACCCCCCCTCCCTTCCTCTGCCCCCTCAGGCTATTTGCAGCTCCATTAAGCTTTAGAATTTGCTTGCTGCGAGGGATCTTGGTTAGCTGGAAATTTTGAAATATTGTTCGCCAGGTATGCAGAGCATCAAGCAAAATATTTAACGAATGAAAGGCATAACTGAGGAATCGAACTGAACTTATTGAATAACTGACTGAGAGAATGGGTAACTGAGTGAATGATAGTTACCCAGAAGCTTGACTAACTGACTGCTGTTGTTGTTGTCGGGTTTATATCTGCTGAATTGTTTATTTCAATTCAATTTTTCATAAAAATTTGCCAGCAGCCGTTGGCAAATGTTGATTGTTGTTGTTGTTCCTTTGGCTGCTGGCTTAGTTTCTTGACTTTGTTATGCAAGTTCTGTTGCATTATTCGATTAGCATATTACCGAAAAAGTTGGCAGCGTTCACAAAAGAATATTATATATGCGCATAGAGCATTATGCAAATTGAAGAAATCAGCAGAACATAAAATAAATTACATGACAACTGCGCCATACTCTGTTCACATGTGTTGTTCACATGTGTTGTAATAGGTTTTACAAAAATTAAAGAAAATTCAAATATGCGGATGCTGAGGTTAAACCTAAGTAAGAACCTAGCGACAATAATTTTAAGCTTACCTATTGATTATAAGAAAACGAAAGTGTACAAAATATGGATTTTATCTCTATCTAGCTATCAAACTATGAAATTTATTATTATATTATATTTTTTTTTTTTAAAATTAGAATACTCTAACTAGCAGAGTATACAAATATACGCCAAAAACGTTATGCATCAAATTTGCAGTCTTTATAGTCAAACAAAATGTAAGAGAATAAAAAGAAAAAAGAGAATATGAAAGTCGGATATTAAAATGCCCGCTAAGCGCGCTTCGATCCAGGCAATCTTTTAGCACTTTGTTGGCCTCAACAAGCGCCACAAAATTGGCCAAAAAGTCATCGTAAATCGTTCGATTTCGCAAGGGGCGAGGACGACATTTTCAATGCCTACAATTTTTTTCCATTTTGCCAATGGCCCGTGGGGCCCGAGACGATAACATTTCAGCAGTTCGATGTGCGGCTTGTGGCACGAAATGCAATCAGCTATTCGAACGGCAATCGCAATTGCAACTTAAACTTATTTTTATTGACATTTAGAAGCGTCGGCGGCCTGCGTTATCCTGCGGCCCGCAATGTTCAACACATTTGCGTGTCGAACTCAATGACAAGCAGCTGAGCAGCAGTGCAAATTTAAACAGTTGCCATTGAGTAGGACGAAGCATTCACACACACACACACACACACTCAGACACTCGAACACCCACTAAGAGCTTCTAGCGTGATGTCAAACATCAATTCGCTGTTTGGGCTTACAAATAGGCATGACAGAGCGCGTCAAGTTTACGCAAATACGAGCTTTACAACAATGCGGGGCAGCAGCAGCTGCTGCTGCACCAGCAGCAACAACAACAGCATAAACAAGAACCGCACAACATTTTCAATTAAGTTGCACGCTGCACGCCCGTTTGGCTTAACTCTAATCCCCTGACCACCAATCTGCCTCAAGCCTTAGCAACAATTTGACGACCTACAGGCAGCCCCAACTCCAGAACAAGCACACCACAACCCAGCACACACACACACACACACACACATGCCATTGGCTTTATGTTCGCGGCTGCAGCATAAAACATTCACGCGTTTTATGTGCCGAACAGTTAAAGCAACCAGGGAACAATTTTCCATCGAATTTTCCAACAGACACGCGATGAGAGGCATGGGAAGGATTTCGCTTTTCTATTTCTCTTCTTTTTTTTTTTTGGAAGCTATACAAAGCTTGAATGTGTCACGTATGTCCATAGAGTATATACAACATCCACTTAAGACTCTGTGTTCAATAAAATATGAATAGCCGACAGTATGAGCGCAAAAATGGGATGAAAATACGCATAGACATTTTCTAATAAAAATACAAAAATAATAATAACTATATATTGGGAGCAAGCTTTTGCAAAAATTTTAATATATAAACCTGTTTTCCGTAGCAAACTTCTTTTATAATGACTTTTTTACTTAAAGTCGCTGATAGAAAAATTAGTTTAGGAAGAGCACTATATAAAAAACTGTTCCTTAAATATTTGGCATATAATGTTGACAAAAAACTAAAGTAGTAATTGTAAGAAATGTTAAATAAATAAATTTGCAGCTGGTATTAAAAACCGAAATATAAAATTTTGCAACTTCAGCTCTTAAAATCTAGGTGATTGACATAGAAAAATAACTGTATAGATAGGGGTAGAGTAAAAGCCATGAAAAAGCGTGAACTCACACTTATTAACTGAAAATATCCTAGAATACTTAAAAGACAACGAAGAAAGAAATTACATCATATTTTCTTAGTATAAGAATGGACAAGGTTGTAACATGAGACTTTAACGGAGGGAAGAAAACAGTTCAGCGAGAGAAAGAAGGAATTAATGACTTTCCAATTAAACCACTTTAAGGATTGGATAATATTAAGAAAATGCTATTAAAAAAAAAATATAAATTTTAAAATGCCCATTTATATCTTCTTGTTGCTCCATGCAACTTTTTGGCTTAGATACAGATTAGACATCTGATAAAATACTATATGCATATAAACTACATTTAACAGAAAAAGTGTTAATTAGACATATAATAGCACATATAAATATAAAGAAGATTGAATATAATAAATGTCAATATGTTTCAAAATGTTCCCTCCAATTTCTTGACCCTTTCTTGGCTCAGACATTAGTCACATATAAATGAACATAAAACAATGTTTATTAAAACATACTCTGCCAATTTCTTTACCATGCAACTTACTCGCTCAGTTATTAGTTGAAGGTACAGTAAATATTAAGAAGATAAGAATATAATAGAAGTCAATATGTTTCAAAATGTTCCCCTCCGATTTGTTCACAGTTTCTTTTTGGGCCGTGCAACTTATGGCTTACCTACTAAACTGCGCTTGACTGTGCCACGTGGCTTGCTGCTGCTGATCGTGACGGCGATTGTTGCCGTTGTTTTGGGCTTGAGCTTGGGCGCCAGCGTCAGGGGCTTCTGCCTGGCGAGCAGCAGCGGCGGCGGCGGCAGCAGCGGCTGCTGCTGCTGCTGCGGCTGCGGCTGCGGCTCCTTTGTGGCGCTGGGCAGCGCCGAGGTTGAGACCGATGTGCTGGAACGCTTGTAGCCCTCGGTGAGGAACGCGGGCGGCGGCGTGATCGGCGGCGCCGGAATGCACAGCTGCTCGTCGACGGGCGAACTGGCCGCTGTGCTGGGCGCGGTGATCGATTCGCGCAGTCGCAGTCCGCCCGGCTTCAAGGTCATGGTTTGGCTGGCATTCGAGCTGGAGCCGGAACCGGAACCGGAGCCGGAGATGGCGCCGCTGTGGCCGCTGCCGCTCTCATTGCAATAGAGCTCCAGATGATGTTTGTCGCAGCGTCGCCGCCGGCGTATATTTGGCGCAATTGTCTTCATTTTGGGGCCATGCGCGTTGGAGGCGGACGACGCCGCCAAGCGGCTGGCGGAGGAGCAGGTGCTCGAGGGGCTGCCGTCTTTCGAATTGAGGCGTATATAGTGCACACGAAAGATGCGTACAGGTTGTTTCGATTGCTGTTGTTGTTGCTGCTGTTGCTGCTGCTGTTGCTGCTGCTGCTGTTGCTTTTGCTGCTGATGCTGCTGCAGATACTCCTTGTAGGTCTGCTTGCGCGGTGCTTGATGGCTATTTCTGCACGCGGATTCGTATTGCAGCATTGATTTGCCGAATCTTGGCCGATAGCTGATATCAATATATATTTATATAGTTTGCAAATATATGTTTTATAGTTTAATATATTTTATATGTATGTCTGTCGTATATTTTATAGAAAATAGTAACTTTATATATATTTGTATATATATCCTTTATTTGTATTTAATTAGTTTGCTTTAAAATGGAAGCTTTCAATTGCTGCGTTTGTAACTTTGTTTGCATTAATTTGTATAATTTACGGCTATTGCTGTCTCTTTATACGCTCTCTCTCTTTCTCTTTCTATGTATATTGTTTGGCTTTTGAAATTAACAAATATTTGCATAGTTCAATTGTTGCTCAATGGAT
The DNA here is from genome assembly GCA_035047465.1 of Drosophila sordidula. Classification (NCBI taxonomy): domain Eukaryota; kingdom Metazoa; phylum Arthropoda; class Insecta; order Diptera; family Drosophilidae; genus Drosophila; species Drosophila sordidula. The sequence goes on along the minus strand of JAWNPQ010000185.1, from coordinate 5,945,007 downwards.
TATTTGCACTACAATTTGGCTAAATATTTATTTGGATTTATATATGTCTATATATATTGTGTGTGTATATATATAACGTAAATCTGTATTTGGCGTTAAGTTTTTTGCACACTTAATAACAGTTATGTATTTTGCCTTTAACCATTCAAATATATATATATATTTATATGTATGTATGTATATATTAAAAATAGTTTATGTTTTATTTATTGACAACATGAATTCGAAGCGTTTTTAATTTTTTATATTTTTTGTTGTATATTGTAGCATAAATATTTGCGTTTTAATTAACTGTTAAAATCAACTCACATCAATGTACTGAAAGCCTCTTTAACGCACGTCTTTTGTTTAAATATATATATATTTTTTTTTTTATATGTATATATGTAAATATATAATATATTTCTGGTATGTTATTGATTAAATATATTAGGGTTTCTCGTCGTACTGTAGAGCTAAGTTTTTGTTGTATTTCTCATTTAAAATTCATTAAAATCGTAGAGTTGTTGCTGTTGTTGTTGTTGTTGTTGTATTGTAGATTTCACTTGAAGCAGGAAACAATTTTCTTGTCGTGTTTTTTTTCTTTTTTAGTAACTTTCTTTTTTGGTGTCTTTCTTTGGTTTAGAAACTCTTAACGAATTTTCTATTCAGCTGCGCCTGTAAATTGAGCGTGTCCTTTAATTAGCCTCTTTCAGAGCCTGCCAATAAATGTATTTTTTAATGTATTGGCAGGCCTTGAATGCAAATTTTGGCCCTCAAAAACTTTTGCTGCGACTATCTAAAGAGCTGTGTGTGTGTGTGTGTGTGTGTGTGTGTGTGCGTTCGTGTTTGTGTTTGTGTGGTTGATTCTGACACGCCCCTATGCGGAAATGCTAATCAAAGAAATGCCACAGAACGCGCCGCAATTCTCATCATTATGTAAATGTTGAGTTTTCATAAAATTAATGACTTGGCAGCACATTGAGGCAGGCTCTGGCCGTGCGGCCGCCTTGAACTCCGGCTGGATGAAAGTTTCTATTGATGCCATATTGATGTATTGGCATGTCCCCTATTGATAGCATTGAAACGTGCCCAAAATATTCGATTTGATTTTACGATGAGCCATAAAAAAAGGGAAGAGAGCCAGCGAAAGAAAGCGAAATGAAACGAAACCCAAAAGAGAAATGGGCGTGCCAAGTAGTATAATTAAGCCGATGCCAGCCACAGCAACCAAAAAGAAAGAAAAGAAAAGCGGGAGTAATGTAATTTTGATGTTTGCCTGCGCGCCCAGACAAATTGAATCGCACAGTGGTATATATCTATGTATATATTATATATATATTTTATATATATATATATATTAATGTATATAAATGCCAATACATAGCTCAAGCCGGGAAAAGTCACATATGGCTCGTCAAATGAGGCATCCAATCAGAAAATGCGTCTGCTTGTTTTCTATAACTTGTCAATTGGAATGGACGCGAGAAAGGCATAAAGCAGCTGATAAAACAAGACGTTGCGCATACCCTGTAGAGAAATACTTTGTGGGGCATATGAAAAATAGTTCTGGAGTGCTTACACAGAAACTCAAATTTGTTAAAATTACTATATTCATAATTTCTCGCATTCAACTACAATAACAATTTCTGCACTACAAAAAAATATCAATTATTGAAAGGTATTATTAAAATTATGAATTTATGTTTGATTTTAATAATTATTAAAAAATAAATCATTATTTCTTTCTTTCTTGGCTTACAACTGACTGTAAAAAACGCTACAAATAAATTAGTTTAAAACCATTTTATTAGAGATTATTGAGATTGTTGAAGTTGGCAGAGTAGAAGATTAACCAATTTCTTTTGGTCTGCTTCAATTTGTGTAAGTCGGGTCAAGACGCGTCCAAGCCATGGTCAGTCCCTTGACAACGGGGTATTTGGCAAAAGCTCACGCTTCTTATCATCGTCGCATGACAGCGCAGCAATCCAATCCACTTGTCATCTAATGCAGGACATGGCTGAAAAGAATTCCATTTGCGCGTAGATGGCGCAGCTATCAAGTTGCGTTCGTAATAAGCCAATCAATTCAGTGTCAGATGAACTGCTTCATTAATTTCACTCGGCGTAAAAGTAAAATACAATGTGCGAGGCCAGCCCAGTGGCAGAGTGGAAGGAATTATGAAGCGCAGACAAACTGAAGTATCCAATAAACGACGCATGCCACAAAAGTCACGTAAGCCTCCCGGGAGAGTGGGGCACCGAAGCCGGAGTAATAAGCCTGCTTAGCCCTGCCATGTGCCCTTCAAGGACATTACAGGATACGCAGCCAGATGGCTGCCCCCGTGTGCGAGGCGTATCAGTGCGTATGGCATAACTTATTATTTATGTAGCTCAACAGAAACAAAAAAAATGAACAAGGCGAAGAAAAAAAAATGAAGAGAAAACAGATGAAAAGCGTAGAAAAACTTTTCTCTCAGGTGCGTATTTTAAAAGGCAACAAAACTGAAAGGAAATGCGCGCCAAGCATTATTTGAAGCACTGCGGCTGTAAATAATAATTTGCAGCAATGGTGAAAGGCCCAAAAAAAAAAAAAAAAAATATTAGAGATAAGGAAAAAGAGCAAGAGTGAGAGAAAGAGAGAGAGAGAGAGAGAGAGAGAAGTAGGCTCTTAATGGCCGCTCGTTAGGTGGCATTAGGGAGTGGCACAAATTGACCAACGAAACGGCACACGGATAATAGCCGGGCAATGGCCGCCGACATGCCCAAATCCAAAAGATGCCACAACTTGAGCATGGCAGTTATATATATATATATATCTATATCTATGTGTGTGTGCGTGTGTGTGTGAGCTGCCTATACACTAATTGTAAAAGTTTAGGCCTCATGTCAATTTGCACAGAGTCAGCAAGTTTTTGCTTTATTTGGCTATTTATTTTGGCTCAAGGAAACTAAAACTTGTAATTGAATCGCAATTTCAAATGGGAAAAGCAAGTAGAGCAAGTGTGTGTGAGTGTGTGCGTCTGTGTGTGTGTGTCAAGTGCCTTTCACAAATTGAAACAAGTTGCCGTTACATTTGTTTGCATAATTCGCAGCTATTTGAAAAGTACTCGAATTAGCTAAGCTTTTGATATTATTTGTGTTTGCAGCTGAAAGGATTTGCTGTGTGTGTGTGTGTGTGTGTGTGAATGTGTGTGCGGAGTGTACTTTTAATTATATAACCATCGGCTGCATAACAAAACTGATTTAAATCAGGCTTACTGACAGCTGCATATTCAAATTTTAATTGAATTGAATATTTTCAACAGGCTGCCAACAAAATAGTTGCTTGGAACTTTAAACGGAGCTTTGAGCTGAAAGAGCTCAACAATTTAAGCCGATTACTGGATATTCGAGCAATTCAAACAGATAACTTGAGAATAATATATTGTGTAAGCTCATCGATATTAAACATGTTGACTTTTATGGCAGCAATAGTCTGCGCTTGTTTACAATTCCCAAAGGGTTCTAGCTGTTAAGTACACATTATGCAAACTGCTTGTTATCGATCAATTGAGATAAATATTATGGTTTTCTGCGTTTAGTGTTATATTTATGACAAACATTTCGGAATATATTAGGTTCTACTGTACGGCTAAGAAAACCGCCATCAATCATGCTTTTATGAGCATTTTATTTCCTTTTTTCATAAATGGAAAAACTATCAAACTGCATAAATTGATTTATTGTCCAATTGAAATTGCAAATTTTGTACATTTTTTAACAGTACAATTTTTTAAATTAAACACATTTGCATTTTAAAATGTAATAAAAAAAAGTAAATTCAAAATCTTGTTTTGTATTTTAAAAGATGTCTTAATCAAATTCGCATGAGATATACAAATGTTTTATTTGAAACAGAAATAAAAATATATCAAAATAATCTTAAAAACATTACCCAACACAATTTAAAAAAAAAATTACGTTTGAAATAAATTCCAAATACCTTTACGACAGATACTACTTATTATTTCACCTGCAAATTGAATAAAAATCGTAAATTCTTTGACCATTTAAAAATGGGGAAAAACATATATGTGAATTTAAAACAATAAAACATGAATATTGAATATTCAAAAGTAATTCGCAATGCATATGCAATTAAAAATGAAAATGAAAAATGTTTTCCGATTTTAAATGAAAGCATTTACCATTTAAATTAACAAGAATAACGTAAAATGTTATTTATGTGAGATAAAAATTAAGCCTGACTGCAGCTGATACACACACGCACACAATCACACCCAGGAACGCACACATACACACTATATAATTCACTTTTGAAACCAATTAACAAGCCTATTAAAAAACAACGCTTGTTGCAGTAACCTCAAAATTAATTGATTGCGTTAAGTACGCATATCTTTCGACTCTTTTTTTATGCCCAGTGCCAGGTAATTTACACACACACACACACGAATGCAAAATACAAGCAAATGACATGTAAATACACACGCAGATCCGTGTATGAATTTGTCATGCAATAAATTCACGCCATGGAGCGCATTAACGGGTGAATTTGTGACGGCACCTTGACTTTGTGCCTTGGATTTTATTTTGTCAATCTCTGGCCACAGTCAATGCACTTTCCATTGATGATAATGACGCTGAATGCTGATGACAATGATGATGATGATGATGATGCTGATGTCTATTATTTGGCATACTTGGAGCACAATATATGTGTGAGTGTGTGTACAAATATTTCTGCCGCCGGCGAGAGTGGAGACCATTTGACAAATGTACTCAAAAAAAATACAAAAAAAAACAATTTTCGTTTTCATTCACGGCCAATAGCGAAATTTATTTCTCGAGTCGAGTATTTTGTAGATATTTTGTTTTGCTTATTTATTTAATTTTTTAAATGTTTTTTTTGTTGCTTTTGGCGTGGGCGTTGATATACTTTTTATTGGCCGGGCAAATCATAAACATTGGGCACATAAATTCCAAAGCATAAATATAAATTAATTTTACAACCAAAAATGAAAAACGTACACAAACACAGAAACACGCGATGTGTTTAACAGCTCGTAAAAACGTATTGAAAAATACCAGAAGAAAGAATAAAAATAAAATCAAAATAAAAACAAGTTCAAAACGAACCAATAATTGCGGGGACTTGGAAAGGGGAAAACTCAATCAAAACGAAAAGAACAACGCGTCAAACTGTCTTTCGTATCACATCACAAATGTTTTGGCTTTAATTCATAAACATTTCCAGCGTAATTGTTATTTTTTTATTTTTAATATTTATTTTTTTTTTTTTTTTTTTTTTTTAAATTTTTGTTGTTGCTGTCTTTGTTGCTTATAGTTTTTAGCTTTTCTTAGCGTTCTGTGTGTCGCTGTTGCTGCACGTTTTTGCCCACTGCTCAAAAAAAATTGCTTGCGATCTAACTGGCAATTGCGGCCGACGCGTCTGAGTATTGCCAACAAACTGATGCCAAACGGAAGCCGTCCAAATGCTTTTCACGACACTCGGCCGTGGCAAGGCGACGCGACCACTCAAAATCAACACAGCAGCCAGCCAAACAGCGACTGCGACTGCGACGGCGACGGCAACCGAGACTGTGGCAGTGGCAGTGGCAGTGGCTGTGGCAGCAACTGATAAGCACAAGAGAGCTTTTTCAAACTGCAAAGAGCGCGGCGTATTACGCTCAAGTTAAGTGCTTTCTCTCTCTCTCTCTCTCTTTCTTTTGGACACAACTTGTAAACTTATATTGGCCACTTGCTTGAAACTATCAACTATTTAATAGCGTAGACAATGAAGCCATAAACAAAGCATTTGTGCTATTCAAATTAGGTAGGAACAAGCAGGTGCCTTCTTATGGACTCTAAACATTTTATAAACGAAATTTGGTAAATGGGAAACAGTAATTTGTTTTATACCATAATTAAAGTATATAATAGTGCGATAAAAATACGACGATCGTAAATGCTGAGTACTAACATTAAAAAGTATTGTTTATTTATTTTATTTTTTTTTTTTTTTTACAAAAGCCTAAATCGAAATAAAATATTTTTCGATATGATCAAATGCTCTATCTTCAGCATGAAAACGTATCTTTTTAGTGTATTTTTTTTTAAATTTATATACTTTATAGGTTTAGAGCTATATTTTTTAATGCTGTACACATTTTTTCTTCATTGAAGTCAAATATTTCATATTTGAGATGGAGGCTTTTACATTTCTTTAAACATTTGTAAACCCTTTTCAAAAACATAGTTGTGAAAATCAAAATTAGAAAACAAAGAGTTTACCAAATTTTATTAATAAAATATGGTGTAATCTAAATACTAAATAAAAAATCCACATCTTTATAATAAAATTAACATACATCTTTAATTATATTACACTATTAGGTCCTCAATAAAATATTTTCTAATTTCAACAGTAAAAATGCAATAATTTAAGTTAATTTATATATCTTGCATTAATTTAGTAATTTTTATTCGAATGAAGATAAAAATAATTTATTGTATTCCTAGTACAACAAAAAGTTTATCAATCTAATACAACAAAAACGAAAGTACAAGAAAAGTAACTAGATGAGCTCTCTTAATATTCGCAGTTTAACTTCCTGATCTTGTCACTTTTGCATTGTTGCATTCACAGCACTGAAGTGCCTGCGTTTTAGAGAGTAGGTAACAAAAGCTCAACATCTTTCCCTCTCTCTCTCTCTCTCTGTCGCTGTCGCTGTCTCTTTGCACGCCGCACGCCTGAGCGAGCTTTGATGCAACGCTCCATTTAGCACTCTTCGTAGTGCTCTCTCTCTCTCTGTCGCTCTCGCTCATTTTTTGAATGTGTGCGATTTGTTTATGCTAGGCCTGTTTGTTGGCCCGGCTACACACACACACACACAACTAAACACAGTCACCCACACACTCGAGCTGTGCGTTGTCCTTTCCCTGTTTATGCATACAGTCTGATTGAAATCAACCAAAAAGTGAACTTAAGAGCGTAGGGGTGGATGGGAGGGAGGGGAGGACGGGTTGGGGCTGGGGTGGAACCTGTGGCTTGACTGGGATTATGTGCGTCAATGCAGCCAGCCCCAATGCCATGGCCAACTGCGTGCATATGTATGTGTGTGTGTGTGTGTGTGTGTGTGTGTTGCCTGTTGCATATTTTCAAACATTTTTTGGCCTCGACGGCAGCTGCTCTCGGGTAGCATAAAAAAAGAAAAACAATGCAAAACTAGTTGGGAATTTTAATTAAAGTACAAGAAATGCACGCACTGACCACGCCCACACAAAACACAGCAAGGCAACATTGAATAATTATTGCAATTAGCAGAGCAGAAGGAAAAGAAAAGGAGCTCCTCTTGAGTAAATAAGAGAGTGCCAAGGAGAAAAAAGAAGCGCAGTAAGCAAAAAACAAGGCTACAAATTAGCTAGACGGCAATTGTCATTAGCGACGCCTCTAAACAGACAATGGCTTTTACACTCGCTCGCCAAGTGAAGCGGGCATATTGGGTTGGTGCGATTTATGAAGCTAGAAGCCAGACACTTGAAACTTGCAATTTAGATAAGGCATCAAGATTCTTTGGTTATTTATTATTATTATTATTCAATTGAAGCTCAGTTTTTACAGCCAGATATATCAAATTTTTTGTATATACGCCTATTGGGGCGTGGCAAATCGTTCAAAGCTATATATCTCCCTCAAACTTAAAGCTATATGCATGCAATTTATTCAGAGAGATTACTGATAACCTTCTCCAAAGACCGCATAAACATTTTTTGGGTACCCCCCCACAATTTTGGAGCTGGAGTTGGCAGACAGTTTTCTGATGAACTCCTTTAAAGACCCTATAAATAACAATAGTAAATGAGATCCTTTTCGACTGTGAAGGAGTATTAGCTATTCGGTTACACCCGACAGTAACCTTCTCACTTTATTTTTATTTATACTTAATTAGCTGTCTCTCACTCACACACTCGCCCTGTTGCTCTCTCTCTCTTATTTCAATGTCGTCGCAGCTGTGTACTTGAAGAAAATGGCAAGTTATCTATGTGACGGCAGCGCTTCAAAGTCATAAACTTGAGCCCGACGCCGGCCGAGCGTCCGTTGGCGAATTCCTTTGCTGGCATCCTTTTCGGGCGCTGTCAGTGCCAATGCCATATCAGTCGACTTCCTGTGTCCCTGTGCCGCATTGTCAACACTTCATTTCACTATATACATATGTATATATATATATATATTTTTTTTTGTGCTTCTCTGTGTAAACGTTTTTCATTTGCAATCAGTGACTGTATATTATGTACATCCTGACGGGACGACTGCCAAAGGATGTGCCACATGCACGAAGGTCGGCCCCCTTTTCTTTTTTTTTTTGTGGCAACTAAAAATAACATTGCCCCCAAGTTATTGTGGCCCTGACAATGATTGTTGCTCTGCCGCACGCAAAGGACATTCGATATGTATGAGCAAAAAAAAATTTGGGATAACTTAATGGAGGTAGCATAAATACATATATTATCCTCGATTAGCAAAGGTAATGGAAATAATCTTTACTTAGAACTGTTATCTGAATATTAAGCTGACCTTAAAGTTTTCTTGTTTTTTTTTTTTTTTTCTGTTGTGCATAACACATTTATTTATTTACTTTTTTGCGGGAATTTCTAATAAAATATTTTGGCTTTACGCACTATGTGAGCCTCAAGCTATTTTCTTTGAGCAAATTATTAATATTGCTTTTGTGGGGAGGATTGACCACAGCTTTATTCTATCCAAAACATTTGTAAATCGTTTTGAAATACATAAGAAACTTGTGTAAGTGTAGAGTACTTTTTATATGTTCTTTTATTTTATGATGATTTTGATATGCACAAAAAGTTGGTAGTTAAACAATTTGTTGAGTTAATCAGCATTAAATTTCATATAACGGGAACGGCTACAAAACGTATTTATACTTTACGGCTCTAAAAAAGCAACTGCGTAATTATTATTTTATAAATTATATTTATTTCGCTCTTTAAAATCCAAGACATCAGAACTCTAATTATAAATTAAGTAAAAAAGTTCCAGTCTAAACGTCAAATAAATACAATTATTTACTACTATAGTATTTATTATTTAAAGGATATCTTTTAGTCCGAACTACGTCGAGTAAATAATTATTTACGATGCTGCCCGAATGTCAAAACGGACACACATGTGTGCGTGGAGCCTGAGCAAATACCCTCGGGCTAATCAAAATTAAGATATTGCCGCATATTTTCAAGTTGCAAGTTCATTGGGGACGCACAACAAGTGCCAGATACGCGCCACAGGACCTTCAGGGTCAAATGAATTTTTCGTTGCTGTTGGCTTTTGTTGCCGCCACAAGGAGAGCCAACAACAAATGTGACAAATAAAAACGAATAAAAATACAAATACTGTTTTATTTTTATTATTTGTTTTTTTTTCTTGTTTTTTTTTTTTTTTTTTTTTTTTGTGGCCCCATCGTATAGTTTATGAGACAAAGTCACAGCGCACGGGATAACGGCGGACTGGAAATATGCGAGCGAGCGCAGCCATCCAAAATGCCGGAGAAAGAATGGCGTCCTTCCGTTCTAGTTGTTGTTGTTGCGCCATTGACAAGCCAAATGTGATGGCAAACAAAGGCAACGCCGAATAACAACAGATAGACAGCAACAGAGCACAGACGGCAACAACAAGGACAACAGCAAAAGGGATGACCGCGGGCTCAAAATTCCAAGGCAAATGAAAAATAAATACCAGAAAGATACAAAACAGCGAATGGCAGCAATGCAATTGAAAATTTTGCGGCAAAAGCAGCACACACAAAAACAACAACAACAACAAAAAAGTACAACAAACAAAAGGACAAATAGCACAAAAACAACAAAAATGCAGGCAAAAGTAGCAACAACAAAAATATACGGCAAACCACAATAAAAAAAAATAAAAAATAATAATAAAAAAAAGTCGCTTACATAATCACAGAAAAAGCAAGAAGCAAGCCGACTGGCTGCAGCACTGGGCGGAGGAGTGAGAGAGAGAATGGGAGGGCGAGAGAAAGAGAGAGAGCGTCAGCAGCACGTGTTTGTCTCACAAGCCGTGTGTGTGTGTGTGTGTGTGCAGCCTGCGCCTTGAAGCTGAACTTGTGCTATTCAATGTTTTTACTTGAACTTGAATATAAGCGCCGCTCGCTCGCTCGCTCTCTTCTACTCCCGCCCTCTCGCTCGCACGCACTGAAACTCGCGCTCTCGGTGTGTTTTGCTTTGGCACGTGCTGAAAGCTTTCGCACTCCCACACACACACACACACACAGGCACACGTGCTGTGGCTCTCTTTTGACTCTCTTAACTGGCGCTCCGAACTGGAAACTTTTTGTTTGAGGGGCGTCATTAAAAATGCGAGTGACGCAAGTGATAAAAAATTAATGCAGAAGAGCGCAACAGCGATAACAAAAACAACAACAGCAGCAACAAGAAACATAAAAACAACAAACTATTTAGCATCTTGATGTTAATTTTTGGCCATAATTTGAATGGTTTTTATGAAGCTAACAGGTTGATCCCCGACCCCGAAAAGGCGGCAGCACAAAAATAACAAAACTTTCTCCAAATTGTTGCACGCTAAGCGTGGCAAGTGTGAAATGGTCTAGACAAGATTGCCCAACTAGCAATTATCCTGTAGTCAGGAGAGGAATATAAATATAGACAGCAAATTTGCAATGGAATAATAAAATAAGATACGTTGATAATGGATAAATAAATTCATAACAAATTAGTGTATTCAGTATTTATAGATATTTAGATAGATCTAAATTAACAATTTGTTTTTAAATATAAATATTTTAGAGCATCCATCAATATTTGGTATTATTAATGTTCCCTAAATTTAGATGTCTATCTTGATAGATAGATATTTCGTAAGGATTACGTAGCTATAAATATGTATTTAGCCATATATATAACTATTTATAACGAAGTTTTCAAATTTGAAAACTTTTATATAAATAAATATTCCTTTATAGAAAAAAAACAAAAATTAAAATTATAAAAAAAAACAAACTATAAAAAAAGTAAGCTGCAAGACGTCCCTGTTAAAATCGGACAAATAAATTAAAATCGAAAGTAAATTTTATATTATATATTATAAATGTTATGTTGGCAATTCTGGTTAAAAGTTTATATAGACTCCCAGGTGCCCCTTTAAGTTTAAATCCGTTCCAAACTCATATAACCGTGATCTAAATATATAATAAGATAACTCCAACAATCGTGCAGAGCGTACAAAAAAGTCCAAAAGCCAATTAGATTATACAATAATAAGTACATAACCTTCCTCTGGGTTTTCCACACAAATTTATAGCCTTAGCCTAGTTTTCTTTTCGTAAACAGAGTGGATTTGAGAAAAACAAAAACAAAAGACTTGAAGCTCAATTTGAAGTAGTTCCTATGCGGGGCATTCGCAATATTCATGAGCCCGCTGCAAAAGGTGGCCAATAAAAAGAATTGTATGCAGAAGGAACTGAAAGCAGCGTCAGAGTAAATTGACTAAATTAAATTTTAATAATTAAATGCAGGCACAGTTTCCCACCCAAAAAAAAAAAAAAAAAAAAAAAAAACAGAAGGGAGAAAAAGAAGAAGCACAGCAGCCGCAATCGGCGGCCCCAGCTTGAGAAGCCCAAAAAGCCGCCCACGTGCAAATTTGCATGCGAAATTCGGTTAGGAAAACAGCTTGAGGAGCTCACTTGAAACATGTCGTTGCATAAATAAAACCGTTTTAAAACACAATGCTGACAATGAATATAACGACGATGACGCTGCCGATAATGATGATGATGATGATGATGATAGCGCTGAAGGAAATGGCAAACAGCGGGGCGTCGTCTACTTTGATTGACTACCACAACTTGAGCGGCATTTGCATAAGTCTTGAGGCTTACACACAATGGACAATAGGAAAAGCCAGTGGAAATAGGAAAACAAGCGGCTTAAAGGTTCTGGCTGAAGTTAATGCCCCATAGAGGTGGCTGCAATTGGATTACCCTCCAAAATCCATAAGCAAACATTTTTTATTTAAATGCGCAAATACAACAAATTGATGGAAAGTCGCATTCACAGCACGTGGAAATGTTTCTTAGATGGGGGAAAACATTGCGTTTATTAAATTACATTTTATTTCGAATGCGAATTTATCAGTTTTTTTTTTTTTTTTTTAGGAATTTGGGCAAAATAATTTTGTTAACAGCGAAGGAATTTTTGAGATAAAAGAAGAACATTTTAAATAATAAATAAGCACTAAGAAGCTATGAGAAGGAAAAAAATGTTTGTAATTATGTTCTACAAATTGACATTATTTGGACAATTAGGTATAATGTTAGGATGGAGAGTGAGCCTTAATAAACACTAAGATAAACACAAAGTCGAAAAAGCTGAAAACTTAAGCAAATACAAAAATGCTTTTGAAACTTTGAAGTAAGCAAAGTCAACATAATGTGACCATAGAGGACATAAAAGTGAATACAAATGCAAAACAGATTAATGCAATATGTAAAAAAAAAAAATGAATGAGACCAGAAATGATCAGCATATAGGATATATGACGGATATAGATAGAACACTGAATTTAGATGCAGAAAATAGATTAGGAAAGAACTGGGAACTAGCTGTTGAATAACTGTGGAACTAAATTAAGAAGAGCTGAGGAACTGGATAAAAGAGCTAGATTAAGATAGAACTGGGAAATTAGATGCAAAAGAGCTGCGGGGAACTAGATTACAAAGGAACTGGGAAATCAGACTTAAAAGAACCGCAATATATATTTCGAGGAATCCAGAATACGGATAAACAACGTGAAATGAAAAGCTCAGGTAGCTTAAGCGCAAAAGTTAAGGCCAGTGAAATTAAAAGGAATTGACAAAACGAAAGTAAATTACTTGAAAAATGTTTCAACTTCCATGTGACTTAACGGAAGTGCGCATTAAATACAAATTTGTAATGTGCTAAATCGTTTAATTCAGCTGGCTTTTATAATGGCCAACAGGCATTCGTGCTTAAATGTGAAAAGCTGTCTATAAATTAAGTATTCAGTTGCATGTGGCAAGGAGAATGAAAGCAAAAAAGGAACACGCCATAAACAAATTAGCCAACCTTGAAATCTGGACTGTGCACAATTTTCTTTTTACATAACCAGCGAACCAAAGTTGCCACACCGCCCAAAAATGCGAGACGCTGTAAGTAATTCATTTTTATGAGCTGCTGCTTGCCACAACGGCGGGGCACGTGGCACATTGGACATTTGGGACGGTTTGAGTTTGGCTTCGGCTTCGGCTTCGGCTTTGGTTTTGGTTTTGGTTTTGGCTCCAGCTTTAGCTTTGGCTTCGCCTCTGGCAGAGAGCTAACGAAAACAAATGATTATCATTTATAGTTGTGCAATGCAAATGGCCGAAAGCCACAGAGCCAAAGCAAAGCGAAATGTTGCAAGAGAGAGAGAGAGCTTTGAATAAATGGAGCCACCTGCCAAAAAGTCGTGTTCGCGCCGAGTGCTGACAATAACAATAAACAAATGCGACAACAAGATAGATACAAGTGCTGGCCGAACGATAAACGAGATATAAATATAAATCATTAGTTACTGCAGCCAATTGTCATTTTGTCAAGGCCAAGTCAATAATTAACTTGAAATTGGCAGCCGGAGCTGAACTGAAATTGAAATTCTGAGGAGCAAAAAATATAAGGCAGCCATAAATCAAACTGCGAGTGGCATGGCCAGAGACAAGGGGGCAAGGACAATGGCTAGGGACAAAGGACACACACACACACACACACAAAAAAAAATTGTTGCACAAAAATGCGTTGTAATTGCCGAAATCAAATGGCCGTAATTTAGGTTGACAGCCAACGACAACAGCAGGCACAATAAGAGCACCAGCAACGACAACAACAAAGAGAAAGGACACTACAATTTTATTTATGCAAATCGCATGTGGCATGTGGGTTGTGGACTGTGGCATGTGGGATCTTCACGGCTTGACGTGGCCGCACAGGAACTGGCGACGACTGGAGGCCAAAAATGCCATATTAGAATTATGCAAATGAGGCGAGACAGAAAGAACAAGTTGAGAGCGTTGCAGTCGGGTGTAACCGACTGCGCAATGCTCGATCGCCTTTTGGTATTTGGCAAAATATATGTGGGCGTGGCCGAACTTTTGCTCCACGAACTGAGGACGAGCTCATCCGAACAATTTCTGCCAAATTTGGTGACTTCTTTCTCCCAGAAGAGGTTTGTATCTAGCTTTAAAGATGACGAAGACATATCGATTTTATCGAATTGCCACGCCCCCAATAGACGAGTATATATTGCAAATTTCAAGTCTCCAGCTTCAAACCCAATATACCCTTTTCACTTCGTGAACGAGCATCAAAGGAGAGATAGAGAGAGAGAGAGAGGGAGAGCGTTGGCAAAGTCAGAGGCAAGCGGCAGCAGTATCTGTGAGTGTGTGAGTGTGTGTGCGTGTGTGGCAGCGACGCATCCTGTGCACGTGTTGGAGCTATCCTTGAGCCAGCGTCAGGATCGCTGTTGCGAATTAGCAAGCAGGCAGCCAGGCAACCTTTTAAACGTGGCCGCCATTTTACGGCTGCTTCATATAGTGGAATGGCTTTGATTAAAGAGCAGTTAGCCAAAAATGCTGTTGCAAGGCATGCCGGGCTTGCCCAACTATGTAATTTATGTGCGTGTGTGTGTGTGTGTGTGTGTGTGTGTGCGGCAAGGTGAAGGGCATATTATATGTGCGCACATGAAAAGAAGCCAGCCTCGCCTCTTGGCCACAAATGAGAATGCGTCTGCGAGCAACTATAAATAAGCTGGAGACCAAAATATGCGAGGGCTGTCTATTAATTAATTAAGCTTTTCCAACAATGAAAACCAGATTGGCCTAATTTAACTTAATTGTGGTTTCATTTAATATGCACTAAATAAAAAATCGTTGGCTTTGAATTTGTTGCGCTTAAACTTAAAGTTCTGGAAACTTCAGTTAGCACACAAATGAAAAATAATTTAATAAAAATATATTTTGATGTTCATAATTTACAAAAAACAAAACTAGAAATCAAGATTAAAAAGCTTTTAAAAGATATATATTTTAGATGACTTACAAATGCATTAAAAATTTGATTCTAATTTCGGAAGAAATGAATGTTGAGAACCGTTCATATATATTAAGGCTTTAATTGATATAGACTTGAATTATTGAGTTAAGAGCTAGAGCCACCATTCTGATTCAATATGTTGTGGATACCTCTCCTAATCGCTCCATATATGAAACGAACGCAATACAAATACCAAGGACTTGCGCTTTGGTTTGTGCATAGATTGGAATGATATTATTAGTAAGCTTTTAGTTTAGAAGTTATTCAAGAAGTTAATTTCCATAGTGGGGGCCAAGCGCAGCTGCTGAGTAAAGTGCGTTTCTATGCGGGTATGTTTCAAGGGAATTGAAATGTTTATAAAGACAGCTCACAGTCGATAAATAAACAAAATTTGATTAAGCAGAATGTATTAAAAGAAAATTATACTTAAAAGACCCTCTTATTAATGTTATTTATTAACAATTTCAATTGCTAAAATTGCTTTAATTTCAAACCATCTTAACTGTTGTACAATGCCCTACATTAAAACCCCTTTGAACCGCCCTCGCATATGCTCATATGAATTGGCTCTAAATCAAAGGGCCGAAATCACTTAGGACCATGACGCGGCCTGATAAGTTGGCGGTTTTAAAATTAATGGAGACGTTAGCATTGTTCAAATCGCGGCGAGCTTAAGCTGAGTGCTTTATGTGCGTGGGCGGGCAGGGGGCGTGGCCTGTGGCAGGCAGCAAAACTGCTTAGCTTGCAACTCTGCTCCGCAATGATTGGCAATGATGTGTGGCCATATTAAAAATGATAAATTTATGACAATCTCGGGTACTTAAGTAGTATATAAACGCTGGGATTTTATATTAAATTGATTTAGCATACTTCGCTTTTTGACATATTGAAAGCGATATTCAAGATTCGCACAATCAAAAGCTTTTGATAAGCTTTGAGTGCTTTCGCTAGCTAAGTGCACCCACCCTGTGCACAAAGCTTTTGCAGTAGAAAGCTGTCACCGCTGTTAACTAACAGCGCACTAACAGCTGCTGTTAAGCATTTGAAATGTGAGAAACGTTAAACTTACCCACACAGGGACAACATAGTTGCATACACTTGAAAGTCATGAGAAAACTCACCTGCAATGAGAAAACATAAAAACAACAAATTTAATATTTAAATTATTGAAAAGTTGTCAAGGGAAAATTGTCGTTAAATCAATAAAGCAACCGATAATAAGGTTGCATTCACATGCGGCCAGCAGTTGCCTTAAAGAAACACTTTAATGCTAAGTATTGATTTTAAAAACAGATATATATATATATATATTAGAAATGAGTGTATTCTAATTATAAAGTATTTCGCCAACAGTAAAGCAGCTTTATTTATTAGGGTAAACATACACACAATGAGGGTTTCATTTTATTTGCATTTATTTACTGTTAAGTATTGCTATAAAATAGCAAAGCAACCTTTATTTACAAAGGTTAATAAACACACAACTATTTGTGCGACATTTGCAAAATTTCATGTTGGTTTTTAGTCATTAAATGGAATTAGCAAGAACGAAAGGACCTAGACACAAGGCATATATAAGACCTAAATAAAAGCTAGACATATTTTATATAATGTATTATATTTACATTACTTAATCAGTGTTGTCGTTTAATTATATATTATACATTTATTTAATACATGTTTTACATATGTTTTCATTTAATATTTCTCTTATTATCTTTTAATGTTTTTAAATATTTATTAGTTTGCCTTTTAGCTTTTCACACATGTTTGCTTAAGCTTTTAAGCACACTTTCGTTTCGCGCAAACTATCAAAATTGCAACGGTAAACCCCCCAGGGACACGGCAATAAAAATTGCAGCGAGGGCTCATAAAAATCAACTATGCATAGGTCAGGAGCCACCTGAGGAACAAAAGGTGCCATCGATTCACATACATATATATATATATGTATATACTGACATACATTTGCACATACGTACATATATTGGTCAACAAGTGACCTTCAGAGCGGCTTTAAAGTGCTCGCAATAGACAACTTAACCCTGAGGATGATCACAAATCGCAAATATTCATGTATGTGAGCTTTATTAGCAGACTCAAATATATTATATAAGCCTATATGCATATCTCTATTATATCTCTCCTTTTTCAACAGGCACTCAAGAGCTGACGCCCATTTTTTACACTCGTCCACGAAGTGAAAAGGGTATATTCGGTTTGTGCCAGGTCCGTCCGTTTGAAATATATACTCGTGTTCGATTTTCAATCAAATCAAAATAGACGTAGTATCAACAAATTTGGCAGTTTTCCCTAAGGAACGCGCCGAAAAATGTTTTCCCAAACGAGAACAATAAATAAGACCGTTTTCGACACGAGTATGGCGCTGTCGGCTACACCCGCCTGCAATGTTCATGCTTGCTTTTGCTTATCACGCTTCATCAAGTGGCCGCTGCCCAGTTGTTGCTTGTGGCTGTGGGCAAAGTGGGCGTGGCAGGCAGCAAGATAAATGCACAGGCGACACATCCTTGTCTGTGTGCTGTCATCGTTGACGACTGAGGCCAGAAATAAATCAAAACTAATTTCATTTGCTGTCACACATGGCGTATGCGTGATGTTTATTACATGAACCTGCAAATGGACACAAATCACAATCTCAATCGCCGCCAGTTGCGCCACAGCCGAAACACCATAAAGTAGACCAGCTCAAAGCCGCTAATAAACGAGCAGCCAATGCAAACGCTGAGAACGCCGCCGACGTTCGCTGGCAGAAAACGCAATCGTAATCATAAATTAGAATTCAATTAGGATGCAAATCGGCAACTCACACAACAGCTCGTACCAATTATAGAGCCCGTCCTGGCGATAGACCGCCACACGCTGGCCACCATAGCGTATGCTCACTTTACTCTCCTCGCCCGACACGCGCCCCAGCAGACTCTTGCGCAGCTCGTAGCGCCAATCATTGCACGCGGGCAGGCACTCCACACAGCTCCAAGGCGACCAGCTGGCTGGAAGGGGGCGAGGGGGAGAGGGGGAGAGGGGAGAGAGAGAGGCCAGTTCGAATTGTGATCCCGAAAAGTTATTAAAAATGCCGATAGACAAATTTCAGTTTTAACTTGTAAAGTGTACCCAAAATATAAGCAAACTCTAACCATTTATACCCACAGCTATACCCTTTACCTATTGTAAATGGATAAAAACAAGGGTATATTGGTTATGTGCATGCTTGATTCAATGTATTCCTTCTATGTATATTCCTATATATAACTACCTATCTATCCATATATCTGATATCTTGGCAAAAAAAACTCTCACTTATTCAAAATCTATGTTTATAAATATAATAACATATTGAATCTGAATATATAAAACTGGTTGTTCTCACAGATAAATCAGCTGATCCAACTAGCTTATGACCAACATTCAATCTAAATAAATGCCTGCCGAGGGTGTTACAAATTCGAGAACTTCTTCATTTTTTAAACTTTTGTTCGATTGGTTTCACACGCATTTTCTAAAATCTTTATCAAAATTCATTCAAAAAATCCTTTAAAATTTCTGCAATATCGCAGGCTGTATGTCTAAAGAAAAAATAAATAAATACACCTTTCAGCAAATTAAATTTGCTTCATTTTGCATGAATTGTTTTGTTTTAACACGATTTTAAATATTCCAAGAACTCTTTTTATGAATTTCGTATTATAGTACATTATACTGAATTATGAACAAGGGGAAATAGAGATATTAAAAGACAAAATTATGAACAAAATAAGTATAACAATAACAGAGATATTATTGTCAGAGAGTGACATTGAATAAAATTTTGTTATTTTTAAGTTAAAATATACTATAATAAAGTCTCTAAGAAAAATATGTCTCTTATACTCTATCTAACATTTTTTTACAATATATTTTTAGATTAGCGTATCTATCGTGTAAAAAGCGAAAGTCAGCAAAGTTTAAATGTCTCTATTAGATGTGCACATAAATAAATATGCCTTACGAGTACAAGTTGTAATAATAAAACAGAGCACAGTTGGCCATAAAGAGCTCTCTCTGAAAGTGGCTAAAAAGCTTGAATTATAAATATGATATTTGTGCAGCTTTTATGACTTCCGCATTCATCCCCTCCCCTTGGGCGCCCTACTCACCCTCCAGGTGCCGCAGACAAGTCGTGTGCGCCAAATTGCAGTAGCTCAGGTTGCGGAGGGTGTCGTCCGACGACAGGTCGAACGCAAAGGGCGCACAGTTGCATGCCGCAACGGAGGCGCGGAGGCGACACAGCGGCAGGCAGTCGGCGAGGTGCGGCGCCTCCTCGTCGAAGTGGCAGCCGCGTTCGGCTAGGGGATAGGCGCCCAGCTGGGCGTTAGCTCTCAGGCGAATCGCGCGCAGCTGGAGGCCGGCCCACTCGCCGGCCGCCAGGCTCAGGCGGCCCAGCCAGCCGGGCAGATGGAGGCTGAAGCCGGCGGCAAGACGTGGGCGTGGCATCGTCAAATCATCCGCACGCGAGGCGTTCAACCGTAGCGTGAGTTCGAACACCGTCAAGTTGACAGGCAGCCGCAGCGCACAGCAGGCGCCCTCAACACCGAGCCCCAGACCGAAGAGCTGGCCACAGCTGTGCGCAACTGCATCCAAGCGGCAGCCGAGCAGCAGAGAGCTGCAGCTGGGCGCCAAATGCAACAGCTGCGTGCGCACATCCCGCGTCCAATTGGCGCCCAGAGAGGCCTGGAGTTGGGCAGCCGCCGCGGCCGGCACGGCGCCGGGATAGAAGTAGCCGGCTAGCAGCGGCAGCTGCTGCAGCCAATAGTCCGCCGAGTGGCCACCAGTTTTGGCCAAGTGCTGGGCCAACTGGCGCACGCGCTGGCGACTCAACTTGTTGGCGCTGCAAATGGTCAGCACGGGAAACGGCACGGGCTCCAGGTCGAAACTCTGGGCGGACAGGGAGGTGACCGTCGGCCGGGCCAGGAACTGCAGCAGTGTCGTGAAGACCACGAAGCTGGCCGAGAGTATGCCCACGGCTATGAAGAGGAACCAGCAGAAGCGCTGATAGCGACGTCTGCGGATGAAGTAGAGCAGGCCGAAGCCATTGAGGCTCGTCTTCTTGAAGTACTCGACGAGCGTGTCGCGCAAAGCTCTGCCCAGGCGAGACATCTGAACGCGACTGAACCAGGCCCAGACCCAGCTGGATTCGGGCAGCCAACAAGGATATTAGGCTTATCAGATGAGCGGGACACGGACACGACAACCCAAATACAACCACTAATATACGGAAATTAACACCGGGATAAACATCTGAGTTACTCCAATTATCGCGTGACACGACAAGTGGCGACCATGCTAATATCATATACCACAGCACATTGTCATAGTCCCCAAAACGAATCGATTCCACATTTGACAAACAACTTAAAAGTTATGGGAAAATCACTTTTATATAGTTAATAAAAAGTTATATAACAATTCAAAAATTGTTTAGTTTATAAATGAATAATTTTCAACCTAGATGACAAGCCATGGCCAAAATGCCATCAACCATGAAAATCGATCCAATTTTGGCATAGTTATGGAGGTTTGAAGTTTATGTCTAAAGGAGTTGGAAAGCTTTACAAGTCAAAATTTTGGTAACTTTTGGCATGATTTTTGACCAAAAAATTAACCACTTTAGAATTTGTTTTAAGATAGCTTTTTATACTAATTATGATACTAGCAATCGATTGAAAATAGAATTTGAAGAATCTAAATTTAAAAAAAAAAAAATTTTTCCAAAATGAGTAAGGGGGGAGTATGTGATTTTTTCCCAAAAAATTTCCAAAAAAATTTTTCCCAAAAATTAATAAATTATAAATGTAGAATCTATCTAGAGGACAAACGATGGCCAAAATGTCATCAAGCTTGAAAATCGATTCAGTTTTGGCAGAGTTATGGAAGTTTGAAGTTTAGGTTCAACAGAGTTGGAAAGCTTTCCATGTCAGAATTTTTGTAATTTTTGGCATGATTTTTGACCGAAAAATTAATCACGTCAGAATCGGTTTTAAGATGGTTTTTTATATTAATTATGACACCCGCAATCGATAAAAAATAGAATTTCAAGAATCAAAATTTTGAAAAAAAAATAATTTTCCAAAATGAGTAAGGGGGGAGTATGTGCTTTTTTACCAAAAAATTTCCAAAAAAAATTTTTTCCAAAAATTTATAAATTTTAAATGTAAAATCTGTCTAGAGGCCAAACCATGGCAAAAATGCCATTAAGCATGAAAATCGATTCAGTTTTGGCAGAGTTATGGAAGTTTGAAGTTTAGGTTCAACAGAGTTGGAAAGCTTTCCATGTCAGAATTTTTGTAATTTTTGGCATGATTTTTGACCGAAAAATTAATCACGTCAGAATCGGTTTTAAGATGGTTTTTTATATTAATTATGACACCCGCAATCGATAAAAAATAGAATTTCAAGAATCAAAATTTTGAAAAAAAAATAATTTTCCAAAATGAGTAAGGGGGGAGTATGTGCTTTTTTACCAAAAAATTTCCAAAAAAAATTTTTTCCAAAAATTAATAAATTTTAAATGTAAAATCTGTCTAGAGGCCAAACCATGGCAAAAATGCCATTAAGCATGAAAATCGATTCAGTTTTGGCAGAGTTATGGAAGTTTGAAGTTTAGGTTCAACGGAGTTGGAAAGCTTTCCATGTCAGAATTTTTGTAATTTTTGGCATGATTTTTGACCGAAAAATTAACCACTTCAGAATCGGTTTTAAGATGGTTTTTTATGCTAATTATGACACTAGCAATCGATTAAAAATAGAATTTCTAGAATCTAAATTTTGAAAAAAAAAAAATTTTCCAAAATGAGTAAGGGGGGAGTATGTGCTTTTTTACCAAAAAATTTCCAAAAAAAATTTTTTCCAAAAATTAATAAATTTTAAATGTAGAATCTATCTAGACAAACCATGGCCAAAATGCCATCAAACGCGAAAATCGGACCAGATTTGACAAAGTAATGAAGGTTTGAAATCCAGAAAAACCGTATACTATAGAGAACTCTCCAAACTGAGCATAGAGTGTAAAATATAAAAAAGTATATAATTTATTATCACGATCTATAACAGATATTTAACTATCAAATGCCTTATTTAAGTTTGCGAGTGTGTTAATGCGGCTCTTGATAATAATTCAGGCTTTTGTCAACTTGGTCTTTTGATTGAAAGCTTGAAATTCCAGGCAGGCAATTGGTAAGATTGCGTGTTTCGTAAATTATATTTAATTCAACAAGTGGGCAGGCCGATTAAGGCAATGACTACATTAAGTTGCAAACTTTGAGTGGCAAGTCAAACGGCACATGCGAACCGAGCAAACTCAAACAGAACCAAGAAGAGGAGGCAAACAAGCAGATATGCAAACACACACAGATACACAGACACAGATGCACGTACACAGTGACAGTTACACTTACAGTTACAGAGACAGACATGCAATATAACGAGCTTCAACGGCAATTTAGCGCACGGCAAGAGAGAAACTTGCTAATGTGGCGTTGCATATTAATAGAAAAGCGAGAGAAGCAACAACAATTTCCACAATTGCCAAGGCAGACATTAAATGCTCTATAAAAAAAAAAAACACACACACACACGCATTTTAACTATAACAATATAGAAGATCTATGTTATTAGTGTTAGCATATAATTCCTTCTACATATGACACATCAAATAAATTCCTTTATAGAAGGTTTTTTCTATGACATCATTAAAGCTAATTTCGCTTGGCGCAGCTGCTCGATAAGCTATCTCCCCAATAAAATTAATGAAGTACTATTCATTTGGAATACCCCAAACAATATTTGCTAGTTTGTGATTAAATAAATATCACCGTTACAACGGACGATCTTAGAAATACTTGAAACAAATACATAAAATATAAATAAAACAGAACAGAACTTTACTTAAAAGTTTATTATTTACAATGTTTCTGTTAGTTATTTGTGTTTTAAGGTTATCTACGATTATATTTTTTTAACATATATATAAAGCAAAATTCAGCTTCAGCTTATAGAAAGAAATATTTATAAAAATAATTTTATTTAAATTTGAATTTTTATTAAATCAACTGTTTTTGGTGCTGCCAACTTGCTTTTTAAAGCTGATTGCTAAAGTTAGACTTAAATTTTATATACCAAAAATTGCAATTATTTAAATGGTTAACAAAATTGCTTTTATATATAACTCAACTAAGCTATCGAGAACTGCTGTTGGTGCTGCCAACTTGGTCTTTCCTTAAACTCATTATTACTTGTTAGCTAAAGTTAGATTAAAATTGAATTAAATTGCAATCAAACTTTGATTTTAAATATACCTAAGCTAACATAGGGTAAAACCAATAATAGAGCTTGCCAGCTAGCGCAGTATATCACTTATCCAGCACGCCCACCCTATTTTCCAGCCCCTCCTTCCCGTCGCATTCCTTTCGCAGTTGAGAGCAGCTAAGTTAAATCGCCGAAACGCAAAGCGAATAGCTACAAAAACAACAATGCGACAAGTATACTATAAATTCCAATAAGAAGCACACACACACACACACATGCACAACACTCTCTCACACACACACACACACACACACATTAATAGAAAACCAATCGACGCCCACACAAAAATAATTTCCGGTTCAATTAAACGCTTGTTTATTTATTTATTTATGCGATGCTCCCACAGGCGGTGGTTGCTTAGGATTTGTGCTAGGGGGGAGGGGGGAGGGGGGGGCTAGGCGTGGGGGGAGGGGCGTGTGGTAACGGCATGTGTGCTGTCTGACGCTTGTGGCTGTGCGGCATTTATTTCCATTTGCATTTTCGATTTAATTGTGGGCAACAAAAATTGGCACTAATTTGTTTATGAATGAAGAAAACGCAGCGAGCGCGAACCGTGCTAAAGATTAAAGCGGAGAGACAAGAGAATTCGGGTCGAGTTGGCAGCACTCTAAAATTAGAGCAAACAGACAGACAGACAGACACACACACACACACACACACACACACACACACAGCTAGATGAGTGTTCGCCTGCGGCAACTGTATATCGTTAATCTTGTCAAAGCCAAGCAAATACCTTAAAGCGAGTTGGCAGCTCGTCGCCCCGAAGCATTAGTCAAGGACTTATGCAAAAGGATGGCAGAGCAAAAGAGTGAGGGGAGGGGGGGGGGGGCGGCGGAGGGAAGTTAAACAAGCTGCGATCCTGCTAACCGCAAAATAATTGCATACTTTAATGGGCTCAGCACTTAGGAGCTGCTCTACAGCTCCGCCTTCCCGCTCCGCCCTCCTTGCACTTGGCTCCATGTCAAAGCTTCCTGCTGCAGCTGCGATAGGCACGAGGCGGATGCTGCAAATTGCAATTGAATCAAACCAACTGCGAGTGGAGGAAGGCGGCGGCGAGAAAACACGCAAATGTGAAAGGTTAAGGGCTGCAATGCGTGCCACAGCTGCCGCGTGCCTGGATGAGAGTGTGCCACAATTTGTGGCACAGTGCAGCAGAGCAGCACAGTGCAACCATGTTTGTGCATGCAATTTATAAGGATATAGGAAAACAAACTTTATGCAACTAAATTTACAACTAATTCAAGAGAAAACTTACGTTTATTGTATTACAGCCAAGTAAAAATTATTATATTAAATAATACAATTTATATTATATTCAAGATGGGTATGTTGTCTATGATTTTACAAAAATCTATGTGTACAATTTTGTAAACTTTTTTTTAATTATTTACAATCAAAACCCTTTAGAAACTCAACCTAAAGAAACAATATTCAGGAAATGTAAAAAAAATGTTGAATAATATGCAATCTTAAATTTCAAACATAGATGAAAATTCAAGAATTGGATTTACTTTAAATATTTGCAGTCAAAATGCTTTATTTAACCACTATGTTTATAAACACATTTACAAACTAAGAGCTCTAGACTCAAACTCAGAAATAAATGTGATTTTGAAAAATGTAAGAATACGATTTTATTAAATAATTTTGAAATAATGTACAATCTAAATCAAATAAATAATAAAATAATAAATAAAAGTCAATCCTTGTCTCTTGGAGTACTCACAATTTCAAATGCAATATTCAGACCAAAAAACTCAACATATACAGCAAAAACATTTTTAGCTCACTTTAGAGTAAAATAAAAAATGCACCATAAATAACACGAGTTCTTAGTTGGCAAACTTAAGCATAGCTGTGAAGGGCCGCCATATCTTGGCAGCTCACCTAACAAATCGCTAGAAAGTGCAAAAGACAACAACACCAAGAGGGAAAAAAATCACTTTGCACTCAAAAGGCCGTCGAGCAATTCAGAGGCTGCCCACACACACACACACGCACACACGCACGCACACATGCACTCAAAAATCCTTTAACGCAAAAAGCGACGACAACAAGAAATGACGAAGACAGACACGCACACAAGCCAAGCCAAACCAAGCCAAGCCAAGGCAAAGCAAAGCACGGCAAAAGCAAGGCAAATCTCATGCATTTTGCACACACACACACACACACAGATTTAACACACAGGCCAATAAAAAAGGCGTCACGAAGCTGCGCTGCCATAAAACTGTTAACTAACAGCGCCACAGCGTGCCATAAAAGTGGAGAGAGCGCTGCAAAGAGAGCGCTCTCCGCTGCGCTGTCGACACGTGCGCATGCACGCTGCGCTGCGATGACGTCGTTAATGACGTTTTGCCAGTGTGGAATGCGAAAGTGCGTGCAAAGCGAAGAAGAGGACGCAGCAGCAGCGGCGACGGCGGCAGCGGCAGCGCTGCAGCGTCGCCAAGATGAGGCTGCCTAATGAGCGGAAGGAAGCGCGACGCCGTAACATAAATGAAAGATGACAAATGAGCGAGCGCGAGCTAAAGAGAGCGTGCGGGCGAGCGAGGTGTAACTGTTAACGATGCGCGCTTCACGCACGCACACACGCACGCACACACGCACGCACACATACGTACCTTTGAAACAAGCACAACCCATGATGTAGCCCATCATCAGCGTGGCTTTGAGGTCGCTTCTAAGCTGCCCAACGTTATTGTTGCTGTTGCTGTTGCTGTTGCTGTTGTTGTTGCGGCTGCTGCTGTTGTTGTTCTTGTCTTTAAAGCGCTTTTACTGTTAGTTGTCCTATTATAAATTTTTGAGATTTCATCAACTTGGTGCATCAATTAACGGCAGTTTGGGGATTCCGAGAGTTCAGAGTTGAGAATGTGCGAAGCTCAACTGAAGCCTGGCGCCGGCTCTCATGTATTTTTAAGCACACAATCTGTTTTTTATCGCTGGCGGCGTTATCACACGGGCCTTAATTCAATATGCGTGTGTGTGCGTATGGACATCTGTGTGTGTGTGTGTGTGTGTGTTTGTGCGTGTATTTGTGGCCCCTTGAAACATTTATTTATTTATTTACGTTTGATTGTGACGACAAACTTTGATTTACACTTGACTTTATCACATGTTCTAGTTGTTATTGTTGTTCGTATTCTTGTAGTTATTCCTGCTCTGCTTCTTCTTCTTCTTCTTGAACTGCTTGTCTACAGCTTATAGAGCATTTTCAATTTGATTTCACTTAATTTTTTTTTTGTTTTCTTCTGTTTTATTATTATTGATTATCACTTATTGCTGCAGATTCCGCCGTTTTTGGATTTTTATTTGTGCGTTTTGTGCGGAAAATTTACGTTCTTCGATAATTTCACTCGTTGCGGCTTGTTTTGTTGTTGTTCTTCATTGGTGCGTTAACTTTTACTTGTCTATATTTAAAATTTATTAAACTGATTGTGCTGAGTTTTGTTGCTGTTGCTGTTCTTGTTTTTTGGTGTTATACTTTTTTATATCGCATTATTATTTACGTAATTTACAATATCACAAAAAGAATCACTGACAAGAGGCAAAAGGCAATTAAAATTTTGTTTTCTTCAGTTCATTCAGAAATTCATCAGAATTTTAATATAGTATATAAAAAACGCTTTCGGTGCATAATTGGGCAGGTGACTAAGGATTTTCTATTAATAGCGCTTGGACTCAAAACAAGGCAAAATGGGTGGAATGATCGAATAAAATGAAGGAAACTTCAAAAATACTTGACACTTTCCGATAAATTGAGGTTATTGCATTATGCATTGTTTTATGACATAAGCTGAACTTTAAAGATATAATTAATAAACATTTAAGCAGGTAAAATATATAAAAGCTCTATTAAAAGTCATCCAAAGATTAAAGCTTGCTTTAAAAGTAACCTTCTTCAAGTGAAGGTAAATTTTAAGCTAAAAGCTCCACGAAACGTGTTCTAAAGTGCGTAAAAGCACATTAAAGCTTCTAGAGCAAAGAAGGCTAACTAAAAAAATAGTTTATAAAGGATTTTAACGCAACTCATCAATTTAAAAATTGAAAGCTCGTCTACTAAGCTTTAAATGTATCGGAAATCTTCATCAGAAAATACTTTTACTTCTAATATTGTCACTGGCAATTTAAAGCCAAATACCAAGCGAAAATAATCTTTATGTTTCGGTTTCCGAGAATGAGCAAATGCCACATTTGAGGACGACAAATTTTCTCAGGCACGAATCATTGCTCATGGCTCATCTCACAGTTGGAATGTCGAGCACATGGCGAGAGAACTGACGCCAGCAGCGGATAATACACTTGCACACACAACTGTCTCACCAAAGCCCCCCAAAACCAATTGATAAAGATTATAATCCCAAAGTCAACGCGCCAGGCACGGCATGGAACCGACTCGCGAGACGAATCGGGGCGAGACAGCTGCATTGATAGCTTCACATGGCGCACACAAAAGCGGCGAAAATTCAATTGAAAATTTTAATTCATTGCGAAACGACGAGAAGAATTGAAAATTGAAATCGGAATTGGGTTTTTTTTGGGTTGGGAATCGAGGAGAGGCGACACACTGACAAAAGAGAAAGAACAACAAAACAGCGAGCGAGAATTGAATACCGGAAGCTGCAGCGCGACAAATTTAGCAGCAATTGTGCATAATTAAAACGAAACACACACACACACACACGCACACACACACACGCCGAGTTTATCGCGAGACATTCGCATCAAGTATACGCCACCATAAAAAGCGAACATCGGGCGGGAATTATAATTGATGGCCAAGCGCGAGGCGCCCACCACATTCAAGAATTCCAGCGCCGGTTCTCGTCTCTCCTGCTTGGGGCTTTACGATGAAAACTCCCCGCCCCGCACCGGCTGGAGGTCAGTAGCACAAGGCAGCGGCAGGGGGGGGGCACAAGCTGTTGAGACATTGACATTGTCATTTTTCGACTTTTATGGCGTCTTAAAAATGTATCTCGAAAATATGGTAGCAAAAAGCATGTGGGCAGCACAGTTTTTAATTGAGGCGAAGCGAAACGAGAGCCGAGAAATGGGCAAAGCGAGAGCACACACATTAAATGAAACACACAGTGAATGTGTTAGTCGACTAGCAGATACTCCTTAATGAAATAAAACTGAAAATAAGAACTCCAACTAATCGGTACAACTTTTTAAAACACGTTGAATACTCCTATGTGAACTTTCGAATAATACTTTTATTAACTACAATATATTTGCACTTTGTTTTTACAAATATCCTTTTTAAATCCCATACAATACAGGAAAATGCATTTAGTTTAGTTTTTTATTCCTAATACATAAAACTAAATGCGTAGGTGAAACGTTAACGAATGCGTGTCAAAAAAGAATTGAAAAACTATTAAATAATTAAGAAATATTTTTTCTCTTATTTTCCTTAGTGTTAAAAATAAACTAAGCCATAATTCTTGGGGCTTCTGGTTTTCAACCGATAGCTAACATACCCGTTCATTAATTCTATTTTCACTGTATAGACGTGAAAAATGAAAAACACTTTGTGCCACAGTCCGGAAATTTGGGCTGTGTTTACACAAAAACGAACAACAATAAATCGAAATTCGAACAGTGAGTAAAAATGCTAATTAATGGGCAGCCCGAGGGGGCGGCAGGCGGGGGTTCAAGGGGGGTTAAATGGCACGGCGCGAACAGCAAAAGCATTTGTTAAACAAATTAGATCAAAGAGAAAGAGGGGGCGAGCAGGAAACCAAAAACTGGCCAACTGACTCATTTGCAAGTGTCGCGGACGGAAAGAGTCTAGGATAATAGGAAAAAAACAGAATAGCGAAAAAGGACGCAGAAGCAGAAAAAAACGCAAAAAGCAGGAATAACTTCGCCTTGGCGTTGATAACGAGCCAATGACATGCAAAGCCCGAGGAGTGGCAACGGCCAACGGACTCTGGACAGGACAGGCGTGGACAGGAGCAGCAGAATGTCTCTATCAGGCTATTGACTCCACGCCCAGGTGGACAGCGTTTTAATTAGGCAAATTAAAATGCAAAATGCCCAGGTGGCAGCCACAACGCGAATCGATCTATAACGGCGAATAACAGCTGTCTGGACAGCCAGCTATTAGCCCAATACGGACATTCATCATTTGTGGCCAACTGCTTGGCAAGCAAAACAGCAGCAAGGCCGACAGATTAAAGGGTCGCTCAACTTTTCAAGTCACTTTAGCAACTTTGCCAACTCCAGCAACTTCGCTTAACGGCCAGCTAATGATTTTGTTCCAACGATTTCCAATCGCAGCTTATCATCGAGTCGAACATTTTTCTTGGCTGCCCTAATTGCCAGATTGCACTAATGACTAAGCTCATTGCGAGATTAACCAAGCAGAATGAAAGGGAAAAATTATCTTATACCCTGTTCTCCTAGTGCCAAGCGAGTCGTCACTTTTAATAGCAAGAAACGTGTTGGAATTTAAATAAATTACTTGTATACATTTCTCTTCTCAAATAGTCTTAATAATTCCTCTGTTAGCAATAATTATGTCATATATAGGATATATAAAAAAACCTTCCGCATAATAAATAAAATTTATTATATATATAATATAATCTATAAAAGGTTGGTTTTTTAATTCCACTTCAAAAGCTGAAAATTGGTTGGCGTATTTAATAAAATTCATTATTTTTCATCCAATAAAAGCTATAAATGAACTCGTATAATTTAAATATATTTCGGACGTGTTTCACAAACAGTTTTATTAATTCCCTTGTAAACAATAATGATGTCATATGCACACCAATAAATGTATAGGGTATTTTTATGAAGCATCAATAATTCATTAATCACACAATCACATTAATAACAGCACTGCGAATCTAAATCAGAAAAATATTTACAAAAACTTAATAAATATAGCTTTTTTTAATATTTTAAATCCACATTAAACGCGTGAAGAATGAGTGGAAAATTTTATAAAATTCAATATTGTTCAACTAATTAGCTTCACATTAATTTTTTATATTCTTAATTAATATCGATAGTGTGTTTCACACATCGTATTTATTGATGTCATATGCACAGCGACAAATGTAAAGGGTATATTTATAAAGCATCAATAATTCATTAATCACACTTAAGCTCGGTTTTATTAATCACACTTTAACTAGCTTTAATTGAAGGGAAAAAAGCAGCTTTATAATAAAAACTGTTGGAGCGACTAACTGATAAATCTTTTGAAATGGGTTTATTTCATTAAAGGGTGAAACATTTGTGCTAACTATTTTTTTATTCCTTTACAAATTTATTTTTATAAAATATATAAAAAAGTGAATAAAAATTAAAGAAAACGTTAAAAATATTAGTTTTTGATATAAAACTCGCTTGTACCGGAACAGATCTAGAATGAATTAGTTGCATATATATTTCACGTATTTTTTCTTTAATTTGCGAATAATTGAATCGAGAATTGATAAACAATTAATCTTTATCCACACGTCCCTTTTCAGAAATGCTACTGGGTATTATTATTAAATTGTTTGTATCCAAGAAACACGCACACACACAAAGAGATTATGTGAGTTTACAGTTCTCCACTCACTCCCCGATTGGAATAATAACACAACAGACTTCAGTTGGTTGCCCCGTCTAATTGCATTATCTCAAACGTGGGCGTCGCACACCGACTCAATTAGGCATTATATATAGAAAAATATATATGTACATATATATGTTATTATATGTATATATAAAGATATATATATATATATATAAGCGAGTAGGTATAATATCTTATGAGTGCTTATCTGTGGAATGGCGTGTAGCAATTTATCTGAGTAGTTAATAAGATTTTGCTGGAGAAACTGGCGAAAATATATAAATAGCATATCTTATTAGATTAGAATGCGGCACGAACGAAAATCAAAGTACAAATGAAAAATGTAAAAACTATTTGACTATTGAAATGACGTGGCTATTAAATACGGTATTTAGGCAATATTTGAGGTTAGAACTTGAGAATAAAACACTTAAAATAGAGAGCTGAGTTTTGCGTGAGTTTACAACACTGAAGCACTAACCTAGCCCAACATGAAGCACAAGAAGAGCCAACAACAATGTTCAACAAAGTCAAGTAAACAATAAATAAACGGATAGGACAAAAGATATGTGAATGTTTATTGTTATTGTTATTATTACTTACTGAAAATGCAAAGAAAAAGCATGAAAAAGACACTGACTCTTACACACACACACACACACACACATACACGGCAGAGTCGGAATCGCCTGCAATGGCATCTTCAACAATGACGAAAGCGCAGCCAAAGAGGAATAAAGGTGGACGACCTCAGGATGCAGTGCGGCCTACGTGAGCAGCGACTGCAGGCAGCATACGAAAAAAAAAAAAAAAAGAACGAAAGAAACAACACAGACAAGCGCACACACGGAAATATCTATGAACACACACACACACACACAAGCAGCGACAGCTAAAAGAATTTATTTAGGCACAAATCGTTTAAATAACTATTTTTATTAATTACATTTTGCGAGAAAACAGCGCAAAACTTGAACGGAAAATTAGCCACAGTCTGCTGAGCTTTATTTTTTTTTTTTTTTTTCCTTGTGCACACTATTTTTGACGGCAAATACAAAACAAGGAGAGGGAGAGTGTGGAGAGCGTATGCAAGAGAGCGCGAGAGCACATTGCCCAACGCAACGAATAGCCGAGTCAAAAAGCAATACGCAGAAAGGATACGCGGTGTGGGGGAGCGAGAGAGTGAGTGAGAGAGAGAGAGAGAGAGAGAGAGAGAGCGCCCAATGGTAGGCAACAAATTTGGTGCTTCCTCTTGCCAGCACAAAGGCCGCTGACGCTGCGTATGCGTAATGTGAGCAGCGCAAGCGGCGAAAACCAGACCAAAAGTGGAATGACGGCAAATTAAAGTTTTCCTTTTCGTTTCTTTTTTTTTTACGCTGCAGCAAACACACAAACAAACGCCGAAAAAAAAAAGAAATAGCAGCCCTCGCAGCGGAAACCAGGCTAGCAGCTACTTGTACATTAACACACACACGCACACATATGCAAATTAAGAATGCTATTGCGTGCCTGCTTTTAATTCGCCGCCCCGCTTTCTGTTGCATTTGACACACCGAAAATGCCTCTTACAAAAATGATTTTGTGTTGCGCTTTGTGCGAGTTTCGCTGAAAACCAAAACAGAACTGGAGCTGGGCGAACAAACGTTTCGTACAGCCGTTCGTTTGTCCCGTTAGTCGAGCTTGTGTCTCGTGTGCATCGTTTGTTTTTGTTTCCTTTTATTTTTACGAGCTTTATTTCTTTTTTTCCTTTTTTTTTTTCTTTTTATTGTGTTTGAGGGTGTTTTTATTTTTGTGGGCGGCGATGTTGTTGTTGACAAAACCTCAATTGTAATTGCATTTATTTGCATTACGCTGACGCTGCAGCTTGATGAAATAAGATCTTTAAGTGCCAGAAAAGTAGTTTTGCTTTAGATATTTTCATAATTTGAATTTAAGTGCAGGAAAGGAGTTTTTAAAAAAAAAACCATTGAGGCTGTCAAAAAGCACGGAAAAGCATTCCAAAAAGAACTCGCTACCGGCAATATATGGAAAAATAGAGCAAAAAAAAAAAAAAACCTCAGCCAAACAAATGATATGCTTGGGGCGGACGGGCTCTCTAAACAGCTTCACCTTGGGATTATGCACAAGCAAAAGCGTCTGGCTAAACGACTTATAAATATTGCAGCTATCAAATATTACATATTTTATTGTGTAAACTTGTTGTTTTAACACACACAGACACACATACCGCTGCATGAGCAGACAACGGCAGACACTTAAAAAAAAGAAACTTGTACAGTAAACACAATTACGTATATGTGCGCATATTTTCAGTGTTGTATATATATTTTGTAATTTTTTTACATTTTTTTTTTTAATTTATTTTATTTATTATTATTATTATTTTTTTTTTTTTTTGTTTTTTGTATAATATTTTGTTCTAACGCGACGACAAAAACACGCGCTGCTCTAGCGGGCTGCGTTTTAATGTTAACTGAACATAGGAAATGACAGAGGCGACGAGCAGCGAAACGGTTTGCCATAAAAATGCGACGCCGTCCAGCTAGCTGAAAAGCCAACAACAAAAACGACGCAGTAGCAGTATGATAAAAAGTAACAGCGAGAGAGTGAGATTGAGTTTGAGTTTGAGAGAGAGAGCGGGCGCGCGCTCTCTTACGCTCAGCGAAGCAAGTGCAAAATAAACAAAGGCACAAAACGTGCGCGTAGCGAGAGCGACGTCGAAGTCGACGTCGACGTTGACGTCGACGTCGAGAGAGAGCGCAGCAACAGCGCAAGCACATGCCGGCCGCTGCTGCAATTGTCGCCGCAGCATCAAACACAAAACAAACACGAAACGCAATGCCGAAAAGCTTCAAGCGCACTGAATTAGACATATATTTTTTTTTTTCCTTTTAGATAGTCATCAAATGCGGCTCATTATGAGTGTGAGAGAGCGCCGGAGAGCGCGAGTCAAATACATAAATGTCAAGAGCAGAAGCAGAAGCGCCGTTTGTTTACCGTTCAAATAGCCAGCAATGGCCGCAGATTCCCCCCCCCCCCCCCCACCAATTCCACCACAAACAATTTGTTTGTGTTTTGTTTAACATTTTATCTGACTTTTTGGCAAACTGCCGCAAGTGCTGACAGCAACAATTTCGGTAGTCAAGAACGAGGCCAAAACAAATACATGTGACTGTCTCAAGCGTGGGGCTTAACTAGGCGTTAACTCTACGCGAATTGGCTTTAAGCGCGTCTAATTTACGGCTAATGATGATGTCTTTGTAATTGAGTTTCAGCCAAACGCTCGAAAGCAGGCAACGGTATTTGTCACAACGTGCCGCAACCCTAAAGTATGCAATGTTTTAAGCGCCGAATTCGTTCGAGAGGCTATTAAGTGAAATTGTTTTTGAAGTAATCGTGGTATTAGCACAGCAAACACTCGATTGGCAATAACAATAATTAGCACTAATAAGAATTAAAATCTCTGTTGTATTTGTCAAAAATAACCGTGGCGAGGAATATCTAAATGTAGCTAAAAATAATTATGTTTTAGCCATAAAACAATCACGCAATATTAAAGGATATATCTGGAATAAACTTGCAATATTCTCGAAAACTCTTTTTATTTTATGTCTGGAAAAGTCCCAAGAGAATTGAAAAAAAATAGAATCGAAATGAATAACTCGAAAATACTCTACGGTAATAAATGAAATCCATGATTTGGAGTAAAAGTTCCTTTAATAAACAACAGAATCCTCTAAATGTTTATCAAAAAATAATCTCAAATATGTCCAGAAAAATACTAAATTGTTTTGGTGTTAATAATCTTCCAATATTCCCGAAAAGTACACACAAAATTCTATTTATATTTTTTTTTATAGAAATATTTCTCAAATAACCTCGCTATAAAATATTCCGAGTACAAAATTATTTATTACAAGTTATATCTATGATCACTTCAAAACAGATATCTTTAATTAATGTTTTTAATATTATAAATGGATTCAATAAAAATAAAATGCGTTTCTTTTGAATATTAATCACACTCAAAGTTGCAATTAAAAGAATAATTAAATAATTTCAATAGCTTCTCAATTATGTTGGCAAACCATTTCCCGAGAAACTTCCTGACAATTGTTCCGATTCGCGGGACAATAGCCCCATTCAATCCAACAATCGAATTTCGAGTACACACAAAGGAAGTTCCCCCGGAATGCCTCCACTTAATACTGAACATAATTCTAGAGGATAATACCAGATTCATGATGCGGAATTCCAATATTCCTAAAAAGTACTTTTCATTCAGTAAAAATTAAATGGGGTTTCTTCTGAATATTAATCACACTCAAAGTTGCAATTAAAAGAATACTTTTATGCTTAAATAATTTCAACAGCTTTTCAATTATGTTGGCAAACCATTTCCCGAGAAACTTCCTGACAATTGTTCCGATTCGCGGGACAATAGTCCCATTCAATACAACAATCGAATCGAATCGCATCGCATCGAATCGAATCGAGTCGAGTCAGTTCCCCCCCCCCCCCCGGAGTGCCCCCACTTAATACCGCGAGTAATTCTTTGGGTTTCGCACTCACCGTTATTATTGCTGATGGCGAATCTCTGCTGCAGCTGCTGGGCCAGCGCCTGGTGGTGCTGGGCGAGGGGCGTCAGGGGTGGGGGCGCCTGCTGGCCCACGCCCAGCTGCTGTGGCGCCGACTGCGAGTGGGGCACACCGCCGCTCAGCGAGGATGTGTCCGAGGCGCCATCGCCGGCATTAGAGCCCCCAATGAGCCCGCCATTGGCCATGGAATTGTGTTGATTGAGGCTGGCGCCGTTGAGCATGGAATTTGCATTGAACTGTTGCACGGATATCGAGCTGGGCACGCCCCCGCCGCCCCCCTGCTGCTGTTGCTGCTGCTGCTGCTGCTGCTGTTGTTGTTGCTGTGTGATGAGCGCATTGCCGGCGCTGCCGTAGGTGGTCGCATTTATGGAATTGTTGGCTTGATTTATGGAATTATTGTGGACGGCTGAGAGCAGGGCGCCATTGGCGGTGGCTCCGCTATTGTTGTAGTACGACTCCTCGCCTGCAGAGGGAGAAAGAGGGGCAAGTGTTAGGCTTTGACCACAGCTTATGCAAAGAGTTTTGAGCTTTTAAAATCGTGGCATCGCAATCGAAATTTTGTGTATGAAATTTACGAAAAATTCCACTCTTAAAGTAGTATAAATATTAGCTCCAAACATATAACTAAACTTTTTTCGTTTTCAAAATGTTTAATTTTGGTTACTATCCGAAACTTGAAATTATCAGACTTTATTTATATATAGATTTAAACGGATGCAAGCTAAAAAATAAATAACAACTTTGCAGTCGGGTGTCGCCGACTGCGACATACTCGTTCACAGCAAAAATAACAGCTTAAAACAGCTGAAAACGATCTTAATAAATAAAGATTTTTTATAATATGTGGGGGCGTGAGTGGGCGTGGCCGACATGTTTCGGCTAGATAGTTAAAGAAGGTTATCGGGAAACTGTCTCGTATGGACTTACTCGGATTACCCGCCCCCAATCTACGTGAATTTTGTCGATTTGCCACGCCCCCAGTGGGCGTAGCCAAAAAAATCTTAGCACTTCATCTGATGCGGCTCTCTACGAGTATATATGTATATTTCAAATTTCAAGTCTTTAGCTTCAAAAGCGGCGATTACGGTTCATCCGGACAGACGGACGGACAGCAACACGGACATTGCACTTTTCGCCTTTCGGTGCGTGAGAGAGTTTAAGCACGCGTCTCGATTGCAACGCAATGTAAACAAAGGACAAACCGATATTGTGACGTCACAATCTCTTAAATTGCGCTCTTTCGTTCCGGCGCCGGATAACAGAAATGTTCGGAGCGCAACATTTAATTTTCTCTCAATCGTGGTCATTCATAAAAGCAGCGAGCTTTTGTATGGGAGCTTTTTCATTCAGCTTGCGCAAGCTTTCGCCAAAAACAACTTTCACCCTGCAGCGCCATCTGTCGGCGAGCGGCGGCCAAAGCTTGCCTGGGCCAAGCAACGACAGCTTGAGGTAGGTTCGAGTTATCAACGTTGTTCTTTTATTTTCACGCTACCCCTCACCACCCCCAGCCCCCTCGCAGCCCCCACTCAACACAATTTGAAATGCATTTCGCGTGCGCTGTTCGGCGTTTTGGGTAGAAAGGCTGCGTCTTGGCGACGTCTCGCATTGACAATTAGCCGCCGTTGATTAATTACCATCGGGAGAATGTCGCGACGTCGCCAGCAACAACAGCAACACCAACAACAACAACAACAACAACAGCAAGAGCAAGAGCTCTTTGAAAGGAAAGTGTATACACTCATCTGCAATTCCCTCAGACTGACAACTGAAGCGACGCGGAAGGAACCCGCCAACTCGCATTCCCCCCTCTCCCCTTTTCACACTACGATATATCTACGAAGTGAATAGAGTATATTGGGTCGGGTTACACTCGTGTGTAAACGCCTCGGATAAAGTGCTAGGGGTTTGTGGCTACGACTGCTGGGGGCGTGGCAAATTGATTTAATCGGTGTCTCCCCGTCAATTTTAAAGCTTCCTACATCAAATTTGTCAGAGAGATTGCAGATGACCTTCTCTAAAGATCGCACAAAACTTATTTTAATACGCCCACAGGGGGCGTGGCAATTCGATATAATCGATATATCTCCCTCAGTTTTCAAGCTAACTATATCAAATTTGGCAGACGGATTACTAATGATCTTTCCTAGAGATAGCAAAAAATATATTTTGATATACCGATTGGGGGCGTGGCAATTCGATATAATCAATATATCTCCCGCAGTTTTTAAACTAAATACTTAACGTTTTTTCAGACAGATTACAAATAACCTTCTCTAAAGATCGCACAGAACTTATTTTGATACGCCCACTGGGGGCGTGGCAATGCGATATAATTAATATATCTCCCGCAGTTTTTATGCTAGCTACATCAAATTTGTCAGACGGATTACTAATGATCTTTCCTAGAGATAGCAAAAAAAATATTTTGATATACTAATTGGGGACGTGGCAATTCGATATAATCAATATATCTCCCGCAGTTTTCATGCTAGCTACATCAAATTTGTCAGAGAGATAACAGATAACCTTCTCTAAAGATCGCAGAAAATTTTTAGCTACGCCTGCTGGAAGCGCTGCAAGTGGATCAAATCTATATATTTTAGGGGCGGGTAAATCGCGAAAATTCGTATTTCCCACCATTTTAGAGCTAAAGTCAGTTTTTGGATGATCTCTAAAAAGCCAGCAGAAAATGTTCACCAAAAATCGATATCTTACCAAAACAACATTCATAATTCAGATCGTTTTTAACTGTTTTAAGCCGTTATTAGGTTTTAATTAAGTATTGCGCAGTCGGTGACACCCGCCCAAAAGCGTTCCTTCTGGTTTTTCTCTTTTGCTTCAGCAGACAATTTAGCAAAGTGCCAGCGCGAGTTGAAAACCTGGCGTCAGCTCGTGACGGAGGCAAGTCGTCAGGCTCGTCATCCACGGCTAAATCGTGCGTGGATTATGGCCAATTTCCGTTTGTTGACTTTGGCCCCTGGCTCCGGCCAAAGCCAAAGATACATGTTTGTGCCTGCGGTCGGGATATTGAAGCTGGCAACAGTTTGCCCCGGCTAACAAAAGTTTTGCGACCCGTGGCAGCAACAAAGGCAACAACAAAAGGCATTTGGGGATTAGATGTGAGCTCTATGGCATGGCATGATTAGCTCGAGTAACAATGATATGCATACATATACTATGCAGTCACATATATGTATATATATATTTGTCTAAGTGTGCGGAAAGCAGCTCTGCGTGAGCAAAGCCCCAGGAATCTTTGGTAGTTTGCGCAAAACTTTCACAGAAGTAGAACTGGGAATGCTTTTACTGTGGCTTTTTAAGCCTGGCTTAATAGAATATTTATAAAGTCCTTTGAAGTACATAAGAAGGATTTTAATACATTTAAATGCTGCTTGTTTTGGAATTCAAAATAGGTGTCTTCCTCAATTTAAAGTGGAAATGCCTTCAAAATGTACCTTTAGGGACCAATAAGAAAATACTCTGTTACCAGTTCTGAATTGGAAAGTATTTTCTCTGAGATACCCTGTAAATAGGTCTGAATTGCCCTAGCACACATTCCTGTCTACATCCCCCCACTCGCTCTCTCTCTCTCCGTCTCTTAATTTACTCTACTACTCACTGATTTAAAAAAAAATTCAAATCTGTAAGCATTACTTGAATTCATGAAAAGCGCATAGAAAGGTGATATTTTTAAAATGAGTGGACGAGGGAAAAGGAGAGTGAAAGTCAGCAAAGGATAAAGTGAGATTAGGGTTGGAAACAGAGAGAGAGACCAAGGGAGATAGGGGGAGACAATGAGAGATAGAGCGACACAAATAGAGACGAAAGAGAGAGAGAGAAAAGAGACAATGAGACAGAAAGAGAGAGAGAGAGACAGTGAGAAAGAGAAAGAGAGAGAGAGACAGTGAAAAAGAGAGAAAAAGACAGAGGGAGAGAGAGAGACCAAGGGAGATAAAGAGACTAAGAGACAGTGACAAGGAGAGATAGAGCGAGAGACAAAGAGGCAGACAGAGAGCATGTGAGAAGGAGAGTGTGAAAGAAAAGTGTATGAGAGGGAATATGAGAGGGAATATGAGAGAGATAGAAGGGAGTTAGAGACTATGACAGAGATAGAGGGAAATAGTGAGAGTGAGACAGACAGAGGTGTAACAGACCTTCAGCGATTAGGGGCAACATAGAGAGAGGGAGAGCAGCAAAAGGAGATTGCAACCAAGGGCCACAGAGGGAACCCCCTCGTCACCCACAGCCCCCGCCTTGGCACACTTACCCGGCTCTGGAATATTGCCCAGCGGACTCTCCGGGAGCAGAATGCCCTTTTGCACTAGCTCATCGCGATTGGCACGTACAGAAATCTTGCGCTCCAGTGCTGCAAAACACACAAACAAATATCAGTTATAAATCATGTGACAGAGAATGTGCTACAGTGAAGCTTACATTTGGAGGCCGCCTCGAATTTTTCGCTCTTCTTTTTTCGGCGCCACTTCCAGGGCTTGAAGAATCTGCCCAAGGCGCTCAGTTTGCTCTTGCGCTCCAGGGGCGGGGTGCGGGTGCCGGATCCCAGGCTGTTTGTGCGTATGGCGGCGCCATTTTGTTTCTTGGCTGCAAAGAGAGCGAGGGGGAAAGAAGGGGAAAGAGTTAGAGAATATATATACATATAGATAATAATGAGCTGGCAGCTCAAATTGTGTCAACGTCACGCGGAAGCGGAAAAACGGCCGCCAAATTGGGGCCGGCATCCAGCTGCATAACACGCCCCATTTCTTCTTTTTTTTTTTCTTTTTTTTTTTGTGGCATGCGGAATGTTGCAGTTGCAATCGCAATTATTATTACTTTCTTGCTGTTGTTGCCCATTGAAAGCAAAAATTGAAAAGCGAAAATTACAAAACATTTTTGCTTGTCTCTGCTGCTTACTTATTTTTTATGTAATCAGCAATCATCAACTTCATGATGACGTTCATCATCATTGGACAATTCAATTACAAATTCAAAACGAGTTTTTCTACTGCAGCAACAACAACGAGAACAACAACAGTCTGCATCAAAATTCTAAGCAAATTGTCCGCCATTAAGAGACGTCGCTCAGCCTGCATACAAATAACCAGCTAGTTGCGTTTGAGCCAAATCTAATTGGCCAACAAGCCGTAGAAAGAAAGACGCAGCTAAGGAGGGAGTTAACCCGCCCAACTCCCAGCCAAGAACCCGATTCTCCTCAACTACTATTTTTAGTCGTACATATTTGTACTTCATTTTAG
Source organism: Drosophila sordidula (assembly GCA_035047465.1). Lineage (NCBI taxonomy): Eukaryota > Metazoa > Arthropoda > Insecta > Diptera > Drosophilidae > Drosophila > Drosophila sordidula. Next base: position 5,904,098 of record JAWNPQ010000185.1, on the reverse strand, counting down.
TTTGCATTGCCAATCGGCTAAAGGGGAGCGGGGAGCGGGGAGCGGGGGGAATGGCTTAGATAGCTGATAGAAGCGTAACCAAAAGGTATATACAGAAAATAAAAATAAAGTTCCATCTCGCATTTGCCACTCAACGGCTGCTGCTGCTTCTCGTTTGTTGTTGTTGCTGTTGACTCTGATGTGGGCTCAGATAAGCTCGGCGCACACACACTTCAACACACACCCACAGTTTGTCACACACACACACACACACACACACACATTAGTGTCTGTTGGTATGGACAGCATTCAAGCGTTGAAATTAGGCTACCTACAAATAGCTAGAGGAGAATTCACCAGCAAAAAAAAAAAATAGAGAAAAATAGCAGAAAAAAATAAAAATGTCAAAACATTGACTCACACAACGAAGCTTAAATTCCCTTGCCAAAAATGATAACACAAAGCGAATCTAAAATTTAACTAAAATCGAAATTGGAATAGCGAATAGCAAATATTTTAGACCCATTTTAATATCCAAATATTATATATATTCAGTTGTTGCAGTTCTTGGCAATTAAATATTCCTCAAAATAATTTAATTAATTATAAAATATTTTTTTTTTTATTCTGTTCTTAAGTTTTTCTTTAATTTTTGAAGATTTTCGAATATATTAAAATAAGATAAAGATAAAATAATGAAATTATTCGGCAGTATTAGTAACGACGACTATCGCCTATCGCTGTTCAGCGTTATACAACACTAATTTCCAACGCATACTCTTACGACTAAATAATTATTTTAGGTTTGTCTTTAACCCATTTTAACAAATTTGTGGTACTAAATATTTCAAAAAGAAAAAAAACAAATATAAATGTGAATAAAATATCCAACATTGGTCTATCTTATAAAACAACTTAATATACCTTCCGAATTGTTTAAAACAAGTTTATCAAAATAAAGCCAAGCTTGATAAATAGCAAAAAGTATCTCAAATTAAAGTTGCATTTTGAAATACTTTTGATACAAAAGTTAAAGGCTATTTTGGCTGTTTTCTTTTGAACGCTCCGAAGAAGTTCAAAGTTGTGCCAACATCCGAAGACAGTCAGCAAAGCTGGCCAGTTAAAGCGTATTTATAAATACCACAAAATGTGGCAAATGGGCTAAGAACTATTTGGCTTCCTTTATGTTGTGCCCACCCCTGGACGGGGCACGTTCGCGGCGAGCTTCTGTTATGGGCCGCACTGTGTCAGCTGTCCCAATTGTGGTCAATTGTTGAAGCAGCTTTTCATGCTTGATTTGAGTTGCATAACGAGGAGGCCGAGGAAGACGGCGACTTAAAGAGCCAGCCGGGCGAAATGTGTGTCAAGCGGGGCGCAGAGTAGAGAGAAACCGCGGGAATTGAAGCTGCCGCTGCCATTGCTGCTGTTGCACGTGAATGACGTGCAACGTTGAGCGCGCTGTGGCACAGCCCGAAGGCGACAACCGCAACGGAAACGCTGCCTCATTTAAATGGCGCCAGGGAAAATGCGAAAAATAAAAAAGTTACGAGGGAGAAAAAAAATAGCGAAAAATCGCAGCGTGAATTTAAAGTGTAGGAAAAGTTAAGCAAAGAATTTTCACGCAAACGCAAAAGATAAACAACGCCACAGTCGCAGCCAGCGTCGCGTTGTCGTCATACGTACATAAAAAATGATTTTATTATTTTTTTTTTTTTTTTTTTTGTTTTTTATATTTTTACATATTGCGAAGAAACCGGTTTTGGTTTTTGGCCCCAACCGCGGCAGCTGCTGTACGTTTCAATGGATGCAGCGTCGGGTTTTTGGCCGTGTGGCACACAGGCTACAGATTTGGCTTCTAAATAAGCGACAAGGGCGGCAACAACAACAAGAGAGACAACAACAACAGTGTATGTAATATTTTATGTGAACGCGTGGAAAACGAGTTTTCGCGAAAGTTGTTTGCGGCTTCCATTGTTTTCGTTTGTTGTTGTTGTTGTTGTGGCTCCACTGTTGTGTTGTTATTCTCGCTTGAATACCCCCAGACCCAAAACAAATACAGCTGACAATTTTTAAATAAATTCTATATCAAACAATATTTCAGCACAACATAAAAATGAACTGAAAAAACAGCATGGAGAGGGGAGTGTGGAGCTTAGCTAATAATATTGTTAATTATGCAAAAACACATGCATGTAGAATCAACTAAAAGCAAACAAATTGCGTATTAGGATTTGAGGTGTGTGAGAAATATTAACCATGGCCGAGTTTAGAATATCATGTTTTTTTTTAATATCCTCAATTCTTCAAAATCTACACGCAAAAAAAATTATCATTTAAGTACAAAAAAATTTGTAAAAAAAAATTTAAAATGTATTACAATAAATAAGAAGGGAAAAGAACATAATCTAAATGATATTCCCCATTTAGGGTATTTACTGTATATTTAGGAACTATATATGTAGAAATTTTCTCACTTTCTGCACGATTTTGGATAAAACAATTAACCACCTCAGAATCGATTTTAAGATGGCTTTTTATACTAATTATGACACTAGCAATCGCTTAAAAATAAAATTTCAAGAATCTAAATTGTAAAAAAAAAAAATTTCCAAAATGAGTGAGGGGGGAGTATGTGCTTTTTTCCCGAAAATTTTCAAAAAAATTTTTTTCCAAAAATTAATAAATTTTAAATGTAGAATCTATCTAGAGGACGAACCATGGCCAAAATGCCATGAACCATGAAAATCGGTCCAGTTTTAACAAAGTTGTGCAAGTTTGAAGTTAAGGTATACTGAAGTTGGAAAACTTTACATGTCAAAATTTTGGTAACTTTTGGCATGATTTTTGACCGAAAAATTAACCACCTCAGAATCTGTTTTAAGATAGCTTTTTATACTAATTATGACACTAGCAATCGATTAAAAATATAATTTCAAGAATATAAATTTTGAAAAAAAAAAAATTTTCGAAAATGAGTAAGGGGGGAGTATGTGCTTTTTTCCCAAAAAAAATTGCCAAAAATGTTTTTTTCAAAAATTAATAAACTTTAAATGCAGAATCAATCTAGAGGACGAACCATGACTAAAATGCATCCAAGCATGACAATCGGATGCATTCTGACAAAGTTATGGAAGTTGCAAGTTTTACAGTCAACCAATTTTCCTTTTATCGACTTCATTATCAATCGGCCTTAGGTTTTTTTTATCAGTTGCACAGGTTTATCAAAACTATGTCTCTCCATGTCACAATCAACTAAATCGCTTTGTATATGTATATACATTTATATACATGCATGCATATGTATAACAGCTTATGTAAATTGACAATTGTCGTGTTCCACTTAAAGCACCGTCAAGTGCATAAGTATACGTATGTGTGCATGTATGTGTATCTGTGTGTATACGCTCAAGCAATGCTGATAACTAAGCCACACAAATTGACAGCAACAATCACAGCGACAAATTTATATTTGCACAACGTGACACACAGCCCAGAAATTATAAACAAAAATAAAATAATAGGGTAACACAAAAAAAAACCCAACAAAAAAAAACATTATTCACTCTTGTTTTGGGCAAATTGTCAGCCGCATAAATTTTGGCAAAAAAAAAAAAACAAAAAAAAGATAAAGTCAACGTGTCAGAGGCAAAAGCTGCCACAGAAGTTAAATTAAGAAAAACCCAGCAGCTAAAAGAAATGAAAAGCCCAAAAATTAGTTGAAGCCAAAGAAAACGTGTAAGAAAAACAAAAGCAAAATTATAAAATGTCAAAGAAAGCAAGAAGGAAGACAAAGCAAAAATAAGTAAAGAAAACTAAAAAAAAAAACTTTGCAAAATGCGGTACATATTCAGATTTTCGTTAAAGCTTTCAAAAAAAATTGTTCGAAATTATGTTCGAAGGTCGCAAGCGCCGCTAATTGACGCCCAACAACAAAACACAGCCAAAAAAGAAAAAAAAAGTGTAACAGCAACAACAACAACAATGGCACGATTTGCTACAACAACACTGCGATTACTGAACTAATTTGCCGTGTCTGTCGATTTTGATTGCAATATGAAACCTGAAATTAATTGTAATTACTCGCCTTGCGAAAAATAAAAGCAGATAAAAAATGCTGGCCGTGTGTGGGCCCCCAATTGCCGGGGGCCAATTTACGCCCGGCCCGGCCCGGCCCGGCCCGGCCCGGCCCGAGCACGTATTTTGACAACGACGCCTCGGAAATGGAAAATGCTAGATGGTAGATGGCAAATGGAAATGTTTGCCACTCGCGCCGGATTTGGCGTCGTGTCTCCAATGTTGCCAAAGCGCAGCAAAGCGTTCAATGCACATGCACAAAATTCAAATCACATTACGTATACGCAACGTTGCGCAGGCAATAGAAAACGTGAGCGTATCACATTGGCAATGGAAACAGTGTTCGGAGTGTTGGCGCATTAGATCATGGAGTGGGTTTAACGGGTGTGTGTGTGTGCGAGTGTGCGAGTGTGTGTCCGAATGACAGCTGTGGCACTGAAGCGCAGCATATCCATAGCCAATGCCAAAAAAAAAAAAAAAAACAGAAAAACTAATAAGTGACAGCAAAGTAGAGACAGGTGAGCGGTAAACAACTGCACCTGGTTAAAGAGAGAGAGAGAGAGAGAGAGAGAGAGAGCTGGTGAGGAGAGGAGCGGCTGCAGCTGGTTATAACTTTACTACCGATAGTTGTTGACTTTGGGCATTTTATGATGTGCAATCATAAAAATATATATACATCTATAACTGTTGCTTGCAACGAAACCTCTATAACAGATTTCAGCTTGCTAAAACTTGGAAAAACTCAATCAATGTTGATTTTTCATTTTGGGTAATAATTTTCGTAAACTATTTTCAATGCAAAATTGCGCATAAAATGGAAAATAATAAAGTTAAACTTTGAATGATGCAATCAGAACTTTTTATTACGCTTGGAAATTGAAACTTCGAGAGAATAAGATTAGTTTGGGAAGTTAACTTTGAATGCACTTGAATCGTAAACGTTTTACTGGCTGCAACTTTAGAATTTACAGCTGCGTAAAATATATTTATTATATTTCATATATTTTGCAGCTTTAATGTTCTCACTAGTTTTCTCTTGATTTATGAATATTATTTTTAGTTTTCTTCTTAAACGTTTTACTGGCTGCGCTAGAGCATTAAAATTTACTGCTAAGTGAGATATATTTAGTATATATATTTAACATATTTAGTTTAATTTTCTCACTATTTTTTATTTCATTGGCTTTGTGATAAAGTAAAGTATATTTTGCGGGTATTACTAAAGCTAGTGCATAATCTATATATACTATGCAGTATAATCTCTTGTGGTTCCCCTTTATATTTATATATATAATTAAGTGACTTTACACAATGTTTTATTGCTTTGACACCTCAGCCAACTTGAAGTATATTAAGTCATGCTTACTTTTTATTATATTATTAATAAGCATGCAAGACATTATTTAATCTAAAACCGATTTGCCATTTATAGCAATTTATGGCAGACCGCGTTGCCTTGTTAGTCAATCGTCTCCCACCACCACACGGTGCGTACAACTCCCAAACACAGACCCATCAAACGCATAACTGCCCCCTATCCAATCAGCCCCTCCCACAGGCCCCTACAATCATTTGACAGTTTGCACGCGTACGTCAAAGTCAAAGTCAATTACGAGAGACAATTCCGGACGATTACGTGTATAACAAAACGCGTAACTCTCGCAATTGTCCAAAAATGTGCTGAAGATAACCAATGGGAAATGAACACACAAAGAGAGAGAGGGGAAGAGGGAGAGGGAGAGGGAGAGGGAGCGGAAGAGGAAGAGGAAGAACAAATAGCCATGAATAATGGGGAAATGCAGAGACACCAACGGCGATCGAAATATAACAAATGACATATTAAACGCACGCCCATAAATCGAGAAAACAAACTATATGCAGGCTATATCCATATAGACCACACATCTGTCGGGCTGATGTTGTTGTTATTTCTCTGCTGCAGGCACGTGTTTGTGGCAATTAAAACGCATTTTCGATGCAGCTCGCAGCTAATTGCATTTAAATTGCATTTGACATTTGACATTTGACATTTGACATTTTTCTCGCTGACATTCAATCAAATGAACTACATCTAAAATTAGCTCAGAAATGAGTAACAGTTTTTTTTTTTTCGAAATTGCATTAAAAAGCGCATCAAGCGCCGGTCGAGTGTCAGTTGGGGGGGGCAAAAGTGGGCACGAAGTGAATGATAAAAAAAAAAAGATGGGGAGCTTACATATGCCGAGACTCTTAATACCCTGGCAGATCTGGCAGATGTGTGATACCAGATATATTATATGTTTGAACAATTGTTCGTCAGCTAGTTATATAATATACTGATACAATCATGAATAGTGGGACGAAAAGGAAAATTTGTTAACTGTTGTTTACCTACTTTTCTTGGAAAATAAAATGCTTTTAGATAGCTTGCATACTAGTTTTTCTATTGGAACCATATGATAAAGCTCAAGAAGCATAATAAAACTTGTAACTGTTAAGACTTATTAATATGATATGATATGGCAGCTATATCATAAGGTAAACCGATCATTAAAATAGTTTGCTTGTCAATTAAATATTCATGCTAGTAACTGACGAGTTTGGAAAATATAACTTGTATAAATTATAAGTTTTTGATACAAAAACCTAATTTTTAAACGATAGTTTCTATGACAGATATAAGATATAGGCTGACTACACTTTATTTTCTACTGTTTAAAATACAAAACCAAGCATTAAGGACAAGCAACTTCTATTTCTATCTATTGATTTCTGAACGAGAATATATATTCGGAATAGGCTGCCTACTTTGATACTGCTACACATTCCATAACCAAAGTGTAATACCCATCGGCAAGGGCAATCAAAAGTGCACTGAAGCGTGTTGTCTGCGACCCGCAGGCAGCTCAAATTACCAACAGCCACAACTTTTATTAATTTGATTTCAGTGCCGAGGTGGTTCAGCGGTGCGGCATGTGGTTGGCTGCCCTGTGGCACGCTGGAAAATTTACAACATTGTTCTGTCGCCAAAGTGGCTGTGGGCAAACAAGTTTATGGTAGAAGCCCCAAACACAAAAAAGAAAAGAACATAAAACAAGAGCCCAAAAAAAGAGCCAGCGAATTCAGATGAGCAGCAGATGCTTAAATATTTGCACAAAACTTACAGCAAATACATAAAAACAAAAAATACGAGAGAAAAACGAATAAAATTTAATTTTCAATTAACATAAAACTTGCGTAAATCAAAACGAACAATCTGCGCTTTATAACGAACAGCATATGTAGGCCTCAGCCAATATGTATCTGACAGATACAGATACAGATAGCGAGAGAACCACAAACAAAACGCTCGCCAAACTAATTAAAAACATTTCAATGTACTGCATTTGACGGGCGGCAATTAAAAAGCTGCTAAATTGGTTAGCTTTAAAACAAAGCAGATGAATTATATTGGATTTGTGCGTGGGCTTTGGGTGGTCTGGAATGCGGACAGTTCGAAATAGTTCAAAATAATAAACAATTGGCGCAAATTTTTAATTTTGACAGCAACGTTTTTAATTGCCAATTTAAATATAAAGCAAGCCAAAAAGTTCTTTCCTAAACCAATTGCGAGTTAGAAGCATTTATTATACGTTAAAAAAGTTCTACAAGTTCTAGAAATAATCAAAAATTCAAGATACTAACTTATTAATATTACTAATACCCTGGTAAAGGGTAGCGCCAAGTCGTTCATACTCGATAGAAATATATTGCTTGTTATTGCGCATTTTAGTATCGTCAATTTCTTCGAACTATTTGCAATAGTTATAAAGATAAATAAGCAAAAATAATATTTAAACAAATTATTTAGCAGCTAGTGAAAAACTTAATTTTTACACTGCACAACAAGATGCAATAGATTTTTGCGCTTTAAACTGGGCTAGCTTATCAGCAGGCCATTAAAACTTTCAATTTGTAGCTAATAAAAGCAAATACTGCAGATACACACATACGAACTTCACACACACACACACACACACACACACACAACACCCAGCTAAAGTGGCCGGCTAAAGTTGTATCCTTTGTGTGTAAAGTAGCTGACATTTAGCTGAAAGATAAACTTAAAACACAGTTAATGGATTTACTCTAGCCGAAGCTAGTGGAAAACTTTTATCGAGCAGCTGGGGAAAATCGAAAAAAAAAAAAAAAAAAACAAAACAAAACAAAGAGAAAAAACTTTCAACTGCAAAAATTGGCAGATGGCCAAGATAAATCCCGAATTGGGGGAACTCAGTCGAACAGGCACCTGAACCAAGAGAGAGATAAGCAAAAAATGGACAAATTTCTTTTATCTAAGCCGTTTGCGGCATTTTGACAGCTGCTGCCGACTGTACCACAATCGCCTGGCACGTATCTGTGGAACGTCCAAATTGATATCAATTCAAATGGATGACAGCAAGCTCTTGACCTGCAATGCAACCAGTTGCAGTTTTTTTTCATTTTTTTCATTTTTTCCATTTTTTCCATTTGCATTTTAATTAAAGCAAATGAAAATTGTGTGCAGCTGCAAAAGATACTTTTGCGCATGCAGCCACAAAACACTTATTTATAACTTCATTAATAAAGAGAAAATTGCGAATATAAAATATACAAAGAAAATAAAGAATAAATAAAGAAGTTGGCGCTGGCCACGTGCCACATGAGCATCCATGAGGTCATCATCGTCATCATCATCATCATCATCACCATCATAAAAAATCAACGTCGAAACGGAGCTGACGCCGTGAATCGTTGACCGATTCAATCGTCTCGTCATTTGACTGAATACGCGTAATTTGCATACGCTAAAAAAGTACAGCGAGTGAATAATTTAAAGCACCTCTTAAGTCCCGCTATGGAATTAACATCTGCGCACTTTGCGCGCAGAATGTGGGTTTTCCTTTCATTAGCCCCGCTCTTTGGAAACTGAATTCTCAGAAAACTTCTTTATTTGTTGTCTATTCTTATTATGATAGTTTGAAAGGTTTTAAAGATTTCTTAATTTGTGTATGCTATACGAGATCTACCATGACAAATCTATTGGAAATCGATATTTATTGATGTTGGCCCCCTATCTGTTTAAAGTAGATAAACATCATTTGTACATAATTTTCGTTTAAAATCAGAACTGAATATCGAAATTGATCACCTTAAAATCGATAAACATCGTCAGTATTTATCTTTCGTTGACTTAAAATATGGACACATATTAATTTCCAAATCGATAAGAATCGATCCCCAGCACCATTTTATTGGCAAACGAACAAAAATATTTAAACATTAATATCGATTTTTGGGAAAAATAATATATAATATAAAATAAATATCGATAACCAGCCCGATAAATCTCTTTTGCGTAACCTACATACAAAATTGTGATTCTAGGCATTATGCATGTTAAAGTAAATATTGATAATAAATATTGATCGACCCGTTTAATTTGAAATTATTTTCTTAAGGTAAATTTAGCTGCAAAAACTACGCTGCCAATTTGAGGTAAATCTGCCATTAGCCAAATTAAAAGTGCTTTCTAAAATGTTTGCATTGTGCCCCCCCTCCCCCCACACACACACACACACACACACACACACATTGTTTACTAGTTCAAATGTTAAATATTGTCTCTAGTTTATTGTGGCTCGTTTTTCTTAGAGTGTAGCCCAGCTGGGTGCGGCCTTTTGATCGATCATTGTTCGATTTGCGATTGCTGTCGGCCGATGTGACAAGTTTATTGGCATAGTTAAAGCATGGTTAGTCCAAGAGCCGGGTGTCCGCCGAGGGTCATTAGGCACAGCGTGTCGCATTAATCACGCAGTTAGAAAGGCTTTGATCGTCGTGGGGTCATCTTGGCTTTGACTTATGACTTGTTCATTTTATGGCGGGCTTATTTTGTTGTTGCTGTTTTGTTTTTTTTTTTTTTTTTGTGAACACTCTGAAAAAGGTCTTGAGACGCCGCTGGCTTAGATACAAATGCTTAAACGCTTTTTTGAGCTTGTTAATTGAAGTTTAACTTCATTTTAAGTGGCAATTTGTTGGCCCAGGGGCGATGATGAACTATAGAGTGTACACGATTTCGTCTTGAACTTCGAATTGTGGAACTTGAACTTGTGCTTATTTCAAGCTAATAATAATCGAGTATTGCTGATTTGCGCTTGAGCCTCTTGCGAGCTTTTTGGGATATCGATACTTTAATACGAACTTACTTACAAGTGGACAGTTTATTGAAGTATGCAAAAAACACGATCTGAGATTAGTATTGAATGTTTTTAAAATGCGCCAGCCAAAAAAAATATCTACTACTGCAATTATCAACTCTTCTAAGTATTTTGCGGAAGTTAAAATTGTTTACAAATACTCTTTAGGAAATAGTGTTCTAATGTAGAGATTATGCTATACTACCTAAACAAGTTGGCAGCACTGGAGGAGTTTAACCTTCACAGCATATTCTATAAGTTAAAATTAAAAAAAGGCTATTTATAAAGTTATTCTACGGAATCTCGATAACAAAATTTAGGCTTTATTTCATTTCTAAGCAAGTTGGCAGCGCGTTAAGCATTTTCACAGAATCTTCGCAAAGTTCAAATGTATTAAAACTGTATCTTCACATAAAAATAAGTTGAAAATAGAGATTTTATTATACTATTTACACTTGGTATACATAATTTGACTTTTAAGAAAGTTGGCAGCCCCACTAACCTATACACTGCACATTCAAAAATTAAATATTCCAATGAAAAATGATATTTCTAACATATAATCACTGAATCTATTTGCTAATTTGTTGCTTTATATTATTTCCGAGCAAGTTTGCAGCACAATTGGAGACGCCACGCTTATCAAAATGGGGTAAACTCACGTTTTATGCAAACATTTCTTATCTTTGCATACAGCATGAAACGGCAATCGATGACAAAGAGTTTCTTTGGATCGCCCAGTCACTTCTATAGATTAAAGCAACACAGGCAATCGAGTTATGCATGCTATCAGCTGCTTATCGATATACCAAAAAAAAAAAAAAAAAGAAAAATAAAAGACACACCTCGGAGCTGTGTCTGGTATGAAAAAAAAATATCATTTTAAAACCGAATCCAACAGACAAAGCAATGCTCGTTGCAGCTATTTTTAAATCGTGACTGCTAAGAAAATACTTATACAACTTGTCGTTTAGTTAAATGATGAGAACAATGAGCGAGACGGATGATCATCATAATGGCGTTCATAATAATGAGCTTTAGCCGAAGCTGAGCCCCTCATTAGCACCTCAACCGTTGGCCGCCCACAAAAATTCCCACAATTGTGGGCCGAGAACACAGCGCAAAATTATTGTAAACAACAAATGGAAAAGTTAACAAGTTGCGAGTTGGCTTGCGTAAGAAATTCATTGGGGGAGAGAAGGGGAGCCGCGAGGAGGGGAGCGGATAGGAGGCGAGCGTAGCGGGCTATTTACAATATCGAAGCGAGCCGACGCGAAAATAGCAAAGTTAATCAGCAAACACTTGACGTCAATTTATTGATTAATACCCTTCGATTAGCGAGCCATAGAAATATTCAAGTGAATAGCCGCAAGGGGGGGCCACTGTGGGGCAGGGCAGGGGCGGGGCAGACAGCGGCATGTAGCCAAATTTGTTTTCAACATCGACTCTCAAATCGGCGCCGTCAAGTCCATCAAACAGGGCAGCTTTCGATTGGCCCGGTAAGTAGATAGATAGAGTTACAGGCTTTAGCCTAAAAATACCCTCGAAATAATTCAATTAAATCGATTTATTTTCTTTTTAGAGTTTAAAAATTCTGTAAGTTGTCTTTCGATTAACATTTTTTTAAACTTAACGCTTATTTGCTTTTTTTATTAAGCGCTTCAAAAACAAAATGTTCTAATATTTTAAATTTTACTTATAGAAATGTTAATATTTTTAAAGATTTGCCTTTCAATTCATACTGTTTACATTTATTAAATAAATAAAAACAGGATTTTTTTCGAGATTTGCTCGATTTGCTAAATTTCAGATAATTTGATTAATTCAAATGGGATTGGATTATGGAGAACAAGAATTGGCTAAGACTTAACCTTGAGCACGTTATACCCGCCTGTGCACACACATTTCCAGCGCAGCACAATGAAATATAATTTTGGGCGCCAACTAGCTGCAGAGGTAGCCCCGGTCAGGATGGAAGGAAGGCGCCCAGACAGACAGGCCAATCCAATCGACAGGCCTGCCTGCCTGCCTTGTTTTTAAAGATATAAATAAACTGGCCCCACCCACAAAAACAACAAAATTATCCTCTGGCAAGCCTTTTGTGTCGCCACACGTTTGCACCTGCCGCCGCCGGCCCCCTCGCAGGCCCCCCCTCCCCCCCCTCTCCCAGAACCAAGCCATCTTCCGTCAGCTTTAAATTCAAACTTGTTGTTGTTATTCTCCGTTGTTGTTGCATTCCATATTTTGTTGCCAGTTGTGTTTTCAGTTCGGGCTACTGTTCGAAAGCACTCGTGAGTGTTTTGGTTGTCTATCTGGCTTTATGAGTGGACCCGGTCGCCTTCTCTGCCAGCCGTTGATTTGATAGCTACCGTATTTTTACAGCTCTAATCGTGGAGACGTAGAAGAAGTGAAGAACTGACAGAATTGCCGACAGCGAAATTGGCGTGCAAATTGAAAGAAGCAAAAGGAAATTCTCGACGCTGCCATCAAATGAAATTTAAGTGAACGCCAAATGGGCGTCGCTGACATTGAGTGCCTTATATGGGGCTTGAAGCAACTTATCGATAGGCTAAAAAAAAAAAAAAAAAAAAAAAAATAATAATAATAAAAAAAAAAAATTTATCGATTTCACAGCTGGCTAAAAAAAATAACCGTTTGAAGTTTAGTGCACAGGATGGTAGGCGATTATAGAAGGGGGCACAAACAGCTGTCAATTTTCGAGGTAGCTGAAAAGCTATGAGGGGAATTGAAAGAGAGAAAAATCGTTTGATGATTGCAATTGAAACGAAATTGAAAAACGTTGGCGGAATGGAGGTTAAAAGCGATAAATATAGATAGAAAGAGAGCGAGATACGGGGGGGACAGCAGCCAGTTCGATTTATGTTTTATTGAAGGCAATTTCTCGTTTAGTTTTCGTTGCAAAATAATTGCCAGATGTGGAATTGTTGTCTATTGCTATCAATTTTGCAAGCATTTTCAGCAAAGTCATGGGAACAAAGTTGAAGGCGATGCGTAACTGAAAAGCCCTCCCCCCCCCCCCACCACCCGTGCAACCCCCCTTAGTCAATGCCGCCTTCTATCTTATTTATAAGCGGAAATTAGAACAATTGGTTTTTGGCCCGAAGCCGAATGGAGAAGTTTCCCAAAGCAATAAATGAAACGATTGAAACGGAAGCGATAAATGAAGAATTATGTGCTGCAATAGTGTGCGTAGAACTGGAAAAAGTTTCAATAGGCAAACAAATAAATACACAATTATGTGTTGCTTCAAATTGAGAAGCGTTTATAGCTCAAATTTGTTGTTATTCTTCTTTGTGCGCACATACGTAAACGTTTGGCGCGCTTCGCTATGAGTTTGATAAAGCAATGAACTTTTTATAAATGTTCCTTAGCCATGTTTGGAATTTCCGCTGAACTGTTGGCACACCCGTTCAAGCCGCGTCTCGTCGACCCCTTTCTGACCACACAAACCAAAATTCTACAGGTTGTTGCTTTCGATAAACCTAGCCGCAGGCAGAGAATTGCAAAAAAAAAAAAAAAAAAAAGACAAACAAAACGAAAAAAAAAAATACGCATTACATCTTGTTCAAATCTTGTTTTAGCCTCAAATAAGCTGCAATTTCGTAAATTATTGCAAAAAATGCCCGGAATGCGGTTAACAAAAGCAAAGCAAACAGCAACAGCGCAAACAATAACAGCAACAACGACAGCAACAACAACTGCAAGCTGATACGCTGACGAAGACAGCGACAGCGACAGCGACAGCAACAACAAATTGAATGATTCATCGACTCACTTTGACACACTGAATTAATTATCCATGCCAAGCGAGCTGAACGATTTCGTTTTTCGTTTCTCGTCTCTCTCTCTCTCTCTCTCTCTCTCTCTCGGCGCTCTCTTCGACACGTGCTCTCACTTGAACTTGAAATATGTTAAGCAGCGACAGCCTAATAAACTACAAGAAGACGACGCTCAAAAATTCTTCTAAAAATAAAAGCGCAGTCAATGAATATCATTCTTGCTGTTGTTGTTGCTGTTTACGGATTTGGAATGAAGTCGTCAAGGCTCGGCGTCTGCCCGCGCCAGCTCTTCGGCTCGCCGACTAACCGACGAACGCAGCCGAGCTGAGCCGAGCTGAGCCGAACATCGTTGGCGAGCATTGCGCATTGCATTACAAAACCAAAAAAAAAAGCAAAAACAAACACTCCTGTTGATCACCAAATTATAAATACACACATCTAACTCCCGCTATTCGTTGAGTTCATTTTGGAGACTGCGCTCATCGGCGCCTCGCGCTCTCTTCACCCATCTCACATACGAGCTCCAATTTCTAGTTGTATTTGATTGATGATGACGCTTATGACTCAGCTTGTCAGCTGCTGAGCATCATCGATAAAGGGGGCGGGAGGGCGGCAACCCGATTGACGGCATCATAAAAGTGTGCAAATGCTTTACAGTGGAGCCAAGGTTTGATTAAGTGTAGAGAAATACAAATTCAAGTCGAAAAAATGAAAATCGTATATGCAAATGATTTGTTGCCACATTTGAATTAAATAACAAAAATATATTTACAACTGCGTTGAACGGTTATTTAATACTCAAAGTCAAAAACTCTTTCAGTGTTGTTCAAATTCAATAGCTTAAAAAAAAAAAAAAAAGGGTTACCCTCGCCGCTTTAAGGGCCCGCAAAAGTTGCCACATGAAATCCGCTTTTGCGCCCCTCACATGCCACATGCCACGCCCCTGCCCGGCCCCTGCACTCCCTCTTTTACATCACATTGTTTGCTATGAACGCAGATAAACGCGTTGACAACCCCACCTTCCCCCGCACCCCCCCCCCCCCCACCCCCTTCAAAAGCCTTAACCAAGTCAAGCCCCATTTTAAACCCCCTCCCTTGGCCCCCGCTGTGCACTCGTCACATTCAAGTGCAGTGAACCATTTTGGGGCACGTCGCTGGGCAACAAAAGAACAAAAACATTTCCGTTCTGCGGCAGATGTGTAAAAACAAATAAAAACTTTTTTGTTAAGCGCACAGCAGACAAATCAATAAAACAAAACAATAAAAAAAACAAAAAAAACTAAATGGAAAATGTAGCTAAATGTTACAAAAGTAAAACAAAACAGAACAAAAATGGTTTTTAAAGTTATTTCATTTATGTTCAAATTCACAGTTCGAGCAACCAATCGAGGCTATTAATGTGGAAAATTGAGTGAAAATTTTCGAGTAATTTACATAAATAATGTAGATAGAATATTTATTAGAAATTTCCTTTATATAGCTAAATAACATGCCAAATCATCTGTAAAGCTCAGTTTGAGAGCAAAAATTCTAGGTAATGTCAACAAAAGATTTGTTTTTATATAGCGATTCCTAAAATAAAAAAATATACCCTTTTATTTTGCAACTTTTTTATCAATATCAGTTTGAGGACCTTTATCGTATATCAACAGTTTACCAGTATTTCAGTTATACTTGCAACATATTACTTTATATTTATATTATTTTCTATTTTACTTCTCACTTGATGTCAATACCATTTTGGCATTAGCTTGTGTTTATTTGTTTTCTTTTTATCGATTTTAGCGATAAAGATCCCCTTTCATAGTCCATTCCAGACACACCTATTCGTACACTCATTTTTGCATTTATTTATGTTTATTTGTTTTCTTTTTATCAATTTTACCCTTTCCGGCTACACCTGTGCGTATAACAGTATTCGAGTTATGCCATGTTAATAACAGATTCAATTATGTTAAGTTGCTTTCATATTTAACATTTAGAGTAATCCATGGGAAGAAACATATTTCTATGATTTTTTATTTTATATTTTACCATGTTGGCATTTATTCATGTTTATTTGTTTGCCTTTTATCGAATTTACCGATAGGGCCATGTTAATAACATACGCAACTATGTTGGGTTACTTTCATATTTACACCTGTGCGTATAACAGTATTCGAGTTATGCCATGTTAATAACAGATTCAATTATGTTAAGTTGCTTTCATATTTAACATTTAGAGTAATGCATGGGAAGAAACATATTTCTATGATTTTTTATTTTATATTTTACCATGTTGGCATTTATTCAAATTTATTTGTTTGCCTTTTATCGAATTTACCGATAGGGCCATGTTAATAACATACGCAACTATGTTGGGTTACTTTCATATTTACACCTGTGCGTATAACAGTATTCGAGTTATGCCATGTTAATAACAGATTCAATTATGTTAAGTTGCTTTCATATTTAACATTTAGAGTAATCCATGGGAAGAAACATATTTCTATGATTTTTTATTTTATATTTTACCATGTTGGCATTTATTCATGTTTATTTGTTTGCCTTTTATCGAATTTACCGATAGGGCCATGTTAATAACATACGCAACTATGTTGGGTTACTTTCATATTTAACATTGAACTTACCGCCATTCGCATTGATTGCACTCGATTCCTTGGCATTGCCGTTGCTGCCGTTGCTGTGCAGTATATCGGAGAGGGACAGCGAGGAGGCGATCAGCTGGCGCTTCTCCTCGAAATTGAGAAAGTCCATGGAATTGCTGCGCTGCGGCGTGACCGTGATCGTCACGGATTTCTGCATTTTGGCCACCACGCACAGCTGCTGCTCCAGCTCCGTCGACGTGGCGACATTGGGCGAATCCGGCGGCGACAAGCCCGCCGGATGATGATCAATGCCATCGGTGAGATCCGGCGGTGGCAGCGTTTGTTGTTGTTGTTGTTGTTGCTGTTGCTGTTGCTGCTGTTGCTGATAGGCCAGCGCATGTTGCTGCTGGCTGAAGTAGGCAAAAGCGGGCTGCTGCGCTGTGGCAGCGCTGTACGACGGCGGCCCCAGCGGAGCTGCGTGCGCCACTCGCGACGCCGCCGCCGGCGACAGCTGATAGACGCCGCTGCCGCCGCTGCTGTTGCCCTGCTGTCCGTCCGGCTGGTCGTGGCCGTTGATGGCGGCGACCAGTGTGGCCAGATTGTTGCGACTCGTGGCGCTGTTGATGTACTTGGAGCCAGCTCCATTGGCGTGCTGCTGTTGTTGTTGTTGTTGCTGCTGCTGCTGCTGTGCCTGGAACTTGTGCTGCTGCTGCAGCTGGGCGAGCAACTGTTGCTGCTGCTGCTGGTACGACATGTTGCTGTTGCCTGTTGTCAACTTGTTGCTGCGCAGCGACATTCCCTTTTGGCCAATTCAGCTACGCTCCGCGCTCCTCATATTCGTTTGTAGTTTGGATTGTTGTTGCTGTTCTAGTTGTTGTGTTTTCACACGCAACGCGCGAGGGTTGCTCGTTGAGTTTGTCACAGTTTGTTACGTTTTTCACTTTCTGGTTTCACTTTTCGTTAATTACTGCAATTAAGCAATTAAAAGACACGTTTATTAACACGCCCCAAGAGGCAAACAACAACAGCGCGCTATCATAAAAACTTGACACCCTTCTCGAACTTCGTTTTGTTGTCAAGTTTTCTATGAGCTTTTACTTTACTTTTTAACGCTTTGTTTATTATAAACACATCTGTCAATTACTTTTTTTTTTTTTTTGACAATTTTTACAAAGCCAACACGTGCTGCGAAATTCATGTTGTAAAGTTTCCCTGTTTCAGCAGCATATATATGTATTTTATATTTGGCAACAATCAACAATAAGAAAAGTTTGTGGTTCGGTTCACGGTTCAAACCGAAGGCGCGCACTGAGGTTCGGTTCGGTTCGTTAACCTATTTTACCACATTCGAATCTTGGCGTCTTATTATTTTCTGTTCAAACGCATATTTTATTTATTAATTATAGAAAAACGTTTGATTTTTTTTTTATTTAATGTGCCTGTAGAATTTCTTTTCTTTTAATTCTATATTTTTAAGTTCAGTTAGTGAATAGAAATAAATTGAAAAATCTTTTAAATTTTCAATTTCTACTAAACTTATTCCAAGCCATTTTAAAATAGAGAAAACAGTTTGGTTCGGGTTCAATTTTGGACGAATTATAGGGAAACTGGTTCGGTTTTTTTTTTGGATTTTATAAACATTGGAATGTCGGGTTCGAATCAGTTCAATTTAAATTTGTTTTACAGCTTTGGTTTAAATGTAAGAACGATACCCTGTACTCAATAAAAATGTGTAAAATAGGATTTTTGTCGTTATTATCTCGAGTTTCCTTTATATTATTATTATTATTTGTTAACAGTCAACTTTCTTTTATTCAATTTAAATTCTTGAATTGGAATTTACGCGTGACTTTTTTTAAGCGATTCCCATCAAATGATTTTTACAAATGAGTAAGCATAAAAGCAGTAACCAAGAAGAGGAAGAGCAACAGCGAACGAGAAAAGAATCTCAATGTAAAGTGTCATTCAGCAAAATGTTTTCAATTTGATGAAAATTAACCTAAAAGGCCAATGCACATGCAAGCCCAGGAGGAACGGGGCACGGTGGGGCAGGAGCCGGAGTGGAGCTGAACAAAAAGAAGAAGAGGCAACAACAACCACAGCCACTTGTCATCATCAAGTGCAACAACGTTGCCAGCTGAGGCGCAGACATCGAGATGAAGTTGCAAATGGAAATGGAAGTGGAAATGGAAATGGAAATGGAACCGGAGATGCCAGCTGAGAGCTGAGAGCCGAGAGTCAAGCGCTGGGGTATTGGAAGCCGACGATTCTGTGAAGAGATGCGACCATATGCAGTCTGCCAGAGGGCCACTTGACTCCAAAACAAAAGCGAGGCGAAATGCAACAAATTGTGGCAACGGCGACAATGGCAATGCAATTTGTAGAAAGGAGGAAATGTAACGGGAGGTGTCATAGGAGACAGGCTGGAAAGTGGGGAAGGGGCAGCATCCACAAAGTATATTTAACTGCCAGGAAATTAGGTAAATATGTATAACCAAAAGGCCAGATTTTTTTTTTTTTTTTTTTTTTTTTTTTTTTTTTTTTTATTAGCTAATTTATTGATACTATTCTTGAGCATCTTAACCTAGCTGTACAGTAATTTTTTAACAAACTTAGGATTGGTGCTTAAGTCTTAGGACGGTATTATTATTTTTCTTTCAATTTTTTATTTATTTATTTATTTATTTCTTTTTATTTTTTGAGTTACAATTTAGCCTATCACTCGATTAGGGAGATCTATTGGGTGCACCCTGCGAAGCCTGCGTCGCTTTCTTCTACAAAGTCTTCTGGCAAGTATATTAGGGTGGGCAGAGAGTCGATTCAGGTAGCTGCGGGATTGCTCTTGCATATTGCATAACGTCTCCTACCAAGGGGACTTTCAAATCTCTTGGCCAGAGAGAGAAGAGAACATTATCAAAGTTCAAATTAGAGAATCTATAACAAACTAATGACAGTTGAGTTAACAGAGAATTCAAAAACAATGTTAACAGAAAACAGAGAGCAAGTAACAATAAAAGTACAGTTAACTTACAGTCAAGTTAGCTTAAAGGCGCATAACTGCATGTTAATAAATGTTATTAATAATATACTTTTCAACCAACTTTAATTGATTATGCAATTTTCTTGAAATATCTGTAAATATTTCAAACAGATGTTTGCCCATCTCAAAGCTTGTGGGATAAAATAACAAGGTGTTAAATTGAAAAGCCTTTAGAAGAAAATGTGTGAAACGATGTGTGAAAAGCATTGGAAAAGACATTTACAGTTCAAACAGTAAACCAAATGCGTTTACCAAACTAAGTCAACTTAAATCTTTGTTGGCCAACAGACAAGATAACGCCCCTCCGCTGCTTTCCCTCTGGATGCCACAGGGCAATCCTTTGGCAGCGACAAACCAGTTGCCTGCTCCTGGCCAGACAAATCTTATTAGAATACGCTTCTGCAGATGGCAGCGGCAAAGGTTGAGAGAGAGAGAGAGGAGAGGATAACAGGTCAGGTAGATTTCAACTTTGTTAAAGTGCACACACAGATACAAAAACAGATTCAGATACAGATACACAGAAGCAGACGCGGAGACAGACAGAGTGCACAGGTAGGCGAAGCGGGGATGAGGCTGAAGACGCTGATGATGACAGGATACACACAGCGAACCCGAAAAATAAAGCAGAGAAACAGGAAAGAACAAGTTGACAAGAAGCGCCGACAATTGAATACCCTATTATATAAAAATTATATCAAATATACAAATGATGGAAAAATATTTGTATTATAAAAAAAAAGTTGACTGTAACAAAAGAAAGATTTGCTTAACAAAAAGATAGATTAACCAACAGTTGATTCTGAGCAAAAATATACATATATCATCACAAAGTTGAAATACCCCCCATCAAGGGTATCAAAAAGTTGCCTAAGCCGACAACTACAAAAGTAGACAAAGGGCTTACAAATTTTAAATTCAATCTGCGTGTTCGCTCCTAGACAACAACAACAACAACAGCAAGTGAAACGCATGTTTATTTAATGATCTTTAAAATTAAACACAGACAGATCTTTAACTTTATACATATATAAATATACGTAGGCAGATATAGAAATATATATATATATGGATATATAAATGCGTAACTGGCCATTGGCCCAGCAGAGCTTGGCAAATAAAAGGCCAAAAACACAGCCAACGCAAACAAGAATCAACGTTAGGCGAAACTTGGCTAACTGTAAGCAGAATTGTTGATGCTGTTGTTGTTGCTGTAACTGTTACTGTTAGTGTTCCAGTGCGCTGACTTTGGCTCGTTAGTTTGGGGCTATTTGGCTTTGGGGATTTGGCGCGCGCGCTCGTCAGCGTATTAAAAACGCGGCCACGCCAATGTATCCAAGCATTGGCAGAAAAAAAATAAATATAAAAAAATGTGGAGCAAAACTCACCACAACAACAACAACAACAACAACAGCAACTAATACAATAGGCATACAAATCAACAGCAGCAACAGCAATTACAATATAAAAGCGTTTTATGGCAGAGAAAATTCTACAACATTTATTTCAACGAGTGTCCATTGAGCCAGACATAGTCGCAGCGTGCAAGAGTGAGCGAGAAGGCGTACACGTGTAGAGACTTAACATGACGAGTTGAGCTCTAGAAGACTACAGCAGACGCTGTTAAACAGCTGTTATAAATGTTACTGCTATCCTGTGCATATAAATAACACATTGCGTTTAATGTTAATTGACCAAATTTGAAGGCACGCTGTTAAAATGTTAACAGCGAATTCTGGCAGCGCCATGTTAAGCAATTAACAGAGAGCTGGATCAGCAGGATCAGAGTTTGATCAGAGTTGCCAATGCGCGGCAATTTTTTATTATTAAATAAACACTTAATATTAAATGCAAAATGTGCATTAAAACCCAACAGCTAGTAATTATAGGGTATAAAAAGCAACGATTAAATTAGCAAGTGCGTCGTCATCGTCATGGGTGTGAGGGGGGATGGGAAGGTAGGGGGGGGGGGTCTACATGGTTGCGGTGGCGGCGGCGGCATATTGCACATATGCGAAACGGAAAAGCGATGACGCTGGCAACTTGTAACTTGCAACATCAGCGGTGCATATTAAATATGAATAAAAGAAGCAAAAAAAAAAAGCTTGCAGCTTGTGTGTGTGAAAAGCAAATACAACAGGCAGTGGGCCTGCAACAACAGCGGCAACAGCAGCAACAACGACTGGGGCAGGCAGCATACAATGCACCGACTGTGGGTCTCTTGTGGCGCTGTGGCAGGTTCAATGAACCTTTACAGTTCAGTAGTTTAGCGATTTTTATGGCAGTGTGGCACAGCCGAATGTGCGCCAGAGGGCGCTTTTTTGGGAAAGCCAAAAAAAACAGCAACAGCAACAACAATGGCGTACAAAAGATCAGCTCGGCGACTGAAAACGAAACGAACTAAAAAGGAAAGCGCTGAGAAACACTACAAAATGTGAAGACAAACAAGCAGGCGACAAGGCAGGCGGGGGGGGAGGGGGGGGGGATGGTAGCTAAGACTAATGCGATTTGTTGGCAACAATCATAGCAGCCGAGATTCATATGTTGCACACAAACATTCACACATATGCATGTATATAATATATTTGAGTTTATGAGTAGCTGGCGCCTCTAGCGCCAAAATCCAAAATCAAATCCAATTAAGAGCAAAAAACAAAAAAGCGGGGCGAGCAAAGTGGAAAGAGCAGAACTTTTGTTCCATTACTCGAGCACGTTTTGTGCCATATGTAAACTCAACAAAAACAGCAACAACAACAACAAACAACCAGCACACGCGACTCGAACAGAAACAGAAGCAAAGGCAAACAACAAAGCTAAAGCAGCCGACGCCGCAGATAAAAACTCTACAAAAGCAACGAAAATAACAAGAGCAAGAGTAACAGCAGCAGCAGCAACAACAACAACGGCCACCGACCGAATGCTCTCTGACCAGCAGCTGTCGCCCAGGCCTTGCACACTGGCGCTCAGATGTTGAACAAACGGAATTAAAAGAATTGCAATTGCTTACTCTCTCTCTCTCTCTCTCACTCTTTCTACCCCTCCGTTAGCTTAGTGAATTTATGCTAGATGGCGGTTCATTTTTGATGAGTAAAAGTAACAGTGCATTTATTATTTATTTTTGATTAAAATGCACTCTCGCTAAGCAGCCGTTGTCGTGCAGGCACAGTGGTTATTCAATTTTAAAGAGAGAACGGCAGAATTCCAATTATTTATCTGTTAGAAAGTGATTTGTTAATTAATTTTGATCAAAATGCGCAAGAATCTCTATTGATTTTAAAGTGAATGCTTAGGATATTATATTAATACTTTAATATATCCATACAAATTTAATTGAATTCAATTAAAAATATATATGTATATGTATATTTTATTGCATTACGCAAGTTAACTTGATTAAAGGCGATTAAAGACGGTTAAATTTGTATAAGATTAATTAAAAATACTTTTAATGATATTTTTAATTGTTCTTGGACAAAAAATGCATTTACATTCATTTGAGTTTTGTTTAGCTACAATCAGCCAGGAATCACTGTGCGACTGGGTTAGCACATGAACACACACATACGTATGTAATTGCAAGTGTGTGTGAGTGGGGTTGTTGCTAATGGAACACAATTCACAGGGCGGCTGCTGCTGCTGCTACTACAAATGGAGGCAGCGGCATTTGTACGAAGTCTCATCGTCTGCTGTCTCCTTCTTTGCCTGCATGCAAGAACCCAACTAAAACGGCAATAACAGCAACAGCAACAGCAACAACAACAGACAGCAAATACCATTGAACAGCCCAGACAAAACACAACTGAGAGCACTGGAGCTGGCGTCGGCGTCGGCGTCAGCGTCAGCGTCAGCGTCGGTGTCAAAGTCCAAAGCTGCAAAAGTTTTTTGCCCGCCAGAGGGGGAGGCAACGGGCGACAAGACGTCGCAGTTAGTGCGTTGAAATATTCGCATAAATTTAAATTTGCGCGCAAACGGCGCCCACAAGTTAGATGAAGAACAGCAGCAACAACAGAAACCAGTAAAAATAAAAGGGGGGCTGCAAATGCGTTTAATGGGGGTTGCTCAGCCCTTGGATGCTGTCCCGGGGGTTGTGTTTTGCGGGGTACGCATGAAAAAGCACAACAGAAAGTAGTCAAAATCGCAGCAGACAACAGACAAGAGTGTAAAAGGGCCAGCGGCAGAGGCAGAGGCAGAGGCAGAGAGACGGCGAGAGCGAGTTAGCTAAAGAATTCCCTCAATGCATCTACCATCCCACTCGCACTTGGGTATTTCAATTACAGGCGCAACGGCATAGGAAATAAAATTAAAAAAGAAATTCCGTCTAGACTTGCAAGTAGATAAAAATATTTTTACAAAAATTACACCAAAATTATAGTAAAGGAAAACTGTGAAAAATTATGTTGCAATTTCGAGCCAGCCATAGGAATGCCCGATAAGGAAGTAGCACTGAAGTGGAAGGAGCAAAGAGATAGACAGAGTGCGAAGAAGAGAGGGGGGCTTGAGTTATTGCTACATCGTTTAACGGGCGTGTTGCGGATAAGATAAGCACGAACCAAAAACGTTGGCATGTTAAGATTCAATTTACAACACACGGAAAATGTTTAAATGTTAAACAACAGCAGCTGCTATAAAATAATATAAGAAAAAAACCAACACAGCACTTAAGAGCAAAAGCTAGAGAGAGAGCGCGAAATTTTATTTGTATATTAAGCACAAAATTAATATAATAGGCTACTTTAGTATGTTGTTGACTTTTTCACTTTTTGTTTTGTTATTGATTTCACTTTTTTTCATAAATATTTTATGTTGCTTTTTAACACGACGTCGACGCCGCAGCTGCTGCCTGTGCTGCTGTTGTTGTTGTTGTTGTTGTTGTTTGTGTATAACAGAAATAGAAAAACTTATTTTGTGGCCGCTGCTGGCACCTGTACAACGCTGCCGACGTCAACGCTGACGTTAGCAGCTACTTTTGTTTTTTTTTTTTTTTTTTTTTTTTTAGTTTTTCTGTTTTTTGGTTCATTGAAAGTTTAATTCACACCTGCAATTTTCAGCAGCTGCACAACACAAAATTTGTACAAATTTATTGGAATTTCTTACAAAATGCATGCAACAAAATGCGAGACCGAAAACGAGAGAAGCAGCGACGACGACAGCGGCAGAGGCAGCGCAGAATGCGACGACGACTGCAGAAGTTGTAAAACCGGATTTTCTTTTTGGGCGCTTAAGTAGTTTTGTTGCCGTAGCTGTTGTTGTTGCTGCCTTTTGCACTTTGTTTTCGATTCATATTGAAATGAAAAACCAATTTTTGATTGAACAGAAGTTGTTGTTTTTTTTTTTTGTTGTTCTTTTTACATTTTTTATTCGCTCGCAGCGGCCACTCTTCGATCCGGCTGCTTGTTATTCTTCTTCTTTGCGATTGCCTTCACATTCCATAGAACGCTGCCGTCACGAGAGAGAGAACCGTGAGAGCAATGTAAACAAAGCACAAGCCGATATTGTGACGTCAGTGTTCTTTGCGCAACCTTCCGATCTCTCAATCGTGGCTGCCATTTGTTTACCCGCCGTTGCGGCGTCGCTCTTCTTCCTTCTCCTCCTCCTTCTCTTCCTCTGTGTCTCTCTCTTTCACTGCTCACTTCTCACTTACACTTTGCATGCAGCTGGCGATAATAATTTTCGCAAGTATTTGCGTGTTCGCTTATTTATGATTTACTAATCATTTATTAATGCACAATACACAAACGCACAGTAATAAAAAAAAAAAACAAAAAAACACATAACCGCAACACGCGAAATATGGTTGAAAACACAACTAAAACATGTAACGGCAATAAAAATTTCGTCAAACTAACTTCTTTTTTTTTTTGAGTTAGTTGAATTAATTTTAACAACAATTTTGGCGTCCAAATGCGTTTGTTATTTTTTTGTCTATGTATGAACCGCAGACCGCGTCCAACTCGTCCAACGGTTTTTTTTCGACTCGCTTCGACTGCCATCGGACCCGAGAGACAAACACCAACAGCAGAGATGCGCATTCAGCGCGTACCTGTTATTGTTCACATCTATTTCAAATTCAAAAGTCGCAGTTTGGTATGTAACAACGTTTCCATGCGCTTTTATAACTTACGAAAATCTATGAATATTTTTAATCTTATACGTTTTCATAGCTTGGCATAATTTATTACAATTATTAATTCTCCTTTTTATATATTTGTAAAATTATTGTTGTAATCAGTTTCTTGGAAGTAACAGTCACTGCGACGCAGCGGTCATCTCTAGTCAAATGTGTGTATGTGTTAGTGTTTACCAGCTACTTTGTTGTTGCCTTCAATATAGAATTACTCTCCGGCGCTCTCACTCGCTTGTATCGGTGTAACTCTGTTAAGTTAACAGCTGCACGCTCCGCTTATGTTAAATTAAAGTGCAGACATTAATAATACAACAACTAATTAAATGGGCTATACAATGTGTGCATTAATAATAATGTATATATATAATTGCAAGCTTATTTGTGTATATTTGAGTGTATTAAAATATAAAGCATAATTTCATAATAATTAATTATTTTGTTGTACAAAACACTGTGGCAACTTTGGCAGCTCAAAATTAGCAGAAGAAGAGAGTGAGAGAACGAGAGAGCGGCAAAGAAATTGATAGCATGCGACTGGCATGTGAATAACATAATTCCCACAAAGCACAAATAAAAACAACAACAGCAAAGACAATTGATAATTACGGAGAGGAACTTAATTAGCCAACGAGCAATTATATAGAAATGGAAAAATAATTAACAGAAATTAAGTTTTTGATTTTATTGATTGTGAAATGTTATCAGTAAATTTCTCTCGATTTTTTCTCATTTTTTGATTGGCAGAGATTTCAGAGATTTCATTGAAAATGCTATTAGGCGCAATGATTTATAGCGGTTTTTTGCTGTTTACACTTTTATGGGACATTTAAGTACGTTTTTTTTATTGGTTTAGTGGTAATAATTGCCAGTTTCAAGCAAACAAAACAAACAAGATTTTGAAATCATTTGTACCAAGAGGAAAATCTTTCAGCAGCCATTTACATTCCACTTAAAATGCGTAAATTTCCATAAAAGCTACCTCCCCCAGACCATCGGCACTGGCCCCGCCCCCTCCGCCCACCCACTAGCAGCACAAACAATGATATACTTAAACACATGTAGAGATTTGTATGGATAAAATCCATCCCTATTCATCTCCACTCCAAAAAGAAAAACAAGACCGCTCTAGTAGGGAGTGGCCGACCAGGAGATACCCTGGAGGAGATACAGCGAGCACACAAAAAAAAAAAACACAAACACAATCCGCAAGCTGCGCAGTTTACTTAGCGGCCTTTCGTATCCCCCAATATGGAAATTAAATTCTTCAATAACTTCTAACTTTATCGTATGATCTTTGAGAGATATGCAAACCTTAAAAAGTATATCCAAGGCGCAAGGCTGTAGTATTTTAATTGCTTTTTTTTAATTTTTGGGGCGAGTGGGGCAGGTATCCAAAAAGTGAGACATTCCTAATCCTAAGGAAATGCTTCACGAGAACATACTAAGCCAAATTTGGTGGCTCTAGCTTTTAAAGTTTTCGAGATATGCTTAAAAACCCGCTACATAAAATCGATATTTATCGATAATAAGAAAAAGACGCGGGTTATTAACAATTTGAAATAAACTTAATCTGCGTACGGTATATACTGTATATTATGAATTTATATGTACTCTATTCCTGTTACATACACTTGCAAAAAGCATTATACCCTTTCTATCCATTTTCAAGTGCAGGGTATAAAAACAGCTTTTCAGCATTTCCCAAGCAAATGAAGCAATCAAAAATGAAATGTTGATATTGGTGTTTTTGCGCCACTTCAAAAGTAATTTACCTTGTTTTCTAGTATTTGATTTTCCACAATAACAATAGAACAAGCACACGCACACGCACACGCACACACACACACACATAGGCCCGTATGTAAACAAAATCTCTTGGCATAGCTCAACAAAAGGCATTTTCCAAAAACTACTTGGGAAAAATTCAAATTCCATAATATTTCTATTTTCGGATCCCGCACACAACAACAAAAACAAAACTCATTTTATTTTTGTTTTCATTTTCGTCTACATCGAGAGAGAGGCCCATATATAGTATACATATATAGCACAGGAAACGGAAGCAACAACAGCAAGCGCCAGTGCTAGAGTCAGGGGGGAAGCGGGGGGGGGATAGACTCAAGGAATTGTTTGTTTAAAAAAGCCGGCAAATGTTAAAGCGCAGGCGTTGCGAGTGCGAAAGAGAGCGCGAGAGCGCACACAATAACAACAACAGTTGCGGAGCCACTGAGGCGTTAACAGCGCCGATTAACAGTTTCATGTTATGTTACCTGCTTGTATCATGCGAGAAATGTACGGCATGCCAGTGCCTGCAAAACTGTGCGGACTGTTTAAATTTGAAGTGAATTGTGCATTAAAAATGCGAGTGGGGTGTGAGGGGGGGGGGGAACTGCGTATTTACGTTTTTTTTTTAAATAGCTTTGAACTATGTTTAAGTGGACTTGACATACATATATATAAATTAAAATAATTACTGCAATTTGCAAGAAATACCAAGCAGAAATATGAAGATACAATGGAATATTGAGAAAGAATGGTTTATATCGGAATGTCGGAGGGAAAATACAATTGCCGACATTGCAAAAATAGATTTATATTAATATCTTTACCTGTGTAGTTATATAAAGTAGCTGTCTGAAATATCGTACAAATAATTGTCTGATTTTTTTAAAATATGATATAGTTGTCCGATATTGATAAGGTAACATATTTATAGTTATATTTCTGAAGTGCCAAATTAAGTTAACTTACGCTGAAAAAAAAGTTTTTCATATAAAAATATCATATTTGGTTGATATTTCCTATTAGAGCTATATGATATAGTTGTCCGATTCTGATAAAATTTTGCTCGTCTGTTGAAAAGATAGCAAAGCTACCAGTTACCAAGTTTGGTCAAGATAACTTCTATTTTGGACTGATAGTTTGTATGCAAACTATATGATATAGTAATCCGATATTGATAAGAATTTGTTTATATATTAAAAAAAATGAGAAGGCTCCTAACTGCTGAGTTTGGTAAACAAATCTTCAAAAAGCAACAAAGTTATTCAGATAAAACTCAGTTTTTGAGCGATAATTTCTATGAGAGCTATGTGTTATATTAGAACCGATATTGATAAGATATTTTTATATGTTAAAAACATATTCAAGCTCCTAATTGCAGAGCTTGGCTAAAATATCTGGAAAAACAAAAATAAAAAAACTAAACTTTTTACTGAAATTTTCTATGGGAACTACTATATAATACTTCAATGCTGTTGAGATTTGAAGGGCATAAAGGTTAATAAATCATTTAATTTCTAAGTTTGATGACAAACAAATAAAAGTTGCTCATACAAATTTAATTCAAAATTGTATATGGCTGGTATACGATATAGTGGCCCGATCAGGGTGCTTTATACTTTATACTTTATACTTATATATTATGTGAGCTGTCTCTGATGCCTGACTCTATGCCTCAACTAAATGCAATTTATTGTTACTTTTACAAGTCTTTAATTTTCCGATTGCAGAACTTGAACTGCTTCATTTCAATTCAGGAAATTCAATTGCAGCATTTTCGGGCATTGTTAAACCAAGCCATATTGTATAACCATTCCTTACGAAAATCAACTGGAAAATCTTGACAAAGCGACATCGTTCGTTTCACGGACACTGAAAAATCTGCCAGCTATCAAATGACGCCCTCAAATGCAAGTGCTGCCAACTTAATTTATGTCGGATTTAAAATGCAAAATGCGCAGCGGCAGCGATAGGACAAAAGGAAGCCAAGGAAGCGAAGCTGCCAAGCAGTTTTAATTTAACAACTTGACAAATTGAATATGTATGTATTGCGAAAGTGAGGAAAATGCAGCGCCCACACAATGGAAATGAATTGAAATTTTCCCCAAACAGCGGCGAGCACAAAAGGACCCCACAATGGACCTTCAAATTAGCCTGGCAAACAGCGTACGATAATTGTTCATGGTCCAAGGCAAATTAACATTGCCGGAGGGCCAAATGCAGCGATTGGGATATTTTGATTACTTCCGATTTTGGGCCACCTAAAGGCCCAGCGGCAAGGTAACAAAAAAAAAAAAAAATAAATAAATAAATAAAGTAAAATAAAATGTATAAAAATCTATTACAAATGCAGCGCACGCCCCAAGACGCTCATAAAGCCCACAGACTTTGGGCCAAAACAAAATTAAACAAAACAAATGAAATAAAACGAGCTACCGAATCCATCGCTAACACGATACGTGCCATGGTCAATAGTGGCTCCGTCCGATTCTGTCCGATTTGTGACGTATAGACGACAACATTTTGGTATAAAAGCGACAACTTTTCGGGTTTATAAATCATATTGTTTTGTTATCTACAAGCAGCAACAACCCCCCAAAAACCAACCAAGATGTTCAAGTTTGTAAGTAGCAACAAAAGAAGACAGTGAAAAAGTACATAAGAACTACTCAAATGAATCAGTTTATTGTGATCAACACCAGTTCCACTTTTTTTTTTTATTTAACGTTTCAATCGGAGTAAAACCAAGCAGAACAAAAAGTGAATTTTTCAATGGAACTTGTTCTTTGGAACCTTTTTTTTTATTGTTGAATCAATAAATACTATCAATCTATAGTGCGATACAAACAGGACTCTATAAATAATACATAGACCTAAACTACTTAAATGAACCAGTTCATTGTGAATAACCACACTCGCTGAGGCAAATATGGTACTAGTTACTAGTTCTTGATATAACGATTGGTTTTGAGCTAAAGTAAGCTGAACAAGGCTCTGATAACCTGAAAAACTTGTTTTTGTTTTTTTGGAACTAGTTCTTTGCCGTCAATAAGTACTACAACAATATATTGTGTACAACTATAAACTAAAACTACGACTTTGAAAAAGGAAATATTGAATTCGAGCTGAAACAAGCAAAACAAGGATACAAAGAGCCTTACAAAGGATTTATTACCGGAACTAGTTCTTTGGAACGAGTTATCAGTTCATTTGTTAATAATTCAATCAATTGATGGAACTAGTTCTATGGAACTGGCCTTTGGTTAGCAAGAAGAACAAAGCAGTTTTACTCTCTCACATAAACGCATTTCCTCTCTCTCGAGAGAGAGAATAAATGTTATCAAGTCTCTTCTATGTCGCATACTTAAACGTTTCACTGACAGCTGCTTAAATAAATAACTAGTTCATGAACCCATAAGTATTTGGCACTAACTTCTATTTCTATTCTTCTCCCTCTCCCTCTCTCTCTCTCTCTCTCTCTATCTCTCTTTTGCAGTTCGCTCTGTGCCTGTTCGCCGTCGTCGCTCTGGCTGCCGCCAAGCCTCAGTTCCTGGCCACCTACAGTGCGGCCGCCCCCTACGTGGCTGCCACGCCCTATGCGGCCGCCTACACCAGCGGCGTCTACGCCTCCCCCTACTCCGCAGCCTACACCAGCGGCGTTTATGCCTCGCCCTACGCCTACGGCGCCTATCCCTACAGCTCACTGTACCTGAGACGTTAAGGATGGTGCGACCTATATGTTGGAGTGAACACTGTAACGCTTGTTGATGACCTAATGCAATTGAATAAAACGATAACTTTCAACTATTTGCTGGCAATTCGCATTTCAATTTTGACATATTTGCCGAGTCTCAAGGGAAAAGCTGGTGGAAAATTAAAAATCGTGCAGTGCAAGTTTTGTATACCCTAAAAATGGCCAGAAAGGGTATATCGCTTTTGCGCTAATGTATGTAACTTTTATTAATTAAGCCATGTCAGTCTGTATAAACCCAGCGATCTCTTAATATCGATAATAATCGATTTAAGGAAATGTGTTTCATAAGCAATTAGTAAAGCAGACGCAGTTTGGGAACATTTCGGTCTTTGGATACCCCCCCCCCCTCCACTTGCTCCAAAAATCCCAAATACTAAATACTTAAATACTTAAATAATTAATTAATGTAGCTTAAAAATTTGTCAAGAATATGGTTTCCATAGTGGAGGCTTTTCAGGGTATTTTCTAGTCGGGCGCTTGTGTTTGTTAAAATATTTACGATTTTGTTGCAGCTTTTGTTGTTGTTGTTGTGCGAATATTTAGTGCAGTTTGCGCTGCCATCAGAAGCATTCGCCTCGTATATCATGCTATAGGGAGAGGCAGGGGGATGGGGGATGGGGGGTAAGGGGCGTTTCAACTGTCGCTTGCATGCGTCGGCTACCAAAATGTGCAAATTATGGCAACTAAGTTGCTTTATGTTGTCCCAAACACGCACAAAACGCACAGCGAAGGCGAAAATACAAACACACCCACACACATACACTTACACCCACACCCACGCCCACACTCTGCCCCTCCGCTTGCCCCAACTCATCCTCTACACGAGCATCGGCGGCGCCATTTGCATATTTTGTGTGGCATGCTTTCAGGCGCATTGTGCACCGTGGTCGCAAAGCACATGAAAATTGCATCAAATAAAAAGCTTAAAACAAACACAATTTGAATAATACGCATATTGCGATAACAACTTGGCAATAAAAGCATTTTCTACCAAATTGCTTAAAAGCAAAAACTGATGGAAACAATTTAAATCAAAATGAAAGGAAGAAAACAAAAATATAAAAAATTGCACATGCAGTGGCATTTCCTTTACTTTGTTGGGTTCGTTGGCATCAAAAAATGTTGTTTTTAAATGCCAAAATATTTTGAAAGCAATTTTATAAATATATATACATATAAATTTATGTCAAAAAGCCAGAGCAGGAAAAGTTGATAATTAGAGAACGATGAATATTTAAGCTACTTTTGCTTTGACATTTTTAGTATTGGCCATTTGCCTATTGATTATATATTCTTGATTAGCAATTAGACTTATAAATACCCTGTATCAACTATAGATTCGTTTACAATTATTAACAAATATATATGCAGCTTATATACCCCTTATAAGCAGCTTTGGTGTACAGGATATACTTTTAAAGACACTTAAGTATTATAAAAAATACTCGGTATTGTCAAAAAAAATTATATTTATACATAAATTAATTATTAGATATACTCGCAAATTATATACATATAATATTTATATTATATATTTTATAAGACATTTAACAAATATAAGAATAGCATGTATTATCTTGTGATATTAATAGGATACTCCATTTTATCGTTTTTAAGGTATTTAACAAATGATCATTAAATATTTTCTTTAAATTTCCTAAGTTTTCCCAATATTTTTAGCTATTCGTTAAGCTTTTAATAAGTTTTTACCGTTCAACAGCGTTTTTTTTATAGATACTTCCACTCAAGAAATCATTATTAAAGTTTCAGTATAATATTAGTATTTAACTGTTGTGCCAAAGTTAGTTTTCAAAAGCTTCTTCACAAGTTTCACCTTTAAGCGAACAAAAAACAAGTAGAAGAAGAAAAAAGACGAATGAAAAACTTTTGTGCAACTTTTGGCTCGCATTTTTGTCGGTTGTGGCCAAAACCACGGTGGCTTTTAGCTGCCTTATGGTAATTACGCATCATCAAACGCGACATTTTGTGGCAGCTTTCCAAAAACTCAGCTGCAAAGCGAGCAATTTCGCAGGTGCTCGGCCCGGCTGACAGCCGAAGTGGGGGGGAAATTTCAGGTCCGCATTGTAAATCTAATTTGTGACCCCCGAAAATCGGAAGTCAAAGCAACGCCAGGCGGCCGTTGGCCGGCAGCTGGACAAACGTGAAAAGCGAACGCCCACGCACAGTGGGCCAATGCGAGGGAAATGTGAAGAAAATGCGTAGGCAGCATAAGAAGCCAATATGGCACAATATGGCCTTTGAGCCTGGCCCAAAAAACCCATAAGCCTGGTTGTCACACAAACTCCGCTAACTCACATACATCGTCCGCACACACACACGCACACACAGAGAGCTAACGGTTCATTATCACACCCATCGTCAGCAGCAAAGTGTTTCGGCAACGTACTCCATCAATGTCAAACTTACCTGCAAGAGAAAGAAAGAGAAAGAGAAGAGAGAGCATGAGAAGATGTGCGCAATAGATTGACAGCGAAAGGCAAGCCAAATAAAGTTAAGTGTATGCACGATGCGTGTAAAATAAATATTAAATATGCCCAAAAGTATCAAATTGGGCGCAGCTGCAGCTTGAATACTCTAAAAAAAAAAAGTAGATCTGAGGTGTCAATTTTGCTAAATTTATGGCAACAGAATTAAAATTATAAACAGAAATCAGAAAAATATTATATGGAAAATTCTATAAAAATTTGATTTATTTAGCAAATATTAAAACAAATTAATAAACTAATTATTAATGTTCTCAGTTATCTTAAAAGTTGTTTGAACTGTTTTTTAACTATTTGTAAGCACAATCAAGAAATTTACAATATGTGAATTTGAAATTAGATTGAATTAAGATGTAAGAAAATATTTTTTTTTTTTTGCAGAATTTTTCTATTTTTATATGTAATATATAGAATTATAAGTATCTCTCAATATTATCAGTTATGTAATACTAATTTTCAAACAACAAATTTTAAATATATAATGATTTTTCATATGATTTTTAGAATACTCTGGACTGTTTTTAGTTAGCTTTCTATAAAGCATAATCAAGTTTCTCTTGTTTTAGCCCGAAGTTTTTTACCTTATTTAATTTTAAGAAATTTTTATTCTAAAACATAAAATATATATATTTATATATTCCGCATATATTTATAAAAGTCAAAAAGTCCATAAAAACATAAAAAAAAATCCTTTCAACATTTTTTGACTACTTATGACATTCTTAAAGACGACGGAATCTTTACTTGTATTCTGCTCCCAACCCAACCGAATATTAAATCAGCTATTTTTATGCAAAGAGTATGTACACAAGTATAATAAATGTTGATTTCAGTTTTTTTCCAGTTTGCCTTGTTATCCGTTTGACATTTTCCTCGCAATGTTGTTATTTTCTTTTCCCTTTTTTTTGTGTCTTTTTTTTTTTGTTGTGGCCCCATTTGGCATTGTTTGGCAATCAAGCTAAGTAAATGCCGCATATCGCATATTTTTTTGGGTAGATAATGTCACTGGAATCAAATTAAAATCGACGTGTGATTGCTCGCACAACAAATGGAGCCGCCTTGTGGCAAGCTGTGCAAATAGCAGGCGGAAGAGCGAAACAAATACTCGTGTGTAGACCAAAATCCCAGCTCGATTTAAATCAACATGAGTTTGTGCCAAATGGCGGTAGTTACACTCGAGGGTCCAAGGATTTGGGGAATATGCGAGTATTCCTCTTTAGTTAAAGACTCGAAAAATGTTAAGCCGTGCATTCGAACGGGTTAACCAGTTGGGAATTATAAGCGCAAGTCATATTAAAATTGCTTTGGGCGTTCTTTTGCATATTTGAATACACCGTTAGCATCGAGAAAGAGCAATTTAATATTCAAAAATTAATTTTTAATACAAAAAGTGCCAGATTCATGATTTTCAATATTGTGTGCAAAGCGGGTTTAAACTTGAAAAGGTTCGAACCCCAAAGCAGCTGCCAAAAAGGCATATGAACCTGAATACATTATATTTATTGGTTTCTTATATAGCGCTTCAGATTTACTAAATATACTACTTTCTGATTAAAAACAGGATTCTTTGATACATTTTAATAAAAATGTTTTATTTAAAATTGAATTAAACCAGGGTTTAAGTCAAAACCTGAGTAAAGGGTTATAGAAAACCGTTTGCAAGAATTGAAGCTGAGGCTAAAAGTGAACCTAGGCCATAAATTGAACCTGAAGGCAAGACTTCGAAACATAAACCTTATATTTTAGAGCCATTAACTCGGGTTTGGGTTTAAATATTGGTTCAGGTTCACGAACCGACTCTGCTTAGGCAGAGTAAGCTTTTTTTTATCCCCATTAACCCAGGTTTCAATTCAGACCTCAATTCTAGGAACAATTCGGAACATGAAGCAGCCATATTTTCAGCCAATTATTTTTATTGTCCTTTGCGGCTCATTCTTTAAGCATTTAAAAATGCCAAAAAAATAACAAAAACCTTTTTTAATATAAATGTATTCGACGTTAAAACAACCTTTGCCAAAATGTGGCCAATTCTCAGAACAAAGGCCAAAAAAGCCAATTTTAGCGTCCGCAAGGACTTAAAAGCGCCCACTTCGAACTGACAGATACCCTGGCCATATACTTAACCGGCAGTTAAAGGGCTAAAACGCTTTAAAATCTATGTACATTTACAGGAATTTTCAACTGGAAGTTGGCTTTAAATTGAAGAGAGCAATTTTTGACTAATAGTCGAAGGCATAAATCACTTGTCTTTAAATAACGGCAATTATCAAATTGCGCTTGATTAATCTTGGCTAAATGCGGCCAAAAATTTAATTAATTGCCTCCGCCCCGAGAAGGGAAAATGCTCGAGTTTTTCACTTGCCCCAGTGTCAACAATGAAAACTGTTTGAGCAGCCCGAGCGAGCGTGGGCGAGAGTCTGTGGGCTCAGGCCTAGAACAACACTCAGCTGATTAAACTCAACAAGTGGGGGGCGTGGGGGCTGGTCGGGCGCCAGGTCCTAGATCGAGGACCACTTCAAAGGGGTTTCAGTTTTCATAAAGGCGGCGCGATAAAGCACGTTTAACCCGTTGTTGGGGGCACTTGTGGCAGCCAACTGGCTTGTTGTCCGGCACTTGCCGTCATTTATTTAAAGCTCATAATGTTGGGGGCGGGGGGCTCATTAAAAATTCATTGCTTAATTCGGCTGCAAAAGGCGCAAAAACAAATGGCGGGTGGGGGAGATGAGCCGTGTAAAGGATGTGCGTTGAAATGAAAATGGCGTCGGACCTCTGTTAAAAATGCACAGCAACAATTTCCGTTTCCGGCCGCCCGACGAACGTTTCAGCCTCAATTGCTGCTGCCGCCGTTTGCGCAGCATTTTCCACAGCCGCCCGCAAAAATTCGCCGCTGATAAATGTTTGGCCTATTAGGGACACACAAATCAAGGTGTTGACTGGGTCCTGACTCCCGCTAACAGCTCAACTCAATTGCCAATTTACACACACGCACACACACACGCCCGGCCCGTATTCAAGTCTGGCGTTAAATTGAAACGCGTCGCACAATCTCTTGAGATAGGACTAGCTCTCTATGTCTCCAGCTGCGTCGCCAACCGCGCGCTCTCCATCTATCACATTTTTTTATTGGCCTGCCTTTCACTGCGCCCAACGTGGCGTATAATCGATTTTTATGCCAGAATTTGTACAAAAAAAAAAACAAAAATCACTCAGCCGACACGCGAAACACGCCTCGAGCGCACCGCGTTTAACTAACTAACTAAAATCAATTGCAAAACCTGTCAGCAATGAGTTTTTCTATTTTTTCTTTCATTTATCTTTTTTTTATTTTTTTTATTTTTTTTCTTTTTTTTTTTGCATATGTTGCTTTGCTGGTCAACGCACGCAAAGACCACGCGAAGGTCGCGTCAACTGGGCGAAGCATAAGAACGCTCTAAATCAATAGACTTTGGGCATGTGCAGGGTATTAAAATGTGTGGCAAATTTAACAAATGCAAGGTCTTTAAGAAAAGCAACTCAAAAGAAAAGCTGCCGATGTGAAAGGGAACTGTAGTAAAGGCTTAAAATACCCATCCATAAGAGCATAGAAAATGAATAAGAAGTATTTACAGAATTGTTTCTAATTGTAGTCAGAAAATTAAATAAAAGAAGATTCTTTAGAATGATTTTAAGTAGCAGAAATGTAATCGAATGCAAAGAATATACAAAAGATACACAGAATATTAAGGAGAAGTAAGGAATATATAAAATATATAAATAATATATATATATGAGTGTATGAAATATAGAAAGAATTGAATTGAAAAAAATAAAGAGAGAGATGAGCGAAAAATAAAAAAAGAAAGCGCTAAAGAAAAATTATTGAACAATTAAAGAAGCTAAAAAAAAAACTAAGACTGCGAAGCTAAAGATAAGAAGACAAGTTGATTTTTATAGATAAAACATCAACTTATAAAAGATATCGTTAAATCAAAAATAATTTACAAGAGCAACCATTCCATATAAATGCCATATATAGACAAATTATTTGTATTTTATATATTTTGAATTCGTTAATTTGTGTTTATGAAAGATTATTATTTATACGATTATAAAAGAAAACTTTAAAAACGAGTTTAAGCAAAAATATTTTAAAAATAAATAAAAATAAAAATATTTAACTTGAAAGCGGTAGAAAGTTAGGATTCTAAATTCAGTTCCTTATGTCGTACTTGCAAATCTACAAGGATATATAATTGGGTAATGTCATATGATTTCATCTTGGATAAATTCCTTGGGAGCAATTATTTCTTTACATGATTTCTTCTTTTTTGTTTACTTTTCCGCTTGACATTAAATATTTTTCTTTTTGCCAATGTCTGTCGATTATTTAATATTGTAAAAGTTAATTTAATAATTTGTGACGAGCTAAAGAGCAGATTGAAAAGAGATCTTTTTTGAGATTGGAGCAACATTTGGTGAGTAATTTCTGGACACAAACTAAAAGGAAGATGAAAACTCTTGATTGGCCAGTCAAAGGCACAAAATTTACTGCAAATTGAACTAACGAGGCCCACAGGCAGGCAATTTAAGGCCGGCAGCTGGAGTTGTGCGTTGTCGCATATAGCCATTAAAAGTTCTGTTCCGTTAAGTTTTTCAACTTAATGCATTTAATTACAGCGAAATTGGTAAATAAATGCGAGCGGCAAGTTGTCATAAACAAAGTCGCCAACAAAGCTACCAGTGACATGACATGACAGCCCTGAATGGAAAACTGCCACCCGAGGCGTGCAACATGGCGTATAAGTAACCGCTTTTATTGTCATTTGCCGCGCCACTCAATAAGCAACGCTGTGTGGGGGGAGGGGGGATGAAGTGGGAGCTGGGTTCGTGCTTGGCCTGGTCAGCAATGTCGGCCACATGCACGGCAAACGACCTCAAGTGACTTGAGCGACAGAGGGGGATGGGTGATGGGGGGGGGGGGTGCTGTGGCTTTGAATGCAATTATGTGCAGCACATGAGCAGCATGCTGATGACGCTGATGTAGAGTGGGCGTGGCCATCAGGTAAGTAGGACAACGTAAATAAATAAGCGAGGAGGAGCCGGAACAAAGCAAGTGAAAGCGCGAGCGTGTCCGACTGGCAGATACTCTGCAACATTTAATTTTCCTCTTATACTTATTCCTTTAGTTAAAAATAAAAAAAATGCAATATTCAGTATGTTTAAAGTCCTATTTTTAATACATTTTCTGGGATTACAAATTAAATTTAAAATGGCAAAATATGAGTTATCTTGAATATAAAATAAAATATTACAGTCGAGAATTTATGCTTAAAAAAAAGACTATTATCCTAATAGATAGACATAAGCCTGGGACATAGTTTTAACAAAAGACAATACATTTTTTTTATTTTTTGTATTATATATTGTAATATATTTATTGTCTTTGGTTTGACCTTTTTATCATTTTAGGGGAATAAAACGAACATTTCCAAAAAATTTAGTGCACATAGTAAAAAAAACAGAGCAAGGAAAAACGATATTTATCGATTTCGAAAAATAAGTAATAGTTATTCTTAAAAAAAAAAAATAAAAATAATAAATATATTTAAAATTGTATTTTTTATTTTTTTATTTTTATTTTGAAAAATAAAAAATTGAAAATTGTAAACCTTCAACTTAAATAATCTAAATAATCTGATCAAAAATATATGACCTATATAGAGCCTTGTCTGCCTGTTGCACACTTTAACATTTTTACAATATACCCTCTTCCCGTATGGCTTTTCAATGGGCATGGGACATAAATATTGTCATTACATAAACGATAAGCAGACAAACCGAATGCAATTTCTGATTGAGATTTAAATTTTTAAAGCAGCTTCGCTACCCGAAACCCTCCGGGCCTCTATTATTGTTGTTCTTTCGGCTGCGCACATGAAAGTCCTTTAGGTTCAAGGACTCAGCAAGCTGAATTGCCTTCCTTGGGCGCCCGGGTGTGTGTGTGTGTGTGTGTGTGTGTGTGTGTGTGTGTGTGTGTGTGTGTGTGTGTGTGTGTGTGTGTGTGTGTGTGTGTGTGTGTGTGTGTGTGTGTGTGTGTGTGTGTGTGTGTGTGTGTGTGTGTGTGTGTGTGTGTGTGTGTGTGTGTGTGTGTGTGTGTGTGTGTGTGTGTGTGTGTGTGTGTGTGTGTGTGTGTGTGTGTGTGTGTGTGTGTGTGTGTGTGTGTGTGTGTGTGTGTGTGTGTGTGTGTGTGTGTGTGTGTGTGTGTGTGTGTGTGTGTGTGTGTGTGTGTGTGTGTGTGTGTGTGTGTGTGTGTGTGTGTGTGTGTGTGTGTGTGTGTGTGTGTGTGTGTGTGTGTGTGTGTGTGTGTGTGTGTGTGTGTGTGTGTGTGTGTGTGTGTGTGTGTGTGTGTGTGTGTGTGTGTGTGTGTGTGTGTGTGTGCAAATAAAGATTATCTGTGCTCTTCATGCGCTGCGCATTTTTATGTTAATTCGCCTTGTTTGGCAGCGACAGGCACAACAACAGCAATAAGCCAAAAGGAAAACCTAGAGCGCATAAAGGCCAACATGAATTGGTACTTGAGGGTGTGGCTAACAAGTTTCAGGCATTGGCATTCGCGTGGGCTAATTCAATGCCAGATCAAGGCACAAATGACATCCCAAAAAAAAAAAAAAACCAAAAGAAAATCGAAACGAAATTCGAGTCTCCAGCTGCGGAAATCAACAAATGCAACTCAATTGCGTCTTTAAACGCATTCCACAAATGCTTCCTAAATAGGCCGCAAGTTACACAAGCAGATACTTGAATTTCAAGAGTCTTCAGTTTAAAGATAGTTTTAAGTATTTCTTGTATCTTTTGCGTATCTTTTTGTTTACGACGAAAGTACAAATTTATGCTACTATTATAAAATCCAGGGGGAATGTATAAATACTCTGTTTACAAAGTAAAAAATAACATATTGGATTTAAAGTTTCTTTGTGGAA
This sequence comes from Drosophila sordidula, assembly GCA_035047465.1. Taxonomy (NCBI): domain Eukaryota; kingdom Metazoa; phylum Arthropoda; class Insecta; order Diptera; family Drosophilidae; genus Drosophila; species Drosophila sordidula. Next base: position 5,863,303 of record JAWNPQ010000185.1, on the reverse strand, counting down.
TAGATTCTCATATGTTATATATTCTCTTAAGGTCTAAGGCATCTACCAAAAGGAAGGTTACTCGGGCCAATAACAGTTTTACCATGCCCCCAAAAAACACAAAAAAATTATATTTGCTTAGTTCTCGTTTCAAAAGCATAAAAACCTCAATAATCAAGAAAATCCTAATTATCTAAATTCTTTTTTCATTTAAAGCTACCTTCAAAGTTCAATTACTCAAGATATCCTTTAATGTTCGAGCATTAATTAAGATCAATTTATAGATTTATGCAAATTTCACAGTAATCTAAATTAACTTTAAACTGCGCAGAGTATTGCGCAGTCGGTTGCACCCGACTGCCACGTTCGTACTTATCTATTTAATGGGCACAAGCTATATAAATGCATTCCGAATTCATAGCACAGCAGCGCAGTCAGATAAAACCCTTAAGGATATAGCACAAAGCAGAATTGCAAAATCAAGTGCTCTCAAGAGAGAGCACAAAAGCGAGAGACTACGAAATTGCACAATTTAATTATACACAGCTGTACTTTTCTATATATACGTACTCGACTTTGTTAGACAAAAAAAAAATGTTAACAAGAATATGTTCTTAAAGAATCAAAATTGTTCTTTTTCCGGACATGGTTAAGCATGTGATTATATCTATTTATTCGACAGGGAAAACTTTGGCTATTTGGCCCACACCAAAGAGCTCATCTATTTCCGTTTACCGCCCACATGCACAGCTACAGGACACACTCGCTAATGACGTCAACGTTTAGCGCAATCTAGGCCCCAAATCAATAGGCCGAAAACAAAGTAAAACTTATGTGGCTAGAAATAATTTTTTTTTTTTTTCTTTTTTATTTTTTTGTTGGCACAAGTTTGCAAATTAAATTTACATTTCATGCACGTAACCAGAAGGCTTTGGAATCCCTCCACCAGCCCCTTAATTGGGTTGCCAACAAGCGGCACAAAGGACGCTGCAGTCGCAGGTCCTCTGGCTAGCTGCCAACTGGAGCCAATTATGTGGCATGTGAAAGGAGCTGGCAGTGGCATCAACAGCGAGTGAAAGCGCGCCGGCTGCAAAAGCGAAATCAATACGCGCAGCATTAACTCGAGCGCCAAAGACACGCCATGGACTCATTAGCTTGTGGCAAACACACACACACACACACACACACACACACACACAAGACATTCAAGATGGTGCCGACGAGCTGCTGGATTGTGTGCGTGTGTGTGCTTGTGTGTGTGTTTCCGATTACGAACATAACTGTCTTGCCGTTCGCCGCCATTGTTAACCGGTTTGTCATAAATGGCGCCATATTGCCATAAACCAGTATCAAAATCGGAACCATAAGTGAAAATCTGGACTAATCAACATAGAAATTACCTAAAGATATACTCATAATATATCCATAATAATTAATTATCTATTCTATTAAATCTATAATATATATTAAATTCCAAAAGTCAAATGTTAAAATTTAAAGTTGATTTTTCACAGTTTTTTTTCCCTTCTTCTATATTGAAAAATGTTTAACATATAACAAAAAATATATTTTTTCCTAAGTATAAAACCCGCCCATAAACAATTTAACATATTTAGATATTTAATAAGCCCTTTATCCCCGAGTCCTGCTTGCTAATAACTAGGATAAAGTAATTTAATATGTGCACATTAGAGATTTTGCAAAAAAAAATTGTCCCATTTATGAAGTAACTTTTCAAAGTGCCTCCTCCAGGGTCACTTTTAATTGCACTATAACACAAAAGGACACTTTTTTGGGGTAAGGCTGCAGCCTTACTTTTCGGTTGCCTTGGGGATCCCAAATGACGAAAATTTCTAAGTAATTACTGGACATTTATTTATTTAATGAAATCTCCTAATGAGTTTCTGCAAAATTATAAAAGCGTATTTGTCAAGCTTGCATATTCACATGTGTATATATTTTTTTATATATAAATAATATCTGAAATTAAGCACAGCTTTTAGCTTTTCAAATTTAAAGCATTTTTTTTTGGTAATTTTTAAAAAATCTTCATTATAACAATTTGGTATGCTATTATGTAAAATTTAGAAAAATATATAAATATTATTTGTAATTAAGCACAAACTGTACTCTATTAAAAAGACTTTTAGTTTCAATTTGGTGAATTTTTTATTCACGAATAAAGTACCCAAAAACCTCTGTAAAAGTGTAATCACTTTTTTACATTTATATAGTGTTGTATTCTTTAGTGTCAAACTCGTTTAGTTTAAGCCTTTGGCAACTCTATTCTCATTAGTCTCTTCAGTTCTTTCAAGCCAAATTCAAAATTCACAATCAGAGCAGGCGATGCGTCTCCTCCTTTAAATCAGCCAAATTGCTTTACAAATATTTTAGTCTCTCGACTGAGCTCAAGCTGTGCACAGAAATTTATTAACCCAAGTTGGCAAAAATAAATAAAAGATCTATTTAAGTAAATAGCAGTTGGGGTGAGTATAGAAATATAGAAAATGCAATTAAATGTCTGATAATTATTCTTCTGTTTTAGATCAATAAATATCTATTATAATTATTATAATAGCATTCAATACAGGTAAGTCTGTACTATATAAAAATCAATTAAATTTTTTAGAAAATATTTTATTTTTTAATTTTAATACTCGTTGGTTTGGGCAATGTCCGTGTGAATTACCTAGAGATATAGTCATAATATATCCTTATTAATTAACTATTCATTTACATTTTCAATTGTTTTAAATTCCAAAAGTATTTTAACTCAAATACTCAAATACTCATTACAATTTCACAGCTTTTTCTCCGTTCTTCTATATTGAAAAATGTTTAACATATAACAAAAAATAAAACCATATTCAGCTTTTAAACAATTGATTGGGAATTGGGAATATATATTCGTGTATACGTCTGTCATATATAGTGTTGAAATTTGTTGAAATCCAGGAGAAAATCCTACCATTTTAGAACTAAATTGATATTTTCACAGAATATCTTTAATAATTAAAACCGTTTTTGACTGCTTCAAACTGTCTTTATACCATTTAATAGATTTAAAACGAAAACCATGTTCAATCCAAAAACGGCCGTCTGCTCCGAGGAGCAGGTGCGCACCGAGGGCGAAAAGAAGCCGAACAAGCTGGGCCTGGACAACAGCGAACTGTTGCCGGTGCTGCCGAAGAAGACGCCGTGGCAGGAGGCCGTGGAGAACCTGCTGGTGAACAACCTCGAGAAGGACGTGAAGGTGACCATCGGGCCGAGGGTGTTCGAGTGCCACAGCTGTGTGCTGCGGACCTTCTGCGAGCTGTTCGCCAGCAGCCTGCGGCCGGGGAACACGGTCAGCCTGCCCGAGGCGAAGGTGACGCCGGCGGCGTTCGATGTCGCCTACAACTGGATGATCAGCTCGGACAGCAACTGCCAGCGGGGCAAGCTGCTCGATCTGCTGCTGGCCGCCCACTATCTGCGCGCCCCAAAGCTGTTGCAGAGCGTGTTCGGTGCGCTCAACGATGAGCGTTACTTTTCCAATTTGGACGCGCTCAACTGCTATGCGGAGGCCTGCACCAAGGGCATCGAGAGCGTCACGGACCTGATGCTGGCGCGGATCAGCAAATGCTTTCTGGTACTGATCTCGTCCGAGGAGTATCGCGAGCTGGAGGTCCACGAACTGTGCGGCCTGCTCGGCGCCGATACACTGGCCGTGCACACCGAAATCGAGGTTTTCTACGCCGCCCTGTTGTGGGTGCTCAGCGATTATCAGGAGCGCAAGATCTATATGCGACGTGTCCTCAAAACGGTGCGCTTCGAGCTGATGCCGTCGCTGGTCCTGCTCAATTTTGGCGAGCGACTGCCGGAACTAATGCCGGACGCGGTCGATCTGATGTTCTTCCTGCTGCGCTTGGCCGTGATCAACAGTCAGGAGCGCTGCAACGCGCCCTTGCCCAAGGACATGGCCCGGCATCGCGTCTACATAAAGGATCCCGAGTGCCCCTATCTGCACCTACTGGACACTCGAATTGTCGAGCTGAACGCCACGCTCTTCAAGGACTACATCATCTCGCTGGAGGACAAATTCGAGCTGTTTAAAGCGCGCATAGTCGAGCTAAAGGAGGAGCACGAAGCCGAGTAGTTGGCCCATTTTTGTTTTATTCCTATCATATTTAAAATGCATTATAATAAACTATACAAGTATAAGGCTGCGCTGGTTGTCTACAGAAAAATGTATTCCTCCCAAGTGAAGTTGGAAATCCATTATGAAATTCCATAACTACTTTGGTTAATTTACTAAAATTAGTTGGAGGAAAAAAGCACGAGCTGTTTTATGGACAGGTTTCCGTATGTACTGCGGCTGATTCGCAAATGCTATTGACAATATTTAGCAGACGAACTATGAATACCCTTCTCAGTAAATGCCTTTTCTAAATTTCAAACTTTCATAACTTTGCCACAACTGAAGCAATTTTCATGTTTGATGGCATTTTGGACATGACTTGGATTCAAGATAGATTCTGCATTTAAAGATTATTTATTTTTGGAAAAATTTTTTTTTGGAAATTTTGGGAAAAAACACATCCCCCCTTACTCATTTTCGAAAATTTTTTTTTTCAAAATTTAAATTCTTGAAATTCCATTTTTAATCGATTGCGGCTGTCATAATTAGTATAAAAAGCCATCTTAAAACCGATTCTGAGGTGGTTCATTTTTCGGTCAAAAATCATGCCAAAAGTTACAAAAATTTGGACATGTAAAGCTTTCCAACTCCTTTAGACATAAACTTAAAATCTCCATAACTTTGCCAAAACTGAAGCGATTTTCATGGTTGATGGCATTTTGGCCATGGTTTGGCATCTAGATAGATTCTGCATTTAAAGATTATTAATTTTTGGAAAAAATTTTTTTTTGAAATTTTGGGAAAAAAGCACATACTCCCCCCTTACTCATTTTCGAAAAAAAAAATTTTTCAAAATGTAGATTATTGAAATTCCATTTTTAATCGATTGCGGATGTCATAATTAGTATAAAAAGCCATCTTAAAACAGATTCTGAGGTGGTTAATTTTTCGGTCAAAAATCATGCCAAAAGTTACCAAAATTTTGACTTGTAAAGTTTTCCAACTTTAGAATACCTAAAAGTCAAACTTGCATAACTTGGACAAAACTGGCCCGATTTTCATGTTTGATGGCATTTTGGCCATGGTTTGGCCTCTATATAGATTCTGTATTTAAAGTTAACTCATTTAAAAAAAAAAATGTTTTGGAAATTTTTTGGGAAAAAAGCACATACTCCCCCCTTACTCATTTTCGAAAAAAAAATTTTTTCAAAATTTAGATTCGTTAAATTCTATTTTTAATCGATTGCGGCTGTCATAATTACTATAAAAAGCCATCTTAAAACTGATTCTGAGGTGGTTAATTTTTCGGTCAAAAATCAAGCCAAAAGTTACAAAAATTTTGACTTGTAAAGTTTTCCAACTCCTTTAAACATAAACTTAAAATCTCCATAACTTTGCCAAAATTGGATCGATTTTCATGGTTGATGGCATTTTGGCCATGGTTTGGCCTCTAGATAGATTCTGTATTTAAAGTTAACTCATTAAAAAAAAAAATTTTTTTTGGAAATTTTTTGGGAAAAAAGCACATACTCCCCCTTACTCATTTTCGAAAAAATTTTTTTTTCAAAATTTAGATTCGTTAAATTCTATTTTTAATCGATTGCGGCTGTCATAATTACTATAAAAAGCCATCTTAAAACTGATTCTGAGATGGTTAATTTTTCGGTCAAAAATCAAGACAAAAGTTACAAAAATTTTGACTTGTAAAGTTTTCCAACTTTAGAATACCTAAACGTCAAACTTGCATAACTTGGACAAAACTGGCCCGATTTTCATGTTTGCTGGCATTTTGGCCATGGTTTGGCCTCTAGATAGATTCTGTATTTAAAGTTAACTCATTAAAAAAAAAAATTTTTTTTGGAAATTTTTTGGGAAAAAAGCACATACTCCCCCTTACTCATTTTCGAAAAAATTTTTTTTTCAAAATTTAGATTCGTTAAATTCTATTTTTAATCGATTGCGGCTGTCATAATTACTATAAAAAGCCATCTTAAAACTGATTCTGAGATGGTTAATTTTTCGGTCAAAAATCATGCCAAAAGTTACCAAAATTTTGACTTGTAAAGTTTTCCAACTTTAGAATACCTAAAAGTCAAACTTGCATAACTTGGACAAAACTGGCCCGATTTTCATGTTTGATGGCATTTTGGCCATGGTTTGGCCTCTATATAGATTCTGTATTTAAAGTTAACTCATTTAAAAAAAAAAAATGTTTTGGAAATTTTTTGGGAAAAAAGCACATACTCCCCCCTTACTCATTTTCGAAAAAAAAATTTTTTCAAAATTTAGATTCGTTAAATTCTATTTTTAATCGATTGCGGCTGTCATAATTACTATAAAAAGCCATCTTAAAACTGATTCTGAGGTGGTTAATTTTTCGGTCAAAAATCAAGCCAAAAGTTACAAAAATTTTGACTTGTAAAGTTTTCCAACTCCTTTAAACATAAACTTAAAATCTCCATAACTTTGCCAAAATTGGATCGATTTTCATGGTTGATGGCATTTTGGCCATGGTTTGGCCTCTAGATAGATTCTGTATTTAAAGTTAACTCATTAAAAAAAAAAATTTTTTTTGGAAATTTTTTGGGAAAAAAGCACATACTCCCCCTTACTCATTTTCGAAAAAATTTTTTTTTCAAAATTTAGATTCGTTAAATTCTATTTTTAATCGATTGCGGCTGTCATAATTACTATAAAAAGCCATCTTAAAACTGATTCTGAGATGGTTAATTTTTCGGTCAAAAATCAAGACAAAAGTTACAAAAATTTTGACTTGTAAAGTTTTCCAACTTTAGAATACCTAAACGTCAAACTTGCATAACTTGGACAAAACTGGCCCGATTTTCATGTTTGCTGGCATTTTGGCCATGGTTTGGCCTCTAGATAGATTCTGTATTTAAAGTTAACTCATTAAAAAAAAAAAATTTTTTTTGGAAATTTTTTGGGAAAAAAGCACATACTCCCCCTTACTCATTTTCGAAAAAATTTTTTTTTCAAAATTTAGATTCGTTAAATTCTATTTTGAATCGATTGCGGCTGTCATAATTACTATAAAAAGCCATCTTAAAACTGATTCTGAGGTGGTTAATTTTTCGGTCAAAACTCAAGCCAAAAGTTACAAAAATTTTGACTTGTAAAGTTTTCCAACTCCTTTAAACATAAACTTAAAATCTCCATAACTTTGCCAAAATTGGATCGATTTTCATGGTTGATGGCATTTTGGCCATGGTTTGGCCTCTAGATAGATTCTGTATTTAAAGTTAACTCATTAAAAAAAAAAATTTTTTTTGGAAATTTTTTGGGAAAAAAGCACATACTCCCCCTTACTCATTTTCGAAAAAATTTTTTTTTCAAAATTTAGATTCGTTAAATTCTATTTTTAATCGATTGCGGCTGTCATAATTACTATAAAAAGCCATCTTAAAACTGATTCTGAGATGGTTAATTTTTCGGTCAAAAATCAAGACAAAAGTTACAAAAATTTTGACTTGTAAAGTTTTCCAACTTTAGAATACCTAAACGTCAAACTTGCATAACTTGGACAAAACTGGCCCGATTTTCATGTTTGCTGGCATTTTGGCCATGGTTTGGCCTCTAGATAGATTCTGTATTTAAAGTTAACTCATTAAAAAAAAAAAATTTTTTTTGGAAATTTTTTGGGAAAAAAGCACATACTCCCCCTTACTCATTTTCGAAAAAATTTTTTTTTCAAAATTTAGATTCGTTAAATTCTATTTTGAATCGATTGCGGCTGTCATAATTACTATAAAAAGCCATCTTAAAACTGATTCTGAGGTGGTTAATTTTTCGGTCAAAACTCAAGCCAAAAGTTACAAAAATTTTGACTTGTAAAGATTTCCAACTCCTTTAAACATAAACTTAAAATCTCCATAACTTTGCCAAAATTGGATCGATTTTCATGCTTGATGGCATTTTGTTTATGATTTGTCTTCAAGATTGATTCTTTAATAATTGCAGTAAAAACAAAAAGTTGTCTTTTCTATGTTCTGCGCTCTAGCATTTAATTGCCTGTAAATATGGCCCTCAGTTTAAGCATATTTCATTTGCAGCTCTCGCACTGCATTAACATCTGCAGCAAGAACAACAAAAACAGCAATAAAACGATAGCGAAAATGGGGGCAAAATCGAAGCAGGGTATTTAAAAGATATGGGGTCCTTTTACTGTATGTTGGCTGTATGCTGTTATCGCGCACTGTTGTGGGCGGGGGCAGTCATCAACAGTGGGTGATGGTGCTCCAAACTGTAATTTAATTAAGCGCCCCACCAAATGGCGACACTAAATATGCGCCACACATAAAAGAAATGGCTGAAACAAAAATCAGATTCACTAGACGGCGCCAAGGGAGACGCGAATGGGAGAGGGGACACAGGACAAAGGACAGAGGACAGAGGACATACAGTGCTGCATTGCCAGCGCCACTTAATGAGCTGTTTGGCGTCGGGCGGGGCAGAGGCCAAAGGGGGGGGGCCAAAGGGGGGCCAGAGGCCGTCTGTATGCAGAAACTGACTCAAATGCATTTTTTTGCTCTTCTTTATTTTTCATGTTTAACTTGATGTCTTTAGTGTGAAATGCTCAAAGTGTAATTGGCCGACTCGAGCGCTGGGTAAATTTGCATAGCAACCATTTTGGAATAGTTGTGTTTAAGTGGCATAAATAGCGCACGGTTAATCCTCATGTTAAACTAGCTGAAGGCGCACATAAATAACACTTTACAATTGTGTTAGAGCGAAAATGAGACGTTTATTTTTAGTTGAGAGGCAGGAATTAACGCGTTAGAATAAGCCAATTTAACTGGTATGGCCATTCCGACGCTGTACGACCAATAATATTAATAACAATTAAGTGTTGAAAGCTTAAGCGACATAAAGAAGTTTATTTATGCACATATTATATGGCCAAATGGCTTTTCCTGTGTTAACTTTAAGAATATGGCCCAGAGAACAATTAAAAGCTGCGTACCTTGAACAGAGCCTGAGCTTCCTTCAGCCTCCGCCTTATGAAAAATTCATTCGTAAAAAGCATTTTTTTTTTTTGTTCAGCTCGTTTTAAAAATACTCAAAGCTTAAAGTTAACATTTTATATGTGTGCATTTACCAAACCTTCTGGGACTGGATGGGAGTGGAGCGAAGTAGCCCAAAATCCCAACATTAACTGAGCTTTATTTGGATTAAAATATAACGTAAATAATTCAAACTATATTAAAATTCCCTCATCTCTGAAGGACTTGAATTATTAGATACGAACATTATTCACTATCAGTATAACTATTCAGTATCATGTTTGATACCATTTTGTATAACGTATTTGGTCTATATTGCTTCTGCATTTAAACAATATTTTTTTTCAATTTAATTATCTTCAAAAATTTGGGTTTTGAAATTTTATTTGTAATCGATAACTGTTATCAACAGTAGCTAAAAACTGATGCTGAGGTGGTTAACTTTTCGGTCAAAAATCATGCCAAAAATTAAATTAAATCCCGAAACTTTATACCATTTTGTAAATGAGAATGTTATTTTTTCTGTCAAAAATCATCTCCAAAGTAACTAAAATTTTGGCTAGTAAAGTTTTCTAATTTCAGTAATTTTGTAAAAACTCGATTGATTTTTATGCTTGATGGTATTTTGGACATGGTTTAGATTTGAAACTAAATAATATTTTAAAATACAATTTTTGTTAATGATTGGGTAAAATGTATTAAATTTATAAGCTTGAAATTTTATTTGTAATTGATATTATACTATTATTAAAACTGAGGCTGAAAATTGGTATTATCAGCTGCCGAACTTTAAATATCGAATAACTCAGCCAAAACTGAAGCGATTTTCACGTTTGATGCCATTTTGTATATGATTCTGAGGCTGTTATTCTTTCTGTCAAAAATCATCTCTAAAGTAACTTAAATTTTGGCTTGTAAAGTTTTCTAGTTTCAGTTTACCTAAACTTTAAACTTGAAGAATTTTGTGAAAACTGGATTGATTTTTATGCTTGATGGCATTTTGGACATGCTTTACCCTCTAGATTTGAAACTTAATAAAATTTTAATAAACATTTTTTTTTAATTTTGGGTAAAAGCAGGTAAAATTTATAAGCCTGAAATGTTATTTGTAATCAACACTAGTATTGAATGTCAACTAAAAATTGGCATTATCAGATGCCGAACTTGAAATTTTGGCTAACTCTGCGAAAACTGAAGAGATTTTCACGTTTGATGCCATTTTGTATATGATTGAGGATGTTATTCTTTCTGTCAAAAATCATCTCTATAGTAACTAAAATTTTGGCTTTTGGTTTTCTAGTTTCAGTTTACCTAAACTTTAAACATGAAGAATTTTCTAAAAATTGGATTGGTGTTTATGCTTGATGGCATTTTGGACATGGTTTACCTTCTAGATTTGAAACTTAATAATATTTTAATTTAAATTTTTTTTAATTTTGGGTAAGAGCAGGTAAAATTTATAAGCCTGAAATGTTATTTGTAATCAACACTAGTATTGAATGTCAACTAAAAATTGGCATTATCAGATGCCGAACTTGAAATTTTGGCTAACTCTGCGAAAACTGAAGCGATTTTCACGTTTGATGTCATTTTGTGCATGGTTGAAAATTGATTAATTTTGAAAATTGTAAATCGTTTTAAAATGCAACAAAAATGGCATTTGGCCAGCAAGGGCACACCTGGAGGCTAGTCCGCTGATCCCCCCTCACTCACCTCGATACATGGGAAACTCGCCGTCGCTGTGGCTGTGGCACAGCATGATGGGCGAGCGGCAACGCGAGGCGGCCACCATGATGCCCGTCTTGTGGTGCCCGGCGACGGTCAGCTGGGTGGCCGTCAAGTGGGTGCTGGCGGCGGCGGCGGAGGTGCTCGCCGTGGCCACTTTCGCTGGCAGCGGATTGGGCGCCTTCGGCTGTGTGCCGGGCGCGGCGGAGACGCCGCCGCTGGCCGGCGTCATGGTGGCACAGACCGAATAGGAGCGTGCCACATGGCTCAAGGTGCGACGGCGAATGGTTGCCGCCGCCATCGTTGTTGTTGTTGTTGTTGTCGCTGCGCTGGCATTGGCGCGATAATGATGCTGCGGCGTGGAGTACTGGCAATGATGCTGCTGCAACTGCTGTTGCTGCTGCTGCTGCAACTGCTGATAGGTAGGCGCGCCCCCTAACGACAAATGATGCTGCAACGGCGGATGCGAATGCGGATGGGCGTGAACTGTTGCATATTGCTGATGCTGATGCTGCTGCTGCTGCTGCTGCTGCTGATGCAGCTGCTGCTGGAAGGGCGGATGCGAGTGCTGATGCTGCAGCAGCTGTCGCTGCTGGTGATGCTGCTGCTGCTGCTGCTGGTGCTGCTGCACGGCGGCCATTTGGAATTGCTGCTGCAGCTGCTGCAGCAGATCATGCTGCAGCTGCTCGCTACTCTTGGCGGCAACATTCTCGCTGGCATTTGTTGCGCTCTGGGTTTGGGTCTGCTTTTGCTTCTCCCAGGGTCCGTTGCTGTCGCCGCTGTAATCCAGCTTGAAGGCGTTCTCAGCACACACGCACGCACACACACTCAAAAATACAACAACTAATTGCGGCGCCGCACGTCGCCAGCCAAATGGGCCAACATTTAAAAGGTCGCGCTCGCGTCGGCCAACAGCTGATGATTGTTGGCCAAAAAATTGTCACTTATTTATGAATCGGCCGCGTGCGTGTGTGTGTGTGTGTGTGTATGTCGGTCATACAAACAGGACCTACTTGCAAACTTTCATCAAACAGCACACACACACATACACACACAATAGAGACTGTGAATTTATCAAGGGGACAACGCGTTAACGTCTCGCTGCGTAAACCGTTCAAACTCGACCAGATACGTTGGGCTTAAGTACAACGACTGATTGTGCCAAGCTTTGTTATCCTGTGCGAAAGCTGCCCGTCAAAAGCACAGCCAAGCCGGAGCACGAGAAGCTGCAGCGAGCAGCGAGAGGGAGAGTGAGAGAGTGAGAGTGAGAGAGAGAGCGCTCACAAAAAGCACAAGCTGGTCCAGTTCTTGGAGCTGGGTTATCCCTGACTGGGTGGGGAGCGGAGCCCGGCCCCACTTCGGCTCCGAAACGTTCCTTTGCATGCAGCGAGCGTATGTTTTGCCAACTCTTCCACTTTGTTTACCGTAAAAACGTACAAGAAAAACTAAAACAACCGACAAAACGACAGCTATGAAAAGTGTGTGGCACAGTTAAAGGCATGCCACAGTGGTACCAAATCACAGCAAACTAAACAAAATTGTTGTGTCATATAAAAGGGAAAAATATACAACTCAACTCTTCTTCAAACAGGGGACGTAAGAAAAAGGAATATATTGGAATAAATACCGTCCGTATGAACGCAATTCTCTTCGCCGTTATTAAAGCTAGATGTCTGAAATTGGGAATATATACTCATGTATATCTGCGTCACGTATAGTGTTGAAATTTTTTGTATACGGCCACTGGGGGCGTGGCAAAACAATAAAATGCATATATCTTACAGGAGGAAAATTTATATTTCCCACAATTTCAAAGAGTGTGTAGAGTCTCCAAATTTGACAGACAGTTTCCGATGATCTCTAAATTACAAAATTCGATATTTTTACAAAATACCAATTATAATTAAGATCGTTTTTATAGTGTGATGTTTTATACAATATTGTTACTTATTTAAATTTATCTGAGAGGCACATGGAAAAATTTTTTATCCCACATAATACACACAATTCTCGAATAACTAATAGAAATGTTTTTTTTTTTTTTTTAAGTTCAAATTATCTATGAAATTCATTTTACTTCATATACTCAAGCTTGAATCATATAAAAAATTGACCTTTGTTTAATTTAATAGTATATAAAAAGGGTATTAAAAAGTTTGGCATTTCTGTTTATTGAATTCTGTTTATTTACATACTATACATACTATACAGGATAAAGCCAGCATAACAAAATATAATAAATATTAAATAAAAAAAAATCTTGCTTGCTTAAATAATATTTCATAAATATTATATAAATAAGAACTATAATTAAATGAAACTCCCATTTATCTCGAGAGAGAGACCCTTTCCTCTCCATCTTACACTCTCGCTCATATATTTACTCTCTCAGCCGGCTGCCTTCCCTCTCTCCCCTTTTCTGCTGCTGCTACTGTAAGCAAAATCTTATTAGGCTTTACTTTGAATTCGTGAGAATCAGATAGAGAGGCGACTGTCAAGAGAATAACTTTTGATAGTCAACTCACAAGACAACAACTTTCACTTTCTATTTCAATTAAACATTAAATAACGACATTTTACCACTCATGACACATTTAATTAGAACCGTATCAAGCACAATATTTGCACTTGCCTATCAAGAAATTTAGTTATAACCGCACTCTATTGCACTTAGATAAGATAAGACACTATCACTGCGACAACGGTTAGTTCAACCAAAAAAAAAAAAAAAAGAAGAAAAGTATCTTTTAAATATATTCGCTTTATAACGTATTTGAGGCATAGTGCAGAGTCCTTGGCACCGCCATTCAGCCATTCCCGACCCACTGCAGAAGGCATTGAGGCACAAAACATAACACATTCTGGTCGGTGGGTTCATTCACCCAAACCAAGACACGCAGACGAGCCCCAGCGCGAACAGCTGCTCCTGGGGGCCGGGACCCGAACGGATTTCAAGAGCAGCTGCAAAGCTCTCTAAAGCTTTTTCCACCAAGAGATGCACCGACAAGGGGTTTTTTTTTTTTTTGTTTGTTGGGAAAATTCAGAACAGAAACCGAAGCAGTTGTCGGGAGGCGAGCGCAAAGAAAACCCGCTTGGTTTTTTTTTTTTTATTTTTCTTTTATGTTTTTTATGTTTTTTCTTTTTTTATACGAATACGCGAAGTCGTACCCGTCGTAATTTATTTATGTATTTGTCACTGGGTCTTTTGATAAAGTTGTTGCCAGATAATTTCGATGTTTCCCACAGGACGCAACGAGGTGGGTCGCCCCATTTGATAAGGACCCCAAGAAAGTCGATATCATAATACAAACACGTAACAGGCGCACAAAAGGCACAGCAAGCGGCCAGCATCAAACGGGATGCTAACCGTATCTGAATTGGCTAGAGCTGGTAGGTGGCAGCCGGTAGGGGTTCCTGGAGTGGGGGATGGGGGATAGGGGATAGCTGGCAGCTGGTAGCTGGTAGCTGATAGCTGGTGGCGCCTGCTGACAGGCGGCTGCTCTTTGCGTGGGTGTGGGTGTGAAAAGTGAACAGCTCCCAGCGGGGCGCCAAAAATGAAATACCCTTGCAAGCATTTAGAACAATTGCAATATGTTTCCATAATTGACCACATAATGGCGTTATTGTAAAATAGTTGTTACATAAATGGGGATAAATATATGGGATATCTATACTTAAATATGTTATTAATATTGAAACATATTAAAGCTATTAATTACTTAGTGTGGTTTGAGCATTTAAACAACCATATAGTTGTTATATTGAAAATCACGTTTTAACCGATTGTTTCTATGGGAAAATAGAATATAACATAATATATAAATATAATATAATACTTCTGATTATTTTAGCCAATTGTTTCTATGGGTAACTATATTAAATAATACTTTAATGTTCAGAAGGTATATTTGTGAGGTATATTATTATATTTGGAAAAGAAAAAGATTTTCATTAGAAAAACTATTTTCGAAAGAATTTTAATTAATAATCTTAATTTTATTTATAGATTTTTGTTTAAATAACATTTATTTAGTTGCAAAAATGTTCTGCAGTTAATAATGATATATGTAACCTTTTTGTTGAAGTTGCCATTTTAAAAACCTAGTATCTTTATTTTAAAAAAATGTGCAGCTATATAATATAGTAGTTCGATTCGCTAAAATTCTCTATAAAATGTGCTGCACTGTAAATATTTACTCAAAATAGCCTTAAAACTGGGAAACTTGCCTAGAGCCCGAGACAGACGAACATGCCTATAACGACTAGGCTTATATATAATATAAAATAAGTATATATAAACACAAAAGAAATAAATATAGTATATATGAACTGCCAGATTTTACACACTTGCTGACAGAGTTGAAATACCCTTTGCGAAGAGCATTGAAACTGATAAAAGTGTTTTTGTCTACGTTATTTTGCTTGCTTCAAATGCTGCAGTGCTGTGTTTAAGGGTCGACTACGTTAGGGGCGTTCCGTGAGGGTTGGGCAACAAGTTGGCTGCACTTACCGTATATATCACGATCGTGTAGATAACTGCTGGCGCTGCTCTTAATGCTGATGCAGTCCAATGGCGTCGGTTCAAATATGTTGTACGAATCACAGGAACTGGCGCCGGGCGTGGTAGGAACCTCAATTGCTGGCAATTAAAAACAAAACGACAAAATAAACAAAAAATGGCAAAGTGTCCGAAAGTTTCCCTAATTATGGCCACGCTACCAAATAAGACGCATTTTCGGATTCTGTTCCACAGAGCACAACCTCTTATTTTAATTAGTTCTTAAAGTTAAACCACTCGGTTCTACTTTCACATTCAATTTGAAAAGTCACAATATAGATTATATATAATTATAATCTAGATGCATGTTGACTACGATCCTTTAGCTGTTTACTATAGTTGCACAGCTTCCAATTCACATTTGCCACAATGTTGAGCTGATTTTTGCTGAGATAAAAGAAGATCTTATCGTATACTTCGAGGGGCAGACCCAACAGCGTCGGATGCAAATGGAGATCCCTGGCGAGCAATTGCTGGGCACGCATCGGATGGAACAGCTTCTGGCGCAGCTGCAATGAGAGCTCGTCCAGCTTCCGGAATCGCTGATAAATCGGCTCCAGCTGAACATTGAGCACAAACCGGCCAATCGACAGGCAAACGCTAAAGCCCGGCTCCTTCGATGGCGGCACCGGACTGAGGGTGACCATCAGCAGATCGCCCAGCACGACGGCCATCAGGCGCGACTGAAGCGTGTGTCCCGCCGACGCCTCCTCATCGCAGTTATCGTCCAGCAGCGTGCGCAGCAGCATGCGAAAGGCGGTGTCCTCGAAATCCCGTGTGTAGTGCGCCGGCAGCTGGCTAAGCAGACGCACATTGTAAATGTGAAAGCAGCCAACGGCCGGCACCGGCTTCAGCAGATCACGCTGCTCCACATAGCATTGGTCCTCCACAAAGCCCGACTCCAAGGCGACCAAATAGATGAGCAGCAACAGCAGCTCGGCGGCGTTTATCTTGCGTTGGCTATGCTGGGTAAACAATTGCCGCAGATGCAGGGGCACCAAATCGGGCGTGGCATATTCTAGGCAAAGCGGCTCCTCCTCCTCCTTCTCCTGAACATCGGTCGCCGCTGTAATGAGGCAAGGGTTTTTGGCAATGAGAACACCATGTGCATGTGGTTGTGGTTGTGGTTGTTGTTGTTGTTGTTGTTGTGGTTGTTGTTGCTGTTGCATCGGTGTTGTGTGTGTGTTTGTTTTTAGTTGGCGAATGCGTGGTGTCTATGAAAATCACAGTTATTAGTCAAGAGGTGCGACAGACATGTATATCAAACAACTAACCTGTGTGCGTATTTTTCATGCGTTACCAAATTTGTATCTACGTGCATTTAACTAAGTTTCTTTTTTTTTAATGGATTAAACACTACAATAAAACACAATATTAAATAATTGCCAAATTACTACAGTTATGCGTGACACGAACACGGCGTCTGCGCGATAAGATAATAAAAAAATATTACACGATTATTAAAATAACAAACATACATACATAAAAAAATGTATTTAAGGCACAAAAAAAAAAATTCATCATGAAAAGCATTAAAAAGCACGACCAAGCAACAATATTAAATATATTTAATATTTTTGATAAAAAAAAACTCTAGTTTAGAAAATCAATATTGAATACATAATAATCATAGTTTTAAGTTCTTTTTCGAGTTGACATATTTGTTGTTGTCAACACGCGCCCACCTCTAATCGAAACACAAAACTACTACTTTTAGCAAATAATAATCGTGACACGAACATATACGTATTTACACGACGTGCCTGCGATAATTAAAACACAAAGAAAAACACGACCCACAACTATTATTATAGATAAACACACAAGCTGGCCAAAAGCTAAAAGAAAATCGTGTATGAACGCGATAAAAATACACAAAATAGTAAATAATGTGAGTGGCTAATAAACGTAAATACTTAATATATAGTACAAAAAACTTTTTACTTTAAAAATAAAAAAAAAAATCGTACTTTTTGTGGTATTTGTTAGTTCAGCTTCGTGTCGATGAATTTTCAACACGCGCCCATCACAAAAATCAAAAATGAAATGACACAAACTTTGAAGGCGAACTCCCATTAATTATACATATGTGTACATACACACATTTTATAACGATTATATTATTTATTAATGTATTTTAATGCCCATATCAGCTGGCCAACTTGCTCGCGCTTACTAACCTGTCATATCCAATTGGTCTGCGGGCCGAGGCGATGGCGATGACGAGGACGCTGCCGTTGCCGTTGCCGTTGCCGCCTCTGCGTTGTCGTTGCCCGCATCTGTGTTTATTGTGTTTGGATCAGACATTTTACGTTATGTACGTGCTAATTTGGTGTGCATTACGTTACTATTAAACAACTTGCTTTAGTTAGATTGGAAATCATTTGATTAAGACTCGAACGCTTTCTGCGTTTCCAATTAATGCCAACGCACTTTCAAGTTGAACTGCATAAAAAAAACGTTCCGATTGACTTAATGCGATTATTTCACGTATTTACAAAATGATGACACTTTGTTTTGGCATTTTAAATGTTTTTGTTTTAAAATCTGCAACGCAATATACCGCACGAAATAAGAGTTTGCGAAAGACCACCTGTCGAAACTATCGATAGGTTGAACTATCAAGTATCTGAGCTGCTCACAGATGCCGATCACGCAGTGCCAACGAAATTAAACTAATGTGTAAATAATTTATAAATTAATGCATATACATTATATTGTATTAATTGTACTGTAATAAATGCCCACAATTTGTGGGTGTAATTTATTTGCTTGCATAACTAAGCTGGTTACAAGCATGCAAGAAATGTTTATTTTGCCTTGCTTACCAGCATACTAGTCCGAAATAATCGGTGCTGGTCGCATTTTGCTCGTCTCCAATTACCGGCTAGAGTTGTACATCACAGTTCAATTTCGATTGCGGCAACGAATCACTCAATTTACCTTTTTATATATGCTTTATGTATGGCGCCAGGTTTAAATTTAAAATCAGGCAAAATTAAAGAACGCAAAGATATTTAAATTTTAATATAAAAATAAATGCTGCTGTTTATTGCATATCTTAATAAATAAATTGTGTTATACCAGTACTAAAATGAGACTAGAACGAACGAGACCCAGTTCAGTCGTTCAGTTCATGGTTCATTTGAACTAATTGAGAATGATTCAATACAACTCTTATAACCGGCGTCTGTGAATTTTGGTTGTAGCCATGACTTCCATTGAGGAAAATGAAATTTATATGGTTAAGCAGGCACAAAGCGTGCGCAAAAGTGATCCCAGTTCGGCCAAAGCGTGGATATTGACCGCCAAGACACTCTATCCCAATGCCTTCAATGTGCAGTACGAGGCCTACCTGCTGGAACGAGATAGCAAGAACTACGAGGAGGCGGCCAAGTGTTTCAGTGTCATGTATGTGGCGACCGTAAACGAAAACCAATAGACTGACATATATTTCCATTCTCCGAACAGTGCCAGCAACTTTACCAACCAGCATGCGGAGCTCTGGCAGGAGGTTAATGCGCTGACCAATGCGTTGCGCAACGAGAGCGAAAACACGCCGGAGCAGGAATTCTACGTGAAGATGTACAAGCACTTGACGCCGGAGGTGCAGCACAGCATATTCGTGCACACAATCAGCAACAGCGGCGATAACCTGCAGCAGTGCATACACATCTATATACTGATGTTCAATAAGTTCCCCAAGACGGCGGCCACGCAGGCGCCACGTTTGCTGGAGATGCTCGCCGAGGGCATCAAAACTGAGCCGGATGTGTATCAGCGCATGCTCGTGGAGGAGGTGCTGCCCATGATACAGAACAAGCCGCCGGAGCTGCCGCCGCTGTTGGCGTGTCGACTGTACACCAACTCCTTGGAATATTATCTGCGTCAGATTATGGAAGATGATAAGTGTGACACCACGGAGGCCTGGAAGAATATATTCAAGGTGTTGATGTTGTGCGGCCAAATGATGGGCTGGGAACCGTTTATGCCCTTCAGCAAGCAGGTCAATCAAAATGTCTACTGGGACAAATTGGTCAAGATTCTGCGCGGCAGTCCAGCGGGCAGCTCCCAGGTGCTATTCTATGCGACGACCTTGTTCATTTACTCCCTACACGGCTACATACGCAAGCTGCGCATAGAGGATGCCGATGTCAATCATGTGCTTGTCGAAGGCTTCATCGAGTGGACGCCGGAGGGTGGGGAAGTGCACACCATGGAGTGGACACCGGATGGCGGCGATGTGCAGAGCATGGAGCCACCCAAATTTTCGGCCACGACAGCAATCAGTCAGGAGCTATCCGAGGCGTTTCTGCACGCCGCTCGCTGCTGGCAGCTGCTCAACACGGAACAGTTCCAGCGCGACTTTAGCCAGTTAATGTTGGCGCTGCCGCTGGCGCCGTGGATTTCGCGCTTCCTCTTCGATCTGGCCATTTACTTTGGCCATCGGGACGAGGCCAACAAACTGATGGCCGATATGTCGGCACAGAGCACGCTCGTCCAGAGCCTACAGATACTTAGTCTCAATCTGATGCAGGGCAGCATGACGGTGAGTGAGTCCGCTGGAGAGCCGAGCAGCCCCTTAAATTCTGGTTAATCCTTTGCAGCTTCAGGGCTTTCAGTGCATTCTAAAGATACTCACCGAACTGCCCGCCACCAGTGGGCAAATCTTGGAGAATCTCAGCCTGAAGAACCATCGGCACATGATCTTCTTGCCGCTGACCAAAATAGCGCTCATCCAGTACTGCACCCGCGCCATCGTCAGTCGCCTCAGCCGCTTGCTCTTCGAGCCCAACTGCTCGGATCGATTGCTGGGCGATCTGGTGGCGCTGCTCCAGCTGAGCCCCGACAAGGATGTGCTGTTGAAGCAACACATTTTCAATCTGATCACTCAGCGCAAATCCTTCAATATGCACATACTGTCCAACTACATAATTGCCACCGATGTCATCGAGGAGTTGGCCTTTATATGGAACGCGCAACAGCAGGATGATGCCAACTTTGAGCTGACGAGCTCGCCCTCCAGCGCTGGCAGCAACGGCAACGGCAACGGCAACGGCGGCGGCGGCGGCAACGGTGCTGGCGACACAAGCGTCACGGGCGCTGCACAGCCCCGACGCATTGGCACCCGAGGCGCCGACAAGGGCGCCAGGGACGAGTTCAAATCCCTGATTCGCCAGCAAATCGCGCGCTGCAATGAAAGTTTGCCGACGCTGGTAGCCAGTTTCATCACGCAGGAGCAGCTGATGCTGGCGCAGCACATCTTCGGCATAGCGCCGCCAGTGGAAACCATTGTCATCAAGTGAGGCTTCGCATCGAAGCATGGAAAATTGTATTGTATATAGTCTATGTACCTATAGTTAAGGCATGCATAAATCTGGCAAAATATTTTTAGCTTTATTTTGTTATTTATTACATAGCTGAAATTGCCTAAAATCTTGGCTTTACATTAATGCCAACATATTCGAATTGAACTGTTAGGTATGCTTAATGTAAGAATTAATATGTAAAA
Organism: Drosophila sordidula; assembly: GCA_035047465.1. Lineage (NCBI taxonomy): Eukaryota > Metazoa > Arthropoda > Insecta > Diptera > Drosophilidae > Drosophila > Drosophila sordidula. The sequence goes on along the minus strand of JAWNPQ010000185.1, from coordinate 5,842,391 downwards.
ACCCGAAACATCTCTGGAACCTCAAAAGAGACAGCTTATGCATGTTCAAGAATTATGTTAATTTTTGTACCTATAGAACCTTAAGCTCCTGAGCACATTTGTAAAACTTGTTTATAGTATACAATTGTTTTTATTGCTCTATCTATCGGAGCTATATTTGCAAGAATATAACACTTAACTTTTTTTTACTATTGATATCAAAGTTCCGTTTGAATACAGGAAAATTGTAAAAGTTTATAAGGCTAAACACACCGGATAAAGCAAAACATGTTTTCTTTTTCTGTTTCACGAAGCATGGAAGCATAGTTTCCTATGAGACAACAACAAATAACACACCAAAGTAAATGAAACAAAACATAACTTTCCGTTTGGTTGTGTTCATGTCGAAAGTATATGCAGTTGTATATGAGAAGCACATAATATAAAAACATGTTTTGTTGCCTTTTTTTTACAAAAAATGTTGAATTTGTTTTTACTGTTTAAACTTGATTTGCTTCTGTATTCATTACAAATTTATAACAAGTGAAGGGCTCTAGTCAGGAGCGCCCGACTAGGAAATATCCTAAATCCTGTCCTTATATACATTTCAGTCCCATTGCACTTAACAATAGCTATCAAATCTTTGAAAAAACCAAATCACTAGTCTGCAGTATTTTAACTGCGTTTTTCATGTATGGGGCGAGTGGGGGGTGGTATCCAAAATCCGAATATATTCGTAACCTGCGTATGCTGCACGAGAACATATTGAACTAAATTTGGTAGCTTTAGCTCTAATAGTTTCTGAGATATGCTTAAAAAACTGAGCCTGGAAAAACCGATAGGTATCTATAATAAGAAAACCAGGACAGGGCTAATTCGAATGGATAAGTGATACTGATCAAGAATATATATACTTTATACGGTCGGAGATGCCTCCCTCTGCCTGTTACATACATTTGCACAAAACCATTATAAATTTTTTACCCATTTTCAATGGGTTCAGGGTATGGGAATTATGGACGTGGATGGAGAAATATGTATTTTCATGGTAAATTCTTAACTCTTCTATTTTTCATCAAGAATTAAATTAACTAATTGTAAACACAGGCCGCAACTTTAATTTGGTTTCATTTAAACACACACCAAACGAAAAAGGAAAACGAATAGTTTTTTGATTTGTTTCAATCTGTGTGTGTTAAAATAAAAAATAAAATAAAAAACTTCCAAAATATTTAGATTTGTCAAACATGAGTCTAAAAAATCAAGCCAGCTTTTGCAGCCATAATATAAATATATCTGCAATACTTAATTAGTATTGTTATTAAAAAAGCTGTTGCTTATTTGTAGACAATTTTTATTTCTGTAATTTCAGCCTTGGACTGATTCCATATTAAATATGGAATTTAATTTTAACAAACAGGTTTTCATTTAAATTTAATCTTATCTGTTAACATAACAGTTATTTTAAAACATATCAAATTGAATTCCGACATAACAGAATTAAAAACTAAGAATCAGCATTAACAGTTGTGTAAATAAAGGCATGCACAGCCGATAAGATATATAGATAAACTAAAGTCAAAGTTTACATTGTCCTAAATTAAAAATAATTAAATATTAAAGTTGACATTGACATTAAAATTTAAAAATTGGCTACAACTGCTCGCAAAAAGAACTTTTAGTTCTTACTGACGGACTAAGATCTATAGATAGATTAAAAACAATATTAAAATATGTTAGATTTAAAAGTTTTATATACAAAGAAATTTTCTACAACTGCACATAAAAAATGATTAAAATTTTTACTGCATATTGGAGATATTTGCAAACTCAGTTAAGTTAAAACAATTGTCTAAATTAGCTACTATAAATAATAGTCAATAAATTCAACAAAGTTTGATTTACAAATTTTGCACTTTGGTTTCTTTGGTACATAGTATATATTGTTATATATGTATGTATAACTATTTATATAATTTTGCTATAAGCCTCTTGCTAATGATATGCATAACAGTTACGCAAAATAATACAATATTGCGATGACTAACAAATTTTGTTATTCATTTACTTATATCACAAATTTAGTAAAATGCTAGCAATTAGGGCTCGGTTGGTGTAGCTGCTGTTGTTGCAGTTGTTGCAGTTGTTGCAGGTGTTGCAGGTGTTACTGCAGGTGCTACTGCCGATGTTTCCTTTGGCCTGTTGCCAGCTGAATCCATCAGGTGTTTGGTAGTGTGCGACTGATCCAACGGCAGATCAATGCCAAAATCATGCTTCATATAGGACATTAGCACATTGTACACCGCCGTGCAGACATTGACGAAGGCCACACGATATTTGGTGTCCAAATAGCGAAAATTGATGTACTGCGCCGCCGGCCAGGTCATCCAATCCATTAGATAGATGTAGGGAAATTTGGCGATGAGCTCCTGATGCGTTGCCTGCAACGTTTGGCGCTCCAGATAGCACACCGTATAGAAGAAGATCAGAATGCAGGCGGGCGACATGAACAGCTGATCGATCAGTATTTTATTGATGATATTGCGAAACGTGCGATGCGGCATCACGCGATCCATCCAATTGTAAACGAAATGATGCAGTGGGCCCTGGAGAGCGCCAGCGACAAACATGCGATAGACACGCTCCCCATCGTATCGATCCTGGCTGCGCAGGCCGTGCCGATATTCGTATTCCTGTGCGATCACATCGCCGACGGCCATCAGGATGCCGGAGCCGAGGACATTGGTCACCAGCAGATATTTGCCAAACATTTTGCTCCACACCTGCTTCGACCAGCGCAACAGCAGAAACCCATAATCCTCGCGAGCCTCGCCCTTGCCGTGGGTGCACCGCTGGCCGAGCATTTTGCCCACGCCGATTACATCAGACCGGGGGATTTTGTTTCGGGCGAGGGCCGCAAAGGTGCGGCGCGGCAGGGTGATGTGCACGAAATGGCGCCTACTTTGCCGCAGCAGTGGCAGGCACATGAACGCTCCACGTCCTCTGGCCGACACAAGCATGCTGTCCTCCCTGCGCTGTGCACGCTCGGCACACAATATTTGAAAATAACGTCCGCACCTGACTACTTTTTTAAGTTTCTTTTTGTGTTCGTTACGTTTATCACGTTACGAATTCGTGTTTGTTTGCCTTTAGTTTGACATAACGGTGAATGGCAACGGGTGCTGCACAATGTTTCCATCAACGCGCAACAATGCGCATTAGCAGCAAACCCAGCGAACTATCGATGAGTAAAATTAATTGTGAACTCGTGTCCGATTTGGTCAAATTTTGTAAAAGACTAAAATGTTCTTAAATACTTAAAAATATTAAAACTGCAGTAACTACTGGAAAGTCTGTTTCGAATTTAAAAGCGCTTTAGTTTGAATGAAGCATTGCTGTCTTCTAATAAACTCTGACCATAAAATCATTTAAAAATTAGTAAATATTAGTCAAGCTTTCTTGCAATGAGACTTCCACCTATCGATATGTTATTTGTATATATTGTAATATATTATTAGGATTAAAGGGGGAATGTTGTATGCTACGCTTGTGAATGAGAGTTCTATGTATTATTAAAAAATATATATATTTATATATATATATGAATACCGATTGTTGTTGACTATCGATGGCTACTCATTGTTAGTGCAGCCCTGGCACCGAGGCGTAAGAATTGCATAGGGTAGTTCAATTAAAAAAGTAGTTCATTTGTTCACGAACGAACCGTTCACTAAGTTTACCGTTTGTGTTTCACTATTTTCGTTCGTTTTCCTTTGAGCCTCATTCCGTTTAATTTAAAAATATAGAAATTTTAAAAAAATTATAAATATATAGAAATTGATTGATCAACTAATGCAATAAAATTAATACACGCACTGAATGCTATATGCTCAATTTTTACTTAACAATTGTTTACTGTTTACCCGCTTTGTGACAACGCCCAGTTGTGGATAGAGCAATTGGATTTAAAAATGAAAAAAAAAACGATGATCCTGATGAGTCTTACAACTGCAAAACGAGCGAAAATAGTCGAGTGAACCAATTTTAAGTTGGGACTTAGTTCATTTGTTCGTTCAGTTAAATGAGTAGTTCCAATCGAACTTGTTCAGAACAATTCGATACAACTCTAGTCGGCGTCACTTTTCCTTTGCTTTGCTCCTCAGTTCGCGTTATTTTTAGGCCGCCTTACAGCATTTTTTTTCCGTCGTACGCGCCAAATGTTTCTTCTGGCTAAAATTGGATAAAAATTTCCATCAAAACACGCAAGTTTCCACTTATAAAACACAATTCACGCACAAATTTTAAGGTTAGACACGAACGACGCCAACAAAAGTACCAAAAATGAACAAAACAAGAAATTGAATATGAAATTTACATGCATAAATTAAAAAACCGAAATTGACCGCAGCTAATTAATTGTCTGGACTTAGGTGAACATCAACAGCACTGTTGAGCTGCCATGAGGCTTCTTTACGTCTTCGCACTGATTTTGGCCGTGCGGCTGGCATCGGTTTTCGTGGTCCAGACGTACTTCGTGCCGGACGAGTATTGGCAGAGTCTGGAGGTGGCCCACAATTTGACATTTGGGTAAGCTCGTGCGGGAGGTCGAATCGGAGTTTTATACAAGTTTCTTCACCCCCCGCAGCTATGGCTACCTAACCTGGGAATGGCTGCGCGGCATTCGCAGCTACGTTTATCCGGTGGTTATAGCGGGTATCTATAAATTGCTGGCGCTGCTGCAGCTGGACAATGCTCAGCTGCTGGTGCTGCTGCCACGCCTGCTGCAGGCCACGTTGACCGCCTACTCGGATTACCGTTTCTACGTGTGGACCGGCAAACGCAAGTGGGCATTGTTTCTGATACTGGTGCCCTGGTTTTGGTTCTACACGGGCTCACGTACGCTGGCCAACACGCTGGAGACCTCGCTGACCACCATTGCGCTCAGCTACTTTCCCTGGACTGGCGAACGCACCGCCTACTTGTGGCCAGCGGCCATTATTTGCTTTTTGCGACCCACGGCGGTGGTTATTTGGCTGCCCTTGGCCTTTTATCATCTACGCAGGAGTCGCCAGTCCGTGATGGAGCTAATCCTCAAGCGTTTCCTGCTCATTGGGTGAGTGCAATGAGGTTTAAGCTTGTGTTGTACTCTTACTAAAATGAACATGGTTTACAGATTGCTGGTGGCCGGCGCCGGCATTGCCATAGACACCTACTGGCATGGCGAGCTGATTATTACCCCCTGGGAGTTCATCAAGTATAATGTACTGTTCAATGTTGGCAGCTACTATGGCTCGCATCCGTGGTATTGGTACTTTACGGTGGGCCTGCCGGCAGTGCTGGGCATTAACACCCTACCCTTCATATTTGGCATTATGCAAACCGTGCGCAAGAGCGACAAATTTGCTATTAACAAACAGCTTTTGATCAGCATACTGATCAATTTGCTGGTGCTCAGCACTGTGGACCACAAGGAGTTTCGGTTTGTGTCGTCACTGCTGCCGTTCTGTTTGTACGTATCGGCGGATGCGCTGTCCCGCTGGAGCTATAACGCCTCCCGAACCCAGCTGTGGGCGACCGCTTTGGTCATCTTGCTGGGCAACGTGGTGCCGGGCTGGTATCTGAGCACGGTACACCAGAAGGGACCCATTGAGCTGATGCCCAAGCTGCGGGACATAGCTCAGGAGTATCGTGACGAACGAGAGCATCGCGCCAATATACTCTTCCTGATGCCCTGTCACTCCACGCCCTATTACAGGTGAGTGCTATCAAATTTCGATATGCATTTTTTCAACTATTTCAATCGCATCTCCTTTAAGTCACATTCACGAGAATGTCACCATGCGCTTCCTGACCTGTGAGCCCAATCTGGAGCAGACGGACAACTTTAGGGATGAGGCCGATCGCTTCTATGACGCACCCATGCACTGGCTACGCTCCAACATTCCGGTACATCCGCTCACCGCGCTGCCCTCGCACCTGGTGCTCTTCGATACGCTGAGCGACAAGATTAGCGAATTCCTAACGAACTACAAGGTGTTGCACAGCATCGAGCACGCCGAGGTAAACAGACTGGCCGAGTCCCAAGCGCTGCTGGACGAGTGGTCCACGGCGCTGGGAACGCAACTGCCTAATGTTGAGTCTATCTTGCAGCATCTGCAGTCGCGCATTGGCAAGAGCATTCTGGTCTATCAGCGTTTGCAGTCGGGCGAGCAGAACACGTTCAATCGCCAGGAGTACCAAGAGCAGGTGCCTGATCTTGTGGCCGACCCACAGTCGAGCGAGAATCTGTTCAATTAAAACACATGTATTTCTGATGGCATTTTCTGGCAGTCAAGCAATAATTTTTCGAAATGCCATTTACTTTTATTTTGTATGAAAAAGACTTGATGCAAAACTTAGCCCTCCGTTAAATGCAAGAAGCAAAACAAATTTGAAATTATTAACTTTACGGCCTTAGAACAGTTTTTAAAACGTTTTCGGAACAAGCTTTTCGTTTTTTTAGTCGGTGAACGCGTTTTCTGTTTTGTACTTTCGTGGTAGTTGATAATGTTTAATTCAATAAATTTGTATTAGGCGACAATGTCTAAAGTGAGGCAATATTTTTTAAGAGTGAGATATACATAACATTTACTGTCCTTACTTTGGTATTTCGAAATAAAGGTTCAGTGAATAAACCAAAGAAATAATTTTGAAATTCAAATTTAAAATGAATCGATATCGGTATCACTTGGGATGGTGTGGCTAACTTTTAATGTTAAAGATACATTCAATTTATTCAGAACAAGCTGTGTTTAAGTTTCTCTCAGCAGTAATGATTTTATTAAAAAAAAAAAAAATTAAATGCATTTATAGAAGCTGCTGATTGAAATTAAATGAAAATAAAAAAATAAATAATATTGGCATCGATAGCCGATGCTCACGCGACGTGCATTAGAGAAATAATCGAAACGATTGTTAAGTGCAGCTATAACAATCGATATATCGTTGTGCTTAGCGCGATATATCGTGTTGAGGATCCGTCGTCGTCGCCGTCGTCTGCATTAATTAAACGCGTTTTAAACAATAAGCTAGTCAGTCAGGGCAATTGCACAGGTTCAACTCGCACAAGCGACACACAGCAACAACAAACACACACAAAAATGGCTGCTTCAATGAGAGCGTTGCTTAAAGTGCGAGGTAAGTAAGAAAAAGCATAAATGAAAAGCTATTGCGAAACATCTTTGAACGATATGTGTGCAAAATTATATAACTTGCGTACGATTTGTGGCACATAAAATATGCTGCTACGAAGCAGAAAAGCCGCAACAAGTGGCAGCTGCTTTCATTTGAATTGTATTAATTGGAAAAAATTAAACAGATTCGCATTGAAAACGACGTGGCTGCGGGTATCTGTGTGTGTGTGTGTGTGTGCGTTTGCCTGAGTGTGTGTGTGGCAAGAAGCAGAGCTTGCTGGGGGAGTGGGCCATGTTCAAGGTTCGCATGTGACCTGAAGTAAAACAAACAATGTTGGAAAGAGATGGAAGTAGAGAAGGGAGTCGCGGAGCACGGAACCTGCGGAACAGAAACTCATCATCGGCGTGCGGGATTGGGATTGAAATGAAGTTGAAATCGATCCTGCGACCATCTTTGATTCTCGTCTCATCTCTGTCTATTTTTCTCTCTTCCCACTCTCGCGCCTTAGATGGCTTCGCTGCCAGCGTCCGCTGCGGCTCGCAGTACAACAAGACGCGGGCCAATCTCAAGCTGAACGGCGATTCGCGCGTCATCTGCCAGGGCTTCACCGGCAAACAGGGCACCTTCCACAGCCAGCAGGCGCTGGAGTACGGCACCAAGCTCGTCGGCGGCATTTCACCCAAAAAGGGCGGCACCCAGCACCTGGGTCTGCCGGTGTTTGCCTCCGTCGCGGAGGCCAAGAAGGCAACGGATCCTCATGCCACGGTCATCTATGTGCCGCCACCCGGCGCCGCCGCTGCCATCATTGAGGCCCTCGACGCGGAAATTCCGCTCATCGTGTGCATCACGGAGGGCGTGCCGCAGCACGATATGGTCAAGGTGAAGCATGCGCTGATCACCCAGGACAGATCGCGCCTGGTCGGACCCAACTGCCCCGGCATCATTGCACCCGAACAGGTTCGTAGCTGGCCTCGCCTCGCCTCGTTGCAGCGTAACAAATAACAGTTGTGATGCCTGAAGACAGCCGCCGGGAGATAAGCAGATAAGCGCTGGGTGCAAAGTTCAATCGGTGAAGCGATCGAGCGATCGAACGCTTTATTGTTGCCCTTGCCACAGTGCGCTCGCGATAAGGTGCTCCGTAGCGAGCTAGTTCAATTTATTGAGCAACTTTAATCGTTCATCTTCGAGGCATGAACTAAATCAGTCATCTTATTCACTCGTTCATTTATGATTCGTTTCGTTCAGATATTAAGCTTACACCAAGCTACCGAATAACTGTACAGTAGAGTGGAGAATTCTAAATATTCTAAATTCTAAATAACTGACCAACTAAAAAGTTTCGTTCATTTCTCATTAAATCGAGCTCAGTAGTTTATATTCAACTCCGTTCAATTGAACTAATTCTGTACTAAACGCAGACAACTCTACTTTTAACTAGCCTCATTTAGTTCGTCATAGCGAGCGTGCACTGTTTTATGCGAGTTTTGTTTATTTGCGCTTATCTCTTGGACTCTGACGCATGAACCGGTTTCATAATTTTTTTTTTTTTTTTTTTGTATCTAATTTCGATTCTTGTTTGTTTCGTTTGTTGTACCCTTGCAGAGGTTATCATAATTTAGTCACCAAATGCATTGAAGCAGATACTTTCGACCCGGTTCGCCGGTTCGTTATAGCCATAGCCCTCTGTCTGTCTCTTTCTATGCAAACTAGTCGCTCAATTTCGAAGTCGGCCGGATCGGACCGCTATATCATATAGCTGCCATAGGAGCAATAGGCTAATAAGTTATTTTCTGCATGAAAACTTTTGTGTTCATGTTGTCCGAACCAAACTTGAGAATTACAAATCTCACTATGTTCTAAATATATCTGTAAGACATTAATAATATCGGAAGACTATAGCATATAGCTGTCATGAGAACAATCGGTGAAAAATCTTCTTTTTGATTGAGTTTTTCTTTTCGCTTTTTAACATATTTGAATGAAACTTGGCAATTATAACTGTGAACGACTATATAATATAGCCTTATATAGGAACAATCGGCCAATATTTAATTATGGCACACATCTTCCCTATGTAGGGTATACATTTTCTGCAACCGGAAAATAATCGTTTTTCTCTTTTCCAGTGCAAGATCGGCATTATGCCCGGCCATATACATAAGCGCGGCAAGATTGGCGTTGTGTCCCGCTCGGGCACCCTCACCTATGAGGCCGTGCATCAGACCACCGAGGTGGGCCTGGGCCAGACGCTCTGCGTGGGCATTGGCGGTGATCCGTTCAATGGCACAGACTTCATCGATTGCCTGGAGGTGTTCCTCAAGGATCCCGATACCAAGGGCATCATTCTGATCGGCGAGATCGGCGGCGTGGCCGAGGAGAAGGCCGCCGACTACTTGACTGAGTTCAATACGGTAAGAGGGCTAATAATTCGTAAGCGATTCAAAATGCTGATCACCTTCATTCGTCCACAGGGCATCAAGGCCAAGCCGGTGGTGTCGTTTATTGCTGGCGTTTCGGCGCCACCCGGACGTCGCATGGGTCACGCCGGTGCCATTATCTCGGGCGGCAAGGGCGGTGCCAACGATAAGATCGCCGCACTGGAGAAGGCCGGCGTCATTGTGACCAGAAGTCCTGCCAAAATGGGTTACGAACTGTTTAAGGAGATGAAGCGCCTGGAATTAGTTTAGATTAAACCAAACAAATTGAACAAAAATCAGCCGACGTACCGGAAGTACGACTCAGATAAAGAATTGTGCAAAGCAGCAAAGATTATTAAATGATTAAGTAAAGAGTGTCTGAAGAAGTGAAAACAACTAAAAGAATTATGTCGAAATCCTAAATAAATTATTGTAAAATTCGCTAAATGTGAAGAGAAAAATGTTAAGTATAAAATTATACGATCCAAACGAACTGAGTTATGTATTCCACAAAACAACAAGCTTAATTTAAGTAAATGCCGGTACCACCTATATATATATACATATATATATCAAATCAATTGAAAAACTCAGCACCGCGCACCTAAGATTCGAATTTTGTTGTTGCACTCATGTTGATGGCACCTAAATGTCCCTCTGCCTTACTTTAAATAAGCTATAAACAATTTTTTTTTGCAAATTAAAAGTTCAAGATCGAAATAAATGTTAAAGCGAAATTCAAAGACAAAAATAGATTTTGTTTTTTTTTTTTTAACTTAAAGCTAAAAATGTTAAGCACAATATGCTGTTATGGGTAGTGCAAGCGTGTTAAGTGAGGAGGAGCAAAACTGTTAATCGATGAGTATAATTCCTGCAGCGAGCAGTGCATTCTGTTATCGATAGTATCGCTTGTCTTGCAGCACACCCCAGCTGTTTCCCCATAAACCACACCAGAATTTTGCAACACTTGCACAGCAGCGTAAAAGAAAAAATTTCTTTGTGCAATTTACAAAACAATTTCGTGTACACCGTGCCAAAACCGAACGTAAAACCCGTGTGTGCGAACAAAAAGCAGCTTGCGCTGCAACAACAAAACACTCAACTCGAACAAACAACAAACACATCAGCCAGGCAAATCCGCAGCCATAAATCAACACAATGCCAGTGTGCAAATTGCTTGTTGTAGCATCTCCAATGGGCAGCAGAACTGAAAATGGTGAGTATCGAACGTTGACCAAAACTAGTGCATAAACAAATCCCAGCAAGCAAACAAAAAAAAAAAAAAAAACATACACACAATTATTTACAATTGGAGACTTTATGCCGAATTGTGTACATGTAATTATGAATTTAGTTTCTGTTGCTCCCATTTTGTGGCGGCTCAAGTGCCGGCTCCGCTTTCAATGCGTTTGCCGTCGGATCGTAATCCGCGGCATAGGTCGTTTGCAATTTGTTTGATTGCTCCAACTGGAGCTCGGCACGCTGCTGGCAGCGGGTGCCCGTTACGCTGCGATTGCCATAGCTGAGCATCAGGTCCCGATCCTGCGCCCTAGCCGGCACGCTGCCCTGCTGCTTGGCGGCGGCGGCCGCCGCCTCCTTCCTCTGCTGGCGGGGCACAATCTCGTACATAATCGTGTATGTGGACGTGAAATTGTTGCGCATCTCGGCGGTGAGCGGAAAACGGATTTGCGTCTCCCTATTCCGCATGTTATTGTGCAGCGATTCGTTGCGTGCGGCCAGAAAATGCCGTGTCGCATCGTCCATCTCGTCGGAGTACCAGGGCGGTATGAAGTTCTCCTGGATGTCGGACAGGTGCCGCTCGCAGCCATTCACCCGCTTCAGGCCCGGCACAATGGCGTTGTTCGCCTCATCGCTGCCACCGCGCAGCTCCTGCCAGTTAGATAGCAGCACCTCCTTGGCGTAGTTCTTGCTGATCCGCTCGTTGATATACGAGCCCCGCGGCTGAGTACTAAACATGGCCAATAGCACCAGATTCAACCACAAATTAAATAAATACTGCGTTTGACTAAGACCCTCAAATTTTGGATTAACTATAAACTGTGTATAAAAGTAGAAAAAGAGGAAATGTTACAATTCCTAGAATTTTAACATATAACTGAAATGAGCAGCTTTCAAGGCGTCAAATGCTGAGGTAGAGTTGCCATCACAATTTCAGAAACTGCTGAGGTAATTTTTTACATTACATTTATATTGTGTTATATACTGAATTTATGTTAAAATTAAAAATTAATTTCAATTATTTTATTTTTTGGCTTGCTAGGCAACCCTAAAAAGTTATCGATAACATTTTTGTCAAAGTTTTTTGAACAGGTAGTTACTTTGGAATTCTTTTCACGCAAGAAATTCTCCAGAAACTAGAATCGACTTTGTGCAACTATGTCAAATATTTATCTTTCGTAAAACAACTTTCATGCAGATAGCATATTGTTTTATTTTCCAGAAATTCGATTTCTCCAGAACTGATGCACAACTTCTTGAAACAATATAAAATATTTGTCGTTCATACTAAACTTTTCACATTCTTCAAACCATGACCCTGGGATGATTTTGATTTTTCGTGCAATTCCAACATTCATTCAGTTAACATCGCTTTTCGAACTTCGCGGCTCCTTTAAAGCGATTGACAATGCTTCTAACTGGGAATCGGCTTTCTGTTAAATAATATAATCTGAATTTTATAAATTTGTTTTCAGTATTTGGTAGTAAACTAATCAGGATATATAGGAAACAGGTACCATTATTTTTCTGCGTCGCTGTATATTAAACTTTGCAGAAATATGAATTCGGTGGAAACTTCGCGAAACTGAAATTTGTATTTTTCATAAGAATATGTCTCACATAGGAAAAGCACTTAATTAATTTTCCAATAAGTTCGAGTTGTTTTCCATCAAAATATTGCTCACATTGGAAAAAAAAAATATGAAATTACCAAGAATTGGAATTCAACGGAAATTTGTATCCTTAAAAATAAAATTCTTGTTTTTGAGAAATTTGTTTACGTTTGGTTTTTTGGGTTTAAATGAAGTTGAAAACATTAAATCTAAAATATAGTATATTGTGCATGAAGTATTTTTTAAATTGACTGAAAAATAAATTATTTTTACAAATGAGAACTAGCTCGCACTAGTTTTCGCAATTTGCGAGCGACTACTGTAACAGATGCGAAGGAATAATTTGGCTTGATTCAAGTTTTGTGACTCATGCTGTGCTCCTATAAAATAATACTCTATTCTACATATTCCAGCCAGCTTATCAGCTATTCAGAGTAGTATGTTTGTTAGCAATTATAATCTCAGAGTAAAGCAAATATAACAATTATTTTAATATTAGGCTGCTTCTGATTTCTTGCATTGAATGAATGCTAAAGTTGTTGTAATTTTATTTAGCGCATAGAAATGCTTTTTGTTTGGGTTGAAAATAGATTCGGAATGGATCTCGATGCGTTTTTGTACGCCATTGTTGGCGTTTTTCGAGTGGGTTTTTATTGAAAATCTATTTTGTGAAGCAACGGACCTGGCCGCGGGGCCGCCAGTTCGCATTCATTGCGTTGTGATCATGTCGCCTCTGATGTTGCTGTTATTGTTGTTGTTGTTGCTGTTCCTTGGTTCCTCGTTGTTGTCATTTTTGTTGTTGTTGTTGTCGAAATAACCCGGGCAAAGCAGCGGCATTACTTTTGGCTAGCATAGCCAATGCTCAGCTATGCTAGGTGAACACACATAAGTACAGTGAAAACTCCTTGGGCATGCTCATGAACCTAAGCCGATTAATTTGTTTCAGTTTGACGCATATTTTTCCTATATTTTTTAAATTTATATATTTGACGTCATTTTGGCCAACAAAAATTTGTTTATTTATTGTATAAAAACCAACTCTAGAACTTTTCTCACAGAATTAAAATTATTCAAACATTATCCTGATCTATAAAATGTCAGCTCAAATCAACTGTCATTTTTGTTGCATGTTGTTCTATGCAAGCTAAAATTAAATATTAAATAAAATATGAAAATTCTTAATTATTTGTTTTTAACATGATTATTTTTTTTATAATTATGCATTATTTTTTTATTAATATTTTTTGTAGCTATTTTTATTTTCCTTTTATTATTTTTAATATTTATTATAATTATTATTATTAATAAAAAAAAATATTGTCAACGCTATTATTTATTTTCCCATAATTGTTATTAATATTTTTTTGTATTTATTTAGTATTTAGAAATATTTGTAATTTAATCATTATTTTTATTTATTATTGTATGTTAACAAAGATTTTGCAGTGCTTTTGTATTTATCCGATAAGTCTTTTAAGCGCGGATGTTCGTTCAAACGAGCTTTCACTGTATTCCTATGTCTGTTTTTATATACAAAGCCGATATTTACGCGGAGATGTAACTAAAACAGACAGCACGCGTTGCACGCCGCCGTCTGTTGCAATTGTTGCTGTTGTTGTTGTAGATGATGCTATAAACGAAATGTCGTCGTCATCTCAGTTGTTATTGTTCATTCTATAGATGTTTCTGTTCTTGTTGTTGTTGTTGCAGTCAGTTGTTGCTGCGCTCGGATTCGCTTCGTTTGCCCGTTTTTCTGTTTACAAAATTCGCAATTTTTACTGAACACATTTCTCTTTTTTTTTTTCTTTACCCCTGTGCGCGCAGAAATGTTGAGAATTTGTGTAAATTAATTTATGACTTTTTTCACGCCGCTTTAATTTATTTGTTACACTTTTCAACAATGTTTCCTTTAAATACTACACGCTCATAAATATATATATTTATGTACTTGTCTCGATTATAAATTTAGCCCGATGAATCTCTGATAAGATCTTTGATTTGGCGCAGTTCTCAAGGCGGAATTCACACACACACACACAGACACACACTCGTGTCTGTCTATTCTATTTTGACAGGCCCCCAGGCAGGGCAAGCAGCTGTCTCTTTGCATAATTCATAACTCCCGCAGGTGCTGCCAGCAGCAGTGTTCGCCACGGGGGGGTCGACATGGGCAGTGATCTGGAAGGGGTCACAAAGCAGCAATCAAAGGCGCCCTGCTGTGCCCCCTTGTGTATGCAACAAGAATTTTTCTACCTGCGGTATTAGAAATGCTTGAGAGGGGCATCTCGGGCTTGCCAAGCTATTTTGCCAGTGTTGTAAACTGACAGATGAGGCTTTGAGCTGCAAGGAATGCGGATTACTCGGTGAAGTTATGAAGAAGTATACAAGTAAATTTACTCTAGTGTCTTTAGCTAGTTAAAATACTTGTATCTCAATCTTATTTTGGGAGTGGAATTCAGCTCGTATTAATACCCTAAAAGACGTTGACCTATGGGAACACAGTAACTTACTTAAATATTACCTACTCCATTATTAATCTGTTGAAATTGCTTTTACCTTTAGCTACTGCTAATTCCAAGAATTTGGTCTGAGAGTTGAAATAAATTGAATACATTTCAACATTTTATTAGCTGATTCCCAAGAACTTTTTGTATCCCGTTTCTGTAAATTTACATACATTATATTAAATTAAATTACCTTACATGTAGAATGTAAATGTATTTTATGCTTTTATACAGTACGTTGAACTTGTCTGACTTGAAATTTAAAATTTTAAAAAATATGCATTATTATTATTTTATATTATATTCTTTTATTCATATTCTGTGAAACGTAAAATTCTATTTCTTTCGTCTTAAAACTTGTAAAATTTTTAAACTATCTTTTCTCCTTTAGGCCTTAAAGTTGTTTAAAAAAGGCTTGGAGTTCGCTAACGTTTTCTTTCCGCATGTCATTTGAATGTTTTGGGAAAATCCTTCAAAATGATTTAGTTATCCTGTTTCAACTTAAGACAGCCTTAAGTATTTATGTTATATAATACGCTCGACAGTGCAATCGTTGCAGGACATCTTCGAGCCATCTCAGCAGCCGGGCTCGAATCATACGCTTGTCTGCTGTGCTTAGCTGGCGTTTTATGCTCTTTGAGAGCATGACAGGGACCCCAGCACGTGCAGCTCCTCGCCGCAGCCTGGGCCTCGAATACAGTTCTTGTGTCAGCGAAGAGAAAAAAAAACAAGGCAACATGATTACAAGCCAGGATGAAGCATGCCACGCGCTCGTCTCACACATATAAGCTGCATAATCTAGTTGGTTGGAGCAGGGCTTCGGCGGGGTGGGGGGGTGGTGGGTGGGGGGGTGTTTGGGGGTGTGGCCTTTCACGCTTAAAGTGAATGCGACTCTTGTCGCTTGTCTGGGTCAAGCGGTAAAGTGAAAGCAACAACAACGCGTAGGGGCAGGAGGCAGGAGGCGGCGGCAGCAAGTGCTATTTGGTTGTTGTCCTTGTTTTCACTGCCGCCTTGTTGACACCTCTCACGGCCGACAAATTAATTAAAGAGCCCCGCAGGCGTAGTCGTAAAACATTTAGCATTTTAATTGCGTCATAAAGGCACAAGCATAGAGAGTTTGCGCCCTTTGACATTTGTCGCCTAATTAGATGAGATTAGTTTTGGTTAGCTTAAGGGGTTGGGCTCCTCTCCCATTCAAGCCCTAATTGAAGTCAATTTCTTAGCTTCAGGTGGGGGGGGGGGGCGCTGCCAAGAGTGACACTTAACTGACACTAGCCCCATTGGGGCAGCGGAAGTGTTAGAAGACGCAGCATCCTTGCTTTTATACTCGCCCGGCACTTGGCCTCGAAACGCATTGCGCTTTTAAGCTCACACGTGCGACAGGCACATGTCAACTCACTCACTCACGCTGTCCTCTCTGTGACACGCGCTCTCTCGCTCTCGCTCTCCCTCTCTCTCTGTCTTTGCTGACCCAAATAAGATGTCGTAATTGCAACAAGGCGCGACACTCACACGACATTCACACGCAATCGGTTACGATGTGCAATTACGTTTACGTTACGTTCACGGGGAACGAGCGCCGAGCAACAGTCGTCAAAAGTTTCCATCTTTACTGACGCGCTCGCTCTCTCGTCTGCTCTCTCTCTCTCTCCTGTTTTTCTAATGAGCGCGCGCTCAATGTAAACAATGGGAGCAGACGAATCCAAGCTGATGGCTTTAAAGTGCCATCATTTCGTTTCGTTTCGTTCCATTTCGTTTCGTTCCATTTCGTTTCGTTTTCATTGTTCCGGCTGCCAGGCAGGCAGTGCATAAATTATTTACTGCGTCGCATTTGCCAACGCCAAAATCAACCCCACCCCAACCCCTCCCCTCCCGCTGCCCCAACAACGTTTTAATGCTGCGTAGCTCTTGTGTTTATATTTAATGATGCGTGTGCCATGCAATGAAGCTAATCGTTGCGAATTCGCATCAATTGCTTTTCAATTTGCATTCGATGCAAGCGTAGCTTATTGCTTTGTCTGCCGCGTTCTGTTGCATACTTTGAGGCTGCAGTCGCTCCCTCCCTCCCTCTGTCTCTCCCTCTCTCTCTCTCTCTCTCTTGGTATTCTGATTGAATCTAGGACACGGTGTGCTCATTGCAAATCCTTTAACTAGTCAATCATGGCACATATATACATATTGAGGTTTTCCTTTAGCTGCGGCGACTGACAATGAAATCCTCTCACATGTATACACACGCACACAGGAAGCTTACAGTTGACTGCCATTTTGTGTGTGCATTTTCTGCATTAAAAGCTGAGAACCGAATTTTTGATCTAAATTAATGTTGACATTGTAGCCCAAATAATCGCATTTTGGCATGGGTCAAAGCTTTCGACTTCCATAGCTTTGTCAAAACTAACCCGATTTTAATCGGCAATGACTTGTTGTACTTATTCCGGTCCCTAGATTTCTGCATTTTAATTAAAAATCACCATGTTGTCAAAACTTTGTACGCTCTTTCAACTTTGCCCAACGTAAACTGATTTCAATGAGAGTTGCCTTTTTTTGGCATCATTTGGCATTTAGCTTGATTCTGCATTTAAATCTGCGTACACAATTTTTGGTCAACAGTCAAATTTGTCAAAACTGAACCGATTTTGATAAGGCTTGACTTTTGTTTACGGTTCGGCCTTTGGCTAATTTAAACTTTCACAACTTAATCAAAAGTAGACATTTTAGTCTTGCTTCTGCATATAAATCTGAAACACAAAACTTATGTTATAATTGAACCAGAAAATGTCTAAATATATAATTAGTATTTCTAACTACCAATTTTGTGAAAACTGAATCGATATTGCTTGTGAATGACATCCTGGCCATGTCCTTTTAAGGCATGTCCATCCAAGTGCTCAAGCATATCCTTTAACTGTTCAATGCTGGTATATATATTTTTTCTTTAAGTCACGATGACTGACAATAAAATCTCATATAACATTATATACCCGCACACACACACACACACACACGCACACCCACACACAGAGCTTACAGTTGATTGCGATTGTGCCATGCACTGTTTCAGCTCCTCCTACCCCAACTGGCACCTTCATTTCGCCCATTAACCATCGTTCAGTTTTACAGTTATATATTCGTAAAAGCTTTTTTATTGCCCGCTTTGCACGGCCGATGAAATGCCATCAATTGGCTACAAACAAAAAAAAAAAAAAAAAAAAATCTCGCCATTTCCTTTCGAGCGCAAATGTAATTTGAGATTCATAATTGACGACCATGTATTGAAATGTGTATTTTACAGCGAGTTTGCCCGTTTATAATTGAATTGCAACAACTTTTTGCTAAAAATGTTTACTAGAAATAACTAGAAACTTCGTTTTTATTTTTATTTTATTTTATTTTATTTTTTGTAATGTGAAGCGATAGTTTTTTAATCAAATTTAGGTGCCTGCAAATTGATATTGACAGCAGAGTTATTTTTAAAGGCGTAACAGCAAAAGGTTTTAGATAAAGAAGTTTTTTTTTTTTATTGAAAACAATTTGAGAAACTCGTAAGATTTTGAAAAGTAAATTTTATGCGGCTTCGACTAAGGGAAAACTATGTAAGTGCTTATTAATATGTTTTAAAACATACTTTCTTTGGCACTATCAAGTTTTTCTGTACTCCTTGTACTTAGTCTAAATTAGACTAAAAATTAAATTATTCATTTTATGCTGAAAAAAGTGCGGTTAAAATAATAGTCGTGTTTTATTTATTAATTTTTTACTGACATATTCTTGTATAAGATCAGAAGACATTAACCTTAAAATTCAGTTGCACAGTGTCAACTGTATGTATCTGTATGTTCTTTATGTATACTAAATATGTATGTAAAAACATACTACCCAGTATAAAATATGCAAAGTAAATCTCTAAAAACGTACCTTTCAATATAAATCAAATTCAATTTGTTGAAGGGGCTTTTAGGATAAATGTTTTGGTTTTTAATTTTTTGATTTGGCATTTGAATTAATGATTACCTTCGAATCTCAGCAACTATTGAGCATTAAATATGTTTGTGCTAGGAAATGGTTAAGATTTGATTGCAGGCCACAAACTTTTGCCATAAACATTCCTGTTTGGCACGCACAAACACACACACACACACACACAGGGAAACATAATACATGCACACACATACAGATGTGCGTGCATATATAGAGGCTACTCCAAGGTCTTGCCGTGGCCTGCTTGGAAGCCCAAGCGATGTGTAGATAGGCAGATATGATGCCCAGCAACAACAACAACAACTGCAGAAGCATACGCACCAGGAGGAAGGACAACAAGAAACGATGAGAAATGCCACCCCAAAAGCAAATCGTGCGCATTTTGGCTCTGGGGCATAATACACTAAAGGAAGCAGAACAGACAAGGAGTGAGAGAGGGAGACCGAGAGAGCGAGAGAGAGAGAGAGAGAGAATTTAAAAGGTAATGACTGCTGGCGGGTCGCGGGGGCCACATGCTTTAACCTGTTTTCCGCAAAGCTTTTACGCACTCGGATGCGGAAAGAGCGCGACAGGGAGAGAGAGAAAGAGAGAGAGTGTGCGAGTGCGAGCGCTCTCACCTTGCCACCCTTTGGCTGTGCAAAGCACAAATAGAGCAGCGCCCAAGAGAGAGGGAGCGAGCGAGCGAGCGAGCGAGAGAGTGCGTGTGCCCCAGCTTGAGCGATGCTATGCTTTTCTGACGGCCTTTTCGCATGCGGTGGCCCAGTATCCATTCGGTCGTGTTCCCATAATGTCTGCCAGCGGAGCGCAGTGCTCGTCGTTGTCGTACAATCCGTCGCAGCCGTCGTCAACGTTGTCATTGTCATCAGCAGCAGCAGCAGAGGAGCAAAAGCAGCAGCAGCAGCAGCAGCAGCTTAAAAATACATTTTCACAATGAAGCAAACGGGCGAAGGCAAGAGAATCTGAATTAGTTTGCGCTGATGAAGCTAAAAACAAATACGAAAATATCAAGCATACCAAAAAATCAAAAAAAAAAAAAAAAAAAAACAACAACAACAAAAAATAAAATAAAATACAATAAATACAGTTCGGAAAATCGTGTGGAAAACACACACACACACACACACGCACACACAAAAATGAAAATGGCACGCGCGTAGCAATAAATAAAACAGCAGCAGCAGCCGCAGCACAGTAACAACAGCAGAAAAACGAACCGAGGAGACACTAAAAAATGTGTGTGTGAGATAAGAACACAACGTATATCGTATATACATAATATACTATACACTATACACACATATATATATACACCTTTAAATATATATATATTTATATATATATATATATCTGTGTCTGTATGTATGCAGGAAAAGGAAGCGGCGCAGTGTTTAAATATAAAGTGCAGAAATGTGTAAGGCATAATGAAAAGCCCGAAAAAAAGAGAATTATTTTGTTTTCTGCGCCGCCTTTTTTTTTTTTTTGATGTTTTTGTTGTGTGATTTTCGTCGCGTGAAAAATGCTAGCGGAATTTTCATTTGAATCTTAAGGTTTTTTCTCGTTGGCTTTTTTTTCGCATTCCCTTTTTGGTGTATTATACATACACAGCGACACACGTTTTTCACACAACAAACACACACACACACACACACGCGCGCGTTCGTTTCGTTTTTCAACTTCGTGTCGCGTTCGTTTGTTCGCTCGTGTGCTCGCCCCACAGCCGAACAGCGCTTGGCGCTCTTTAGCAGCAGCAGCGTGCAGTTGTTTGTTTGTTGTTCTTGTAAAGTGTTGTTGCCATCGGAAGCCCTGTAAAAGTTTAGCTAAACGCAGCAGGCCCGACAAAATGGCGTAGTTAAATTTTTTTTTTTCCAAATTCTTTTCTTTTTTTTTTCTTCTGTGAAAATACGCACACATGCAGCATAGAAGCAAGCACATAAAATGTTAAGTGTAGTTGAAAAGTCGCTGAGAATGCAACGCAGCCAACTTCCTGCTAAGCTAAATATTAAATGAAATGCACGCAAATGCTCTCTCGCTCTCTCCCGTTCAGTTGCGCTCCCACGCAAGCGCAGGCGTTTTTAAAGCTTGCGCTCTTTACAACACCAAAAACTCTGACAGCCGCAACAAATTTTCGAGTACAGCGTGGCCAGTGAAGCTTTTTGAGTGTGTGGTTGAGCTAGCGACGGCGACGGCGACGGCGACGACGGCGGCGACGGCGACGGCGACAGCTGCTGTAAACAGTTGAGACGCGAGACACGGAACAGGGCATAGGAATAACTGTGAACACGGGAGTAGCATTTGAGCGAGCACATGCATTCCGGGCAACATTTTTTTCGTGTGCTTCTTGGCGACTGAGCGTCAATGCAATGTCCCAAATTTTTTTTCTTGTGTTCCTTTTTCGAATTTGGTGACTCGCGTTTTGTGCTTTTGGCGTCGCTAATTTTCTTGGTCGTGTGCCACACGTCGTATGCGTGTTTTTCTTATTACGGGCGACTACGTCATCCATCCATCTTTCACCTGTATTCGCGTCTTATTCGCTGCCTCTCTCTCTCTCTCGCCTTTCTTTGTTTCTCCAAATCATGCTGGTTGTATTTCTTTTTTTTTTCTTCTTGCACATATTTCGCGGGTATTTCCCAAGCACACAAATGCCAAAGTATATGAAAATGGCATGACTTGGATTTGGAGGTGTGTTTTGCAAGGGTTGGGGATGGGGGTGGGGGAGGGGGGGGGTAAACATTGAATTGGGGGGCGTTGCAAACATTGAATATGCCTTTCAACTTGTTCATATTTCATTATTGCGTTTGCTTTGCGCTTTGAAGTGCTTGTTTGTTTGCTTCGCGTCTCAGAATTGGATTTTCTTCTAGGGGTCTGCGATTTATTTTTGCGGGGTTTCGGTAATTATTTTATTATATGCCCAATAATGCTATAGCAAAAGGACTAGATAACAAAATATGTGCATATCATTATACAAGAAATTATTGTATACATATGGGCAATTAAGGGAATAATAAATTGTAAGTATTGCAATAAAAATTCCAAATTAAGTTCTAATCATAAATATACTCTTTAAAATATATTGGTTAAAACGATTTCAAACGAAATTATGATATTTTTTAACGAACTAGATCCAGTTTATCATATTCAAGATTTTAGATCTCTTCATAAAAGTCTTCTCTCAATAAAATAGATTGTTCTTTTATAAGAAAGATATGCATCTCTAGATATTTAAGCTTCGTTTTATCGTTCAACAACCCCTGCAAGAAAGACCCTTCAAAAACTTTTGCTACCTAAACATTGCCAAAAATAAAAAGAATAAATGAAATAAATAAGAAAACTTGTAGCAATCAAAAATTACCATAATTATGTCGAAAAGTGAACAACGAACCCAAGAGGAGGAAACACTATAATAACTGAAATGGCAACAACAACAACAACAACTGGTCAAAGACTCCTGAGAGAAGAGCGCGCTTGTGCTTGTGCTTGTGTTTGTGTGTAAAAAGCATCCCTTTTGCCGAACTCTAAGCGGCGCTTTTAGCTCGTATCCTGGGGCAGAAGCACACGCATTTCAATTACTCTCAACTCTCAACGCGTTTCAAGCTCGTGCAGTTTTGAATATCAAAATAAATCGTAAACAAGGTCACATTCCATTTGTGTGTGTGTGCGTGTGTGTGTTTGTGTGCGTTTCAATGATACACAGATACACACAGGAAAGTTCGGCGCTCGTGTTGGACTCTCTGGAAAGTTTTGAATCAGCTCAACCTATTTCAACGTTTCTCAACTTGCAGCAAAATGTGTGCCACAAACAAACAAATCAAAGAAATTCTCACATAACCTGAACTCCATAGACAACAGAAAGTGAAGAGCGAAAAGCGGAAAATTAAAAAACAAAAAAAAAAAAAAAGGAAAGAAAAAACCAAAAAGGAGATAAGAATCACAACCAAAAGAAAAGCTTTAACTAAATAATATTTTTAAAGTATACAACTATACATAAACTAAGGAATAGTTATAAAAAACTTAGCTGTAAGCTCTAAGGACACATAATATAACAACAACAATAATTATAATAATAAATTGAGAAACTTCGCAAGTGCAGAGACCAATATAAAACCCAAAGGCAGTTTGTGATTCTCGGTGATATGGTGTAAATGTGATAAACAACGTTATAAAGAGTTTTAATGCAATTTTAAAACAAACAACAACAAATACAACAGCAAAAAAGGAAAAAAAAAATTCTCAGTAAATTGTGTTTTCGATTCTACTTTTTTCGTTTTGCATAGTTTTTTAACGAAAAAAAAAAAAAACAAAACAAAACTAAATTAATAATCAACAACAATAATAACTATACCTATACTATATACACACATAAATCTAAACTAAGCTAAGCCTTGTCTCTATAAGCGAGTTTAAAATATAAATAAAAACTAAAAAAAAAAAAATAAAAACTAAATTAAGTCGCACAAAAAAAAATTAACCAAAAAAAAATAAAAACCTGTGGCATAGCAGCTCAAAAAGGCGTAGAATTTTTTTTTAATATTCTATCAACTGCACTGCCGGCATATTTTTGACAAAATATGATTTTACTCTAAAAAACAAACAAACTGAAGACGCCCTAAACCAGAATAAATACGTACAAAATTAAAAAAAACTTTTATCGTACGCTAAGATTCTTATGAAACCAACCAAAAAGACAACTAACTAAAACAACACCAAAGAAGTTGGAGCGTTCAACAAAATGCAATAGTTTTTTTTTCTTACTTGAAAAGGTAAAGGTCAACAAATAAATCTAAGTTTGTTTTAAGAAATATTTAATGTAATAAAATATAGTTTTTTTATAACATTTTATAATATAAAATAATTTAATATATTTAATATATATTAAAACAGCTTCAGTAAAAATTACATTCCTATGATAAACCCGCTTTTTAAAAGGTTTTTTCCCACATAGTTTACATGTTTAGTTTTAATTTTCGTTAAGAATTTTTTTAAATGTAATTCTTAACTGGTTTTACAATACCCTGGGATTTTAACCCTGATCCTTCTCTTCATTCAAGACGCTTAGACAACTCATCTACCAAAGTTTTTTTTTGTAATTATGAAAATCAATATAGAACTACATAAAAGAGATAAATATAATCTTATGAATCAATTGGAAGAACTTATTTATGAAGTTTTGTTAAAAAGACTAATATACTTTCTTTTTTTTTTTTTTGGGAAAATTTGCTCTGAAGTTATCAATTCTATAATTGTTGCCTTAACTGGGATTTGTTTAAATTTTGTTTAAGGATTGATTTAAATATTTAATCGTAACTTAAATATCTACTGTTTCCCCTATTTTTCTTGCAGTACATTTTACATAAACTGTGATTATGAGTTCCACAAAATCTCAAGTAGCCCTCGCTACAAATATTCCAACCAACTTAGCCTCCGCCTCAGCCACCTCCACTGCGGCCACCGCCGTTGTTGTTGTCGCCGCCGTTGCCAGCAACAATTCTACGACGTCACCGGCCGCAGCCCCAGCAGCAGCAGTAGCAGCAGCAGCAACAACTACAACTGCAACAACAGGCGTGACGTCATTGGCAGCAGCCATAAGCACAGCGACAACAACAGCAGCAGCAGCAACAATAACAACAGCAGCAACAACCACTACAACAACAACCACAGCAACAGCAGCAGCAGCAGCGGCAGCAGTGAGCAACAACAACAACAACAACAACAGCTGCAACGAGGAGCCAACAAACGCTTCCAATTTGGGGCGTCAAAACAGTTTTGGCAATAGACGCGTAAGTTAAACTTATCTTGAAAACATCAAGAAACTATAGGAATTATGTACGAATAGTAAATATATAAATGGGTCAGCTTGAGTTGCAGTTATTGAGCGTGCTCTCATTCTCTGGCCGAGGGAGAACGAGAGAGAGAGAGAGAGAGGGAGAGAGAGCGAGAATTCGAGAGTGTCTCTCTGCACTTGCAGCCATGAACTGGAACTGGCCCGTGCAAAAAAGATACACGCCCAAAAACTGCATAAACTGGGTCAGGTCAGGTTCCTAGAAGGGCTGGGCTCGGGCTGGGGCTCGATGTAACTGGGGGCTATAGTTTCTAGGAATTCGTTTATTGGAAATACAATTGCTGGAAATTCCCAAACGCCAAAGAAATGCATCGAGAACGTGTTTATGATTGCTGCCCAGACGACGCTTAAGCGTTTTCCGCAGAGTTCAAGGTTTTTAAATGGCCAGCAGTTGCGGTGGGCGGCAAGTTTTACTGTGTGTTCAATTTCATTTGATGCCAAACCGTGTACCCTTTTAAATCGTGCCAAAATTAACAAACAAACGAAAATGCCGCAGAGCATTTTGTGAGGCAACTGCTGCCAGCAAGGTCGATTTATTGATTTTTCCCACTAACTGATGACGTTCACGGAAGTTGGCCAGCACGGAGTTGTCTGCGCACTTTGATTACTCGAATGTGGCCAATTTCAAAGAATCAACAACAACGAAACGAACGGCCAAAATGAAATTTTGTGACCTTGCGCGTTGCCATTTTGATAGGCATCTCATTTTCATACGGCTACGGTTGAAAACTGACTGTCAACGGGTTTTTACAGTTAGTCGAGTTAACAAACAGTATTTTGATTATACGCGTGTCGCTCAGAGATTTGATTTACCAGAAATTGGGCTATTAATGCCTAGGTCGCCTTGAATCTGAAGTTCTATATATTGGAAAAAATCTCGTTTTTATTGTTTTCTGCTTGTAAATACTTCTGGAGTATTGAAAATACAAAAAGAAAACACGTTAAGTAGGCTTCAATAAATTATTAAATTGATAAGACAATCTAGAATTTTTATTAATTATATTTGTATAAAAAATATAAAAATTAAAATTCACCTCTGGTAGCAAAAAATTCCTAACTGGTTGAAATGTTTAAACTAAGCTAATTTGGCTTCGAACTGTTATATATGTATATTAATAGGAAGCTTTTATATGTTCTGGAAGCTCAATTTAAAAATTAAGAACATGTTACGACTCCATTTACCTACTTTCTTATCGTGATAATTGTTGAGACGGATGACATCTGATTAAAAGTGAATAACAAAGTAAGAAAGGATTAAGAAGTAGCTTTAATAGGTCCTTAACCTTAAAATAAACTAGTTTATATAAAAACAGACTAACAGGCTGTCCTTTAAAGTCTCTCTTTACCTATACAGTTCTTATTATCGTGCGAGCACTGTACTTTTTGTAAGACTGATGACATATGGCTAAAAGAACATACAACAAAAGAACGTATAATTAGAAATTAAAACGTTGTAGTATATAGTTTTATAATTACATTTGCATTGTTATAATTATTACAAATTTGTACTCGAGACTTGGTAAACAAGAAAATGTTCACATGACCGAAAAGTATAAACATTTAGAGGTTTTTAAACGAACTATTTAAACTACAAGCTCATTAATATTTATATACATATATAATACAATTGTTTTTCGTTTAGTATACAATATATATAGTACATAATTTGTATATAATATAGAAGCACAGTTAGTCACTGCCAAATTAATGTGGCCGCCGAATATCTGCAGAGAGAGTGTGGCCCAAAGTGTGTGTGCTCAAGGTTCGCCAAATGGCTTTGACTTTGACATTTGCGCTTAACTTTATTGCTTTTACTTTTCTGCTACGTCACAGCGCTAACATTTTTCGGGGATGCGTTCAAGTGTTGTGCAGAGGGGCAGAGGGGAGAGGGGGAAAATTGAAGTAGCAGCTGTCTTATAAGCGCACCGAAAACCAAACTGATTAATGGTGTTCAATAAGTTTGACTGTTTGGCTCGTGGCCCGTGTGTGATTAAAATCAATGGGAAACGGCAAATAACGCAATGGAAAATCCAACAAAACACGCCAGACTAGCTGATGAACTAACGCAATGACTAACTGATTGGCCGATTGACCGACCTGAAATTGACTGACTGACTGAATGACTGACTGACTGATACGGTTGCGTTGTCCTTCATCGTTTGTTCAAATGTCAAAAGGCAGCCAGGCTATGAAGCGATTTATGTGGCTGGCACGGCAACAGTAACAAGAACTGCGGCAGGTGGGCGTGCCTGGGAGAGCGGCTAGAAAATGCCCTGTAAAATATATTGAAGGAAATTGCCATGCTATAAACTTATTTGTGGGCAATAATAATGTTAATTGGAATGTCTTAAGTTCTTATAAACCTGGTTTTTACTAATTCCAATAGAAGTTTTTTATAATTTCACTCACAAGCGGGGAATATAGGTGGAAAACCTATAATTTTAGTCATTTATTTAGCTATTCGAATCTTAAAAGTTCAAAAATGCATTAACAACAATAATTGTATTATGATGGCTTATTTTATAAAGACAATTAAATATGGTCTGTGATTTATTAGAAGGTTTTTTATAAGTCTATAAATACTGGCTTTACGCACTTGCGGGGCTACAGGGTATACTAGGGATAGAGCAAGGCAGACATTGGTCCCCCCCCCCCTCAGTAAACGGTGTGCTCGGATCGTTAACGTCGCCTGGGCTGGCATTTGTTTAACATTTTAATGAGCCAACAATTGCATCACGGGCAACGTCATCGCAGGTCTGCCTCCTGGCTGCCCTTTTGCAGCTGTCAACTTTGGCATTAAATTTGTGGCAGCTAATTCGAAACTAATTGCTTTCACTCTCGTTACGAACAGGGCAACATGAAGGGCAAACATCTCACACGCAGTCATGCCATGCGCGAGTCCACATCGCCGCCACGCACGCCAACGCCGCGAGGCGCCTCCGAGCAGCAGCAGCAGCAGCAGCAACAGCAGCAGCAGCAACAGCAGCAGCAACAACACCCCAGCGATGCCCACGAGCACAACAACAACAATGCCATATTAAACAACAACAATAGCAATACAAATACCAATAGCAAAGCACAATCAACTGGACGCGGCAACTCGCCGTTGATGGAAACGCCCGCTGTGATTGTTACTAGTCAGCAGCAGCAGCAGCAGCAGCAGCAGCAACATCAGCAACAGCAGCAGCAGCAACAGCAGCAACAGCCGCCGCTAAATGTGCCGCTGCGCGACGAGGCAGAGTTTCCCAAGTTGTCGCCGCCCAAGAAATCTGGAGCTGGTCATCATAATCGCACCAACAGCAACGGCAGCTCGGGCATCGAGTACAACAACAACAACAACAACAACAACAGCAGCAGCAGCAGCAGCAATAATAATAACAACAATGGCAAAAAGTTTGTGGTAGACTTGAAGGCCAACGGACTGGACAAGCATCACAGCAACAGCAGCAGCAGCAGCAACAGCCACAACAACAACAACAACTCGAGTGCGCTGCTCTACAACTCGGGCATGAACTACAAGGCCGCCGAGCGTCACGAACGCCACGAGCGCCACGAGATGTCCAGCCAGAATAGCAATCTCAGCAACAGCAACCACGAGGAGGAGCAGTATCATTACGAGCGCGCTGGCGGCGGCGGCGGCGGCGGCGGCGGTGGCGGTGGCAAAAAGCATCGCGCCAACACCAACTCGAAGGGCTCGAAGCCGCGCTTGAAGAACCTCACGGGCAGCTCATCGGGCAGCATCGATGGCGGCAACGCTGGCGGGGGCGGCGGCGGCGGCGGCGGAGGAGGAGGAGGAGGCGGCGGCGGCGGCAACGGCGGCGGCGGAGGAGGAGGCAACATGAATTGCGGCGGCAACGCCCAGGCGTCGAACAATTCGAGCAACAACACGTCCGGCTTTATATCGCGCGGTAAGTGCCGGCATCCTTGGCGCCAGCTGGACAAGGATGCAGTCGAGCTTCGCTCATGGCTCAATTCATTGAATTTAGTCTTTCACCAATCAGAAAACTCGAGCGAACAGTACACGGACTACGGCGGCACCGATCTGTTGACCTTCTTTCGCGACACGCTCAATAAGAATCCTAAGGATCGCAATATCCTGTTGAAAATCGAAAAGGATTTGATGGAGTTCGTGCAGGACAAGGGGTGAGTGCTACGAAATATTTCAAATAAGGGAATAAATAGCTGAATAATGATAATAAATAAAATAATCTTAAACAAATATAATTAAATAACAAAAACTAGTTAACATATTTAGGCTATTCCATCAGAGAGCGTGGAAAATAGGTGAAAAAGTGCAGCGTGTTGTACAAAACTTTCTTGTTCATATTTTTTTTTATTAGTTTTGATGAAGCTTTAAATTTGTATATTGTGTTTTAGACTCAGTTTTATATACCTATAAATAATATATTTGTAAAATTTGTGCTTAGTCAAATTTTAAAAATCCATACCCTCGTAAAAAATTGGGGCCCAAGTTTTTCTGAGCGTGAAATCAATTTTTGTTTTGTTTTGCTTTACCGATAGAAAATATTTAAAACGAATTGAAAGTAGTATTAAATTAAAATTATTTAAAAGATTTTTGTCAAATCCACCTCGAAGTGCGGCAAATGCATTAAGTTATGGGATTTTGTAAATTCACAATAAAAGTTGTGTGTTGAAGTCGAAGAAAAATTAGTGGAAAGGTGTTCAATTGTTTTTGTCAAAAAGGGTTAGAACCACAGAAACGTCTTTTTTTTTTTTTTTGTTTAGAAGAAAACGCGTTTTATATAAACCTTGCACATTGTCGAAATCAACAACTTTATATTTGAAATAATCTTATTATATATTTATAATTATATTTATTATGAAATATTATATATTCCTATTTTTATTGCCTTTTTCCAGTCGTGGCTGTGAGTTTCGCTTTCCGCCGACTTCCTCGTACAACCGTATGCTGATACATCGCACCGCCGCCTTCTTTGGCATGGATCACAACGTGGACTCGGAGACGCAGCAGTGCGTCATTGTGGCCGTCACCAACGGCACGCGCATACCAGAGGTGATTTATTTCATTAAATATAGAGTTAAGTTAATATTGATTGGGAATCTTTGAGCAGATTCGTTTCAAATCGCTGGTGCGCGGCGATCATCGCGAGGATGCGCGCAAGTCAATTCTAAAGCGGGACACGCACAGCTTCGACGAGGTGCGCCAGTCGCCGTATCTCTGTCCGGAGCGTGTCATGCTCGACCGCAAAGCGAAGAGCTTCGAGGAGCGCGAGGAGGACTACGATCGTGCGCGCAGCCGCATCTTCAATCGCACAGCTCAGCAGGATGGCTACGCCAGCGAAATGGCCAACGAGGAGTGCTACGGCGGCGGCGGCGGTGGCGGCAACGGTGGCTGGCACAACGCTGCCGAGCAGCAGCAGCAGCAACAGCAGCCGCCCAGGCCCAAGCGGCCCAACGGCAAGTTGCTGCAAATGCAGAACGTGAGTTGGCCTTCTTTGAATATACATCTACTTCTCTTTTCACACGAGGACTAAGTTACCAACAAATTCGTGCAAAAAGGATATGGGCTTAAAGAAAAAATAGTAGGTTCCAGACCTGAAAAGGCAACCTAAGAGTAGAAGAATAATAATAAAATTTACTTGGGAATTATTTTTCAATTTATAAAAAATAAATTATGAATTGGTAAACAGAAAATAATACCAGAAATTCATTAATATAAAAAAAAGCGAAAGTAATATAAACATAAAAAGTTTTACTAACAATAAGCGCATTCGTTTACCTACAACTGGAATATTAATGTTATTATTAGAATTATTATGTTCATAATTTTGGGAAATTATTTCTTTATTTCATATTTCTTAAAATTCAAAAGTTTTATTATTGAACAATGTTAAAATGTGTGATTTATGAGGAGTGAGAATAAAAGAAAATTCAAAGAGCATTAAAAAAAATGCATAGATTTAAAATCGTGTTAAAACAATTTGTTTTAAAAAGAAAACTATTTTTGACTTTTTGAAACAACTCGTGTAAAAAGAGAAGTTGGTGTAATATAATATTTCTGAGCTGTCCACTAATTGCTGCACTTAACCCACAGTCTACAGAGTCGCGCGATGGCGGCGGCGGGGGCGGCATGAGATCTGGCGGCGCCGTGCCCAAGTCGCACAACTTTGGCAACTACGGCGGGCCGCCCAGTGCCGGCGGTCCCGGAGGCGGTACGTTGCCGCGCGGCGATTCAACCAATTCGAACAAGAGCGGACGTGGCGGCTTTGCCAAGCAGGACTCCGCCGGCAGCACCAGCGCGCCCTGGCGCCTGTCGCCGTCGAGCAGCGGGTGAGTGGCGTTTAAGAGAACTTTGATTTTTGAGACCCAAAAAAAAAGAAAAAGAAAAAAAAAACATGCCAAGCCCAATTCGCTCGCTCTCTTTCTCTCTCTCTCTCTCTCTCTCTCTTTCTCTACAACTTAACCGTAACATTTTTTGAAACTGTTGTTAAAATTGCCAAAAACATTTTTGTATGCCACCCAAAACAAACCAACAACAACAACAACAACAACATATACCAAAATCCAGCTACAAGACACGCACCCAATCCGTGCGCTCCGATTCCGTAACGCCCTCGCCCACGGGCTACGGCAGCGACAGGCAGACGCCGGAATTTAGCCAGCCGCCGACGGCGCTGGCCTCGTCCAATCGGGGAATGGCCACGTTTCTGCAGCAGCAGGCAGCAGCAACAGCAGCAACAGCAACAACAATAACACCACCACTGACAACAGCAACAACAACGTCCAGCACACCAGAGTCGACAACGGCATCGGGACTCGTCTGGGCCGTCACAGACATTTCGAGTGTGCCAATTGGCAGCGTCCTCATTGATCCGCAAACCCTCCAACCAATTCTCAATGCAGACGGGTAATTTACAAAAACCAAAAACACACCAAAAAAAACAAAATCCAACAACAGAATTTGAATCTAGTGGCCACCAAAATTTTGAGAAACTTTTATGTTGTACTCAAAAAATAAAAAATTAATACGCAATGCTTTTTTTTTTTTTTTTTGGTTCCGCCCACTTTTTTTTTTATAATTCCTACTAATTGCTATTGTATAAAATTTATATATTCAATAACTCGAAATTTACAAAATGTTTGTATTAGAAAAATCATTTGAAAACATTAAAGAAAACTAAATTATAATATATAAGTTATATAGGGTATTATAGACATTGATAAATAAACAGAAATAATTCTCAAATTTTACACAGATTATTTAGGAAAACTTTATAATAAATTCGTGTCTGTCTGTTGTCATACGAACAAGTCTAGTTTTTATATATATTAACCAAAATAGTTAATTTATCTTCTAATTTTAAAATCCAGTTAAATCAAACTTTAACTTTTTATTTTGATTCAGTTCTTCAATTTACATATATACGCGCGTATTACGATACTTCAATTGTTTAATAAATTAATATACACTGAGAACAGCAAGTATATCAAACTGAGCATTTTGTAAATATTTTATAAAACCAATATTAAAAGTTTCATGTCAGTTTCTTTATTGTCATGCGTAGAAACCGGCTGTTAAAAGTTTTTTTTTACTGACGTTTTTATATAATTATATTTGCCAAGTTATGCGGCAAGTGTATTTACTGTTCGGCTTAACGTAACTTACTTACTTAACTAATCAATTAAACTATTTAATATAATATACCATATACATAGGCTTCATTCGCTTATTCAGTCAGTGTATTCACTCTTCGGCTTGCCGAAGTTGGCTTTTCTTTATTGTTTTTAAAATTGATGTGCTTTCTCATACAAAATTACTGTTATACCACAAATTTTGCGTTGAAATGGTCAAATTTTTTGTATAATTTTTCTTTGTGTAACTATTTATAATATATTTATAAACATAACCTGTTAATGGCATTTCAATGTGCTCTTTTCAACTTGTTGATGTTGTTTTTGTAAATTATCTGCCTAAAATCAAATCAAATCGAATCAAAAGACACCACAGCTCTCGCTCTCTCAAATGTTTATGATTATGAGCGAACAGCTCTCTCAGTTCAGCCTCACGCTCTCACCTGTGCATCGCCCACAACACACACACACACACACACACACACACCCACCCACACTCACTCACACTCAGCTCTTTGCTCTCTTGCTCTCGCTCAGTTTCTCATAAATCTTCTGTTCACCAGCTTTTTTGCGATCGCCTGCTGCTGTTGTCTCTGTAAACTGCCAGTTAAATGTGCCGTCTGCCAGTGTTGTCGTCTAACTGTTGTTCGTTCTAATTGCATTGCATCCCTTTCTCTCTCGCTCTCTCTCTCTCTCTCTCTGTCTCTCTCTCTCTCTCTCTAATATCAAACATGCATTTGTTGTTGTTGTTTTTACATTTACTTTATAACATATGCAATATATAAAATATATAAAAATATACATGTTTTTATAAAAGCAATAAAAAAAAAAAAAACATAAATGTCTGTCGCTGCCGTCGCCTTCACTGCGCACTCTAATGCAAAACTGTGGCAACCCTGACAACTGTACTTACCTGGTTTCGTCAATTTTTTTTTTTTAATTAACACAATTTTGCATGCAACGAGCGAGAATCCACAAAACATTTTAAACTGAGAGAAATTTCAAATGAAACACGAACTAAATTTTGATGCTCTTTCTTTTTGCAGCTCCATTTACCACTACGACCCGTCCAACTTGCCGCCCAATCAAGCGCTGCAGCACGCGGGCAACAACGGCGGCAACTATTCGACGGGCGGCAACTCTGGCGGCAACTATGCGCCCTATCGCAAATCCTCGCCACAGCAGCAGCAGCAACAGCAGCAGCAGCAGCAGCAGCAGCAGCAGCAGCAGCAACAACAGCAGCAGCAGCAGCAGCAGCAACAGCAGCAACAACAACAGCAGCAGCAGCAGCCGCTGCCGTCACAGCAGATCTACACTACGGAGCTGTCTTGCAGCTCCACGGAGAGCTACGCCGAGGAGACGCAATCGCCAGGCATGGAGTGCTCCGACAGCTACGACAGCTACCAGAACGAGCCCCAGCAGCAGCAGCAGCCAGTTTGCGAGTCCGGCTGCGGCAAGGGCGACGAATGTGATAGCCTGTCCAGCGCTACGGGCTGCCTGAGCATTACGACCTCGACCTCCACCAAGAACTACGATCGCATCGAGGTGCAAAAGTACAAGAATCAGGCAACCAGTCCCAATATACCCGCCTGCTGTGCCGGCGACAAGGAGCTCGAGACAGTTGCTCAGCTCCAGCAACAGCAGCAGCAGCAGCAGCAGCAACAGCAGCAACAGCAGCAACAGCAACAGCAGCAGCAGCAACAGTTGCAGGAGCAGGATGCCGAAACCTTGGTGGTCACAGCCAGCTCAGCTGGTTCGGCGGCACCAGCGGAGCTGCCACCCGCCGCCAGCCAAACGCCGCTGCCAGCCGCATCGGCGGCGACTTCGGCGTCGGCGTCGGCCTCGGCTTCGGCGTCGGCGTCGGCGTCGGCGTCGGTGCCCCTGAATTGTGATGCCCAATCGCTGTCGCCGAGCAGCACGCCCTACAGCCAGTGTGAGGTGAAGCCAGCGAGCCAGAGCCAAGCTCAGGTGGTTGCCGAGGAGCCCAAGACCACAACCTGGGCATACACGCAAAGCTACCAGGCCCCCGACGGCTCCACCGTCTTTCACACCACAACCACGCCCAATGGCGCCACGCCATACTGCACCACCACATATCAGCAGGGGGTAAGCGCCAACCAAATACCCTACAAATAAGATGAATTCGAGCTTTAATTTGTTGACGAATATGAAGCGCTCAAAGCTACGCTAGAAATTTTTACTTACATTGCCAAGCATGGGCGTTACTCATCTTAGCCCAATTATCCTTTTTAGACGATAACAAAATATTTTGGCTAAATGAAACAATAGTATTTTGGTTCAACAAAAGGTTTTTTTTTTTTATTTATTTATTGTTTTCTAAGCTTTCCCCTATGAACATTTGTGGGCTTAAAAATAATTTCGTAAGCTTTTTAAATCGATTTGAACAAATTTAAAAACTTCGTTAAAAACAAGAGTTCTTGCTAGAGATCACTTGGCAGTTTATTTTCCTTTTAATTAAATATATTAAATAAATATAATATAAAAAATATAAAAAAAGTCGAACTAAAAGACAATTCACAAAAAAAAAATTTAAGAAATTCATAGAATATTTAAAACCGTCTTAAATAATATTTTTATAAAAATAATAATATTAAATAAATATAATATAAAAAATATAAAAAAAAGTCAAACTAAAAGAAAAATCATAAAACATAACAAAAAAATATTAAAGGAATTCATAGAATATTTAAAACCGTCTTGAATAATTTTTGTATAAAAGTAATAATATGATAGTAATCACTTGGCAGTTTATTTTCCTTTTAATTAAATATATTAAATAAATATAATATAAAAAATATAAAAAAAAGTCAGACTAAAAGACAATTCATAGAACATAAAAAAAAACAATTAAAGGAATTCATAGAATATTTAAAATCGTCTTAAATAATATTAACAATAATATAAAAATAATAATATTATAATAATAGTCTAAAAAAGTAAAGTGAACTAATCTCGCTATTTCTCTTGCAGCCCGATGGCAGCATCTATGCCGTGCCCCAGGGCATGGTGTACGCGGCGTATCCGCAGCCGACCGTGGGCAGCGCTGCCACGCAGCCGCTCTTCCAGCTGACGGGCAGCAGTCAGCCAGCGCAGGCGCTGTTCGCATCGCAGGAGGCGGGCGAGCTGCCCGGCACCTACATGATACCTGTCTTCGATCCGGCCCAGCAGCAGCGCGGCGATGGGCTAATACCCGCCCAGGCCATTTACCAGACGCCCGCGGGGCCCGTGATGCCGATGGCCGCCGCCACCTATCCGGCGGCACAGTTTGCGGCCGCGGCGCCCAACGGTGCGCCCATCTATCAGGCGCCGCTGATCTACTCCAGCGATCCGACGGGCGCCCAGCTGCAGCAGCTGCCGATGGCGACGTATCCGTTTAGCTATCCGTATCCCTATTATCATCCCATACCGTACTATGTGACACAGCAGGCGGTCGCCGCGGCGCCCATGGTGGCCACGGCGGCGCCCGGTCAGCCGACCGCCGGACAGGCGCCCACACAGGCACAGGTCCAGGCACAGGTGCAGGCCCAGGCACAGGCACAGGCGGCGGCCCAGCTGAATCTCGCAACTGCCACAGCGGCTGGTCCGCCCACGGTAGCGGGCGGCCAGCAGGCCACCAATGGGCACGGCATCAGCAGCGGCGGCGGCGGTGGCGGCGGTGGCGCCAGCGGCGGCGGGAACAGCAACGGCAACGGCAACAACAACAGCGGCGGCTATTTGGGCGGTGCGCGCGTCAAGCGCACGCCCGGCGGCGGCTCGATACACTACAATCCCAGCTATCCGGCAACGGCCGCCGGCCACGCCGCCGCGGCCCATCATCCGGGCGCCGGCACCGCCCAGCTGATCAGCACAACGGCCGGCGCCGGCACAACGACATATCATGCGCTGCCCACGCTGACACTGGCGCATGGCGGCGCGGGGGCCAACAATGATCTCAATGCCGCCGCCGTCGCCGCTGCGGCGGCCGCTGCCGGCGCCCACGTCTACGCGCTGCCCGCCCAGCACGCGACGGCGCTGATACCAACCAATCTGTTTCCGTATGCGACCGGCCAGCCGGGCGCCCAGCAGCCCGGTCCGCACAATGCGCTGCTCCAGCAGCAGCAGCAGCAGCAGCAGCAACAGCAGCAGCAGCAGCATCAGCAGCAGCAGCAGCAGCAGCAGCAGCAGTCGGCCGCCCACTCGGCGCCGCATCATGCGCTGATCACGGCGACGCCCTTCTACACGGCAGCCGGCGGCGCCATGGACGTGGTGGCCACGCAGTCGGCGCCCAGCACGCCGGCGGCGCCCGGTCGCCAGGCGCCGCTGTTCAGCACGCCGCCAGCGCCCAATGGCGGCAGCGCCAACAGCAGCGGCGGCAGCGGCAGCGGCGGCGGGGGAGGAGGCGGCGGCGGCGGGGGCGGGGGAGGCGGCGGCGGCGGCGGCGGCTATCACAGCAACAGCTCCACGCCGCACTATTATCACAGCCAGAGCAGCAGCAACGAGGGCGGCTATGCCACGGCGTACGAGAAGCGCAACAACAATGCCAGCGGACTGGGCGGCACTGCGTCCGGCGGCCGCAAGCCGTACCATCCCGGCGGCTACAATCCGCGCCACTCGGTGCCCTTGGGCGGCGCCATGACACTGTCCGGCGGCGGCGGCGGCGCCAAGACGCCGCTGCTCAACTCGAACAACGAGCCGACGCCGCGCGCCTCGCCCAGCAGCATCAGCCTGGGCGGCGGCGCCGGACCCTCGACCTCGACGAGCTACCATCACCGCGGGCCGCCGCACGCGCTGAACAAGCGCGACAATAAGGCCACCCAGCTGCCGCTGATCAGCGGACCGCCGCCCAGCTATGCCACGGCCTCCAGCAGTCCGGCCGGAGGCGCCGGCGGCGGCGGCTACGAGGCAAAGCCTCCCGTTCGCCTCAACGCAGGCGCCGCCAGCTTCCGCAGCCAAAAGTCCATCAATGCGGACTTTCGACGCAGCGTCTCGCAGCGCAACTCGCCGAGCGCCAACGGCGGCAACAGCGGCAACAGCAGCCACGAGAGCAGCAACAATTCGCCCAACAGTATTGCAGGGATTGGAGGCGGCGGCGGCGGCGGCGGGAATGGCGGCAGCGGCGGCGGCGGCGGCGGCGGCAGCAATAATAACAGCGCCGCCAACACGCCAAACGCCAGTGCAGCGGCCACCGGACTGAGCACACAGTACATTGTGGTCGACCATGCGACGGGCGCCGCTGTGAACGCCTCGCCGCCGTCGCTCTACTTGAGCGGCGGCGGCAACGCCGGCGGCAGCGGCGGGGGACCGCGTGCTTCGCACATTCCAGCCCAGCTGCACCACAGCAGCATCGCAGCAGCAGCAGCAGCGGCCGGCGCTGGCGGCCAACAGGCCACGGCGGTGCTCAGCGGCGTCGCCGCACTCGGCGGCTACAATCCGAACGGCGCCTCCGGGGTCTACATCAAGTATGGCCAGTACTTTGCGCACGTGAGTAGACGCCGAAATACCTGACTACTGACTTGTACTTATCGTTTGCTTCTCTCTCTCCCTCTCTCTCTCTCTCTCTGTCGACACAGCCCCCGGTGGCCTTGCCCAACAGTCGACGTTCGCCCTCGAACGATATCCGACCGCAGATGGCGCAGGTTACCGGCATGTATCCCACAATGATGATACAAGGTGAGCAGAAATTGGGAGCAAGCAGTTCCATTGTGGACTTGCTGAAAAGTGTATTTTATAATTGTATTTTTAAGTGTAAGTAGTTGGCGTTTTCTACTGGTTGGAAAAGTGTTAAATGCAAGCTTTTAAGGAGTTTTATATGATGACAATTCATGTGGAATTTAGCTATTTCGGATAAAACTAATTTAGTGCCTTGACAAATCCACCCAGAGAGACGGAAAATAGGTGAAAGACTGCATTAGTAATTGAAGACAAGCATTGGGACAGCTTTGTTTTTATATAAAGATTGTTTTAAATGATGTCATATAGCATATATTCCTAAAGTTAATATAAAATAGCGTTTATTTTAAAGCCAAATAAGATATATTGGGTATCTAATATGTTTACTTACTAGCTTTGCTAACTTCTTTTGCAAGTAAAAACAAAAGCGAACTTTTCCAAACCGAAGGCAAGTTTGTGCTCAGTTTGCCAACTTTCGCGTCAAAAGTATGAAAAAAAGGAAAATGAGGTTTAAAAAGAGGTGGAAAAAAGTTTATAATAGGAAAATGGGGTCTTCTGACTATATCTTCTGTTCTACAAAAATTAAAATTATGCGTTTAAAAATTTAGCTTTACTAACAATAATATAAGCAAAAAAAATATTATATTATAAATACTAATAGTTACGAATAAGAAAAAATAAACAAATAATAATAATAAATAAAAATAAGAATCGATGAAATAATAACAAATAATGAGTATTGATAGAAAAATGTATCATAAATACTAGAAATAGTAAATATACTATTTAAGTAAAATATACACATAAAAATGTTTATATACAAAAATTAATTCAGGTTAATTAATCAATTTTCTGTCTTCCTTGCAGCACCTCCACGTCATCCAAGTCGTCACCCGAATCCGAACTACAAAGGATCGCGTCCGCGGTAAATCTGCCGCCCATTGAACAACTGGCGGACGTAAACACACAAAAAATAAAAAAAATTAAAAAAAAAAAACAGAACTACATAAACATAACGACATACCTAAGATAAATATAAATAGCAACCTAATCTAGTGGAACATAATGTAGTTGACAACAAAAAAAAAAAACAAAAAACAAAAAAGAAAGTAAGGAAAAAGAGGAGCTAAGAATGAAACAGATGATGTAACAGAAAGCGAGTGCAGAGCATAGGAGCAAAAGGCCGCAGAGAGTTGTTGGGGGTTAATAATAGCAGCAGCAGCAGCAGAGGAGACTGAGATAGGGGCGGGGGCAGCAGCTAACGGGACTGCAAGCTGAACAGGCGCGTTCATGCAACAAAGTGTGCGACAATTGTTAATCTTCCGCAGACAACAAACGAGAAGAAGAAAAAGAAAGGAGAAAAAAAAGAAACAGCCAGAGAAATAAAGCAAAAGCTTAGTAAACTAGCTCTAGTTAAGAAATTATTCTGTAGCTATAACAACAAAAAACCACAAAAAGTTAATATTAACAAAAAAAAAAAACAAAAAAACAAAAGGATGAAATGCTGTATATTTTGTGCCATTAACAAATAGTCTTAAAGGAAAAACAAAAAAAAACTAATATTTAAAAATCGAGTACCGAAGAAGCAATAATTGAACACAACGACGGCCACTACGGACGGCGCACTATAGAACGGGACGGCAAAACTCGGACTGCATAACCGTACAACTATATCTTAACTTAACTAGAGAATACGTTCTATATTATCTGTAAAGCTTTAGTTCCGGCCCAGTTTCTAGCTGTATGCCAACAATCGGAGTGCGGGCGCCGCCTGCGCTTAAAGACTGACGGCACAGTGAGGCCAAGCCATAGTAAAACTCAATTATTGTCCGATTGTGAAGGCCGCCTGTGTCCACTATCTCTTCAGTTGAATGGCAAACGTAAAGCTGCCATCAACCATAATGGAAACAATCTGTATTATATCTGATATTTTGTCGCCTTGCTTTGGTGTGTTTAATTGAATGCGTTTTAATTATGTTAGAAATCTCAACCAAAAATAAAGCAAAACTCCAACTGAATTGACCGACAAAATCGACATACCCTAACCGACACCTAGGCCCACTGTTCGAACAGATATTGCTGCCAATTTGTTGCTGTGGGCGTGGCTATGTACTATATATACATTTATATATTTACTTATTTTGTATTGCAAAATTTGTAATTTGTAAAGCTCTTCGAGTTAATCTCAAATCGGCATACTCTCGAAAATGTAACAACATCAACATCAAATCTGTTCAAGAAATCAATTTAATTTTGTTATTGAGTCAAATTTAATATATATACATATATATTCTATATTTACCTATTACTACTTAAATGATGATCATTTTTGTGACATTTTTTTTTTTTGAATTTCCTTATTATGTTTAGAATTGAATTCTTTATGATTTCTTTAATTTCTGTTCCTTACGGCAAAGAAGCTGCACACAAACACACTTTATTTTTTCGTTATTAATCATAAGAGGAGTAATATTGAAATATACATAGTAAAGAAAAAAGTAAATTTAAAAAAAAAAAAACAAAAAACAAAATCGATAAGAAATGAGAAAGAAAAAACGCGGTACGTAAAAGCCAAGCAGCTATACATTTATTGTTAAACAAAATATTTAGCTTAGCGTATAAATTACATATGTATATGTACCATTTAATATATATATAAAAAAAAAATATATATATAGGCAACTGAAACAAGAAAAACAAAATAAAAAAAAAAAACGATTAGTTAAAGTTGCGTTTTGGTATTTTCTGTTGGTTATTTTGAATTATGTTCTTTCGATATCTCAATTGAATTTCTATTTTTTTAGTTTCGCCCTGGCAATGGATCGAGCTGGCGCCCGAAAAGAATAATGATATAATTTATTTTTCTCCTGCTTTTGTACAACGAAACATACTCAAAAGAAAAAGAAGTGAAAACAAAACAGACTATTGGCAAACTCGAACTCAACTTTTTAAAACTGTATGTCTAAATGTACATAACAATAATTTACAAGCAGCCTAAACGCGACTAAACTTCTAGCATATAAGTAGGTTAGGCCACGACAGCAGGACCCAGAAGAAGGTTGTGCTGCAAATATTTAAAAATATTTTATATTAAAAATAAAAAAATTTTTTTTTTTTTTTTTTTGCAATACTGAATAATCGAAAATATTTTATATTTGAAATATTTGCAGCATATGCTTCGGGAAGAGTATTTCAAAAATAGCTATCGCAGTTTGGTATCATTTCCAGCATTGCAATTCTTATGAACTCACCACACAGAACACCTATAACTAAGTATAGCTTTCAAAAGTGCGCTAAAAGGAAAAAAAAAATAATAATAAATGCTTACATAACCATAGCATACATACATATTATACATAGAGTACTATATCTAAAGGCAATACGATAAAAGAAATACAAATAATAACAATAAAATATAAAACGTACTAAATAAGTTAGTGAAACTGCTCAAGAAAAAGTAAAAAAAAAAAAAAATAAAAATAAAAAACAAAATGAGAAAAATAAGCACAAAACGTATTGTACCACAGAACACAGAAAACGCTTTGTTGGCTAGTCCCGTAACCAGATAGTTAGACAGTCGGATAGAGTTAGCTAGAGCGGAAGAGTATCGGGCGGGTGACGGACGGTCAAAGATCCTGAAGTATCGAAACAATTTGCTCCTGTTGTGCATTTCTTTGTTAGTTGCTCTGTTTGTTATGAAAAGAAAATAAATGAAAAAAATAATGTTGAGAGTAAAGTTGAAAGAGATCGTCGTTAAACTGAAAGAGAAAGAGAGAGAGAGAGACAGAAAGTGAAGTGTAGAGAGCTGAGAGCGTGAGGATAACCAGAAAAAAGAATAGGCATAGAATATGGGAAATGAAAAAAAAAAAATGATATGAAAACCCTTGAGGGTAAATATGTTATACAATATTATTATTACATCATGATTAATCTACTGGTAAAATGCATCGTAATTATAATTATACAACAAACAAAATGCGACAAACAAAAAACAAAAACAACAACAACTCGAACAACAAACAGCACGCAAAGTACTCGTATTAACGATTAAAATGAGATAAAGACAAACGGAGTTTTTACCGACGAGGATAATGATAATGATAATTATGATGATAAAAAACAAAATAAATAAAATGTATTTATTTATTTTAATTTATATATATACACTAGAGAGTTATTACAAATATATATATACATAATGTATAAGGCAAAAAAGAACAAATGCAAAGAGTTTGATTAGTTGGCAAGTTGGCTAAAGATGGATATATACAGGAAAAATACAAGTATCAAACCAGAAAAATTAAATTTCGTAAAATTTTTTTTGCTACAAATCAATCTAGAGGACAAATCATGGCCAAAACGCCATCAAGCATGAAAATCGATTCTGTTTTGGCAAAGTTATGGAGGTTTGAAGTTTAGGTTCAAATGGGTTAGAAAGCTTTACAAGTCAAAATTGTTGTAATTTTTGGCATGATTTTTGATCGAAAAATTAACCGCCTCAGAATCAGTTTTAAGAT
Organism: Drosophila sordidula; assembly: GCA_035047465.1. Classification (NCBI taxonomy): domain Eukaryota; kingdom Metazoa; phylum Arthropoda; class Insecta; order Diptera; family Drosophilidae; genus Drosophila; species Drosophila sordidula. The sequence goes on along the minus strand of JAWNPQ010000185.1, from coordinate 5,799,848 downwards.
GCCGTTTTATACTAATTATGACACCCGCAATCGATTAAAAATAGAATTTCAGGAATCTAAATTTTGAAAAAATTTTTTTTTCGAAAATGAGTAAGGGGGGAGTATGTGCTTTTTTCCCAAAAAATTTCCAAAAATTTTTTTTCGAAAAATGAATACATTTTAAATACAGAATCTATCTAGAGGCCAAACCATGGCCAAAATGCCATTAAGCATGAAAATCGATATAGTTTTGGCAAATTTATGGAGGTTTGAAGTTTAGGTTCAAATGGGTTAGAAAGCTTTACAAGTCAAAATTTGTGTAATTTTTGACATGATTTTTGACCAAAAAATTAACCGCCTCAGAATCAGTTTTAAGATGGCGTTTTATACTAATTATGACACCCACAATCGATTAAAAATAGAATTTCGAGAATCAAAATTTTGAAAAAATTTTTTTTTCGAAAATGAGTAAGGGGGGAGTATGTGCTTTTTTCCCAAAAAATTTCCAAAAAATTTTTTATAAAAAATGAATTAACTTTAAATGCAGAATCTATTTAGAGGCCAAACCATGGCCAAAATGCCATCAAGCATGAAAATCAAACCAGTTTTGGCAAAGTTATGGAGGTTTGAAGTTTAAAAAAGGCATATACTGAGAAGGGTATTCATAGTGCGTCTGCTAGTTATTGTCAACATTTAAGCCGTAGTACATATGGACAATTCTGTGGGGTTAGCTTTTACCAAAAGTTACAATTTGACAGGCAGCTTACTAGAATTTAACATGAACCATAAATTATGGCTGGGAAAACAGGACAATTGTTCATATGATTTATTGTTAATGAAAACGCATTGGACGCCCTCAAGGCTATGACTCCTGGCGTTTATAGAGTCCACCGGACACATGTTAACATTGTGGCCATAAAAACAGCTCGAACAAATAGAAATTGTCCAAAAAAGAACAAAGAGATAAATGGTGATATGCGTATGCAAACATTGTTGCGACCCAATAACCCAGACAGAGCGGCAAATGTAGGGGAATTTATGGGCCAGCTTTGAGCCAACAGGTCGCAGGTTCCACTATTGTCTCTCTGGGCAAATGGCAATAATTAGACGTGAGCCCGAGGGGTTGTTTCAGCGGACGGTTTTGACGTCTTCATAACACGCGCGAATGAGCCACGAAAACGAAAAAAAAAAAAAAAAACAAAAGAAAAACTGAACTGGGATATATGTGTATATACTATATATAGATGTATGCCACCAACAGTTTTGGGAAACGCTACAACAAATTACCCTGAAATTTTTTGATCGCAACTAGGAAAAGGGCAGACGGCTGTGGCCGCATTCTCGTATCTAGGCATTGCCATCAATTGGAGACGACCACATTCTGAGGCGGCCCATAAATCTGCCAGGAAGGGGAAGGGGCAGCGAACTCAAGCCCAAAACAAGTAAGAACGTTGCAGTCGGGCGTAAACGACAGCGCAATACTTGTTCACATTTCACTAACAGTTTAAAACTGTAGAAAATTGTCTTAAATATGTTTATTAATTTGGGCAAATATCGATTTTTTTGTGGAATATGAGATATGGAATTTTTCAACTTGCTATGATTTGAGAGGACCTTCAGTAATCTGTCTAGAAAAATGTTTTTTTTTTCTAGCTATGAAACTTAGGGAGATATATAGATTTTTTTTTGATTTGCCACGCCCCCAAGGATCATACCCAAAAAATCTTAACACTTTATTTGAAGCGGGTGTTCACGAGAATATATTCCAAGTTTCAAGACTCTAGATTCCAGAGCGGCGACAAAAATTGCGTTCGTACGAACGGACAGAACATTGCACAAACCCAATATGCTCCTTTCACTTTGTGGACGAGTATAAAAACAGCGACAGGTTGCAGCTCAATAAAGAGCTAAATAAATATAATATCGTCTATGGGCCCAAAAGAAGAGAAGGGATGGGGTTCATTTAGGGTTCGATTGCGGCAGGTAGCCGGCGGCCAGCTAACCTGTTTTTACCAAGAGACAATGGGCAAGAGATGCGGCGGCTGCCGATGCGGCCAAAATCAAATGGTCAGCGCTTTTGTAAACTGGTGACATTTAAAAATTATGGCATGTAAATGGAAGGCATTCCGGGAAGCGTTGACAGCCAGCGGCCAGCGGCCAGCGGCCAGCGGGCAGCGGGCAGCGGGCAGGGGGCTACTGTTAATCAATTTAGTGCCTCGAATGAAGTTATTTTGTGCAGCGCGCGCAGATGGCCCAAAGGATAAGCGCCGAGTGAAAGGTTAGGCGATGCACTTGCCTGATAAGAGCGTCGAGTTGCATATCTATAAATGCATATGTGTTTGTCTGTAATCTACAGGCGGTTCACAGTGCGCTCTGCCCCACGGGGCGTATGCGTGTTAAAGCTTTCGCTGTCAAGCTTTCCGCTCTCTTGATATATGGGCAGCATTAAAGTGCCGCCTTTTGTAATGCGGAGACATCAAAGTGCACTCACACACACACACACATACACACACACGTGCACATAGTCAAACATTTGCATACACTACACACACACTCATGCAGCGAAAAGCCATAAAAATCACTTTGTAGTCTGGGCCAAAGGGTGGGGATGAGGGGGCGGCAGCTTCATGAAGGCGGCGCATCAGCGCAAACTATGCAACAACAACAACAACAACGAGAGCAGCAGCAACAACACACAAAAACAAGTAAGAACGTTGCGGTCGGGTGTAACCGACGGCGCAACACTCTTTCACAGTATAATAACAGCTTAAAGCCGTCGAAAATGTTCTTTATTATAATTTTTATTTTGGAAAAATATTGATTAGTAGGAAATTTTGCCAGCTCGATCCTTAGAGGAGGTCATAAAAAAACTGTCTGCCAAATTTGGTGACTCTAGATCTATAATTGTGGGAGATATGCATTTTCTCGGCTTATCCGCCCCCAAGATATATAGATTTAAATGTAAAATGTTTAGAGAAGTTCTAACTTTAAAATTTAGGGTTATATACAGATTAGAACGGTTTGCCACGCCCCCAGTGTGCGTAGCCAAAAAATCTTCACACTCTATGCGACGCGGATGGACATGATTATATATTCCAAATTTCAAGTCTCTAGCTACAATAGTGAGCAATAAAATTGCATTCATAGGAAGAGACGGAGATTGCACAAACCCTATATACTCTTCTCACTTCGTGGACGCGTTTAAAAAGTGCAATGCAATCAATTCAAAAGAGCTGCCAGCGCATGAAAGGGGCGGGGTGGGGGCGGGGGCGGGGGATGGTGCGAAGGGTGCTCGGGCCTGTCAGCAGACAGCAGGCAAGGCAGCATTTAATCCTGCAAAAAAGCCATTGCGAGGCAGCATAAAATGATGATAATCCTTAAATAACGTGAGCAACACGAAGGTGGATCGCATGCAGCGTACAGCGAGGAGGCGCAGTGGGGTGATGGCGGGGGGAGGGGAGGGCTGGGGGCGGGAGCTGGCAGAGTTCAGAGGCTGATGATGGCGATGATGGCGACAGCAAAATGCCAATTGAATGCCAAGCGGCTTTAAGTGTCGGCCAGCGTGAAAGCAATAGGCAGAAAAAAGAAGCAAGTAAAAAGAGAGCGGGGAGGGGGGAGGGGGAGGGAGAGAGAGAGAGGGAAGAGTGTGTGTGTGCGTGCTGTTAAAGTGCTTGAGGCGCTGCTCAATTGATAGCTGAAATGGGGAAACATAAATGTTTAACGAACTAAACATATGTATATCTGTGCATATAAGCATATACAAGTAGTTCAATATGTCGGGCATCGATACACAAGTTTATATATTCATTAAATACTAATTGGGATAATAAAGTGAACTAAAATTGCGTGTAAAATTTTAAAAGGTTTATTTACCGTCAGCGTAGAATTTCTTAAACTAGGGTATTATACCCTGTGTATTGTAGATGTAATTATATAAAAGCTTAAACAATCATTATATGTGTATCTTGTCACTATATATTCAAAACGTTTCATTCAACCCGTTTTTTACAGTCATATTTCCTAATTTATATTAAAATATATATTTCGCCAGGCTTTTAACATAATTTAAAAAACTTAAGATTCTTCAGCTAGCTAAAAGGAACTTCAAATTTATTTTATTTAAAATATGCTTTTTTATACATACATTTTTTTTATTTAGTATATTCCTGTATTTAGTAATTATTTTTCAGTATTGCCATAACTATAGCTTAACTATCATATCCACTTTATAGAGAGGATATATTTTTGAATAGGATAATGAGCAAAGTATATTTAACTTAATTCGCCAATCTGCCTGTTTTCTATGCAAACTAATAATAAATAAATCAATTTTTGAATTTTGAGGCTTATTTGCTGCTATAGCCAGAACATATCTCACACTTGGCCAGATCGAACTACTATATTATAATAATAAGGTAGTAATATATTTCAGCAATATTACAATTTTATATTTTTATAAGTAAAAGTCTGTCAGAAATTTGTGTTTGTGAGTGAAAAAAGTTTTCTTTATTAAAAAACCTTTATCAGACTACTGAATCATAAATGAAGTATTTCCATAAAATATATCTGTTAACTGATCTGGTCTTTGTAAGGGTATATCAGCTGCGCTAGTCCGAAGAGAAATATTTTTTGCGCTAAACTTTATTATTGGCATACATTTTTGTTTTTTTTTTTTTTTAATAAAATTAAAATTTATTGTGCTTATCTTTTATTTAAGACTTAATCAATTAACATAATTTAATGGGCGCTAAAACTAGTATACTAAATTAGTCCTAAGATTATTTAGTAGTTCTGAAGTCAGTAAATCTTTTGATACGGTAAGAGAGATATAAATCTGACACCTCTGATATTTCCACTAACAGGTTGCACTCCCTCTAAATGATCTTAAATTTAAATTCGGTTCAGTTTGCCTGAAGTCTTGAAGTTTAAATGGCTACTCGCTGCTCCGCCACTTCCGGCACATATCCCGGTTGAGAGCTGCCTCAACATGAGCAGCGAGCTGCCAGCCAGCTTTTCACCCAATGAGAATATGTTGAAAAACTGTCAACTTGCAGCTTTTTCGACCGTCAAGCGGTTTGACCCCAAAAAAGTCAAGTGCGCCGCTGCCGCCGTCGCTGCCGTCGCTGGTGCCGTCGCTGCTGCTGCTGCCCGCTCGACTGTGAAGCGTGGGCAGCAGCAGCATCAGCATCAGCACAGACCCACCCAATGGGGCACCATCGCCAGGGCGAATGCGGCTCAGCTCGAAGCTCGAGGCTGGCACGCGCCGGCGCACTCAATTGGCCGGCGTGGTGCGGACGGGGGGCGGTCTATGCTCGTTTACACTCAAAATGGGGGACGCCGGGCGAAACTCGTTCCGAGCGGGGCGTGGCCAATTGAGCGGACGCCATGGCAACCAATCAACACACAACCAGCTGAGCCGAAAACCAGTTGAGCGGGTTTCTTAAAGTGGTGCGGCTGCTGTTGCTCTTGCCGGTGGTGGTGGTGGTGGTGTCTCTGTGTGTGTGTATGTGCCTGCCTTATGCTGCTACCACTCTCGAAACCGGGTCGTCGCCAGCGTCAGCGTCAGCGATGCTGATCCATGAACTAAGCCGCCAGGCTAGAGCGCCGGCAGTTTATGCAGTGGCCTCGTAGCTGTAACAACGTCGCTCGCCTCAACGCTCGCAAGCTGCCGCAGCCGCTCGTCGTTGTCCGTCGTCTCAACAGCAGAAACTAACTGAAAACAACAACAACAACAACAACAACAGCTCTTTCGAGCCCCATATCGTCTTTCAAGCTGTGGTCTGTTATCGCGCCACGCGTTCGCGTCGTTTGATAAGCAGCCCGCTGCGATTTTTTTTTTTTAGCGTCGGCAAAAAACTGAAGGAAAGAAAGTTTCAAAAACCAGTGAACAATATTCAAAATTGCACACATGTGCTAATCAATAAAAAGTGTTGCTGTCAATTATTGCAAATTCTCGAGAGATTCGCATATATATAAAAATATTTGTATATAGCGCACGCATACTCATACAACCCATATTCACTTTCATTCATTCGCACTCGCAATCGCTTATGCAATTCATTTGCATGCATTTGATGTCATTTGTTGGACGCTTGACCCGCTGATCAAGTCGTCCAAAAACAAAAACAAAAACAAAAACAAACACAAACACACAAAAGTCAAACATTTTCGGCTTGAACTACATTTGCGAGATCGGTTGATCGCCCAGAAAGCTGGCTAAGTAAATTTTGTGTAAAAGACTTGGATTAAAAATCGCCAAAATTGTGGAGGCAATTAAAATGAAGGTGAGCTCAAATTGATATTCAAATGTTTCACAAGGTTGCAATCGCTTGCAGAGAAAATCTACTCGAATTTTATAACAATTTGGATTGATTTCTGAATGGATTTATATTTAGGAATGTTTTCACTCTTGCTATATAAATTGCAGTTAGGCTTTCCTAGAAAATCTACTCATGAACTGTGGGTCAAATTGTTTATTTTTTATATATTAATAATCTTTCTTGCCATTTTTATTATCAATTGATGTTTCATATATAAACAAGTTTCCCATTATCTTCTATATCAACTAATGTTTATGGGAAACTGATGTTTAATTCAGATAATCACATTTTCAAAAAATAAACCCTAAAATTACAAAGCCTTTTTAAGTCTGTTGTATAAATTACAAATTTAAAGATAATGCAATTAATTGCAAATGTTTGCAAATTTTACTTGAGTCATAAAATTTGCAACACAATTGTTTGCTTATGAATGAAATTTATTTTTCGATATTCATATAAAATATGTAAATGAATGTATATCAAATTATATATCTCTAACGTTTTTTATAAATGACAACAAATTTGACATATTTTCAATTACCAACGTTTTTTATATATATTTATAGAATTACCTTTACTTGATGAAATTTAAATTTCATCATGTTTTTATGAAATTTATATTCAAAGAAAAAATATTAATAAATTATAATTAAAAAAAAAAAAAGAAACAACTTTAGAATTGGTTGGGCCCACCTGAAGTAAGATACCTTATGGCCTAATTAAAAATGTATCTGATAGTTATCAAAATAAATAATATGTTGATTGGATCAAAGTGTACGATTATCAAAATGTTTTGTAATTTTTACGCATATTCGAAACGATGGAAGCAACATTATTGTTTATCGAACGCCTACGCCGTTATGGTAAATCTATTCCCTTAGATATTTCTTTTTTAATTGATGCACATGTAAAACCTTTTGGGCTGACCCACAAAACGTGCTGAATAGATATTGGACTAAAAACCCGCTGGGACGCAACAGGCGGCGTTAGTTGGGCATAGAAGCAGGAGAGGGGGGGGGGGGGGGAAGGGAGATCTGTGCCATATCTAAAACAATGGCCGTGGGGCAATTCAAAGCCATATCAACTCTCTCGACAAACCGTACTAATAACTTTGGAAAACGATGAGTTTTCAAAACAGACGACAGACCCGATCGAGTCGGTGAATATTAAAAGCACACAAATCGCGCCATGGGGTGCAACATGCTTTGGATATGGCAACAACGGCGGATTTTGTATTGAATGACGACCATGTCAAGCCCACACGCTTGAATTAAGAGTGAGGGGGGGGGGGGGGCATGTGTTGCCTGCAGTTGGGGCAACGTAGCATAGGCGCGTTTATCATTAGTTAACGTTTTTAATTTCTAAATCTTTTTTGGGGCCCAGGCTCATGACGTCGCTCAAATTCGAAATGTTCAAATGTTCATTCAAAAAATTGGGCATAAAGTATTCTGTTTTTTTTTTTTTTTTGGATTTTCAACGTTTAATCGATTTTTTGGCTTGAAGATTTGCCGTAACTCAGGCATATATATACAAGTATTGTGTATTTTTTATTTCGTTTTTTTTTTTTTTTTGAGTGCCACCCGTTGTGCGCTTTGTGTGAACTCTGACGCAAGTGCCGGAGCCACCCACAGGATTCAATGGAATATAATGTTGTAAAATGTTAAATATTGGACATGGGACAGCAATGAGTTGGCTCTTTCAGCTATACCAGCCAGATCGAGCAGAGATATGTTCAGGCATGATTTATGCTTCCACGGTTTCAACATTTCGTTTATTTTTTATTTTTTTTTTTTGTATTTTGCATGGCTTTGTCCATAAACATAATTTTCATTACCATAGCAAATTAGACAAGGTGCTGACGCTTATTGGGCCGCCGCATAAAAGGCCAAAATGTGTTATAAATTTCAACAAACTTCGTTTTTTTCTTCATTTTGTTTTTTTTTTTTTTTTTTGGGCTACGGCTTAGCCAATAATTGATCTGGGCCTGAGAAAGCCCACGTAAAACCAATTCGAGAAGATGAGCGCATGCGGCTAAATAAATACTATACGATTTTAGTATGTAGCAGAGATATATGTTCTATTGGCCAGGCCTTTAATAACTGTCAATACGCACAGCGGGAGATCTTAGAGAAAAAGCCGCAGCAGCAGCGCTTACAACGCGGCTTCAAATCAAATGTCAACAGTTCTAAGCCGCAACTGGACAACAATAGATCCGGACTTAAGACCCTTTTCCAACTTGACATCATCGATCTTGACCCGCCCCAGTTGTGTGGAGCTGACCCCCCCCCACCACCACCACCAGCTCAAAAATGACGCCACAAAGCGCAGCTTATGAATATTCAATAATAGTTGTTTTTTTTTTCTTTTCTTTTTGAGCCATTGAAAAGGCATAAATACTGAAGCGCTTAAATGTCGAATGTGTGCAAAGCAACTATAAAATATACATATTTCAATAAGCGATTTTTCATTAATAATTCACTAGGAAATTTCACAAAATTAAAAAAAAAATTTATTTTAAAGAAGGAAAGAAGAAAAAAAACATGACAACAAATGTCTGAATAAAGTTGGGCTGAAGAGTTGTTAACGCCTTCCATGTTTTCTATAATTGAGAACTATGCGATAAGTCATAATTAACTTGGCATATGAATGATCTTGACTTGGGCTTAGAGCCAAACAATTTGTCTTCGATATGCCACATGTGTCACTTGGGGCACTTCTAGTTGTGGCAAATTCTTGATTTACTAACTGCATAATGTCCAACGATTGTGAGTCAGGCGCGAACGGGGATTGGCCGGGATAGGCAAATTAAAATGGGATTAAAATTAATCCCTAATATATCTGTTATATATTAAATAATTCTGCTGTGTGTGGTTTGTTTCGCTTAAGGCGGGGCCAAAGCTAAGCTTAAATGTTCTTAAATTTTATTATTAATAAATTCTAGTATTATGAGTAATATTGTAGATAATTTCTTTTAATTTAAGATTTTATCATGGTATTTATATTATTTTATATTATATTATAATCATTATATTGGTAGAAGTTATTTAAAATATTATTTAAAATGTTGCTGAGAATATGTTTCGCTAGGATCTTAAGTATATACATATGTATATATTTTTGGAATATATATAATTAGTTGCAAATTTCTTTTTTTCTAAATAGTTGAGAATTTGTTTGCCTATATAAATATTATATATTTTTTTTTGAATATATATGCTCAGCAGAATTGAATCTGCGACAGTTTTCTTATAAACCTGTTTGACTGTTTAATTAAGAAATGTCTCAGATTGTCAGCCTCCATTCAGGACAAAATTTGATTGCACTGATAAGACTTGCATTATGTGCTTATTACAACATCTCCTTAGCGCACAAAAGGTGCATTTTGTAAGCCGATCTCAAGCTGTAAATTCCGGCCGGGCAACGCGTGCCAGCTCGCAACGTGTGTTTCCAATGGCAACTTTCGGCCGGTGGCCTCCGGCAGCTGGCCCGGTCAAGCGGATTGTCCACAGATTGGCATGCTCGTAATTGGATTGGCAACAATGCCGGCAGCGGCAAATGCAGCAGCGAGCAGCGTCTAATGTCTAATTGACAACTGCGGCGTGGCGTGACACTGCTGACAAGAAGTCTACGCCCGTGTGCGTACAATGGACCGTTGCCAGAAATGCATCTTGACTTGAGCCAATTGCCCCGATCAGGCACAAAAGACAAACAAATATCACACCTTTGTTTATGACAAACACACAAAGGCAAAAGTAACAGAAACGGAAACAACAACAGCAACAACAACAACAACTCGAGTGGCACTCCGTGGTCAGTTTTTGGTCCTGCCTTGGGTTGCGCATGCGCGCCTGCAATCCTCCCTCTCCCTCTCCCTCTCCCTCTCGCTCTCGCTCTCGCTATCGCCCTACTATTTCACAGCAGCATTTTTAGCAGGTAAATGTGAAAATTCCCAAAATGAAAATCAAATGCAGACGCCAGCGGCCCGGACAGCCGGCAAAAGGCAACTGTGGCAACCGCACAAAAGAAATTGAATCGCCCTGAAGTGCATGCTTGAGGTCTCTGTGGCATTGTTCGTCGAGTGCATCCGCAAAATAGTCCTTAAAGGACGCTTAGTTGGCTTACAAATGATGCATGGGCCCAACACAACAAAAAAAAAAAAAAAAAAAAATGAAAATAAAGAAAAAGGGGCTCGACGCCCAACGGCGGCAAATAAAATTGTAAAATGCCACAAATCATTGCAACTCCTATCTATATACGCATTGTCGCCTGTCAATGGTACTAGAGTGGAAAGCAACGAAAAATCCGCCCCTAAATTGTTGCCAGCCTGCGTGGCCGGACAGCCCTAACATTCCTGCCCCTGCCCCTGCCCCTTCCCCTGTCCCCGGCCAGGCCTAACAATCCGTAACGACAAACCATTCGATTTTATTTTACATTTTCCACAAACTTTCATCGTTTGGCAAAAATAAATGTTTTTCTCCTCTTGTCGATTTTATCATTAGTTTTCCATAGGCAATTTTCTTTTATGTGTGTGTGTGTGTGTGAAAATATTGCCATTTAATTGCTTGGCAATTGGCAAAAAAAGAGCTTTCAGAGGGTCCAAACAAATGTTGAAGCTTAGCTAAAGCTTAGCTAATCGCATATATTTTATCTAGCACAGTAGCCCGATGAGAAATTGAACTCGATTCGATTTGATTTTGTTTTCAAGAATGCCGCCAGAGATCTTTCAAAGTCGCTTTAAACAGATTCTAAATAAATTAACCATACGGAGCAGCGGCATCAATTTGTGTGCTGCTGAACTTCAAACTTGATTTATTGTTTAAACATAAACATAGACGATCGAAATTTGCATTCAAAATAAAAGACGCGATTTTTGTGTGCCGAACAAAGACAACAACAACAGCAACAAAAGCGACTACCCAACCGAAAGCAAATATTAAAATATTATTATTATTAATTTATGCAAAATGCAGATTTAACTAATTAATTGTAGTCAATGCTCAATAAAAAACTACAAAAAAAAAAAAACAAAAAAAATAATAATAAAAAAAATGAAATAAAATAAAACTTTACACAATGAAAATCGTAAAAAAAAAAGCTGTAAAAAACCAAACATATCTCAACTGCGCTGCCAACGTCGCTGCTGACGTCGACTTATTGATGTTTAGTGTGTGCCTGTGACATGTTGACGCCCAGACAAAAGGGCATTCAAGACTCTGTTTCGGATTCTGGCAGCATCTTCTTCTGGCCAGCTTGTATGATGAATGCCACAAAAATTTCGACAATCATAAACAACAAAAGTGTTCTGTGCAAAAAACCGGAATATTTAATAAGCCGAAGCGAATTTACACTTAAACTGCTTTTCAAAAAAAGGTTTCATTTATATAGGTTAAATATATAGTATATTTATAAAGAGCTCATATTTAAAGGCAACAAATTCGTTTTTAATCAGCGTGTTAATTCCAATTAAAATATTTAAGGATATGAGCTAAAAGAGAATCGATAAGTCTAATGCTAGAGCGCAAAAGTCTTAGCTTGAGAGAGTATGCTGTTTAAATTAGTGTATATCTGAGTGCTTGATTGGGAGATACCCTGTAACAATAAAGAAGAAGTCTTTGTCTAAGACAAATAGTTAAGTGAAATACCTATAAATGGGATATATTAATTACCAAAATTTAAAGATGAATTTATTTATACTAAAATTGTATCTTACGTTTGTTCGTTTACAAACAACAAATTGAATGTTTAAGGTATTTAACCCCATGAATAGGGTATGCTTAGGCAAGCAGAAACAAGAAAAACGCGTGTCGGAATTGTTAGATACTTGCGGGCGATTTATAAGCGATTTATGAGCGAATGTGCTGGCTGACAGATCAGCATCAGAAGGCTTATACCGGTACCCGGTTCAGAATGCGCTCTCTCTCGCTCTCTCTCTCTCTCTCTCTCTCTCTCTATTTGCACAACTGTCGTTTGACGTTTGCTCAATATAAGCGAAAAAGCAAAAACAAAAAAAAATAATAAGTAATGAGAGGCAATAAAAAATGGCATTTGAAATGTTTGCCATGCAGCTGAGTATTTTTCATTTAAGCTGATCGTTAAACAGAGAAAGAAAGCAAGAGCGAAAGAGTGCGCGAAGGTGCGAGCGAGACAGCCATTTGGTTATTATTCATTTGCAATTTAAATATTAAAGCTTAATTATCATGCAAGTTTAGCAAATTATACAGCTGCCGGGCAGTTTACAAAGTATTGCAATCATTTAACGCATGAACTATAATTAACAAAATGAAATAACATTATTTTCAAGCTGACCAACATTTATGCATATTTTACGAAAAAAATTCCGTTTAATTCAATTTCTGGCTACACGGCGAAAAATGGAATCTTTGTCGAAGACGAAATATGATTTTAATGTACAAGTTTTCTATGCAAATAAAAGGAGATTATAACTCATTTAAAGCTCGAACCAAAGACAGTTATTGAACTTTTAAACGCACAAAGCAGAAGGAGAAAAGTAAAACATAAACATAAAATGTTGCTTATCAATTTATAAGCTCACAAAATGTTTTTTTTTTTTTTTTTTATTTGTATTTTTTATTTTTATACTATTTTTGTTTTTTTTTGTTTTGGGCACACTCAAGCGGCAGCGGCAGCTGCTGGCCGCAAATGATCAAAACAAGTTCTCGAATCCGTTTGAGTGACTAAAGAAACCTAAAAGTAGGGCTACCTTAAGTGGGCTACAACAACATGTCCGACATAGTAGACATGGTCAAATCGAATAACCAATTTTCTGTTTGCCACCGCGCGTCCAGTTTTTTTTTTGTCGGCGGCGGGGGCGCTGGCCGGGGCACCCGGAATGTCGTCGAAGGCTTTGAAATTTAATATGAAAACGTTGTCTATGCAAATGAATATTGCCACCTGTTTATGTTTATGGTCAATGGGAAATGGCAGCATCCCCGGCAACAGCAACGGCAGCCCCCAAAAAAAAAAAAAAAAAAAATAAATAAATAAATAAAACGGTATTGGCTGCAACCGATCCGATACGATCCGTTTCAACGAACGATCTATCAAGTGGCTACTATTTTTTTTTTTTTTTGTATTTTTTTAATTTTTTTATTTTGGGGGTACACGTAAGAGGTAAGAGTATGAGTGTTAGTGTGTGTTGTGCCGTGTGGATTATCTTGGTGGGAAAAACGTGAGAACGATCGTGTATGCAAATCACTTTCAGACTGTTTTGGAGCAGGCAAATGTTCCCGCTCGTAGTCCAATAAAATATACGAAAACTAAAACGAAGAAAGTATTAAAATGAAATTTATTTCGTATGGGGCGAGCCACAGTTATAATAAAACGCGTCTGGGAGCGCACACAAAGCCCAATGTTTGCCAACAACAACAACAACAACAACAGCAGCAGCAGCAACAACATGGCTTATGGCGGCTGTAAAACACAAACAGTCAACGGTCTTTGGGGTCCCCGCGTTGCCTGTTGCCAGTTGAAACGTTGGACGTTGCCCAGATCCCCGCACAGAACAAAGATCGTTGAGATCTCGCGCGTTGATGCTGCCTCGAATTGAATTGAGTTGAGTTGAGTTGAGTTGAGTTTTGTGTTTTGTAGTGTAATAAAGTGCGACATTTTAAGTCGTCGACTGATCGGGGTAATAACTTGTCAACACACCGGCCCCAACAATATAACCATTAAAAAGTGTGAGCCCTGACTTCGTCATCGAGAGAGTCCCAAAACAATTTATATATACTATATGCTGCTAAATATGTGTGCATATATAGTATTCTTGGCTCTTTCGCATTTATAATTATATTTGTTTATTGCGCGCAGAAAAATATGAATAACACTTGTGCCGAGAAAGGGGCAAGAAAAAAATTCCAAGATATATGAGAAGATTGCTTTTGGTAATGGAAGTGCACTTGGGGCTCTGAGGGGGGGGGGGGGGGGTTGGGGGGGGGCTGGAGCTGGCTACTTAGCAGCTAAGTTTGCAATACAACAGACACAATGAAGTGCTGGCAGCTGAAGATCTCGGAGAGTGTTTCTTTTTTTTTTGTTTTTTTTGCTTTGGGCCATAAAAACGTTGGCAGCTCGCTGGGCCTATTGGCCGTAAAATATTTTACGATGTTACGCCAACAAAAAGCGACGTCCAACTAATCCGCCATGTGCGTGCCATCTTTGCCGCTCACTCTCTCTCTCTCTCTCTCTCGCTCTCGACTCCCTGCCCCCCCCGCCTTCTGAATGGGTTGCCATCATAATATTTGCCTAGGCCAAAAGCGCGACAGCCGCAAATGCCGAACCTGTAGCCCGAGCCGGGAACTGTAAATGTATCTATGTGAGTGTGTATCCAAAAGCTGTGTGTGTGTGTGTGTGTGTGTGTGCTGGGTGTGCGTGTGATGTGTGAATATGTTGTGAAAATTGAATGGCATATGCACATTTTGTCGCCAGTGATAAAATTTAATAACGCTGATAAATTTAGCAAAAACATGTTGGGCCATTGACATAAAGCGGTAATTAAGTTTGCTGACTCGCAGCAGGACAACATCGGCGTCGATGGACCCGACGATGTGCAACGTATGCAAAGTGTTGCCTATAAATACAGTGAATACACGGCGAGATGAACAGCAGCGCGGGGCGATGTGTTCGACGCAGCTGCGATATAGGATAATGGAAACATTCTGGTCTCCATCTCTCCCTCTCTTTATCGGCCTTTCATTTTGTATATTTGTGTCTCTCTTCTTTAACTTCTGATTCGATTCGATTCATATTCCATACAGAGATATATTTATTTCTACAAATTAGTTTCTCTCCTAAGTAAACTTTTTCTTTTAATTGCAGAATCTTTTATCATACAAATTATTTGCATAGGTCAAGCACTTGATAAACATGGGAAATATTTCAGAACAACATAAATAACATTTTCGATGCAATAACATTTCCATTTTAATTTTAATAGACTTTTCCTCAGTTGAAAATAATAATTTTTAACTTCGTTTTCTGTTTAATATTTAATATTAAAATTGTTTAAAAATTGTTATGAACATTTTCTTCAGTTGAAAATAACAATGTTCTTCTTATTGATAATAATCCCTTCTTAAATCTAGTTGTTTAGCTTTTCCTCCATTATTTCGACATAAATAAACTGGCATATAAATCAATAAAATTTGTTAGCTCTCCGAGTTTCCTCCGTTCTTTGTTATCCGCTGCAATTCAATAGAATCCAACCGTAAGCCAGTTGTGCAGCACTTCCATTTTAGTCAGCACTCACTGTATTCCCATAGAAAAGCTTTCGTTTCGGGCTGCACTCTTTTCGATGCTGTTCTGCGCTTTTGTCTGTTGTGTTATAGCGGCCATTAATTTGATTGGATCAATGGGCGCGACAACAGCTATAGCTATAGCTATAGCTATATTCATACTGGCAGTCACAGACAATGGCTGCACACTCACACTCACGCACTCATACTCATACTTGGCGTCGTGAAATATTTGTAAGCATTTAACCAATTTATGGATGCATGAGAGAGTACGAGTATTGTATACTAAATGTATCTGGAGGATGGCAGCCGCGTGGGCGCCCCCTCCATTCAGTTTCATTCATAAAGAGCAGTCATTAAATAACAATCAGCCACGACGCTGATCTTAACGCCAAACAAACGCCGACGTGTAAATTGGCATAATATTTTTAAATATTTTTTAAACAGTAACCCACGCAGCCGAGATGACCAGAATGAGAAAAAAAAAAGCATCCGAACAAAAAAGTAGCTCTAATTAAAAGCGAGCTCTAACTTAATTTTTTTTCTCTTTTCGAAAGTCTGATCAGAAATACAAAAAATAAGAAAAATATTTATTTGACAGACGCCCGTTGATAATTTTTCATGGTTCATAAATCAACGAAAAAATATATAAACAAAAAAAACCTATATATATAATATGTGATTTTTACTGATATATAAAATGTTTTAGCCTTCATTGTTAGCTGGCGCTTGGCGCTGTATTTGTTGTTGATTATTATTATTTTATTATTATTATTACAGTTGATGTCAATTTTTAAAGCGCCTTAAATAGAGCCCAAAGGCCTTAAGACAACATTTGCCAAAATGCGACAAGTGGTCAAGTGTGAGCCGCAGCAGTTGAAATACACACACACACACACACGCAAATATACACACTCATGTACATATACATATATTTATATATTATTGTCTTGGTTCGATTGTTGTTTGCGGCTTTGTCAGGGAGCCTGGCAACATTCTCACGCTGTTTACATTTGTTGATTTTCATTATTTGGTTTGCCAAGCATTTGTCCCTCAGCAGAAGACAAGATGACAAGTCAGCTACCAAAAAAAAAAAAATAGAAAAAAGAAAAAAGTATCTCAACCATGGGCTTTTGTCACCTTTATTTTATTTGATTTGATTTTTCTGGGACCATCAATCGATGCTGCTGCTGCTCCCATTGATGATCGCTCAATTTGCGCAATGACGTGAAAATTGTGCGTGAATCGTTTTTGGGTAATCGATCTTCTGGGCGTGCAGCAGCCCAAAACACCATATAGATGATATAGTTCTTTTCGATTGTCATAGCCGGGCTTTTGTTTGGCCGCAGCGGCTACTGTTAGCCACAGAGCTGGGCCGAGTCTATCAATTGATTAGTTTCAAGCAGGTTGTACATATTCAAATGAAACACACACACACATCTTTATATATAGGCATACACATAGTTATATATATTTTATTTTCTGCTCTCACACCTCTTCTCTCTTATCAACTGGGCGCATTAAATGGCAGCTTGTAAATTTTATTGCATACTCTTGAGCGTCTCTACGGGCCTGTCTTTCCGTTGTTGCTGTTGTTTTTACTTTTTATATTTTTTTTTTTTTTTTTTTATAGTTCTATCTGGCCTTTTGTATCGCTCTTTATGTTTTATACGGCATGCGTGGCTGTTATTTATGACATTTAAGCAAAAGTTGCAAGGTGCAAGTTTTGTGTATGGAATTTTTACGACAGCGCAGACAGCGATCTACAGACTGAGAGAGCCATTGCCATTATATAATGCGATACCACACATTTCTAGCAACAGAAACACACACAAACACAAATAATATATACGGTCGCCTTATCTAGTTCTACATAATCAAAAGGCTGACCCGCAGTGGAATCGGTTTGAGCTACGTTTTTATCAACGGATTTCGGAGTACCTTCATCTGGGCCCAGCTACTTTTTCTTTGTTCTTTATCATCGCATCTCCAGAGTGCTATAAAATTTGTTAATAATATCTTTTGTTTATTCATATAGCCATCATTATGTGCAGATCTTTTAACTTGTTATCTGGCTTTTTAGCATTTTATCCGAGCTAATTTTGTCAATATGATAATAAATTGCCTTTAATAGTAGATGAAATCATGAAAAATCTTCATAATGAGTTTTAGTTGTAATAAATTGCCAACTGGCTGTGGAGAAAGCTCTTCAGATTTATTTTTAATTAGGTATAGAATATTGCCATTCCAGCATTATAGTTTATAATAAAAAAAAAATTTTAAAATAATATTCCCAGCCTAAAAAATTCAACTGATAACAGATAAAATCAAAATAAAATATATAGCATCGATAGCCTTCTAAGAAAATTCCTAACCATCAATATATGACTTTTTGCTTTGGAAATAAAATCAAAATAAAATAGACAGCATTGATAACCTTCACTTGGCTTAAACGTGTGCTGTGGTCCTTTTTGTCTATTGAAATTCAGAGCTTGGCCAGATTTATGCAGCGCACAGTGAAAACCTCAGCATTCATGAGTAAATTACAGTCAAATGACATCCTAGCCAAATGCCACTTCAGTCGCTACACTGACAAGAGACATATTTTACAAAAGTGGGCATAGACATGACAACAATAACAACAGACAACAACAACAACAACGGCAATAACTGCATATATGAACTACAGACCGCCAGTCAAGTCAAAGTCTGGCCTTGGCTATGTGTGTGTGTGTGTGTGTGTGTGTGTGTGTGTGTCATAACGGGCGTCGGGAAAACAAATTGGCAAAAACACCCCGAGCCCGAGGCAGCTTCTGGGTTTTTGGTTTTGGGCCTGCCTGCGCGCTCGCCCGAGCAATGTGAAAAGTTAAACGAAAGTGACAGGCGGGCAGGCAGTCAACGCGCAGGCTCGCTGTGGCCCAGGGGCCCAGGGGCGCGGAGGAAGGGGGGGGGCAGTTAGGGGAGGGCGCGATTAAACGTGTCACACGAGCGACGCGGTTGAAAAGTTAAATGGCAGCAGCGGCAAAATGAGCAGCAGCCACCATGTTAGCATGTAGTTATAGCTACACACACACACACACTCGCGCACACACTCGCACACACACCCGAGTATCTGCGAGATACACGACCGCAGGCACAGCTACATGTTGCTCGTGCTTCTGTTTGATGGTGGCCATATTGCATTTTTTGGCTATTTCATTTCAATTTCAAAGGCATTTCCCAGGCATAAAAACCCACCCGTGTGCGCCCCTACCCGACAATAAGTATCTCATAGTCGCCAGCTTGTATCTACAAATTGTCATGTATAATTTTTGTGCGTATTTGTATGTGCGCCTATTTGTTTGTACTTTGTTTTTATACGCGCCCGCAAAGGGTATTACAATTGTCATGAAATTTGTTGTGCTTGCGATCCCATCAAGTATATTAAATCAATATTCAATATGCGAAATGAAAACAAGTCTTGCGAATCGGATAGCTATATAATAGAGGAATTCTCGGTTGAAATTTTAGTTTTTCGCCTGAGATATCTTCACTATATAACTGAAATTATTTTTTGTATAAAATTTATAATGTTTCTCAATATATTCCAAACAAATTTGGCAATTGTAAGCGTCAATATCTGGCCAATATAATAGAGGAAAATTGCCACCAACATCGAATTACCATATAATGTAACTTCCAATGGGAACCATTAATTAATTTGCTATTGAGATATTTAGCAAAAAATTTTCTATATGTTAGCAAGGGTGTTTAAACTTCGGCAGCTCGAAGTAAACTTGTTTTTGTCATTTTTTTTTCTTTTTCTGTTTGTTCGTCTGCTGGTTTTCCTTAACTGCGTCACATTTGTTTAGTTTTAGTCTATGGCATATATACTATATTTTATTGTTTTATTAATTGGTATAGGCGCTGCCGAGCCGCACTTTGATCTTGTGCCGCCTCCTGCGGCCTAGTCACGGCCGACTTTTTGTTTAAATATATGTATTTATTTTGTATTATGTGTATTTGCTGCTTGTATTTGTAGTCGTTGCTATTGTTGTTGTTGTTGTTGTTGTTAATGTCTCGCGCTATTTGTATTTATTTTGTGTATTTTGTCAATGGCAACTTATTATTTCGGCGGCCGCTTTTAACTGAAAATTTGTCAGCGCCAAAGTTAATAACAAGCTGCCAAACGCTGTCGCTGCTGTTGCAAAAACGCTCGGCAATCAGTTGTAGCAACAATTGTTTTGCTGTAGCAGCAACAACTATACAACAACATATTGCCAACGCCAGCAATTAATTTGTAAAAACGGTAAATTTATTTTCACTGCCGCTTTTTTGCCGCTTTGATTAATGGAAAAACAATTTTTGAAGTCGCCATCGTCGCCGTTGCGGTTTGTTTTGTTTTTTCCGTTGACAATTTTTTTCTTTTTTTTTTTTTTTTGTTAATGAATTTGAAAATATGCAAAACGCTGGCCATTAATTAAATGCCTTAAAGCCAAGCACTGTATTTTATGCTATATATAAAATTGTTTGGCTAAACAAGAGAAATTAAAACGTTTTAAAGTAGACAAAAACGTTTCTGAAAATATAAATCGTAATTTAATTGAATTTGAAGTTGGTAATTTTAGCGCGAAATAAATTAGAAAACGATTTAATTAAGTATTTAAATAATTAGGGTGAAAAGTTGGTAATTGTTCACAAACACTTTGTGGGAAGTTATATCTGAAATTCGTGTGAAAAAATAAATAAATTAATTGAATTGAATTTTAAGCTGGTAATATATAAATAATAATTAAAATTTGAAAATTGTCTTGGCCAACATTTGTAAAAGTTAAATACTACAGCAAACATCTTTTCATCTTATTTTGTCTGTAATAAATTTACAAAACATATATTTAAAAAACTAATTATGTTTTTATCATATTTTATTTATATTATATTATCTATGCAGAATATTTAAAGAATATATTTATTTGGAAGTGGCATATTTTTAAAAATTTTAAATATTTTATTAAAGTGCAAATTCGCAGAACGAAAAATTTGAGGAATTTCAATTCATTTTCATATAAGTTGAAATAAAAACCTACATAATAACGAAACTCACCCACTAATAAATTTAATTAAAATGTTGTAGCTCTTTTGACAATTGTTAAAATGTTGATATATTACCCGAACACAGAAAATCCATTTAAAATCAACAAATACATCGCGTATTTGGTGGCCAAGTAGTATATGAAATGCGATAAAATTTGTTTGGAACACTTTTAAAACGGCGTAACATGCAGTCCGAAATGAATATTCATAAGGCCCAAACGATCGATGGCTAATAAATTAGATAAATATTGTTTCTTTTGTTTTTGTTTTTTTTTTCTGTTTTTTTTTTTTTTTTTGACTGTTGTTTTTGGTGACACAAACTGTGATTGTGATTGTGACTGCGATGTGGGGGTATGCGAATGCGATTAGTAAAGCAGTTTCAGCTACATTGAAAATGGTAACAATTAGCATAAGATTTTTAAATTTATGTTTCGATTTATAAAAACAAAAGAAACTCGTCTGCGACAATAGCCGATGGCGTTTCCTAGTGTTATTGTTATTGCTGTTGTTATTGCTGCCGTTGCTTTTGGGAATTTTAATATACATTAATAAGTTAAATGTTGCAGTCGAGAAATAAAACAGAAGCCGACGGCACATTCGTTAGATTTATTGAGCGATTTCAGTTGAAAGCATAACAAAAGATGCCAGCCGGGTGCTACGATTAGAGTTAAGATCAGTGTACCAATATATGTATATATAACGAACCGGTTCGGCTTTGTGGCTCACATCAAACGGGCAAATAAATTTTGCTCTTTGAATTTGTATACATTTTTCATCTCCTTTGTAGCCGTAGAACAATTTACATTTATCGTTAGACGAGCGCCAGAGTGCACTGATCTTTCAATGATCATTTATATGTATATATATGTGTGTGTGTGTATAGATAAACATTTATCTAATTTGTATCTCTGTTGTCTTCCACAGACTGAGCTGCGTTCCTGCGCAGCGTGCGGCGAGCCAATCTCGGATCGATTTTTTCTCGAGGTTGGCGGCTGCTCGTGGCACGCCCATTGCCTCAGATGTTGCATGTGCATGTGCCCGCTGGATCGCCAACAGTCGTGCTTCATCCGGGAACGTCAGGTCTACTGCAAGGCCGATTACAGCAAGTGAGTAGTCGCAGCTAAATCTAGTAGCTATAACAGATCAAACAGTTTATCGGCTTCTTTAAAGCCGATGCCAAAATAAATAACAAGTAAGAACGTTGCAGTCGGCTGTAACCGACGGCGCAATACTCATTCACCCGATCTTAAATCGATTTGCCACGCTCCCAGCTGGAGTAGCCAAAAAATGTTAATCCCTTATCTGACTGGGGTATACAGGAGTTTATATTCCAAGTTTCAAGTCTCTAGCTTTAATCTTGGCGATTAAAATTGCGTTCATACGAAGAGAGGACGGACATTGCATAAACCCAATATGCTCTTTTTTTTCGCTTCGTGAACGAGTATAAAATTTCAAAGTCATCCTCATCAAACGACATTCTTTGTCAGCTT
Organism: Drosophila sordidula; assembly: GCA_035047465.1. Taxonomy (NCBI): domain Eukaryota; kingdom Metazoa; phylum Arthropoda; class Insecta; order Diptera; family Drosophilidae; genus Drosophila; species Drosophila sordidula. Next base: position 5,777,738 of record JAWNPQ010000185.1, on the reverse strand, counting down.
TTAATGCGCATTTTATGGAAAACAGTTGGCGGATTTAGCATATATATTATATAGCCTAATATGATTGCCGATTCCATGCATTAATTTCGGCATCAATTTCATGTTTTATTGGGCACTTTCTCGGGCTAGCGGCTTCCCATGTCCAAATCGATGCGATCATTGTTCATTTTCCCAACTCTTCTGGCCGAGTGTGTGTGTGTGTGTGTGCACAAGTGTTTTCCACATATTTTCCCACACGGCCGAGTACATGAGTTACATGATAAAAAAGTCTAAGGTTAATTGTAACAATTCGACAACGTTGCGACTTAATCCCTAAGATAAACAGCCCAGACGAAAGATGCGGCCAAAACGCTACGAAAGCGTATTTCGGAGCGACAGCCTTTAAATGCAAGTTGCAAGCAAAGTATCTTACAGATGCACACACACACACACACAGATACGTAGATACACAGATACACACACACACACACACACACACGTACGCCGCTGTCCACACAGGCGGAAAACGGTGTCGACGGCGAACGAAATGAAAATAAACAAACAAACGCGCCGTGAGATGCTGTAAAAATATTTATTTTTCAAGTTAAGAATTTTAAGTGTGCATTGGGCGCTGGGCCAAAGGGGGCCGTTGTTGCTGAAGATGGAGACATCAGAGGCCCAAACTTGAGGTCCAGTCATCCCAGCCGACCGTACGACCGTACAATGTTGTGCTTGTAAAAATAAGCTTAAAAGCTAACAATAAGCCGGCAAAGTTGCCAACTCATTTGGAAAAACGCAGCGGCGAGAGTGCGACAACTTCCGCTTAGAAAACGTGCAGCAAAAAACGCACCAGAAACGCCAACGAAACGCGAATGAAACGCCAATGAAACGCCAATGAAACGCCAATGAAACGCAAGTGAAACGCGTGCGCTTAAATGTTGAACAATTGTGAATTCATATATAAATGAATATGCCTGGTGCATTTTGAGCACTTGTCCATTTTCAGAAATAAATGTTGAAAAAATTGTCAGGATATATATCGATATATATATGTCAAAGAAGATTCCTTGTGCAGCTTGAATGCACAATAATTATTAATTATAATTGTTGCAAGCAAAACGCTGACAAAACGCAAATTAATATATATATAAAAAGTGTATTAATATATATATAAAAAAAAAAATAAAATGTTATTAAATTAAGTTGTAGAATATATTTCCGATGCTAGACAGCATTTATGGCCCCTTGATCCAAAAGCCAATAAAAATATTACAAATAAGTTCAAACACGCGTATAAAGCATATTATTTTTGTAAGAAATTCAAAAAGAAAAAAATGCCATCTCGTCATGCACTTCGGTCCCGTATCGATCATTAATAACAGTTTCCGTTCTGTTTGCCCTACGTTTACGTTCTGTTCTCCGCTCATTTTTATTGCAGAAATTTCGGCGCCAAGTGCTCCAAGTGCTGTCGCGGCATCTCCGCCTCGGACTGGGTGCGACGGGCGCGCGATTTGGTTTTCCATTTGGCGTGCTTTGCCTGCGATCAGTGCGGCCGTCAGCTGTCCACCGGCGAGCAGTTTGCGCTCATGGATGACCGTGTGCTCTGCAAGGCTCATTATCTTGAGACGGTCGAGGGTGGCACCACATCAAGTGACGGTAAGCGGAACCAAAATAAAATACAATAATCATAACAATACCGTTCCCGTCGGGTCGAACCGACGGCCCAATACTCGTTGATAAGTTGAAAATGCTCCAAATTGTTATTGTTCCTGTTATGGCGATCGTCCGCGAATTGTCTGGCAAATTTGATATCTCCAAGCTGCAAGATTTGATCGATTATGTCTGTGCGTAATCTGTCCGAAACAATTTGATGTATCTAACTTTAAAACTGAAGCGGCTATATAGATTAGCAGGCCGATATACTCTCTTCAATTGGAGATCGAGTACGAAAAGAAAAAAACAAAACCGAAGCAGGGCACAAATAAGTACACGACGACAACAGCGAGAACAACAACAAGTTGCAAGCATGTTGCACGCTTCAGGCGCAACCGAATCGGTTGGCAATTTGGAACGCTTGGTAGGAACTAAGCGCCAGGTAGTCGCCACGGCCGGGCCGGAGCGGGCTCCTGATGAAATCGTGTCATAACTGAGGCATAAAAAGTCAAAGCCGCGACGCGCCAGACGACGTGATCGGCTTCAGAATGTCGTTGCAGTTGTTCTTGTTGCTGTTGTTGTTGCTGTTGTTGTTGCCCCTACGCCGCAGACCACCTAGACGCTGGGGCCATAAAGCCAACACGGCTATAAACTATAAACACTTTTGACATTTTCAATTTGGTGCACTGTCAAAATGCTTTTAGACGAAGGCTTAGGCACGTACTCGAAGACTCCCCCTCTAAACAGACTCCCCCCTCCACACAACTCTCCACTTCTCTATTCCCATGCAGATGGCTGTGATGGCGATGGTTATCACAAGAGCAAGACGAAACGCGTGCGCACCACCTTCACCGAGGAGCAGTTGCAAGTGCTGCAGGCCAACTTTCAGATTGACAGTAATCCGGATGGCCAGGATTTGGAGCGCATCGCCTCGGTGACCGGTCTGAGCAAGCGAGTGACGCAAGTTTGGTTCCAGAATTCGCGGGCGCGTCAAAAAAAACACATACATGCTGGTAAGAATAAAAGTAAGTAGTGGATTAGTGCAGCATGCCCGACAAAGTAGACCTTCCAATAAGTAGCCGTAGCTAGTTCTGACTATAAACACACACACACACACACACACACACATCTATATATCCCCCATACACATGATGCTAATCAAGTTCTTATTTTGACAAACGATTTCTGATTGCAGTACGCGAACCGGAAGGAAGCTCATTTGCGCGTCATATTAACCTGCAGTTAACGTACTCGTTTCAGAATAACACACAGAATCCCATGCATATGAATGGCACCAAAGGGGCTCTATATCCAGCGCACGGTGAGCTCAATTGGCCCGCTCTCTCTCCCCCCCCCGCCCCCCTCCCCCCTGAACCTCTAATCTAATCGAGTTGTTTTCTTTTTATCTTCTTTTTGCCACTGTAGAATCCTCCATGGATGAACTGTCGCAGGATTCGAGCGTTCACTGTATGCCGAGCGAGGTGTGACTGCCGCAGTCCGCGCCAGCGCGTGCTCATCGCTAGCTCAAAAGCTGATCACACTGATCAGGCTTCGGCATTAGCCGCTGGCAGTTCGATAATGCGAAAAAGAAAAGAAAATCACAAAAAAAAAAAATACAAAACGTCCTTTCCTAGTCAAAATTTTATGTAAAGCGTCGTAGCAGACAGCAAACGCTCATATGAAATGAAAAACAAGCAACTACAAAATACAAAAAAAAGAAAAACAACTTGAGAACATACGAAAACAAAAAAAAAAAAAACACACACAAAAAAAGAAGAAAACAAAAGTCGTTAAGACATTACGAGTATTTCAAGCATAATCAGAGACCATCAGAAAGCAACAGCTGTTCGATGCTTTGAGCATCGGGAAACGAGCCCCAGTCCACGTAGAGTCGGCATTCCAATAAATCTCAGAATACAACAACACGTACATTCCTGCATAGCCTATAAAATGAGAACCTAAGCGTAGTTTAGTTAATTTAATTTAAATGAAATTTAAATTTAATTTAGTTTAATGCCTAATTGTTAAGTGTTTTTGCTACCTATCTCTATCTCTATCGATCTACCTATCTAACCATCTATATCCGTCTCCCTTCCACACTGATCTAACCTTTAGTTGTTAGGTAATCGTAATGCAGCTGCTTGCCAAGGCTTTTGTAAAATATTTATATGCCTATCATGAGAAATGTTGTTATTTGTTTTTTTTTTTCCTGTTTTTTAAATGTATAAAAAGAACACCTATATATAGGTATATATAGATATATATATATATATGATATACACACACATATGTAACTGGCCAGGCATTTTGTACATAGTTATAATAGCCGAAATTGATAAGCAACGCAAATTGATTAAACAAAACTAAACTAAAACATTTAGTTAACACAAATTATAAACTACAATTAATGATGAATCGAAATCAATTAAAATGCAAAAACAACGCCCTTTTTTTTAAAACAATCAATGTGTTTTCAATTCATCGATTGGGAACTCAAATTTAACTCTTGGGGACCTGTGGACAATTTATTATTTTATTTATTTCTTCTTCGAAACTGGTCAGGCTATAAACAGGTTGTCATTGGCTTAGAGTCGAATATTACTTATCGATTTTTGAAGATCGATTTTGATAACAAAACTCATTACTTTTGAAATAATATTTTTTGGAGAGAATACCAAAGCTTAAGAACATTTTGCAGTTCAATATGTGTCGGATTTTGATTCAGATTAGCTTGTTAAAATAATACAAAACTCCAATTTGTTTTTATTTTAGCAATAGCAATTATTGCCTTTATAAAAAGTAGATTAATATACAAAATGACTAAAAGTAGAATATATAGATTTTTTTTTGATTTTCGAGTTCGATAACAATTATTGGAATCGGTTGACTGAAAATAAAGCTAAAATAAAATAAAAAAAGATTTTAGGAATTATCCTAAAATTGTTTACCAAAAAATGCATAAAGAAAAGATTAGTAAAAAATTGCGAATATATAAATGAATATATTTATTATTATATCTAAAATATATAAATCTTGGCTTTATTATACTGCCTAAGTGTCATATAAATTCTATTATATATGTATTTTGATATATATATATTTTAAAAGTTTATATACATCTTTTATATATTTTTATATAACACAATAATAGATTTTAATTTATATCGATGACCAGAAAGCTGAATTAACAAGTATTGGGCTTGTATTGACCGAAGGTTCCAACAGCAATTAGGTGAAAAAAATGGAATCCACTCAAGCATAGTTCAAATATTTGCCATAGGCTGTGAAGACTGTAGCCAACCAGCTGCTGGCTTTTAAGCCAAGTGATCAAACAGCTTAACCATGCAGCAATTGAACGCTAATGTGACACTTGCTAATGCCAACTGATCTCTGGCCACACTCGAAATCGATTTCCGGTGCAACTTCATCACCTGGAGCCCAGTCGAAGACGCAGTCGGAGCTGCTGCAGCAGACAGTGTGACGGCGTTGCGATGGAAGCTGCAGATGCCACGGCTGCAGGAAGGGGGAGGGGGAGGGGATTGGTATCAGCGATCGCCGCTCCACTCGACACTCAAGTTGCCAGTCATGTGGCAGCATTCTAGTGTTGCACTTCAGGCTCGGCGTTAAGTGCACAAGCCATCGTATTAATTGAATTATAAGCCTAGATTATGCAAAGATTTCCGGCCAGCAGCAGCTGGCCAGCAATTTGTGTGGATCATCATCAGGCGGGTGGTTGTGCGTGACTTGGCATTTGCCAGGACTGCACTTGTTTGTAATTTCTGTGCGGAACGGGAAAGGGAACGGGAATGGGAAGGGGAACGGGTACGCAGACGCTGCCTTGGCTATAACACGTTACAAAAATATCAACAAATCGTCATCATTAATAATGATCACTTCGGGCTACACACACACACACACACACACACACACACACATGCACGCTTGGTTGCTATCAGTGTGTTTTTTTCCCTCCTTTTTGTATACCCTGTACGCATTGGCAATGGCTAGAAAAGGGTATATTGCTGTTGTGCATTGGCATGTAACGGGTGAGTTTCTATGCATCTTCATCCCAAAAATATATAGGCAAATCTATCATATAACCAGTGGCATATTTTGAAGTTAGTCAAATTTTCCAATATAATTGTACGAAATAATTTTTTTTATTTAAAAAAGAAATCTTGTTTAGGCCACTGCATATATCTGTAATATATACTTATATCCATATACATATATATGCAAACTGTTTTATAATAAATTTTTAAATTTATTGAAGATAACAAGCACAATATCAAGAAAACTTGACTACTAAATATCTCCATAATTCTGGGCAAAAGCGAGGGCCGAACAGCGTATCGGGCAGTCGGTCACGCTCGGCCGACACACTCGTTCGCTTGTTGTTTTTTTGTTTTTGGTGGTTCATTTGTCAAATTTCACCGCGCCTCTGAGATCGACAACAAGATCGAGAGCTCAAGATCTTCGGATCGATGTTGCTGTTGTTGTTATTTGAGCAAACATTCAACACTTGAGGCAAGAGATTTTCGTGGCAAGCTACAACAACTCAATTCCCGTCGCCCCGCCGCAGCCCCCGTCCCCCCCCCCGCACACACGCCATTCAGCTCAATACCCAATTCCCAATTCCCACTTGCCCGGCAATGAAATTATGAATGATGTGATACTTTTGCCATTGAGATGTTTTCACAGTCGCGGGCGCATGACATGCCCCAGCCGTATCTTATTTGCTATATCTCTACATCGCATTCGGATACGGCTGTGGGCCTAGTGGGGACAGCCACTGGACGGAACGGGTTACCTGCCTGGCTCATGATCGAATCTTGCCCGCTGCCGTGTTTGTGTTATTTCTGCTGGAAATGAGCGATCGCGTGCAATAATTTGTAGAGCTGTTGGAGCTGCCCAAGAATCGTGGTCGTTGTCAGTGCTGGAATTGAGCTCGAATTCATGTGCTGCTGCTGCACATGCTGCTGCTGCTGCTGCTGCACATCATTTTTCAAAATCATTCAAACACTTGTTAAATATTTTCTTAACCGATTGATGATGATTGTGACTCTGCAGCGAGGCTGCGCTGGATTCTCAACAGCGACACAGACATTCATCCTGCCACTCGACACTCACACTCACACTCATTTGTGTTTATCAATAGATTCTTGGCCAAAGTCTCCAGGCATTGACTTATTACGATTTGTTGGCCTTTTCACGTCGCTGAAATTAATTGAGATCTGTGGTATGCGCATTGTTATTGCCCCAATCGTACAGTTGTTGCTGCCACAATGTCTGCACTTTGTTTGATGCGGATGAGCCGCTGACACGCGGCCACTTTTGGCACCGATGATCGATTACAGAACGTGCCGCGTCTCCCACATCTTCGGCTGCCACGAAAACGGGGTCAAGTGTGAGCCGCCGTGCCGTTCTCGCTGCTCCCGCTTGATTGGGTATGCAAATTCATGTGCCCGGGCCGAGGGACGACGTCTGGCATAAGCGCTGTAATTTCCCGACTATTGGGCCCATCAATGCAACGGCCGCCAGCGAATACAATGGGCCCCAAAAAGCTTTCAACACTTTTGTGTGAGAAGACCAACCTCAGCGCTGGCGGTGTCGTGTCGTCTCCGGCTTGGGGCGCAACCGTTTGGGGTCTCTTGTGTGAGTCATGCCGCCTGGCATTTTAATTGATTTTGTCCGAATAATCTTGGGCCATGACTGAAGTTGCCAGGCTCTCGTTGTTGTTGTTGCTGTTGTTGCCGTGTGCCAAATGCCGCATAACTCACTGGCACACGTCCTGCTCCTGCCAGGCACGTACTCGGCTCCCCGGCTCCCCAGCTCTTGAGATTTTCAGCTGCAGCTCACCTAGGTTGCGCCCGAGATTGGACATTTATCATGTTGCCATTGCCGCGGCTTGTGACTGCGTAGGCGTAGTCCGTTGACCACCGAGTTGAGTGTGCGTGTGTGTGCGTGTGTGTGTGTGCCTGTTTGATTGTGCAACGGTGTGTGCGTGCCATCATTGGGCGTTGGAGCACGTAAAAATGTAACACCAACTGCGCAACTGACAACTTACGCAGCAGTGCTGTCCAGCTAGCCATTTTATGGCTAAACTTGGCTTGATTCTCTCTCACAGCAAAAAGTCAAAAATCAAAAAAAAATAAATTTTTGGCTATTTATCTCCCACAAATGCCCATGCATCTGGCTTGAACAGCTTGGAAAGTAAAGTAAAATAAATAAAATCAAATAAAATGGCAAAGAGTTCGAACGTTTTTTTAATCAAATATTAAAAGTGGCAGAGGCTGCTGTTTAATTAATGCACAAATTAAAGAGTATTAAAATAAAATAAAATTGCCTTTATTTGATCATATATTAAAGTTTACTTGCTAGCCTTGCTAAGTTTGAGAACACTTATAGCTAAAAAGCTAACAAAGCTAGCAAGTCAGCCGACTGCAAAAATGCGCTAATGGATCAGTTTTGATATGAACTATTTTTGTCATTTACACTAAAGCCGTCTATAGCCAGGTGTTAAAAAGATACCGTGCTTTTATAGATGAAAATTAGTTGATAATAAAAACTAGATAAATTTATAGCCATTTTTGTCAGGTTGTGCGTGGTGCTAAAATAAAAGAAATATATAAATAAATAATAGATGAATGCAGTTAATTGAAATGAAATAGGATTATGCAAAACAAAGCAATACTTTTATATTTGAAATTATTACTTTTTAAACTAGTCCAAAAAGGTTTTAAATTTGATCGGAAAGTTGTAGATTTTAGTAATTTGTGGCTAGATCTTTAGAGAAGGTCATCAGGAAACTTTGGCTCCCAAGATATATATATTTAAGTGTTATGCCACGCCCAGAGTAGGCCAGTTTTTGAGGAGGTCATCAGTAGAGAGCAAAGCGAACAAGAGATTTACAATATCAATAAAATATGTTGAGGTAAGTAGTTAGTAATTAGTAAGTAAGTAGTAAGTAAGTAGTAAGTAGTTATAGAAATTCTCTTTAGGCACTCTTATCTTTTGTTGGCACCCTGTCAAAGTGACTCTTGGCTATATTCCGGCTGGGCAGCACTGTCCGGCCCTGGCCAGCCTGGCGCTGTCCTCAGACCATTCCTTTGCCCTCAAAGTTTGCTTAACTGTGCGCGCACAGGACACCCAGCTGTGGTCGCACAGGCCAACAAGCCAAGCGGTTGCTGCCGGAGCCAATGCAGTTGCTGATGCTGCTGTTGTTGTTGTTGTTTGTGTTGCAGCAGCAAAGACAAGGCAACAACAGCAACGAGCGACGACGACAACTTTGCAGTTCGCCTCAATGTTTGTGCAAGCAACATTCGCATGCAAGTCAGCAAAGTTTGCATTGACACGCAGCAGCAGCAGCAGCAGCAGCAGCAGCAGCCGCCACCGCCGCCGCAGCAGTCGAGACGCATTTGCATAAAGCTGCAAGGTGGACGAGGGGGGAGGCGAAGGGGGGGGGGTGGCACTGAAGTGTTGTGGAGGCTGCCACCGTTGCTCTGCTGGTGTCATGGTGCCAAAAAAAAGCAGACAAACGCAAAGTGCACAGCATGGCAAACAGCAGCAGCAGCAGCAGCAGCAGCAACTTTGCTGGCCATGATGAAGATGGACGTGTTGCTGGTGGCTTCCCATCAACGGCAGCAGCAGCAACGGCAACAACAACAACAACCCCATTAGGCCGCACATAAACTGCATGCAACTGGGCAGCGCTCCTGTGGCGTGGTCATGTTGCTATTGCTACCGAGCTGGGCCGCTGACTTATGGCAATTGCCAATGCAACATTTGTTGCCCGTTTGTTGTTGCTGGCCGGCCATTGGCTGTTGTTACCCCCCGCAAACATTTGTTTCAACACGTACGCGCAAATGAGTTTACAAGGTGCGATATTCATGTTGCTGCCGAGCCGATGTTGCTGCCGTTCCCGGTTGCTGTTGTTATCCATATTTACTATGCGCCGCATGAGCAACATGTTGCCAAGGCAGCTTTGGCTGCGTATAAAACATTTTGCTGGCTAATCGTATTTTTGCCGTTTTTATATTAATAGCAAAGCAGCAGCAACAACAACAACAACAGCAGCAGCAGCAGCAGCAGCAGCAGCAACAACAACAATGACAACAATATATATGAAGAACTGCGCATGTTGTCGATATGTTGCCTCATTTCTCATTCGCAAAAAGCCGCAGCTGCCGCTTTTTATAATTTTAATTAACGCATTCGATGTTGTTGCTGGTGCGACTGTTGCTGCTGCTGCGACTGCTGCTGCTGCTGCTGTTGTCGCCTGCTTGCTGTTGTCGTTTTTGGCCAACATGCTAAAAGGTGTTAATTGGCGAAATTTCCATGTAGAGCCTAACCAAAAGGCAGCAGAACTTTGTTGCCGTTGTGGCCGCTGCTGCTGCTGCTGCTGCTGCTGCTGTTGTCAACAAGATTTGCTTTATTAGCCACTTTCGGGTGGTGGCTGCACATCGGCAGCAACATGCCACACAGCAGCAGCAGCAGCAACCGCAATAAAAAAACATGGACTTTTGCTTTGTTTCAGTTTGTGGCCTTAATGAGTCTTTCGGGCCCGACTCGTGCCCCTTGCCACATCTCGTGCTGCAGCTATGCAGAGTAAATATTTTCATGGTTTAATTTCATAAATTATGACACTCGGGCCAGGCTGTCGCTGACGTTGATCATTGAAATCCCTAAGTTATCGCTGCCTATTCACGCCGCCTGTCCGCCGGGCCAGCGGCACGATATGAATTATGCGCGCCACAGCAAATCAACTTAAAGTGCACAGCAACAACTCGACAGGGCAACAACAGTGCGAAAAGCTCCTAAATTTTACTTAAGAACATGTGCGTTCAACGCCATCAATGGGCTGCCATTGCGGCAGCAACTGCGCCGGACAATATACGGTTCGGCTCAGATGATGACGATAATGATGATAATCATTAACACCTTTTGCCGCACAGAGAGCAGCGGCGGCACAATACGCCCCAACAACATGCGGCTGCCCCATGCCACAAAGCAACAACAACAACAACGGCGACTGCAAAATGTATACGAAAATAATTCAAAATGAAATTTGCTTTATGATGCGCAACCGGGCGACGTGCCTACGCACAGTGGGACAAAAGCGCGAAAGCTACGAAAAGTGCAAACCATATTTGCCTATGCAATAAAATGAAACTTTAACTTGACAAAGCAAATTATGCTGTTTATATTAAATATAAAGCTCTTCTGATTCAAATCTACATTGTCCTTCTATAATATTATTAATTTGAAAAAATTTGTTGGCTTGCCCCGGCAAACAATGATTTTTATGGCTTTTTTATGCGTTTTGATTATTGTTTTTCTCTTATTCAAATGTATTCGTAGAAAGGCTAGTGTTGAATACATTTAAGATCAATATCAATTTTATTTTTCGCCATATAATATTTAAGCTCAAAATTAAGTATTATTGCAAAAATTTGTTCTAGCTATTGAAAAGTGTTTTTTTCAAATACCTCTTTTTATATATTTAAGTAGATAAAAGTGGATATTTTTATGACGAATACCTAGTTACTGACTCTTGTCAATTTTCTAAGATGTCCCAAGATATACTACTATAAAAGTTAACATTTATCTCCTTTTACTCGAATTAATTTTAAATATATTTTTTATTAACAACTGAAAATAGAGATAATAATAGAGAAATATTTGTCAGAAAGTGAGATTGAATAACATTTTGTTATGTTTATAATAGTTACACTTTTTTTATATTCATGAATTTATGATATTTTCTTTTTCCTAATCATATTTAATTTTTTATAAAATATTCAATGAGGCTTTTTTAGATTTGGAACCAATCTACTATATTTCCTATATACTATATATTCAGCAATAACTACATGTATAAAGTTCGGACTATTGCCATAGATAAGTTTCATAGTGCTTAGCTTAAGTATCGCTACAATCTAGTATCGCTTACAATTTGAGGCACTTTGGTACCACTGTGCCGCTGGCTATCTGCGTTGATATGAAATATGTGTCGGTCGGCAGGCAGCGGAGATTTATCGAGCGCGAAATGTAATACGCGAGCAACGTCCCGGCCCGGCCCGCCTCCCCCGTGCCCCCCCCCCCGCGCCAGGCTGGGCTTAGTTGAGGTGAACTGAGCTTGTGGCTTAGTAGAGGGCACCAGTCCGGCTGTCCAGCAGAGCGGCGGCCACCGTTTTGGCCGCCACTTTGAATTGGCTTAAGCGACCGCCGGGCCGTCGACTGTTGCTCGACGCGATTCGGCGCGCTTATAAACTGCATCCTGCTGGGCGCACTCCAAAACGGTTGCCCCTGCGCCGGACAACGACTGGACATTAACTAATGCATGCATTTATATTTTGTGTTGGGCCCCAGCCACTGCTGTGGTGCTGTGGTGCAGTGGTGCGGCGGTGCTCCAATAACTCACGGTGACACTATTAAAGCGACGATTTGTAGCCGCGCATAAAATAAATGCGGATTAGACTTTATAAAGGACAAAATGCTCATGACTGAATTTATGCCGGACGCATTGTGGCGTGGGCGTGGCACGCCCTACGAGGGGCTGGGCTGGGGAGGGGGAGTTTGGCTTCACAATTAATTGCGATTTCAAAATCGTTGCATGTACACGAATGTTATCAAAATCAGTTGAGTAAATAAACGTAACCAAAGCAAACCCCAAAACTCGGCTCCACTCGACAAAACACAAACTCAGCCCAGTGCGCCGCCACTCGAGGCGACTCCACTCGAGGCGACACCACTCGAGGCGACTCCACTCGACTCGCAGTCGTCGCAAAAATAACAAACGTGACAAATTTGGTGAATTCAACTGTGAGAGGCGGCAAAAAACGACAAAAAAAAAACTTTGGATGCAACAAAAACTTTCCACACGCTGCACACGAAACTTAGGCGAACAGCGCTGGAGGGGGCGGCTTTCCGCTCGTGGGCGTGGCAGCTGTCGCGCTCAGCGCTCCACACTATTTGCCATGTAAACAAAAGTTGTTGGCGCACAAAACAATTGGAGTATAAAATCCAGCGAGGACACAAAAACACAATTCGCACAGCGCAAAACAAACTCGGCCCGCATCTCGGTCTCAGCTGTCAAAGAAATCGCTGCGCCTGGGAAAACGGAGCTGGGTAAGTGCCGTGTAGCAGTAACTGGGCAAACAGTTTTCCTACACAATTTCCATTTGTCTGAAACGGGCAGAAGGCGCGAATTTTGACAAGTCCATTACAAATCTGGCAGCAAAGTTGACAAAGACTTGTCAAGTGCTCGGCGTAGGGGCCGGGCCAGAACGTCTAAAAAGTTCAATAATATATAAAATACCAGGCACAGGGCGTATTTACCTGAGCTCTCATGTGATTTGCAATCCTTTCGTCAACATCAGCCGTAGAGCAAATCGAGTTCAAACAAATATATCAGACGTCGCTGCAACTGCATATACTCACAATGTCAAATCGGAGCCAACTGTTTGAATAAAAGGTCGTTTCTAATCAGGTATTACAAAAAAAAAAAAAATGTATGCTGCGTTTGTATAAAATCCCACCCCAAATATTAACATTGGTCTGATCCATTTCTTCTATAACAAATGTATAATCTCAATGTTTTTCTAAAATTAATTTTATTCAAAGTCGTGGCAATAAATATAATATATAAATAAACAATATATTTATTTATTTACTTTAAGGCTATTTAAGTTTGGATGCAAAATCAATAAAAACACATTAAGTCACTTTAAAAAAATGTGTGTATATTTTTTGTCAATAATTTTGACATGTAAAGTTCCCATATTTCAAACGCCCATAACTTTGCCAAAACTGAACCAATTTTCATGTTCGATGGCATTTTGGTCATGGTTTGTCCTTTAGATTGATTCTGCATTTAAAAAATATGCATTATTGCAAATACATTTTTTTCGAATTTTTTGGGGAAAAAAAGCATGTAAGGGGGAAAAAATTGGAAAAAATTTTTTTTTCAAAATTTACAAATGCAAATTTACATTTTTAATCGATTGTGGTTGTCACAATTAGTAGAAAAAACAACATTAAAACCGATTCTGAGGCGATCAAATTTTTGGTAAAAAATCATGTCAAAATCGACAAAAATTTTGACAAGTAAGCCCCCCGGATCCACAGCTCCCATATTTAAAACTCCCACAACTTTGTCAAAACTGATCCGATTTTCATGTTTGATGGCATTTTGGTCATGGCTTGTCCACTAGATTGAGTCTACATTTAAAATATTTGCATTTTTGAGAATAAATTTTTTTGATTTTTTTGGAAAAAAACATGTACTCCCCCCTTACTCATTTTGGGAAAAATTTTTTTTTCAAAATTTAGATATGCAAATTTACATTTTTAATCGATTGAGGTCGTCGTAATTAGTAGAAAAAACAACATTAAAACTGATTCTGAGGGCGTCCAATTTTTTGTCAAAAATCATCACAAAATCGACAAAAATTTTGACAAGTAAGCCCCCCGGATCCATAGCTCCCATATTTCAAATGCCCATAACTTTGTCAAAATTGGACCGATTTTCATGTTTGATGGCATTTTGGTCATGATTTGTCTTCTAGATTGATTTTGTGTTTAAAATATATGCATTATTGAAAATACATTTTTTTCGAATTTTTTGGCAAAAAAACATGTACTCCCCCCTTACTCATTTTCGAAAAATTTTTTTTTTCAAAATTTAGAAATGCAAATTTACATTTTTAATCGATTGTGGTCGTCGTAATTAGTAGAAAACACAACATTAAAACCGATTCTGAGGGGGTAAAATTTTTTGTCAAAAATCATGCTAAAATTTACAAAAATGTTGACATGTAAAGTTCTCAGATCCATAGTTCCCATATTTTAAACTTCCATAGCTTAGCGAAAACTGAACCGATTTTCAAGTTTGATGGCATTTTTTGCCCTGAAATATCGGTGAATTTTGCGGGAGCTTTCCAGTAGTACATATTCCAAATATGGAGCGCTTAGCTCAAAAACTGAGGATTTTTAAGGCGGGACATACTATTTATTATATTGAGTTATTTAAATTATTTTTTTTAACGCAGTCACCTACAATAAAAGGACTGTACAACAAAATGAAATATTGCAAATAAGTTTATATTGTTATTCAACTTATTTGCTGCCACAATTGGCAGATGAGCTGAGATGGATTCACGCATCGAATGTTGCCTCCGGTCATGATTCCAACTGTTGTCTCTGGGTGTTAGTGCACATTAGCATAAGATTCTTAATTGCTCATCAAGGTGTTGGATAAATATGCCACCGAGCGATACGACAATTGAGATTTGGACCCTTGCGCAATCCAAAGGCTGCTGCAAAAATAAGAAGAAAAAAAAAAAATAAATAAATAAAAAAAAAGGGCCAATCCCTCGAGCCGCCCGAGCTCGAGCCCGAGCCCGAGTCCGACCTGCACGTAATGAGGGTCAAAACGCGTGTAAATGCAATGCAAATGTATGTTAAAGTGATTAGCAGCCTTCAAAGAGAGCCTTGACGCAACTTGACAGCCGGAGTTGGGCGCTCCAAATACACCAGAGGCTTCATCATTTGCCGACCCGAATCGCCCCTGCCACACCCACTGTGCGGCCGGGCTAAATCCCCGCACAGCAGCCGGCAATAAAAACAGAAACAGAAACAGTTACAGAAAGCAGCAACAAATAAAAAAGGCAGCAAGAAAATCATGACGGCAACTATTTGAACGGATGATGAACTTCCATTCGACACTTCATTGAAGTTGACAGATGTGGGCTGGTCCTGGGTCCTGTCGCACCCCCGACAACAACAGAGTGCGAGAGGGTGCGGGGGGAGGGGAGGGGTTGTCACGTGTGCTGCCGAGCATTGTGCGGCGGGATTTTTGTATTTATGCGAGAGCTGCGAAAGGAAACATTTACAAATGAAGTTGTAATCGGAAGTTGTTCGTTTGCGCCACCCCCCCCCCCTCCACCCTCCTGGCTGCTGCTCCCTGGCCACCCCCCATCCACAATAAATTGAGCGACAATTGTACAAATTGTCAAGGCGGAAACGCTGCCAGGGATAGTTGAGCAGCTCAACGGCGTCCAGCGTGCGGGCTGCGGGATTAGGTGACGGCCGGACGGAGAAAGGGGTGCCCGGTGCGGTGTCCGGGCTACCCGCTCCCAGCCGTACGTACATATGTTCACTTTGTGTGCTGCTCTCGCGCCTGATCCTTTTTTGGCCGCAAATATTTGTTTTTAATAGTCGGGCGCGAATTGTTTGCGAATGCAAATAGGATTTGGCCCCGTTTTCCCGTTTGACAGCCGAACGAGAAATAATAACACTTGTTTTCCCGCCGCCCCGGACTGTTTGTCCAACTGATTAGCCAGTTAGTTGCCCAATTTGACATATGTTGAGATTGCGCCGATTGCCCGCCCGGCATCCACGGAACGCTCTTAATATAGTTGTTGCCGCGGCGGCGGCTACCTGCAAGGGTCCAGGGACCCGAGAGGCGGGCCCTCGCCTGGAGTCGGTCTTATCTAAAAAATGGATCGTTTTGAAAACGCTCAAAATGTGATGTGGTGGCATTTTCAACTTGTCTGCGTCTCAATATTTTTACTTTCTTTATGGTGCGCAATAGTCGACGAACTGGTTCACAGTTGGTGGGGGCCCACAATTTCCGCCAAGCTCCGTGTGGATACCACGCTGGCTCTCCCTCTCTGCCTCTCTCAGCCTCGACGGCTGTTGTTGTAATCGTGTCGTGTCCATTTCGATTATCACCAAAGTGAGTAATTTAATACCAATTTGGCGGCCCCGGGCCGGCATAGAGTTGAGAGAGATATGCGCACTTCAAATGTCAAATGTGAGCAACAGATGCAACCGAGATCGCGTTGGGTACTCCCTGGGAACAGGGCAGCGGCAAGCGGAAAATCTTATCGACCATTGGGCATTTAACTGGAATTTCAGATAACCAGACAGCGAACCGACCTGGTAGCCAGACAGCTGCAGGACTGGCTTAGCCAGGTGATTACATTGAGCTAGTGGCTGTTCAGCTCTGACAATCTACATGACGCACTCGCCGATAAGCGGCCGCGGTGCCGCAAAAATGGGTGAGAATTGAGAGGATCGCCTGCAACTATAAATTCGCTTTATTTCCCCGAAAAAATGCCCATAAGCGCATTAAAATTAAGTGTTAGCTTACACAGGAAATCGCTTCGCTGAACATTAAGTTATGGAGCTGTAAGTGACCCAAGATGAATCTGAAATGACTCGAGCTCTGTTGTAGGCTTTACAGTCTTAGAGCCTTCCTCGGCGCTTCTCACGACTTCAAGTTCGCATTTAATACATTTATTTGCTTGTTTTTCTTTCTCTCTCTCTTTTCCTTTCCCATTTTTTCCCTCTCCCACTCTTCCTCATTCCCTCCAAATTGCTCACTTTTTTTTTTAAAGACGCCTTTCTATGCGATTTTCATCATTTCAAGTAAGGCTTTCTTCTCGAAGGATGTTAAACACATTCTACTTATTTTCACTCCCTCTCTCCTTTCTCCCCCTCTTCCTCATTCCCTCTAAATTGCTCACTCCTTTTTTTTTAAAAGACGCCTTTCTATGCGATTTTCATAATTTCAAGTAAGGCTTTCTTCTCGAAGGATGTTAAACATATTCTACTTATTTTCACCATGCAGTTTTACAAGTTTCATCATTTTCGTATCGCGTGCAGTAGAATATGCGCCTTTTAAGTGGTCATAAAATAAAAAATAAAAATACCAAAAAAAATATTATAATATCATGCGCCATGGTGCCATTGGGAAGAAGATCAAAACGTCGTTTTTGGCTGTTAGTGATGAATACATTTCCCACGTTTCCAGCAGCGACGGCAGCACCAGAGATTTTAGTTTTAATTTATTCAGAAGAAATCTGACTGCAGTCATCGAACGGGAAACCGAAAAACCTGCCGGCCAACTGATAGAGGCAACGACTACGGCTACGACTGGGCATCTGGCCCTGGACTGGCATCGGGTTACATTCTTTTGTCGGAAATTTATGGCTGTACGAGGCGAAGCTGTCGGCCTACTACTGTGGAAGCAAATGGAATCGGTGGAAACGGTGGAAAATGCCCGCGTGTTTAGCAGCATTTAATGGCTCATTTCGGGTTGATTTCTTTTGCTTGCCATATGGGCCGAGATACTGTGAGCCAAGCTGTGAACAGCCAGTGAAAAGATCTTCGATTTTTGGACTTCCCAGCTTTTCATATCATGTCTGTATTGTATGTATGTGTGTGTGTGTGTGTGTCGACAAGTTGGGGGCCGCCTTTTAGCGGAAAAGCTGTAAAACTTGTTGAAATGCTTGTAAGCATCGTAAAATGTGCACAGTGAAGAGTCTATTACAATGATGCCATATCGCTGATAACAGCCCGCGACCTGGAGCAGGAGTCGGAGTCGGAGTCGGAGTCGGTGCCGGACCTGGAGTTCGGAGTCTCTTTAACGGCTTTCGAAAGGTGCCGTCTATTGGTTAGCCCAGAGACGCCACTTGGGGCTGGAAAATTGAAATGCAGAGTGGCCATAAAATTGGCAAATGGCTCCAAGCGCCACATTGTTGCCGGCCTGTTCTGATTTGCGGACCCTCGGCCGGCGCGGGTGCCAAATTGGCAACGCCGCTCGTAAAACCGAGAATTATTGGGCAGCTTTTTGTTCAGTCGACGCGAGGCTAAGTGTTATTGGTAATTGCTGAAAACAGGTGGCGAAATGCGAAAAAGTTGCACTCAAGAACCAGGTCTTCTCTTCAAAGTTAAAAAAAAATAGAAAAAGAAAATAATACAAATAATAAATAACAAGAAAAAAAATAAAAAGTTTCCTAATTTGTATTTTTCATAACAAGCTTATATTATATATTTTGATATAAGCAAATTTCTTTATGCATATAGATTTTCATATATATATATCAGTGTATATAAAATGTATAATCAGCAACTGCGCAGATTAACATTTTTTAACTATATGAATATAATTAGAAATTCATACAAAAATATTATTATTGAGTTGTAAAAAATTTAAAAAATTGCTTAATTTGTGTTTTTGATAACAAGCTGCTTTTGAATATATCAAGTGAATTTCATTAAATACAGGCATAAACTTTAATGCCTAATGAAATCGCAAAATAAATAATTATTGACTCTAATTATCTTAGATAATCTCGAGATGCTTAAAAATTTCATTTTTCTAATATATACGCCCATAAAAAGAGTATATGAATATGTCAAAGTAAATTGAATTTATGCACTAATGGATGCCGTTGCGTTTATCGCATAGTCGTGAAGTCCCCCTCGCCCCCCCCCCACCACCCCCCTCCCCCATTTCCCCTCTGCAGTCGCACAAACCCATTTGAGTAGCTCGAGAAAAAAGGCGGCGTTATCAAAATTCATAAGCGATTAAACATTTAAAAGCCCATAAGAGATTTTCATAAAAAAACGATTTAACTTTGTTGCGGCGCTGGCAGACGATCGGCTTTGTCTCGCATTCGTATATGCGTATATAAAATTAATAATACTATATGTATGAATATATGCATATGGTAAAATTTTGTGTAAAACAATAAAGCACAATAGAATATGGATTTTTTTTTTAAACGCAAAAGCCACAAAATGATAATTGTATTTGTGAAAGACGATGAAGGGAAATTATGAGCGCGAACGAAGTTTAAACAGCGACAATTAATCAAACACGGGCTGGGATCGCGTACAAGGGGCAGACTATGATAACTCTATTATGCGTGGCCACAACAACAGCAGCAAGGTGAGGTGTGTGCGTGTGTGTGTGTGTGAGACTTCATTTTAGTAGCTGCGATTTACAAGCGTTTATCATTTTGGCCGCGCTCAGCTTCAGTTCAGTTGCTTAGATAAATGCGATTAGAATTTCTCTTTTGTGTGCAGTGTGCGCTCCGGATAATTTATTTGAATTCTGTGATCTGTCAACAGGTTACCTGAGCCGGCGACTTCCCCCTCCCCCCCCTGCCTCTCTCGCTCTCGAAAAAAAGGGTTGTTTATCTGGCCAACGTCATCGGCGGGGCATAAATTAACTTGTTATGCGGCCCATGGGAAAAATCTATTGATGCCTATCTGGCTGCAACTCTTTTATCTTTTATCTATAATCGTGGACTTACGGCTATTGTAGCCGACCACAATCCGGGCCCAAACACAGCGCGTCTAGTAAATGTATATATGTATATCTATATGTATATGTATATGTATGTATGTTTAGGTGTGCGTGGGGGGGGTGGGGATGTGGTTGTAGTAGCGTCGTAATTACCGGATTAAGGACACGTGCCGTTGACTTCCTATTGACTTCGCCCCTGCTCTCCGCACTTGGCACGGCTTTTGGCGATGTGTTCGTCCTTTTGTTTGCATCCATAAGCCGCGTGCGAGGCCAGCGAAGTTTCTCTTGATTTAATCATAACTATGCGCCTGAGATAGGGCCCCCAAATCAAAATACAATTTGTTGTCGCGTTCGCATTAAAAATCAATCAGACGAAATTAACAAGTTAACAATGAGCGACGAATTCAACGCCGCCGCCGCCCACCCTCCTCCTCCCCCCCACCCCAAAAACCGGATTCATAATAAATAAAATACACGCCCGATATTGTGGGAAGCACCCCGAGCGACGAATCGAACTGGAACTGAACCCAAACCGAAACTGGACGAACGCCCGCTCATTGTGTAATTATGTGACAATGCGAATCTATTCCATTGCTTTTCGCGCGCCCGTCAGAAGTCAACGAGCGCGCACACAGATCGCCCGAGGACACTTCAAATAGTAAAAACGTCGCCGGTTTAGTCTCATTTTGCCCGTACCTGGCAGCTCGGCAGGGTATCTTCTGGGGTGTACGCAAGTTAATAGCATACAAAATGGTTAGCATTGAAAAAAAAAACGTTAGGGTAAGTTGTAATAAGTCATAAAATTAACTAGAGAAGGGTAGGGGTATTACTTGCAGTCAGTCAAGTTATCGATAAACATCAGAAAACGGGTATTACCTAGTCCAGTTAATTCCCGGCCAAGTTATCGATACATCAAAGAGAACCGTAAGGATATTACTTTATAGTATACTATGGATATTTAGCATAGCTTGGTTGTATTATCGGTTTATGTAATCGATATACACCTAAATACGCTATTTATCGATATCGAGTTATCGATATACACCTTACGAAAATTACACAGACAAGTTATCGATACACTATCTAGATATATACAAGTAGAAGAAGGATACGGGTATTATCTAGTCAAATTATTGATATACAGGAGAATCGATACACAGCAGAACACGGTACGGGTATTACCCAGTCGGGTTATCGATACACCAATTGGCGAACGCTTTATATTCGTGTGGGACAACAGGCGAGCCTAGTGAAAACACAAGACTTTGGCACTGGTTATGCATATGGCCCCGAGGCACCCGTCGTATTTTATTTCCTTTTGTTTCTGTTTTTGTTGTGCTCCCATAAACAATATGGATTTCACGCCTAGTCCGCTTGTGGGCTCATCAATTTGTCGCTGCTCTAGTTTTATGGCTGCTTTAAAAAAGACAAAAAAAAAAAAAAACAGAAGAAGAAAAAAACAAAAAACAACTCAGTCCATCCAGCGTCTAGACATTAAGAGCAGCTTGAAAATAGTATATTTCAAGACCAAACAAGCCCCGAAAAAACAGAGTCACTAAAAACCAATAGATAAAGCTTATGGACTGCCAATAAAATCTATAATTTGAGTGGAGCGATAAGAGTTTATACACCTGAATCACATAAAATAGCTTTATTCTTTGGAATTTCATTTTTTAATTGATTTACCAGACGAAATCAAATAGTTTTTTAATTGATTTTCAATGCGAGAACGGCTTGCGGTTGTGGGGGATGCGGCGAAGAAAACTAGCTGAGCGCATTTCACAAATATTTCTTTCTTTCTATTTTTGTTTGTGTTGGACATAAAAAGTGGAGCTCAACAAATTTTATGCGTCTTTAATGTGCTGGAAAATAATGGCGGCGCTCAACCAACAAATTCCTATGGCAAAGAGCCCCCCAAACAATTTATGCATGAAATAATTATGTTCGAGAGCATTTGGAGAAAAACAAGTCATAAAAACCGACCAAAGTGTCAAGCGGTTTTAAGTGGTTGGACCTAGGCTTAAAGTTATGTAAAATATAGCACGTTCCACAAATGAGATTTTTGTTTTTTTGTTTTTTTTTTTTTTTTTTTTTGGGGGGCATAGTACCGCTTACCGGCGGCAAAAAAAAAAATATTAATGAAATTTGTGATAAATAAAAAAAAGTTTATAATGTGAGGATCGCTTATATAAATTGCCTGTCTATATATTTAGAAAGTAGATTTACGTAGAATATTTCAAGTCAATCGTTGAAGGAGTATAAGCAAATGAGAATCGACATTACATATTGGTTAAAAATTGGCCATAAATAAAAGCTTACATTTAGTTATTTACAAGCAACATTTTTCTTTTGCCTAATATTTGGTTGGTAATATATTTGCCAAATAATCCATGATTGGTTTTAAATTAGATTGACACCTTATTTTTTTAAGATTTTGTAATATATAGTATTTTAAATTAAATGATTTCCTACGGTCAATTAAAAAAGATTATTTTAAATTCTATATTCAATAGAAAAAAATAAATTTTTTTCAATTAGACTCCATTTTTAGATTCAACTGATATTAATAGATATATGAACATATAACATTCTTGTTACAAAAAAATCAAATTTAAAAAATTATATTTAATGTATCTCATATTTACAACTGGTTTATAGTTCAACAGTAATTATCCATAAAATAGGAAAATATAATTTTTAAACAAAGGTTTTTTGGGACTACTAGATAATAATAGGCCAAGCCAAACTGAATCCTTTTTGAGCACAATAATAAATTTATTTAGCTGTTACCACTAATCAAATAACCAAAAAGATGAATCCTCTGGACGCTCATATTCTGCTTTTCAGATCCTGCAGCAACTTCGGTTTTGCTCGGATCCTCATTTCGATTAAAATCTCAGATCTGTCTCTCTTTGTCATTTCTCTGTCTCTCTCTCTTTCATGTGTGAAGCTGAATGTCCATGAAATTTTTAATCTAGATTTTTCCTAATCGAGTGAAAGGGAAGAAGAGCAGCCGAAAATTGAAAATGATCAATTTAACTTAAAGACAAGATATGTTTATAGATTCAATATTCTGCAGTGTGAGTTGCAAGGAAATCTGCGATCTCACTCGATCCTCACAACTGGATATACTCTCTCTCTCTCACTCTCTCTCTCTCTCTCTCTCTCTACTTACTCTCTCATAAAACTCAGCCAATTTGCCAAATTCAACATAAGATTGCTAAGCTATTAAACTAAACTGTTTTAGACAGGTCTGAAATAAATTGTTGAAATATTTTTGCTTTAGCTTTTGAGCGCCTACAAGAGAAGCTCTTTTATGTGGGGGTTGCTGTTGTTGTTGTTGTTGTTGCCGTTGACTTTTGTTTCTGTCCATTTTGTGCCAGCTTTTATCTAGACATGTGTGTGGGTGTGCGTGTGTGTGTGTTTGTTTCACTTTGTGTTACACCAAAAATGCGCCGCAAAGCCAAACGAGAGCAGTTGCAAGCGCCAATGCAAAGTGCAGCAGCAGCAGCAGCAGCAGCAGCAGCAACAGCAACAACAACAGCAACAACAGCAACAACTGCAACAACTGCAGCCATTGCACTTTGCATAATGTGTGTGTGTGTGTGCGCGTGTGTGTTGGCTCTGTGGTGTGCAGCCATTTTGCGCCTGTATTTAACGCCGTATCCGTGCGTGTGTGTGTGTGTGTGTGTTTGTATATCATTACTTATCAGATACTTATTATGAGCACACGATATCGTATATTTTGGCATGCGTGTGTCTGTTGCCCTGTGTGCGTGCGTGTGCGTGTGTGTGTGTCCGTGTGTGTGTGTCACATCTGTGTGTTTGGTAAATATGCAAATGAGCCTGTTTGTTGCCACTACTGTTTGCCATTGTTGTTGCTGTTGCTGTTGCTGTCGTGCGTTGATTATTGTTGTTATCGTTGCCGGGCTGCTGTCGGTGTTTTTGTAGTTGTTATTGTCGGCACCGCCAACGACAAGCCAGCAAACATTTGATTATGATACGAAATCGATATAATTTAAGCGATGCCAAACCAGAGAAACGGATGCGCACAGTTTGCCAGGCAGCCCCCTTTCCCCCCCCCCACGCCTCTGTTGACTATTCAAACGCAGAGAGAAAAGAAAAAGAAGAAAAAAGAAAAAAACAGCAGCAACTGTTGGCCAAAGTCAACAGCAGCTTTGCTACCTTTTGGCTTTTATGAGGCGCTGCTGTTGCCCCCATTCATCATCCTCCGCCCATCTGCAGTTGCGGCGGCTTCCGCACACATCGCGTGTTGAGAGCGGCGCACATTTTAACGCCTTTTTAAGTTTCGCCGCCAAACAAGTGCAATTCTCACCGCAACAACAGCACCGGCACCGGCTAGCAACAACAATTGCAGATACACGAAAACTAATTACAGATTCTAATCGCGTCATATTTTTTCCTTCAGTTAGCTGCGTTTCGTGCGCGCGTCCCATCAATATTTTTGCATGGCCCTTCTGCGCCCAGGCCAGCCCCAAAAACACACACACACATACAGGTGTACTACATACATATTTTACCTTCTTTTTATACCCTGTAGCCATTGAAAATGGCTAAAAAGAGTTTGTTGGTTTTGTGCCACAGCATGTTGCAGGCAAAACTCCAACCCCATAAAGTATATATAGCTTTGATGCTTAACTTTTCGACTATAGATTCTCTTAAGGAATAAAAATCAATTTAGGAATAGTTTATTAAATTCTCGTAAAGCAGATCAGAATATATATTCGGGATTTTGGATACCTTCCCCCTCTCGCCCCCAATATCAAAAGATTCCTTGCGATCATGCTTTTAGTTTAGAAGTTTCAGGGTATTCCCCAGTCGAGCACACCCGACTAGAGCCCCCTCGCCTTTTTTTTTGTCGTTCGTTTGGGCTGTTAGCATTTCTTTAGCCGTTCGCTATTTGTTATTATTATTATTTATGTGAGTTTTTTGTGCTGCTTTGTTGACTAGTGCAACGGAAATGGCTGTGGACGCGGAAGTGAATTGTTAGGCGCCTTCGACTGGGCGCAAGATGAATGGGGCTCCAGCTTGGAGTGGGGCCAAGTGGCAGAGGCTGCACGGGAGAAGTGCGAACTTATCGCTCAAGCTGTTGGCATTTCAAGAAGCCACTGCGAGGGCTTAGTTCCATTGGAGTTATTCAGCGCCAAGTATTGTTACAGCTAAAGAGCCGAGAAATAACTTGGCAAGCCGGAAGCATTGCAGGAAAAAGTGACTAAATCAAAGGGATTGAAACTATGTCTGACATGGCATTTGGAAGGAACTCCGCTTTTGACAAACTACAACAAATACTTGAGCTGGCATTTGAAAGGAACTCTGCTTTTGACAAGCTACAAAAATACTTGACATGGTATTCGAAAGGAACTTTCTATTTGGCACGAGTTGAAAAATCTTGAGAAATGATAATAGCACTGATTTCTGTTTGTTTAAGGAAAAATGTAAAAAATCTAGAGAAAAGCTAACATCATTTATTTTCTACTTGACTAAAGAAAAATCGAATAAATCGTGAATAATTATATTTATATTTATTTGCGAATCAGAAATTATAATTTTATTTGTTTTCTGCTTGATTTGGAAATAACCCCAAAAAAGAAACATGCGATATGATTTTAATATTTATTTTCCAATTGTTTTAAGAAAATCTAAAAATCTTTCAGAAATAAAAATAATTGATATATATATTATATATACTAGTACAGAAATTATTGTTAATTATACATACGAACAGCTCCATTAATTTTTGTATTTTTTTTTTTTATTTTTACTCCTTATTTTCTTAACAGATCTAATGGCACCTTATAAATTAAAACGTAAAAGTTCGCTTAAGCTAGCTTAGTATATTTTCCTATCTGCTTACTGTTTACGGCATAAGGCCCCTAATTTGAATTCCCTACTTTGTGGCAGCAGTATTGCAAATAAACCCTATAAGCAATATATAACAATAATAATAAAAATAATGCTGAATATATCTTATGAATACAATTTGAGGAAGTAAACTGAAGACTGTTTTGCCGGCGCTTAAATTCGTACTCGAATTCTTAAGCGTACAGCTCGAAAAAATTGGTATCGCCTGCCGGCTAGCAGAATTCTACGAATTCCGGCACAGGCCAAAGTCGCTGCCGCAGCCGCAGTCGCCGTCGCAGCGAGAGGACGACGTCAAGCCGAACGAACGCCAGGCAAAAACTCATAACTCAAAACGGCAACAGCTGTTTTTTCTGAGCAGCAGCTGAAATGAACGGCACCGAACCACCCTGTACGGCACAGAAAACAACTCACTCACACTCACACACACACACACACACACACACACATGCACGCATGTGCACACAGCGAGAGTCAGGCAAGCGTGACGCGTGGCTGTCGCTTCGGCAACGCCCCCTTTTTTGAGTGACTTCGGCGCTCTTTCGTTCGCCAATTGAGTGGCTTTTTTGAGTGCGTTTGGCAGAGCGCAGACGCCGCGCATAAAAACAAGGCATTAAAACAAAACAAAAAACAAAAACAAAACTGGCGCACGTTGTTGGTCATAAAAAAAAAAGAAAGACAAAAACAAAAACAACAAAGACAGCAACAAGCGACGTTTCTTTTTTTATGGCTTTCAAAACAAAATGGCAACCATGAGCAGCAACAACAGCAACAAAAACAACGTCGCCAAAGCTAAAAAGCAAAATGTGTTGAGCTATGCGCCCGCTAGCTGTAAACGCTGCGTTGTCGACGCGAACTGACGCTGCCGACGTCGACGTCGTCGTCGACGTTGACGTTGACATCGCGAACGTTTGTTTAACTTTTCGCATTTTGATGTGCGACAGCTTCAACTTTTCAAGTGCCTGCGCGCCCACACACACATGCTCCCTCTTAAATAAGTGTGTGTGTGTGTGTGTGCTCACTACTCGAACATCCTGTCGGAGGCCGTAGAAAATATTTATGCAAGTCAAGCGCCGAGCATTTATGAACTGTCAAACATTCTCAACGCAATTCCAATGATTTTGATACTTTAACATTTTCGTAAAATGGCAGCCAAGTGGCGGGTGAGTGCAGACGGGCAGCGGGGCAGGCCACACACACACACACACACGCACACACACACACACACACAGATGCACGTGCCGAAACACAGACAGATGGACTCGCATTGGCGTCAAATTGGCGGTGTTAGTGCATATGTGGGTGTTTTCCATGTGGCGAGTGCTCGAGTGGAACTGTGGAGCTGGGCAAGGAGGGGAGCGCAGGCTCCAGGGTTCAACAGCAGCAGCAGCAGCAGCAGCAGGAAAATGTTGCCCATTTCCCGCCTTGTGTGGCATAAATGTTGCACGCGGCGTATGAGCAATTTTCAAGTTGTTGCGAGCCTTAAATTGACATAGTAAAGAGTTTTGAGGCAACTTTAAAATGGCGAATTGTGCAGGTGGCGCCAAGTGTCGGAGATATCGATTGGAAGCTCGACACGAACGGGAATTAAGTGAAATTGAAGAGGGGCGTGTTGCTAATGCTATGGAAAGGTAATTTCTATTAAGCTGAGCATAATTACGTGTCCTCTGCTTGAAATATATTCAAGCTATATAACTGTTCTTATGATTATTTAAATAGTTAAATAGTACTATTTAGGTGCTGAAGAACATTTGATAATGACATTTGATTTGACATAATTTCCGCCCAAAATTATGTTTTTTAAATTTGAATGCAGAATTGAAATCCAGACCAAATCATGGACAAAACTCTTCGATTATGGTATAATTTTTTGAGCATAAATTTTGACATAAATCTCGATAAAAAATGATGTATTCAGGACCATGAACAAGAAGTATATCCACATTGAAATCAGTTCAGTTTTTTGCATAGTTATGGCCACTAAAAGTTCGAACGATGAATTTCGACCAAAAACTATGTTTTTAATTTTGAATGCAGAATTGATCCGCAGGACAAACCATAAACAAAAAGCCAATGCTTTTTAAAATCGGTTCAGTTTTAGTAAAGTTATGTCCGTAATTATTTGTGGAGAGAAATTGCAAATTAATTTTTAACAAAATTGTATTTCTCAATTGGAATGCAAAATGAATCCGCAGGACAAACCATAAAAAAAGACCATTCGCATAAAGTTTGGTTCCGTTTTGGCTCAATTATGGCAGTGGCAAGTTTTAATCCATCAATATTGCATTTATTTAGTAGAAGTAACATATTTGTGATACAAATTTATAACATATATTGTGGCCAAAACCAAAAAAAAACAAAAAGTTTAACTGTTTGAAAACCGATTCAGTTTTGGCAAAGTTCGGAACTTTGTTTGGGATTATTTGGGAGAGCGAATTAGCTTTGGCGCTGTTTTCAGAAATATAACAATTATGAAAAGAGAGTTAAACGAGCAATAAAGCGCTTCCAATCGATTTTCCCTTAATTTTCCCACCACATAAATTCGTGGAAATACGCGCGCATAGTTGATTCAATTCCCAGGTCCTTCGAGACAATGCCGAAATCAGAGCCGTAATCAGAGGCGCTACACTTGATCGTGCCGCGGACAGTGCCACTGGCAGTCTATAAAGACCCACGAAGGGCAAACATGATGAAGTCGTAAAGCCAATATGCGACTTCATTAGAACTAAACCGAGTTCAAAGGTGAGAATGGCCAAGTCAAACAGAGTTTTTGGTAACAAAGCGCCAAGTCCAAAGGTAGCGCCGCCTTCGGCCTCGGCCTCGGCCCAGGCGCTAAGTGCCAGGTGTGAAAATGGTCAAAGATTTCCATGAAAGCGCCCCGCACTCCCCCCTGCCCCTGCCTTTAATTGTATTTGTAATTTTCATGCATTTTACGACGCTTTGAACAATTTGGCGTCAACTTTTAAATCAAATATGGCGCCGCTTGCAGTCGACTGGAGAATAAAGAAAAAAAGTTGCTTAACATATTTTTTTCTTTCATTTTTTTCGACGGGGGGAGCCAGAAACAAAAGCCAGCCGTTGCTCATTTGCATGTGGGCGGGGCTGGCGTAGGGGGAACGAGCAGACCTGGTCCTGGGTTGTGCGGCAACACTAACAGGATATGGCAGTGAAGCACCAATAATCCTTTTAATAAATATGATATCGCAAAGGACCAAAAAAGCCACAGCGGCACCGGCGATGCCTTTCCAGCTTTTCCGTTTCCCCTCGCCGGCCCCCGCTGGCTGCTGTGTGTCGGCATCATTTGCATTTTATGCAAATTTCAGAGCACAGACGAACGTTCCAAAGGATACACAGCTCGCAGCAGCAGCAGCAGCAAGGACACTGCCGCAGATAGGAGGCAGTTGCCTCTGCTCGCCACAAAGCGAATATGTAAATGGAAAGTACTGATGTTTTTTAAAAGCTTCCAAAAAT
This sequence comes from Drosophila sordidula, assembly GCA_035047465.1. Lineage (NCBI taxonomy): Eukaryota > Metazoa > Arthropoda > Insecta > Diptera > Drosophilidae > Drosophila > Drosophila sordidula. The sequence goes on along the minus strand of JAWNPQ010000185.1, from coordinate 5,748,652 downwards.
AAACAACATAAAAATGCACAAAATACAAATGGAAATGGTAAAATTCACAAAATGCATATTTGCTCTTTGTTATAGACGATGTGGCAGCAGGGGTAAGAACGTTGGGTTATCCGATTCGAGATTCCTGAAAACAGGGCGACTTTCTGACAAAGTCTGATGTTTTCTCAGGAAGACATAAACTATATGTAAGTATATCATCTGTTGCTCTTTTAAACGATCCCAGAAGTAGTTAATAATCAACTGAGCTAAAATGCGATAAGTGTTTGTATACGGAATAATTAATCCAGCTCACTTTCAGTGCTTTAAATGAAATTCTTTTTAAACGTATATTAAGGCTGTTTTTAGTTCAACTGGTTCGGCTTGAGGTTTCATTTGTGGTAAAAAATTAAATGGGAATATCGGTTTCGAATCTTTAATATGATATATTAAACTTTATAACAAAGCTGCCAGTAAAACGCTTCAAAATGGCGTTCAAAGAGAAAGTGGAATACTTACTTAAGAGAAAGCATGCAATTACTTTATTTAAAGATTATGGAAACTTCAATAATTAAAACAATCGTAATAGTTACATATATTTATAGCACAAAGGTACATCAATACTTTTATTGTATTTATTTGATATATAATTTAATTGACATTAGGAAAATGCTTTAAATGTAGAGCGTTTAAGCGGATATATAAACCTAGATTTAAACCTTTGCTAATTTTTTTAAAGTAAGTATAAATTGAAGACATTTTCCTATTGGTAATTTTTGAACAAGTTTTGAAATGATTATGTAAAATTTTAGCTTTATAATTTTGTGAATGTTTTTCTTTTTAGATTTACGTCATTTCGTATTACGGCCAATATTTACGGCACGAGTTAAGGTCGTAAAACGAGGCATGGGTGTATAATATATAAAAATATAAATATATAAACATTTTGTGCAGACATTTCTAAAATAAAGAGAATGTAGAGCATTTGCGATTCGTTTTAAAGTGGAACTCTTGTTTGCTTTGTTTTTTACTTGTTTGTTGGAAAATATTGTCGAATATTTTCGACAGCATCACAAGTGCACACCCACACACCCACACACTCGCACACATATGCTAACGCAAACACACATGCTGAACGAGAAATAAGAGAAAAAGATGGCAACAACTTTATGCACATATTTACATGCAAATTGTTTGCCTTAAAATATGCACAAACTTTTCTTTTCTTTACTTTACTTTTGTGTTTTTTTTTTTTTTTGCACACATTTGGCAAATATGAAACGGAAATAAAAAATCAAAACTCGCCAAACTCCGAGAAGAGCTTGCAGTTTTCCTCTATATGTATGTGCATATATTTTCGAATAACCCCTATTTTGGGCCACCCTAAGCTAACGGCGGGGCGTGGCACTGGCACTTAAATAATTAGAAGCCACCCACAGCTGGAAACCACCTGCGAGCGTAACCGCAATCAAAGGCCATTGATCCTTTGGGCAACAAATTTTTTATCGCCTAATCATTAACAACAATTGCCGCAATTTGCCGCAATGATTATCAGAGATGCAAACAAATATGCAAAAATTGATAAAATTCATGAAAAACCGAAAGTGCAAAAGGGCGTAAACACTGAAAATAAAACTAAACCCTTTGCCCCCCCCCCTCCGCCCTCTCCAACCCCCCCGGTCCGAGCTAGGGGTTGGATGCGTGCTGAGGCCAGCCGCGCGTTAAATTCGATTTGTTAATTTACAAATCCGCAAAACTATTTGACTGAGGGGCGGCACGGGGGGGTGGGGCAGGTCTGTCTGCTTTGTGGCTGTGGTCGACTCCGGGTGGGCGTTGAATTTGTGCAGTTACAAGTTGTTATTATTTATGAGGCAAGTTCTCATGTTTCAATTGGCAGCGACAAAAATATATATAATTGTGATACATTTCACAATTCACAGTTATTTTTTGCCCAACAATAAAATCAATTGAAATGTTGGCAAACATGTCAAAATAAATTATAGACACACACATGTGTGTGCGTGTGTGGGTTGTTTACCAGCTGGGTGGTGTGCGTGCCACAGTTTGGGTGTTATGCAAGTGGCAACCACAGAAACCGAATTTTAATTTGCACGCTTGCAGCATTTGTTAGCCAAACTGGTTGAGGTGGCGACGGCATCCGAACCAACCCCGGGCCGAGCCGAACCCTCGCCAACCCCTCGGGATCTAAGCGGCTTACAAAGCGCTCAAACGCAGACAGGAAACGTTCGCGAACCCAAACCGGAGCCCGAGCCCGGGCCCGGGCCCAACCCCTCGCACGCCCACGAGAATTGCGCAACTTTTACGCCTATTTGCGGGCATAATTAAGTTAAGGCCCAACAAAAGAACAAGCACAAAGCGAATACACGGCCAAAAGGCAAAAGTCGAGAGGTGCACTTGAGAGCGGCATTACCAGGGCTTAATCTTTTTTTATTTCGCTGTTACTCTTCGCTGTCGTTCCATTTCCCACAGTTCCAGTTCCAGCCGGAGCCGTACAGTTACAGTTTCGGCACCTTGCGGTCCGACGGGCCGGGGCGCTGCAGCCCCGGGTGAGGTTAACCCATCATAAATCAACGGGGCACGAGAAAGATCATTAAAAGCGAATCTCGCTATCATAATAAAGAAATCACACGAGAAAACAAACCGAACGGAACGACTCTCAGTCTCGCTGGGCTCTTGGGGGCTCTTTATTTGATCGCTCAATCAAAATGATAAATGAAAATTAATATTTCTTAATATTGTTTACAAAGTGAGAATTATACACACGATCATTGCTTTGCATTCCAGCAACAACAATAACCCACAACTTGGACAACAACTACAAATGTAACCTAATGTGCAAAGCTTAGGCCGCATTTGGGTGTATCATTATGAGATTTGAAGAAAGCTGCAGCGCCAACTGATCGACACTGGGATACTCTAACAATCGGATAGTAAAGCGTTAGAAAGTAATTTTCTTATTAAATTTATATAAAACAATTATTATCTCGTTGTCATTCAATATATTGTAGAAGAAATATGAAATTTACAAATTTTAATCGCTTGAAATATTTTATATATATTCTAATAAGGCAATTAGACAATTATTTTTTTATTTTCAATAATAATAATAATAATAATAATTAATAATAATAATAATAAATATAATAATAATTATAATTAAGTAAACGTTTGGTAAAATGTTAAAAAATGTTAAAAAATTTTAATTCTTTATGCCAATTGTTTTAGGTAAATATTTTGCGTAATCTTAATAAACTATAAAAATTAATTCATTTACTACTGAAATGTGTATATCATTTACACAATTTAAGTTTTAAGTTTAGCGAATAAATTTATCTACATTTTTTTAAACAATTTCTTTCTAATAGTATATGCTTTTTGTTTTTAATTTTTTAATTTCTTAAATGGCATGTGTTCATTTCCTTTGCCATTAAATAATGTTAATTTAAAAATTTATTCTGAAATACATTTCTCTTGGCATTTTTGTAATAGGCAAAATATTTGAGGTTTCAAATTGGGAATATAACTACAGATCTAAAGTTAATTCGGTAATGACAAACTTAGCTAAATGCGGTTTATTCTGCTGGTAAGTGTACAATATCGAGGAGTATAATGAAAACTACATTTGCAGAAGCACACAGATATTTTGATGTGTGCCTGCGTACGGCTTTTATGGGAAAGGCGCTGCGGTCAATATTTCATTGCGTAGCCATTGTTTGATAAGAATTATTGCAACATATCAATCACGAGGTTAAGTGGATCTCGCGGAGCGGTCGTGAAATGTGACGGAGCATGCATCAAGCGACACGCAAGGGGCAGCAGGCCCAAAGCCACAAAATGAAAACATTAAAAACAACAGCCAAAAAATTTAACTAAACAACGTGAGCAGCAGCAGCAGCGGCAGCAGCAGCAACAACAACTGTGGCAACATTCATCAACATCAAAAACAAACAAAAAGGCGCGAGTCAAAGCCAGCAAACAAATAAACAGTGAAAGAGAAACGCAGAGAAAGGGACGCAAGACGCCCAAGTGCAAGTGCGAAAGAAAGAGAGCCGCGACCGCGGACCCGGACCCGGGCCAGTGCCCCAACCCCAACGCGAGCCCCAACCCCCGGCCAGGCCAGCAATTTATTGCGGCTAGTTGAGACGTCTCGAAGTTGGTTATGTCGGTTGGCCGGGCTTAGCTGATGGCTGCTGGTTGTTGCCTGTTGGCTGTTGGTTGTTGGCTGTTGGTTGTTGCTGGATGCCCCCGTTGACTTTGACGCCGCTTTTGGCGGTTGTCGCGGTTTCGGCTCTGAGTTATTGCCGCGCACTTTGGGCGATTAATTGACTTACGCGCAGGTTGCCAGCCAGCGCTGGGATCGGCTCGGGCTCTCTGGCCCAGAAGTCTATGGGGTTCCAATTAGGGCAAGGTCCCAGCTCTGCCTGCAGCTGCTGCAAGTGCGCGCCCCAAGAATCTCTGTGAAGCTAGATCTGATATAGATCTGAGCATAAATATGCTAAGAAAATTAGCTAAATAAATATGAATAGTTTTTGGCACGTTTTTTTAAAGGTTGATATTATTTTTTTCTTTAATGGTTAATAAATTTGTTTTAAATTTGAATACAAATTATATTCCAAGTATTTCTATAAGTAAGAGCAAAAGCAAACTTTGCCAAAATCCAGTTAACTTTTAAGCACAAAGTATCTAAATGCTAGACTTAAGATATATACTCAATCAAAGAAATGTTGTGCTTTTAAAAAAGTTGTATTTTTCTTTCAGGTATGCAAATACTTGTAAATATGATTTTGTGTATTTTTCTAGCCGTTAGCTTTTTAATTAAGCCCAGTTGTTGTTCACATTACTTATATATGTATATTTACATTTATATTTCAATTACATTTTCAACAGCTCAAAATTCCTCAATACTAAATATTAATACCATAATCAATTTGATAAGCTTTGTATTTTCAATTTCTTATTAAAAAGATTTTTTATATTTCATTTAAGCCTCTTATTCGTAGTCAATATGTCCTAAGAATTATTTTATTTTCAATTGAAAACAAATTGAAAATATTGTTTATATATTTTTTTGTATTCATTAGTACTATAAATAAAAAAAAAACTTGTCTTTATTAATTTTGTATAAAAACTTTTTTGTTAAAAAATCTATGCACATATACTTCTTTTCCTGAGATATTATATTTCATATTATTACATGTTCATATTTAATTGAATCCTTTTATTCTTATGTAAAGAATTTATTCTTATGAAAGATTCAAATTTAATTTAAGAATATTCATGGAATGTAGGAAGAAAACAGTAAGAACTCTATTCTTGTTATACTAGGTTTAAGTGGGGCTTAAAAATGTAATAGGTACACAAATTGCCTGAAATTGCCTTAAGACTGAATCGTAAACTGCGTTACCTCCGCCGAAGCAGAAGCTACCCCAGCCTCAAATGGTGTTCAGAGCCAAACCAATTCTGGACTGCAGCCACCCCAAATGTGGCCCAGTGTTGAGTCAGCACTCAACTGCGAGAGCCTTTAAGCAAATTAGCAGCAATGCCGCAAAAGTGTTGCTACTCTCGATCCGTATCCGAATCCAAATCCGACTCCGACTCCGACTGCGACTCCGCTCACGCTTGGACGCAGCGGTGTTCGCCTAATCGTGGCACGTGCCTCGACATACATAATCACAGGGCTGACAACAAATAAAAATAAATACACAAATAAAGAAGCGGAGAACGGCAAAAGGGTCGCCGTCGTTGCACAGTAAAAAAAGGGCAGCCACATGCGAATGCGGCACATAAAGATAATCCAATCTTATGCTGCTAATTTTACAGAGCATCAACTGGAATAGAAGCGCAAAATAAAATCAAATCTGCAGTGTGCGTGTGTGTGTGTGTGTGTGTGTGGACGAGCGTGTGGCCATGTGGTTAGGGCACAACTCAGAATTGGGCTTGGGTCTCAGTTTGAGGCTTGGGTTTGAACTGGAACTCAAAAACCGCTGTGAAACTTTGGCCCGAACAAATAAATTCGATTATGCGAGCAGTCGCCAACCCCCACTGGCAGGGGGCGTGTGCTCTTGGACTCGGGGCTGCCGCCACAGGGTGGCGCCATTGTGTTTTTATTTGCGAGCAAAAGTTGCCCCCACCCTCCCCTCCCTTCGCTGCCCTTCCCCGCCCGCCCTTTCTGCGCACAAAGCTGGCTAATTCTAATTCGTTTATTAAGTTCGCTTTGCATAGTTGAGGAGCGCTGGCGTAAAATATGAAAATTCAATAAGCTGCAACACCGCCGCGCAGCTGCCACTTGCCACTTGCCGCTTAATTGTGCGTCCACGCACCTGTTGGGGTGGCGGCGCCGCCAGCACGTGCAACAGCCAAAGGTGGCAGCGACGCCGACGCCGACGCACGCACGAGCTGCATTCGCAAGTGGGCGTGCATAATTTATGCTAATTTGCCTGAGAAAGCCGGCAACACAACTCGGCTGCAACAACTACAAGTGCACACAGCGCTGGAACACTGAATAGGGCCGGCATGCGCCGCGAGCCCTGTTATTAGCAATAGTGTGACAACTGATAACGGTACTTCATCTTCTTTTCACACTCGCTCACACAGTGAAAGGAGTATATTGGGTTTGTGCACTTGAGCCGCGAAACTTTCGATATAAACCTGTACTTATCTGCTTCAGAGAAAGTTTTAAGATATAAAGCGATAACAGGTGAATATTTCCCAAATTTACAAAATATACAAATTTACATTTTTCTAAAATAGCAGTCTGCAGAAAAAAAATAAATTTCTTAATTTTGAGTCTACCTCAGGAAATAACCTCACCCTCGGGAAATAACATCTAAATAAATCGTCTTAAATTGCGAGTCCTTAAATTTAGTATTATATACTAGTTTAAATTTGTTAAGTAAATAAATGAGTCTCTTATTTCTATTTAAATTTTTTTTTTTAAACCTAAAATGATTGCCTTTTAACCAAAATCAATATCACAGAAGAACATTTGAAGGTTTCGAAAAATACTTGCCGTTTCTATTATATTTGCCATTACTGTATCCAAGCACGCATATGCACATACTTCTATACACATGTGTGTGAGTGTGCGTGCACTTGCAGCCAAGTCAGCCAGCTAATGAGCATTAACGGCATCATGAAATAAATATGAAATGCAAATGCTGCAGTCCAAAGATGTTGTAAAAAATATCAAAATATGAATAAAGCAAGCTTTTCCAGCGGGCAACTATTATGCAAGTGAAATTTGTTAGTAGTACTTATACAAATTATTATTCACTTTGTATGTTAAGCCTTTAAAAAATGAGCTTAAGCTTTTGCGCACATTAACTTTGAACCCAATTTTACAGCCAGGTGGGAAATGTATCTGTCGGCTGAGACTTCTTTGATTTAAAAAGCAAAAATTATCTTAGAAAAGGCAATATAAATCTTTGTTTAATAAATCGAAAAACTATACTAATTTACAACAATAAGCCCATTCTTAAGTAATATTCAGAAGATAGAGAAGATCTATTCAAAATATATGGGAAATTTTATTAAATTAATTTTTTAATTTATTATAATGTTTATATATGCATCTAGACACTCTACAGAAATGAAGAATCTTTAAGAATATTAGAAGAATCTTAGAATAATAATTATTGTAATATATAATTATTGTATTTATTATTATAATATAAAATTATCAGAAATTCTTTAAGGATTAGGTAGTAAAAAAAAATAATCTTGAGCCAACAGTTACTCTTTGATTTATTTGCTAAATAACTATTTATTTTTATTAAAGAAAAATTTCGAAAATTTAAAAAAAATATGTCTAAATAGACAAATATTAGGGTAACATTTTATGGATATATTAAAAATATTTCTTGCACAACTTATAGGCCAACTTCTAGGGTCAAAGTTGCCACCTTCCACCTGTGAACTTTGCCCTCCTCTTTTTGTACCCTTCCTCAACCGTCGCATAGTTACAGGGCAGAACTAACGGGGCTTCACGCTTCATGCTCTGTCTCTTTCTCTGTCGCTTTCAGGCCAATTGGCAACGACATCGTCATTATTAGTCCATATGTGGCTGGTGGACAATCAACCCAAAGTGATTAAAGTTAATTTTTAGGTGTTTTGTTTTTCGTATTTTTTGTACTTCTCGGGCAATTAAAAGATCATTGTGCGGGTCGCGCACTTCATTAAATGTCAATTTGTTGACGTTCATTGACGACCCTAATAACTTCATTAGGTGTCGCGAGGTTCCATAACGAAAAAAAAAGGGTTGAGACATTCTTCGGTTTTTCCAAAAATAAAGTGTTTTCAAGTAGAGGAGGCGAATTTGTTTAATAGCCCGCATAGGAGTAAGCCCGTAGAAACTTGATGCTCAAGTTAAGAATTGGGACCGGGGCAATCTATGGACCCAACTTTGTCATCATCTTCTTGGCCACGTGAAATTGCAGTTGTGGAAATTTCTCAACTTGCCGCACAAAGTTGCTGCTGATTTTTATGAATATTTCCGGTTGGCAGCAACACGAATTTTCCATTTTCCATTTGCCTCCATTTTTTTTTTCTTTTTTTTTTTGGCATTATGCACACTGCAGTGATTTCACAAAAGATACGAGATACAGATACACACAGCCATAAAAAAAAATGGATATATATATCTACATATATATGTAAAATGGAAGAGAAAGCATAAGCCCCAGAAGTACAGAGAAAACTTTGCTGCTTTGTAGAAAATTCATAAAACTTCCGCTTGGTCAGATTGGGGGCGCTCGTGGGCGTGGCCCTGTTGGGTCAGTTTGCACAGCTGGGGGGGGGGGGGGCGGGGGATGGCTGGCGTGGGCTGTGCAAACAACAAAATGGCGCATTTTAAAGCGCAAAGCCCCAAAGAAAAACGAAACTCAAGAGCTGAGCATGAAAATTTCCCATGCTAAGCAGCGCAGAAATTCTTTGCCTTCTACTTTGTGGAGAAGTTGGCGCCCGTCGCCATTTTTTTTCCTTGAGCTTGTTCGTTTTGTTTCTATGGCGTCTCTTTGGCACCGTTGGGGGTTGTGCGTGCGCCGCCCCATCGCCCCAACGCCCCCGCGGGGGGTTGCTGCGAGCAAAAATAAACAAAAATCAAAGTTGCAAATAAGAAGAAACTACAAAGTAAGTTAACATAAAAAGTTCGACGCCTTCGCCTTGTTTTTCCCAAGTTTGCCAAGGCGGGGGTGGCCGGGGAGTGCTTGAAATTGGGGATTCGGCATACTTAGCTACCCCCAAACCAGCGCCGGGACGCAGCAGCCGGCGAGGGGATTCACACAAAAGATTTTGTCGAGCACTTTTGGGCAACAAAAGCCGGAAACAGTCCGGGCAGGCGCAGGGGGGGGGGGAGGAATGGGGTGGCTGTGGCAGATTCAACGGCAACATCCTCTCAAGTGCTTCCTCACTCGTGCTGCGGCTGCGGCTCCTTCTCAGCATGCAGCCGGCGATGTGGCCGCGCAGCCAAGCGCAAGGACGACAACGACAGCGACTTGGCTGCCGCCTCCTTGGGCATGCTGATCACGTCTATTTATTGTGCACATAATATGGGCGCACAGCGCTCATCCTTGTCGCCGTCTCCGTACTTTTCGACTGCTCCTCCGGCTACGTGCGACGCATGCATCGCTGGACACGCTGCCGCTGCCGGCTCCCTCTGCGTTCCCTCTCCCTCCTTCTCTCTCTCTCTCTCTCTCTCTATCTACTCGCTTTTTTTTTGTGTGTGTGTGTGTGTGTGTGTGTGCTTTTTTTTATGTTCCTATTCCTGCACAGAAATTCAATTATCGTGAATGCGAATTTTTGCCCGATTCCGAATCCGATTCCGCTTCGCATGTTTTGTTTCAGCATCGAAGACTCGACGAACTTTCAGCGTATCAGCATTTTATTTGCTGTTGATTTATGCAATGTCCCCGCCGCCCACTCTCGCCACCCTCTGCACAAACGCGTCCCTTGGCGGCCCCACCCACCCCCCAGCCGAGAACGCCCATCGCCCGCTGTTCACTCAAACAATCGCTGGCGCTGCCAGCGCTGTTGAATATTTGCCAAGTATGCTGATTGAATTTTTTCCAGTTGACTAAATGATATCAAGGATATTTGCCAAAGCAGCGCCCTGAGCCGCCTCCTGGCCCGCGACGCTTTAAAGGTACGCCATCAGCTTCTCTCGTTTAGTCAAGTTTCGGTTACAGTTGCCGTGCACTTGATTAGATTGAGTTCAGTTGCGTTCAGTTGAATTGGGCTGGGCAGCAACCTGAATGCAGTTTCTTCGCAAGTGCGGATCGCCCTTCTATGCGATTTTCATGAATTCAAGTGGTGCCTGAATGAGTTTGGCATTATTTTTAGTAAATGTGTTTGTAATTAATTGTGGCCTTTATCTCTCACTCTATCGCTACTCTCTTTCTGATTTTTTATTTCTGCCTCTCTCTCCCTTTATTCTCTCGCTCTTTCAATATTCATTTTCCATACCTCTCTTTTACTGTCTGTCATTTTTTCTCTTTTTCCACTTTCTCTCTTTTCTCTATCTCTCTCTCTCTCTCTCTTTGTCTCTATCTTCTTTATTCTTTCAATCACTGTCTCTGTCCCCTTTTTCCTCTTAGTCTTTTTCTTTTTTATCTCTCTTTCTCTACTTCTCTCTTTGCTTTACTGTCTTTCTCTATCTCTTTCTATTTCTCTCTCCTATTATATCTACCTTTTGTCCCCCTTTTCTCTCTCTTTCTCCCATTAGCTCCCTCTCTCTCTCTCTTACTTTCTTTACTCTCTTGTCTCTCTCTCTCCCACTTCCTCTCTGTCTATCACTTTTCTTTCATTTTGCCTTTTTCTCTCTCCCACACAATAAACGCCCTTCTATGCGATTTTCATGAATTCAAGTGGTGCCTGAATGAGTTTGGCATTATTTTTAGTAAATGTGTTTGTAATTAATTGTGGCCTTTATCTCTCACTCTATCGCTACTCTCTTTCTGATTTTTTATTTCTGCCTCTCTCTCCCTTTATTCTCTCGCTCTTTCAATATTCATTTTCCATACCTCTCTTTTACTGTCTGTCATTTTTTCTCTTTTTCCACTTTCTCTCTTTTCTCTATCTCTCTCTCTCTCTCTTTGTCTCTATCTTCTTTATTCTTTCAATCACTGTCTCTGTCCCCTTTTTCCTCTTAGTCTTTTTCTTTTTTCCCACTCTTTCTCTACTTCTCTCTTTGCTTTACTGTCTTTCTCTATCTCTTTCTATTTCTCTCTCCTATTATATCTACCTTTTGTCCCCCTTTTCTCTCTCTTTCTCCCATTAGCTCCCTCTCTCTCTCTTACTTTCTTTACTCTCTTGTCTCTCTCTCTCTCTCCCACTTCCTCTCTGTCTATCACTTTTCTTTCATTTTGCCTTTTTCTCTCTCTCACACAATAAACGCCCTTCTATGTGATTTTCATGAATTCAAGTAGTGCCTGAATGAGTTTGGCATTATTTTTAGTAAGTGTGTTTGTAATTAATTGTGGCCTTTATCTCTCACTCTATCTCTACTCTCTTTCCGATTTTTTATTTTTGCCTTTCTCTCACTCTTTCTCTCTCGCTTTATTCTCTCTCTCTTTCTATATTCATTTTCCATATCTCTCTTTCTCTACTTCTATCTATCTCTCTCTCTTTCTATATCTCTCTCCTTTTCTCTCCCTTTTCTCTCTCTTTCTCCCATTAGCTCTCTCACTTTCTTTACTCTCGTGTCTCTCTCTCTCCCACTTCCTCTCTGTCTATCACTTTTCTTTCATTTTGTATTTTTCTCTCTCTCACACAATAAGCGCCTTTCCATGCGATTTTCAAAATTCAACTTAAGACTCTACGCTGTATTCCTGTCCAAACACCTTCGACTAAGGCAGGCAAGTACATACTCAGGGCTTTTCTCAGCAAGTTGAAAACATATTCCCTGCAATAACAAAGCTCCCGACTATTATAATTCGATTCTGCCTCTAGGTATAACCCAATTGGTATCAATATGCAAGCGTCGCCATCTCGACAATTGCGATATACGGCGTTTATGCCCACATTTGGAGACATCAATTAAAATGCAATTTGTTGCTCATTCACCCACAGGGCACATGTGGCAGCTGTGGCAAACAGCGAGCTGAGCACTATCCTGGCGTCGGCGATGATACGCCAAACGAGGAGCGGAGTCCAGAGTCCGATCCGCAAAGGCATAAATGCCACATGCAGTGCAGTATTATCAATTTCCAATATTTAGACAGGCAACTACTAATAAACACGTTTGTTCAACGCAAATACATGCGAGCATATCCTGGCTATAGCTGGGCTGGGGGTTGGGGGGGCGAGGGGGGGGGGCGTAATTAACACTTTGTGCCGTGGAGCAAATCGAGCGGGTTAAACTTTGGAGCACACAACTCGACTCGGGGCATCATCGAATGCAATAATTAATATGCCCAACGTGCTGCAGCTCCTGACACTGCTGGTCGTCCTGGTCGTCCTGGCCGTCCTGGCGTGGGCTGGTGGCAATCGTGGTTGGTTGGCGGGGTGCCATAAAAGGCGTTAAATTGACACAATTGAACACACCCTTGAGATTTGTGAGTGAACGCCGTTCGAGGGTTTTCACGTTGCCAGTTTGTTTGTTGTCGCTGTTGTTGTTGTTGTTGCTGTTGTTGCTGTTGTTGCTGTGCCTCGAGTGGGGGCGAGTGCGTTTAATCGGAAATGCTAACATCTTCATCATTGCGCATAATGGCGCCAACGTTGAAAAACTGCCAAGTGCCAAAAAGCAAAAACGCGCCCCCCCCCCTTCCCCCCCTTATCACCTTTGTCGCCCCCCCACAGACAAAATGTTCGATGTTGTTTGGCCCATGCAAATACGTATGTGTAACAATTGATATTTTGGGTAAATATGTGAAGCATCCACAACGTGACATGGTTAATGTCGGCCCTCACAATTCACACGCCTGCACTTGGCCCTAATTGGTGTCTGTGTGTGTGTGTCTGGAGCCCGGCTTGAGCGCACGTCGACGCAGTTGCTGCGGGCTGCAAGATATCGGGTATTCAAACAAAGGAGCACTTAGTAATCGAGATAATCTTGCTGCGTCTCAGGCATTTCGAACCGTTTTGGCCGTAAGAGCCTCTTTGGTAGTTCAAAAAATTCACTCAACTCATTTCAAATATAGGAATTTTAAAAAATCTGCTTTTTTGTCCATTTTTTGAGATCAGTAAAAAATTTTTAGAAATTTCTTTTTTTTCAAAATTTAAAATGTTTAAATTTTATTTTTTATTGCTTAGTATAAAATGCTAGCTCAAAGTTGATTCTGAGTTGTTTAATTTTGCATTGAAAAATCACAAAAATTTTACAATTTCATGCCTAAATTTAAATTTGCACAACCTAGCCAAAAATGAATCGATTTTCATGTTTGATACCATTTTGTTCGTGGCTTTAATTTAGATATATTATGCACTTAACATTATGAAAATTTGAATTTTAATTATAATTATTATTATTATTATTATATTAATAATTATTTGCTATTTCTGAAAAAAATTCTTTTTATAATTTAGAATCTTGAAAATTTTTTTTGGCATCAACTTTATTATAAAATGCCATATATTAACGGGTGCTTAGTTTTCGTCAAAAATTACAAAAATTATAATAATTATATAAATTTTCAGATCTCTGAATTTAAATACGCATAATTCTGGCGAAACTGAAACCGATTTTCATGCTTGATAAAAATCAAAGTAATGGTATACAGAGATAATAATAACAATATTAAAAACAAAAATAATCTTTAGCAGCGTTTATATAAATGTTGACGCTAGTTCCTAATTCACAACTTCCTAGCCAATTAACAGATTTAGCAAGATCGAGCAGCTTAAGCTATTTTGGGATACTCCGCTTTGCCCACTCGGGGTTATCTGGCTACCAAATCTGTTTCAATTTCTGCCTCTAAGCACGACTGTCAAAACAGGCAAACAAATTGTGCAAATAAGTCGAGAAAATGTTATTTATGCTCAGGCAATTTCAGTGATTAAATAACCCGGCCGAACGCGACTGCTAGAGAATCGAATTACAAATAGTTAAATGACATGAAAGTTGGAGCTGGAGTAGGAGTAGGAGTTGGAGTTGGAGCTGGAGCTGGAGCTGTCGTGTCAGGCAGCTCCGGCGCATATTAATGGCCCGGAGGTGTGCATGCCAATTGTCATGCGCTGAAATGCTTGTTAACAACAGCGATTGCTTTTGGATCGGCTCCCACTCGTCGAAGTGGTCAAGTTTTCTTTTCTTATAAATATTTTTTTATTTTTTTTTTTTATCATTTTTTTTTTTTTTTTTAATCAAAGCCTTGTGCTCTTAGCTGCTGCTGCTGCTGTTGCTGCAGCTCCTCCCCCGTGGCAATAACGCCACACATTTGTAATGTTGCTTCTGTTTCGGGCGCTTAAAGTGGCAAGAGCCGGCTGGCAAGAGCTGGGCCGCAAGTTAGCCGCGCTTAGAGCCGCATTTTACAAGTTACTTTAAGGCAATCAATTTGTGGCCAAGCAGCTGGCCGAGACGCGGGCAAAAACCAATCAAAAGAGCGTTGCGAACGCAAATTGAACGCCAAATGGCTGGAAGATGATATTTCAATACTTGCACCGAAACCGAAACCGAACCCGAAGCCGAAGCCGAGGCCATAAATTATGAACGGGGCGACGCCTGCGCGTAGTTGCTTACTTTTTTGCAGTTATGATTATCGCGCCGGGTTCCGGGGCCGCGTTCCGCGCACGGCGTACCTGAGAGCCGTGTGTGTGCAAACAAATGTAAAAAATTTTTAATTGACTTTTGGATTTGCGCCACCGCCAGTTGCACTTTTTATGGCCCCTCGCGTGCATCCAGCTTAAAAGTTAATAAAACACGCCCAATGATAACAAGCCGCAAACCACAACAACAGCGCATATTTTGCCCCTGAGGTCTTCATCATCCTCCACGCCACCATCATCATCATCATCATCATCATCATCATCATCATCATCATGGTCATCCTCATCATCGGGCTGCCGTTGGAAACATTGTGGGCATCATCCTCGCCAGCTCGTAGAAAAACAATCAATTAAGCGTGCAAGTAGCTGACACAGGAGGAGCGCCAGTTGCCAATGGCAATGCCAATGCCAACTGGCAACAGGCACGACTTTGACTCCGTCCCCCTCTCCCATTCCCCCTCCCCCTCTCCCTCTCCGACTTTGACTCTGATTCGCTTTCGCATTGCCCCTGTGGCCAGCTTCGGCTTCAACTGGCGTTTTATGGCCTGTTTTGGCAAAATTTATGTTACATTTTTATAGTTCAGTGTAAATTGACTTTTAAAATGTAAAATTTATCATAGCAAACGGCGCGTTGCGGTAGGAAGCGCTTTAATTGCTTTATTTTCGGATGTGCCGCCCCAAACAGCGATCTGGCAACGCTGCCCCAGAAGCTCGCGCCCCCCAAAAAGCTCCCGAGCGCAACAAACAAAAGCAACTCTGCGCGTTTTCCACGCACAAAGAACTACCCCCAACAGGATTTACTGTTCTTAAGGGTTAGCAAAATTCGGATACTCTACTTTTACATATTTTGAATATAAATCAATTGTCAATCCTATAGAATAAAGAGGTATCAAAAAAAAATGTGGATATCGAAACCTTTAATATGCTCCTCAAATAAATAAATAAATTTAATGCCATCAAACTTGAAAAATGGTTCAGTTTTGACCTAGTTATGGGCGTTTGAAATATGCGAGTTATGGACCCGAGAGCTTTACATGTCAAAATTTTTGTCAACTTTTGTATGAATTTTTACCAAAAGTTTGACCTCATCAGAATGCGTTTTAATGTTCTTTTTTATGATTATTGTGACAACCACAACCGATTAAAAATGTAAACTTGCATTTCCAAATTTTGAAGAACAAAAATTTTCGAAAATGAGTAAGGGGAGTACATGCGTTTTTCCAAAAAAATTTATTCTCAAAAATGCAAATATTTTAAATGTGGAATGAATGTAGTGGACAAGCCATGACCAAAATGCCATCAAACATGAAAATCGGATCAGTTTTGACAAAGTTATGGGAGTTTTAAATATGGGAGCTATGGATCCTGGGGGCTTACTTGTCAAAATTTTTGTCGATTTTGACATGATTTTTGACCAAAAATTTGACCCCCTCAGAATGAGTTTTAATGTTGTTTTTTATACTAATTGTGACCACCACAATCGATTAAAAATGTAAATTTGCATTTCTAAATTTTGAAAAAAAAAAATTTTCGAAAATGTGTAAGGGGGGAGTAAAGGATTTTTTTTGCAAAAAAATCAAAAAAAATTTATTTTCGGTCATGCATATTTTTTAAATACAGAATCAATCTAGAGGACAAAAGATGGCAAAAATGCTATCAAACATGAAAATCGGGTCAGTTTTGACTAAGTTATGGCAGTTTGAAATGTGGGAACTATGGATCCGAGAGACATATCAACATTTTTCTCAATTTGTATGCTAATAATTACCATTATTGATAAATGTAAGTATTAATTTAACTATTTTATTATTAGAAATTAGACATCCAAAGTATCATAGAATAATTTTGGTTGAAAAACTGAAACTTTTCCAGCCCACGAAAGGGTATCCACATGTGCATAGAAAACAAACATTCGAAAGCTCTTCACGCATCAAAACAGACATCGCGTCCGTGCGGACTGTTGTTTTCCGAGCAGCGCGAGCTTTCGCCCAGTTGATACGTGGGAGCCGCAAATGAAGCCCCAACCCCCGCCCTGAGC
Source organism: Drosophila sordidula (assembly GCA_035047465.1). Taxonomy (NCBI): domain Eukaryota; kingdom Metazoa; phylum Arthropoda; class Insecta; order Diptera; family Drosophilidae; genus Drosophila; species Drosophila sordidula. Next base: position 5,731,923 of record JAWNPQ010000185.1, on the reverse strand, counting down.
TTCATTGGCAATTGGATGACGAAACAGTCGCGAGTCGCAGGCAGCTAAAGAGCTAGCGGAAAAAATCCATAAATTGATTGCGCCGAATAAACACGGGAGCTTAGGAAAAACCCTGGAAAAATGCTGCTGCTGTCCACGGGCCGGACGGGCGGCAACTGGAGCTGTCGCCAACTGTGGGACATGCTAATCTCGCCGATATCGCCGCGCAATCTGCGCACGACGGCGCTCCTCACGAGCATCTACCAACTGGTGAGTAAGTGGGGGCCGCCCACGCTTACGTAAAAGGCGCGTCGCAGATATGCATTAGGTGGGGCGCAGCGCACGGACAGCCGGCACGCGGACGAGTCCGCAATCCGGACTGCCGCCAAAGTGCAGCCGCCAGCCCCAAATGACAAAAATTACGCACTGGATATGCAAAGCCATACCCCACTGGGCGCGTTGGGACCCGTCGAAGGCGGCAATGCAGCGCACGCCCCCGCCCCACGAGGGGCGTATGGACGGGCCAACGGCGCAATGCGTCTGCACTGGAGTTCCAGACAGGGGAACGTGCCGAGACGAGCACCCTTTTTGGCCGGCAGCGGCAAATGTTGCCTGTGGTTGTGCGCCCGGCGCTAGAACCGGTTGTGAATTATAAGCGCAAATGCCGAAAAAATGCGCAGGGCGCGTTGCAAGATCAGCATTTGTGCAGCTGGCCGCACCCGGAAGCTATCCGGCATCATCCCAGCCAGCTCTGAAACCCAAAATCATCTCTTTTCCCGTACAGCTCATAGCGCACTCGATTCTGTTCGTGGTGCTGCTCTGCCTCGCGCACGCGGAGCAGATGCGCCACCTGCTCGACCTGGACATAGTGGACCAGAAGGACAGCGGCTTCTACAACATGTCGCCGTTCCACAACGATATGCGCCTCAAGACGGCCGCCCAGCTGGCGGATGCGACCGAGAATGCGCTCTACGTCCTGGCGGGCATCAGCTCCGTTTACGCCCTGAGCGCCATCGCCCTGTTCTTCGGCGTGTTCAAGAATAAGCCCGGCCTGATCATACCCTGGCTGGTGATTGAGTTTCTGGGCGTGATCGCTGCTGCCGTCATCGTTTTCATGCTGAAGGACACCAAGTTGCCGATGATATTTGGCGGCGAGTGCGCGTATTGTGAGTACCGCTATGCTGAAGTGTTGAGGTTATGTTAGGTTTTAAGATCGTTCGGCATTTTCCGTAGTTATCATTTGCTATACGCTGGTCTGCATGGATGGAGTCAAGTGGTACGTGATGCACAGCTTCTATCAGAGTCTACGCACAATGAACAAATTGCGAGAGATCGCCACGGTGGCCATACCCTGTCCGGCCCCAGGGTCGGTGAGTACCGAAGATCCTGCGATCCTGCACCTGCCTGGCATATTGAACTAATTGTGTATTGTTTTTTGGTAGATCCCCTATCAGTTCCGTCGGGAGCACATGTATTTGGGCAGCAATGGCTACAAGCACATTTTGACCGAATCCCCGGACGGACAGTGTTAAAATGGCACCTACACTACACGACACGCTTTTGGCTACAAACGAAATAATCATATTCTCCCAAAACCTCCCCCACGCCATCGAACTTCCAGCATCAAAGTGTCTTAAATTATTTTTGGAATTTCATTTACATTTCGTTTATTTTGTTCTTATTTTTTTGACGTTTTTTGGAACGTGTGTGATATGGACAAACCACTATTTTAGATAGAGAATGCATCGAGAGAGGGTATATATAAAAGAGACATTATATTCTTATGGCAATATACACACATGCATAACATAACCCGAACACTAGCAATATGTATTAGTATGCTAGACACACACATACAACTATTTTCAATGTAGTGCTTACGATTTCCCTTACTCTTTAATCTAAATGTTTAGTAGCGTGAACAATTTCACTTAATTTAAATAAAGAACATTTAAAAAAACGGCTAAAAATTAAATATTGGATGTCACGAGCGGGGTTCGAACCTGCTATTTTTTATGTTTCGCAGTTGGTCTCTTTAAGCACTGCGCTACTGCAACGAGTGAGGCGGCGTTAGCCAAGTGTGCATGTTTTCCTGTATGCAAAAGCCCATCTTTATAGTGTATATAGTCATCTCTTTTACACGCATTGCTGCGTGGACTATGAGCATTTCCCATTGGCCAGCTGAATTTGGTCGTTAAATTCAAACGAGAATTTGCGACTTAATCCAAAAATGCAATAAATCAATACAAAGAATTGCTATTATTGCTGTTCCTTTAAATAAATTCCAAGAAATTAAGTTTTGTGTAATTTTTTATTTCAAAGTTGTAACTTTCGCCTTTTTGCTTGTGGCACAAATAACAAATAATATTTATTTAAAAAAGCGTTAACAAAATAGTGAGTGAGCGAAACGTTAAAATTTGGCCATCCCCTCAACCCTTTATAAATTTGATTTACTGCTATGACTATTCTAAACTATTGTGTCAACTTTCAGTGCATGTTTTGTTTGCTTTTCTTGTTTACGTTTGCGTTTACCTTGACCCATTTCAGCCCTTGCGGCCACGCCCAGATCGGGTAGCTGGTGTCGCCGTTGGCGTCCTTGTTGTTGCTGTTGTTGCCACCGTGGTGCCGGGGTTGCCCAGCAAGGTCATGTCGTTACCCAGACTATCCATCAATAAATCGACGACGGTTACATTCGAGCTGCCGTCGCCGTCGCCCTTGTCCGTGGGAATGCTGATCTGGAACTGCAGCAGCACCACCAAATAGGTGACCATTGTGGTGAGCAGGCCCTTGAACAGCGTTCGATTCACGTCAAAGAAGCCGCCGCAGTTGATATTCGACGGATTCATTTCGGTGGCGCGCAAAAACATATTTATCTCCGTCTGGGCGTCCGAGTTCATCCAATTGAGCTCGACCATCAGCAGCTTCTTCTGGAAATTCGTGCGCACGTTGACCGAGGCGTAGTGGGCCTCATCGCAGATGTAGAAGAGCAGCCCGATGTTCCAGAGCGCCGTTATGGTCAGGCCGATGTCCTTGATGCCGAATCCCTCCGACAGCTGCGACAACAGCCCATAAATGGACAGCGTAATGATGAAGAACAAGTAGAGGCTCATGAACACGAACGTATAGCACAGCGCATTGCCCGTGTCCCGGGTCAGCTTGCTGAGACGCAGCCAGAGGACCCGATAGTCGGCCACCATGGCGGCGGGCCCGATGTGCTTCAGCGCCTTCTGGAAGCGCTCGGCCAGAAGGTACGCCGTGGTGCTGATCGCCTCGCAGATGATGAACCACCAGGCGCCCAGCATGGCCGTCAAATTGTCGAGTATGCAGTAGGGCACCACTTGGTTGAGGTTCAGATCGGACATGGTTATGTGTATGATGACCACGGACAGCACCGAGAGTATGGGCAGGACGATGGCAATGTAGAGCGCCTTCTGGCGCAGATTCAGCGGCAAACTGTGGCCCGAGATCTGATAGTAGAGCACCTCAAAGTCGTCCCAGTCGTTGAACAAGCGCGCTATCTTTCTGGCCTCCCACCACAGTATGGGTATTATGATAATTGGCAGAATGTTGACCAGAAACAGATACGCAATCACGGCCTCCTCGAAGGGGCCGCTCAGCGAGCGCACGATGTGGATCCGATTGTTGGCCACATAGCTGACATAGCACTGGAGTAGGCGAATGACTAATCGGGAATTCCCTTAAACGACGGCAAAAAGAACTCACCGCCAGCAGAACAAAGAATACAACCGAATAGACAAAAGCCGCAGAAGTTAGAGAAAACTTGGCGCGAGCGGGACCTCGACGCACGATGGGCAGGACTCCGATGATCCGCAGAAACCAATTGACGGGCGCAATGTTGCGATAAAAAACGCTCTGGCGGAACAAAACAGCCGTTAATGGTATCCAATCAAGTGCGATGCCTAACTTACCGGCGTAAAATTTAGGTTCTGGGAGTCCACTGTGCTCACGGAACTGCGTTTTCCATCTTTGGTCGGCGGTTGGTAGCCACTGTCCAAGCGTTCAGCGAGTCCAATCGAATACTTGCGTACGCCATGTAGATAGGCCTGCGCGTTGCCGCTGTTAATGGGATTGGCGTTTAAAAATACCGTGTCCGGCTTTTTGCGTCTATAATAGCTGGCCATTGTACTTGAACTGTGAGTGTTTTCGACTCCTTGGCAGTGTCTTGGTCTCAGACATGGCCATTAAAAATACATTTAACGTCGCCCTCTATTTGTTTCGTTTTGTTTGCATTGCAAGAAGAACTTTAGTTTCCTGTTGATTTCGTTTGTTTGTCTTGTGCATGCATTAACCTTAACCGTGGTGGCCCAATTTCAAATTGGTGTCAATGGCGCGAACTTTCGCAATATGTGCTCGCTTAACAGCACTAACAGGCTATCGAATTTGGTCAGTCTATCGAAAAGCTGGCTTTGTGTATTCCTTTGGTTTTGCGTTTAATAATTAAAATTATAAAGGGTAGGTAATAACCTAAGTATCGTCATTTCATTAAAGTCTGCTTTTATTTCATGTTGTCTAAACTGTCACAGGTTGTAGTGCAAACGGCCGAAATTACAACTATTAAAGGAAGGCAATAACCTAAGCACCGTTATTTAATTTAAATCAGTTTCGGTTTTATGTTATCTAAATTAAAGAAAGGCTTTCCATAATTGTTAGGTCATAATAGTAGTGCAAACGGACGAAAAAATATTTTGCCTTTTGCGTCACTGGCACAGTGTTAAGTATAAATACCATCGATATTAGGTAGTTCGACCACTTATCGATACATTGATATTGTTACATCTCTATATTTCTAGAATTTGCAAAGAAGAGCCGAAAAAACAATAAAAAAAAAAAAGATCAAAGCCAAAATGGTCGACTATAGCAAATGGAAAAACATTGAGGTGCGTATTAATTAAACAAGTTAATGTTTTTCGATTGAGCAACGCTTGCATTCGCCACAGATCTCGGATGATGAGGACGAAACACACCCAAACATCGACACGCCTTCGCTGTTCCGCTGGCGGCACCAGGCGCGCGTCGAACGCATGGCCGTATCCGAGAAGGAGAAGGAGGACCTGAAGATGAAGCGACAGAGCTGCCAGGCGCGCCTGATGGATGTGAAGGAGCGCATCGGTAAAAAGGAGGGCGACGAGACGGCACTCAAGGTGAGTCCACAGAATCCAACAACCTGTTATCAGTTGGTAGTGACGCATCCTCGCATTATCACAGAAAGAACTGGAAAAAATCGAGAACGAGGCCAAGGAACTTGACCGTGAAGAGAGTGAAATGCTGAAGAAGGAAAAGAAGACACCGTGGAATGTGGACACAATCAGCAAACCGGGCTTTGAGAAGACCGTTATCAACAAGAAGCCGGCACGCAAGGCCGAAGAGAACCTGACCGAGGAGGAGCGCGAACAGCGCATGAAACAGTTCGTTAAGGCCAACGAGAAGCTGTGCAAGGAGTACGGCATGTTGCGCAAATATGACGATTCCAAGCGTTTCCTGCAGAATCACCTGGATCTGGTGTGCGAGGAGACGGCCAACTATTTGGTCATCTGGTCGATCAATCTGGAGATGGATGAGAAGCACGACCTGATGGCTCATGTGGCGCATCAATGCATCTGTATGCAGTACATTCTGGAGCTGGCCAAACAGTTGGACGTGGATCCGCGCGCCTGCGTCAGCTCATTCTTTTCCAAGATTCAGCAATGTGTGCCCGAGTACCGCCAGCAGTTTGAGAGCGAAATCGAGGGGTTCAAGGGTCGCATCAAGAAGCGGGCACAGGAGAAGTTGCAGGAGGCTGCCGCACAACTGGAAGAGGAGGAGAGACAGGAGCGCATGGGACCCGGGGGCCTGGATCCTGCCGATGTATTTGAATCCCTGCCCGATGTGAGTTCAACTGCAATTCAAATTTATACAATTGAAAAACGTATTTTCGTTGTTAACAGGAACTGAAAGCTTGCTTCGAGTCGCGCGACATTGAGCTGCTGCAGACGACCATCGCAGCCATGCCGGTGGATCAGGCCAAGTATCACATGAAACGTTGCATTGACTCCGGCCTCTGGGTGCCAAATGCCGGCGATGTGGAATTGGGCAACGATGAGACCGAGGCCAAGCCTGACGGCGCAGCAGCGGAGGAGACAACCAACGTGCCGAGCGAGAAGAGCAGCGAGACCACCCAGGAGGAGCCCATATATGCTGGTGTTAGCACCGAGGACGTTGACTGATATCCTGCGCTGATATTGAATGTTACACCATAAGTTTAATCTTAATAACCTGCCCATACGTTTGTTCATCAAGCATTTCACGTTAGGTTCAGTTTGTATATAATTTGAGAAAACCCAACCAAATTCTCAGTAAACTGGGCTTGAGCTTTCAATTCAAATCAAGCTAAAAAAAAAACGTACATATACTCCGATAATTACAAAACGTTTATTTGGTTTATTTATTTCAATCATCGAAATGAACCGTCCCGAGCTGGACTATTACGCCGTGCTGGATATGCCGCGCAGCGCCAGCAAGGAGCAGATCACATTGGCCTATCGCCGCCTGGCGGTGCGCCTCTGCCCGCATCGGGACAAGAAATATGAGCAGGACTTTGTGCCGCTCGCCCAGGAGGGCAAGCTGACACACCTCTCGCCCATGGGCGAAGCCAAGCAGTGGGCCTTCATCAATATGGCCTTCGATGTGCTGGGCAACGATCTGTATCGTGCCATCTACGATCGGTATGGCGAGGCGGGTCTCTTCGAGGGCGTGATGCTGCCCAACGGCTATTTTCCGCCGTATCAGTATCATGGCGATCACATGAAGATCTACGAGGACGTCTTTGCGAGCTACTCGCCGTATGCGAATGTCATCGATGCCATCACCAATCCGCCCAGCTTGTACGCCACACGGGAGCATGGCATTGGTGTGCGCCACAAGGACGCCAACACGGAGCGCGTCATCCATTTGTCGTTGGAGGAGGTACGCACGGGCTGTGTGAAGCTGATGCATGTCTGGCGTCAGGAGATTGTCGACGTCAAGGAGTCACGGCTCGAGAAGCGCAAGCACACACTGAAGCTGATCATACAGCCGGGCACCACGGCCGGCACACGCTATTGCTTCAAGGAGGAGGGGGATCGCTATCCCACGACCATACCCGGGGACATCATATTCATTGTCGCCGACAAGCCGCATCCGACGTTTGAGCGCCGGAACATGCACGACCTGGTCTATCGCTACGACATCAATCTGGCCCAAGCCTACACCGGTTTCATATTTTTCGTGGACACCCTGGACAAGCGTCAGCTGAAGATTGTCATCACGGATGTCGTGTGTCCGGGCTACCAGAAGGTTTTGCCGCTTGAGGGGTTGCCCAAGTGCCGCAATTTAGATGCGGTGAATGCAATTAAGCATGCTAACAAGCGAATCGAAGAGTTTGGCGATCTAATAATTGAGTTCAATTGTAAATTGCGTACGAAAACAAATAGGGTTGCGTCTAACGGTTTTTCTTTGCAGACATATTTCCAAAATATCTGACGCCACAAATGAAGACATTGACACGGGAGTTCTTCAGCGAGTTTCAGAAGTTGGAGCAGGAATTGGAGAATGAGGAGGCGAAGCATATGCAGTGAATAATTGTATTTAATTTGATTTGTTGTGCAAATAAAAATTTAATGTGGTTTAAATGGCAATTAATCGTTGCACTAGAGTTGCATACCGAGCGTGATATATCGGTCATCCGCCAAAAATGTATCGATATATCGATAGTGCATTCATTTTGACGAACAACTAAAGCAGCATAATTAAAAAACAGCAGCGAAAAACAACAAAGAATAATAATTTGTGCCAAAAACTTAACACACAAATTGAATATTTAATTTAGAGCGTTGAATTTCGCCCAATTCTTTAAGCAAACAGACAAGAAATTCAGCGCAGAAACAAAATAGAGAGAGATAGAGAGGCCACATAATTAAATTACGGGCACCTGACAACCGAGCAGCCAGCACGCCCCCCGCCAAACCCCGCCCAGGGCCAGCAACGGAAATACGAACGCTACGCTTCAGTGCAAGTGGAGGCTGGCTAGCTGACCGCACCCACAACTAACGGGCAGAGTGCAAGGGATCGAGGCAAAAATGCACCTGAGCGCCGATCTTTCCAGCGCCCTGCAGCAGATCGAGGCTGTGAAGAAGGGCATCGACGAGTCGGAGGATGTCAAGCTGCAGATGCAAACGGCGGACAGCTTGAACACCATACTGGGCATACTCACGGATCCGGTGTTTCGCACCATTGCCCATGTGCAGGAGTCTCTCTTCGAGCTGGGCATCCAGCTGGGCCAGCATCCGTCCATGTTGCCCAACGACTTTGATATCGATGTCTCTGGCAACCTGGTGCTCACCCTCAATGGAGGCGATATCATGTACGATTCGTCGGCACCGGCCAGCCCCGACAAGTCCAGCTCCACGGGCGAGGTGGAGCCGCGTCCGCAGAGCCAAAACTCCAAGTCGGCCGCTGCGGATTTGTATGCCACGGACTATGCCCAAATCCAGGCCATTGAGCTGGTCAACGATGGCACCGGCCTCGGCTTTGGCATTATTGGTGCACGCAACTCGGGCGTCATCGTGAAGACCATACTGCCGGGAGGCGTGGCGGATCGCGACGGGCGTTTGCGTTCCGGGGATCACATCCTGCAGATCGGGGATGTCAATCTGCACGAGATGGTGTCGGAGCAGGTGGCCGCGGTGCTGCGGCAGTCGGGCACACACGTCCGGCTCGTCGTGGTGCGTCCCATCGAGCAGAGCCTGCCCACGCCACAGTACGCCCTGGAGCCGGGCAGCGCTGTGGTGCCCACGCGCGTCCTCGTCGATCCCGCTGAACTGGAGCGGTATCTCATCTCGACCGGCTACCCGGAAATCTTTGGCGAAAGCTCGACGGCCTCTACGCCGCAAACGACCACGGAGGACGACCGCTTCGTGTACCGGGGCGAGACGTCCATGCTCATCGATCCCAGTATTGATCTGGACGAGCTGCTGGCGCTGCCCGAAACGGAGAAGCTGCAGGTGGAGCTGAAGAAGGATGCCAACGGCCTGGGCATCACCATTGCCGGCTACGTGTGCGAAAAGGAGGAGCTCTCGGGCATATTCGTGAAGAGCGTTTCGCCGGGCTCGGCGGCGGATCTGAGCGGACGCATTCGCGTCAACGATCGCATCATCGAGGTGGATGGCCAGTCGCTGCAGGGCTATTCCAATCACCAGGCGGTCGAGCTGTTGAAGAAGTCCGGCCAGGTGGTCAATCTACGCTTGGAGCGGTATCTGCGCGGCCCCAAGTTCGAGCAACTGCAGCAGGCCATTGCCGCCAATGCCAACGAGAAGCTGCCCGCCAGCGCACCCGGCACACCCTCGCGCGCCCCCTTGCCCACGCCCACACCCACGCCGGCGACGAGCATCTCGTCCGTTACCGCGACCCGGGACCTGGAGGATGAGACGCTGCCAGCGCCGGAGGCGTTCATAGTGACCACGCCGCCGTCGAGCTCCCTGGCCACCACGACAACGCTGAGCAGCTTTGGCACGGGCAAGCAACTGCTCGCCGTGCGGGACTCGCTCGAGGGCGCGCCCAAGATCATACCCACAGAGGTCGTCCAGCTGCCGGAAAAACAAGAGGTGACCCTTTCAATATATATCTTTAGCTTCTTGGGTGCTCAAATTTTCTCTGTTTGCAGGCGGCTGTGCATGCCAAGAACGCCAGTCTGATCACGCGCCACAAATACTACACGGAGCCGGAGCTGAGCGAGGAGATCGAGGCGGAGATTGTGCGCAAGTGGCAGAAGATCGTGGGCTCCGATATGGAGGTGATTGTGGCGCAGATCAAAAAGTTCGCCGTCGGCGGCCTGGGCATCTCGCTGGAGGGCACCGTTGACGTGGAGGGCGGACGCGAGGTGCGTCCGCATCATTATATACGCTCCATACTGCCCGACGGGCCGGTGGGCGTCAATGGCGTGCTGCGCTCCGGCGACGAGCTGCTGGAAGTGAACGGCGAGCGGCTGCTGGGCATGAATCATCTGGAGGTTGTGGCCATACTGAAGGAGCTGCCCTTGGACGTGCGCATGGTGTGCGGACGCAGCAAGATCACCTCGCTGCTGCCCTTCTCGGACGACACGCTCAAGAAGCTGAGCAACAATTTTGAGAACCTGCTGCCGGCCACGGATCGCCTGGTCAAGGCCAAGTCGGACGGCAGCCTGGCCACGGCGGGTTCGGTGGCGGATGCGGACTCGGTGGCGGTGGCGGCCTCCTCGTTCAACAAGCTGAAATCTCGCTCGCTGGAGCCGCTCACCGGCCTGGCCATGTGGTCGTCGCAGCCGCAGATTATCGAGCTGCTGAAAGGCGATCGCGGCCTGGGCTTCTCCATACTGGACTACCAGGATCCCCTGGACTCGAACGATACGCTGATTGTCATACGCTCGCTGGTGCCGGGCGGCGTGGCCCAGCTGGATGGCCGACTAATCCCAGGCGATCGGCTGCTCTTCGTCAACTCGATCAACTTGGAGAACGCGTCGCTGGATCAGGCCGTGCAGGCCCTGAAGGGCGCACCCAAGGGCGTGGTGCGCATCGGCGTCGCCAAGCCACTGCCCATGACGGACAACTCGCTGAAGGCGTGCAGCAATGCCAGCACCACCAGCGAGGAGACGCTGGATGCCCAGCAATCGCCGCCAGCGCTGCCCACCGCCGCGCCCCCCACAGCCAACAAGGGTCCCGAGCCGGATCTGATAGCCGACTGGCGCAAATAGGCGTGTCGTTGTTATATCTATACGGGAGATGGGCGCAAGTGACCCAATCCCCAAAACGTTTATGTTATGCGTACGTAGTAGCACCAATTGTGTTGACAGGTGAGCGCGGCGTGGCTTGTCTTCGAACCGGACCCGGCGGAGCAGAGTGCCCGATATTCGCAATATTTCCATTCCATTGAGTATTAGTTTTAGTGTATATGTGAATTTAATGTACTTAAAGCTAAATAAATTATGCAAATCGTTTACAACAGTTAAGAGAAATATATATATATGTATATATATATATATAAAGATATATGTACACAGTGATGCGCTGAGTATCCTTGGCATGGCAACCATCTGATCCTGCTTCTGCTTCTGCTCCCGCTCCTGCTCCTATTCCCACTCCCACTATTGCACCCGATTCAGCTGCCGTTCGATACGCATATAGTTCCGCCTGGAGAGCACACGATCCCGGGCATAGCTCACCATATAGCCGAGCACGCCCAGCACAAATGCCAGCGCCTCGAACTTGATGAAATTGCGCTGTTCGATGAGCGCGACGCGATCGCAGCTTCTGGTCACAATCTCGCCGCTCTTGCAGCGCAGCAGCTCCTTGTAGTGGGTGTGTATGCAGACGCCCAGGCTGCGACTCACGATGTCGAACTGGGAGCACGGATGGCACTCCCTGACCACCTCGTACTTCTCGTGCTTCCAGCAGGTCGAGTTGTTCTCAATCACAAACTGTTGGCCGCGACGGCGCGCCAAGCTGCCCTCGGCCGCGTAGCGGGATTCGATGATGAGCACCAGTATGGTCACCAGGGTGAGGGCGCCCAGGCCCAGCACCATGTGATGCCTTTGGCAGTTTTCGAGCATTTTGCAAAATAATAAAACCCAAAACGAATATCGAGTTTGTTTTTGTCCACACAGCTGTTGAGCTTAGGGCTGGAAACAATGAGTCATTGAACAAGTTTACACGATAGCAAAGACCCTAATTAAGCCAAAATTAGCATTTGTAGAAATTCACACAATTAAGCATTAACAAAACAAACAAAAAATCAGAAATTAAAAGCAATTTACGTGCAACAATTTATAATTGTGTATTTTAGAAACGTTGTGATATGTAAAAGTATCGATGTGTGTGCTGTTGCATTGCGCAAAGCATCGATGCTCAAATATCGATAGACATCGATAGCACGGGCTGTTTACGAACAAGTAAAACATGCAAATGGCAAGGAAGGGACAGAGACCAAAACAATTACGAAGATAGCCACAAAGGGAAACGTGGAAAATTTATGAAAAACTGAAAATTGTGTGGTGGCGCATAGAAAATGGTGCTGCGGTCGGGAATTATAATTCCATTTCAATTTCGCGATACGAAAAAGCTGCTCATGATCGGCGTGCCCGAGGAGAATCGAAATTTGAACATATGGGACTTGAAGAATGTTGGTAAGCCTTGTTGACGGAACAGTGGCAGGTGCAAAGTGTCAGCAGGGGGAGGGGTGGGGCACACGCTGCTGGCCGCGCCAGGCCCAGGGCAGGTCGTTAAACTTAATTGCCTCGCCAGAATATGTGTGTGTATCAAGAGCAACAGCCAAATGTTTGCCAACCAAAAGAAATACATAAATGTGGACATTGGAATTGAGCATATTTTATTGTTTTTCTTCCTGTCACCTTTTTTTTTTTTCTGTGCTCTCAATTTCGTTTGCAGTGCGCGCTGCCTTTGGCATCTACAATTTCGAGTTTCGCAATAAAAAGATCGGCTTCAACATACCCGACGAGCTGCTGCTGCATTATTTGGCCCAACGTCACGACCTCACAAATTTCGTTATAGAAATCAGCCAAGGTAATTAAATAATGTAGTTGTAAGTTAGCCGCGTTTAAGACTAGCGTTTAAGCCTTTAACAACTTGGGAGCCATTACATGCACATACATACATGTATATCCATTAGCTATATATGATTGTACACGCACACACATATATAGAACTGTGTATATAGACGCGGCAACCGCAAAACGTGCTTTGCTTGTAAGTCTCTGCCAATTGCATTGTAATAAAATCCACATTGAAAATGCTTCCTCTTGCAGCGCTAGACGATGGCCACGCCAAGGAGCTGCTCTCCTACGAGCCATCCTGTTCGATGGCGGCACTGAAACAGCAGCAACAGCAACAGCAGCAGCAACACCATCATCCGCATCCGCTACAGCATCATGTGCCACTGCCACAGCGCTCGAACGAGAGCGCCAGCCACGCCCACGACTATGTGGCCGGCACGGCTGGGGCCGGCGCCTTGCCCGGCTCGCAGCCCAATTCGCCAGCCCTGGGCGTGTGCAATGAACCGGTGGATTCACCGCTGGAGCACGCAAACAACTCAAATTCGGATCATGCGGACGCTGGCCAAAAAATGCGGCTGACACAGGCCTATGCGGAACGCACGCCCGAATCGCTAACACAATCCATAGATCCCATGGACATAATACCCAAAGCAGAGTCTGAATCGGAGGCGGAGCGTGCGGCGCGTGCGGCACGCTACCAGGCTCGGGTGCAGCAGCAGCAGCAAGAGCAGCAGCAGCAACAGCAGGCACAGGTGCTCCAGCACGCGCTGCCCTCCCAGCAGTTCTTCTCCAATTACACGCACAGTCTGCCGACGATGACGCCACCGAATACGTCGCAGCAGTCGCCCTACACGCCGGGCCTGATGAGTCGCTTCAGAAGTGAGTAGCAGCTGCAAGAGATTAAAAGAGTTTTTGTTATAAATTCGTCGCTTTAATTGCTTTGCAGAGCGCGGCGAGCGCATGTCCAAGGACCAAAAAGAGCTGTATGTAAAGTTCTTCGAGGACAATCCCTGCATGCTCTCCAATCATCGCCGCCACGATGGCCTCACCGAGCCGCTGTGGGCCAAGCTGGCGCACATGCTCAACAGCGTGCCCCAGGGCGCCGTCAAGAACGTGGAGGATTGGAAGCAAACGTTCGATGCCTGGCGCTATCGCATATTCATGTACACACGCTACAACTCCAAGCTGAGCGTGTCGGAGACGAGCGATCCCAAAAACTTTAAGCCGCTGACGGCCACCGATCAGAAGGCCTACGCCATGTGGACCAGTCACAAGCACATCGCACCGCCGGACTATGACAAAATGGACATGTTTGTGCCGCTGGACGAGAGCACAACGGCGACCAACAGCTACGACTACTGAAAACGCTGTCCAAGCGAACAACCAGTGCAAATGTTAATGATAATCAGAACGACGATGATGTGTACTTTAACTAATGCTAAGCGCTAAATACACTATGTTTAAGCAACATAAACGAGACAACCTTTTTCCATTGCCCATTAGTGTTAAGCTCGCTTCCACTGTATTTTCCGCCACTAACGCGCCTCTTCTTGCTTGCAGTGTACGACGCCGCCTCGGAGAGCTATGTGCTGCATCCGCAGTGCCGTTGCGGCGCCCAGAAGCTGCTCAGTGATTCGCCCACGCCGGAGGAGCCCACAAATCTGTGCCAGAGCAGCAGCGCCGTCGACGCGGCGCCCTCGACGGCCACGCTGGCGCTGGCCAGCTGCGATGATGACGAGCAGGAGAGCATGAAGTACCGCATCGATAAGGCCAGCAGTGGCGCTGCCTCCGCGGAGCTCGGCATGCCCGCCTACGATCCGTGCTCGCCCAAAATGGACTACGACACGCAGGACGAGCTGCCCGATTCGCCGCACTCGCAGCACCACCACCAGCAGCAGCAGCAGCAGCAGCAGCTGCAGCAGCCACCGCAGACGGCGCCATTGCCGCTGCCGCCGCCGCCGCCAGCCACGCATATTCCGCACCATCATCAGCACGAGGAGGAGCAGCAGCAGCTGCTGCAGGAGCGCATCCAGCACGAGTTCATGCTGCAGCAGCAACAGCAGCATCAGCATTTGCAGCAACAACAGCATTTGGCGCTGCTCCAGCAACAGGAGCAGCAGCAGCAGCAGCATCAGCAACAGCAGCAGCAGCAGCAGCAACAGCAGCAGCAAGGCGTCAACATGGCTATAGCCGCAACGGGCACAAACAACATTCGCCGTAAGTTGAGGGAACAGAGGGAAAAGTTCTGCAATTCAGCCAAGATTAGTTTACTAGACCCTGTACCCATTGAAAGTGTATCACAAATGTTATGTTGTAGTTGTGCAAATGTGTGTAAGAGCGAGAAGGAGGCATATATATTCTTGTTAAGCATCCAGTACATAGTCCAGCCATCAAATATTGGAGTTTAGGTAGTTACATATAATATGCAGCTCACGCTTATTTTATTATTGATCTGACCTGATCCAAAAATATAGATTTTAGTCGCTGTTTTGTGAGTTTGTTCTGTAGAAGAGTTTTCCTGTTCAGCATGAGAAATAGGGGTGGGGGGGATATTCCTCGAAACCACGCGCCATAGATTAGCCTCAGCACGTCGTAGGTGCAACCGTTTATTTTGATGTCTCTTACCGACATAAAGCAAAGTGCAAGCACAGCCTGCCCAAGTTCATGTAGGTGCAAAGCAATACGAACTACCGTAATGGCAATACGGACGGACATTAGTGTGCAGTAGAGTGCGCCCAAAGAAGTACAAAAGTAAAATTTCAAATAAACTTCAATTAATAAAGGGCAACTGGGAATATTGCATTTTAGCATATTCAAATTTTATAGGATATATCTATTGGTCTAAACGCCTTCACAAAATGAAAAAAGGAAATTTTGTTTTTATAATGTCCGTCCGCCTGTGCGTATAAACGCAATTTTTTTCGCCGCTATTGAAGCTAGAAACTTGAAATTTGGAATAAATACTCGTGTATGCCCGTGTCAGATAAAGTGTTAAGATTTTGTGGCTACGCCCATTGGGGGCGTGGCAATTCGATAAAATCTATACATCTTGCTCAGTTTTGAAGATGATTGATGATCTCCTCTAGAGATCGCACTACAAATTGGGGGCGTGGCAATTCGATAAAAATCCATATATCTTGTTTGCAAGTAGCCCGAGAAAATCCATCGCCCACAATTTTCTAGGGCTGGAGTCACAAAATTTGGCAGACAGTTTTCTGATTACCCCTTCTAAATAAATAATTGACTGTTTTAAGCTGTTATTATAAGCGAGTGTGTTATTAAAACACCCGACTGCAACGTTCTAGCTTGTTTTCAATCGCACTGCCCACTATCCTAAAAAAGTTGCTCGAAACTAAATTCCCCATAATACGAAGCAGGGAAATTAACATAGGCGGTGTCTAGAAGTGGATAGGAATGCCAGCTGGAAACTGAATTAGAATGCAGGGTATTTAATCAGAATTGAGGGTACTCCTCTCCTGCTGTTCACTGCACTCAACTAATCTCCATCTTTTTCGCCTCGCCTCACCCGCAGAGCGCAAGGAGCGCATGTCGAAGCGCCAGAAGGAGCTCTACGTGCACTTTCTGCAGCAGCATCAGTTCATCAACGACCATCGACGCAATGACCCCGTGCTGGACCCGTACTGGATGAAGCTGGCCAATCTGTTGAACGCGGTGCCCCAGGGCGCCGTCAAGCACGTGACGGAGTGGAAGCAGACGTTCGACAATTGGCGCTATCGGATCTTTCTGTACGCGCGCTACAACTCGAAGCTGCAGGACGAGGAGGCGCAGAATCCGCGCAACTTTAAGCCGCTGACGCGCACCGACAAGCAGGCGTACATCATGTGGATACGCAATCCGGACACCGCGCCGCCGGATCTAGACAAAATGCGCAATGTGTTCTGCAACCTGGAGGAGAGCACCACGCACCAGGACTAAGAGTCGGCCGGTCTTAACCGGGCCGGCTAAACTGGAGGCGCTCTCGCAATATGCCATTGTCCTAGCTTGTAAGAGATGGTTTTCTATATATATGCGCATATATATATATATATATATCTATGCATACATCGATGTATATATATTTTTTGTTTTCATGTTAATTCTGTGTATTTTAGAGCTGGAAATGCATTTTTCCGTTTTTTTTTTTCTTTGTTATGCTAATATATATGATTATGAATTGAGAGACTTCAACTTTTATTCGCTTAACTTAAGATAAGGCTGAAATTGTGAATTAGTTTCTACCTTTAACATAGGATTAGTTATGCTCTGTTTCCTCTTTCAGAAATCTGTCAGAAATTCCCTTGAGATGGCAAGTTCTTGCAAGAATTTGCTTTATTCCAAGCTTGAAAGCAGTTCTGGTTTATTTCACTTTCCCTTAAGCTGCGCGTGTGGCTAATCTTAAGATGACAGCCAGCGCACAGAGAACCTTCAGCGACGTCGTTCTGACTGGTTTTCACCTTCACGCCCGGCTCCTGTCGAGCGCCCAAGGCCATTTAGGATCCCTTCGATAAAGAACCTTGAACTTTAATGGAGTTTCGTTCTATTTGCGCTGTCGCGAATTTAAAGTTGACAAACTCCTTTCGATTGCGGTTCTGTGCGCAGACAGACTCATGTCTGTACTTCCCTATCTGCGATATAGAAATCAAGATCTAGACACCTACACACGTCCACATACAGCGCTCTTATTGCGTTGATTAATTTGCCGCCCGGGGGCATACAGCATCCAATCTGTGGGTACTTGTCGCACAAGCTGGGATTTGCCGCACCGGCTGCTGTTCGAAACTAATCCGGCGATCATTAATTAACTGTTCAATCAAATCCGATACGCTCAATGCTGTCGACCGACGACTTTTGGGCGCTACACAGAACACACTAGAGTTTATTGGCTGGACCGACACTTGCCTATATATCCACATATGTATATACGTATATTCTATATTGATGTAAGTAATAATTTCATGGCTTTTGTCTTCGCCTGCCTGGCGTTGTAATTTAGTGGCTTCTGATTACTTATATTTATTGCAATTTATTTGATATATATATATAGAGTTATATGTATAAGTAATTGCATTTAATTGTGCGCAAAATGCAAAGTGCTCCCAACAACAATATAGAAAATAAATCGTGTTCAGAAATAACAGAAATGTATTACATAAATTAATAACTTCAATGAGCGTATCGCAGTGTTAAGAGATATTGCAAAATGCCTCGTAAACCGCTCAGCTGTCCAATCGCACGTCCGTTTGTCCGTCCGCCCCGTCCCCCCGGAGTGTCCCTCCGCCTGTTTCTGTGTCTCTTATCTCGGCGTCGTCCGTTGCCAATTGCCATTACTAATAAAGATAAATGAATGTGCGCTCATTAAAAAAAATGTGTTCCAAGGCATTGGGTTAGGTTATTGGCTGCGAGTCGACTATTGATTTGCGGTATGTTCTCTACTCTCCCATCGGGTATAGTCGTTGCCGTGTAGCTGTGGCTATATGGCTGTCATGTCATATCTATTCCAGATCTGTAGCATTCAGTCAACCGTTCAAGATCAATATTCTCACTATTAGCATATGCGACATTCAGTATTGAGAGCTGTAGGCCGTGCCAGTTGACAGCCTCCGCTGGGTGGCTGTACATTTATAAATTATGACATGTGGGCTAAAACAATGCTAACTGTAGTAGCGGCCAAATGGTTCATGCATTAAACATGATGTAACTCTATATAGAGCACAAAGTACACGGCGAAGTTAATGATCTTGCGGTTGACTGTGGATTTGCGTATTATATCCGATCTGAGGACAGACTTCAAGCAAGGCAATGCCAGGGCGAAAGTACGTAAGGCCTCTGAAAGTCGTTGTTTGATTCAAGTTGCATTCAAATATCAGAATTAAATCCTTACGAATATTTATTTATTCAGAAAGCTTATATACAACAGCGAAAATGCATTAAACTCAATTTGAATTGAAATTTTCATTATTGCGCTAATTACTTTAATTGGCTATAAATACACCGGATATATCAATCATTGCATTTATACAATTAGTTCATATAATCTGTATATTTAAATTATCAATTTAAATTCTTTGACACAAATCTCAGCACATCTCAAAAGTATGTAATATTAATAATAATAATTTAATTGCTCAAGACTAAGAGCTTAACATTTATTATTGAGCATCTTTAGTAAGTTAATTGAATCTATTTAAAACCTGTATTAAAATAAGTTTAAATAATAGTCATTTATTTATTTATATACTTGCTTAAGCAGAAGCTAAGCTTTAATATTTATTTTAAGGACTTTAAATGGATCTTTGAGCACAACTCTTAATTACAGCTCTTTTAGCTGTTGCTTAAGTGCACATAATAAATACGCGATCATATTTATTGTAATTCGCCGACTTACATTGGCATTAAGTCAGCTGTCTAAAGCCTTGCCCAATCTTAAAATGCTGAAAATATCATAAATTAGCCTGCCCGTCACTTTCGATAGCTTACAAAAATTACCATCAGATTATTTTTTCGTAAAAATTCTCCCACACTCTCTGCAGACAAAAAATTGATAAAAAAAAAAAAAAACACTGCTGCTAGCAGTAGCTGCCACTTGTACGGCCCACAAAATCATCAGATCAATCATAAGCACATGCGAGCAGCAAAAAAAAAAAAAAAAAGAAAAAAAAAAATAAACAAAAAAAATGTGCTGTAAAAAAACGATAAAAAGACCATAAATGCGATAGAGATCTTTTGTAAGACCAGTTTTGTCCATGCCCGCCCCACCATAAAATCAACTTGTCAAACCAAAGCGTTTTTAAGCAGACATTTCTGTTGATTTACTCTTGGAACAAACACATAATTGCAAAAACTTGTGTATGCTAATCGATCGTCCGCTTGATTGATATGGCTTTTTAATTATATTTACATTTTAATTATGGCATTTTAAGTGCCCTGAACCTGAACTACATGCATAAAATGTATATATATATATATATATATCTATAGATATTCGCGGAACGAATCGTTTCGACAAACTATTCGAATGAGGAAATCCGATGCCGAACATAAATCTTGTGATGCACTCCAAACAAAAATAAACATTAAGAAATTCTTTTGCAAACTCATAATATTTAATGGAAATAATTTGTTAAAAAAAACGTATATACATAATAATGCTAAAAGATACAAATTGATTTCGGCTTGCAGTATTTTTGTGCTTTATAATGCTTTGATGATATCATTAGCTGCACTTGAAATGTATTAGGAATGCTTTTTAGAGACTGAATTTGTGGCAAAGGGAATTGTTAGCCTTCATTAAATGCGTAAAATGCTGGAGCACATGGCATATATGAGCATATATATATCACATTTCAATGTCGCGCACGTAAAGTCAATGTGTAGGCCTTTTCGCCAGCCCGAAACGTTTTCGGCATTAAAAGAGGTCAGGGCTGTTTATTTATTTATTTAAAACACACGTACATAACTGACCGCAACGGAGCAATGGCCCGCACTTTTTGGTATCCTGTTGGGCTGGTTCATAAATTAGTTCAAAAAAATGCCAGCAGCATTAACATATTTAATGCAAAGACTTTTTGCCAAAAATCAGAAAGTATTTTCGTGCTGCACATATGGCATAAAATTAAATAATTCTTGATTAATTAATACAAAAAACAAGTAAATTCAATTTATGTACTCGCACAGCAGCGGGCTTCATTAAATGCAAATGGGAAGACTACATATGTATATAAATATATTGTATAAAAACAAAAGAAAAGAAAATAAAATAAAATAAAATAAAATAAAATATATAAAACAAAAGCGAGATCCCAGCAACATGTCCAGCCGGAAGCTGCCCTAGCAACATTCAGCAGGTAGACACATATGAAAAACCCGCTTCGGCAACAATGAAAAACCAAAACAAAAAACCAAAAACACAGCCGACGGGCCGTCGGCAGCGGCTCGTGCTCGCGTTCGTCTCTGAAACCAGCTGATGCACGGCCGCTGCCGCTGTCGCTGCCGCCGCTGGCGTCGACGGCGGTCGGGAGACCTGAGACCAGAGACTTTATGCTGATGCTACCACATTCGCTGCTTTCAGTGTGGCCCGTGTCTCCAATGTGTTTTGTCACGCTTTAAGCGCAGCCCTCGGTAACAACAACAGCAACAACAAACATTCAATAACGCAGCAGCAGCCACAACAAACAAACGAGAGCCTTTAAAGCAACAAGCAACGTATGTGCACTGTCAACTGATGATGCAAATTGCAAAAATCGAAATAAATAAAAAAAAGTCGCATGCAATGGTGTTAATTACGACAAACCCACACAGACACACACACACACTGGTGTAATTCTAAGTGCAGTGCAAACAAATATGTTTTTTTTTTATTTTTTTGTTGTTCTAAATATTGTTCAATTTGAACAAAAACCCATAAAAATTCCTTGCACACAAAAAACAAAAGACTTAGGCAACGAACTTGCGTGTAGCAATGCAGCATCGCCTGTAGGCAGACAGGCAGGCACAGCCACGGCCCAAGCCGATAAAAAACACTCAAGTGCTGTCAGAGCCGTGTTAAATTTATGCAAATAAATAAATCAAAGCTAAAGCCACAGCTAAAGCCTGAAAAGGAGGCGTTGTTGTCGTTGTCGTTGTCGCTATTTTTTTTTGTTGCACGCACAAAGCATTTGGCCAAAAACTAAAGAGAAAAACTCAAAAAATAAAGTAACAAAAAAAGTTATCAAAAAATGTATTTTCAGTTACCGCCTCGAACGAGGTCTCTAAGGCCGCATAAATCAAAAGTCGCCAACGCGGTTTTTCAGAGCGCCCACAAAAAGGAAGGGAAAAGTTAGCACCATAATTGAAAATAAAAATAAAGAAAACGAAAAACTTCAAGCTCATATCATGTGCATAATAACGCGAATTTAAACGCCGTTTTTAATAGCAACAACATTGAAAATAGTTGTTGTTGCTTATTTTTGTTAAGGCCTTTAGATGGATAAGTAGGCACTCACTTATATTGTTATGCTGTTTATAAGCCGGAAACACTTGGCAGATAATTACAGGCACTTAGTTATGAGCATTTAAAAACCATAGCTAAAACTTCTTAAAAGGTTTCTCGAATAAATATTTTTAAAATCAGAGAAATGAATGTGATTTGAAACTTACACATAAAAGGAAACCATATAAAAACAGAACTAGAATGCAAATCTATTCGAATTCTAGTTCCAGTTGGCACTTGTTTTAGTATATTGCAAATTGCAGCTTAAAACAAGTTAGCAAATAATTAAAACATTAACTCATCTTAACTAAACTAGTTTCTCGAGCTGGGGTATAAAGTGAAACTAAGTGAATTTAGTTCTCAATACCATTTAAGGTCACATCCAGATAGCTTACTTTGCGCCCAAGACACGTTTCTTTAAAGAAACAAAAAAAATAAGGAGAAAAACACTTTATTAGACCATAAAGATTTGAGTCAGGGATGTTCAACGGTCGTATCGAGCGCCCCCTCTATAAAATCACATACGATAATAATATTGGTCAAGCCAAAGTTTCGACATAGTCACGTTTGGGCTGCAACCGTGACATGGCCAGCACAAAGGCAGAAAGACAGGCACATGGTCAGCACACAATAATTCTTCTGTTTTTAAGACTCTTGGAAATTTACGATGGTAAATGACAGAGGCAGGGCGACGACAGAGACAGCGATATAGGCAGCTAATCGGCAGACAGGCCGGCACTTAAAATTCGTGGCATGCGCACACATTTGGCTGCATTTGCGACACTGAAAGACCAAACAAAACTTAAACCCAAACCAATTTAAAATTACTCGCACTTTTAAATTTAAAGCGAGCGCAGACAACAACAACAACAACAACAAAATTGTCATTTAAATTGTTATTTACGCATGCGCGACAGATCGCGGCAGCACGTTGACGTCGAACGTCGACGTCGACGTCGACGCCGACGGCAGCGCCGCCAAAGTTTGACTAGGTCAGTTTGAAAGCATACGAACGGGGGTTTATTATCAGCTGTCATTTCGATGGAGATCTATTCACGAGTGTTTGCAATTGAGACTGCAAATTGTCAGCGTCACCAATGCAAACAATCGGACCAATCTGATCATTTTTGGACGACGACAACGCCGCCGCCGCCATTCACTGTGGCAGTAGGGCCCAGTTTAGTTGGGCCAAACTGCTGATTGCATAATGAGCGGACAGTTCATTTGATATTGCTTCAAATCAGATTTGATATTGTCGCATTGAGCGCTCTGCACGCGTCATCGTCATTCAATATGCGAACAATGCCGCGCGTCTACAATTACCGAGCTGGCCGAGCTGGCTGGCAAGTCCGAGTCCAAGTCGAAGTCTCTCTGTCAATGGAAATGTTTTCATAACTAACTCTGGCAGCAGCTGTGCAGTGTTAAAAACTCGACTACAAACTAATAACAATCATTATAAACATCTCAAATAGAGGACAGCAGCGACAACAATTACATCTGTGCGAGTGTGTGTGTGTGTGTGCAACTAAATTTAATATCAAATGCCAAATAATTGCAACGACAACGACCCTCAAAAGCGACTCGCATGAATTAAAAATTGATTTATATTTATATTATGCGTACTATATAAATCAATAACAAGCAAACAATTCATTTCAAATATTTACAGCTAATCGGCTTAGAAGTTTTAATTTTCATTAAAAGTTTTCAATTACAAAAATGGTAAGTACAAAAAAAAAACCAAATGTATTTCAATTTAAATATAAATAATATTATTGTTGAAACAAGAAACCAACTATATAACAATATAAACCTATTGTACCTATATACGCATATGTATCGGCCGACACTCAAAGAAAGGCCAAAAGGCATCTCTACTAGCCCAACGCTGGCCCTAAACAATTTGTTTAAAAAGCCATATGATTAATGTTCTGGAATGTGCAACAGGCTTATAATTCATTGAACGCAAAAGCTCGGTGCAAACTGGATGCTAATAAATGCTTATTCATACACTCAGAATAAAATGCCGTTCTCGTTTCTGGTATGTCCGGAGAAAAAGGCATTCCGTTTTGTTCTTAAATTACAATTTTATTTTAATTTTAATTTACACAAAACTTGATTTAAATATGGACAGTTTTGTTTCAAGAATAAAAACAAAATTTGCAGATGTATTAGAAACATGCACAAATTTCAAATTTCTAATTTTCGAAATTTCCATCTAGACTAAATTGAAATAATACTCGTAAGCTTAAGTAAAAACTTCACTTTTCTCCGAGTGTATGCATATGTTTATCTCTTCAGCTTATATATATATAGAACGAATACGTAATTTCTCACACTTTTATTCGAAATTAAAATATTTAATAAGCTGCACAACCGCACGATCTGATTTAATCAACCAACGTCACCACAAAAATAAAAAAAATATATATAACTGTCACACGTCGCGACTTGGGCATAAATCATGATGAGACGGCAACCACGAACGGCTTTAACAATGCCTTAGAATAAAAACTTGATATGGCCAAAATGTATTTATGGGATGCGTTGCAGCGGCATATTTGCGCAACACTTTAAAGATGTTATTTTACGTGTACTTATCAGCTGGCTTATTATGATTATGATAAGCTCTAATGGGGTGCCCAAATGTATTTCAAGTTCTTTTTTGGTTTTCGTTTCGTTTTGGTTTGGTTTTTGTGTTGTTCAGTTTTTCTCTCGCACAAAACAATTGACAATAAGGCAATGACCCACAATTGTTGTTGTCGTTGTTGGTGCTGTGGTTATTGTTTGTAATATTCTTGTGTCTACATTTGTGATTTACCGTTGAACAATACGCGAGAAGCTTTTGCCAATTTATTGACAGCGCGGCTTTCGTTCATGTCGCTGCGTTTGTGTCTTAAGTCTTTTGTTTTGCACCTTTTGCAGATGCGCACCGGAAACGTGTTTTGTGCTCTTGGTGAAATCAGCGTCATTAATTGTCAAAATGCACAACAACCACACACACAAGCCGAAAAAAAAAGAAAACAAATAAATGTGTATAAATACACAAATATACATACTAATTTGTGCAACATCATTTGTGTAATTAGCGTTTCAGCTTTTATGATTTGTGTCTGTATTAAATGCTGTTTAGTTTATTTTTTGGCAATTTGCCCGCAGTTTTATATAATGAAACCCGCAATGAAAAACACAAATGAAATAACTTCCTCAAAAAAATAATCAAAAGCAAAAAAAAAAAAAAATCTTGTTAGATTAAGCAATTTGTTGGCGCATGATTTTGAAATGAATTTCAAAAAATTGATGGAACGCTTCGCACTCCTATCTAAATGCCATTAAATATTGCTTACCACATTGAACACAATTTGTCAGGCAATTAAGCTATGGGAAAACAAAACAATAACCATTATCAGCAACATTTGCATTGTTATGCTAATTTGTCGAGGGCCCTCTAACGGGTTGCGGTAACATTAATTTCTAATTGGTAATGATTAGATTTTGATATAAAATATTTATCGTTGTGCATATTAAATGAAACAAATGTCGATGTGAATCGTTTTACAAATCCGTACAAAATGTATATTTTATGCAAGATTTGCAATGTAAATTATGCAAATTATCAACTCAGCCCGTTTGTTGGCCCGGCTCGAATCAATAATACACCCAAATCAAATGCAACTGTTGAATGGCCGGCCAATTTAGTTAGCAGTAACGGTAGCACATTGACCTCTTGCCCAGCTCTGCAGCGATATGGACACGCTGCTCAAATGCACTGGCCCATTGTGTTTTTTGTTTTTTGTTTTTGTTTTTGCTTTTGTTTTTCTTTTTGTTTTTGTTTTGTGCAGGCCGAAAGCAGTTCGATTTATTTATTTATTTTTTGTTTATGTTTTTTTCTGTTGTACATTTTCACAACACAAATTCCAGACAGACGTCGAAAAGTTCAAACAGCTAAGTGCCTGACAGGCATTAACTTTTGGGTCTGTAACCGCTGATTAGCAATTGTTGCCGTTGTTGCCGTTGTTGCTGTTGTTGTTGCAGTTGCGTTGCAGATTTATGATTAGCGCCCAGTTAGCCTCTGAGCAACAACAGTCGACAGAGACGCAGCGAGCGCCCTACTCAAAATGCAAGTTATTATGTTTTGAAGGTTTTTGATTTTTTTTTTTTTTTTTTTTTTTTTTTTTTTTTTTTTGCGAAACGACTGTTACGCCCCCAAATGCCAGAAATTCAATGAGCCGCACTGATATCGGGCTGACCAATCAGACCTGCAACTGCATTAAAAAGCAGAAAAATTTTGCAATTTATTTTATTTTATTGCCCGATGATGCTGCGAGTGCCTAGAAACATATAAGACTGTGGCTTAATTGGTTTTAATTAATTTTTGACACGCCAATTGCATGTTTGAGAAACACATCGTCGAGGTCAAGTTTACAGACACCTGGAAACTGAGCGATGCGCAAACACATAATACACAGGCATGGGCATACGTATAGAACCAGTCGCAGGCATT
Organism: Drosophila sordidula; assembly: GCA_035047465.1. Taxonomy (NCBI): domain Eukaryota; kingdom Metazoa; phylum Arthropoda; class Insecta; order Diptera; family Drosophilidae; genus Drosophila; species Drosophila sordidula. Next base: position 5,705,895 of record JAWNPQ010000185.1, on the reverse strand, counting down.
GAGCTGTCCGCGTATTGAATGGATTCGCAATTTCATTAACCCCATTAAGCTGGGCCCGCGAATATTTTGCCAACGTAATTGAAATCAACATGATGTCTATTTATTTATTATCGTATTTTTGCTTTTCATTAAATTTCGCTTATTTATTGTTATTATATTTATTTATTTCTTTTTTTTTTTTTTTTTGTCGGCTGATTGACTCCCACGTATCGGTCTTGGGCTTGCCTTTTGGCATCGCAAATCATTTTTGGGCATCAATTACTTTTTTTAATATATATAAAAAAAAAGCTGTGTTTGTTATTCTTTTGTTAGGCACTCAAAAACAAATAGCATGGGAACATGCTGGCAATTAATCAAGCTGCACAATTTGGCGGCTATTTGTTGTGGAATTTGAATTGTTTGATTTGTGGCTGGCCGGGAAAGCAGCCAGCGAATTTGCATATCAACCCAAAGATGAGTTTGCTCAAATCCGCACCTAACTAAGCTGACATTCTAAATTTATTTTAGAAAGCTCGCTCACCAATCAACAGTTGGTACATTCACAAAATCAGACCAAAATCCAAATCTAAATTCACGCCAATCAACTATCATAAGTCAAGCATCTTCTGTAGTGTGCGATACACGACATCGACACCATCGCCTTCACCATCTTCATCATTTTTCTGATCCATAAAAAACAAAAAAAACACAAATACTCGAAATACCAACAACAACTTATGTACATAGCAACAACATTCAAAAACGTGTGCGCTCAAATGCCTCACAAGGTTGTTTTGGCGGCACAAGAGACTTGTATTATGGCTAATAGCCCGGCCTAGCTTTTGGCTGCCCGCCCAGCTAGCTGGCCAAATGCTGACGAGGAAGCCGCCGTCGCCGCCGCCGCCAAACGAAACTGTGTATTGTACAATGTAGTACAATGCGAGCAATGCAGCGAACCGAAGCTCGGGCCAAAATTCAAACGAGAGTGCTTCAGTCGCGTGTGTTCGCGTCGCCGATACCCTGTACGTGCTGGCGGTAACTTCAACTCAGAAGAACAATGTCTTCTGTTTTGTCAGTCCCACATTTATGAAAGATAACTGCTTATTTTTTTTTCTTCTTTTTTTTTAGTATAATAAATATTATATACATCATATTTATAAATGCATCGCTATATATTTTTGATAATTATAATATAAATAACCATATTTCCATAAGACTAAGACTGAAAATAGATAATTATCAATTTAAGCAATGGGGGAAAATTATTAAAAAATTCAAGAAAAAATCTTTATATATCTCTAATAGATTGATATTCAACTGGACATGATTAAAAAGGTATATAACTTCGTAAATATGTGTTATAGTTAATAACATTTAGACAAATTAACAGAAAAATTGACAGACAGACGAAGGGATTCCAGAAATTCAGGCAAACCAACAATCTTTAAGGAATCACAGATGCCTCCTGCTGTCTGTAACAGAGCCCTTGTTTTTTAATGAAATTTAAATAAGTACAGGGTATCAAAATCGGTATCAATGACTAAGCCCAAACGCGACCTAAAGCCAAATAATTCGTACAAATGTCTCAGCTGCTAAAACATGAAACAAGTTTGCGCGCTTTTTCCTATATTTTATTTATCTTTTTTCGCTTTTCGGATTGGCCAACATTAAAGCTGTGACAAACGAGCGCAGTCGCGGAAAATGTGAGCAACTGCCGAGCTACCGTCGAATATACACGGCTATCAAAAAGCGCTTGGTGTTAAAAAGCCATGTCAAAATTTAACGCCAGCGTTTGCGGGCGGCGGGGGCGATGTGTTGTTGTTGTTGTTGTTGTTGTTGTTGCTGTTTGTTCTGGCCAGAAGGTCGTTGGTACACGCTGCGCTAATTGATGGATGGATGAATGCAGTGAGCGACAATTTGCCAAACCTTGAACTTCTCCGCCGACAGAGGATGACGACGAAGCAGCAGCAGAAGAAGAAGCAGAAGAAGCAGCCACCAACACTTTCAACTGGGGGCTAGGCCAGGTCAATGGTTAGCCATGGTAGTCAATGTTTTTCTCTGTACATTTTTTTTATATGCAAATGAGCCACATTACCTGCGACGTTGTAATGCAGCAACTAATTACCTGACACGCTTCGGCTGTTTGCCAGGCAGATGAAGTCATTTGGGTTGTTGCTGCTTTTGCTTTAAACCCTTTATTTATCGCTGTGTGTGATTCTCGATCCGATGTGTAAAGTAAGCGTCAGCTTCGCTTCAAGCAACAACTGAAGGTCAGCCAGACTGACAGTCAGCGAGTCAGCTGTGCCTGAAGAACACGTCCGTCCGTCCGTCCGTCCGTCCGTCCGTCTGACCATTCAGTGATCTGCCGGATGTCTTCTTTGAGCTCTTTGATTGTTGCCTTCTGCGCGAAAAGCGATTAAGATGTAAATTTAATGACTATGTACTATAAGGTTACCACGTAGAACGCGAAATTTATGAGTGATATTTTAATTTTGACACATTCATAGCACACCCACCTTAGATAAAGTCTAGTAAGCGGCGTACAACAACAGCAAATTTGTATGTAAGCTGACATTTCCTGTTTGGCCAGAGTATATCCCAACTTTGCTGTTTCACAAGAAGTGTGTATAAAATAAAGGCTATGACTAGGCAGAGTTTGTGAAATAACGATAGTATGGTGATTATCTAAAACACTTTAACCTTTAGTTATTTTTGATTTGTGGAAGATAAATTTGCGATTAGAAAAAACGGATGTAAAACTTAGCATCCCACACAGAGTAATTGAACATTAATACATATTTATAATAAATTTGTAAGCCTCAGCTTCGAACCCGGATCCTCGAGCTTCTATAGAATAAAGAAAATTTTCTATAAAAACTATTTCTTAAATGGATTGAATTTCACTTTGATTCATTCTAGTAAAATCTTACTGATATAACATTTTCTGTATAGTATTTGTTGGTCTTTTTTATATATTTAAATAATATGAGGTCAATACCTCGTATACAGTTTATACAAATTTATATAATATGCCCCGAACTTATGCGATAAAAAACCGATAATAGTCGATGGCATGAAAACCGTAAATCAAATATCAAATGGCAGTAATCAATAAATTATGAATAAAATATCATTAAATAGCCCAAAGAAATGAAATTCGGCTGCTCATTACAAATTGAATTGTTGTTAGGCAGATATTGTTGAAAGTTATTTGATTAATGGGCTTAATTTGAAAGCCGCAGCGAATCACGAATCGTGCTCTTTAGACTTTCATAGCCGTTGCACTTTGATATTTTTACCTTTGACTCACTTTCATCACCCACATTGAATGAACATTATTATTCATAAGCAATTTTCTAAATATTCATTTATTCATTTATCATTATGCAACAGTGGCCCGCATTTGGGCTTGCAAAACGCGATAATGCATAAATGATATTTATTGCCAGCGTTTAGTCATGCACCGAAAATACCCCAATATATATATGGCTAGATGTGTGTATATTCCCCATATCAATAATTAAAGTGCAATTTAAGCCAGCCCGCATGCTGCATGGGCCACGATCTAAAATAGTTAAGAGAGCGAAAAAAAAATAAAAATAAAAATAAAAAATGAAAATCAATATAAAAAAGCAGCTAACTGAAGTATTTCTAAGGCCATGTCTAGCCAATGCCCTCATGATAGAAATAAATGATTTCAATTAGGGCGTTTAAAAAATGATTATGGCATACTTATTATCGTATTACAATTTAAGCGAACGCGCCAAATGCAATCGCTAAATATTCCGGCACCGAATTATTTTTTATTTTTATTTTCTGTTGATAATGCTGTTGTGTAATAAAAGACAATGCGCATAACGGTACGGTGTCGGACTCGATGCCAGATAAAAGATTGCCCGATCGCTGGACCACACCGGACAGCTGGCGCCCCCGCCTTTACTCACTGGCCACATTAAATTAAATCTAAGCTTGACCCAAAAAAAAAAAAAAAACCAAAAAAAATGCAATACTACTTAAACGGTTTTTGGCTGCACCAAATTTCGCAAAATATTTTTGTTTTGTTTCGATTTTTTTTTTTGGTTTCTTTGACTAAGCACTTAATTTGAAGCTGTTGCTGAGAAACTGTGGTTAGCGCAAACGGAATGCCGACCAAGTCATTTGATAATAAATGATTATTTTCGTGCTAAACTGCGTTAATCAAAGTTAATGATAATGCCGTGTAATGCGCACTGTTGTTACGTGTGCTCTGAGCATTTTTTATTGATTGTTTTTAATTAGTCGGCAATTGTTGTGCTCTTGCGGCTTAGAATTGACCCGCCCCAGCTCAGCCTTAATCGCCCCGATCAGCGCCTTCCTGCTCATTACGCCAATATGGCCAAAGGAGGCGGCAGCAGAGACGCAGACCGATATCAAAGAAGGTGTGCCGTCCAATTAATGCGACCCAGAGCTGTTGCCCACCTTTTTTTTTTCTTTTTTTTTTTGCTGTTTTTCTGAAATGTGCACGAATCGAAGTTCATTCAACCGGCCGGTACTTAAAAATACATACATTGCGGCGTAATTCTGGAAATTTCAGTTAGCCGCCAAACGAAAAAAAAAACAAATGTTCCCAGTCTTTAATCCCAGAGTCAGGCCCAAGACCATTGTGTGTGTGCTCGCACTTTAATTAACATGATAAATGCGAAAGCCGTGAGAGCTGGCAAAGAAAACTATGCGAGTGCGAAGGTTCGAATGACTGCTAGATAAGTCCGTACACTCAGAGAAAAAGGAAAACAATGTGCTAAAAACAATTTAAAAATATTAAGAGTTAAATATTTTTAAATTAAAACAGATCAGAAGAAGAACCTACAACCTGCCCAATTCTTCCTTATCACATATTCGTAAACGTTTTAATGCTTGACGAGCTATACTTAATTGGATTTTTAATTAAATTTGAAACTGCAGCCTTTTTTGCAAGTGTAGCTTTTTTTTGTAATCAAGTGGATTTCAAGTTCAAGGCCATTGTCATTGAGCTCTCGGAAATGACAAGAGCCAGACAAGCCAAAGCTCTGATCATAATTGAGTGTCCATTGTTGCACAACATTTTTTTGATGCCGTCATGCCACTTAACAACAAGTCTTGACAAACTGGAGCTGTCCAGGCAGGGCAACTGCGCCATTAAATAATCTTTAAGGTAATCGCGTTGGGGGTCTTGACTATTGCTTTGATCTTTTTTTTTTTTTTGATTTTTTTTTTGATTTTTATTAAGTTATTGGATCAGGCGTATTATTTTAAATGCACGAATTAGTTATGCAGCTTCGCATAATTAAAGCGCCGAACTGATAACATCTGTTGGTTGATTTCGACACTTTAGTCTGAATTAGATTACAACATCTGCCAACAGCTTGCAAATAATCTAAGCTTAATCAGAGATTTCCCAATTTAATGGACGCGCTCATTACGGACCGGAGTCGGTAATGAACCAAGCCATAAAAAGTCTTTTTGAACAGACATTACTTGCATATCTTGCGCCGCGAATTTGGTTAATCGATCACAGTACTTGAATACACAACAAATTCCTGTTTGCTATGCACGGCGGAATGTCGACATGGCTAAAATTGCAATTGTTATTATTGTTACCTTCAATACAGTCTAAATATCGGCAGCCAAAATGTCAAATCAAAAATAAATCACATACGTACTTACTATATACATATATGCCCCATGCAGATCCAGCTAATTGCCCATATATGTGGTTACTCCTAACTGATTTATAGGATTTGTTCAAAGCGGTCTCTTGGCCAGGCCAGCCCGAAAAGAATCGATTGGCAATATGAAAATGGTCACATTATTGAAATGCACAAGACATGCCAACTTTATTTATTGTGGCCAGCGACTAATGTGCAAAGGAAATAAACGAGCACAGCATACTAGTTTACATGTGCGCTTGGCAATTATTCAACTTGGCATATTCAATTTGCAGCTTGCAATTTGCCACAGCTACAAACAATTCTCATCTTTGGGGCACACCGTAAAGAGAACAGCGAAAAAGGTAAAGAGGAGCAAAATGCGCAATAACTCAGTCTCGCTCACCCACACACACACACACACACACACATGGATGGCAAACGATACCGCAGTGCATTGGCATGCTGCAGGTGGCATCGATAAATCACTGGTATCGATATCTCTTGTGCATATTGTCAAAAGCGCCGCCGATTGACAAATTGGCAACAGGCAAATTTTGGCCAAGGAGAGCGTTGCGTTCAGACTGTAAATATTACAATGTAAAATGGGCGCCCCCCTTTTTTTCGATTAACATTTAGCACCTGTTTTTTTTTCTTCCTTTTTTTTGCTGCTGCGTTTTAAAGCTGATTTCCATGTTTAATGGCTCGTAATTGATCATTAGCTGCAGAAATACTTGAAAACCGGTGACAATGTTCACAATGCATATATAAATAATAAACGGTCGTAAGCTTAAAGCAATTCCTAAGCATTCGTACGTTTTATTCATAGTATTAAAATGAATGCATAAAAAAATGCTGGACAATAAAAAAAAGTCGCGCCTTTAAAAGGCATGAATGCAACCCAATTAATCAACATAAATCAATTATTTAACAAACCAACTCAATTAACAAAGCAAACACTGACCACATATGGGTATAAATATTTAACAAATCTAATAAATCATAGGCCTAATAGGGGACAACAATGACTTTGAACTTTTTCAACAATTTCTACATTATGTTTTGTTGAGAAATTTTCACATAATCACAACAATAGCAACAACAGCCAACAATGAGCATTAAGCTTATAACAATTTGCGTTAATTATTAATTTTGTACACTTGACACTGTTGTAAGACGCGTAATTATTAAAAAAAAAAAATAATATTATTATTGAGTTCAAGAGCAAAATTGCGCGTTGGCTTGATTCGATTTTCGGTGGCATCCATCTATATACAACTATATAAAGCGCATTTAATTGCGTTACGATTACGTATCGGAATTGTAATAATGTTGCAATTGTGTGTGAACATTAAGGCAAAGTGAGTCGCAGCACAAATCTCGCACAGCATCCAAGCAAATTTGCACAACTTGTTCTACATACGCGCATTGGGGGCGACTGCCGTCAAGGCGAATGCCCAATCGGAGCACTCGATGCATTCGATAAATGACAAATTGTTGCCACATCCATTCACTTTGTGGCTTAAACTGTTATTTATTTGCTGTCTATTTTTTGTTTTTCTTTTGCAGCACTCCATTTGCCTGCTGCTAGTCATCTGCCTCGCCGCGAGCTGCCACGCGATACGCGTCGAGTGGGGCACCAATACGGGGCCGATTGTGCCGCCGCCGCCGCGCACCACGCCCACACCGCCACGCCAGCCATATCGCGAGCCGGCACCTGTCTGGGAGGATCAAAGCAACGATGTGCCCAACCCGAAACCCTATGTGTAAGCGCACCTCTGGGCGCTGGCGCCTTTCAACCCATGTCTGAATTTCACTTTTCAACCAATTTTTTTTTTCTGTTTTTTTTGCAGTTATGTTTTGCCGCCGCCGTCGCGGCCGCGCACTTGGATCATACCCGCCGGCCCCTATGCACCGGCCAACTACAATAATCAGCCGCCGCAGCAGAACTACGGGCAGCTCGTGAGTCCGTACGGGCAGGCGGGCGGCGTGACGGGCACGGTGAGCGTGCCAGCGCTGGCCGCCCAGTATGTGCCCGGGGTGGGCATCAAATACACCGCAATTGCGCCCAACAAGCTGCAGGGCAAATACAATGCGAAGACGAAGAAATACAAGGCCTACGAAAAGGCCAAATATGCGCCATGGAACTATGTAAGACCATACGATAATCGCAAGCGTTATCTGCGCTACTGATATGCATACTTTTAAGGAGTCGTAGTCGTTTTGTAAATTGCGTGTACAACAACAAATTAAAGCCAAAAGAAATGAAAACGAAACAAAAAAAAAAAAAAACAAAAACAGCAACCACAACAGCAGTAACAACAACTTAGCGCTTTTGACACTTTTATAAATGCTTTTGCACAATCGCGCTGTACAGTGTACACCCACACACACACACACACAGACAGACACACACGCACACCCACCAGTCGCCATCACTCGCCACCCGTCGCAATCGCATTTGCCTTCATGCTCATGTTCCATGTCCCCACGTTCATGTCCATGTCCATGTCATAATCACATGCATCATCTCTTTGCAGTTGCAGCTGCTGCCGCTGGAGGACAAGGCGCTCGACTGGCAGGCGCCAGAGGAGGAGGCGCCGCACGCGGCGGGGCAGGAGGCGCACACCGAGTTGCCGCAAGAGTCACTTGGCTCCTCCACAACTGCAGCAGCGCCCAACAGCAGCAGCGGCAGCCCAGCAGCGCCGACTGAATCAACATCAACAACAACAACCACAACGCAACAGCCCACAACAACAACAACGACAGCAACAGCAACGGCAACGGCGGCTGCAACATTTGCCAATTACAAGCTGGCACACGAGAAGAGCGCCTATCTGAAGAAGCACAACAAGCTCAAGAAGCTGCTCGAAAAGATGCAGGCTCAAAGCAACGCGTCGGCGACCTCAAGTTGAGCAATGCACAAAATACAAAATAAAATAAAATAAAAATCACAAAAAAAATCAAAAAAATTTTAAAAAAGAAAAAACGCAAACTTCAACGCAAAACACACGCGAATTAACGTTAAGACTTGCCCAAAATTTGTAAATACATAATAATAAATCGAATAAACAAAAAAAAAAAAAAATACAAACACGTTGTATGCGATTTTTCATAGGCTTCTTTGATTTGGCCAAAAATTCGCAGACGTAAAAAACAAAAGACTCAGGCAACAAACTTGAAACGTTGCGTGCTGCAGCGGCGTCAAATTGTGTCTTAATTGCACGCTGCATGGCAAAAGGGTAAACACTCATTTACACACACACACGCACACACACACACACACACACGCACGCACACACTAGCTATTGCCAGCTAACCCGGCGGCAGCGGCAAGCTGAGCTGTTCGCGTTGCGCTGCCAAAGAAATAGCGGCCATGTTGCCGTGTTAGCTGAAACCATGATTGGTACTTTCTTGAACGGCTTTTCATAGCTGGCGGCAAACGCAATTAGCCCGGTCAATTAGTAATCAGTAACGGCGGCTTCTGGGGGTCCATCATTTAAATGCTGCTGCGCCAGTTGATCACAGAGCGGCAACTGGCGGCCCTGACCGCTGCTCGACACATCAGCAAAGACATCATTAGCAGCCCCAAGCGGCCAACTAACAAGAACAACTAAGGCCCAGACACCAGACAGCGCTTATAACTGCATTTTCTGTGTTTGTTTATTTTTGTTTTTATTTTTTTTATTTTTTCTGCTTGGGCCGCTGGAGTCATTAACCGGCGCTAATTTCCGTCGCATTGTCAACGGGTTTTGTTTTTGTTTTTTTTTTTTTTTTGGGTGACTCTCGATTTGTTTTTTTTTTTTTTTGTTGCTTTAATTGGGCGCGCTTCACACAGCGCAACAACAAGCCCAAAAACAACAAGCATATATCATATACCATAAGTCTGCACCCATTAATAATAATTAAGGGTACAAATTTCAGACAAGATTTCGCTTGTATTACACGAAACTCTTTAATTAAATTCAATTAGTTAAAATTGACACCAATTTAACCGGCTGGAGCTAATTGTCGCCGCTGTCTTAGCATCGTACAGCAAGTGGTTAAATATCTTGTATAATTTAAACAGCAGGGGTGTTCCCGTAAAGTGTTCTACATTAGCAATGTTTAATATTTAATAACTATTATTTCGAGTTGTGTTTCCCTCTTTCTTGTCGCTGATACCGCTTAAAGGCAAATTAATTGGATGCTATGTTAATGCAAATGAATTCTTTAACTGAACATTTTAATGAACTCGCACCTCGAAATCTGTTGTCACGAAATGCGAAATGACAGTGCGAACATTTCCGACTTTATTAATTATATAGTCTGGATCAGGACGTTGAGCTGAGTCGATATGAATATGCATCATTTATATTTAAATATTCCCTAGCTACCATGAAATAATCCAAGCAAATATTTCAAATATAAATTTGTATTTTATTTTGTCCATGTCATCAATTCTATAAATACACCAGAAAAGCGTATTTAAACTTCGTCAACCCGCTAATCATAATCTAAAAAATACATTAGATTAGCATTTATCGCTGACATATTTATAGGTACAGCAGTTTATTCACTTTCAAATATTTAAAAGCCAAAATATTTGCATTTCAATTATTTGAATTGAAAATCATAAATAAATAAAGTCAATAATTTGCAATTGCAAATTGGAGCACAGTGTATACACTTTTGGCACATATGTCAATTTTATCGGACAGTTTTGAAATAAATAAATACGAAAAAATTACACGATGTTCCAATTCAATTAAATTGACTTGTTTATCTCTTCCATCCGAGCAAATTTACATGTTGTTTTTAGCTGAACATTTGTACATTGTACAAATGTTAAAGCCGAAATTTCAAATGAAAAACGTTGTTATCCATTTGCAGTCAATTAAATAATGTCAATTTACGGCGTGAAGACAAATTTGCTGTGCGATAAAATAAAATGTCGCCGAATGCGCGTATTGATTGGCAGTGGGAGCAACAAATGCTGATAACTGGACAAGGCAAGGACACTCATTAAATCACAAGAAACGCTACCGACCGAACCGGAGGCAGAGCTCCCAGCGGCCGCTTCCGTTCGACCTGCAGGCGCCCGATGCACGCGACGTTGGGCAATGACAGCGCCAGCCTTGGGCACCTCTCACCTGGCGCTGTGAACGCCACAATGGCGTCCAGGTGACTGTAGGTGCCACAGACGCGACTCCCCCGACGTCGTTCACGGCTGGGAAAATCAGAAATGTGGCAATGTCGGCTATAAACTTGTTGATTGGATAAGATTCGTGTGGGATGTTAAGATTAATTTAGATAAAATTAAAGCTGGATTTGTGGTTGTTAAAAAGATGCGCTTATGAGATGAAAACTAATGCAACCAAATAAAAAATGCATATGTAAATAAATAAAGAGATACCATAAAATAAAATTGTTTCTCAGAATTTTTAAAGATTTCCCTTTGCTTGCCTTTGCGCGAAAAATATAAAATGTGAAATATGTGTAAAATAAAATTCTAAGTAGATTTAGAAAAAACTGTTTGTAGATTAAATAAAAACTGGTAGTGGTTAGTTTGCTAAACAGCGAACAGAGCCAAGAAAGTGAATGTTGAGTACAAAGTTTGTGCTAGAACTGAATTAAACAGACCACAGAACATATACATTATTAAACAAATAAAGTTATAGAAAAATATAAAACAAAAAAAACTTGAAACCATTTGTAACAGTAATAAAGCAGAATATTAAATATTAATAGTATTTTATATAACATAAAAATGAACTACATTTTAATTAAATGAATAATAAATTAAATTAAATAAGCCAGTGCAAATAGAACCTAACCCACAATACATAAACTATAAATATATATTATTACACACATAAACGCTAATTTATAGTACTTATATATACTTAATCATATTGTCTAACCCCTCACCTTTTAGCTCACCTGAGTTTCGTCATGAAAAGTGCAATATATTCGGTTGGCGCACTCTGCGTATGCGCAATGCGCAACAGCCAAATCAGTGCCAGGCCCAATCCCAATTTGAGTCTCATTTTGAGCCCAGACGTGTGCAGATTGTGTGGACCATGTGCAGCTGGCGAAATTAATTTGATTAGAAACGTAACAAAACGAGTCTGGCTGAAAGAAAAAAATCATTTGCAGGTTTGGGACAACAGTCGCAGCGGCAGCTTCAACGGCCACTGGGGGCAAAAAAAAAAAAAAAAAAAAAAATAGCTGGCCAATAAAGCAGCTGCCGCTCAGAGCTGGGCGACTTCCTAGCCTCGCTACTGATGCTGATTACATAGTCACGTTGTTAACTACATCTTCACGGTGCTGAGAGGCAAGGAAAAAAAAAAAAACTAAAGAAACTATAAGACAAAACCTTGCAGCGTGTGCTGCCGTTGGTGCATGCCACAGTGGCGCAATCGAATCGAATCAGAGCCGACATCTTTCACACTTCGTTAAAGGTAATGCGGGCAAAGCCACCGCCAAGGCAATTTATTGTCAAAAGCGAGAAGCGATAAAAACTGCAATATGCACATTATGGCCAGGTCTCGAGGCCGCTGTCGCTGCCGCTCGTTTTGGCCCTAACGTGACGGGCCACACCACACGGGCTTGACCCGTCGTCAAAGGCACAGGCACAGGCCCGGACCCGGACCCGGACCCAGACCCGGAGTCAGATCGAACCCGAACCCTTAATTTTTGTTATTTTTTTTTTTGCTTTTGTTGCTGCGATTTTGTGCTTGGCGATTGCTCCGCTTATGAGCCAGGCCGGCGAACAACTTTCTTTCTGCTGTCCAGTCTTGCATCATGATGGTTAAGTTATTTTTTCATCTTTTCATTTTTGCTGCAGCACGTTTTGGCTAAATGCAAAGATTTGTACAAGTGACGCCATCGCGCCATCACCAGGGCAAACAATTGGCCAGTCGCAAAAGGCCAGGCCCATCAACGACAACAACAACAACAATAACAACAACAGCCAGCAGCTGAGAGCCAAGCCCGAGCTTGGATGTTCACAGTTCATAAAAATCAATGCCCTTTTGATTAGCCACAGCTGTAATTGAGCGTTGAGTGTTTTCTGAGCTGTGTTTGTGAAAGGCATTCGTCGGGCCACAGCCCCCGTCAAAGGCCATAATAGAGAAATTGTCTAATTAAGCCTGCGCTGGGGCTTAACAATTTGCCATGGGCCATATTACGCATACGCCCCGTGCTAGACGAAAAAACAAATCTAGAGTTTTCTTTGCGCCTCATTACACAACCGCCCAGCCACATTTCGGCCTGCAGTCTGTTGTGTTTTTTTTTTATCACCGAAAATGTTGCCAGTGGCGTAACCAGTCAACCAAAAAATAAACCGGGCGAATTGTGAACTCGAAAAAAATATACAAAAAAAAAAAAAAAATGAGGAAAATTGCCAACTGAGCTCCGGCACAAAGTTCAGTTTTGAGTTATTAACATGAAATTATTGTCATAACTCACTGGCAACGAGGGGCAATCGGTAATCACGGCGCATCTTTTGGCCAAAATGGGGAACAGTGCTGCGGCCATGTCGGGGCCGGCTGACAGGCTGACAGGCTGCCCGGCTGCCCGGCAGGCAGGTCGACAGGAGACGGGCAGACAACTGGCAGACACTAGGCCAGGAAATACGAGTTTCATAGCTGGAGCGTGTTTGCCCGGCTAATTGCAAAATGAAAAACACTTTGCTCTCTTTTCATTTTTCATTTACAGCTTTGGTTTTGATTTTCATTTTCATTTTCATTTCTATTACAATTTCGAAAAAGCTGGCCAATATTAAATAAATACGCCAGAGACGGCAACAACGACAACGACAGCGACAACGGCAGCGACAGCTTACATGTGCCACATGTTTATTCATAATAGCCCCGCGCGGCGACACGCAACTGGACCCGGTCCGGCCGGAGCCTGCAGATGCGATTGCGGCAGTTGTCCAGATCCCCAAATAGACGTGCTCATATAGCCTGGCCGCAGTGCGAGTCAGTCAGTCAGTTGGTCGGGCAAACGCCCCAGTTGCAATCACAGTTCGAGCTCCACTCTCTCGCCGCCCCATCAATGAGAAACGCAAACATTTTCTGTTTTCATTTCTTTCGGTTTTATTTGTACTTTTTTCTATTGATTTGTGGCCAGATTTCTTGTTTTCCTTGCTCTGTGTGCGTTTACATAATGAAATGGCCTCGCTGTCCCGGCCAGCTTTGGCCAGTTGCAGGCCACGTTTACAACAACAAAAGCAACAACAACAACACTCAGCTATGCGGGTGCTTATCTCACATGGCTCAGCTCGTAACATGGCATATGGCATCTGTTAGGCAAACAGAGCGAGAGAGAATCGCAATCGTGTCATGCGATGCTAACCTTATTCAATGTTTATTGTTGTTATCTGAGCAATTGTTGCTGTTGTTGTTGCTAAGGCCTCGCAATGTCGTGGCGCTACCGTTAAGTTGTAAATGCGATAGTTACGAGTACTGTTAATTACACTGAGCAAAATCCAAGTTAACGTTGGATGAGCACTAAAAACTGCAAAAGTTGCAAAAGAACTAATTTGGAAAAATCTAAGAACCTAGTTGTACAATAAATTAATGAGCCATGGCCCAAGCAAACAACATTTGCAGTACATATATATAACAGCTGAAATTCAATTAAAGCTTGAATTGAGGTAAACTAATATGTATCAACACTTACTTAGAATTAAATTTAACCAAAATACATATATATATATAACCCAATTGTACTTTTCACATAGGTTTTTTCTTTATAAACATTTCTCACATTTGCTGTGGTAATAAATTGCAAACGCCTCGATTGATCTTTAATTTAACCCAACTTAACTACAGCTCAGTTTCGGTTTACATACTTGCTTTAAATTTAAAACCATTTCCAGTTTTTTTTTTTTTTTTTTTTGGCACACATACATACATATCTCTCAGATCGGTTGCGATTCGCACTTGAGGCACTTTATTTCGAGTTAAATTTTACCAAATTATGGTAGACATGGCTTACAAACTGCAAACGCCTTTTTTTCTGATTTCAATTTTAGTTCGGCTTCGGTTTACACATTTACTTTAAATTCGAAATAATTTATACTTTTCTGATATAGCACATAAAGAAAATATCTTTCAGATCTTTTTTTTCTTGGGATGCAATTTTGCCAAAATTCCTTTCAGCCACGTTACGCTGCGAAGTTGAAAATAATTTACAGTTTTTTGGCATTCACAAATTGATAAAAAGATCACCGGAACTGATGAGAAACACAGCGCCTTAAATTGATAAACATTTACGTGTCTTTCTTTAATTGAATATATTTTGACGTGGGCTTGAGGCAACACAAAACCGAAAATCAACCAGTTAACTTGATCGCATTCGAAATGCCTGTTTCGTAACATATGAATATTATTTTGGGCCCATTGCACTAAGTCTTTATTTTGATCGTGTTTTCAGATTAACTTAACTGCGAGTGCGCATACAATTTTAATTTGATTTTTTTTAAACAGTAGCCCTTTTAACGGCTTTCCTATTTAGCCACCTTGACTCTCAGTGCTTAACACTCTCTGCATTCCCAAGCAAACGAGCTTTAATTACCTTCCTGCCATTAAAAGAGGAAAAAGCTTTCAGTGTGTAACTGCATTAGCCAATTAAAATGCACCTAGGACAAATCCGAGAGAAAACCACATGAAAATGCGCTCAATGCAATATCAAAAAAAAAAAAAAAAAAATGTTTTTTTTCGTTTCGGCCTGCAAAGTGAACGAAATTGAAAACGCGAACCAGTTTTAAATGCAAATTTACATAATGTGCCCCAAATGGACAACAGGTAAATATAAATCTCCAGACGGGTCAACAACATAAACAACAACAACAGCAACGAAAAAGACAACCACTGAAAGCAATGACAATGACAATTGTATGCGAAAACTCCGGAAAAAGGCCAAAAGTAGCCAAAATACAGAAAGAACAGTTATTCGGCGGTTGTCGAAGCCTAAATACCCTTACATATATACGACAAATTTATGATGAATTTCCAAACTCCTGGCGATTTTTGCCTATTTATTTAATTATTCTATATTGATAAGAGCTTGCTTGAGATGAATTAAAATTATTGTGACTTTGCAAATTAATTTAATTTTTGACTGTAGTTGATCTAATTTTATTCACATATTGGCAGCTGCTTTTTTATTAGCTCAATTAGCTTGGGTTTTTATATTGAAGAAAAACACACATATATCTAAGTACTTAATGCACTTAATAATCTTTATACCTTACGAGGCTAATAAAGTCGCATTCTAGGCGTTACAGATTTCATGCCGTAATTATTATACCCTATGCAAGGCCATAAAAAGCAAAGCATATGACTCAAAAGCCCGAGCCAAAAAAACTGAGACATGCAAATTGAAGTTCATGGAAAATCAATTGCATGAAAGTTGCCCCAGACCAAATGAAGGGGAACTGGAACTGGAGCTGGAGCTGAGGCTGAGGTTGGGGCTGAGACTGAGGCTGGAGCTCTGGCTGGCGTTTGAATATGAGTCTCAGCTAGAGCCTGGGCCTTTTTAATTTATGCTATTGAACTTTGCTTTATGCAAATTGAAATTTACAGTTGCCAGTTGATTTTTTTTTGCTGTTTTTTTGTGGTTTTTTTTTTTTTTTTTGGTAATTGCAACAGTTTTGTGATTTTTCATAATTTTGTTATAGCTGTCTTTCAGCCAGAAAACGAAAGGCAGCCAAACAAAGCAAGTCTTCCTTTTACACTTGCCGTGTTGTACAGTGTACAGTGTGCGCGATGTCTGGGCACGAGTTCGTATATCAATGGCAAACACTTGAGATGAACCGCTTTGTTTAACTACCACGCTCATTCTGAAGTATTTGAAGTGCACTTGGGTTTATTTGCCCGCGCAAAGATGTCTCGAAAGTTGTCCCAAGCGAAGAGATCGCGAGAGCCTCCAATCTCGCAAGTCTCAGTCTAGCTGCTCAGATTCTGATTTGGCACGAAAAACGTGTCATTAAAATAAATAATTATATGTGCGCCTGTGTCTATATAGCTGCGGCTAATGCAGTTGTTGTCGAGCTGGCAAATTAGATCAGCAATAATTCGATTTGGCAATGCCGGCCCCCGCACCCCTCCCCCACCCCCCCCCCCTCGCTTGTGTGTTAGTCAACTTTTGGCGCTTTGTTCGGCTATAATTGCAAATAGTGCACTCATATGTGCACTCACACTCGTGTTCGTGCCTTCCTCAGCTCCTATTCAATAAGCACCCACCTCATTGTGAGTGCAACATAAAAACAAGAGGGTGTTAGTCGTCAGTGCTTGGCCAGCAGATACCCTAGATATATAAAAAAATACATACTTACAGCCGACATATATTATCAATAATTAATCAATAATTTATCTATAATGTAAAGCAAATTTGCATCATATCTAGCATTATATTCTAGATCGTTTCTTCTACTTAATTTGTATTGCATTGAGCCGGAGATGCCTTGTTCTGCACTACCACATTATACCCTTCGGCAACCCACTTTCAATGGGTATAGGGCATAAAAAAGCAACAAAAGGGCATGATGCCGCAGTTTGTGTTTTATGCCACGAACAGAAGAAAAAAAAAAAAAGGAAAAAGCAGGCCGCCAGGGGCTTGTAACCACAAATTAGTTTGAACACCATAAAAAGCGGGCTACAAAACTGCAGCGGCAAAAAACATAACAGCCGCAACAACAACGAGGCTTGCAAAATTTTTGAAAATGAAAATCCATTGCAATAATCAGCGCACCCGTCCAACATTAGATGGAAAATCGGCGGGCTGATGATGTTCGCCTTGTGTAGATTTTCATGGCTGATAGTAAAAGTGACGCATCATATGGGAAGCACAATTGTTGTTGTTGTTGAGTCAATATTCATGCATGTTTATTTGTAACTCATTTTGCAATATGCAAAACGTGCTGCTGTCCAACTGAGACAATCTCTTTAAAAGGCCCGTGTGTGTGTGTGTGTGTGTGTGCTTGCACGTATCTCATGGATACGAGCATCTCAAGAATCACAAAAGATGTTTGCATAACTCCAGCTAAAAACGGCTAAAGAACAATCGAATAAATACTAAAACAACTATAATGCAGATAGAGACATCAAGAAAATGGATTTCAAAGAGTTTTGAGTTTCGTGCCGCTTTTTTTTGTTTTTTTTTTTTGCCTTCAACATTTAGCCACATTGATGGGTGTATTAGCCATTGCAGCAGCAACAGAGGTTTCATTAAATAACTTAACAAAATCATCGAGACTTCATTTTATTTACATTTTCAACTCGCAACCGCAAATGGAGTTCAAGAGAGTTTCGAGTTAATGAAAAACGCGATTTACTTTTGTGGTTTACACAGCTTTTTTTTTTTTTTATTTTTTTGTTACGTGTATATCGTATATTTGAGAAGTTGGCACGATTATTGTTCGGCTTTGTGATCAATACGTGGTTGATTTGTTTTCTGATAACGGAAGTGCGCGAAATTATTACAAATTAGCCCAAATGGGCGATAATAATAGGCGATTAGTACTATTGAACCAGAGTAATGTTTGGTAATAATATTTATAAAATTAGTTTGGTAAATATTTCGAGTAAAATGATATAACAGAATTAAGCTAGAGGAGAGACTAAAATAACATCAAGCTTTGACAGAGTTATGAAAGCAACAAGTCGAAATTTACCAACTCAGAATCAAACATAATTTCCAAAATGGAAAATATAGAAAAAATGTTTGGATAGTTGAAAATATTAGTTTAGATTTTACAAAGTTATGACTGGTTGAAGTCTTTGAAGAATATGTAGTACTGATTTGTCAGTACGATCAGTCGGGAATGAAAATGTTTGGCCGCAAGTTGGAGCTTTACTTGGGTAATCTGGGAAAATTTCTTTAATTTTTGGTAGCTTCAGATCTGCGCTCAATAAGCCACATACCACCCATCAAACATTTCGCAGCGAAGAAAAAATGAGGCTTAAATTATTGGGCTGGCATTTAACATGACAGCCACATTAAATTGTCCACTTTGGCAACCTGCGCCGGCACCATATACGAGAGTGTGCGAGCGCATATACACAAAATATCAGTTTATATAGGTATATAGCCAAGTTGGCTGCCGGCGGTTGCTATAATTGAGGTTTGGCGGCGCTGACATGGCCCGGCGCGGCCCGACGCGGCCCGGCGTGGCTCGGGCATGGCCCGGGGGCTGTTAGTATCTGGGCGCGCTCTCTTAAGGAAATGCAAGCGACGACGGCCAGTCAAGAGCTAAAAGATTTTAATTGTCACTTTCGTTGCTTTTGCAGTTACCGGGCGAAATTTCAAAAATTTTAATTCAAATTTAATGCGCTCAAATGAGTTGGCATTGTGCAAGAGGCCCCCCCACAAGCGACTCTGGACCGCGAATACCAAAACTCTGCACTCGTATTTTGGTTTGTTTTATTTTATTTTTTTTTTTACCTGTGCCGAGGTGTTCGTTGATGTTGCAAGTGCAGCTCGTAAGTCAATCAGCTTGGATCCCATTCAAAAGCACTCACAAAGCGATTCAAGCCGATCTTTATGCAATTGCAACAACGGCTTAGAACCGCGTCTTTTAATTAGGAATAGCTGGGACCAGTTCCGCCGGCCCACTTCGGCCTTGAGCCAGTTAGCAAACTTGGCGCTAAGAAGATGCCGTCCGGTTGCTAATCTGTCGGCCATCAACTAGCAAGTGTTGGGCAACGGCCAACATATATCTGCGGATTAGCCGAGTGCCCGTAACTAGTCGGATCGCAGTTGATCTTTTGGCGTCGACCGGTTGCAGTTATGAACGGCTGTTAGTCGTTATTAAAGTCATATTCAAATGCAATTGATTTGTTAATTAGCCAAGTGCTAAGTTAACGCTTGGCCCGGCTTATGCTGTCTCCTGTTCCAATTTGTTGTGCAGGCAGGAATTGAGATCAATTACCAATTAATTTTGTTCTCATTTGTAAAACACACATTTAATGGGGCGTATGCATAATATGTTGTTCGAGTACAAAATCGTTCGCTTTAAACTGAATAAGCCGGCAGAAAATATCAATCTACAAATTTGCTCAATAAGAATAAAAAACACAAAATAGAATTTTAAATATATAATAGTGAAATCAATTTTAATATAGAAAATCACTTTAAATGACTATATCTCGGCTATATGCAGTCCGATTTTGGAAAGATATATGTACCTCTTTCGACTCGACTCTTTCTATAGAATCGATCGCAATTCAACACTTTTGATTTCCGAAATTTCGAGATTTTGGCCAAAAATGTGACAATTTTTGTCAATTTTGGACAAAATTTAGAATGTGAATTTTTTAATGCCAATCGATAGTCCCAATCTGTAGGAGTCTAAAAAGGTATATTATTTGTATATGTGACCTTATTTGCCTGAGATATGCAGGTTTTCATTATACAAATGGCTATAAATGTCCGGTTTTAATTATGTTAATTATTTTAAATGACTCGCTATTAGGCCTATATTGTTATACTATTTTTTTAAATTGGAAAAACATGCAGTCTGCCTAAATTAAGCCGAAAAGTCGACTAACATTTTTTTACAAAGAACCTGGGCTTAACTTATACAAGATCTGAAGTTTTTAAACGTAGTTTTTAATCTTCAGTTTGGACACAAACCTTAAAACGAACTTTAAAGTAAGCCAAAGTACTGCGATAGAATGTGAATTTTTTAATGCTAGACAATAGTCGCAATGTGTAGGACCCCAAAAAGGTACATTTTTTATATATATGATGTTATTTGCCCGAGATATGCAGGTTATAATCTAGAAAATCAGTTTAAATGACTATATCTCGGCTATATGTGGTCCGATTTTGGAAAGATATACCTCATTCGACTCGCAGAAGTCTATAGAATCGATCCCCATTCAAATTTGTTAATTTCAGAAATTTCGCGATTTTGGAAAAAATTTGATGTAACCCCTTACCATTTTTGTCAATTTTTGACAAAATTTAAAATGTGAATTTTTTAATGCCAATCGATAGTCTTAATCCGAGGGAGTCTTAAACGGTATATTATTTGTATATGTGACCTTGTTTGCCTGAGATATGCAGGTTTTAGTTTTATAAATGGCAATAAATGGCCGGTTTTAATTATGTAAATTATTTTAAATGAGTCGCACAAATTGTGCCGAAAAGTCGACTACAATTTGTTTACAAAG
The DNA here is from genome assembly GCA_035047465.1 of Drosophila sordidula. Lineage (NCBI taxonomy): Eukaryota > Metazoa > Arthropoda > Insecta > Diptera > Drosophilidae > Drosophila > Drosophila sordidula. The sequence continues at coordinate 5,685,083 of JAWNPQ010000185.1, read as the reverse complement.
AACCTGGGATTAATGTATGCAACGTTTGAAGTTTGTAAAAGTAGTTTTGATCTTCAGTTCGGACGCAAACCTTAAAACGAACTTTAAAGTAAGCCAAAGCATTGTGATAGTATGCAATTTGTTAATGCTAGTCAATAGTCCCAATGTGCCCAAAAAAGTAAATCATTTATATAAATGGTCTTATTTGCCCGAAATATGCAGGTTATTATCTAGAAAATCAGTTTAAATGACTATATCTCAGCTATATGTGGTCCGATTTTGGAAAGATATACCTCTTTCGACTCGTAGAAGTCTATAGAATCGCCATTCAAAATTGTTGATTTCAAATATTTCGCAATTTTGTCAAAAAGTTACCGTACTTTACCTTACCATTTTTATCAATTTTGGACAAAATTTAGAATTTGAATTTTTTAATGCCAATCGATAGTCCAAATCCGTAGGAGACTAAATGTGTATATGTGACCTTGTTTGCCTGAGATATGCAGGTTTTAGTTTTATAAACGGCAATAAATGGCCGGTTTTAATTATGTAAATTATTTTAAATAAGTCGCCCAAATTATGCAGAAAAGTCGACTTACATTTTTTACAAAGAACCTGGCCTTAACTTATGCAAGATTTGAAGTTTGTAAAAGTAGCTTTTAATCTTCAGTTTGGATACAAACCTCAAAACGAGTTTTAAATTAAGCCAAGGCAAGCTTTTGCCAGCTGTCAACTTATAAGCCAAGCTTTAAATGCTTTCCAGCTGTTGCCTTTTCAACCATTGATCAACGGATACCACCGGAAGAAAGCTTTCGACTGCCAATTAAAATACACAAATCGACCCAGCGAACTATTAACCAAATGAAAAAAAAGAAACAGAAAAAAAAACTTATATAAGCCAGACACAGGCAAATTTGCAGACCGTGAAAAGTTTTTTTTTGTGGAAATAAAATCGGGCAAATATCGGTAAAAGAGCGGAAATCTCAAGCTATCCATATTTATGTCAATGTTCAGGCCGTTTGCAACCACAAATAAAACGAGACAAGCTCAATTGACCATGAATTGTTACAGCAATAAAATGCTATAGAAATATGCACAAAAGTGAATTTAATTTAGCGAAAAGTGCAAATTATAACGCCAACATTGAATGTGGATCTAAAAGGTGGGCTATGGATTTAATGGATGCAACAGTTTCCATATCAAGAAAGAGCCCACATAGAGCTTGTTGACTTACGCGGCACTTATTGTCTTCGATAATTATGAATAAATGATATAATGTTATTGCCTATCACGATCATTAAAAATGGCATGTGAACTGAATGCAAATCAAAGCAGTTCCATCAATTTATTAAATTTAATGACAAAATAGAAATCAAATCAACTATGTTAATTAAAGCAAGAAAAGCGTAAAGGCTTTCGCTAAAAGACGAAGCTCTATATCTCAACTAGTTTAATTACAAAATCTGTTAAGATTCATTTCTAAGCCACAGCAAAGTAATAGAAAACAAAATAAAAATAAATTTTTTTATAATTTCACTTATGTTGTTGAAACTTTATTTTACAGAAAAAAATCAGAACTTAAATTAGCATCCATATCATTATTATCTTACTCAGCTTCAGTGTCAGTGTAATATAGGTTGATCGTGTGTGCGGATTTCAAAATGGAATTTTGCAAGCACACACACAACTGCAACCGGGTCGACTTATGTACTCGTATAAACCCCGTCTAAGTAGGCTTTTTTGTTTTTGTTTTTCCTTCTTGTTTTTCGCAAATGTACAAACTAAATACGCTTAGAGCACTAAATCGCAAATGTTTCCCGTTCTAGTTTAGGTTTCCTAATAGTGTGTCGCATAGGGACTCGAGTAGTGTCCGTAGTGTCCGGCATCGTATTGGGGCACATACTCGTACTGGGCCTGATTGTAGTAGCCATCATCGTAGTCGTAGTGAATGGGCGCGGCAGCGGGCGCATAATGTTTGGAGACTTTGGAGACAAAGGAATAATAAAAAAAAAAATGTAATATATAAATTAAACGAAAGCTATTGGGCTTTAAATTAGTTAAGGCTAGTTGTTATAAATATGAGTCAACAAAAATGGCCAGCTGCCTATTGTTGCTGTTGGTATCCGTTTTTTTTTTGTTGTAAACTAGTTCAGCTTTTTTTGAAGCTGACAAAATAATTTTCTATGCATTTCTTTGCTTGTCACGAATTTGTAGCAACCGAAGTCAATTGGTCACAGGTGTTGTTGGTTTTCGCTAGTTGTAATTTCCTTTGGGTTTTTGCTTTTTTTTTTTTTTGTTTTTTTGTTTTGCATGTAAAACGTTGAAAAAGTTCGTTGCCTAAGTCTTTTGTTTTGCCCAAGTGTTTTGCTGCTTTTGTGAATGTGTGTGTGTGTGTGTGCGCTTCTTGTGATTCTTAATTATTAAAATGGCAGCCACAATCAAAATAATTTTCACATGCAGCCACAACAACAACAAAGCAACAACAGCAATTCCCATGCAAATCCACATTGCGACATTGAGAAAAGATGTTGGCTTTTGGCTTGGAATGGAAATGGGCAACATAATTTTCCGCACAGCTTTTGTGCCTGCTGCAAAAGTTGATGCGCCGTTGCGGCCGCTGCTGCGGCTGCTGCACCATATGACATAATTAGTGTGGGAAAACGATGGAAAATATGAGAGCGTTGCGCCAAGTGCGAGCAAAAAGCGAACTAATCTCTTGATCAATGTTGAGGAAAAGCAACTCATGACATAATTAACAAGCGCGTGGGCGTGGCAACTGCCTGCTGCATTAGTCAACAAATGCACGCTTATGAAATGTGGTATACATTTCACGTTGCGATGATTCAGTTTAGACGCCCCACTGCACACCCAAATGCAACGGCCTATTACAACAGCGAACTAAACCGTTTACGTATTATAATAGAAATATGGTTAAGATATGCGCACATATCTAAATATATACATATATACAGTGAGAGCTGGGTACTGATTCAGTAGGCTGCATAGTAATCGGCATCCGTCTGTCTGACAATATCGTGTTCGGTGGCCACATCAACGATGTCATCGTATTCGTCTGGGCGCAATTTGCGATATTGATTGTTAAAATAGTTGGCGTGACGCCTGAACAGCTTGAGCATGCGATACGTGTTCATGCCTAGAAGAGCAAGAGCAGCGAATCAGTCTAGTGTGTGCCACCACAACAACACCAACAACAACAACACCAACAACAACAAATACCAACAACAATACGTTTAACTAGCTGGATGTGCTTCTGTGTGAGGGCTGCTAAAGAGACTGAGTGCTAGGCCATTAACTTTTAATCCCAGTTTAACTATCATATAGTACTTGTGACTCACCATAGGGTGCTGGCGAGGCGGCAACCACCACAGGCGCGGCCACAGGAGCCACATGCGGCTCGTAGTGGCTCAGAATGGGCTTGTGCGCAACGATGGGCTTCGCGACCAGCGCCTGGGCGTGCACAGTGGGTCCAGATTTGGTGACAACAGCGTTGAAGCCGTGAATGGGATCGGCTGTGTAGTCAACGGTGCGAATGGAGCCATCGGGCTCGACCAGCGAGTATTGTCCTGGGAAAGGGGGAAGGTACAGAATGTAGGCAAATTGCATGGGTTGCAATCAGTTAAGTGTGCTTTCGTGGGTGTGCGTGTGTGTGCGTTTATTTACCCTTGACAACATCACCGTCACGAGTCTCATGCTGTGACTTCACATCGCCAGTAGTGTGATCAGCCACGCCATAGTTAAAGGCATATTTGGGATGATCCTGGTAAAAACAAAACATAGATATAAAAAAATTACTAAGACTAATGTTAGCTGAACTGTAAGGACTCTGCGTTGAATGCCCAGTTAGTGTATGCGTTTATAATATAGGTTGAAAAATGCATCATCTAATAATTGTAATTTAAGGATTTCTATTTCTTTAATTATATAAAAAAAAAGGCTAAGCATTCATAGTTTTTTATCAAATATACTATAATCCTATGCAACTTAAATTTTTTTTAGGAACAATAACTAAAAGTTTTTTGCCATTAATTTATCAAAAGTGAATTTTTTTCTTTCTGTCATTTGGAGTATACTTCTTTAGAGTATTGTCTTCCTGTTCCATCTGGCAACTCTTAGCACTACCCTCCACAAATATCCATGTCCCTTTTATTAACTCTCGAACTCACATAGTAATCCACAGCATATCCTGGACGCGCCACGGCCACACTGGCGAACAGAGCCAACGAGAGGATAACGAAGCACATGAAATTTGCCATTTTCTTGAGATTTATTTTTTTTTTGTTTTCTTATGGGGATTTCAAATAAATTTGATTTAAAAATTCGCTAAAAGTAAACAACAAAAAAACAAAATAAACACAGAGTACAAAAAAAAAAAATGATAAAAAACACTGCACAGATCCTTAGTTTTGAAATGAAACAATTGGATTTACTTTTAGTACTGCAACGGCAACAGATACAAACAACGCCAAGTTCACCGGAATACTGTGGCTATTCTAGAGTCGAGTTTCCATTTAAATAAGCGCGAAATGTGCGAAAGCAGCGACGCAGCCGCGCAGCCGCAGACTTCAAGACACCCGGTTTCTCAGTCAGTCAACTGTGGCGGGCGACGTCGACGTCGGCGTCGGCGTCGACGGCGGCGTCAACATCTCGAACGCGGTGAGTATGTCTGCTGCTGCTGCTTAGTGGGGGCCATGTGAATGAAGTTGCAGCATGAATCGGGATGTTGCTACACTAACCCGTTGAAAAGGGGTCGGGGTATATGCAGTAAGCAGTGCAAATTGGCGACAGATTCGAATTGAGAGCGCTGCATTGTCTAGCTGCGGCTTTATCCCACATAATGAAGTCATCCATGCCGGCAGTCACTTTTCGGCCGGCTCAGAATTATGGCATTAATCATAGCTTAATCATTAATTTCCTTTTGGCACAAACGAAAGACTTAGGCAACGAACTGCAGCTCTGGACGCAAATTATGCGCAATAATTATTGCCCTAGACCATAACAAATAGTGAGCAATAAAAGGTAATTTATTTAACAACTTAATTCTTAACAAAAAAAAAAAACGCTGACAATAAAATATATCTCGGCTACCCTAACCAAAATAGGGTCAAGTTACAGCCAAAAAAATACAAAAAATAAAAAACAAAACGTCAAGAAACAACAATTGCAAATTGTTGTTGCATAAACAAAAAGCCCTAGTTATTTGGCACATGCGAAATTCTCAGTGATCTACTTGAATGAAAACAACAACAAGCCAGCCAAAAGTCCAACCGAAGTTTCCCCCCTCCCCCGACAGCTAATTCATGCCGTTTTTTTGTCTTAGCCATCAATGCTGAAGGTCAAGCGCGGCAGCAAAGTTCAAGCCTCAGTTCCATTCTAGGCAGCAAATGAAAGCAAAAGTTGCGAGCGGCACAGAAAAAAAACTAAAATAAAAGATATGACACCAGAGCAATTTAAACTAATTTATATCTATAATATCGCTGACTAGTTATTGTCAAGTCCTCAGTTGTTCAACATTCAACAATCAGTGATTAATTGAGATCACGCCAATTACCATACATACTTATAATAAGGCGCAGTTCACGCAATTCCACTACAAACATATTTAATGCCTTCTTCTGACTGGCTGTTCACCAGGTAAGAGCGCAGGATTTTTAATTGAAACCCAACTCTTTGGTGTGCCTCTAGTGTAGTGTTCCCACGGGTACTGTACGTAATCTATTGAACTAATTAAAAAAGAAACAAATACTAGCTTGAATGTGGCGACGAGGAAATACCCTTAAAATTCAATTATAAATTATCGAAGACATTTCTTGTCTCTATGTTTGATTCCGTGAAGTTGGATCAAGCTGGTCTTATTTTCTTTTTATTAATATTCTTATTTTTCTTTATACAGCCAATTAGAAGAACAAGGTTTGGCAAGGGCTTGGATTTGATTGAATTTGGGGCAACTAATTGGTTATATTTAAATATAAGTTATAAAAACATTGACAAAAAAATCTGAATAAATGAATAAAGTTTTTTATTTGAATTTTGTTTAGCTACTTTGCTGATTAATTTTTTTAGTATACCATAGAAATTAAATGTTAGGGTATCTTACGTCTTTTAGCCAACTAAATTGGGCACAAAGAAACTGACTTTTTGAGGTACTAAACAAATGTTATGTGTATTTAGCGCAAATTGCTAATTAAGTAATTTGTCGTTATGAAGTGCATGAGAGCTTAAAAGTTGATATCAATGAAACCGATCAGGAATACATATGGTTTTAAGTAAGTGATTTATCGCTTGCGGAGCGCAACAAAGCAGCCAAAGAGCTTTTCAGATAGCTGAGACAATTTCAGTTGTTGTCCAAAGCTGTGCTCATCCTTGAACCACGTCGAGAACGTGCCAATTGAGGTTGGCAGCTAACAAAATTATTAGAAATATTGACAAACCGCAAGAGTCGCAGCAAAGCCCAAAAGAGTGAAGAAAAAAAGAAACAGTCAAAACAATTTGTGCGGGCCTTTGCACAAGTTAATAATATGCGCTAGTTTATGCCCGGGTCAGCATTTGAGGCTGCCCATTTTCACATAATTAAAAACGAGGGGCGTACTAAACACTCTAATTAGAGCGCGCTCCAAATGCGAGGAGTGCGCGAAACAATTTTTCGTTGGTTGCCCAAAAAAAAAAAAAAAAAAAAAAAATGGTAAATAAAAAAAAAACAAGAAGGCAGGCGAACAACCTTCAGCACTTGCATACAATTGTCTCCATCTCCGCCTTCGTCGTTGTTTTTTTCTCTAACTGGGGCTTGAATTTCCAATGCGGTTTGTCGGCAGCACCAAAAAAAAAAACAAAACCAAATAGAAAAAAAATAAAACTAAATACTAGATTAAGTCAATTTGCATGTTTGCGCCCGCCGCCAAAGCATTTGCTACGCAGACATGATAACTCGATGCCCAAGACTCCGAGAGTCTAAAGTCTCTCGTAAAGCGGCTGGGAAAATCGTCGAACGATTGTCGGCATTTTCCGAAGGTTTTCCATATGCAGCTTGACAGATTTTCAGCAGCGGCCGCATGTCACATGTGCGTGGCTTCAGCTTGCATTGTCTGGCCCTAACAAATGTTTGGCAATTAACCAGCAATAAATATAACTAACTACCAGAATAAAAAACAGCTAACGTGCACGCTAAACTAAAGAATAAATACGAATGTGTTGCATGTTAAATGTAGCGTGCAGTTTGGCTTCATGTTAACGACGAAGCGTGGCATCTGGGAGTGGAATTTTTTTTTTTTTAACATTATGTTTGCGAATATAAAAGCAGAACATAAATTTTACTAAGCTTTGGCTGTTCAAATAAAGTAGATCGTAAAAATATGAAATATTATACGTGTATTTGTTTGTGATTGTTGTAAAAATATATAATAAAAAATTTAAGTTTCACAAATTTGTTCGAATAACGCAAATTAATAAACTGTTGAAAACTGAAAGTAATAAAGGAAACTAAAATATAGTGCATATTTTTCGTTCTTTAATCCCACACTCGAGAAAATTCATGCGCCAACAACTTTTGTGGCTATATTGGGACTTAGAGGTGAAACTTTAACATCAATGTTGACCAAAAATTAAAGGCAGTGGCCAAACAATGGCTGCGAACACATTTCCCATCAAACTCGGGCTCGAATTGACAAAGCAATGGCAGTTTAATATTTGGACCCATGGCTGGGCATGGAATGGGAATTTTCGCGCAAAATATTTTTCATAATTTTCGAGCAAAAATAGTGTTTAAATATGATCAAAAAGACTTTCCTCATCAACAACTTTTCAGTTTTGACAAAGTTATGACAGTTTGATATTGGGAATTTCAAGCATTTCGAATTAAAATTGTGCTCTCAGATTTAAATGCAGAATCAAGTAATAAACCAAGCCATGAACAATAATGTATCCCTTTTAGAAATTAGTTCAGTTTTGACAAAGTTATGGCAGTTTACAAAAATTGTAGATAAATTACTAAAATTAAATCAGGAAAAAAAACTTATTTTTTTTATATTTAAGTGCAGAATTTATTTAGGTATTAAACTATGCAGAAAATACAGACTTTGTCGGTTCAGTTTTGCCAAAGTTAAAATTTCTAGGTAAAATTCGAAAATTAATTTAAAACAAAATTAATTTATTTATATTTAAATGCAGAATCCAAAAAATGTGGACTAAGACATAATATATTTTTAAAATTATGTATAGTTAACTTTGCATGCTGTATATATATATATTTTCTTAAACTTATTTAATAAACATGTTTCATGACAATAGGGGTTTCAAAAGTATATGTTATAAATATCTTGAGATTCAATTGGCCCCAATATAGCACTAAACAGCGCTCGTTTGCAAGCCCGACCTGCGCAAGTGGACTCAAATGCAATTCAAGATGTGCCAACGCCCATGAAGAAGCACATTTAAGTCAAAGCGGGTTGGGGGCGACGGGGGGTAGGGGGGATCGTGGCTGGGACCTGGCCAAGGCAGCTCGAATTGAAGCTTGACGATTTTGGTAACGATGACGATGATGGCGTCTTTGACTTGGTTTACTTTTTGGCACGGCGACCGCCGGTCACCTAATTTCTGCTTGTTTACACAGACTAATTTGACAATGGGCAATGAGCACTGCCCCGGGCCACTGGGGTACATAGTCGCTTGCAACACGCGGCGGCTTCAAGGTGCGAATGTTGCAAGCGAGCCCCAAGAGAAAGAGAGAGAGAGAGAGAGAGAGCTGGTCTGAGTGCTGGCAGAAAGTGAGTCCGCTGGGTGTGGGCGGGCATCATTGTTGTCGCTTAGTTGGGCATGCTTCAGTGCGTCCGGCACTGCCGCATCTGTGTCCGGGCCAATTGACTGACCATTGTTAACGGGGTAGCTTGTAACGCGCCATGAAAATGACCCGTGGCAAATGCGGCCCGCTGTAATAAAATGCAAATTAATGGCTTCCAGACCCGAGGAGCCGCTATAAATTTGCTTGTGCTGCAGAGAGAGATGGAAATGAATTCTCGCACCTTTTTGGCCAATTTGTTGCAGGCTGCTGGGCTGCTGCTGCTGCGAAGCGGCTGCTACCTGCCATGCATCAAATTAACCCTCAAATAATCCAGTTAGCTTTGTTATATAATTGACGCTGACAGGCGGCATGCATAACTACTGGGATGATTATGCCAAAGGCACGATACACATCTCCGCTAGCCTCCGGTGAATCCACACACTACGTGCTGTTGAAATGTTTATTTATGCGCGGCAAAACTCAAATCGCTTATACCTCTAATTATGTCTGCCCAGTTGCTCGGCTGTTCAGTTGTTCAGTTGTTCAGTTGCTCAGTTGCTGTTGGGCATTAGTTAACTATTAATGGCATTTTTCAATTACGCAGACAGGCGGCGACATTTGCCCGGCACAGTGGTTCGAAAATGCGACACATTGCATGTACAACATGTCCAGCTAATGCTTATTTCGCAGCTAATGATGCAAACACCTATTATCTATATTTATTTCATTTATGTTAATAGCTGCAAAAAACTAGTGTACATTTTAAAACACTGTCAGCGGAAAATATGAGACATACTTGTACTATATATGTAGCTGTAAATAATGTCAAAGCTCCATAAATCGGATTTTGGTCAGTAGAACAAATACGAATACGAGACACAAAGAAGACTTGAAATATATTGTGATATTTCTTACTTCCATTCAAATGTTTTAGTATTTAAACACTCGGCTATACCATAAAACAATGAGTCTTATTTCAGGGTGAAATCAAAGCTTGATTTAAGATTTCTTCAAGATTTTTGAAAGTCTAAAATAAAAATAATTATTGTAGTAATAAAAATTAATAACAATATTAAAATATTGCTCATACAATTTATTAATTTATATGTAAAATATATAACAATACTTTAATTAAAATAATAATATTTATTATAAAAATAATAATCAAAAAATTTAAAAAAATCCAAATTAAATAAATATTAAATTAATCTTTTAACTGAATATTTTCCGTTATTAAAAACGTTTGTATGTTGCATAACTTTAGCTCATAAATCTTCTATTATAATGTGTCGATTACTTAAAGTGTATCAAGAGTAAATAATTGCATCAGATAAATGCAGTTAGGCCACTGTGCGCTTAATGCTAACGACGCATCTCTTAAAGGTGGCCAGAACTGTGAGCGTTTCAGTAGCCGACGCTGTCTTGGATTATCTATAAATTGTATCAACGACAGCGACTCGAGATGCATATCTGCGGCATGTATCTTAATGTTGTTCGACACACTGCAAACCAAAAACAAATCCAATCCAATCCGAACCGATCCGATGCGAGCACGTGTTGGGGGGGCAGGCGATTGGAGCTGCAGCCAGTTGAATGTCAACTGCTTGAATCAATTGGCCAAGTGCAGCAAAAAGTCGTTAGCAACTGTCATTTATTGATGAAGAAGATTGCTCGACTGTCGCATACCTGATATTTTACTCGATCTTCTTTTATTATTTGCTATAATTGAAAAGGTTATTGGAGCACCAACTACTGGTTTTTTTTCTTTTTATTTTTTTGGTTTTTTTTTTCCAGTCATCGGGCAGACATTGAGCCGCGTTTAGATGAGCTTTTGGGGGCAGCAACACGTAATGCCGGGGCGTTGGATTTGCCAGCTAGCGGAACTTCCTTCCGGCATTTCCTAGAGCACCTAGCATAATAGAAAACTCAACTGGGTAAATAGATGACCTTAACTGTTAAAGAACCCGGCCGCAGGGCAGCTGCTTAGCCCAAGTCAAGTTTCTGACTAGGCGCTGTCTAATTAATGAACTTCACGTAGAACTCTACTTTGGAGATTTGGTTTTTTTTTTGTTTTTTTTTTTTGTTTAGCGTTTTCGTTGTATTGTATTGTTTTAGTTTGGCGCACATTTAAACGCTTCGCTGATTTTTTTGATTTTCAGGCAATGATAAATTCGTATTTTTGCGCCAGTTTTGTAGCGACTTTAGCATTTTTAGTGGCAGACGCACATTTGCCCAAATATCTGCACGATGCGTCCATTAAGAGATCAATATTTTGCCCACTCGTCGTCGTTGTTGTTGTTGCTGTTGTTGCTGTGGCAGTTCACACATAAAAGTGACGGAAACAACAAGATTTGTAGCTGGCGGAAGCAACAACTGCGCAGACTTGGCTTATAAATGTTTATAACTTATTATTTACATGAGGCTTAGTATACGGCGGGGGGGCGGGCAGACACGCCCCCAAAACATGTGACCGCATTTGGCTGCCAACTGCCAGAGGATAACTGGAGCAGGCTTCCGTTTAGCTTGCGGTCGCCCGAGTACAGGGTATAATGTACAGATACGTGGGGCATTATGTAATGGCTGTGGAAGATGGTATAGTAATATTATATATTAGCTAAAGTTGAAGCCAAATTGCGTCTCAGTCGTAAAATAAATCAATAAAACAAAAATTTTACTCAAAAATAAATTTCACTTTTAAATATTTACAACTTGGTTTCAGTTTTGAATTAATTGCACTGACAGCAACATTAGGAGAAAATTATTAAATATAAATGAGCTGAAAACATAAAAAATCTTATTCTATTTTGTACTTTAGTTTAATTGAATTGAAAAAATATTCAACATTTATAATCGCTTTTTACTGCTTTCTTATTCTTTTATAACTGCAAATATTTATAGTTATTATAAATGTTTATAATATTTATAAAAATAAACTGCTGTGAGAGATATTTAGCTTCTATTGTAAACAAATTATATATATATATATATATATACAGCTTAAAGCTTAAGAGAAGATTTTCAAAAAATGTTACAGCCCAAAAGTATACAAGATTTGAACAGCTAATCTTGTGGCAACCCTGGCCACGATAAATCGGTCGCGAGATATCGACGGTTAAGCTTAAGAAGTACCAGCACTAACATAACATGAATTTCATCAGCACATGTAATAAGTAGAGAGTAATAAAGTATTCATATAATTATACATTTACTCAAACAACAATTGGCCACGCGCCAAAGTGGTGACCCCGACGTGTTTATAGAACAGCACATGCAAAACGAGCGTTATTTTCTGCGGTCCATGTCCAAAGCACGCCCAACCGGCGACATTGACGAATTTTTCGACGCAACAAACATGGCGACACAAGAAAGCGCGCTCAACGAAGAACTGCAAGAATTGAAGGTGCAACTCCAGCAACTTCAACTGTCAGCCGCACAACGACGAACTGGAAATCTTCAGCAATGCACACAAATTGGCATTCCAAAATTTAACAAATGCAACCCTCAACTGTGGTTTGCACAATTGGAGCGCCTGTTCATTTTGCATAACATTTTGGCGGACGATCGCAGATTCGATCTGGTGTCGGTACATCTGGAGGAAGATGTCGCCCTCACCATCGAAGATCTCATCACACAGCCACCTCTGCAAAACAGATATGACGCAATGAAACAACGGCTTCTCGAAACATTTGCAGAATCAGAGGACTCCAAATTAAAGAGACTGCTGCAAGGCCGCGTTACAACTGGGAAAAAGCCATCGGAGATTCTCAGTCACATGCGTCGTTTAGCACCCGCCCAAGGGTGCGAAGCTGTTATACGCAATCTTTTTATCGCCGAGATGCCAATCTCGATTCGTCCGCTAATTGCTGCATGGAAGGAGGACAACTTAAATGAGTTGGCAAAAATTGCCGACAAAATGCTCGAAAACATGGACACGGAACCAACTTACGTTATGTCGACACGAAATGCCACTGCTCAGGCAAATCAGCAGAATGTCGACGCGGTAAGTAGCAAGTGCCCTAACGTGTCAGACATTGCTTCTGCGTTGCACACTCTTTCGCAGAAAGTGGATAAACTTCAGAACGAACTGCGTTCCTCAAAACAGTCAAATGCTCCACGCACACAGAAGCCCCAAAACAACGACGAGCAAACGGACAAGAAATCGACCTGTTTCTATCACAGCAAATTCGGTGATCGCGCACGAAAGTGCCTCCCAGGTTGCCGCTACCACCAACAGTTAAACTAAAACGGCTGCCGATTCCTCAGCTGGTGGGCGGCAGCATTTCTACGACCAGCAACAATTCAGCACTTGCGACGGGAGCTCAAGACTACCGTCTACATGTCAAGGATCTAAACACTCAACACACCTTCCTCGTTGATTCTGGATCCGTGGTGTCCATTGTGCCCCGTACTATGGCCACCTGTAAATTACAAAAAAGCAAACTACAATTGTATGCGGTAAACCAGACCGTAATACAAACCTACGGCAATCTCGACCTAGAACTCGACTTGGGTCTGGATCGTACTTTCAACTGGTCGTTCATCGTTGCTGATGTGCAAACGGCAATAATTGGCGCTGACTTCCTAGCACAGTTCCATTTGCTTATAGACATCAAACTACAACGACTAAGCTGCACAACGGAGCGTCCAACGACAAGCAGCACAATCAACTCACAAGATTTCGGTGCCTTGCGTAACGCACAGAAACCTCTATCGGAAGACACAGCTGCGATCAACAGGACCCACGAAATATGCAAAAATTTTGCCTCACATGCAGTTCGCCATTACGTCATTACATCTGGAGCACCAGTAGCAGATCGGGCACGGCGACTGATGGGTGAAAAGCTATCATCCGCAAAAGCACAAATCAATCAATTAATCGACGAAGGAATCTGCCGCTACTCTAAAAGTCCGTGGGCCAGCCCGCTCCACATGGTAGCAAAGTCCAGTGGTGGCTGGCGCGCTTGCGGTGATTATCGTAAGCTGAACGCGATAACGATTCCTGATCGGTACCCGATACCGCACATACACGACTTCGCTGACCGGTTACATGGCAAAAACATTTTCACAACACTGGATTTAGAACGGGCATACTATCAGATTCCGATGGCCCCAGAAGACGTGGAAAAAACCGCAATATGTACACCGTTTGGGCTGATTGAGTTTGTGTACATGCCGTTCGGACTCAAAAATGCGACGCAAACCTTCCAGCGTTTCATGGATCAAATATTTCGAGGCATCGACTATGTATTCTGCTACATCGACGACATCCTAATTATGTCGAGCTCAGTAGAGGAACATAAACAGCACGTGCACAAGGTCCTACACATCCTGCAAGCACACGGTCTCAGAATCAACACCCAAAAATGCAATTTCGAAAAAACGGAAGTTATGTTTTTAAGCTATACGGTAAACGGAAAAGGCATTAAACCTCCAGAGGAGCGCGTAAGGGCGATCATGGAGTATGCTCAGCCAAAAACCATATGCGAATTGGGTCGTTTCCTGGGGATAATAAATTACTACCGCCGTTGTATACCCCATGCATCAAGCACTCAAGCACTGCTCAATGACTTGACTCGCAATATGAAAAAGAATGACAAACGACCAGTGGAGTGGACACCGGATACTATTGAGGCATTTTCAAATTGCAAACGCAGTATCGCAAACGCAACCACTCTCGCTCATCCTAGCCCACACGCAGATCTGAGCCTCACTTGTGATGCCTCTGACACAGCCATCGGCGCCGTTCTGGAGCAAGACAACAGAGGCACATGGGAGCCACTCGGTTTCTTTTCAAAAAAACTCAGCGCAACCGAAGGCAGGTATAGCACCTACGACAGGGAACTGCTTGCAATCTATGAAGCAATTAAATACTTCAAACATATATTGGAAGCAAGGGTTTTCATCATTAAAACGGACCACAAACCGCTAATATATGCATTTGCCCAAAAACCTGAAAAAGCATCGGAGCGCCAACTACGCCAATTGGGATTTATATCGCAGCACTCCACAACGATCCTACACGTAAGCGGCAGTGACAATGTTGTCGCAGACGCTCTCTCCAGAGTAAATGCCATAGACATGCCAACATCTTGCGATAAAAAAAGCATTGAAACTGCACAGGCAACCGACAGCGAGCTGAGTTCCGTCTTAAACAATGAGACTTCCCTACAGCTAAAGTTGATGCCGGCTGATGATCAAACTCAGATATACTGCGACGTGTCAACCGGGATTGCTAGACCATATATTCCGCAACCACTGAGATACAGCATATTTTCAAATGTCCACCGACTATCGCACCCAAGCGGCAGGTCCACGCTCAAACAAATTTGTACCAAATACGTGTGGCCCTCTATGCGCAAGGACATTTTGGAATGGTCGAGAAATTGTTTACCGTGTCAAAGGGCAAAAATACACAGACACAACTCCTTGCTGCCAACCAAAATCACTGTTCCGGATCACAGATTTGATCACATACACCTCGATATAGTGGTGATGCCGTTGGTTGGAGGGTACAGATATTGTTTGACGATAATTGATCGTTTTTCCCGCTGGCCAGAGGCAGTTCCCCTGCAGGACATGACAGCACAAACGATATGCGACGCAGTTTGGTCATGCTGGATATCACGATTTGGCTGCCCACAGGTAATAACAACTGATCAAGGGACTCAATTTGAAGCGGCACTCTTCAAATCGCTGGCGAATCTATTGGGAAGTAAACACATTCACTCGACACCATACCACCCGCAATCAAACGGGATGATCGAGCGTTGGCATAGGTCCATGAAAGCGGCTTTAATGTGTAACCCAGACACTCCATGGACCAAACTACTTCCAACTGTTATGCTTGGTCTCCGGACATGTTTTAAACAAGACCTGCAAGCATCGGCTGCCGAGATGCTGTATGGGTGCCCCCTTCGCCTCCCGAACGAATATTTCAACGATTTGGATGCACCCTCAGATCCATGCCAGTTTGTGAATCAATTCCGCACCAGCATGCAAGCGATAAGACCAACTTCAGCGTCGCATCATATTAAGCCGAAGCTCTTCCAGCACAAGGATATACACGACTGCTCGCATGTATTCGTGAGGACTGACTCAGTGAAACAGCCACTGCAACCACCATATACAGGGCCGTATCAGGTTATAGACAAGCCATCAGATCGGGTCTTCGTAATACTTGTAAACGGCAAAGAAACAGCTTTGTCAATAGACAGATTGAAACCTGCGTTTATAGCAAATGACGAAGCTGCCACAGATGACGAAGGAGGGTCAAAAATTCAAGCCCCACCACTTCATACGTATTTGAAGCAGCAACGGACTCGCCCCTACAACCTGTGACTTCTCTAAGGGGGAGTACTGTGGCAACCCTGGCCACGATAAATCGGTCGCGAGATATCGACGGTTAAGCTTAAGAAGTACCAGCACTAACATAACATGAATTTCATCAGCACATGTAATAAGTAGAGAGTAATAAAGTATTCATATAATTATACATTTACTCAAACAACAATTGGCCACGCGCCAAAATCTAATGCCAACTAACGCCATCTAGCGTCAGCTAACAACAACAAATGTTCTACTTAAATTTAAGCTTAGCTTTATATTTCTAGAAGTATATTTATGCATATATAAAGCACACATTATTTGGAACAAAGAATACATTGCTAACTAATTTTATAACAATTTTATTTTTAAATTAATAAAAATAGCAAAACATGGCAAATAAAAGACAAAGTTCTAAAATCCGCAATTTTTTGAAGAAAGCTTTTAAAATAAGAAAAAGCATTTACTTAGAATTTCTTAAATACCGCATAGCCATTATGAGTTGAAAATTAAATTTTAATATAAGTTATTTAAAAGTTGCAATCATTTTTATACCCTTCATATCGTAGCAGAGGACACTATAATTTTATCGCAAAATGTTTAACGAAGGAGACATCTCCCATCCAATCTATTATGTTCATTCTTGGTCAGTCTCAACAAACGAAATATAAAGTTATGAAAAAAAGCCGTTTATACTCGTTCACGAAGTGAAATGAGTATATTGGGTGTAAACTATGTTTAGCACAGAGATAAACTCCTCTAAGCCTCCACTTCGCATATATCTTGGGGCGGGAAAGCCGCGAAAATCCATATCTCGCACAATTTTGGAGCTTGAGTTACCAAATTGGGCAGAAATTTTTCTCTTTATCTCCTCCAAATATCAATTCAAAAAATGTTGGCCACGCCAATATTTTCCGAAAAAAACAGAACTATAATAATTATTATCCTCATTATAATTAAGGCTGTTTTTACGACCTTAGTTGTTATTATAGTGTGGACGAGTATTGCGCAGTCCCACTGTTTTACTTGATTTTTTTTTCCTTCAGATAAACCAATTTAACTTCCCATTTGTGAGAAATATTATCATTAGCAACCCACTCATAACTTATAGCTACAGTATATGTCCACAGGTGTATTTAATCTGTGGTATCCCATAGATACACTTTGCTTCTGGCTTTACTTGCACATTTTGGAATAGATCTTATAGTTATATAATATTGATGAATAAATGTGTCTTAATTGTTATTTAGACCGCAATTGATTCGTGCATAATTATTCGTACTTTCAAAGACATATACTTTTATTGATACCTGTTTGGTTTTTCCACCTGTGCTACTTCACCTTCACCTTTCGATGACCACCCACAAATTAGCTAACCCATAATTGTCATAATTGTCATTAATTTCTTATGCACATGATCTTTGCGTTGGCCAATCAACAATTTGCATAACTTAGTTGGACTTGAAATTAAAATGCAACAATTATTACAACAAATGAACAATTAAAAATCGCATAATTATGAGTGCTATATATATGCGCTGGAAAAGTGAAAGTCGGGCATATTGGATTTTCGTAATTCACTACATTTTATATTTATAGCATTTTGTCGCAGTTTCAATTAAACTTAAATTAGGCAGAAATTATGAGACATGTTACAAATTATAAATTCCCAATTTATAGATTTGTGTATGTGTGTATATATTCCATGCTGTAATCCATTTTCAGCGTCATCCTCTTTCGTTAATGGTTCGTGGTTTCGTGGGCGTGGCATTGATGATGGGCGCGGTATGTACAAAAAAAAACAAGAAGTTGAGTATTTAAATTACATAGAGAATTGCACGAAAGCTGGTGTGTGTACGTGTGTGTGTGTGTGTGTGAGAGAGAGACAGAGACGGCGCATGTGTGAGCAGGAGAGCTGCGAGTTGTGCTATTTCCGTTGGCATCCGTTTCCGTTTCTGGCTATTTACAAGGTGTGCACGACTTGAGTATTGAGCAGGCTTCAGGCTGGAGCTTGGATCGGGTCAGGTCAGGTCAGGTCAGGTCAACGTGTCATCGCGTGCTTAATAAATATGAAAGGGGGGTGATGGGTGGGGTGGTGCGCGTATTGCTGGTTGGTAGTTCCAAAATTCCATTAGTAGTGGGCGACATGCGCGTGGGCATTGTGGGTGGCGTAGCCGTAGGCGGGCACGGCGGAGGCGTGATGCGCCAGGGAGCCGCCGTAGGGCACAGCTGGGGCGGCGGACACGTGGTGGGCAATGGCCGGAGCGTGCGAAATCAACGGAGCGGCATGGGCGACCAACGGAGCGGCATGGGCGACCACAGCGGGCGCAGCATGATGGACGGTGGGCGCGCTCTTGTGGACGACGGCGTTGAAGCCGTTGTGATCATCGGCGGTGTACTCGACGGTGCGCACCGAGCCATCGGGCTCGACCAGCGAGTAGGAGCCCTTGACAACATCGCCATCGCGCACCTCGTGCTGCGACTTCACGTCGCCGGTGTGCGAGTCGGCCACGCCGTAGTTGTAATGGTACTTGGGATAGGCCTGCAGATGCGGAAGAGGAAGCGGAATCGGAAGCGTTAGCGACTCCCAACGGTACTGATCCGGCTGCAACTTACATGATAGTCCAGACCCTCATCGGGGTGGCCGTGGCCAGCGTAGGCCAGTGCGGGGCCGGAGGCGTAGAGGGCGGGACCGCCATGCAGGACACCGGCGGAGGCAGCGCTCAGGACAGCCAAGCAGATCAAGGACTATCGCGAAATAAATCAGAGCACATCAATAAAATGCAAAAAAAAAATAAATAAAGCACTGTACACCAAAAAAAATAAAGAGTAAATTGCTTGAGGCACTGTAACGACACTCACTTTGAAGAAAGCCATTTTTTTTTTGTTTGGACGGTTTCGAGTTGGGTTTCTTGAGATGGTTTGAGTTGGACGCGTGTGTGCGATACGTTGAGCTGAATTCAACTGATAACTAGAACCAAGAAGGAAGGCGCTTTTATATACAAAGACAACGCCCGAGCGGCCGCAGCAGCCGAGCCAAAAAGCCACGATTGCCGAACCGAACGAGCCGAGTTAACGAGCGAGCGGTCAACAGCAGCGGCAGCGGCAGCGGCAGCAACAACAATTGCCATTTGCCAGTGAAGCCCAAGAAGTTGCAACAACAACAAAGTCGCGCCGACGTCGACGCCAACGCCGACTGTCTGGCAATTATTTTATGCCTTTTTGAAAAACGAGAGTGAAGTTCAGTTAGATTTAAGTAACTGGCGTGAGCATTGTTGTTGTTACCATTTGACAGTCGCTGTTGCCGCTGCTGCCAGCAATGTGGTTTGTGTCTTGGCTGCACCGAAAACTAACTCCAGTTTTTACTATTCGTGGTTTGTGTTGAACATTTGTGTTTTGAACTCACAATTCAAATAAATATGAATCTGTTTTGATAATCTCAATATTATTAACAAAAACCTGTGCTAAATATGTTCAGTTACTTTTTGGAATTTCCGCAGTTATTATTTTTTTTTAACTATTATTATTATTATTGCATATTGTTAATTGCGCTTGTGTAAGTTTTCTCCCTAAAAAAATTAATTATTCTATAAAATTACAATTTTTTTTTTTGAATTAAAAGGAAAATTAATATTTTTTTAAAAAAGGAATATTTACTATTTTTTTTTTAACAATTAAATTACAAATTTTTTTTGTATTAAAAGAAAAATTTATAATTTTTAAAAAAGGAATATTTACTATTTATTTTTAAGCAGTTATATTACAATTTTTTTTTAATTAAAAGGAAAATTAATGTTTTAAAAAAGGAATATTTACTATTCATTTTTAAACAGTTGTTGTATTCAAAAACTTAATTCTCGTTCGATTATTGCTATAATAAACCTGTCTAATATTGTGATGTTCATGATATGATTTTGATGTTTAGCAGATTTTGCTTGCCTTTTGAGAGCATAAAACAGTTTTTTGCTTTTCAGATTTTACTTTTATTTTGAGAACATAATAAAGTTTCTTATTTTTGACTTTGGTAGATATTCATAGAATTTCTACTCTACTCAACTTACAGCTATATTATAAAGTAGTCACATTTTCATAAGACTTGAAGGAAATTCATATTGACATAAGTTGGGCTATCTGGAAAAACGAATATCTTTTCATACAAATCAATATCGACCTATGTTCGTATGATGAATATATGATACAATGGTCCAATCAGGTTAACTGCCTGCATGGCAAAAGATGTTTGCATGCCAGGTTTTTTTTTTGTTGAATTTTCCACATCATCTCGGCTGCATATATTTACAAATTTATTGATAATTTATGGCATCGGAAATGTCTGCTTCGGAGCGTTATATATTTCGTGACAAACTAATAAATACCTTAGCATGATATAATATGATTGAAAATAAAACAATATAATTATAAAGCAACTATAATCGCAAATCAAAATCATTTTTGCAACAAATTGTGCATAATTTACATATAAATATTCATAATTCAACAATATTCATCGAATTTCAAGCTCAAGCTGTTAAAAATCCGAAGTAACTGATTTTTTATGCGGCCAACACGATATAATTGCAATGGCCTCACAAAAGCTGCTCCCTCGAAAAGATTTTCATAAAAAAAAAAAAAAAAAACCCAGCTTGTGGCACGAACAAAATTAGCAATAAATATTGTATATATATATACATTTATATGTTGTGCGGCTATATAATATTAAAACAATGGCTTCTAAGCACATTTTGGTGGGCGGAGGTGTTGCCTCTCATAATGTAACGCAGATTGCATGCGCCTATTGTTGTTGTTGTTGGTGTTGTTGCATTGCTTGTTTATGCTGGCATTGCAATCTCTGTGTTCTTGTGCCCCACCAGCTGCCCCCGCCAGCCTCTCACATGATTCATTTCATTTTTTTTTTGGCATACTCCGCGTACTTTTAATTACCATGTAGGCCGTTTTGCTTATTAAACAAAAGCGCTTGCGCAAATGAGCTATAAACATGCAGGTTGCCCATAATGCAACTGGTGGCAAGGAGGGGGCGGGGAGCCCCTGCCACGCTACGTGGCGCCACATCATTATTTGGCTATGCGCCCTGTCCTATGCTCATTACCATAAACATTACCAGGCGTCATTTTGTCGTTTGTCTTTGTTTTATGGCACATATATTTTTTCGGCTGTGTTTTGTACTTGCCCCGATTTGGCTCATTTAATAAATTGTCTCGAATTAGTAGCTGACTTTGGCTTGGCCCGGGTTTGTCGAAGGGGAGGGGGGGCGGGGGGGGGGGGGGCAGCTGCTCTGCATGGCTGGCCAGCGTGTACTTACAAAATTGAAGTAATCATCTCAAGGTTAGCACGACAGCAGCAGCAACTTGTAACGGATCACTAACAGTCGCGACAACAGCAACAACAACAACAGCAACATGCGACAACTACTTGCTGCGACACGGCTGCAACAGCTGCAGCTCTCATTGCATTTTCGGCGCTGCAACAACAACTGCATGCTGCCTGAATTAGAGCACGATCTGATTACGGCTTTTGTTTGCCCAAAATGACGCACACTGTGCACACTGTGGCCAATTAATTGACTTTTAGTCAGCCGTGGAAAATTCGCTTCAATGGCCTTTTCCTTTGCCGTTTTGATTGATGATTGCGCTCCCGCAATTGGGCAGGTCGCGCGAATATGTATGAATATATCTTAAATGTTAATTGAGTGCGGATAATATTTAATTACTAACATTTGAATGCAAATACTCAATTTGTTGTTCTTTAACAGAAGTGTCTATCTTTGAATTTGTTAAAAATGTGCCAGGTAATACATCAATTTGGAATAGTTCTTGATCAGCAATAAAGATTTTTAATCTTACTTCAATGACAAATTTCTTTGAAAATTAAAAATGAAATGTCAACTGCAATAAAAAATTCCATTAAAAAAAATGCAATCTTATCTTCAAGTACTTTAATTTTATATATACTACTAGAAGTAAAATTCAATGTTCATAATTTTATCTATAATGGGAAATTAATGGCACAGGACACTTTCCTGCACTGCGTAGCATTTGTGAGAAACTGGTGAATTTACTGGCTACCGGTAGGCACTGCTAATGCCCCTCATGGCTGAATTAAACTGACCAAAAATTGAAATTTAAAAGAAAATTAAATAAACAGATTTTTTGCTCAAAGTAATATTTATTTATTTACTATTTACTAGAGAATATAAAATTGCTTATGTAAATAGCCAAGCCAAAGACCTCTGTTGATTGCAATATTTATTGATAAATAAGGCATAATTTTATGAAATAAAAAATTCTTAACCAAAATATGAAATTTTAGAAAATATTAAATAACATTATGCAAGAAACAGAAAATATAAATATAATTAGTATATACATTAAACCCAAAAATTCACATTGATGGAAATAGTAATTGATTACGAATTATTGATAAGAAGTTCTCTAGTATATATTAAAAGCAGAATGATTGTTTAGTTGCTGCATCTTCGAAGAACAAATTTAATACAGCTTACATCACCTGTCAGTTGCACATCAAGTGAATGTTTATCTTGGTTTTGGACCAACATTAACCGAAGCACCTATTCTATGCACATCTCATGCTTGTTTACCTGCCGCACAGACACTCACAGACATGACTCCGCGACCACTGTGCACAGTTGTTGTTGTTGTTGTTGTTGCTGTTGCTGTTGTTGCCGGAGACAGCCAGACAGCTAAGCAACGATGACAATTACAAATTTGTGCAAACTTTTGCCGTTTAGCCAACAACGTTGTTGTCCAAGAGTGTTTGCTGTTGTTGCTGTTTGTTATTACAGTTTTGCCATATTGTTCGTTTCCTTTTCGTTTAATTATGCAGACCGTGCTGAGCAGTCGCTTTGTTTATTGCGACTCGTTTCGCATTAGATCCGGTCGTATAATGGCCACGGCTAGAAGTCCAGAAGCGACGACCACCGCGACTGCAACCGGATTCGCAGAAACGCCCAGGCTGCAACATGCCATAAACTTAATCGTCTCTCGTCATGTCTAAGACCGCGTCGGATTGGAAGTCCGAGTTGGAGTCGGAGTCGGAGTCGGAGTCCAAGTCGGAGTCCAAGTCTGGGCACTTGAGACCTGGGCATATTTCTAGTTGCGGGTGCTTGAGTTTAACAATTGTTGACGTATTTCGCGCGATTGCATGGCAGCTAAAAAGTCGCCAACTTGGCGAGCTTGCCCACATGCGAGCTCCAAGGGGCGAGAAAGAGAGACTCAAGTTGATACCGAGTACTCGCAAAATTTGTTGCAATTAAAGCAATTTGTGTGCGTTGCCCCAATGTTGTTGTTGTTGTTGTTGTTGCTGTTGCTGTTGTTGTTGCTGTTGTTGTCGCTGCTGTTGATTGAGTGGCAAATTTTTTGTTGTTTTGTAATGTATGCAACAGGCTGAGCGGCCAACGGCCAAACAAGTTCGTTGCCTGAGTCTTTCGTTCTGTCAGAGGAAAACCCAATTTGCGCAATTCCATCGAACGGATCAACTTGTCCGTCTGTTGCCAATTGCAAATCAAACGCCAGACACTAACTTATAATTTAAATTAATTATACAAAAATTATAATTAGCAGCTTACTGGGGCGCCGACTGCATTGGTCAATTAGTAATGCACACACACACACACACACGCACGCACACATTCCTCGTACTTGGTTAACAATAAAAGTTGAAACTACGAAATCATCTGGCAAACAATATCTAAATTGCTATTCACATTATTTCCTTTGCTTGAAAAAAAAATTGAAAAAAAAAACTGCATTTAAATTTATCAAATTTTTTATTACGCGCTGACCTTGAAATGCGGTTACAAAAAGAAATCATCGATGAATTGAAATACCACAAAGAATTGGTCAAAGAGCACAGCAAAATAATTCATTTAAAGCGTCGAAAAGTTAATACCTAATCGCTTTTAAATAACGTTCAAGAAAAATGCAGGTCATTATTATACTATTTAATAGGGCTGCTAACCCAAAACGAATTTTCGTTTTTAAGTTATGTTATGTGAACCTGGTTATTTAAATTTGGGAAGAAAATATATGCAAATGAAAATGCTTCGCTGCGGTTAAGAAACTATTCGGTTTTTGATTTGGCTAATAGAAACAAATTGGAATATAGAATTATAGGAAAGAAAAAACATATATTTTCTATTTACATATATTTCATTATTATTAAGGCTTTTTTTTGTACGCTGATCTATAAGATCGAGAGTAATAAATTGTTAACTAGATCTATTCAAAAAGAACCCGAAAATAAATATTTTAATTTGTAGCTGATTCTACGGAAATTCCAAAATTTATTTGATTCGGCTGCCAAGTTTCTTTGCTTGCCATGTTTTCTCAATCTACAATTTTTGATCTACAGCCCAAAAAAATTCATCCCAGCGCAACTTTTAATCTCCAATCTTCTATTAACTCTAAGCTCCTCAAATTGTGTGCATATAGAGCGTATTTTTGTTCGACTTTTCAATTAGTTTCTTTTTTTTTTTTTTTGGTTTCCCCTGATTACCCGATAAGCCACCGCAACCTTGAACAGCTCTGTGAGCATTAACATTAACTGTACCACGGCAATCAGAGTCCGACCCACTTTCAGACGCAAAGTGCACCCACCAGCCACAGGGTCAAATTGTTGGCTGTTGTTCGAATTTCATTGTTGTTGCCAGCTTTTCTTTGAGTGTGTGTTTTTTTTTCGGTGAAGTCATTTTCAATATCAATTTGAATTCTTTTTTTTTTTTGGGGTTTCTCTGACAGCTTAATGTCAAAGTCGCCACTCAGTTGTGGGCGTTGCTTATCAGCTGTCCAATTAGGGGAGGGGGGGGGGGGGAAAGCCGCCACAACTACAACATAATCTGCGCAATTATGTCGCTCGAAATTTACATAGTAGATCACGAGCGCTGCATTGTTGTCGGGAGACCCGCAACGGCCTTGGGCATGCCCACTTAGAATGCGCGCCAAAGCAAATAGAGAGGGGGGCAGGAGGGGGGGGAGACAGGCAGAGAGAGAGGAGCAAACGGGCAATTTGCCATGACCAGAGCAAAGCGTATTCCAACTGGCGACCGCCCCCTTTTGGCCAACAATTTGCTTTTGGTCTTTGCGCAATGCATTCACCCGGACTCCAACTCCGTGGTGCAGTGTCTGCCCGGTGGGCGTGGCAGTTGCGGCAGCTTTACAAAATTTCCGCTTTAGATTTTTCGTATCGAATTCGCTTTTATATGGTTTTGTAATTGTTGGCATTGCCATTGTTGTTGTCTCTGTGCATGTTGTTGTTGTTGCTGTTGCCGTTGCGCATTGTTCTGCTTTTCAAATTTGTGGCTTAGTTTGCTGATTTATTGGCTCTCGATATTGTCTGGCCATTGTTAGACCTGCTGCAGAGACAATGGCATGTCGATCTCTCGATTGCTTATCGCATTGCCTCAGATCGGCATAGTCCATATCCGGCTTAGAAGCCCGATCTATATATATGTATGTATATACGAAAATCTGGAGTGCCCCAGCGAGGCTTTTGGTGCAGCAACAACAACCACAAGAGCGGCGGCTAGATTACCAAAACTGATCTCATAACGCTGCATGCCGCTTCTTGTGATCTGTGACACCGCGCCACGCCCACTCGCCACCGGGGCGTCCTCGTTTCTTAACCGCAGCGCAATTGTTGCCAATCGCTCGACGGACTTGCACAACTGACGTGTGTGGCTGCGTGGCTGCCGCAATCAAAGATCGAGGGCTCTCTGGCCGTACTTTGGCAGCACTTTGTGCACCTCAGCTGGCGTGGCCCGGCGTGGGTGTCAACGCCTGTTCGCCATCTCTCGCCAGCAGCAGCAGCAACAACTACGGCTAAATTCAATTTTCCAACAACAACAACATGTCGTGTCGGCCTGTCCCGAGTCCAGTGCATAAATCGCCTTGGGTTATCAGCCAGCTACACGTTTGAGGTGGTCCCACAGGCGACGGCTTCGACATCGTCAACAGACGCACGGACGGACGGACGGACGGACAGTCGGCCCGAGTCTGGGTGTTGGCCTCCTTGACATGTGTTCTGCAGCGCATTCAATGGCACGTAGGCTGGGTAGTTTAGTTTATGAGCTCAATGGAGCTTAACTCGATCGGGAGCCCAGCAACAGATGGAAGGGTGTATGCATCAAATATGCGTAGAAAATAATAAATACATATATAGAAACCAGCAAGTAGTAAATCCTTACAGAGCAAAGAAAATATTTCTATGCATAAATAACTCATTTTTATTTTTTATTTCAAATGCAAAATAACAAAAATATATCTTAGGCCGAGATTTCGCATTTATAATTAGGCTATTAAAATATAGAAAAAATGAATAATTAAAAAAAATTATAAATGCACGACTACATTAATATTTTCTTAACATTTTTGTGAAAGAAGAAAAATATAAACTTAAATAAAAAAAGCTTACAAAGTTTTAATTTTGTGCGTGGTATTTGTTTATGTTTATATTTTATATTTGTTTATATTGTATATATATTTGTATATATACACAAACATTTTTTTAAATGTTCTACAAACCTCTTAATAATAAAGCTGAAATCCAAGTTTCAATATAATTGTTATTAGTACAGGGTATAGCTATCAAACCAATCCACCCAACTACCTATTAAAGTGATCAGCTTATAAAAAAAACATTTTGTTGAGGGAATTTTTAATAAATACAATTTAAAATAAAAATTTGTATATATAAATTTGCAACAATTTTATATTTAATATTTTTTTTTAATGCTATAAATGTTTCTTAAATGCTAATAAGCGTCGTATTTTCCTTATCGATTTTCCTTAAAATGTGTACTTAAATGCGCAACCAGTGGCCAATTTATCAAGTTGGATTTGCATCAATTTAAAACTCACACAAAATGTCAATTGAAATTTGCGTCAACATTTCCAAAGTTTTAATTACCGCCGAGTCTGCGGCTGTGTCTGAGACTGTGTCTGTCTCTTGGCCGCAACTTGTTGCCGGCAACAAAATGATGGCTAATTGTTATATTTGCATGCAGCTGGAAACTGGAGCTGTTGCCGGCAGCCAGCGGAGCTTGCATCGAAGGCAGCCGGGTCTGCCTTTTGATTAGACCGAGAGAGAAGCCTTACATAATAATCTAGTTAACAAATTGTGTCATGCAGAGCGGCCGAGCGACCAACTGACGGCTTTCTGCCATTGCTGGATGCCAATAGCTGGCACAGCTGCCACAGCGACCGGGGCGGCCACTTTCGAAAGTACTGTGTGTCTCAGTTGCAAGGAGGGCAGGAGAGAGATCGGCCGCAGAATGTTGCATGCATATACAAATATATATATATATATTATATATATTTGAATAGAAATGACTTGCATAACAGTTCAGTTGAGCTCGGTGCGGTCCACCGTTGCTTGTCGCACAATTGCGAGGGTGTTGCCCGCCGCAACTATAAAAAAGTCATTAAATATTTAAAAATAAATAATCCAAAACGGGCAATCTACAATTTATGCTGCATTTTTTCCAGGGCACTCACGAGTTTTTGCCACATTTGCGCCTCTGGCCCCGCCAACAAGCGTCCAAAGCGAGCCCAAATCTGACCAGGCAAATGCCTAAATATGACAGGGCATGCAACAGTTAGGCCATAGAACTGAGGAGTCCACAAAAACGCTTGAAAGCGGAGACAGCGGAGACAAAGTAAATGCCCTTCCATAAAAAATATATATGATTTAACGTGCAAAAGAATTTTCACTATAATTAATTAATATTAATACTTTGTCAAGAATTTTCAAAAACATAAAAATAGAAGAAATAGATAGATCATACGAAATAAATACGTAAACTATAATTCTGGCAAGATTTATATTTTTAGTTAATATTTAAATATATAAAAAAAAATAATTGAGACATATTTAAAAGGCAGATTAGAATATATTATTAAGTATTTAGTATTTAATTAAAAAATATTATAGGGGAACTGTGTTACAAAACCATCATCCCTTTCCTTAAAGAGTATCCACAGACAAAAACCACAATCATAAACCATTTTAGTTTCTTCTCGTTCCCTGCCTTGTGGTAACTAGTGCAATTTGGGTGTGGCTGGGGCAAACAGTGCCTCGGAAAATGAGTGAATGAAAATGAAAACTGGGCAAGCAAGTTGAACGCTATTATCCAATGCAATTGTGGGTTAGTGGGTGAATGTGCTTTTGAGCCAAGTGTGCACATTACACTGCATTCGAGTACTCGCTGTGGCTGCTGTGTTGTGTGACGTAGCAATTGCATGATGTGGTTTCTTTTGTGGGGGAGGGCGGTAAAAGTGTTTGTATTAGCAAAGCAAACAAAAGAGTTGGACAACGAACTCGAATTTGGCCAGACGCAAATAAACGTAGGTACGTGTTATGTATTTCAAGTGAAAGATATTACCGAAGGTAATTGGCGCATAAAAAATTTTTCATACACACATATATATATTTATCTCAGTTGTTTGTAAAAAAAAATTAATGACTTTTAAAACGCAATGAGGAAGTTAATTTTTTCCCTCTGATCTAAAGACTAATTTAAATTGGTTTTTTTTTTTCTTAACAAATTCTAGCGCCTAATGTATCATTAATTACAATAAACAATAGGTATTACCTACACACACCTCAAATAATAGTATTCCAATTTTATAGTTTCTGTTTTTTTGCACGTTTTCAAGGCGTTGACCAAACTGGCCCGAAGTCAAAATTGATTCCGTGCTGAATGCTGCAGTTCTAGCTTATAATTTAAGCAACACTTTCGGTTTTAATATTAAAACGAAATTAATTTTTTTGCAGTGTGAGAAACTTGGGAAGTCGAAGAAACATTTGCCGCGCTCAATGGACAGCCACATGATTAATGGCTGCGAACGGCAGCTAATGACTCAATCGAAAGCTGGAGCGAAGCCAAAGAAGCGCATTAATTGGCACAACATTTCGTAATGAACGGAGCTATGTCACTTTTGCAATTGCGCTGCCCGTAATTAGTTCATTTGCTCAAATGAGTACTAAGACAATAGCAACAACAACCAGTGCCCGCTGTGAAAAACCATAGTATGGCAAAGATAGTCGGAAATTGTGTCAAGTTCAGCGCAGTTGTGGCATAAAGTTGGCATTTTGCATAGCTCGCCTTCAAATCTCATCACATACAAAAGACTTAGGCAACGAACTTGTTTTTTTTTTGTTTTTTTTTTTGCCAGCCAAGAGAATTGAGTTGTGCATGGTTGTAGCTATATACGTGTGTGCCCCGTTAGCACGCACTGTAGCCAATTATTAAAATTACACTCTAAAGAGGGCACCTTTAATTGGCCATTTAGTTCGTAAGGCTATTAAAATTGGTGAACAAAAATATCTCAGCATCATATAAAATGTTGGTTTATATTTTTGGGATAATAAGACTATATGAAATCATATTAATATATTTTAAATAATTCTATGAATTTTTCTAAATTATATACAGAGCTAGGGTATAAAGGCAGCGTAAGGCAATTTTCCTTTTATTTTTAATTTATTATTCAAGCTGTTTGGGTAGTTGTTTGGCCAGCTGCATTGCCAAGGCCCGTTGACATTTTCAACACGAATTCCGCAAAACGAAACAAGTTACGCACGCTTACGCACGGTTCCGTTATGAATGAAACGTTGGAGCCTGCGTGCAAACGTCGTCGTCGCATTTTTGTCACTCGCCAGTTGGCCCCACTCAATGGAGCCCCGGCACGCGCGTTCAGATTGCGTCAAGGCAAACGCCGTTTCTGCCGGACCGTGTGGAACTGGCCCCTGCAACAACTCGAAAATTGTGTAAAAGTGTCATGTGCGTAGTTCAAGTTAAAGTAGAGTGCAATTATGTATATCTAAAGATATATATAAATTGGCTTAGAGTTGTAATAAATCATTTACAGGTTGCTTATAACAAAATTCCAGGAAATTAAGCAAGCGCGATTATGACTATAGATAATCTGGGCAATGGCAACTTTTACTTTTTGTGCAAGCACTTTATGTTAAAATGTTAAACGGCATGCTTTGCATATTTCAACTAGAACTCTACAAGTATATAGTATACAAGAAAAGTATACAAGAAAAGTTCCTATTTATATTTATCTCTGAAAGTCTTGAAATGAAATTTATGCTAGTTGACTGTAAAATCAATATTGCCTAATTTTATATATAATATATATTAAACAATACAAAAATATAAAGATATACGAAAGAGTTCAGTTTGCTATTTATGACTGGGCCATCTCGCAAGAAACTAATTAGTTTGTTATTAAATATTTTCCAAGCAAGCTAACAAAAAAGTTGATTCACTTCAGCAACCCTTTAAACGAGGCCAGATCTCCGCCCAGTAGCTAATGATATATGCGCCCTCTGCCAGTAAATGTTAATGGCATATGCATTACGTTCATTATGGGTTACAGGGTATTTGCATCACCTAAGTGCATAAAATTACACATTTTAAGCCAAAATGCACAAAGAGCCGAGAGAAAGACATCAAATGGCAATCACACAGCACAGCGCAAATACACTACATATGCCATATAAGTACGCTAATGGCCTTGTCAATGCCGTTGCATGCCTTGAGAATTCACATTCACAACAACAACCAACACCTTTGCCAGACAATAAAAATCGCGCATATTTGGTGCAGCACCACAAAAAAAAAAAAAAAAAAAACAATTGCAATTGTATTTTTTTTTTGTTTTTTTTTTTTGGCTATTGCAGTTGCATGCGCCACCATTGTGTGGCATGAGAATTTGGCTAAGGATTGTGGCTGCATGTGAGAAATTGGCAATTGGCCCCAACTGCCAGCCCCAGTTGAAAGCCTGCGCAATTTGTGTTGAGTGCAGCTTTAAGCTTTAAGATTTCAATTTATTTATAACAAGCCAAAAAATAATATTAATTAATTCCCAACAATTTGTTAAGGTATATTTGCGCCGCAAGTGTGAGCTTTATATACATTTTAATTGGTCTTCTGGTCGTTTTTGAAAGTGCCATTAACGGGCGACTTTAACAACTAAATTAATACAATTAACTGCTCACATACTATATATTTAACTGTTTGATTAGTTTGCTTTTACTTTCATCGGACTTCGTATAATTCAACTGAAGTGTGCTCTGGACCGACCTTGACAGTAGGGCAACACTGGCTTCTGGCTAGTAAAAATTGTTAGCACTTTATGCTTAATTAACTTAAATTAAATAACTTGGCGGCTAGGGTTTCGACGCAGGGGTGTTCGCTTCAAGCATGTAAATTACATTTTTATTTTGCTTTTTGCTTTTGATTTTCATTACAGTTCGTAATTCGGTTGGGGCCGTCTTCTCAAGATCGTTTAGTAGCGCGTGAAAAATGCACAATTCGACACGCCAACTTAGGAAGATTAATTGCTTAAATATATATATTTTGAATAGGCATTTCACAGTCTTACAAAATCCGGTTAAATTTCATATTTGTTGTCATGGGATAACATTTGCTGCGAATGTCTATTGCGTTTTATTGTTAACAAGTTGGCAGCGCTACTTTAACGAGTGGGCATGGCGGGTTGGGAATTTTCAAAAAAATTAACATTTTACTATAAGGCAAAATTAACATTTAACTATTTTATTATTAAACTTTGATTGATTACTGCATAAGATGCTATTTTCAGCAAGGAGGCAACCCTGGAAAATTTAAAACAATGACTAAACTGCCTTATACATTTTTCCCTCAACAAAATCAATTTAATTATGTTAAGGTTATTTTTTATTTATTTTATTTTCAGTAAATAAAATGCTATCCTCCTGTCAAATATTTAACAAGCAACGTATTTTAACATTTATTTATACGAAATTGAGAAATTTGCTTAAAGTTGTAAACCGCAGGTCAAATATTTAAAATATATTAAAGTCTGACAGCACGTTAAACTGCTTGTTAACCTGCATGTTGTTAAAAATAGAAATAGAAACAAATTGAAACCCTCCCTCAAATACTTAAGCCTATTTTACGGGCAACCAAATCAACAAACGTCAACATTTGCAAATAAAACCAAGATTGAGAATGCGCTTAATTGGCTGTTAACGTGGCCAGCAACAAAGTAGCGCACATATAACTTTACACTAACCACACAATAACTAATTAAGCAATCAGATTTGCAGCAATCAATTGTTACGGATATACGTGAGAAACTGGCGATTACAAATTGACATATTCGGATCATAATTCTATAAATCACCCGCCGATCAAAGTCGATTCCACTAACAATTTGTCGCCGCGAACTAAAGCAAGACCAAAAAGTGATCAAATTTAATTGCAAGTGAATTTGCATGCTAATAAATAAACCAAGAGCTGGATATACTTATGTACTTATGGAGCATGAATCACCTGAGAACAGAAAGCCGCCTCCGGCTAAGCCAAATGGCAAAAGCCGCCGCTTGACGAACTGGCCGAATTGCATTCGTGTAAACGCGTTAACACAGAGCGCAAATGTGAGGCACTGGCGAAGGTCAACAGCGCCGGCGATCGGTCAACTACGTCAGCAACTGACAGGCGGGGCCGGGCTCCAAGCTCCAAGCTGCAAGCTCCACGCCGCGTTCTAAGCTCTGGAGCCGCTTAACCGATTCCAATTTTTCCCACAGCCGGCTCAGCGTGTTTGGGCGTTTTGTGTGAAGTGCATTTGTGACTGTTGCCGAGTGTATTTGTGAGTGCCGCGAGTATCCGAGTATCCGAGTATTGAGTGCTGAGTGCTGAGCGTGTTTCACATTCTGACTATATATATATACTATATTCACATATATATTTTTTTTATGACTAACGGCGCCGCCGTGACATTAGAAGCCAAGCGATTGTGGCGATCGATTTCAATTCAGCCGTATCCTGTAGTTTTGGTTCCGCAAACGGTGGCAATAAAGCCGCGCACAAAACGCCCAACGAATGCGGCTTGAACTAATTGCAGTGGCACTTGGCACTTGGCCTTTTGGCCAACACCAAACTGGGCGTGGTCCAAGTTCGCTAAGATTTTGTGGAGCAACCGACGATGGGGGCGTGGGCTTAATTATTAAGCTGACAAATCTACAAATTAACTCCTAACGATCTCCAAGTTCAAAACTAATTTTAGCTGCTTATTGTAGCTGAATATCTGGAATATACCAAGTTAAGTTTAACATATGTCTTGATTTGGATCGAAACTGAAATTCACATTTTTTGAGAGACGCGCAAGCACAAGGAATGAAATTTATAAAGTTATTTGTATTGTACTAGCAGGAATTCGCCTTGAAACTTATTCGATCGTCAACATTTTTCACTTTATTTATATTCTTACGAAATTTGCTTGCAAGGATCAAGCAAGCATCAAATAATTGAATTTTTTTTCTATACTGAATATATGTGGAATCCATCAATCAATCAATCTGGAGGACAAATCATGGCCAAAAGGCCATCAAACATGAAAATCGGTTCAGATTTGACAAAGTCATAGGCGTTTGAAATATGGGAGCTATGGATCCGGGAGGCTTACTTGTCAAAATTTTTGTCAATTTTGGGATGATTTTTGACAAAAAGTTTGACCCCCTTAGAATTGGTTTTAATGTTGTTTTTTCTACTAATTACGACGACCACAATCGATTAAAAATGTAAATTTGCATTTCTAAATTTTGAAAAAAAAAAAATTTGCGAAAATGAGTAAGGGGGGGGTACATGCTTTTTTTCCCAAAAAATTCGAACAAAATTTATTTTAAATAATGCATTTATTTGAAATGTAAAATCAATCTAGAGGACAAATCATGGCCAAAATGCCATCAAACATGAAAATCGGTTTAATTTTGGCAAAGTTATGGGCGTTTGAAGTATGGGAGCTATGGTTCCGGGAGGCTTACTTGTCAAAATTTTTGTCAATTTTGGGATGATTTTTGACAAAAAATTTGACCCCCTCAGAATCGGTTTTAATGTTGTTTTTTCTACTAATTACGACATACACAATCGATTAAAAATGTAAATTTGCATTTCAAAATTTTGAAAAAAAAATTTTTTCGAAAATGAGTAAGGGGGGGGTACATGCTTTTTTTTCTCAAAAAAATCAAAAAAAAATTTATTTTCAATAATGCATTTATTTGAAATGCAAAATCAATCTAGAGGACAAATCATGACCAAAATGCCATCAAACTTGAAAATCGGTTCAGTTTTGACAAAGTTATGGGCGTCTGAGATATGGGAGCTATGGTGAAAAAGCTTTTTGCCGCCGTTGCGAACATTAAAATATTTAACTGAGCCTAAAAGCGAGCTTTGTTTTTTTGCAGTAATAAGTCCCATTTCAGAGCTATGAATACTTTTGGGCACTGAACAATAAAAGTAAAACATAATCAGGCTGAAAAGAATTGTTTGAAACACAATTTATCGAACTTGGGAGTTTGCTGCTTGTAGGATCATTTATGATCCATTTATATAAATAATTATAGATCTTTATTCATGAAACGTAAGCATGTTTATATAAGTAGGTATGTATGTATATATTTGTTTTCAATAAATATGTTGTAATAACATTAAGCACTTAATAAATAATAACATTTGTTCAAACGCCATTTAAAACTAAATACTAGAAGAATAATGCATAATATTTAATATATGTATGTATATGTAAGTACAGCTACTAGTTAAATTAACATGAAATACTTTGCGTATATATATAGAATATATATTGGTTAAATATGTGTTTGTTTTCTTTAATTTGCTGTACAAGCAGTTTGCAATAAGAGAGAAACAACAAACGCCAAACGCGAGAGCGATAGAGAGGGAGGAATATATACTTTGTTTTTTTTCCGTTTGGTTTATATGTAAGAACATCTTTATATATATCATATACGTATAATATGAGCTCATAATTGAAGAACTCTATTTGCTAGATAACTATTTTAAACAGTAAACAATACTTGGCTGGCATCTATTCAGCAATTATTCCGGTGACATCGTCTTTGCTTTTCATTCTGAATATGCTTTTATATTACTTTTGGGCATTGGCTATTGGATACTCTATCGCACGGCTTCAATAGGGTAAATAGGAGCCGGAGTTGCGTTTGCGCCCCATGTTGCAAATCTTAAAGTGGCAAGGCGACATGTCTGTGGGGCAAAAAGTTGAAATTCAATTTTAATAAATCGCGTTAAATTATTTTGAATGTCTCATGCGTTACTTACATTGTTTACGAACTATTTGCGAATTACGGGAAATGAAAACATGCAATAAAAGGGAATGGGATTTAATACAATTATCATCATGCAACATTTAAATGAATTTTGATGAGCTACTAATCAAGACTGCAAATATTATTTTATTTTTTTTGTACTATATTTATTTCGAAATATTTGTAACTGTTTTTTTTTATTTATTTAAGTATTAATTTTTTGTCAGTCTCAGAGCTAGTGGTAAAATTAAAATATTTGTTGGAAAATATTGTATTATAAAATTATTTTTTTTATAAATTTGTTCGGCTTGAATTGAATAATTAGACGAAACCAAGGTTCGCAGCTAAACGATAAGCCTTAAAAAAACATTTTTTTTGTTTGCAGCCTTGAATACTAATTCTAAGTTGAAGCCCAATCTACTCACATTGGACATTCTTCTTGATGTTGTGCTGCTTTCCACTCGAGCTTAGCTTGGGGCCCTCGCTCTGCTTCTTGGTGGGCATGGCGGTCATGTCGTCCAGGATATTGAAGCGCAGCTGCTCGTCGTCGGCCAGCCAGCCAACGTTGCCGCTATCGGCCAGCCGGTGCAGACGCGCCAACATGCGGGAGCCCAGCTGGGCGCGCTCACGCTCCACGCTCTCCACGGGCAGCGCCGACTCGTCATCGTAGTCCGCGGTCAGGAGCAGGTCGGTCAGCGAGGGCCACTTCTTGACAAAGTAATTGCCAGACGGCACTTGCTTCGGCTGCTGCTCTTGGAGCTTCTGTGGGGCAACAGTTGGCATTAAGTTATGTGCATAAGCTTACACTCGGCGAAAGAATCGTGAACATTTCAAGTATGTTTTTTTTAGTTTGTGAGTATGCGTTTTAATCTTCAATAGTTGTTGTTTAAAGCTATAATTTAAATACAAATACGAAGCAACGAGAATATCGTATAATTGAATATTTCCTTGATTTTCTAGATTATTTTTCTTTTCCTTTTTTTTATTTTGTTTTTTTAGAAAATTAAACTACATAATTATGTATCAAAAAATATAATTTGAGTAACTCAACGCTGGAAGGATCCCGAATTTTTTAATCGAGTGTAATTTATATCCATATTAAAAATTTAAAATTAAGCACAATTATATTTATCTAAAGAATTTGCATTTATTTAAAATAGCATCAAGTATTCTCAAGGTATCTTCATTTTTTGCTTAAAATAAAATTGCTGAATTATATTAAATTCATTTCTAAAAGTAAAATCTTAGTTAGGAGAACTTGGAAATAAAAAAAAAAAAAGCTATATAACAATTTCTTTGCTAGGTAATAATATATTTTGGGTTTTTCTAAATTTTGTCAATTTTGTAAATTGAAATTAAAAAAAATATATCTTTGTTAGATAATTATAGTTGGAGCTTTTCTAAATGTTGTATTGTATTTTCGGTATTCACGGTACTTTCTTCGAGTGTATAGAGCACTTGTTTGTGTGACACACTCACCAGTTGCTCGCCGTAGAAGGTGTTGTCCTCATTACCCGGTCCGGGGGCGAGCAGCTCGTTGAACAGGAGCTGCGTTGGCAGGGCGCCAACTGTGGGGCGTGGCAGCGCATGTCCTGGCGACAACTGCGAAGCAATTGACAGCAGGACAATGGCAACGGTCAACTGATGGCCGATAGAGCCGCCGCATGTGGCTGCTGACGCCGTAGCCATCACGTTGTCGCTTGTTGTTCTCCTTCTTCGTTTCCCAACTGCGAAGTAGAAAAGTGCGAACTTTTTAGTAGGGCTGCCCGAAAACAACAGCAATCTATGTGTGTGTGAATGCTTTTAACTGGCACACAGACAATTAACCCGAGCCAACCCCCCACCCGCCTGCCCCCCCCCCCCCCCCCCAGCCACTTGTGGGCAACGCTTACGCAAAAGGGTTTCCTATTACACTTTCCGCTGAAACAAACAAAGTTGCCAAGTGAAAATATGCGAAATGTTTTCACTTTTTTTTTCACTTTTCTTGTTGTTTTTGTTATTCTGCGTTTTTGACATTTCCAAGTTACGAGTACTTTCGCTTTTCACGGGTTTCATCTCAAGGTGTTTGGTATTTCAAACAGTCACGTTGCAGGCGCAACGGGTTTTTCCAGCGAATATGGGGCGTGTGCCACTTAAACTTTGGGCTACAAATATCAAATCGCACTTTGAAGCCCAAAAAAGCCAACCTGCTCACATGCCACAGGGCAGGCTCCTCACATTGCCAGCGGGATATATATATATATGTATGTATGTATGTATGTATGTATTATAGATATACCCCGTCAGGTGCGCGCGACCGTGACGCGGTCTCCGAATGGCCTAATTGCCGTTTATGAAATATTAATGCCTAATTATGCTCAGCTCT
The DNA here is from genome assembly GCA_035047465.1 of Drosophila sordidula. NCBI lineage: Eukaryota > Metazoa > Arthropoda > Insecta > Diptera > Drosophilidae > Drosophila > Drosophila sordidula. The sequence goes on along the minus strand of JAWNPQ010000185.1, from coordinate 5,647,476 downwards.
GACGCGAATCCTGGCGCTATCAAGCGCAAAGGTCCTTCGCCGCGGTGTGGGCGACCACTGAAAAATTACTTGACATTTCTCTAATGCGCAAAGGACATCGGAAAAGGCTGACTGGCAATAAAGTTCACATCAAGAACTGTCGAAACTTTTCGCTAAAATGCAAATTTGCCAAGCATTAAGAGAAGGTCAGTAATTAGACACGGTCGCCGAGTAAGAACAGGCTGAACTTCAGAGGCGGCATCAATCTCGGCGGCAGACCAAGATCAAAATGCCATCAAACATTCAAATCGATTTAGTTTTGACAAAGTTTTCACATGATTCAGCATTTTCATACATTTCTAATGCAGCTAATAAAAGATAGAACTCATTTTGACATCCTCAATCGATTAAAAATATAATTTCAAGATTCTAAATATTTTAAATGCAGTACATATAAATGATTTAAGCTAAAAAGTTTTGACTAAGTTTTTTCAGATGAAATAAATAGCCACGAGTTTTGGGCCCAATTTCAAGATTCTAAATATTTTAAATGCAGTACATTTAAATGATTTAAGCTAAAAAGTTTTGACTAAGTTTTTTCAGATGAAATAGACACGAGTTTTGGGCCCAATTGTAAGACCGCAACCTCCACGGAATTGAAGAGGTATCCCATATAATATACCCAGAACAGCAGATGGCAACGTATAATACAGTATATAAATTGCATGGGGTTTTGATTTCTATATTTTTTTTTTTTTTTTTTTGTATTTTTCGGTGCTCCTTCATTTTAATGTCCCGCTCGAGTGCAGGCGATAAACTTTTGGCGACATTTGCATTGACTTACACGCTCTGCGTTTGTGATTAATAGGTGATTAATAGGTGAATGCGATTCGTGGGACTCGCAATCGTAATCGCAGCAAACGCATTTTTATGCCTCCCGGAGCTGATAATGTTAATAATTCTTAGCGCCAAGCAAATGTACATTAAATACACACATATCAATATGTGTGCACTAATATACGTAAATAGATTGTCGGGCATTTCAGATTCATCTCAACATTATTTAAAAAAAGAAAAAAAATCCAAGTCAAGGTCTAACGCGTACAAGTTTCATTGAACCCTCGCACCCGGGATGTCAGCCACGCCCCGTAATTATCTCGGGGCCATCGGATAAGCGTTTCGCCCATTACAGCGATTAGTGCCAACTATTTTTGGGGTTGTCGGAACACCTGTCGAATTTATTTGACAGCCAATCGTGACGCCTCCGAGTCGCTTATTAGCAATTTACCTGTTGCTGCCGCTTGGGGGAATTGATAACAAATTTCGTGTCAATAGATGAAAGCGAATGCATCCGAACTTCTACTACAAAAGTATAGAAAATAAGTGCGTAGTTGACTGCCAGACAAAACAGGCTTTAGCTGGTGCAACTGAATGCCAGATATTGGCCTATTTAGAATTTAGTTGATAGAAAATTTCCCAGCCTTACATAAATTAATAAATAAAAAAATTGTATTTATTGCCTAACCCTAGCCAAACAGTTGTATCTGATATTTTACTATATAAAATATTTCCTTGAATTGGTTTTTTTTTTTTAATAATTTATAAATTTGTAGCCATCATTTAATTCCAAATTAAAGTAAAACTCGCTCCTCCAAGTCAGTTAAAAGACTTTTCGAGATCCTTATCTTCTCCTTCCCAATTAGATTTTTGTATATAAAAAAAAATTGTTTATTGTGTTCGCTATGACGTGTATGATGATGATGATGTTCAGCTTAAAGACATCAACAAAAAAATATTTTCAGCTATAGATTTCCCCAAGACAGTGTAAAAAAAAATGTTCTCTATATGACATTTAATTTGATTTTGATTTCACAATAAGTTTAGTTCAACAACAAAACTGTAATTAAAAACAGCAAATCATATAAACATTTTTATGCCCAAATATATGTACTATATCCCCCTGTGGGGGGCACCAGAACATTCTTTATGCTACATAATCTGAATATGACTAAAAAAAATATTATATAATCAAAATAAAATAATGATGTACCACAGTTTTGATTCAAAACTCGAGTTATATAAAATTTTAAATTATATAGGGTATCCTAAGCATTATAGATTGTATATGAGGATACAAAAAATAAACATATATATATATTTTATCACTAGTTACATCAACACTCAAAAAAAGATATATTTGAATAGTATATATAAATCTTTAGGCCCATTTGTTATGCGTCATAGTGGGTATGTCGCAGTCGACTCTTGGTATATAACTTTCAAGCTCGTTGTTTTTTATTGACAATCGAGTGCGTCATCAAGAATATCACACGATCACAAAAACCAAGTCTTATCAAGCATTAAGTAGCATCTTGTGACACGCCCTCTTTTCGAAATGGCTTTCATATGGATTCAATATTACGTGTGCTGGGAATCCAGCGGAACTAACCTCTAGTCAAAAGTTATCGCCAACTAAATTGGCCAGCGAAAACGACGCAATTTTATTGCGTGCCCTCAATTTTCAATCTAATGTCTCACGAGACTTCAATCAGTTTTCACAGATCGCACTGATCGAACCCTATATGATAATATAGTACTGCCCGCAGTGCGTCCAAGAACACTTTCGATTTTGTTCGTGCGCTGATAAGACGACTATGTTAAATTTGAAAAAGCAATCGCATTGTATTTTAAATAATCATAAATATATAGAAATTTATTCAAATGAATTAATTCAAAATCACACACCGAAATGTGCGCTGATAATTGTGAGTGTTTGTGTGTGTGTGTGTGTGTGTGTTCTCATAAAATATAATGTGTGTTTATAAATAAATAAAAAAATAAAAATACATTTAAAGCATTATCAAAAGGCATAATGTGCTGAACTGACTGAATTTCTGTGTGTGCGTAAGTAGTTGGGTGAGTGCAAATGAGTGTATTCATTCGATAGAATTTTTTGTTGCCTTTAACTAGACTTTAAACTAAATATAATTAATGCATGAATAATCTCAGAAAAAACACCGTCAAAAATTCTTGAATGAACTTCTTAGAAATTCTTTTTTAAATTTTAATTTTAAATTAAGACTTGATTTCGCATAATACCTAAAACATGCATTTAAAACAGGCGTAAACTATGTCCAATGGGAGTGCAACAATTTGTTAGGCTTCGAACCGTAATTGAGTCTAACATTTAGAAAATTCTGAATTTAAATTCAAAAATGTTTTTCAAATAAAACCCAAAACCTTATGCTAAAAATGCTAGATACCAAATACTTGAACATGAATTTATCTACTTCAGAATAGCGTAAAATATGCTCACCTTTTTTTATCATAACAATTGTATTTGCGTCTTATATTTAAATATTTCGAAATTGAAGAAGAAAAGTTTCTCAAAAGAAGTTAATTTTTTGCCTACAAATATTGACTTTGGCTTACATTTTGACTACATTTTGATTTGGATTTTCTTGGTAATTTATTGTTTTTTAAGTACAAAATTTGTATATTCTCTTTAAGTGTTTTTTTGTGTAATGAACAATAAACGATAAATTCACTTACCTCTCAAAAAAATAATCTAGTTTTCACTTTTACTTCAGTCAGCTGCCAAATTAGGTTCAATTTCTCACTGTTTTTAACACGCACTTGAGCTGAACGCAGTAAAAAAAATTATTTGTCAATTTGTTAATTTGTTTTTTGAAATATTTAGCGCTTGGCTAAAACTGAACCGTTAGCTGGGACACTGCAGAATAAACGCAAATCCGTTGCGCGCATTTGTTTATATAGGCGTTGACAGACCGTTGAAGACCGACGCAAAAAAAGGGTAAATCAACAGGTACAGTGGGCACACGCACACAGCTACACGGCGGAACAAACGAGCAGCGACGACGATGACGACGACACTTGCGACACTCGGCACGTCAGGCAGCCAAATCGGTGGGCGGGCGTCAGATTCTAACGGGCGCGAGTGGGCGGCCAGAACGGCTTTGCTCGGTTGCAGTTGCGAATCCGCGTGAACACTTGAAAAAAGTTCTTTCACTTTTGTTGCTCCGGTTGGCAAATCAAATTTCGCGCAACCCTTCAGATGCGTGGGAGCAGGGAACGTGCTGGGGGGTGGTTCGAGGGGGGGGGCGGGGTGGGGCGGTTGCTTCGTTGTACTAAAGAGACGGCTTCTGGTTGTTCTTAACGCTTTCTCGGACGTCCGCCAACTAAACACGACATTCGATTCGAGCATATTATACGGGGAATCTTCAGCGCCGATCGGCGCTCTCACTCAGCTGAAATAATTAAAGTCGGTCTCGGTCCCGGTCCCGGTCTCGGACCTACGCTGTACGTTTGCCGTGCCACGCTTTTGACAAATCGCCCGATAAGTCGGAGATTTATGGCATTTGCTATATAGCGGCATCCGAGGATTACCACAATGCTGTACGCTACACACAGTGAGGCCTATTGGTTTAAATGGTAAACTAGACGAATTTATATATTTTAGTATTTTCTATATGCTATAAGTTAAGAACTTTTGAGCTACAAATAGCTGAAGTTTAATTCCAAAGAATTTTCACTATATCAAAAAACGTTTATAATGTTATATTTTATTAGAGAAATGCATTTAATTCCATGAAATTTATTAATTATACATAGATAAAAAGCTGATATACAGTTTTTTGTAGCCAAATATTTTTCTATAAACCGAACCAAGAACCAGATAGGTTGAACAAAAAAGAGTCGAACCGAAACCAAAACCGAAATCCGAAATCGAAATCCTTAATAACATGAAAATTAAATTTCTTAAAAATTTTAAAAGATTGTGAGGTTCGAACCGAAACCTGAGATCATTAAAGTGGCAAACCAAGGTCACGAACCGAACCTGAAAGCTAGGCATTAGATTAGTATCATTTTTTTTTCCTCTGGACCCTTCAAAACTTGGTTTCCAAGAGCTGGCAATCAGAAATCAGCCCCCGCTTGGGTTCATTAATTTGGATCAGCAAATTTTCAAGGTACTCTACGCAGTCAACAAACTCTGTTGGCTTGGATTCGAACAGATTCTTATGTAATGCCACCACCGGCTACACTCAACAAAAATAGCCCAATTTCAGTAGTAGGTCAATAAACCCGCAAACATATACAGCTAGAAATTTGAGAAAGTGAACTAGGTCAATGTCGATTAACATAGATTTTTTTAATTGAAAACGGATGTTGAAATATCGCAAAAGTATTGCATGACCAAGCCGTGAAAAGAGCCAAGCGGGTCTGCCAAGAAGTGTGCTCGTGTAGTGTATTTTATTTGAATACTCACCTACATGGGCAACGTGTGTGCAGGTCTCAAAGTAAAACGCAGTCAAACAAGTGAAACATAAATAAACTGGCGTAACAAAACTCTATGCCAAAAATAGAATGGAAAATTACAAGAGTCGAATTATACGCTCAAGTACATATAGAGATAATAGAAGCAGCGTTATCATTTATGCTCTGCAAGCAAATGGGCAGACTAATTTTAGCCGTCAGTCTTAAAAATAAGAATTAAGAAGTGTTAGGCTACCAGCATTTATGATGAAATATCTTTGGCATATTACATCACAACTGATCGAAATTTTTCGAAAAGAATAAGATTGCGCCTTCTTACAATTCTAATCAGTCAAATCTTCTAATCTTCCCTAGACGTCTTCAGAATTTCTTTTGAACATTTTTAACTAATTAAAATCATTTAAGCTGACACAGCATTTTAATTTGTTGTCTTTTTTTTTTGAATATTTTTGAATATATATTTATAATCTCGGGCGTTCAGCGTGTGACACATTTGAACCTTTTACGGATCCGCACGTATCGCATGATTTTCCCACCCACGCTTCATTTTCATTTCTATGTACGTTGCAATAAAATTAATTTATATGGTTACATCAGCCCGTAATTGTGATTAGCCGTGCGGGGGTATCTCATTATTCGTGCGATAAGCCATTTTGAACGTGCAGAGAGACCCTTCTTGACATGCAAATAAAACATGGAATACCAAACATATCAGCGCTAATTGACACTTATTAAAAACAAATAGCCGCAACGAGGCACAGACTTTGACATCCCAGGCCGGAACAATTGCGCACACGTGCTGCTTATGCCGGCCAATTATCAGCAGCAATCACACAATCACGAGACTTTCGACGTGCAGCCTGCACTGCGCGCAATTAAGCATGCTGTGCATGCGCTTTCTTCAATTGATGCATGCCTCATGCAGCAAATTAAATATTTAAGCTTAGAGTATGATATTAATAAAGAAAAAAATGCAAAAGTCATGTGTTGCAGCCTTGCTTGCTGTTTAGCTGGCATTTTGAAATTTGCGCCACTCTTGCAAGCTGTTACCAACACTGTTTGCAAGTGAGACATGCCGATACTTCTTAGTGATGGCAATGTGGCATTTTTGCGGGCACGTCAGCAACTGTAACCGTGACCTAAAAATATCAGTTGCTCCAGTACGTAATGTTAAGCTTTAATCTAAAAAATTTACTAAGAGTTAGAATTTATTTACGTGTACTGTTGTTTAATATAGCGTATTATTCCATTTATATACGTATGTATCTCATGTGAAGTTACTCACTACTTTAAAATACTCGTGACAAGTAGCCGGTGCATAATTACGCACCCACGCATCGCTACTATCGGCTATTCAGCTGGGGCACTACAAAAAGGGGGGAGAAAAATTAAAAATAAGAAAATCATCATGGCTACATCGACGCTGCAGCTGGAATTTTCGCAGGCCATGTCCGATTTCAAAAAGATGTTCCCGGACATAGATCGCGAGGTGATTGAGGCCGTGCTGCGCGCCAATTTGGGCGCCGTGGATCAAACCATCGACCAACTGCTCGCCATGTCAACGGACAACCAGGTACATTTGTGTGGCTGTGTGTATGTGTGTGTGTGTGTGCCTGTGTGTGTGTGCGTGTGTGTGTTTGTTTGTGTATACTAACAGGCTAAACAGCTACTAACACTAACACCTAACCGCATGTGATTAGAACGAAAAACTGCGCAATGAACTGGATGCTAATGTCTCACCACAACAGAGTCTCATCAATCTCAGCGATTCGGACCGCGAGCTGCGACGCAATCAGCAGCTCATCGATACCACAGATGGCGAGCGCACAGAGAGCGCTGCAGCCAGCAACATATTGCTGAGCACGGCCAGCGCCTCGCCGAATCATCACAATACGGGCGCCTCGCCCAAGCAGCGACCGTTGGGCGCCTCGAATAGGGGCAGCGCCAGCAATACGCCCACCAAGCGCAGCCACACCGTTGCACTGTCCAACAACAGCAACGCCGCCCGTCGCTGGAATCCACCAATATTGGGTGTGCTACCGCCGGGATTTTTGCGGGTGACGCCCGCCGCCGGCCAGGCGGACTTTGAGCTGCCCGACGAACAGTTTGCGCTGATGCTGCAGAACGAGGAGTTCATGAATCAGCTGCGATGGAATCAGGACTTTATGAGCGCGCTGGAGAAGGAGCAGAGCGGCAAGACCAAGGGCGAGGATGATGCACCGTTCCAGGAGAGGCTCAAGAATATGGGCAAAATGTCGCGCAAGAAATTCCTACAAATGGCGCGCGTCTTCACCTGGCAGCGCAACAAAAAGGTGACCACCGCCAAGCAGATCGATTCGCTGCCCTTGCGTGAGGAGCCCAGCGACGATGAGGACCATCAACATCAGCAGCAGCAGCAGCAACAATCTCAATCAAATCAGCAACAACAAAGTCAGGTCCAGCAACAGCAGCAGGGTCAATTGCAGCTGCGCAAGTAGGAACCAAATGTATCTAGACATTAGGCACTAGAGTTCCATTGTTTGTTATCTTATCCTTATTCTTATCTTATTATCTCATTGGGCCATAAAACGTATGTCGAGCTCATGTGTTTACTTCAGGCATAAGTAAATTCGCGCTAGTACTCGTAATCTCCCCCGTTTCATGTAGTAATCTCAATCGGAAATCTCGCTACAGACGATGCATATATTATATATATATATATATAGTTTTAAATGTCGTGTAATAACCTAAAGTGCAATTTTACCCCTTCCCCCTGCCCCACACACACACACACACACAAATCCCAGTGCAATATCTCATGTGTATATTATTTTTTTTTTTTTTTTGACTTATTAATTGTAGTATACTTATTGTTTATATACATACATATATATATATATATTAATTTTTGTATTTCAATTTTCGTTGTTGCCAAATTAGCATTAATTAAGTTTTATTGATAATTTAAAAAAAAAGGCAGTTCTTATGGCCACGTCACAAGAACATCACGTTGGACTGATTCTAAATGCGTTAATTAATAATTGAGAGCATCGCAGAAACTAAAAAAACTATATATGTACATCTAGAGCACTTGCTAAACTCAAAACTAGTCATTAAACAAAACAAAACAAAGAGCATAAAACCCAACTCAATTTATGTACAGTAATCAAGCTAGAAAAGAAATACGTATATGTGCTATCCGAAAACCCAACTTCCTCAGCCCAGAATTTTAAAAAAATGAATATGCTGAATACGTATAATAATCGCCTGCGCTTAGTTGGCTTCTACTCTCATATACCATAAAAAACTGCAGTAATAAATAAATGTCCATATCAAACTGTTGATATTACAGATACCGAATACCATAAAAAAAATACATACATACATATATATATGGACATATACCATCCATAGTTTTTGGTGGCTATGCAAACATATGCAACTATTTGATTGTAATTGTAATTGTACTTGTATTATAAACCATATTTGAAATACTATTATATTCATATTCCAAGTATAAAATACAGCAAAATATTTGAAAATTCCACGCATGATTCTCTTATTTATTTTCGAAGGGGAGGATTTGTTATACATATGTTTTTCATTGAAGAAAGCTTATCTGAGAGCGCTTTTTGAATGAATTAATTGTTGATTTTATTATTTTTATCAGCCTGTAAAAACGTTTGCCTATCGAATATAGAGAAGAAAAGAAATAATAAAGCAAAGCGTTCGAGCAATGAAATTTACAATTTATTTTATAAAAAAAAATTAATCTTAACATTATTAAAGTCAATTGAATTTGGATTTGAGCCTGCAAAACGTTTACGAATGCAACACAGAAAAAACAATAAATCAAGTTAATATGTGCCTTAGAATGAAACGGAAGATATTTAAAAGTGAATGTTGATCTGATCGTTTCTTTATGTATATTTTAGTATTTGGATTTTACAATTCCAGCCTGTAAAACGTTTGCGAATGCAAATCAAGTAAATGGAAAATTAATTTTAAATATTGGAATAAAAAATTCTCATTTCTTACATGAATTTATTTAATTTTTATTTTGTTTTTGCTTTTAAATTTTTTTGTTTTTTATTTTTTATAAACATAATACATTTATTATGGATACACGTTGGATTTCCTTATGTGTGTGTTTTTGTTGTTGATTCTTTTGACTTTGATTTAAGGGCATATTGGTTACTTGTTACCTGTTATTGCTATTATAAATTGTATAATTATGCATATTCTTTTTTTATTTATTTGTAAATTTACTTCGTTTTGGGATTGACACTTGACGAATCTCATGTTTCATACAATAATATGTGGTTGGGATTTGTTGGGTTCGTTTAATAACAGGATTTAAATTGTTTTGCAATTGCAATCGCAATCAAAATTCAACTTTGCTTTATCTCTACTGAATGTGTCTCTCCTTTCTGCTGATTTTCTCGTTCTTTCGCTTTGTGTATGTGGTTATTGTTTAATTGTAAATGTTGCATGCTCTCTGAGCTTGCCGGAGTGTCGTGTTTGTGTGTGTGTGGATACGGGTGTACGTGTGTGTGTGTGGTTATGCGGGTGTACGTATGTATAGTTGATGTGTGCAATTGTTTTTTTTTAAATTTTCTTTTTTTTTTTTTGTTACTTTTACTTACACAGAAATTGATCATTTTTAAACAATTATTTGTAAATTTGTTTTAAACTAATTACTAAAAATGGATTTTCTGGTTGTTTGCAACATTTTGACATCTCATTTGCATACAATATTTTTATAAAATATGTGATTTTTTTTGTTTTTTGTTTTTTTTTTTTTGTTTTTCTTGGTTTCTTTCAAGTTTTCATTAAGTGATTTTTAGGCATACAATTGAATTTAGATTTACGTTTAGCTTAATTTGATTTTCTTTTAACCTTCTTATTGTTTGAAGAGCAACGACATTTGTTTATGTGTAATAATGGATTTCTTTTCTTTTCTATGTATATGTATTGTATAGATAAATTTTTGTTTATTTATTGTATGTATATGTTAAGTATAAATCGAAAAAGAATTGAGAAAAAATAAAAAAAAAAAATACAAAAAAAAAAAATAAATACGAATGTTTTTAGTTACGAATGTTTGCTTCTACAACTTTTGTTTGTTTTTTTTTAAAATACGGCTCAAAAACGAACGACAAATATAATTTTTTGTTTTGTTTATAATAATTAACTGTTAATCAGCAAAAATAGCATAGTAATAATAATAGTAGTAGTAGTAGTAATAGTATGTATTAATTACAAAAAACTTTGCACAGTTAAAAACATTGTCAGTTAAATCTTTTGTTTTGTTTTCATTTTTGTTTTTGTTTTCGGTTATTGCAATTTTGACAATCTTAACTTTTCTGGGTTTTGTATGCTTTTGTTACTTTTTACTTGATTACTCTCTCTCTTTCTTTTTTGTTTTACTTTCCTTTTTTGTTTTTGTTTGTTTTGTTTTTGTTTTTTTTTTTTGGAAGTCTTATAGCAGAACACATAGGGACTTTTTCGGTTTCTTTTGTTTCTTTTCGGGTGACTTCTTATTGATCTGCCGGACCAAATCGTAGAAAATATCATTCACATTCACTTTGGCTTTGGCTGAGGTCTCCATGAAGGCGCAATTGAATTGATTGGCCAAACTCTTGCCCAACTCCTTGCCAACGACGCGCTCCTCCTCCAGATCGCATTTATTGCCCACGAGCACCATCGGCACATCGTCCGTATCCTTGACGCGTAATATTTGCTCTCGCAGATCCTGCAGATCGTTGAACGTCGATTGCGCCGTTATCGAATAGACGAGCACAAAGCCCTGTCCGTTCTTCATGTAGAGATCGCGCATCGCTGTGAACTGTTCTGTGCCGGCTGTATCCAGGATTTCCAGCATGCACTGCTGTCCATCCACCTCCACCTGCTTGCGATAGCTGTCCTCGATGGTGGGATCGTATTTCTCAACGAAAATGCATTGCACAAATTGTACAGTTAGAGCTGATTTGCCGACGCCGCCGCTGCCCAAAACAACAATTTTGTATTCACGCATTTTGTGCTCGTTGATTTATGTTTATTTGTGTGTGTGTGTATGTGTCTGTGTGTTTATTTAAAACCAGGCGCAAGTAGTTACAGGCGTAGGCGGGTGACGAGGTGGTTTGGTTGTTGTTGCTGTAGTTGTTGTGGCTGCTCTTATTGTTGTTGTTGTTGTTGTTGTTGTGCAAATGTTTATTTAAAACGCGACCGCGTTCGCTCCTCGTCTTGCACTCTGTTGCTCTCTCGTTTGTGCTCTCAGCAGAATAAAAAAAAAAAATCACTAGTTTTAGGCGTTGTTCGGCGATTGCTTTTGGGTTGCAGTTGCAGTTCTTGCGGAAAGCTTTTGTTGTTGCTGTTGTTGTTGTGTTCGGTTCTTTGTTATTGCTGATAACCTTTGTGCCAACAAACAACTCTAGTTGTATGTCGGTGTATGCGTACGTGTGTGTGTGTGTGGTCTCTCACTCACACTCTCTCCGTATTTCTCCGCTCAGGTAGCAAAGGTGCGAGCGTGCGTTTCCTTTTCTTTTCCTTTTTTTTTTTTTTGGTTATCAAATTGTTGCTTTTGCGTGCGTATGGGGGGAGGGGCGATAAATAAAATTTAGTGTAGCACTAGCCCTGCCGTCGCTGCCTCCGCGACTCCGACTACGACAACAACTTCCGTTTTACAACACCAATTTGATATCTCTGCTGTTGCTGTGCAACAATGATTGCTGCCGAGTACTAAGCGTGTGCACTGTGGAATGTAAGAAAGCAATAGTTGTATTTTAAAATAGGTTTCACTATAAATTCGTTTTGTTTCGTTTTTGGTTTTTCTGATTTATTTTAGTTTTGGTGTATGCTAGTGCTGTGGCTTTTAGGAATTTACTGCACTCTTTCCTCGTATTTTTTTTTTTGTAATGAACTCAATGTATTCTCGCTCGCTGCTCGCTCAGCACAATTGCGCTCTACCCTCAACATTTTTATGATTCATTTGTAGAGTTGTCGAGCGGCGATTGTTGGCACTGTTACAAACAATACGCACACTTGTAGCATGCAAATCAATTTCGTTCTTTGTTCAATGAAAATCACATAATATTGTAATCAGCATGGGCTGACAAATTCACACAAATCGTGCCGAATATTTTCATATTCGAGCACAAGTTTTTTATTTTTTTTTTTAAGGGCAGGAGGGCAGCACCCGCATGTCACGCACACGGCAACTCTATTCGGAGTTTTACCTTGTTTGCTGCGCACAAAAAACTGTTGTTGCTGTCTGTGCACACGATTTGCGAGCTGTGGGCCGGTGTGTGTGTATATATGTGCGTGTATGTATGCGTGTGCAAGATAAAATGCTACGGCTCGCGAAATGTGCAATTTTTGATTGATAACGATATTTAATGCTAAGGCAAACAGATAACTTTTTTTTCGGCTTAGGCGCTTGTGTTTGCTAGCTCGCTCAGACGCTCGCTCGAATGATTCATTTTCAGCGTTGCCACACCTAGCGCTGTGTCATTCGTGGCGATAAAACGACAACAGGGCACAAATGGCAGCACCAATCGATAAATATCCCACGACTGGCAACATTAACGTACTTTTCTCATATTAAAACAAATTTAATTACCACTTGTTACAAATATGTTAAGTTAGTTTAAGCATACTCCCCGAATTGAATAAATGTGGATTTTACAGCTATTTGCGCATTATAAACTTAGTTTTTATTTATAACAAACAAAGCTATAAAAAAAAATACACTAACTAAAATTTCGTACAAAATAAAACGAAATTGCAGCGCGCAGTCTTAGCGTATTTTCGTGACCATGCCCGCTGCAATCGTTACGCCCGCCACGCGCAGCATGACGCGTCCCAGCTCCTTAAAGTCCGCATAGCGCTCGATGCAAATGGGTCGCGAGGTCTCCACCTCGACCAGGGCGCAGGAATTGTTGCCCAGGCAGCGGGGCTTCTTCTTGACCACCTCGCCGGTGCTCTTGTGTATGGACGCGGTCAGTTTGCACACCACGGCCGGCTCGATGAGCGACTGATGGTGCAACAGCACCGGATAGCCCATCGTGATGGGCACCTTGACGTTGAAGACGATGATGCGGCACTGAAACCGGGTCGTCACCGGAATGGGCAATTGTGGATCGCAGATGATGCAGCCCACGGTCACGTTGTTCATATCGACGCCGGCCAGGGTAACAGAGATCTGATCGCCGGCAAAGACGCTCGTCTGCGTCAGTTCGTCCATGGTGAGCGATTTGACCTGCGCCTGCTCCCGGCTGGCGCCCACCAGCACCTTGTCGTTGAGGCACAGAGCGCCCGTCTCGATCCGGCCCGAAATGCAGAAACCGGAGCCGGTGCCCTTGTAAATATCGGACACGGACATGCGCAGCGGGCGGTCGACGGCGCGTTCGGGCACCTTGAAGTGCTCGATCACGTCCAGCAGATGGGGACCCTCGTACCAGGCCTGCAGCGCTGGCTCCTGGGCGGATTTCGTGAGATTCTCGCCCGTCAAGCCCGAGCAGGGCGTAAACGTGACGTCCGACTCCTTGAAGCCCGCCTGCTTCAGGAACGACTTCAGCTTGTGCACGATCTCCTGGAAGCGCTCCTTGGACCAGCCCACAGTGTCCAGCTTGTTGATCACCACGCCCAGCTGATTGACGCCCAGCGAGCGGACAAGGATCGCATGCTCGCGCGTCTGTCCGCCCAGCTCGAAGCCGGACTCGAATTCACCGCGTGTCGCATCCACGACGAGCAGCGCCACGTCCGCCTGCGTGGCTCCCGAGATCATGTTGGGTATGAAGTCCTTATGGCCGGGCGCGTCCAGCAGCGTGACGATCTTCGACTTGGTCTCGATGCGCGACTGGCCCACGTCCATCGTGATGCCGCGGGCCCGCTCCTCGCCGGTCTCGTCCAGCACCCAGGCGTACATGAAGCTCTGCTTGCCCAGCTTCTTCGACTCCTGCTCGTGCTTGTGCATCACGCGCTGCGACACGTTGCCCGTGTCGTACAGCAGGTGGCCCATCAGGGTGCTCTTGCCGGCATCCACGTGCCCAATCACGATCATGTGTATGTGACTCTTCTGGCTGGAGCGCTCCTGGACGTACAGGTGCTGTGCGTTGCGCTGGGCCTGATCCTTGGAGACCTTGAAAACGCCTATGGCGCTGCCTCGGCCCGCCTCGTCGCCACCGACGCCAATGTCGACGGGCGTATTGCGTCCGGAGATGTTGGGCGAGGCGGGCGCTTTGGGCGAGGCAATCTCGAAGCCGCGTCGTGCATCCTTCACGGCGGAGAGCGTTATTTTCGTGGGCGTTGGCTTGGGCGTCGCCTGGACCAATGTGCTGGTCTTTGCGGCCGGCGTTGTGCTTAGTTTCAGCTTCTGTGGACGCTTTTCTTTCGACTTTTTGTTCGTCTCCTCGTTGAGAATCTCGTCGAGGATTTTCTGTATGTCGTAGTCAAAACGCATGGATGTCTCCACAATGCGACGCTCGGAGACGGCATCGCCCACTACGCTGCGCACCTCGTCCACGCACGAGCTGAGCTTGGCCTGCGCAATGTCGTCCAGTTCCGGCATCTGGAAACCCTCCGAATCTCGGCGCGCCTTCTGGTACGCCTCATCCTCATCGTCCTCGTCGCCCTCCTCTGCCTCCTCCTGTATGTTCTTGTTCTTCTTTATAAACGCCGACATACTCTGCTGACCTCGGGCCCGGTCGTATAGCCACTGCTGATCTGTGGGTGAGACGCAATCGTCGTCCACGGAATGGCCGTAGACATCATCGTACCCGTCGTACTCGTCGTTGTAGTCCATTCCGCGTACTATTCTGTGCCGCGACATGTTGGTGGTTGTTTTCTTCGAAATTTATATGTAACTTGGTTGTATTTCACAATTATTGAAAAGGAAAAGCAAAATAGATTTCATTGAGTTGCAGACGAATTAAAGCACTAGAAAGACGAGTTGCCAGATTGTCGCAGCTATCGGACTATCTGGAAGCACGATTAATTGTGATGTGCGTGACACATTCAATAGTTGGACAACTGGTGATGTGTAAAAGCGTGATTACCGTACACCGATAGTGTCGACCTAAATCGCAAGTTTTCCCTTGCATTGCAAGGGAAAAACATCGAAGCGCAAACTGGAGTCGGATAACGCCAACCGGTCTTGGCGATACATACCTAGACATATATGTTGGTATATAAATATGTGTAAGTTTTTATCCAATACAACAACAAAATAAAAAGAAATTTAAACGAGTCGCGCAAATTGCAATTTGTATATAGAAAACCTACAACACTTTTGACGACTTGATGCTTAATATGTCATTAAACATTGAAACAAACAAGTCTAAATTCATTTATAATTTATATACAATTCACCTCTCAACTTTGCGCTCGTCTCTATCACTATCGTTCAAGTACATGATACGTGTTGCGATAGTTTCTTTATTTCAGCTTTGCGCATCACTAGACTGTCCACTCTTCTCCTCCCTGAACATTATCTTTTGTGTCGCGTAAAATATTAAGAAAAACACTGTGAAAATCGTTACGAAGCAACCGAAAATAAGAAAGATTAACAACACTCGGCTCAATGTTGCGATAAATGCACGCGACGCAGTACTAAGCGCTCGATTTTCGAGTCTTTGATTATTGTAAATTGAACGTTGGCAGCCTACATATATATTTATTAACAACAACAACTGAAGAAAACAACAAACAGTATGTACAACAACGGCGCACGGGGCTTCTCCATACACGACGCATTCGAGGAGGAGGAAGAGGAGGCGATACGTGTCTATGGCTCCACAGTGATATCGACGCCAATGCGCGGTGGCGTTAGCGGCAGCGCCAAACAAGGTCGCTCCACCGAAGATGTATCCATACGCATACAGGATCCAAAGTAAGTCCAAAAAAAACAAAAAAAAAAGCAGAAAAAACAAGTTCGCCGACTCTCCGTTTGGTTCTGGTTCTCTTTGTTGCCACTGGGTCGGGTCTGCGCGTGGGCAGCAGCTGTTTGACAGTTGTTGACACCATTTTGGAGCTGTTCGCTCCAAACGCTTTGAAATGATTCACAACAAGGAAGAGCAAGTGGTGAACAATTAAATATGAACTTTATGGAATTAAACAATTTTGAACCAGTTATGAAACTGCTCTTGTTTAGGGCTTAATTCCCGTTTGGGATCTCATTTTTTAACCGGTTTGAACCAGCTCACCTGCATACCAAATTTCATCATAGCTGACTCAGAAACATTACGCCTGGCTTTGACTGAAACCGGCTTAATATAAACATGCAATCATCATCATCATATAATAATTGCATTCCAGCTGTTTCCATTATAAACCTAGACCCTTTACCTTTTCTGGATGCGGCGTGTTACTTCCCGCTTCCATGCCGGAAACACAAGTCGCAACATTTGCATAAATGTATTTCATGGTGTGTGTGCCCTAACTGGACGCCAAAGGCGCGTGCGTGTTTCTTTCATTCACATAATATTTACAATTCTCTTGCGGCTCTTCTCTATTTGCCATTCCATTATGCATGCATGTCTCGCCTCAAGGCACAAGCAGCACCAGTAACAGCAACAGCAACAACAACAACAGCTAACATGCTACGTAATTATGGGGATTAAGACAGACGACGTCGCCATCACCGTCGCCGTCTGTCTGACCGTGCATCCCAGCTCAATTTGGCATTCAATTGTAAAAATCATTGCGCATAAATTTCGTCATTCCTTGAAGAATTTGCACGATACCCAACACTAAGACACGTCTGGCCTTCGGTTGCGGTCGCAGCACTTGTACGGCTGCAATGTAATTGAGTAATGCACACACACACACACACACACATACATATATATATATAGTATATACAGCTATACTATGGGTTTGTTTATGTGCGCTGTGCCTTCTTGATAGCCTCCACTGATTAACTGATTGAATTAAGCTTAATTCCGTCTTATTTATTTGCTTTAATCTTTCCATAGGGGCTACAACAAATATGCCGAGGACACAACGTCGCGGGACAGCGACTCCCTAATACAGGAATATGGCAATCTGCCCACGGAGGAGACGAACACATATTGCTGGCGGCATCCAAAAGTGCGCGAGAATTGGCGCACCGTTCTCGCCGCCTTTACGCTGCTGGTGGTGGGCACCGGGCTGTTTGTGATGGGCACCTTTGCCATCGCCGATCCACACAATACATCACAGGGTGTTGTATTCTTTGTTGCTGGACTCATTTGCTTCATACCGGGCGCCTATCACGTCGTCTACATTTGGCTGGCGGCCAAGGGATATCGAGGGTTTGACTTCTATCACTTGCCTTTGTTTACATAAGCAAACTGACAGAGAAATGTTATATGTAAATGTATGTCGCATTGGTTGATCCAATTGTATCAGCAAAACAGACCCCTCCCCTCCCCCCACACTCTGTCGATCTATATTTATATATATATACAATTATTTTCTATGTATGGTAATTAACTCAGACTCTTGTTTTTTATGTGTGTGTCTTGAAAACAATTTTCAAATAGACAAGTCCAAAAAACGAAACAAAAAAACCCCCCAATCCGAATTCTAGCATTAATGTATGTATGTCTTTTTTTTTAAGAATATTTTGTTATAACATATACTCAAAAACTTTCGGTATACCCTCAAAAGTGCAAAAGATACGTATGATAAACACTCGCACACACACACAAATACACACACACATTCGAAATTTATTTACATTAACAACAAAAAAAACGAAAGACTTTGTATATGATGCTAAATGTTGAGCGCGCGTTAGTGTTAAAAACAAAATGTAAACTGTAATTTATTGAAATTTAATTGCACCAAAAAAAAACAAAAACAAAAAAAACAACAAAAAACAAAAAAAAATCGAAGTGAGCTGCGCCTGCGCAGAAAAGCTAACGAAATGTTTTACGATTTTCAAACACGAATCTATATATATAAATCAATATATATGTATATGTATATGATTAGTAGACGTCTGCCAAGGACGTGTCTTAAATACCTAGTTTAAACATAGTACGGTACATTGCTAAATATTATTATTTAACAAGTTACAATGAGAATTCTTAACAAACACATTTAAAATCAAATAAAACCAAAAGAAATCTGTTAGTGATTTAAGTCCATGCGCTGATATTGCAATATGTACGTTTTATATAGCTCTAAAGTTAATGCGCTAATCTTTTTCTAATTCTACCCGTCCTCTAATGAAATTATACACTCAAATCGCACAGTCATTAACAAACACACTCACACCTCATCAGATTCACAATACATAAATAGCAAATGGATTTTTTTTTAAATATTTTTTTTTAATTCCGCCGTTTAGTTTTAAATGCTCTATTTTTTTAAGTATGCTGAATATGGTTGTATGTAAAAAAAAAAACTTAAAAAAAAAAATGAATAAATTCGAGATACATAAATTTAAATTACACTAGGCACATTTATAATGCTGATTTATTTTGCATTATATATTCGAAATTTTGTATACTAAAATTTTAAGCGAGCTTTTGCTTACGACTTTTGTATTTACTTTCACTTATTGTTGGTTTTTTTTAATGCAAATTAAATATTATTTTTGAAATTTTTTAAATGTGATTTTGTTTTCTTTGAATTTTGTATTAAAGAGATTTTTAATTTACATGTGTATTTTGATCTATATTCTATATATAATGAATATAATTTATTATTTGTACACAGGTCGTCGGCATGAGGTTATCTTAATTGGATTATTATATAGTATACTGCTGTCTGTTGATGCGTTTTCGTGTGATATTTTGTTTTACAAGTTATGATTAAAATTATTTTTGTTTATAATTGAATATATATATTCAGATCGCAAAGCTTTTTACGCGCGCTTCTTTTTAGTTTCCATAACTTTTTGCTTAAAGTATTCCTTATCAGAGATAAAAATATGCATATGTGATAATACGTGGGTTCGTATTTTTTCGCACACGCCAACGATAAATAAATTTCAAAAATATTTTATCTATGTTTGTGTCTTGCCCAAGCGTTATTTATCGTTTTGCTGTACATATCTTATAAGTTTTATAAAGAATTTTCATACCGGACACCGACAAGGCTTATATTTATTCTTGGTTTCATGGCATGCCCCATTAATCATAGCGATATCTCATGGTTCGTACGCCTAGGCACTATATTGGTTAGGTGAACTCTATGTAGATTTAGTTACCTAAAAAAAAAAGAAAATATTGGCAAGGATAATGACAAATCAAATCCATTGGCTCGAATGTTGCTCAATACGCTGGAAGAAAAAAGACAGTAAGGCTCTATATAGGTTATATATGTGTGTATGTATATGTATATGGTACATATATGATGTGTACTTATTATATTGGTATTGTATTTTTGTAGTTTATGTTTTTGTATTTAACGTTGCTCGACTTTGACTTTGACTTCGATGATTAACGATTAAGCTTTGAATGTGGTTAGCCAAGTAAGCCGAATGAAATAAAGTGCATAAAATTAAAAGCCAAACAACCTATTACTGGTATACCCTGTAACTATTGAAAGTGGTCGGGCTGAGGGGTATATTGCTGTTGCGAACGTGTGCAATTAAAGTGTATATATTCTTGATCAGCATCGACAGGCAAATAAACTCTGATCCTAGAAATCATTACAGCTAAGGGCACCAAATTTGATATTAAAATTAGCCTTTAGCAAACGCAGTTTAAATTTGTTCATATGATCGATACAGCGGTTTTTGCGAAATCGATAAATGTAGACAATATAGCAAATTATTTTATTTAATGTGCAGTTAAATTTGTTTTTAATAAACTTTAAATTTTAGCTTTTTACATAGAAGGGGCAAAAATCGATTTGCAGCGATCGATTTTTTAAGCAGATCTTGGAGATAAAATTTAACAAAAAAATTGTTTTATATTCTGCGCAGTTTAAATTTACTTAAAATGTAATATTATTTCCAGCGTTTTACCCGTAACCGATAAAAATCGATTTTCAGGCACGTGTTTTTTTTAGCATATCTGGGGAACTAGGAGAGCTAAGGATAAATAAGTTATGTTTATAATGCGCAGATCAGGCTTATTTAAAAATATCGGTTGTTCCAAGCTTTTTCCCCGAAATCGATAAATATTGATATTCACTCAAGCCTCCATATAAGTGGGGACCAAAGGACTAAAAAGACTATATTTTTTATAGTGTGTGGCTTGGGGGAGGAGGTAAAAGAAGAGCCTAAGCCTGGCTACAGGGTATGTCCAGGTCGGTCACACGCGTCCTAAACGCTCCCGTTGTTGCTGTTGTTGATGGCAAGACAAATTGTCACCAGGCATCGACCAAACAGCGCCTCGCTCGGCTCGCTGGGGCCTGGCAACGGCGCCAGTGCGATGGGGACAGGACTGGGAAGAGACGGCGATAACCGCAACGGGAGGCGGCGCTGGCGGGGCGGACGTATTCCCAAGTTCATTAGACCCTTGATGGGGCCCCTGGCTACTGTTGGCGCTGTCAATGGGTTTCGTTCGTCTGGCGATGGCACGAAATGGAAAGTTCTGCACATAAATCCAATTTGGGTCTAAAAATAATCAGCAGAGATGTACGAGCCGGAGGCGGAGTCGGACGAGGATTGCGAGGTGTACTGTAAGTATTAGCTAGGCCGAATGCCATTAACATGCCGCTCATGCTGGACTACCACGCAGTCCTGAAGCCCGTCAACGAGTACAACATTGTGGACAAGATCAAGGAGGCCAACAAGCAGCTCTTCGCGCTGCTCGACAACGAGGCGGACGCGGACGCGGGCGCGGAGCCCGCCAATGGCGCCCAACGCAAGGTGACCTTTGCGCTCAACCTGGAGGACTATGAGCCGACGGCGCTGGCGGGGAACAGCGCGCCGGAAGTGCCCAGTCCGCCGGATGAGCTGCTGCTGCAGTTGGCACAGCTGAAGCTGAAATCGGAACGGGAACGCTTTGCGCCCATTGCCGAGGAGCCCGCCAAGGAGCTGGAGAAGGCGGACATGGAGCTGCCGGCGGCCGAGGTCGAGGTGGAGGTGGAGGAGGAGGAAATATGCGAGGAAATATTGGACCTGACCGTGGTGGAAAAGAGCAGCAACAATGCACAGCCGGATTCAGCGGCCGCCGTCGCCAGCATGGACTACGAGGAGGATGACTTCTCCGGCGTGGACGAAGACGACCTCACGCCGGCCACTGAAGCGCTGGCAACGGACGCCCAGAGGCGTCGCATGGCCCGCCAGAACACATTCGACCTGCAGGCGGAGCAGCAAACGGACGGCGAATCCGACCAGCGCAGTCTGACCAATCTGCTGACCGAATCCGACTGCGAGGAGGACGAGCGCGCCGTCAACGAGGCGCGCCTCAAGCTGCGCCAGGCCTACAAGAGCCTCTACAAGACGCTGGACGCGAGTGGGCAGGCGCAGATCAATCGCCTCACCGGCGACGACAACGAGGATGCGGAGGAGGACGATCTGTCCATCATCGTGGCCAGCTACATACCCGACGACTTTGAGCTGGACGAGCGCAGCATTTACTACAAAAAGGAGGGCCACGAGGGCGTCGCCGAGTCGCAGCTGAATACGTCGCCCAACGGGAACAGCACGAGCAGCACCAGCACCAGCACCAAGACCTTCTTCAATGCCCGCCGCTTCAGCTTCAGGCGCCGGCCCCGAGCCGCGCCCAGTGCCGGCGTGCCGGAGATCAAGATGAACTACAAGATCTGCTGCGAACAGCGGCACGCGCTGCAGGACAAGCTGCCGCGGTACACCGGCTACATGTCCGAGTACGGGCTGAGCGCCAAGCAGCTGCAGCAGCGGGAGCAGCAGCTGCGACGCAAGCAGCGCTTCGCCATGGAGCAGACGCTCAACCGGAACGAGCACGAGCTGCGCAAGATGCAGGACAACGAGCGGGCGTTCACCACCTGGCTGAAGAACAAGATGCGCTATCCGATCAACAAGACGCGCAACATGTTCGATGCGACGCGCAGACGCGGCACGGTGGCCGCCGTCACCAGTCCGAATCCTCACCAGCAGCAGGAGCAGCACCAGCACCAGCAGCCACGTTCGAGTCGGAGACGCGACAGCAACGAGGTGCACGCCTATCGCCACCTGCTGGGCAGCTGGAACAAGTAGAATACTATAACTATATCTCTAAACATATACAACAGAAATAAACTCGCTTTATAATTATTTAATTCGTAATACAACGCTCATAAATGAATGTAATATGCGCAGGATAAAGGGGGGCGGGGCCGGGAGCTGGGGGCGGAAATCAGATTCAACAGTGAAATACAATGGGGTGTATATATACGGACACAGTTTGCATATGTATGTGTGTGTGTGTGTGTGTGTGTGTGTGTGTGTGTGTGTGTAGAGCATTACAAAGCCAAAATGTACAGATGTTTTGTATAATAGACAAATATTAACCTAAAGTTAAGGTATACTTTGTGTGTGTGTGTGTGTGTGTTGCCTGTCGTGTGTGTGTGAATGTGTGTTTCCGTACTACGATAACTACTGCTAGCTGTGTATCCTTAATGACGTGACTTCTTCGATTTGTGTCCATTATCTCGACTCTCGTCACGCGAGCGCTTGCGATCCTTATCCTTGCTGCTGTTTTTGTGTCCCGACGCCGAGGAGGAATTATGCTTGTCGCGATTATGATACTTATCCTTAGACGATTTCGACGGGCTTTAAAAATACAACAAAATTTGAATATCAATTAATTCAAGTTCTTTAAATGGGTTGGCTTGAAAACATTTTAGGGAAATGTGTTAAATTTTGAGCAGAATTTTGCATCATTTATGAAGTATTTCATTAAATATATACTATAGTGCATGCTTGATTTTTGAGTTAAGTCGACAATTTAATTGTTTTATAGCTATACAAAGGTAAAAAAAAAGGAAAATTATTGTTGAAAATACAGTCCAGTTAATAGCCTTTGCTAATCATACGAGTATATTTTAGTTTAATCAAATTCTAAAAGAATTTAAGATATTTATCGATTCTATATCAATCCTAATATCTTATTAAGGCTCAAGAAGTTCTCCAAATTTTAGTATACTATGCAGTCCCCTAAAGACTCGAGAAATTGTCTTAAAATCATTTTGCTATAATACAGATCAGTGGCGTAAGCAAAATTTTTATAGGGGGCAGTTTCAAATAATTCATATATTGAATATTAGATGAGATAGGGTATCATCATTTTTTCACAAAATTTGTAGGGATAAGCAGATATGTCCGACCCGTTTAATTTGAAACGTATTTAGATAGATCTCAAAAAGCGAGTCCAACTATTTTGGGTCATTCACAGAAAAAAAATCGTTTTCTATCTTAGGTGAGAATAAATGTGAGGATTTAAAAGAACTCTATTTTGAAATTCCCATAATAATATTAATAATAAACTGCGTTACTTCATAAATAAATATCAAAAATTAAATTAAATTAGTTTGTAATAATAATTTAATATTTTTGATTTCTTGCAATTTCGAATCGAAAAGTTGAATATGAGAGTGTTTGTGAGTGTGTAAGTTTTTGGACGATTTGCATGTGTGTGCGAGCGTGTGTGTGTGCGTGCGTTTGTGTGTGCAGTGAATGGGGTAACAAACCTAGATGAGCTGCCATGTTTGGAGCTGGAGGATTTTAAATGTGAAGAGGAGGAATTCTTATGCTTTTTACTGTGCGACGATCGCTGCTCCTCGCGCTCGCGACGACTGTATTGTGTGCGTGATGCGGAATAGTTAATAAATAAATAAGTAAATAAATAGAGAAGAGAGCATACGCTCAGTAGGATTACAAGAAAGAAAAATAGACAACAACAACGCAACGGTTTTGGGTTGCTTCATGAGCATACCTGTGCTTGGAGCTCTTGCCATGTTTCTTCGCCTCGAATTTGCCGTTGCGCTTGTCGTCCGTGTTGTAGTCGTTGTTGCGATCCTCTTCGGCGGCCTCGCGCTCCAGATCCGACCAGTCCTTGCCGGATTCCTCATCAGAGCCCAGATCTAAAGCCAGAATAAAAGTTTTAGTAATTAGTAATGTAAACTCTTTTCTCCTATTTTATGTGACTTACCATCGCTATCATCGCTTTCGTCCTCGGAGGCCTCCGAGTACTCGGAATCATCCTCATCGGTTTCATCGTCCGACTCGGCATCTGTTGGATTATAGGCCTCATCCTCCTCCGATTCGGCCGATTCGTTTTCATCCTCGCTGCCCGATTCGGGATCCAAGAATGTCCAGCCGCCCTGCTCGAAGAAGCCCTCGGGATCATCCGTAATGGTCTTCATGATCTTCTGCCAGTTGAGCGATTGCACGCCCTCGGAATAGCGAATGTCGCAGGAGCTGCAGACGCAACCGGTTAGATAAAGGCTATAAAAAAATATATGCTACTCACTTCAGCCACTCCTTGACGTGATCCAGCATGTTCATGGGTATGGCGTTCACCATGGCCACCTTCTTGTTGTACTCCTTGAAAACGAAGATCATGTCGAAGTTGCGCAAATGGAACTGGACGCGTTCAAAGTGCACCAGCTCCACATCGTCCAGCGTGATGACGAATGGCGGCCACTCCGTTAGATTCACCAACGAGCCGGATGTCGGCTGCAGCGTGACGGTGCTGCGGAACGGGGCGCCGGGGAAGCCCAGCTCACGGAATGGCGTATCGAACTCCACCTGCGCCTTGGTCATGGCCTCGACCTTTTCGCAGAAACTCTTGAACGCCGTCTTCAGCTTGTGGCGCAGCTCGCGTTCCGCCTGCTCGGCGGCCAGATCGTCGCGATCGTGCATATGCTGGTGCTTGCCCAGATCTGTGGTGATCTCGCCCACCTCCGTGTAGAACTGTACGTCCACGTGCTTCTTTTTGCCAAACATAATCGCGTACTTGAGATGAAAGTGCAGCAGAATAATCATTTCACCATCGCAGGGCTGGAAGAAGGCGCTCTTGATGTTGTTGTAGAGGATGTCCACCTTGTCGCCGCGCACGGAAATGTAGCGAAAGCCATTGGTGTGGGCCTCCAGGCTGCCAGTCATGCGCTTGGTCACGATATTGGGACGAATGTACAGATCCTTCAGCTTGGGATTGCCCTTGTTTTGCGACAGGATGAGCGTATCCTGCTTAACCAAATCCTCCTTTTCGCGCTCCTCAGCCTCGCGGGTCTTGAAGCGCTTCTGCACCTCTTTGATCAGACGGAACGCATTATTTAAATTGGCCGATGCAGCCGATACCTCGCCGTGCTCCTTGACGTTCGAGCTGCGATAGGTGCTGCAAATGGTTCAAAATAAATATTAAATATATAATTATAATTATAATAATGTAAATGACTTACACCTCCTTGACAAAGGTCGCCTCGGGCTGGGGATAGAGGCCCCCCTCGTTGCGGCCCATGGTGGCGCCCGGATGAAAGAAGTTGATGCGCAGATACGTGTACTCGCCCTCGACGGACTGGGAGATATTCTTGATGGTGGATATGTGGAACGGCACCTGAATGCCAAACACCGGCATTATGACCGTCTCGTATTTCTTGTCCACATACAGCTTCAGCTCCTTGACCTCGGGCTCGCGGGGTATTTGGCTCATCGACTTGTAGGAGACCGTGTTCTTGCGCACTTTCTCCACCTCCTTGGAATTGCCCTGCTTGGCGAGACGCTCGCGAGCACGTTCGTTCAGCTGCTGGGCGAGCTCTCGCTGATGCTCTTTGCGCTTCTCCTCGGTGTTGATCTCGTTGCGCAGCTTGGACTCGAGGACAGCGTTGCGCTTGCTGCGACCCAATATCTCGGTGCCCTGATCCGTCTTGGCGACCTTCTTGTCATCGGCATCCTCCTCCTCGTCGTCGTCGTCTTTAATGAAAATGCCCACGTTCTTGATTTTCTTCTTGGACGGCGTCATCACACTGGCCGGTCCGCCGTCACCCACCAGCACCGTGTCGCCTATGAATAGCGCATAGGTTTTGCCCTCCTTGTCGGCGGCATCGGGATTGGTCAGATTCGAGATGCCCACGTGCAGATTGAAGACCATGTTCTTTTTGATCAGCGCCCGGCACTTGGGCCCAATGACAATCGAATTCTCGCGAAACTCTAGGCCCATGGCGAAGCCAAAGCTTTTCGTTAGATTCTCGACCATGCTGGGCTTCTCCTTCTTCACATAGGCCAGCGTTTTATCGTATACTTCGCATAGTTTGGCGCCCGGAACAAGCAGCTTGAGTATTTCCTCCTGCACATTTACCAGAAACGTGTAATTCTCCTGCATGGCCTCGGTGGGATTCACCAGAAATGTGCGCGATATGTTGGAGCAATAGGATTTGTAGCGCGCGCCCAGCGAGCACACAATCACTCCAAAGTGCAAATGATTCTTATCAGCGGCCGCTGAGAACTTCAAGCTGTAGGCGCCGCCCGACTGAATAATGGGCGGATAGGCCATATCAAGCAAACGTGGATCCAAGCCGCTAGTGTACTTCTTCTCGCTAATTGCCGCCTCGCAGCCATCCGACAGCTTAGTGTGCTTTACTTTCTGCGGAACGAAATCAACTCGAGTTAATTATCATTGGATTGAATTGGTTATCGTTAGAGCCTACCCGATCCGAATCGATGATGTCCATGATTTCATCCTTTAAATACTTGTTGAATATGTCCATGGAGACCAATGAGGCCTTACGTATATTGTTGATCTCGGACTCATCTTTGGGGCACAACAAATACGCAATAATTGTGCTGATGTCGACGTGATCAAACTTGGCGGCCGTGATCATCTTTTTCCAGGCTTCGCAAAACTCGCCCGGAAAAGCGTCCTTGGTGAAAACGCCCAAGCGTTTGCCCTTCTTCGAGTTCTGTATGGTCTTGATGAGCTTTTCAAAGTTCGCATGGTCCTTATCGTTCTGTTAGGAGCACATTTATCATAGCTAACGTAATATTAAATACAAAATATTTGGTTTACTTACGCGATCTCGCACGAGTAACTTTATTTCTGGTACACCCTCTTCGCTGATGTTCTGCGCCTGCTTCAGGAACTCGATTTTCTTCTTGCTGGTCAGAAAATAGATGGCATCCGATGCAAACACGGATATCGTGTCCGTCAGCTCGTAGCCGAGCAGCCAGATCTGCAGGGCCATGGATTTGGAGTAGATAACATCCTCGTCCACGCCCACCACGCTCATTATGCAGTCCACATTGCTCAGCGCATCATCGTGGCCGGTGCTGGGCGCCTGCAGACGAACGAATTTAACAAATCAGATAATCAAATAATTAATAAAGCCGCTTTTCGTGCCTTTTCTAACCTAACTTGCGGCTGGCATTGTTTTTGTTATTGTGTTTTCTTTGTTTTGGTTTGTTTAAGATATGACCGGCAATTTCACAATGTTGACCAATTGCAGCGAAATTTCATGACTTTTGCCTGCGTGAAAGAATCGTGCAACCGGAGCCCCCTAATAAACACATTCAAAGATTTGTGTGCCCGGCAGGCACAGAGAACAGGGAGAAAAAGAGCAGAAACTTACCTTCCATTCTGTGTAAAGGCGTTTTAATCGACGCACAAACGATTCTTTATCTAATACGAAGCTCGACATGATGTCAGCTAAAACTTAATGCGGTGCCGAGTAATTGCTGTTGCTTACTTCAATAATTTAACACATTTATATCGCGAAATTCCGCCAGACAGACTTTTGCTAAAAAATGCGCGGCGGACGACGCGTGGAAATTCACATGTGCGCGCAAAAGACACATCGTTTTCGAATGAATTCCGATTGTTATCGACATAAGTAGTGTTGTAAAATATTTACATTAGCTGCGTTTATATAAACAAGATTTATATATAAAATCTAAATATTACATCTGTGCAATTAAAAATAAGGAAATATTTTATACGTATATATATTTGTCAGTAGATATATTATTTCTATGGATGCTGCACTTTCGACACGCCACTTCAAGACAAGCACGAAATACGCTCATCTCTAGCCCGAGGGCGTTTATTATAATCAGCTGTTGCGTTTGATTTTGTTGTTGTTTTTTTTTTTTTGTAGCCGAAATGAGCGAATTTCTTTCTGAAAATAATGCCTGTGGCCAAAATCTACTTAATATTGTGTCTGTTGGCAACTCCATAATTGCCGAAATACTGCGGCTGAAAGAATACGTGCCCAGCATTTACCGGTGAGTTGGATTGTTAAACAAAAACAAATAGAAACTTATTTGTTGCATTCACAGATTAGAAACCGCTGCAGATAGGCAAAAATATGGCGAAATTATATTGGATTTTAGCTACTTCAAAGTGGCCGAGGCGCACGAAAAGAAGATTGAGGAGAGCCCAGTGAGTGCAGCATTAATATAAACGGAGCATTTATTTGAAATATTTGATGTTCACAGGAGCTAAGCGATTTGGACTTGGAAATACGCACAAATCATCTGCAGCTGATTACGCGCTTCTACTTGGCCTTCCAGAGCATTCACCACTACGCCACGGATTTGAAGCAGTATATAGAGGAGCTTAACACGGGCTACTACATACAGCAGACGCTGGAGACGGTGCTGCAGGATGAGGAGGGCAAGCAGCTGCTGGTAGGTGCCTAAATTAACCAAGAAAATGAGTTCAAATATTGATACGTGCACTTCCAGTGCGAATCTCTCTACTTGTACGGCGTAATTTTGCTCGTTTTGGACCTGCATATATGCGGCGATGTGCGGGAGCGCCTGCTGATCGCCTACTATCGCTACAGCGGGGGCGATGCCACGCCCAGCGGCGATGAGAGCAATATCCATGATGTTTGCCTGCTGCTGCGCTCCACGGGCTTCGTGCAGCCGGGCCAGCAGCCGGGCCTGGCCGCGGCCAAAAAGCCAGCAGCAGTGCCCAACTATCCGGAGGCGTATTTTGCGCGCTTTCGCTTCGATGCGAACTTTATTGATTTGGTTTTGGCGCGTTTGCGCGGCGACGACATCTACAACCAGCTGGCCATCTATCCGCATCCGATGCATCGCACCACGGCGCTGTCCACGCAGGCGGCTATGCTCTTTGTCTGCCTGTACTTCTCGCCCCAGCTGCTGCACACGCAGGGCCCCCAGATGCGCGAGATTGTCGACAAGTTCTTCAATGATAACTGGACGCTGTCCATTTACATGGGCATCACTGTCAATCTGATCGATGCCTGGGCGTGCTTCAAGGCCGCCAGCACTGCTTTCTCCAACGGCCTGAGTTCGATTGCCTTCAAGAAGCTCTGCCAGCAGCAGCGCGAACAGCTGCAAAAAACGCTGCAGAAGACCCAGGAGATAGTGCGCGAGGGCGTCCTGGACGAGGCATTCGTGCTGGAGCACGCCAATCAGATAATTGTGCTCATGCGCCAGGCGAACGTGCTGCTGCGCTGGTATTGCCTGCACACCAGCCCCGCCGTGCTCACCGTGTCGGGCCAATCGATGGCGGCGCAGATGCAGCAATGGGTGCACACGGAACTCAGCTTTGATCAGGGCACGCTCTACACGCTGCTGCTCAACTGCGGCCAGCTGGAGCTGACTGTGCGGGAGCTGCTGGGGGATCTGCAGAAGGATCGCGAGCAGCGCTGGACGCACAATCGGGACGAGGCAATGGAGTATCTGCGCGAGCTGAGCGAAGCCTTCGCGGGCACACGTCCTCTGGTCAAGATCGAACCCAACGCCCAGCTGCAGCAGTGGTTCGGCCAGGTCGCGCAGCGTTTGCAAAAACTGGAGCTGGCCAAGCCACAAAAGTCGGGGCGACTCATCATTCAGGTGATGCAGGCCCTGGACGATGTGCAGGAGTATCACAATCTGCATGCCAACATGCTGGTCAAACAGCAGCTCCAGGAGACGCGCGATCTGCTGAATCGCATGGCGCAGGTAATCTAAATGAGGTTTATCCAAGCCAAATTCATTTAGTCGTGCCTAAAAAGCACGTTTCATCCTCACTTGGAGGTTTGAAAATCGCATAGAGAGGCTACGTAATATTTTCGAGGTTATTTAAAAGCTTTAAATTAGCATAACTTGGGTAAATAAGCTCAGATTTTCAAATATTGCACCTCTTTCAACTCGTATGACTAAGTTCTATCGAATGCCATTAAAAACCTACCATGTGCAAATTTCAAAATTTTTGTCAAAAATATCAAGGGGTAACGTCACAAATTTTTGCCAAAAATGAGTCGATTCTAGATTCGAAATTTTTGAATGTCAATCGATTATATAGGCCTTCACGAGTTTAAAACGGTTTAAATTTCCAAAATCCGACTTAATTCAATTGAGTTACGTAGTCATTTAGCCAAGTTTTGACATTTTTAAGGTTATGTGAAAACTTTGAACTTGCATATTACCTTTAAAAGTCCTATTTTTAAATGTAAACTCGCACGAATAAGTACTATCAGAATACATAGAAAATAACCTACCTTGAATGTAAAATATACATGTAGAAACCTATTCATATATATACACTTATTATATATGCATATTTTATAGAGATTTTACACCAATTTTGTATACTCTCTTCCTAATTGAAATGTATTTCTAAAAAAACCCCCCAGCTGATCAACCTAAAGGAGGACATTGAAATCCAAATACAGATGATCAGCGACTTTAGCTACGCGTGGCAGTTGCTGCAGCGAGACTTCACTGTGACCATGCAGGATCACATCAAGCGCCAGCCACGGGCTGTCATTGGGATACGGGCGGTGTTCCTGAAGCTGGCCAGCACGCTGGAGGTGCCGCTGATGCGCATCAATCAGGCCAAGAGCGAGGATCTGGTGTCCGTGTCCAATTACTACAGCACGGAGCTGGCGAACTTTCTGCGCCGTGTGCTGCAAATTGTGCCGGAGACAATGTTCAACATACTGGCGAGGATTATACAGCTGCTGACCAATGTGATCAAGGAGTTTCCCACGCGGCTCGAGAAGGACAAGGTGCGCGAGTACGCGCAGTTCGAGGAGCGCGCCAAGGTGGCCCAGCTGACCAACTCCATAGCGGTGTTCACCAAAGGCATACTCATGATGAAGAAAACATTGGTGGGCGTCATCGAGCTGGATCCCAAGCAGCTGCTGGAGGACGGCATACGCAAGGAGCTGGTCAATCATTTGGCCAACGCGTACAATCTGGGCCTGATCTTTACGCCCGAGAAGGGCAAGACGTGCGTCCAGCTGCTGCAGGAGAAGCTCCAGGCGCTGGCCAAGACCATCGAGGGCTATCGCCGATCCTTCGAGTACATCGAGGACTATCTGCGTGTGCAGGGCCTGCGCATATTGCTGGAGGAATCGCAGCGCATCATCAACTACAACGTGGAGAAGGAGTGCAATTGCTTTCTGCGCAACAAGGTGCAGGAATGGCAATCCCGCTTCCAGTCCCAGACCATACCCATACCCAACTTCCAGCCGCTGCACGGCGATCCCAGCAAGTCCGACAATTTCATCGGCCGGCTGGCCCACGAGATCTTGCGTTGCACGGAACCAAAGAACACCATCTATCTGGATCTGAAGTGCACCTGGTATGACAAACGTGCGCCGCATCACGAGCTCCTCGCCGGCTCCGGTTTCTTCAGTGTCCTGCTCGAGGCCATGGCCCCAGCTGGCATGGTGGGCCTGGAGCGTCTCTATGCGCACATGCTGGCCGACGAGCTGAAGCGCAATCTGGACAGGCTGCAGAAGAACCTAATCTCGGATCGCATGTGGTGCGATGCGCTGAGCAGCCTCACCAAAGAGCTCGAGTCGCCCGACTTTCCCGGCGAGCTGGCCAAACAGCCGCTCAAGTATTATCAGAGCTACACGCAGCGCTGGCTGAAGGTGTGGCCCACGCTCCTCGACTGGGTGCTCGCGCTGGGACACAAGCAGCTGCTGCGCCAGCAAATCGCCAGCGAGCTGAGTTTCAGCAGCAAATGCGATGCCAAGCTCCTGGAGAATACGACGGATACGCTCAATCGGTAAATAGAATAAATAAAACTAAGTTTTGAGATTACTTTTACTCCTACTTCTCTCTTGGCATTCCACAGCGCCTTGATGCTGGAGCTGTCGAGCAACAGCAAGCTGTGCTGTGAGCAGGGCGTGGGCATGCTGACCGAGCTGCAGGAGATACTTCAGTATACGGGCAACTATGAGCCGCTGGAGCAGATCTTCATGACCACCAAGAACACGCACAACATGTCCCTCTTTCTGTTCCTCTTCAGCATTGCGCACGTCGGGCGCCTCCAGCACTCCACCAACACGGACTGCCTGCTGCCCAAGTCCCCCAAAGATGTCATCGACTGTGTGCCCCTCATTATGGGCCTGCTCACCATTTTCCAGCAGTTCCACAAGAATGTCCAGATGCTCTACATCTCCTACATGTGCCAGTACGTTGTGACCGTGGCCGAGGCCCAGCTGCTGTGAGTGTAAACCTTTAGGATGCGGGAACTGCGCTAATCAATTGCCTGCTTTTCTTTAGGGACAAGGAGATGCTGGGTCCCGAGGTGGTCACCATGCTGCACTTCCTCCAGGCATTCGTGCGCGTGGCGGGTCTGCCACTCAGTGTCCTGGAGCAGCGCATCCCCAATATTATTTTAAGCGATTTCGACTACCTGGCGACGCCTGTCAAGTGATTGCAAAGTGAAACTTTGTAAACTTTAAATGATAGTGTATAAAATATCTTTAAACAATATTATTACACAAAAATCTAGTTGAAAGTTATACATAATATATAAAATAGCCTTAAACAATTTTATAATGTAAAAATAGCTAGCTGCTATTATCCAAATTTAAGCAAAAAATGTATTATTCTAAAAATTATATTTCCACCAAGTTCCCACCCTTTGGCGTGAATTTTACAAACATTTTTAAGCGCATCTCGATCAATTTTTGATATAGTACTAAACTTTAAAGTCGACTGTGTAAAATTTAAACTTTTGACTAGTTTAAAAATAAGTTTTTAACTGAATTTAAAGTCGAAATTCCACTTGCTTTTATAAGGAGATAGGTCAGGTGCCTTATTTTTCAAGCAGTAGCAACTAGAGTTATTTCCATTTATATATTACATTATTTCCATCAAAGGAAATTTTAAAAATATCATAACGAATGCTTTTATTTAATACGAAAAAAAAAACAACTTTTAAAGGTTCGAATACTTGCGTGGATGTACAAAATTAGGTTCTCGAACCGAACCCCAAACTAAAGCTTTGGTTCAAACTGTGAACTAACAAACAAACATTTTCTTTTGCTACACAAATTAAATAAAGTTAAAATCATTAAATTTTTTAAAATAATGTATTTAAATACTTATATAATTTAAATGGCCAAATGTTTAAAATTTCTTTGCACTTATTTTATTAGAATTATGTCAAATTTTTTAAAAGTTTAATTTGCCAAACTTTGGTTTTAAGCTACAAAGAATTTAAATAAAATCGAAACACAACGCAAATGCCTCACAGAGCTGCAGAAGGGTATTCCGAACAACAACAACAACAACAACAGCAGCAGCAAACTGGCAGTTGGACAAGCTTCATCCTGGACAATTTTTCTGCTTATGTGATGACAGTGGGCGCATTGCGTCCGGTGTACTTGGGCAGCTGCGAGATCTCCAACGCGATGTCGATCAATGGCTTCAACATGACGCTGGCCTGTCCGAGCACGTTGTCCTTCTCGTAGGAGTCGATGTACAAGCTGCAGCCAGAGGAAACCCAGTTTAAGGAAGAGCACAAATCGAATGCCTCCAACTTCAATACTCACCGCACGGTGGCGCCGGAGCTGCCGGTGCCGCTGAGACGCATCACAATGCGGCTGCCATCCTCGAAGACAATGCGCAGTCCCTGCTTGGTGGCCACGGACTTGTCCACGGGATCCGTGTAGCTGAAGTTATCGGCCTGCTTCACCTTGTAGCTCTTGCCGCCGCTGGAGAAGCTCTTGCCGGCGAAATCGGCAGCCGTTATGCTCTTCTCCATGGCGGCCATCATCTCGTTGCAGGGCTCCAGATCGCACTCCTCGTAGTCGTAGCGCGTAAAGTAGTTGCGTCCGTAGACGGACCAATGTTGCTTCAGTATATCCTCGATGCTCTTGCCCGTGTGCTGCATGACGGATATCCAGGCGAGCACCGCCCAGATGCCGTCCTTCTCGCGTATGTGATTGGAGCCGGTGCCGAAGCTCTCCTCGCCGCACAGGCACAGCCGGCCGGCGTCCATGAGATTGCCAAAGTATTTCCAGCCGGTGGGCACCTCGAACACCTCCTTGTTCAGCTTCTTGCCCACCAGATCGACGGCGGAGGCCGTCGGCATGCTGCGCGCAAAGCCCTGGACGCCGTTCTTCTGGAAATATGGTATGGCCTCCAGATAGTGTGCGATCACGGCCAAGGAGTCGCTGGGCGTCACGAAGAACGCCTTGCTGCCGATGATCATGTTGCGATCGCCGTCGCCATCGAAGGCGGCGCCGATATCGTAATCTCCCTTGGCCACCGTCTCCACCAGATCCTTGGCGTACGTCAGATTCGGATCGGGATGCAGGCCACCAAAGTCCGGCAGTGGCGTGGTGTGCACCACGGATGCCTCGCCAGCGCCCAAGCGGCTGAGGAAGATCTCGCGCACATAGGCGCCGGTCACGCCGTTCATGGAATCGATGCGCATCTTCAGGGGCTTTCCGTTGGCCTTGCCGCTGACAAAATCGCGCAGCTTGCCAAAGTCAAAGATCTCCTCCATGTGACGCACATAGTTGGCCACCGCATCGATGACCTCCACCACAAATGGCTTGCCCCCAACATCGTAGCTGCTCACGCCCACCTTCGAGATGTCAATCTGCAGGCCGCGCACCACCTTGTAGTTCTTGATCCCAGTCGAGAGCTGGTGAATGTTGTTGGTGAAGGCGTCCGGCGCCGGACCCCCGTTCTCGCAGTTGAACTTGATGCCGAAGTCATTCTCCGGGCCGCCGGGATTGTGGGAAGCCGTCAGCACGATGCCGCCTGGGGGGAAATTTATTTATTATTGTTTTATTTAAATGATCAATTATATACTCTGTAGATATATTACAGATTCAAATATTAAGCAAAGAGTCCAGCTCGAAATATTTGTATATTTATAGTCCGATGTTTGAATATGTTTAACTGGCTTTAATATCTTAAAACAAAAGCTAAACTTAAGTTTTGCTGGTTGTTTCTATGGGAGCTATATGGTATATTAGCCCGATTCAGATGCTGATGAGATTTTAATACGTAAGTAAAAAGATTAGTTTAGTTTAGTCAACAATTTTATATATGTATATTATATATGAGGCAAATACTCATATATATTAAAAGCAAAATATATGGATAAGCAAAAAATTCGCTCAGCAAATGAAATGAATTTTCGACCGATCGTTCCTTTGACAGCTATAAGATATAGCTATATATACCCAGTGCGTCTAATTATTAAAATTAACAATATAAAATTAATTTAATAAATTTTAAGCTCGCTTCAAGGGTATACAAAAGTTTAGATTTATTTAGGCCAAAGTTGCAGCTGAATCAATATTAGACAACTAAAGTTGCCGTCAATAAAAACAGGAAAATGTTAAACGAATTCAAGTTCACAAATTAAATTATTGTAACAATTAAGACACTGGCTTAATACAAATTTTTGTAAGTGTATATAAGCTTTTTAAGAATTTGTATATATGTAATTAAATGAAATGGTTTCTTATCCAAATATTTTGTAGAAATCGAATTTATGTTAAGTATATTTGAAAAAATGTTCGTTTCATTTGGAATATTAAAAAAAAAATTGAGTTTATATAAATAAATTTAAATTAATTTGTGTCCAATAATTATGTAGAAATTGATTTTATGTAAATGAAATGAAAAATCCAATTTTTTTGTAAAAATCGAATTTAAAGTAATAATAAAAAAAATCAATCAAATGATTTTTTTCACTTCGAATCATTTTGAACTATTTTTATTTTTCAAAAATTCACTAGAAATTGAGTTTATTTAAAGTAAATTGAACGAATTGCTTTTTGTCCAAATATTCTTCGTGACACCGAACGTTGACCTTGAGAGCGACCGAAAGACTCGCAGTGCGACACAATTATTATTATAGAATGAGTATTCAAATCTGTGTTTTTTCTGGCTCAACAGACGCTGATCATTATCAGTTATTGCAGGGGGGGGGGGGGGGGGATTACAGACTAGTGTAAACGGCTGATTAAGTAACGGCACCTACCCAGAGCTTTGTTGTGACGAATGAGGCTGGAGACGGCCGGCGTGGAGAGGATGCCGTTTTGACCCACCAGCAGCTTGGCGACGCCATTGGCGGCGGAGATGCGCACGATGAGCTCGGCCGCTTCCTTGCAGTAGTAGCGCCCGTCGCCACCCACCACCAGCGTGGAGCCCGCGAGGGCCGCGCCATTGGCGTCCAGAATGCACTGCACAAAGTTTTCCGTGTAGTTGGGCTGTGTGAACACTTTGACCTGGAAGGAAACAGCTTGCTGAGCGGCCCCAAAAATTCCAACTGCGATTTGTTGTAACTGACTTTTTTGCGCAATCCGCTGGTGCCAGGCTTTTGGCCCTCGTAGGGCGTTGTTTGCACGGTTTCCACGCTCAGAGACATTTTCCTTTCTCGTATAGCTATATAGTTGTCCAGCTGCTGGTTGAATTCCGACTGGCGCTAACACTTTGTGTATGCGTATGATGAAAAACAAAAAACGAATTCAGCTGCTGCGTCGCCGCGCTGATAAGCGTCAAAGCCGGCAGTAGCGACTCTGATAAGCGCTATCATGCTGACTGCGTGCGAATTCGAACGCAACAATTATCGCCACTCTGCTAGCTGACGAAATTGTGTTGGCAATGATCAAAACAATGCCACTAAACAATGACAAACATTTTATTTAAAGGGATTTTATGCATTTCTTAATTGAATGCATGAGAGAACGCATAGGCGGCACCGCTGCCTGTAGGGTGACAATGTCATTCAAGGGCATTCACAGGTGCCGGCACCCACACTGCACGCTGGACCTCATCTCAAGTGCTTTTATATTGTATATAAAATTTAAATAATTAATTCAACTGAAATCTAGAAGGAAAGCTGTAAAAAAAATTTAATAAACAGTGCGCGCAAACATAAATTCCCTATTAGTTTGTTATTGTTTTGTTGCCCATCAGCTGTGCGACCAGAGCTGTCGCTGCTAAAGTGTCAAATGTGTGGCATCGATATCGATACCTCTGGTATCGTTGCGTTTTGTACTCGTCCGAAGTTTGACAGCCGACAGTTTACACGTCACGAAGCAGCCACGAGAAAGCAACCGCCGTTGTCGCCTGCTTGCATTTAGTTTAATATCATACGCCGCAAATTAAATAACTAAATTTCATGTAAGTTGCACAAAAATAAACTTTACAGTGTTCGCCATCCCTACAAAGTGTTTGCCACTTGTTTTTGTGTTAGTAATTATTGTTTATCGCGTGCAGAAGTTGCGTCGCTTTCATTTCACGGCTTTCGGCCCTTCCACGTCAACAAAAAAAGTGAAACGTTCCAAACTTTTCCTATCTTGCAGCATGTTCGGGAAAACATTAGCTTTGTGCGCGCTGTTCGCAGTGCTCAGCGTGGGTGTCTCTGAGGACGAGACACGCGCTCGCCTGCTGGTCTCCAAGCAGATCCTTAACAAATACCTGGTCGAGAAGAGCGATCTCCTGGTGCGCTACACAATCTTCAATGTGGGCAACGGAGCTGCCACCAATGTGCAGCTGGTTGACAACGGCTTCCATCCCGAGGCCTTCGAGGTGGTTGGTGGCCAGCCGGCGGCCACCGTCGAACGCATTGCCCCACAGACGAACTTCACCCATGTGGTGGTGGTGCGTCCCAAGGCCTTTGGTTACTTCAACTTCACCGCCGCCGAGGTCTCCTACAAGCCCGTCGAGGAAGCCGAGACGGTAAGTCATGGACTACTTAAGTGTGATTTACCCTCTTGCTAATTGTTTGCATCATGCAGCTCCAGTTGGCCATCAGCTCGGAGCCCGGAGAGGGCGGCATTGTCAACCTGAATGAGTACAACAAGCGCTTCTCGTCGCACTTCTTCGACTGGGTGGCCTTTGCCATCATGACGCTGCCTTCCCTGGCCATTCCCCTCATCCTGTGGCACTCGTCGAAGAGCAAATACGAACGCTACGGCAAGAACAAGAAGCATTAAGTCATCGATAAGCTGGCGCATCTCTTGTATTCCGAACAACATTTGAAGAGATTTAAGAGATTCATCCACCCACAACAATTCCGTACAATATTTTTGCTTTAATTTCAAACAATCGTTCCATGCGTTCATCCAAACACACATTTACATTGGAATTGTGACGGGTCCAGCGAGCCAAGTATAGCGTTAAATCGTTTTAGATTTGATTCGAAGACGCATTGCAAAATGAGAATTGAAGAAATCCATTGAAAGTTAAGCCTTTTTTTTTTGTGTCACTTTAGACTGGTTTTCTAAATAAATTTAAATCAAATTTACATGTTTTTAATTGCTATTACTATTACTATAATTGCTTATTAGGATAACAAAAACTTGCGCCCGAAAATCTCGGATTTCTTCTCAAACATGGGCGACTTAATGGGCGTGTTGATCCTGTAGAAGGCGTTCATGGAATGCTTAATGTACGTGTCGTACATTTCATTGAAGAAATTCTTGATGCCCTCATCGTTTTTGTTGTCGTGCACAATGATGAAGCGTATCTGCGAGGCGGTGATGAAGGCGGACACAAACCACTGATTAAATCGATCTATTGACTTTAACTGCATGTTCGCCGTTTTCCACTTGTGCTCGTCCACCAGATCCAGCGCCGCGTGCGCTATAAACTGGCTGAGATGCCTGTGATCCTCCTTCTGCAAAGGCGATTCATGAGTAGGCGGAGTCGCTGCTTTGTTTATTTACTCACGCGCAGTTCCTTGTTGACGGTGCTGAATTCCTTCTCGAAGATGGGATTGTCGTTGTGCCCGACTATAACAAAATAGTAGGTGGCCATTGCGGGCGTAGCGTAGTTAAATTATAATTTAAATAAATCACTTTGAGATGCAGAGGAAATTTGTCAACAACTGAGTGGGGGCACTCTGCAGCGTTGCCACCTGACGTGAATATGTAAGCAAATTTGTATTTTGAAATAAGTACGCAGCTCTCAGCTGGTAATTTAAAAATCTTATTGTTGATTCTATTTACAATTTAAACTGTAATTTTTTAAATTGACAAATCAAACAAAATTTTTAGAAAAACTTTTGAACGAATCGTGATCGTATTTAAATTAATAATAAAATTAAATTTATATATATATTTTAAAAAAAGTTCAGAACTTGTAAATAGTATATTTTCATGACATTTAATTTAATATATGCGCACATGCACAATGCACAAACAATGCTGTCAATCATTGTATTTTATATATAAGACAACTTAAAAATACTTGTACAAGCTAGAATTTTCCTAGAAAGCAACGTATTCACCTAGAAAATACGCAAGACATGTACATTTCATTTAGCTCACAAATACAACACAAAAGTCGCAAACAATACAAAATACTGCAACTTGTGCAGTATTTCACTCCGATAACAGCGTATTAGCCTACAAAAGACGCAAGCCTTGTACACCATATTTTGCACACACATACGCTGCAATCGTCACAAACAATGACGACAAGCAAACATTAAATATATAGGCACAATTCAAAATACAGTAACTTGCGGATTTTTTGTAGTATTTTTTCACGATAACTGCGTATCAGACTAGAAATTACGCAAGTAACGAACGTCAACAGCTGAGCGACAAATGCGTAATATTTGTGCTCAATAAAATTTGGAGTAAATAACAACTGACGCTGCGATAAATCCGTGGCGAGTGCGGATGTGTGTAGCAGCAGAGCAGGGGGAGCGGTGCGCTGCTCTAGCGGTTACATAATGGCAGCGGCATTGCGACTGAGCGGCGAAATGGCGGCGATCGCCATGCTCCAGGCCCAGCTTCCGTTGCAGGCCATCCAAAAGGTGCGTCTGCAGCGTCGCCACTTGAGCACGGAGCTGACGACGGCGCTGCGTCCGTTCTACTTTGCCGTGCACCCGGATCTGTTCGGCCAGCATCCGGAGCAGCGAAAGACCAACGAGGAGTCCCTGAAGCTGCTGAGCGCCCATCTGGAGGCGCTCTACGAGCGCAGCTATCCCACTGAGGACGCCAAGGTGCTCAAGTTCTATGT
The DNA here is from genome assembly GCA_035047465.1 of Drosophila sordidula. Classification (NCBI taxonomy): domain Eukaryota; kingdom Metazoa; phylum Arthropoda; class Insecta; order Diptera; family Drosophilidae; genus Drosophila; species Drosophila sordidula. The sequence continues at coordinate 5,607,125 of JAWNPQ010000185.1, read as the reverse complement.
GCGCCAGAGCGCCGAGGCCGAGAAGCGCGACTCGTTCCGGCTGGTGCAGCTGCGCATGGACAGGAGCACACGCGATCCCAAGCGATTCATACAGGATCTGCTCGAGTTGTGCAATCTCTCCACGGACTACATCAAGACCGTGAAGCCAACGACGCCGCCGAAGCCACAAGACAGCCTGGCCAACCGACCCAGCTACGATTATCAATACGATCCGGTGTTCTCCGAATTCGAGGCGCAGTTTCGCAGCGTAATTAATGCCATAATCCCCATCACATATTAATTATAAGCCATAATTCTCGCAGGAAGCCACCAGCATGCGTCCCGTGCTGTCCACTTGGCTGGCGGAGAACGCGGCCAAGGCGCGACAGCGGGCCAAGGAAACCGCCGACCTGGTCGCCGAGATCGACAAGCTGAAGGATGTGCTCGTTAAGGAGCTGCAATTACGCGACGCCCGCTACGAATGCGGCTGGAACATCGAGCACTATCGCGGCTGCCTCAAGTCGCTGCAGCGCCTCACGCAGACGCACGCGACTGTCCTGGAGACGTTGCGCAACCGCGTGGTGGTTTTTGCACCATTCACGGGCGTCAGCCTGGAGGGTCATGTGATGCTCTTCACCGGCGACGTGCAGAACAACTGGATTGACTTTATCAAGAACATTCCCCAGCACGACGCCTACCTGAACATCGTGCCCGTGTACGAGCTGACGCTCTCCCAGGTGCTGCGCGGCATACAGATAGGACGCCGCAAGTTTATGCCCAAGCAGCAGGCGCGCGGATTCGCCAACTACCTCATGAAGGTGACGACGTCGCTGAACGATTATCTGGGCAAGCAGAGCTATCCGGACCGGTGGCCCCAATCGCTGCAAGAGTTCACAATTGTGGTGGAATCGGAGGCGGGCCCGCTGATGGTCAGCCCCACGGGCCAGTTCATCACGCCGGCCACCTGTCCCGGCTCCATATTGGTGGACTTCATCACGCAGAATATGAAGCTGGCGCGCGAACGGATGCATAAATATGAAAAGGACAAGCACATCGAACAGCAGCTGATCGAGGAGTGCAGCCGCCTGCTCCAGCTGCAGTCGCTGACCAAGGACGATGCGGTTACGCCCGACAAGATGATATCGGCGCTGACCGATCTCCGGCGGTGCCCGCCCCAGCATTTTGAGCACATCAAGCTGCATATATCCCACTACTACTCCGTGCTCACAGATGGCATTGTCTGCATACCCTGGGATTTTATGCAAAAGTAGTTTGTACTCTCCTGTGCCTTAAGATCAGACAATAAGCGTAATAAATTTAATGTATTTTAGCCAAAAATATTGTTATCGCCATCTCTGATTTAGTTGTAGTTTGTGTCGCAAGCATAAATCTCGGGCTATTCGAATTATTGTATAATACTTGTGCATAAATATTCTTACATATATTATATGATCTGTTCCAAGATTAACTTGTATATATCCTTACAATTATATTCTTGCAAAAATTCAACAATGTAATGTAAATATACACATATATTTCATGCCACTCTCATATATCATATACATTCTTGATATGTATCACCAGAAAGGTCGATATGGCCAATTTAAATACAAAATATCGCTTAGATTTAAAGTTATCTTGTCAAGACTTGGCTTAGATGCATTTTTATATGCCTGACAGTACATATCGTATCGGATTAATATATCATATAGCTGCCATAGGAACAATCGGTTGTATAATTAGTTAAACTCAGTAAATACATATATTTTAATGACATTAATATTCTGTAAAAATATTTTCAACATCGGATTACTATAGCATAGGTTAGCATAGGAACAATCGGTCGATAATTGAGTCTTTGTATAAAAATCTTCTTTGTTTTCTAAGATATTTTAAGCAAACTCGCAAAAATATTATTTATATATATTTTATCTAATATTTTGACAAAAACTTATCGAGCTGGGCTTCCTATAACAAATAGTTCCTATATGTATGAACAACTTTTGTGTCTCCTAACATATCCTAACGAATTCCTTCTTCTATAGATAATATATAGCTGCCATAGGAACAATCGGTCGAATTTGAAGTTTTGGTGCAAGAAAAGTCCGCTGTGCGATATAGATTTGAATATATTATATCTTTCTGCAGGGTTAAATATTTGATGCGATGAAATAGGTGATTTTTCTATACCCTATAAACTGCGCATATAAGTCATAGTCCGAATACAATAACGGTTTGTCGATATTGGTTCAGGCCACATCGCTGCAGTCCTCGATGCTCCAGACGCACTCGCCGCGATGCGAGGCGAACTCGCGGGCGTCGCGGGTGTAGACATGCTGCTCCCCGCCGTCCCAGTGCAGGGGATCCCCCCCGCAGAGCACGGAACGCCCCGTGGGTGCGTCGTAGAGTGCCACGCCGCCGCCGGGCACGCGGACGACCTGCCACCAGCCGACGGCGTTGTTGCTGTAGACATTCTTGGTGATGGTGCCCCAGGTGTGATTGCTCGGCTCCTGGCGCATGTAGCGGCTCCAATAGGCGCTGCGGAAGGCGAACTGGAGGGTGTTGTTGGGGCCGCCGTGATCCCGCTGCACGTTGTAGATGGCCTTCTTGGCGTCGGGCGGATTGGTGCAGATCAGATAGGTGTGCGGGCACTCGTAGACGTAGGCCGTCGCGTCGCTGGCGTTGCGCAGGCACACCTTCTCGGCGGTGTACAGGACGTGCTCGTCCGCCGGCAGCCGGTCGTAGACCTCCAGGCGCAGCGAGTGCTCCACCTCCCACTCGAAGCTGGGCTGCTCCAGCAGCCGGTGCAGATTTTGCTGCACGATCCCCTGCGCCTCGGCGTCCAGCCGCAGCTCCGTGCGCCGCAACAGCTGCAGATTGGCCAGCGTCGACTGGGCCAGGCTGGCGCTGAAGTTGCCCAGCCGCTGGGCCACGCTCAGCGTCGACTCCAGCGCCAGCACCACATCGAACAGCGCCTCGAGTATGTCGCGCAGATAGTCGAGGCTGCTCAACGTGAGCCGCTGCAGCAGCGATCCGACCAGCGGGAACTCCGCACTGCGGCTGGTCGTGTGAAAGGGCGCCGAGAGCAGCTGGGCGCTGTGCCGGACGAACGTCTGGCGGACCTGCTGGAGCAGCGGCGCCGGCACATCCGGCAGCTGCTGCAGCTGCCCGTGAAAGTGGAGCACCTTGAGCGGACTGTGGATCTGCCGCGTCTGCTGCAGCTCCTGCCACAGCGCCTCGTAGATGGCCTGCTTCAGCGCCAGCGTGCGCGCCTGGCCGGCCAGCTGGAGCACGAAACGACTGCGCTCCCAGTCGCCATTCACCTCAGCGCGTATAATGCCCGCCAAATCCGTGCCGGGCTGATCAATGGGGCCCAGTTGATTGGCAGTTTCGTGGGGAAGCAGCTCGATGTGGATGAGCACGTCCAGCGCTGGAGCGGAGCTGGAGGCGTTCAGCACGGCCAATAGCTTGCTGTTGTGACTGTTTCCAGGCAGCGCACTTCCGGCCCGGAGCCACAGCGATAGCAGGAGCACCAGAGCAGCTATCAGTTCCATTTAGTTGCCGACTGTCTGTGGAGATCATCGCCGCGCTCCTCTTATAATGCTCAATTTCAAGTAAATTCTATTTGTAGTTGAATCAGATATTTGCGCTGGCATTTCGCTGTAAGGCGCATGCAGTGATAAAAAGCAAATAAAGAGGCATAATTGGAATTGTGTATAATCCAGCTACTATAAAATGCCTCCCAATTTGAAAAGTCAACAAAGTGGCGCCATCTAGCGCGTGAACAGGTAACGACCGGCAGTGCTATCGGGCAACAGATGGCGCCAGTTTTTCTTACACGTCCAAAAGACCACTTAATTATGTCTTCATTCATGATTATTCATGATTCCAATTGTGTGCTTCGAATAGGCGTGTTGCCTTGAAAAAGAGCTATCGATATGTTACGAGATCATTGCTGGTATCGAACGCGGCTGCCACCAGATTGTTATCGATGAGCCGCCACAGTTCAAATTAAAAAAAATCTAATCGCTAGAGTTACTCTTCTTTTGTTTTATTAGGCCAAATGGCAACGATATTGCTTACAATTAATATCACAAGGCGAGGGAGAAAAAAAAACGCACACTTAAACTAGGCAAAATGCAAGGCGGCAATCGTTAATTGCCGGCATTATCTACAGTTTGGTGGAGTTGCGCGATTGCACCGAACGCCGCAGGATGCTCGAGCGCAGTTCGCCGCGCGTGGAGGCGGTGAGGGAGGCGCCCGTTTGGGTGCCGCGCACGAAGGCCGGCGAGCGCAGCTCCTCCACGTCCGTGCTGCAGGCATCCTCGTCGTCTAGCTGCTTGGCTAGACAGGGGAAGTCCCAGATGCTCTGGCCGCGTCCGAACTCCTCGCCGTCGTTCAGCGTCTGCGGCAGATCGTGGTGCAGCGTCTCCGGCAGCAGCAGCGCCAGCAGGCCACCAAAAATGCCCAGCAGGCCCAAAATGATCAGCGGCAGCGCCGGCGATATATTGGCCAGATAGACGACAAACGGTGCAATTATGCTGGCCACATAGCCCATGATGTGTATGAAGGCGACGCCCTGGGCGCGCACCACCGTCGGCAGGATCTCGGCGGCATACTGCAGCCCGATGTTGTAGCTGATGTTCACGAAGAAGCGGCCCATGATGGCCAGCGTGGCGGAGTAGACGCCCACCGGCACCACCGTCGCCAGCAGGCTGAAAATGCCGCTGGCCACCATCGAGCCGCAGGCCAGCCAACGGCGTCCGAAGCGATCGAGGGTGACCGTCAACAGCGTGTCCGCCGGCAGTTCCGTGAAGCTGGCCACCGTGAACGTGAAGAAGATGTCCAGACCCAGCGAGCCCACATTACGCACATGGCCGTCGAAGACCAGCGAGATGGCCATCCAAATCACAATCAGCAGCAGCGTGGTGCGACGCAGCCGCGGCGACTTGAACAGATCCAGCACCGAGTAGCTGGCGTTCTGGGCCTGCTCCTGGTCCCGCATGCGACGGCAGCTGTCGCCGAAGGTCTGGTACGTCTGCTCGGACACCTGGCGCCCGTTGCGCCGCTCCAGCTTGCGCAAGATGGCAATCGCCTTGTCCACCTGGCCCTGGCTGACCAGCCAGCGCGCCGACTCCGGCACCACCAGCGGCGTCAGCACCACCAGCAACAGCGGCGCCGACGTGATGATCGTCAGCAGCTTCCAGTCGGCCACAAAGTACGCGATCCAGGGCAGCAGACAGGCGGCGCCCGTGAAGAATATGGCTATCGACATGTTGGCGACGAACGTGCGGTACTTCGGGCCCACGTACTCCAGCACTGCAACCAGAACGAGATTCGATTAGACGGAGAGACCTGCAACTTGGCGTTTCATTTCATCTAATCCCTCAGCTTAAAAGCTTGGAACTATTCTTGGGGGCGTGGCAAATAGATTTAATCTATATATCTCCTTCAGTTTTGAAGCTAGCTACTTGAAATTTTGCAGGCAGATTACTGCTGATCTCATCTAAATATCGCATATACATTTTTTGGCTACGCCCACTGGGGGCGTGTCAAATAGATTTAATCTATATATCTCCTTCAGTTTTAAAGCTAGCTACTTGAAATTTTGCAGGCAGATTACTGATGATCTATTCTAAATATCGCATATACATTTTTTGGCTACGCCCACTGGGGGCGTGGCAAATAGATTTAATCTATATATCTCCTTCAGTTTTGAAGCTAGCTACTTGAAATTTTGCAGGCAGATTACTGATGTTCTATTCTAAATATCGCATATATATTTTTTGGCTACGCCCATTAGGGGCGTGACAAATCGATTTAATCTGTATATCCCCTTCAGTTTTGGAGCTAGCTACTTGAAATTTTGCAGGCAGATTACTGATGATCTCATCTAAATATCGCACACACATTTTTAGGCTACGCCCACTGGGGGCGTGGCAAATAGATTTAATCTATATAACCCCTTCAGTTTTAAAGCTAGCTACTTGAAATTTTGCAGGCAGATTACTGATGATCTATTCTAAATATCGCATATACATTTTTTGGCTACGCCCACTAGGGGCGTGGCAAATAACCTTAAGCTATATATCTTCCCCAATTTAAAAGCTAGATAGGTGAAATTTTTGCAGACAGATTACAGATAATCTCTAAAAATGAAGAAAAAATGTATTTGGCACGCCTAGTTGAGGCGAGTTAGCCGAGAAAATCCACAATTTTGCAGCTGGAATCCCCAAATTTGTTTTAGTTTTCTAACCTTCGCAACAAATCTCCACAAATTACAAAAATCGATGTTCCCTAAGATAGCAATAATAATTAAGACCTTTTTCGACTGCTTAAAGCTGTGATTAAGCTGTGAGCGAGCATTGCGCAGTCGGTTACGCCCGATGCGTTCTCACTTGTCTTTGTAGGAGAGGTCCGCACTTTCACTTACCCAGTATGTACATCATGGTGAAGCAGTTGTCGAAGGCGAAGCCCACGAAGAAGCGCATCGTGGCAAACTGCCAGAAGTTGTTGACAAACGCGGTCGCCACGCCCGCGACGAGGCCCATTAGATTGCAGCAGATGAGGGCGGGAATGCGGCCAAAGCGATCGGCGACCCAGCCGAACAGCAGGCCCCCGACGATGGCGCCCAGGAAGAATATGGACTGGGCGTAGGTGGGCAGGGCGGCGTCGTCGCAGACCCAATTCTGTTCGGTGGCCACCGTCGAGTAGGGTATCTCCGTGAAGTTGTACGACCACCCGTTGCGGCACTTGACGCGCGGCCATTTCGGGTCGGCCATAACGGTGCCGGCGGCCAGCACTTCCGTATAGTTGACATCGTACATATAGCAGTTGTTGTACTCCCCGTTCACCATCGGTATCGAGAGGGCCAATCTGTGAAAGGTGCCGCAAATTGGGTTAGTCTCGCACAACAAGTTTCGCGTGTGTCGAAGGTGTCGGTGGTGTCGTGAACCCGCCAGGGTCAGCGGCGCATTGTCTGCGTTCTCAGACACAGACTCGGCCCGAAAAAGCATGGGCAGCATAATTATCTCGTGATCTTGACGCAAATCCGCTGCGATTGAATCGTGTATTTAAACATGTCTAAAATTATCGCCAAGCTAGCTGAATGGCTGTCAGGGGGGCGGGGTCTTTGGGGTCGGGGGGCGGGGGGAAACATATGTCACGCGGCCATTTACACAAAGCTGCTTGTTTAATTGCCAATTTTATGACGGCAGAATAATTTGATTTATTGATTTACTCTAGACAAAAAAAGCAATCCAAGACTATGCGATCAAGCTTGCCTATCTATCAGATATATACTACATATATTTAAGGTCTGCATTTTTTTATATATTTTTTTTAAAACATTTCTATTGGCAGTTATATACCTCTATCAGATATTTACTACTACATACAAAGCTAAGCTCATTCTGTATTTTTTTTATATTTATTTAAACTTAAGCTTAATAAATTGCTCATACTCTAATTACGGCTGCTAAGCTTACTTAATACACACACACACACACACATCTTATCGAACTGTTTGACATTTGCGATCCATCAACAATTCACTTAACACCTAATTTATTATTTATGTAAATACGCTCGATGTTCGTTAATTGGAATGTTACGCTTCTGCATTTAATTTAATTTGTGAAAAAATCAATTTTCTTGAAAGCTATGTTATTTCATTTAACTTATTTAATTTGAATTTTGTAAAATCGCAAAAGATATTATTTTGTTATTGCACAAATTGAGGCTCAAATTTTGATTGCGCAAATTTTAAGGCTGTAAAAACCAGAAAAGTAACACTAAAATTAGTATTAGGATATTCTAAAATTTATTTTGCGATTCTGATTCGAACCTAATATATATTTTTTACTATAAGCCAAGCTTATTAACGAAAAACTAACCGAACGAAAAAAATTCGAAAATTATTAATTAAAAGTATTTTGGGTGCGGTTTACCCAAATCATTTATATAGAATCTGATTTCACATGCTCGAAATATTTTCAGCAGAACGGGTAATTTATCTTGACCTTTGGGGCAACATTGATAAATATTTGCCAGAAGATAATAATTTAATTAAATTGTAGTTTCAAATAAATTTGTTGCTTTATTTTGGCACCAGCTGGTACATAAGGCAACAAGGTCATAAACAACATTAAATAAAGTTATTATTGAGAAATAGATCTATATAAATAAACATACGCAAGCAAATATAATTTGTTATAGTTTCTGTTTTTTTTATAAATAAATAGAGATCATTTGGTATGGTTTTTTTGTTTGTTCATTTAATCTGTATTTATTATAGTTTTTTTTTCTGTTAATTTAATTGGTCTTTAATTGGTTTTTACGATCGCTGTTGGTCTGTATAATATTTGGCTTTTTATAAATTATTGCAAATGAAATTTAAAAGTTTAAAGTTTTCTTTATACATATAAATAATTTGTATTTTGGGTGAATTTTAATTAAAAAAAAGGAGTGATAAAATGAGCACATTTTAAAATGATTTAAAAACTCTTTTATTAACACTTTTCAGATAATAATATTAAAAAAAAAAAAAAACAGGTTGTAAGCTACGAACTGGCAACAACGTAAGCAAAATTATAAATGATTTATTAAGTGGAGCTTAGGCGTGACTAAAATTTAAAAAAAGTTCAAATCAATTTTAAATAAGACATCAATATTTGAAGCTATTAATTTGTTAGCAAATAAAATAAAAAAAATTTAAAAATGAATACTAATTAAGACATCTTCAAGTGAGTCTAATTTTTATAGGACTATAAATGGGTTATTAATAAAGCTGGTTGAACTTAAGACAATATAAGTATAAATATAGTTATATATAAATATAAGTAATTAATAGTGGTTGGCTTATAAGAGCTTTAAGCGCGACTTTTATCTTTCAAATAGTTAAAGTCGAGTGTATTCAACTTTCGGTTTTGGTTTTCAATGGATTTGTTTCTCTCTTTTTTTCCGATTTGGAAAATTTGTGGCTCGTGTTTGGCGTCGCCACACAACATTAGTCGGTTCAGTCAGTCATTCAGTTAGTTAGTTAGTAAGTTGTTAATGCTTATTTGCAGTTGTTGTTGTTGTTGTTGTTGTTGTTGTTGTTGCTACAACGATTATTTCACTTGTGCGTCGACGTCGCTGCTGCTGCGCTGTCGCAACATGCGCTGCTAATTATGGCCTGGCTGCTGGCTGCTTATCTAACTGCCACTGCCACTGCCACAGCCGCCGCCACTTTGAATTTGCCTTCACTGTGCCCCCCCCCCCCCGCCCCCCCTCCCACCTGTGCTGACCAGTCCCCAAGATGCCCGCTCGTAAGGTTCTCTTTGCCTTTTCAAGCCGACACCTGACTGAACAAAAAAAAAAAAAACACAAAACCAATCATGACGCAAGGTTAAGCGGCATTCTAAACCCCAACAGCACTTAGACGAGTTAATGACTTTGATCAGAACACACTCGAATTTGTTTCGTTTTCATTTTCGTTTTGGGTTTTTCATTTAGTTCTGATTTTAGATCGATAATCGTTTTGGCGCTGCAAACAAGTTATTATAATTTGGCCTCTTGGAATGATTAGAAATCTATCTGCGATTTAGTTTTCAATTCTGATTCGCCACAATGGGGGCAAACCTGTTGATTTCAAGGCGTTGTCGATCAAAACGGATTTTTAGCCGATCGATCAAAAATGCCTTTTGTGAAAGTGTTTTTGTATTTTACGGAAACGCATAACTCAAAATTTGCAAGTCGCACAGCTGTTTCCGGATCTGGCAATTGAGAATCGCAGAGAAAGGCGACGGCGAACATTGAAATATTCGGACGTAATAGTTCACTTTAATTAGAGCAACTTTTACTGCTGACTTTAAGGGCAGGTGGGAGGCAAATAATACTATAAGTAATATAGTAAATAAAACATATAGTATATAAAAATTATATTATCAAAAAATTATTTAATTTTAAATACTTGCAAGCCCGGAAGGAATCAAAAACCAAGCACATTTTGCTTTACAATAATCTAAAATATTTATATACAAACATTTATTTTGACTGTTATAAAATGGATTGGGAAACCATTTTTTTTTTTTTTTTTTTAATTTCAAACGCATTTTATTATTAAATTTATTTAAATGAATTATATTTTATAACCCATTTAAAAAAGAAGAAAAAATAAAGTGCTTGTATGTAATATAATGGAAAGTAAAGTACCTAATTTGAGTGGAAAAATATTTAAGAAATAATTATTACTTTGCAGGTTTTAGCTTAAATTTTTTAAGAAAAACTTTTAAGCCCAAAACTTATTGAGTGCTGTGTAGAATAGTTCTATTTGTCCATCTATAATATATAGTGTGCATACGTAAAATACCAAAATGACCTTGAATATATGCAGATAGAACCGTTCAAAAGAGTTCTTGAATGCCACTTACTTTTGCTACACTTTAAAATATATTTCCTAGAGCTTAACTAAAGCCACTTAACGGTTTCTTTTCAGATACTAGTATTTTTAGCCACTGTAAACGATTAAGCCATAAATGTCTGCCAAACAGCGATCGAAATCGATTAACATGAAAATAAGCCATAAATTATGCGCACAAAATCAGCATAAAAGTCGCATAAACAACAAAAAATTATGAGCGTACGATTCTAATTGGACTACGGGCGGCATTCCAATTAGCCAGTGCTGGGAAACTAAGAGACAGTTGAACAGCGTAACTAGCCGGATATCTGAGCCATGGCGACTTCGGTCAAGAAAACCCGCCGGCCGCATGACTCACCGATCTTGGGAACTGAACTGGCATTAAATCGGTGTCTCACCTGGCTTCCACGTCGAGTGCGTCCAGTTCGGGGACATGGCACCAGTGCTGCTCCGGTATGAGCGTGAGAAAGATTTGCGAGAAGTAGACGAAGGCGACGAAAAACGAGAAGGGTATCATGCAGAGGAACAGTATCTTCTGATATCGGCCGAATTCGCCGATTAGCGGGAGGATGTCATCGAAATCGATGGTGGGCACCGTTGCCAGCTCCTTGGCCTTCTTGCCGGCGACATCCAGCTGCAGCTCCTTGTTGTTGCCGCCGCTGCGACGGCGTGGCAGATTGTCGCCACCGCTGCCGCCGCCCCCCGCTCCATGGGGCTGCTCTTCGTGATTATATGCTTCATTGACGAAGTATGCTTGCTTGGCCTGACCTTCCATGTTTTTGTTTTTGTTATTATTTTATTTTATTTATTTTTTTTTTTTTTGCTGTTGACCTTGCTTGTAACTATGTCACTAGCCGTATTTCAGCTGTTACGAAAACTGAAAACCGAACAAAAAAAAATGCACTTGGCTTAATCAAAGAGCCGTACTCGGTTAGCTGTCGGCGCACGCGCGCGTTTCCGTTAATGTTCTGCAACTGAACTGAGCACGCGCGCCGGATGCCGTTTTTATATCAAGCCCAAAGCCCAAAGCCGACATTTGAGCCGAGCTTCGTTAGCAATCGTTAGCTGCACACACACACACACACACACACACACACAAAGAGAGAAACACTTGTTAAGAACAAGAAATGGCAATGCCGGCAGCGAAAGTTGTAACAGCTGTTGCAAGCTGGCCAGCTGGCCAGATCTGGCCAGCTGGCAAACCGGTCCACATCCTAAGCGTTATTTGATCTTCTCGATCAGCTCGTGCCGATGGCTCTTGCGCTGCCTTTGATTATATTTATAAAGCTCGCGGACGCTCCCCCACAACCGCGTGAATCATTCCCATACAATGCCAGCATTCGCATTAAATACCAACCACATCTCTAAAGCGTCACAATGGCCATTCATAATTCGCATATTGGGGATTTTATCCCCCCAAAAAATGTGAACGCGCAGCTGGCCCCATAGTCTCTGCTTCTGACTCACAGCATCCAAAACAAATATGTTTGTTTTTTTCTTCTTTCCAACAAAAAAAAATCCCAAAATAAGTAGCATCAGAATTTGATGATTTTTGGGTAATGCCTGAAGAAGAAGAAGGGGCTCCAGTTTGGGAACTGTGTTGGCCAGTTATCGTTTGCATAATTAGTGGTATCTGCCAACTGATATATATATGCGAGCAAATTATTAAACGACACCTTTAGCTGTATTTAAAACATGTTTGCGTTCTTATTACAAGTGCGAAAGTTGTTAAGCGCGGCTTCGAATCCAGTTTTAACGGGTTTTAGTTTGGCTGTTTAAGCCCACTGTGTCTATTTGCAATGCTCAAAAGCGGGCATATTCGCGTCGATCTAGTTTATGTGACAGGCGGGGCGACACCATGAACTACATACATACATATATATGCTTGAGCAGTAGCAGCAAATGAGCCGATTTGGACAAGGTCGTCTTTCTGTCTGTAACAAATATACAGAATTTATCATAAAACTCATTTTTACAAAATCAATAGAAAATATATTTTCAATCATGGGTAAGTATAAATTTTCAAGAATCGATAAATATAGATGTTCGATAATCGATAAATATTGATTTATATGCATGTCCTTCATAGATTCAAAATATTAAAATATATATACTATATAGTAAAAAAAACATATTATAAATAAATTAAATTTTTAATCTTATTCAATTGGCGCTTTATAAAATATTCATAAGGTTCTTCAAAATTGTTGAAATAAACTTATAAAATATAGAAACTTGCTTTTAGGTACCATCCCAACTTTTTCTCTACACTAAAAAGATAGTTAAAGTGAAGAACTATATAAAACAAAAACCATAAATTAATATTTATTAATAATTATAAAATAAAAAAAATAAAAAACATATTTAATAAAAGTTACAATTGTTTATAAATAAGTTATAAGCTACATGAGCGGGTTACAGGGCATCTGCTAGTCGTGCAGCCGCGCATAGACAGCTCCTCGCTGCTTATTTTATTTATTTAGTTACAATTCGCTAGTTCTCCACGCATTTAATGTTTTAATTAGCACCGTTTGTGGCGCTGCCCAAGGACAATAACATTTAGCTTGTGTCTCGGTCTCGCTCTCAAATGGGTTCATAGCACCTCGCACTTGAATCGAATCGGGTTTGAGCTTGAGCTTGGGCTTGGGATTGAGATTGCGATTGAAATTGCGATTGAAATCGCGATTGAAATTGAGATACAAATAGCATCGTTTGGCTAATTTGATTTGGTTTTGTGCGCATGTTTAAATCGTGGCAGGTGTCATTTTTTGTTTGTCATATATACATAAATGTATATATATATATATTTACTTTTGATTAGTTTTTAGAAAGTGCACAACACATTTTTATTTCACCATATGTGGCAATTATCCTGCTAATTAATTGGTAAACATGTGACGTCTAGGAAAAACAGGTGATATTGTTTAATTTAATTAGGACTTGTTTTTATCATATTTTAAGTGAAAAATTTCTTAGCTTTTTGCCTTTATATAAAGCTTGTATTTGTTTTTTTACTCCAATCTGAATCTCTCGAATAAAGTTAAAATCAATTTATTATAATTTTTTATAATGTTATATTTATAACATCGTTAAATTGTAGAGCATTTCGTAGCCGTCTGTTTGCCGCCTTTTGTTTCGGCGTACTTAGATTAATGTAACCTTCAATTGAACAAATAAATATTATTGCATTAAAACCATTTCCGTTTTAATTCTTGCATAGTTTTTTTTCTTCTGCTTTGTTGTTGCTTATTATAATTATTTGTATAAGCCAGCATACGTAAAAATGTGAGTGTGTGTTTAAAAGTTTTAATGAGCTTAACAGTTGTTTGAGCTCATAAAAAAATCATTTAATTAAATGTGTGTGTTTAATTTAAGTGCAAGGAAGTAAGTGCATCTGAAAGTGCGAATAATGATCATAGTGAAATATTATAATGACTCCGCAAATAGGTGCTTAGGCAATGCACACGTAATTAAAAGAATTTCTGAGTAGAAGAATGTAGAATATGGGAAAGAAACTTGGCCAAGTTTGCGGGGCTTATCGCGTTCATAAAGGAAGTACGTCTGGGTTCTTGGAATGCGATAAGCTCACGTGTAGTTGCCTTGCATTATTTTTAATTTTATTTATTTATTTTTTTACTTACTGGCTATGGTAAATTATAGCTTATTTATTTATTTACTGGCTATGGTCATTTATAGCCTAAGCATCTGCCGTTCAGTTGTGATTAATTGTGAAAATCATATACAGCTATTTGGCTATTCTGATTATAATCAGAAAATGTTGCCAAATTTTTAAAATAGCTTATGAAAATGAACAACATTTATTTGCCATATCGCAGCTCAAGTGCTTAAGTTGATAAGCTTACGACAAAGCCCAAAAAGATCAAGATTAAAGTAAATGCTAAGTAAACAAGCGTGCTCTAGTAGGGAGTGCCCGACTAGGAGATACCCTGAACCCACTATGGAAATGGAATAACTTATAAGATGAAATTTTCAGGAAACAAGTAGTAGTTGAATGGCGTTTTTTTTTATATTTGGGGCGAGTGGGGGGAGGTATCCAAAAAATTTAAATCTTCCAAATCTGCGTGTGCTTTACGCGAACCTAGTAAACTAAATTTGGTGGCCCGTGCTCTTATAGTCTCCGAGAGATGCTAAGAAAACCAAGTCTCAAAATCGATTTTTATCGATAATAGTGAAACGGGGCAATAAATCAAAAAAAGGGTTGAGCTTGTTTTGCATATGGTATAACAGAATTTATAGTCGAAAAGTTTATGTCTCTAGCTTTTGTAGTTTCCGAGATTGCTGCGTTCATACGGACGGAAAGATTTTGTCTGATCAAGAATATATGGGTCGCCGCTGCCTCCTGCTGCCAAATCCGTTATACCCTTTTAACCAATGTTTAATGGGCTCAGGGTGCACGCTATTTTTATCGCGCCCAAAGTTATCGATCGCCGGTATCGGTAGGAATATCAGCTATTAGATCTGGATCGTAAATCAAATGTGTTTTACAGACTGATTAGTGATCAGCGATAGTCCAAGATATATGGTGCTCTGTGCCCGAGCTGTCCACGCTCGGTGGCTATAAAAGAGAGTCCACCTGGCCAAGAAGCTCCAGTTGGAATCAACATGAAATTCGCTTGCGCATCGGTGCTCCTGCTGGCCGCCGTACTCGGCGCCAATGCCGTGGACTGGCAGTCGCTCAAGTCGCTCGAGATCGAGCCCCAGGTGCCGATGATCCGGCGTCACAGCGCGCCCGTTGGACGCATTACCAACGGCGAGATCGCGGAACGCAACCAGTTCCCCTACCAGGTGGGACTCATGCTGTACGTGTCCGGCGGCGCTGCCTGGTGCGGCGGCACCCTGATCAGCGATCGCCACATTATCACCGCCGCCCACTGCACGGACAGCCTGACCACCGGCGTGGACGTCTATCTGGGCGCCTTCGATCGCACCAACAAGGCGGAGGATGGCCAGCAGATCATCTTTGTGCAGACCAAGAATGTGGTTGTGCACGAGGAATGGGATGCCACCAGCATCACCAACGATATTTCCATCATCACGCTGCCCGAGGCCATCGTGTTCAACGATCACATCCGGCCCGCCAAGCTGCCCGTCAAGTCGAACAACTACAACACCTATGCCGGCGAAACGGCCATAGCTTCCGGCTGGGGCAAGATCTCCGATGGTAGGTTGCGCGCGGCGTCCCCTGGAAAGCGGCTGGCCAACTAATCGTCGCTTTCCCCATTTACAGCTGAAACGAGTGCCACAGATATTCTGCGTTACATTAGCGTGCCCATCATGAACAACTCCGGCTGCGCGCCCTGGTACCTGGGCGTCGTGGACAGCACCAACATCTGCATCAAGACCACGGGCGGCACCTCCACCTGCAACGGCGACTCCGGCGGTCCCTTGGTGCTCGACGACGGCACCGACACCCTGATTGGCGCCACCTCCTTCGGCATTGCCCTCGGCTGCGAAAAGGGCTGGCCGGGCGTCTTCACGCGCATCACCTCCTACCTGGACTGGATCGAGGAGAAGACCGCCGTGCGCAACACGGGCAAATAAATGCGCCCAAACGTTGCTTAACCCCAAATAAAAGTTCATTTTGTCGCACGAATTGCAGTCGAAATTTATCTCTAGGCTGTACCTACAATTTCCCCATATAAAAGTACCTTCAGCTTGTTGTCATAATTCAAGTTTAGTTTGTACCAAAAAGTTCGCATAGGTACGAATTATATAGACTAATTCTGCATTTAAATCTGTTTGGTCACAATTCATATTTATTTTGTACCAAAAAGTTCCCCAATGGGCGTAGGTACAAATTGTACCATATAGGTACAATAGGGAATGTCTTTCTTTCCTCTAGATTAATCATGCGTTTAAATGTGGAACACAATTCATGTTTCTTTTGTACCAAAAAATTACATAGGTACAAATTGTTAGGTACTGTTAATAACTTGATCTCCAGATTAATCTTCTGTTTAAATATGGAAACACAATTTTTGGTCAAAATGCATACTAATTTTATACCAAAAAATTCCCATATAGATACAAATCGTAATACTTTCTATTCCATAATTTTATCAAAACTAAAAATGAAGTGATTTTTTCGCTATGATTTGGCATCTCTATTAATTCCGCATTTCAATTTAGAAAAAGATTTTTCAGTTAAAATTGATGTTTAATTTTTATGTAAAATTCTGTATTTAGGTAGTTTACTCTTAATGGTTACAGGATTTTTAGGATTTTAAGTAACTATTTTTGGTGAGGATACCTAAAAGCTCACTTATTCATATGTATAACACATATATACATACACACATATATGCATTTTTGCTGCGTGCAAAAAATCTACACTTCAAATTTTATGGATTTTTCGCCTCACACATAAAAGAGAGAGAGAGAGAGCGAGAGACATATGTGTGTGCATTTGTATGTGTGCATATATTTTCTTATTTCTCGCCCTCTCTCGCTCTCTGTCTATCTCTATGTTCCTCTAGCTCTCTCTCCCGCTCTATGCCATTTTCCTGTCTCTCTCTCTTTCATGCGTGCAGCTGAAAATCCATAAAATGTTAAGTCTAGATTCGGTTCGAACCGCAAACCGAATCAAGCACAATTTTTGAATTAGCTATAGATAACAGCTCAATAGATAACTGCTTAGATAATGCGCTTGGCAAATAAAATAAAATATTTCCCGGATTTACATATATGATTTATGTATGTACAAAAGCTTGGCCATGTTTGCAGCGCTTATCGGTTTGTTAATAGATAAAACCTCTGGGTTCGTGGCATATGATAATTATTCCAATTTCATTTAATATATGTTTCATTTGCAATGGAATTTTAAAGTTTACGATCGGCTGTGAAATACATATTCGTTTATTTAGCACTCTGCGACATTTTCATATGTCGCCAAATTAATTAGAACCGCTCGGCAAACAATATTTAAGTAAACCTGGTCAGAAACATATGCGAGTTGGGTTGTTCTTGACCCAAAAAAAACGGTCAAGATTAAAGTTCTTCTTCTGGAATTATTGGATACTGTTGAGTAATTAGTTTTCAAACAAAAATCAAAGCTATAAAAGAATTTCCACTTGGCCGCTGCCTCCGGCTGGGGCAGGACCTCCGATGGTACGGTCTAGGGATGCCCATTTGCGCCTCGGTTAATCCTGATCGCTTCTTCCAGCTGCTCAGCCGGGGTTTATAAACATGCAAGCA
Source organism: Drosophila sordidula (assembly GCA_035047465.1). Taxonomy (NCBI): domain Eukaryota; kingdom Metazoa; phylum Arthropoda; class Insecta; order Diptera; family Drosophilidae; genus Drosophila; species Drosophila sordidula. Next base: position 5,589,529 of record JAWNPQ010000185.1, on the reverse strand, counting down.
TTGATAGCTTAAAGTAAACGTTTATTTTGTGCTACAAAAAGTAAAAGTCGTATTCGGACTTCGGTTTGGATTTGGAGTGCGGCCGTAGGCGGATGGAGTCGGAGGTGTCCTCGTCGGACACGGGATGGTGGACGTCCAGTTCGTCGGGCACATCGTCCTCCGGGCGCTGCTCGGTGCGCAGCTTGCGGCTATGGCGCTGCTTGCCGTAGTTCTTCACGTACTGATCGAAGAAGATGGCCTCCGTGGTGTCCTGGTGCGAGTGGACGCCCGTCTCGTCGCTGATCCAGTCCAGGTACGAGGCGACCTTGGTGAAGGCGGCCGGATAGCCGCGATCGCAGCCGTAGATGCTGCCAAACGAGGTGACGCCGACCAGCACACGCTTCTTGGAGTGGCGTCGCTGGAGCACCAGCGGCCCGCCGGAGTCGCCGTTGCACGTGGAGCGCGCATTGCGGCCGCTCGTGCAGATGTTCGTGCCGCGAAACGACAGCGGAAAGTTGCGCTTACAGGTGCGATCGTCGATGATCTGGAGCTGAACGTACCGCAGCACGTTGCTGATCGCGTGCACGCCCGTCGCATAGCGGCCCCAGCCGGAGGCGATGGCCAGCTTGTTCTTGAAGCTGCGGTACTCGTAGTGCCGCTTCGGCAGCTGTATGGGATGGATGCGCTCTGCAAGATGAACGTTAGTGGGCCGCTCGAGCGTCGTCCGGCTGACTCACCGTTGAAGCTGACCGCGTGCGGCAGTCGCACGAGCGCGATGTCGTCCTTCAGGCGCTTCGGATTCCAGGTGGGATAGATGTGAAAATTGCTGCTGGGCACCATGAGACGCACCTGGCCCGATTCCTTGGCGTTCTTGATCTCGTTGGCGCCCAAAAAGACCAGCGCGCGCTTGGCCCTGTGGGGAAAGAAGTAAGTTTCAGTTAGTTGCCGCTCGTTAGCCGGGTTTAGTTGCCGGCCTGCTCACATGTCCACACAATGGGCGGCGGTTAGCACGTGCTGGTCGGAGATTAGGGAGCCGCCGCACCAGTAGAGACCCTTCGGGCGCTGCAGCAGCATGCCCACCTGATAGGGAAAACAGTGCGGATTGCCGACATCGCCGCCGAAGATGCGATCCATGGCCATGGCACCCTCGGGCAGCATGCTATCCAGCAGCGGCGTTGTCTCCAAATTCAGTACCAGCGGCTCCGGTTCCCCGGTGGCGGCGGCGGCGGCGTCGGCGTCGGCGCTGTCCGCGCTGCTGTCGGCGGCCGCGCTGTCGCTGCTGGCGCTCATTTCCGCGTCCAGCTCGGCGGACAGCGAGGTGGCCGTTGTCTGCGACAAGGCCATGCCGAACGGGCCCGGATACATGGACACTAAATACATGGGCTTAACCTGTTGCCAGTCCAGCGCCGTCGCGACGCCGCCGACATGGAGCAGCGACAGCGCAACGCTGGCGACGCAGGCGAGCAGCGTGCGCCTGGGCGCTGTCAATGTGGCAATAATAATTGAGAGACTGGCCGATTGTAAAAACATTTGCGTTGCTTTCCGTTGTTGCCCGTTGCTGGCGCACGCATTTAATTTTTAATTTGATATTTGTTTTTAATTAAGCCGCACTTTTCGCTTCCTTTTTGGTTCAATTTTCGTACGCAGCCCGGGCCGGGCGCTCGTTTCCCGCTTTGGGTTTTTGAAAAGCCGTTACGTACTCGACGGCGAAACAAACAAAAAAATATATAAAAAAAAATATATATATATATGTTGTTTACTTTCTTTGCACTTGCGTCTCGGTGTCGGCGTCGGTGTCGGTCAGTGTTTCGCTTACAACTGTGGCGACGCGCGCATGTTGCAAGCATTTTTATAAACTCTTTTCGCTACCATTTCTTGCAAGCCCCACTTTAATTATTTCATCTATTTTGCTGCATTAATTTGACGTCGATGCCGACGGCGACGGCAACGGCGACGGCGACAGCGACGTCGCGTCGTCAATTGCATTAATTTCGATTTCAACGGCTGTTGCCTCTTTCCAATTTGCATGCATTTGCGCGTGCTCTCTTTGTGCTCTTCTCCCACCCACTGTGTACGCGTGCTCTCGCACTCGCCCGCTGTGGAGTTGCACCAAATTGTTCTGGAACTACTCAATCTACAGATCAGGGTTCATGGTTCGTTTTGCTACTTTGAGTCCCACCAGGATCGTTCTTTTCGCATGTATGAGACTTTTTGCTTCTTCTTTCGTTTGGTAAATCCACAACTACAAATATTGGCAAATATTATAAATGATGCAATATCGTTTCAATCAGCACGATTCAGTGAACGATTTGTATGCTGAACAAAAACTGAACAACTGAACATATTCGCCAAATTGAACAACGATGCACAGCTCTAACGTCTAACGGTTACGCCTGCGCTTTATGCTATGTTGTCGCATTTCTTTTGACATTTGTCATTCATCTAAAATGCTGCTGCCCTTTGGCGCCGGCTATTGTGCTTTAGTGTGCGTTATTCGCTTCGTGCGTGTACAAGCATAGTCTTGGCTGGCGTCCGCGTCAGCGCCGGCAGCTACATACGTTTACCTGCTGCTGCCGCTGCTGCTACTACTACTGTTGTTGTTGTTGTTTTTACCATTTAAATTTAAAAAGCAAGTATAGCTGTAACTCGAGTTACTTACTCCTCTACTTGCTTTGGTGCTATTACATCACGCGTAGTGTTAGTGTAAGTGTCTGTGTGTGTGTGTGTGTGGGCTCTGTAATGCGCAGCATGCGGCAAAATGCTTTCATTGAGAAAAAATAACCATGTGCAGTTGTTGTTATTGTTGTCGGCGTCGACGCTGGTAAGTGAAACAAAAACATTACACGATACATTTGTCTTTTGCATTGTTTACACCCCCTTTCCCCTGCTGTCCCAGCCAGTGCAGTACCGCAAGCACTGATTACATGCATATTATGTGCCCAACAGTGGGCTGTGCTTTGATCGTTTTGTTTCAATTTGAATGGGTGAGGTGAACTGCGCATTTTTGGCGCTGTGGTGCCCACTGTGCGGCAACATCTTCAATTCGCTTTGTTATTTTCTCGCTTCTTCTTTTTTTTTGCCATATGCCAAGGTTATTGCCAGGGCGCAGTCGTAAACAAATTTACAGCATTGTTGCACTTGTTGCATGCGGCTAGGCGAAGAATTCTTAGCAGGAAATCGAATAAAGCGCAACTCCTGCTAACTTGTTGCATGTATTTATAATTAAATTAATTCGTTGAAATAACTTTAATTTGGTGTTGAAAGTATTTCTTGGTTCGCCTCGCTGGCATTGTTTTTTTGTTTTGCCCACTATTTAGGAAATTGCGGCGCACTTTGCCTGCCTAGCCAAGCAAATAAATCAAATCGTCTCGCGATCGGTGATATGTTCGAATGTAATGGGGCTACAAAAACAAAATACAATCAACGCCAACTGCAACAAGAGCAACAACAACAGTAGCAGTAACAGTAGCAGCAACAATATCAACAACAACAACAACAACAGTAGCAACAGCTAGCGGCGTCGATTATGCAAATGTTTACACCCCGCGTGTTGGCCCACCTTTTTGCGGCTAGCGTTTGTTGTGCTTGTTGTGCAGCTTACTCTTGAACACCCTTACGTGGACAAGGTGGCATCACTTGTGCGGGCAGTTTGACAATTTGCAAGCAGTGTCTGTCTATTTTATTATATTAAATTTTATTATATTACTATTATTACTAAAGTTATTAACCACAAAATTAACGCTTTGATTAGCAATACAAAAATAAAATACGCCTTTAAAAGAATTATAGAGAATATGCTGGCATTTTGTAAAATAGCTTCTTGTTCTATTAAAAAAAGGGGAATGAGGGGCCAATGGTAATTTTACGATTATTACTTAATCTAATTCGATAGAAAAGCAAGAAACAAATATGTGTGTACAGAGAAAATATCGTCGTACATAGATAATATCACAAATTGAGGGGTGTTAACCATTCGAAGTGTTGTATAAAATGTTTACTTATAACATAAGAAAAGTAACACGCCAAACAAACACCCAAGTCATGTTAGGGTATTCACTAGTCGATGTGCTAAGTAAGAAATTTATTTCTTTGCTTGACTAGCTAGCTTGGCAAGCCTAACAATCACTCCAGAATCCATGTGAGGGTATTTACTAGTCGATGTGTTGTCCAAAATGATTTGCATTTCTTGATTTGTTTCTCTGCTTTGTTTGAATTTCGTGCTGTGCGTCGATACTCAATGCATAATCGCGAATTATGATTACCGCTCTTGCATGTTGCCTGTCTATATGTATGTGTGTGTGTGTATCTATTTAATAATAATAAGCACATACTTTTATTTTATTGCACTTGCTAATGCATTTGCCGTTATTCAATTTAGCACCACGATCGCACTATTTACCAATTGTGATTAGTATTGGTGATTGCGGCCAACTCTCTTTCCTCCACTTTTAATAATAAATATGTCTATATATGTTTGTATAAACTTTATCGTCGTTTGTGCGTTTTGGCATTTTTGTATTTGTTTTTTTTTTTTTTTTTAATTAAATTGTTTTATTCATTTAATGGTTGCGGCAGTGAAAAAGATTCGTGAGCCAGTTCCTAGTTGATATTTGAAAACTGAATGCATTTACAGTTTGTGACAATTCCGCCGGTAAATAAAGTAATTCTGTCCAGAATTGTATTCTTGCTTAATCCTAAATTAAAAACTACAAAACATGAATTTTAGGTTTGGTCTCAATGCAAAATGATTAAATTAATTTTCACGCTCAACCGCACTTCCTATATAACTATAAATTAAATAAATCTTATATAAGACTTTGTAATTGCTATCAGTACATTTCACCCAACAACAACGACAACAACAGCAACGACAGCGACAACCAAAAGCCGATCCCATATCCCATATAGTACATATGTACACATATTTTCGGTCCGCCTTTTGTTGTGCAGTGTACACTGTTCAGTCGAATGCTGGCATATGTCGCGCCCGCGTCGGCAGCTGCATATCGTCCATAAACGTGTTGGCCATCGGCTTGGCATCCGATGGGGCTGCATCCTCGCCGTCGCCGTCGCCGTCATCGCACATGGCGCTGTCGAGACTCTTGTTGAGGCGATCGTGGAACTCGCTCATGGTGATCTTTTTGAGCGCAAAGCGCTTGCCGAACGTTTTCTTCACCTTCAAGCGGCGCTTCTTGAGCAGATTCTTGTTCTTGTTGAGGCCATCGTTGAAGGAGATGGAGCGTCGCAGCTTCCGCGAGCCGAACTTGATGACGCGCACCTGGCTGGTGATGGCGCACTCCTCGCTGTCGTCCTCGGCGTCGGCGGCGTTCTCATCGCTCGGCTCCTCGAAGATCGTCTCCAGATTGGCGGGCGTGAACTTCTTCAATCGTTTGCTCGTGTAAATTTTCTCGATGCTGCGCAGCATCTGCTCGTTGGTCTGCAGCTCTTTGCGCTTCTTTTTCTTCACCTCCGTTTTCATGATGGCGCTGCAGACGCGATTGCAGTTATCCTTGGAGACGCGGGCGGGCATGCGCCGGCGTGCGACGCCGCCGCGACGGCCATTGCGATAGCTGCTGCTGCTGCCGCTCCCGCTGCCGCTGCCGCTGCCGCTGCTGCTGCTCTCGTCGTTATCCTCGCCGCGACTCTGCTGTGCATCCACTTCATCCGATTGATCGGTGTCGGCACTCTCCGAGTCGCGCATCTCGTCGGACATGTCTGCCGCGTTGCCGCCCATTGGTTTCCGCTGCCGGGCGAATTTCCCTGCGGCGAATAGTTGAGCAGAGCTGTGAACAGTTTTTGTTGTTTGACTTTCAGTTTTGCTCCGTTTCTCATGACTTACCGATTCTCAGAGAGAACAACCTCGATTGGCTGGAAACTGATCTTTGCGAATTTGTGCACAATATTTTCCATCATTCAATCTGTAACATTCTGTTTTGCTTCAAGATTTATAAGGCGTTTTTCTTATTTTCCTATAGCTGTTTTGTTATTTACACGGTTTTTCTTTACAAAAAAAGAGGAAGCACGAAATGCCAAGCATAAATGTTATTTTACATAAGCGCGACATTCGCTCAACTGTTATTAACAGTGTGCAATAAGTGCATTTTTTTTTTAAATTAGCCAAATTCATTCATTCAAGAACAGCATATATGCACAAGATTTTTTTGTCTTGCTACGATAACTCAACTGCAATAACAAGTTTTATTTGCTTTTAGTGCAAAAATAGATAGACATTAGCCAATTTGAATTTTGTAACAGTCAACTTTAGTTTTTTTGCGTTATGTGATTTTATCATGTGCCGGCTGTTGTGCCAAGCCAACAGCTGTTTACTTATGTTATTAACAGTGCTCAATTGGTTCTTCTATCGATACGTATATCGATACTTATTCAGAATACGATAGTTACATTTCTGCTGAAATCGAATAGATGGCGCCCTAAACGGCGGTTTATTTATATTTAAGCTTATATTTAACAAATAAATATTTAATAAATTTGCTAGCTTAAATTATGTGCAAACTTAAAATAATTAACAAATATTGTCAAGGGAGCTGAAATTGTTAAGGTCTTCAAAAATATGGGACTTTTATAGGCAAATAAATTAAATATATATATTGCGCATTAGAATATAGAATTTAATTAATTAAATTTTGGACTTTCATATATGAAAACTTACTTTTATTTGATTGCTGGTCGCCTGTCTAGGCTGGTCTGATAATCTTGTTCTTCATAGATAGCTTATTGAGTGGGTGCAAAAATAAAAAAAAAATAAAATACGATAAGCTGTGCAATGGTCGCTAGCTTATCTTAATATATATTTATATGTGTACGTAAGTGACAATTATCTGCATAAGTACCCAGTAAAACCGAGGACTATTTCCGCTGTGAGTTTCCTATATAAGCCGCAACCCAACTGTGATTAGTTCGAGTTGATCGAACATGAAGGTATTCATTGTATTGGCTTTGGCGCTAGCCGCCGTCTCTGCGGAGATATTGGAACAGGAACGTCCCAAGGACTACCCCAGGTCCGCCAAGATCGAGGGCCGCATCACCAACGGCTACCCCGCCTACGAGGGCAAGGCACCCTACACCGTCGGCCTGAGCTTCAACAACGCCTGGTGGTGCGGTGGTTCCATCATCGCCCACGACTGGGTGCTGACCGCCGCTCACTGCACCAACGGTGCCGGTTCCGTGACCATCTTCTACGGCGCCACCTGGCGCACCAACGCCCAGTTCACCCACACCGTGGGCAGCGGCGAGTTCAGACAGAACCCTCGCTGGCCCAATGAGAATGGCAACGATATCGCCCTGATCCACACTCCCCACGTGGACTTCTGGAGCATGGTCAACAAGGTGGAGCTGCCCAGCTTCAACGATCGCTACAACATGTACGACGGCTGGTGGGCCGTCGCCTGCGGCTGGGGCGGCACCTACGACGGCAGCCCCCTGCCCGACTGGATGCAGTGCGTCGACCTCCAGATCATCAGCACTAGCAAGTGCTCCCAGACCTACGGTAGTCTTCCCGATGGCATCCTCTGCGTGGCCACTCCCGACGGCAAGTCCACCTGCGGCGGCGACTCCGGTGGCCCGTTGGTGCTCCACGACGGCGGCAGGTTGGTGGGCGTCACCTCCTTCGGCAGCAGCGCTGGTTGCCAATCCGGCGCCCCCGCTGGCTTCACTCGCGTTACCAACCAGTTGGACTGGATCCGCGACAACTCCGGCGTTGCTTACTACTAAACTCCCCAATAAATGATTTACAAAGCGCAGTTAAATGTATTTTGATTTGGAACTTAGGAACATTCTTAGTAATATTTGGTGTGATTTTCGCGCAACAAATTAACCACCTCAGAATGAATCCTAACACATTTTTTTTAATACTAAGTTCGACACACAATCGATTATTGAAATTCAGGAATCTAAATTTTGAAAAACAACTTTTCGAAAATGAGTAAGGGGGAAAAAGTTATTTTTAAAACTTCATAAATTTGAGATGGAGAGTTAATTTAGGCGAAATTCATCAACAAAATACACTCAATCATAAAAATCAGTTCACGTTTGATAAAGTTATGGCAGTTTGAAATTTAGTTGGGAATCGGTACTTAGCATTTTAAATGTAAATTTGTTGTTATTTTTGGTATGATTTTTGACAAAAAAATTAAATACCTCAGAATCGGTTTTAAGATGGCGTTTTATATTAATTATGATACCTGCAATCAATTAAAAATAGAATTTCAAGAATCTAAATTATGAAAAAACATTTTTTTTCGGAAATGAGTAAGGGGGGAGTATGTGCTTTTTTCCCAAAATATGTAAAAAAAAATTTGTCTAAAAATGAATAAATTTTAAATGCAGAATCTATCTAAAAAACCATGGCCAAAATGCCATCAAACATGAAAATCGGGCCAGTTTTAACAAAGTTATGCAAGTTTGAAGTATAGGTACACTGAAGTTGGAAAACTTTACAAGTGAAAATTTTTGTAATATTTGGCATGATTTTTGACCGAAAAATTAACCGCCTCAGAATCAGTTTTGAGATGACTTTTTATACTAATTATGACACTAGCAATCGATTAAAAATAGAATTTCAAGAATCTAAATTTTGAAAAAATTTTTTTTTCGAAAATTAGTAAGGGGGGAGTATGTGCTTTTTTTTCCCAAAAAATGTCCAACATTTTTTTTGTAAAAAATGAGTTAACTTTAAATACAGAATCTATCTAGAGGCCAAACCATGGCCAAAATGCCATCAAACATGAAAATCGGGCCAGTTTTGACAAAGTTATGCAAGTTTGAAGTTTAGGTACACTGAAGTTGGAAAGCTTTACAAGTGAAAATTTTTGTAATATTTGGCATGATTTTTGACCGAAAAATTAACCGCCTCAGAATCAGTTTTGAGATGACTTTTTATACTAATTATGACACTAGCAATCGATTAAAAATAGAATTTCAAGAATCTAAATTTTGAAAAATTTTTTTTCGAAAATTAGTAAGGGGGGAGTATGTGCTTTTTTTCCCAAAAAATGTCCAAATTTTTTTTTGTAAAAAATGAGTTAACTTTAAATACAGAATCTATCTAGAGGCCAAACCATGGCCAAAATGCCATCAAACATGAAAATCGGGCCAGTTTTGACAAAGTTATGCAAGTTTGAAGTATAGGTACACTGAAGTTGGAAAACTTTACAAGTGAAAATTTTTGTAACTTTTGGTATGATTTTTGACCGAAAAATTAACCACCTCAGAATCAGTTTTGAGATGACTTTTTATACTAATTATGACACTAGCGATCGATTAAAAATAGAATTTCAAGAATCTAAATTTTGAAAACATTTTTTTTTCGAAAATTAGTAAGGGGGAGTATGTGCTTTTTTTCCCAAAAAATGTCAAAATTTTTTTTTGTAAAAAATGAGTTAACTTTAAATACAGAATCTATCTAGAGGCCAAACCATGGCCAAAATGCCATCAAACATGAAAATCGGGCCAGTTTTGACAAAGTTATGCAAGTTTGAAGTTTAGGTACACTGAAGTTGGAAAGCTTTACAAGTGAAAATTTTTGTAACTTTTGGTATGATTTTTGACCGAAAAATTAACCACCTCAGCATCAGTTTTGAGATGACTTTTCATACTAATTATGACACCCGCAATCGATTAAAAATATTGATTCAATAATCGACATTTTGAAAAGGTTTGGGGAGGGGGAGGGGGGGGGGTAATAATTTTAGAAAAAAATAAAGGATATTTAAAAAATCTTTAACTTTACGAATTAATGTTTTAAGAAGCGTGCAAGAAAATTGTTGTTTTTAATTTTTAATTGCTTAAAAATAGTTTAAGAACGTTTTTTAATTAAATTATAAAAGTGATTATTTAAGCTATTTTATTTAATTCTTAAAATGTATTAAAAAGAATTCCGCATTCAGATTTCTATGTAGGGTTCTCTTTTGTATTGAGGAAATTTGATTGAGATAATTTAGCATTAACCTTTACCTGCTCAACGACCATTTAAATTTAGCAGGAAGATTAAAAATGTTTTGGGTGCAAGCCAAGATAATTAAAAGGGCTGGCGAATCTCGAACGTGTGCCGGATGCGCGGTCAATTATGAAAGTTCTTATCTTCATTGCTCGAAAGTGCTAAAATAGATTAATACACCTATATTTATTTCAATGAGTGCCTGATATCTGTCCAAGTGCAGCAGATATGATACGGAAAGCATATAAAAGTCGCTTCAAAGCGCTGGAAGAGCACCAATCGTGTCTGGAACATGAAGGCTTTTATAGTACTCGCTTTGGCCGTCGCTGCCGTCGCCGCGGAGACCGTGGAGCAGGTCCATCCCAAGGATCTGCCCAGGTCCGTCAAGATCGAGGGCCGCATCACCAACGGCTACCCCGCCTACGAGGGCAAGGCGCCCTACACCGTCGGCCTGAGCTTCAATGGCTGGTGGTGCGGTGGTTCCATCATCGCCCACGACTGGGTGCTGACCGCCGCTCACTGCACCAACGGCGCCAGCTCCGTGACCATCTACTACGGCGCCACCTGGCGCACCAACGCCCAGTTCACCCACACCGTGGGCAGCGGCGAGTTCAGACAGAACAATCGCTGGCCCAATGAGAATGGCAACGATATCGCTTTGATCCACACTCCCCACGTGGACTTCTGGAGCATGGTCAACAAGGTGGAGCTGCCCAGCTTCAACGATCGCTACAACATGTACGACGGCTGGTGGGCCGTCGCCTGCGGCTGGGGCGGCACCTACGACGGCAGCCCCCTGCCCGACTGGCTGCAGTGCGTCGACCTGCAGATCATCAGCAACAGCCAGTGCTCGCAGACCTATGGCCACCAGCCCGATGGCATCCTCTGCGTGGCCACTCCCGACGGCAAGTCCACCTGCCAGGGCGACTCCGGTGGCCCGTTGGTGCTCCACGACGGCGGCAGGCTGGTGGGCGTCACCTCCTGGGTGTCCGGCGCTGGCTGCCAGTCTGGCCATCCGTCTGGCTTCACTCGCGTCACCAACCAGTTGGACTGGATCCGCGACAACTCCGGCGTGGCCTACTATTAAACTGTTCTCATGAAGCGATGAATATATAAAACTGCATTGGAAACTTCGTTTATGATTTGTTACTCACTGGCCAAATAAGATAGCGATGGGCGGGTGTGTTCCATAATTGGAGAGGTGCCACCTTGGTCTAGACATCGACATAGGCCCAGACCTTATCGCGAGAAGTTCGCTATCTGCAGCGTATTTGTGCGTATTTTTATGAATGAGTTGAGCTGCGTGCTCAGCGTGAGTAAGGAGTTAAATTTATTACTGGTTAATTCTATTTCTAACGCTATCTGGAATACCCCCAACAAGCTTTGTGCCAATTTGATTTCCTCTGATGAAGCGATTAGATTTCAAGACTCAAGTGAATCGAACTTTTAAGTGGGCGTTCAGCTTGCTCGATTAGAAAATACTCAGGGGAAGTGCCTAAAAAAAATCACGTCGAAAAATTGGTGAAAATCTTAACAAAAATCAAAACAATTGGCTTGGCAACATTCAAAAAAATAATTAGAAGAGCTTAAACTACATTTATTGTCTAAAAGAGCTTTACCAACTTTTAGACCTATTCAAAGCTTAAGCATTGAGTGGGTTTTCAAGTGAACTTTTCATATTATTTGTTGCTTTTATCAGTAAAGCTTTTAGTGCAGGTAGTAAAAGGGCTTAGTTTCGATTTACTTTGAAGAACTTTGACGAGCATTAGCTAAAAGTTATAATTGCACTTGGAGCTCAGGTTGGAAAACAATTTTCAAAAGAAATTGTTTTCTATTAAGCGCTTTATTTGTTTTTAGTTCGAATCAAACCGAGTCAAAATATAAATAAAATCATATGTGTTTTAAGAAACCTGTCAAAGCTAGCAAAGATTCCAACCGGAACATGAGTTTAAAGGTGCTCAAACTGCTTTTGAACCGTTATGCAAACTAATTAATCGAAAATTAAACGAAAACTGTTTTCCAAAAACCGTATTTGATGAGTTTATGGATATTTTTTGGGAATTTATAGATGTTCAAAAACCGAATTTGATAAACAAAAAAATATATCTATATCCTACTACATTTCTTACTATGCATCGAATCGAATTTGCTAAAAAATATCTGCCATAACGAGCAAAGGTTCGAACCAGAACATGAGTTCATTTGTGTTTGAATAGGATTCGAATCGCAATGCAAACCAGCGACAACAAAGCCAATTAGGAATTAAAAGATTAAGCCAAAGGTGCCCGCATTTGATAAAAAATACCTCTGAAAACGAACTGAGGTTCGAACCCGCTCTATTCGTATGCCAACCGGGTTTGATCCGTAATGCGACCACAATTCTTTGCAGCTTCAGCCCGGTCTCCAATTCCACAAATACCCAATTGAATATCGCGCTCTACGCTTTGAATAGTTTTATTGTGCTCGTGTTTGGCTCTTAGTAGGAGATGCCGGTGTTGTCGCGAATCCAGTCCAGGTAGCCGGTGACGCGGGTGAAGCCAGCTGGCTGGCCGGCCGTGCAGCCGTCCCAGTGGCCGAAGGACGTGATGCCCACGATGCGGTTGCCGTCGTGCGTGACCAACGGGCCGCCGGAGTCGCCGTTGCAGGTGCCCCTGCCGCCGGAGGTGTTGATGCAGATGGTGTTGTCGATCACGTAGCCACCGCCGTAGACGTTGCGGCACTCGTCGTTGCTGATGATCTGGACGTCCACGCAGTTGAGGTAGTTGTGCATACCGGCGCCGTTCGAGATGGCGCCCCAGCCGGAGGCGAGGGCCCACCAGCCGTTGTAGCTGTTGTAGCGATCGTTGTAGCTGGGCAGCTCCACCTTGTTGACGAGGGCCCAGAAGTCGACGTGGGGCGTGCGGATCAGGGCGATATCGTTGTTCAGCTGATCGTTGTAGTTGGGATGACGGATCTGATCGTTGCCGCTGACCCAGTGGGTGTACTGCGCCTCGTGACGGAAACTGGCGCCATAGTAGATGGTCACGCCGGAGCCATCGTTGATGCAGTGGCCGGCAGTGAGGACCCAGGTGTTGCCAATGATCGAGCCACCGCACCACCAGCCGCCGTTGAAGCTGAGCCCCACAATGTACGGCACCTTGCCCTCGTACGCCGGATAGCCATTGGTGATGCGTCCCTCGATGTTGCCCTGGACGGGCATGTCCATCACCTTGAGGGGCTTGTTCACGCCGGTGGGCACGGCGCTGGCTGCGGCCACAGCCAAGGTCAGGAATACGAACAGTTTCATTCTCGAATGCTTACTCTGGCCTTTGCAAGCGTTCCTCATCTTTTTATACGCTCTGCGCCTTATCGAAGGCTGTCCAGAACTCTTTCGCCTCTAATCGAGGCTCATAAATTTCAGTCGAGTCTAGTCCTCGTCTGGCCGATAAGGAGGCATCAAGAAGTGGGCTTGTCCGCAAGCACATATAGGAAAATATGGCTCAAATCGTTCGATAGTTCTGTTGGTGATTGCAACATTTGCTTTCAACTGATCTAACTGAAGATACCCTGTAAATTTGAATAAGTGAAGAATTTGCTTAAAATATGGATACCAATGTACGATTGTCTTTATAAAGTGTGGAGGAAATGGAATATAATTGATGAAATTATCGGCCATTTAATTTTTCTGATTTGACTATATTATATATCTAATTAAAGGGCTAAAAGCCGACTCGATTCGAGCCTCCAATCTATTTACTTATATTCATATTAACATATTTGCATCATAATATCAAATTGACCTCTGGTTCCTCTAATAAAGGATTTTAAATTAAATTAGAAAATGTTTCAATTATTTTATATTTTTTTTGCAGTTTCGGTTCATCGTTTTCCTACTTTTAAAGCTCTTTGTATGCGAAATTATAGAAAAATTATAGACATCGATTTTTTCTACAATCTAAGCCAGTGTTTTGCTCAGTGCAGGGTATCTGCTATGTCGTATACACCCCAAAAAGTAATTAAACTTGCACCGAGAATGAAATATAGCAAATTGGTTAGCCCTCAGCAGGAAGTTGTTTTGCCAACACCCTATAAATCTTTTGATTAAGCAGATAGAGCAAAGTCGAGGATCTACGAGTGAACTTTAAATTTATGGAAAAATTATAATCATGTTTGTAACGGAGGAGATCAGGTATAAATATTTTACATACTTAGTAAACCAGTCAAATTTAAAGGGCTATAAATTTAAATTTAACTGCAGTTATCATGGAAAGAAAATCAATTCTGAGTCTTTTTATCAAATTCTTTTAAATTTAACTTAATATACTATTTAATTTTGTTATAGGTAAATATGTAATTGTCTTTAATTATTTTGTAAATTAATAAATGCAACATTTGGGGTATGGGTATATATATTTTTACATTAAAAAATATTATCATTAATATTATATATAACATTAATAATAATAAAATTATTAATTTGAGTTAAATGGTTTTTTCTTTTTTTTTTTTGGTTTTAAAAATGTATATATTTGTTATGGAACTGATTCTACGCTGTCCTTAGAGCTTAAATATCTTAAAATTTATAAATATGCGTAAATCATAAGCCGACAATCTCTAAAGACCGGATGCGAATATTGCTGAGGTTTTTGTATTTTTTTTTGGCATATTGAAATTGATGCAAATCAAGCGCTATCTTATCGGACAAATGTTCCCTGCCCACCCACCTGTCTACCTGAGTTTTACAATCGTGTTATCTGTGCAAATAAATTAAAGTATTTTCGAGTGATTCGCATAAGTGCCACACGCTACTTTAAAGCTGTGAATGATTACAAACAAGTACACCCACTTCTCCTTCTAGAAAATCACGTTAATGAGACGTGAATCCCACCCGCTCTTTATCGGCAAATATTGAAACAAACTTCATTTTATTTCAATATATCAAAACGAAATCTGGCTTATGCCCAATTTTCATTCATTGATAACCCGTTCTTATCATTTGCATATTGTAAATATTTTATGTATACGTGCAAAATGGGGGAGCGTCTTATTTTGATTAAAAAAGGAAATTATAAATATTGATAGTTAACAATTTTTTTTAGGCTGATAATCAAAGGGGTAATAAAAGCCAACTTAATTTCAATTAGAAGATATTTGGTTTTCTGTGAAAATAGATTTTTATATTAAAGTTGTGAAGTCAAAAAAAAAAAAAAAAAAAATTAATTAAACTGTTCCAAAACGGGCCATCGGTAAAAGAAGGCGGGGAATTAAAGTTTTGATATTATTTGATAAGGTTTTCCTTCATATCACACTTTAAAACCGGTTAAAGGCTGTTTCAAATGTGGTTTAAACAGTAAAAAAAAAACGGATCTATATATTTTAACTACTAATATTTACTTATTTATTTAAATATATTTGAGACTCTCCCAAAGACACTCTGCCATTATAATTTTTGGTAAAAGAAGGCGAAGAATTGCAGTTTTGATATTGTTTGATAAGGTTTTACTTTATATCAGGTTTAAGACCATTTAAAAGCTGTTTCAAATATGGTTTAAACAGTAAAAAACTGTGCTATACTTACTAATATAGGCTTTTATATATAAATATATTTATTTTTATTTATTTTTTAAAATATATTTATTTATATTTCACCTTCCTCAGTACACTTTTAACTTTTAAATTTCCTTTCAATATAATGTGGAACTACCTAGCAACATCGATATATATTATTATATTAATTTGTTATCGCCGAGTATTACTAGACAGCTTTAGTTCAAGCAAAAAGTAAATAAAGGTCTTTGGGCCACTCAAAGCCTCTTCAAATTGTTGATTGGCCAATTCTCACGGATGTGCAAATGATAGCGATTATATATTTTTAGTGGGCTGCGATTCTTTTTAATTTTAAATAAATACTTATTAATAAAGTGTCGGTTTTTTTACGTTTTTCTCTAATTGGTTTATCAATATATGCCGATTCATCATAAGAGTGCAAATATTGCGATATATTCCCGATTGAAAACGGTATAAAAGGGGAAGAGTTTTGAGGGACTGGCAAGAGTTGTTCGCTCAACATGAAGGTATTCGTAGTACTCGCTCTGGCCATCGCTGCCGTCGCCGCGGAGACCGTGGAGCAGGTCCATCCCAAGGATCTGCCCAGCTCCGTCAAGATCGAGGGCCGCATCACCAACGGCTACCCCGCCTACGAGGGCAAGGCGCCCTACACCGTCGGCCTGAGCTTCAATGGCTGGTGGTGCGGTGGTTCCATCATCGCCCACGACTGGGTGCTGACCGCCGCTCACTGCACCAACGGCGCCAGCTCCGTGACCATCTACTACGGCGCCACCTGGCGCACCAACGCCCAGTTCACCCACACCGTGGGCAGCGGCGAGTTCAGACAGAACAATCGCTGGCCCAATGAGAATGGCAACGATATCGCCCTGATCCACACTCCCCACGTGGACTTCTGGAGCATGGTCAACAAGGTGGAGCTGCCCAGCTTCAACGATCGCTACAACATGTACGACGGCTGGTGGGCCGTCGCCTGCGGCTGGGGCATCACCTCCGATGGTGGCTCCCAACCCGACTGGATGCAGTGCGTCGACCTGCAGATCATCAGCAACAGCCAGTGCTCGCAGACCTATGGCCACCAGCCCGATGGCATCCTCTGCGTGGCCACTCCCGGCGGCAAGTCCACCTGCAGCGGCGACTCCGGCGGTCCCCTGGTGCTCCACGACGGCGGCAGGCTGGCGGGCGTCACCTCCTGGGTGGCTGGCAATGGCTGCACGGCTGGTCTTCCATCTGGCTTCACTCGCGTCACCAACCAGTTGGACTGGATCCGCGACAACTCCGGCGTGGCCTACTACTAAGCGGTTCTATGAATGGCTTTCAGATAAATAAATCAATTGAACATCTCGTATTTGGTTGGCGAATTTATCGGTGAACATTTTAAGGCGATTTAATTGTGCTTTGAAAGCGCTTTCTTTGGGCTAAATCAGGAATTTTCCTTAATTCTGAGTACACGTGGGGAAACCCCCTTCTGAATTCTCGTTTGAGCATTCTTTTAATTATGCTCTTAAAATTTCTAGTACATTTTGCTCTAGAATTGATTTGTTGAGAATTGTTTTTAACAAAACTAGGTACATAACTCTTATTACTAAAAATTTTGTTTACCTAAAATAAGTTCTCACAATCGAACAAATCTGTAACGAACAAAATTGTAGAGCTAAAGTAATCAAATTTGGCAAATAGCTTTCTAATGTTCTTACTTTTCTCTGAGTGTATGATTTATGAATGAAAAAAGTAATATCCTTGATAAAAAGCTGTCGCTGCCTACTGACCAAACTAACCGGCTAGTAAAAATTTCCACTACAATGATTGAGCAGTTTTCTGCGCATAAATTTAAAGACCGCACAAAATTGCTTATCGGATCTCAGGTTAGGTTTTATGAGCAGCATTATAGCTTTGATTTACGAACCATTTCGACAGAGATAGTGCTTGGAGAGATTCTGTGCTCGGCCCTTGCATAAAAGCAGAGGCAGTGTCCATCGTAGCCCAAGTCGCACTTCCAATATGAAGGTGTTCACAACTATCCTGGCCTTGGCCTTGGCCGTTGCCTCCGCCGCCGGCGCCGCGCTGCCTTCCGACACGCAGCAGGCCGTCAACATGAAGGACATCTCCGGCCGCATCACCAACGGCTACCCCGCCTACGAGGGCAAGGCGCCCTACACCGTCGGCCTGGGCTTCAGCGGCGGCTGGTGGTGCGGTGGCTCCATCATTGGCAACACCTGGGTCCTCACCGCCGAGCACTGCACGGGCAGCGCCGAATCCGTGACCGTCTACTTCGGCGCCACCTGGCGCACCAACGCCCAGTACACCCACTGGGTCAGCCGCAACGACTTCATCAACCACAACAGCGCCGACATCGCCCTGATCCGCATCCCGCACGTCGACTTCTGGCACATGGTCAACAAGGTGGAGCTGCCCAGCTACAACGATCGCTACAACGACTACAACGAACGGTGGGCCGTCGCCTGCGGCTGGGGCGGCACCTACGACGGCAGCCCCCTGCCCGACTGGCTGCAGTGCGTCGACCTCCAGATCATTCACAACTCCGAGTGCCAGCGCACCTACGGCTCCTCCACCGTCGGCGACAACATCCTCTGTGTGCGCACTGACGGCGGCAAGTCCACCTGCGGCGGCGACTCCGGTGGCCCCCTGGTGACCCACGACGACAACAGGCTGGTCGGCGTGACCAACTTTGGCACCAGTTCCTGCACATCTGGGCACCCAGCTGGCTTCCAGCGCGTCACCTACCACCTGGACTGGATCCGCGACCACACTGGCATTTCTTACTAATAGGCTTTGGGCTTGGCCGCAATAAATTTCATTCAAAAGCATCTGATGTGTGTTTCTTGTTTTTTTTTAAATTTATCTTGATAAATCTTTTTGTCTTCAGCTTAAAATTGAATTTCACAGATCTATATGAAAAGGATTTTTTTCGTGAGGATTTTGCCAAGATTGGTTTCTTTTAACAAACTTCCAAATATTTGTTTAAAGAGGGAGGGATTAATCCCTCTGCCTACGCCACTGGCTTTCATAGGTACGATCGGTCTACGAATTTATTTTGTAGAAATTCAATCAAACTTAATAAATAAATCTATGAGACTATATCATATTGTTTTTATAGAAAGAATCGTTAAAAAAATTAAACATTTTTTTTTGTTTCATATGATATTATAACCACACTTGAAATATTCGGACTAAAAAAGAGTTTTTATATGAAAAACCAGCAGATAGGCCAAATTTTATTAACATCGGACCACTATAGCATATAGCTTCCATAGGAACATGAATCCTTCTCTTGCTTTGTACGACATCCTGACTAAACTATATCACTATATCATGTAGCTTCCATAGGAAGAATCGTTCTAATAAAGAGTGTTTTTGTTAGAAGAAATTGTGTTTTTTTTTTTTTTTTTTTTTTTTTTTTTTTTTTTTTGTGGAACTTTTTTAAACCAGTAATTTATTAACAAATTTTCTCAAATGGAATTTCAAAGTGAATTTTTAAAAGCACATTTATTTTCTTGTTTGAAAACTAATTTTGCAATTACTTTCGGGCCTTAAGCCCTGTCGGCATTTTCATTTTTTGTACGTCAAAAGTTCCACGAGAATGGGCGATGGCGATGTGCTCTGGTTTCGAAGACGGTCAAAGAACGAATATCATAAAAAAATTGGGAAACTTTTACCCTCAATATGTTCCTAATATAGAAATAAAATATCATCAACCTAATGTTACTTTTAATATGGAAAGAATTGGTTAAAAATTAAGTTTGTGTGATTGCACTATATAAATATATCGCACATCTTCTATATGTCTGCAGGGATATTTCAATCCATTCTGAACTTCCTGAAGTCCTTTGTCAAATTGTATCTTCACACATTCTGCTCAATATAAATGAAAATATATATTAAATAAAACTATACTGTCATACTGAATTCATTAGCTCTTTTTCAAAATGCTGCAGTCCCAAGTAGATTTCATTTGAAATGCAGACTCATTTCTAATCCTCTACAAGATAGGAGCTTATTGCTTCTATAAATGAAAATTGGCTGAATTGAGTTCTTTAATATGAATATGCTTTATTTGGGTCGCAACGTAAGTCACAGATTTCTAGTAAGAAATGCCAGTGTGGTCGCGGATCCAGTCCAGGTGGTAGGTGACGCGCTGGAAGCCAGATGGGTGGCCAGATTGGCAGCCGGCAGCCGAAACCCAGTTGGTCACACCGACCAGCCTGTTGCCGTCGTGGGTCACCAGGGGGCCACCGGAGTCGCCGCCGCAGGTGGACTTGCCGTCGGGAGTGCGCACACAGAGGATGTTGTCGCCGACGGTGGAGGAGCCGTAGGTGCGCTGGCACTCGGAGTTGTGAATGATCTGGAGGTCGACGCACTGCAGCCAGTCGGGCAGGGGGCTGCCGTCGTAGGTGCCGCCCCAGCCGCAGGCGACGGCCCAGCGTTCGTTGTAGTCGTTGTAGCGATCGTTGTAGCTGGGCAGCTCCACCTTGTTGACCATGTGCCAGAAGTCGACGTGCGGGATGCGGATCAGGGCGATGTCGGCGCTGTTGTGGTTGATGAAGTCGTTGCGGCTGACCCAGTGGGTGTACTGGGCGTTGGTGCGCCAGGTGGCGCCGAAGTAGACGGTCACGGAGTCGGCGCTGCCCGTGCAGTGCTCGGCGGTGAGGACCCAGGTGTTGCCAATGATGGAGCCACCGCACCACCAGCCGCCGCTGAAGCCCAGGCCGACGGTGTAGGGCGCCTTGCCCTCGTAGGCGGGGTAGCCGTTGGTGATGCGGCCCTCGATCTTGGTCACCTTGGCGAGGTCCTTGGGGTGGACGACCTCCTCGAATGCCGAGGCGGAGGCCACGGCCAGAGCCAGAATAGTTAGGAACACCTTCATGTTGCAGATACAACTTGGCTTCTGCTGGGAAAATTTCCGCTTTTATAGCCAGACTGGGCTGCACTCCATCGAATACTATCTTTAGACTGGAATGATTTATTTGGTTTATCTTTACAACTATCGATGTGAATCGTAAATATTTACTTTAATCGGAAAGAGTGGGGATTCGATGATAAGGAATTGGCAAGAGGTTCTTGTTATTTGCATATAGATGTGTTTGTTTCTATAAATCCTTCCATTCGGGATCAATAAATCTTTACTAATTACTTTGTATGTGAACTTTTTAACCTCTTTTATTTTCTGTCTCTCACATAAACTTATTCATTATTTCCATTTACCTTTGCCTATAAAGAACTTTGAAGACTTGTCTTCTTTTTAATATATTATATTCCTTAGAATCTTCGAACCTTTTATCTTTCTATAAGTATATTTTTTAACGATATATTCTTAATCAGCAGTTTAAAAAAAATTCAAAAATCTTTTTGGTTTTCTTTTAGTTTGTGTTATATATTTTTGTAATGACCATAGAACCAGAGTTTTTTTTAATCAAATAAAAGCTAGACTTCTCACATTTGATGTTTATGAGCTGTTTCCGTGTCGGAATAGGTGTTAAGATGTTTTGAGCAGACAACTCCCATATATCCCATAGAGACAGCAAATTTTATTAGAGAAATAATGAATGGAGTAAATCCTGTTCTCAATTTTTATTTAATAATCAAATCTATATATAGTAGAAAACAACAACGTTGCAATCGGTCCGACATTTGTTTGCCTGATCTTTAGAGGAGATTATCAGTAATCTATATGTGAACTGTTAAAATGTATCTATCTGTAAAACTCAGTGAGATATATAGGTTCAATTCAGGAGCATATATTCCAAGTTTAAAGCCAGCTATTTTATTATAAGTTACATTTCAGATTATTGCTTATAGACTATCAACCACCCGGGATCCCTCAACGGGGATCGCAACAAACAAATATCATATATTGGTGTCTCGTAACTCCAGTTTATTTCCAAGACATCCCGACCGGCAGCTTAGTAGTAGGCAATGCCCGTAATGTCGCGGATCCAGTCCAGGTGGTAGGTGACGCGCTGGAAGCCGGACGGATGGCCGGACTGGCAGCCGGCCGACGACACCCAGTTGGTGACGCCGATCAGTTTCTTGCCCTCGTGTATGACCAGAGGACCGCCGGAGTCGCCGCTGCAGGTGGACTTGCCCTCGGGCGTTCTCACGCAGACAATGTTGTCGCCGACGATGCCGGCGCCGTAGGTCTGCTGGCACTCGGAGTTGGGCATGACCTGCAGATCGACGCACTGCATCCAGTCGGGCAGGCCGCTGTTGTCGTAGGTGCGTCCCCAGCCGCAGGCGAAGGACCACCAGCCGTTGAAGTCGTTGTGGCGCTCGTTGTAGCTGGGCAGCTCGATCTTGTCGACCTGGTGCCAGAAGTCGACGTGCGGGATGCGGATCAGGGCGATGTCGGCGGCGTCGTGGTTGATGATGTCGTGGCGACCCACCCAGTGGGTGAACACGGAGTTGGTGCGCCACGTGGCGCCAAAGTGCACCGTCACGGACTCGGCGACGCTGGTGCAGTGCTCGGCGGTGAGGACTCAGGTGTGGCCAATGATGGAGCCGCCGCAAAAGGAGGTGCCGCCGGGATTGTTGATGCTCAGGCCGACCGTGTAGAGCGCCTGGCCCTCATAGGCTGGCTTGCCGTTGGTGATGCGACCCTCGACCTTGCCGCTCTTGGCCAGGTCCATGGGATGCACGATGGACTCGGCGGGAGCCGCCGCGGCGGCAGCAACGGCCAACGCCAAACAAGCTATGAACAATTTCATGTTTCACACAGTACTCGACTGGGGCATTATTTGGAACGAGCTTTTATACGCTTTGGCCCCTCTTATTGCTGAGTATAAATAAAGCCTCGTAAATACTCCTTGGCAGTTTAATACAAAAATGCATCGAAGATAAGAAACTGCGGGGGGTAAGCTATCCAGCTATTCGAGTGGTCTACGGGTAGGCTGAAGTACGCACGAAACCACCTGGCTGGGTGGAATTAAATGGTGAAATGAATAAGTTAAAAGAATGGGTGGAATTACTATGTAGAATGGAAAAGTGGAAATATAGTGGAAATGAATATGTTAATTGCACAGGCAAATTGAATGGATAACTGGAATGTAGGGTGAAAAGCATGGGGAATGCATAAGGTGTAGTGAATAGGTTGAAAGAATAGGTGGAATATATGAGTTAAGCAAATATGTGGAAAGAAAGCTTTCAATAGAATGGACAAGTGAAATAAATTGGTGAATTGCAGCAGTGAAATGAATGGTGAATAGGTGAAATATGCGTGGAATGGAAATTCTGTAATACAATAAGAATGAATAGCTGAAGTGCCACAAGTGAAATAAATAGGTGAAATGAATATGTGGAATGTATAAATAAAATATATTTGTGGAATTTGTAAAATAGAATTAAAGTGTAATAATAAAGTACCACTAATAGTTGAAATGTAAACAAGAAATTAATAGGTGAAATGCATAAAGTGAATTGTAAAAGTGAAATGAACTGGTGAAATGTAAAATGAAAATGAATAGGTGAAATTAATAAGTGGAATGCATAAGTGAAATAAATATGTGGAATGAAAAGGTGGAATGAATAAGTGAAATGGATATATGGAATAGAAAAATAAATCAATAAACAACTAACGCAGGTGGATGACATGTGTGAAATTAAAAGGTAAAACTAAAAAAATGGATGAGCTGCAAAAGTGGTCAAATTCAAAACTAAAATAAAGATCTAAAATGCCTTATATTAATCTCAGATATCAAGTCAAGTGATCCAGTCAAAAATGAAGCTGAGATCCTAGATCAGTGGGATTAAGTTCTACGAAGTACTCGTAAACCCAAAAAAGTTAAGCCATTAATATAACCACAGCTAGAGAAACAATTTTCACAATAAATGGTACCAAAATAGAGAAAAGCTAATTTTAGAAGGAAGCTTTAAGGATCTGATAGGACCCATATTGCCTTAAACGTGAAATTATACTCAGTCGAGTGTTTGCGAATTAAACTAAAACGGTAAGCGTTTAAACTTAGAATCCATATCAATGTGGCAATCAAATATTCAGTAGATTATAATGTAGTAGCATAAACAAAGCTTTTTATGAATATGAATTCGACTCTAAGAAAGACGGGTCAAAATCGCTGATAAAGACTACTTTTAATACAATTGTATATTAAAATGTATTAAAGAGTCCGTTTAAATAGTTGCCCACACAATCATTATCTCTGAGCGTTTTATGGCACCCAAGGAATATTTATGAGCCCTTCGACTGCACGATAAGTCTTGGACAAGTCGCAATCTGCCTGCCCAGCAAAAGTATAAAAGAGCGCTGAGGAACTCGAGAAAGCACAAGTTGTATCTGCAACATGAAGGTGTTCCTAACTATTCTGGCTCTGGCTGTGGCCTCCGCCTCGGCATTCGAGGAGGTCGTCCACCCCAAGGACCTCGCCAAGGTGACCAAGATCGAGGGCCGCATCACCAACGGCTACCCCGCCTACGAGGGCAAGGCGCCCTACACCGTCGGCCTGGGCTTCAGCGGCGGCTGGTGGTGCGGTGGCTCCATCATTGGCAACACCTGGGTCCTCACCGCCGAGCACTGCACGGGCAGCGCCGACTCCGTGACCGTCTACTTCGGCGCCACCTGGCGCACCAACGCCCAGTACACCCACTGGGTCAGCCGCAACGACTTCATCAACCACAACAGCGCCGACATCGCTCTGATCCGCATCCCGCACGTCGACTTCTGGCACATGGTCAACAAGGTGGAGCTGCCCAGCTACAACGATCGCTACAACGACTACAACGAACGGTGGGCCGTCGCCTGCGGCTGGGGCGGCACCTACGACGGCAGCCCCCTGCCCGACTGGCTGCAGTGCGTCGACCTCCAGATCATTCACAACTCCGAGTGCCAGCGCACCTACGGCTCCTCCACCGTCGGCGACAACATCCTCTGTGTGCGCACTCCCGACGGCAAGTCCACCTGCGGCGGCGACTCCGGTGGCCCCCTGGTGACCCACGACGGCAACAGGCTGGTCGGTGTGACCAACTGGGTTTCGGCTGCCGGCTGCCAATCTGGCCACCCATCTGGCTTCCAGCGCGTCACCTACCACCTGGACTGGATCCGCGACCACACTGGCATTTCTTACTAAAAACTTGAGCCTTTTTGGAAATAAATAAATTACGAATATAAAGCTTTTGGCCCTTATTTGTTGGTTAGACTTAGTATTATATAGAATATAAGATTACAACAGTTGACAGCTTTCTTGAGTGCAGAGTAATCCAGACTAATTATACCCTGTACCCATCCAAAATGGAGTATATATATTCTTTTTCGTCTGCTCAAGGAGAAGAATCAAATCAAATGCGATATCCGAGGAAATCTATATCTCCCACAATTTGAGAGCTAAGTCAACAGATTCTTCAGAGAGATAACTGACGACAAATTTAAAAAATCCATATTTTTCCAAAATAAAAATAGAAGTTAAGTTAAATGAATGAGTATTCATGGGTCGGTTACACCCGACTGCAACGCATTTACTTATTTTTGCTTCTGTTTGCGATTTTCTGTGTGTTTGTGATGTGATGCTATCGGCATTGCACAAAAACCAATATGCTCTTGTTTACTTTGTGAACAGAGTATAGGAAAACTGTAAGAATTAAGGATTGCTTTTGCTGATTACGAATATATTCCTATCAAATATAGAGAGGAGATTGGAAGTTGCTTAAGGAAGTCTTTTCTAAACTTGGATAAAATATTTCAAAATTTCTTTTGTGCACTTTGATAAACTTATAGAGGGAGATCGAGTGTGAGAAAGAGAGGGATAAGCAAATAAAGTGTGAAAGAGATCAGGCAGTGAGAAAGGGAGAGTGATAAAAAGAGAGATAAGTGGAAAGATCTAGTAAAGCGTATAGTTAAATCGAAAGAGGGAACAAGAAGAGAATGAGAACACGAAAAAGTGACTTGTAAAGATTTATTGATCCTGAATACAAGTACTTGTATATACAAACACACACACACACACACATATGCAAATAACAAGAGCCTCTTGCCAATTCCTTATCATCGACTTCGCTCTCTTTCCGATTAAAGTAAATATTTACGATGCAACTGATTAGTTGTAAAGATAATACAAATAAATCAGTCTAGTTTAAAGATAATGTTCGATGGAGTGCAGCCCAATTCGGCTATAAAAGCGAGCACTTTTCAAGGAGAGGCCAAGTTGTGCAAGCAACATGAAGGTGATCATAACAGTTTTGGTCTTGGCCATTGCCGCCGTCGCCTCAGCGGCTCCCTCGTCGGGCATTGCCTATCCCAAGGACCTGGGCAGGAGCTCGACCATCGAGGGCCGCATCACCAACGGCTACCCCGCCTACGAGGGCAAGGCGCCCTACACCGTCGGCCTGGGCTTTAGCGCCAACGGCGGCGGCTGGTGGTGCGGTGGCTCCATCATTGGCAACACCTGGGTCCTCACCGCCGAGCACTGCTCCGGGACCGCTGAGTCCGTGACCGTCTACTTCGGCGCCACCTGGCGCACCAACGCCCAGTACACCCACTGGGTTGGCCGCAACGACTTCATCAACCACCACGACTCGGACATCGCCCTGATCCGCATCCCGCACATCGACTTCTGGCACATGGTCAACAAGGTGGAGCTGCCCAGCTACAACGATCGCTACAACGACTACAACGAGTGGTGGGCGGTCGCCTGCGGCTGGGGCGGCACCTACGACGGCAGCCCCCTGCCCGACTGGCTGCAGTGCGTCGACCTCCAGATCATTCACAACTCCGAGTGCCAGCGCTACTACGGCACGGACCTCATCAAGGACAAGATCATCTGTGTGCGCGTTGTCGACGGCAAGGGCACCTGCGGCGGCGACTCCGGCGGTCCTCTGGTCACACACGACGGCGGCAAGTTGGTCGGTGTGACCAACTTTGTGCCCGCTGCTGGATGCCAATCCGGTGGGCCAGCTGGCTTCCAGCGCGTCACCTACCACCTGGACTGGATCCGCGACCACACTGGCATTTCTTACTAGAAATTTGAAAAGAATTTTTGGAAATAAAAATTGTGATTATAAATATTTAAGGACTAATAATCTAATTTATTGATTCGACTTATCTTTTGATAACCAAAACTGGTATGAGCATTTTATTTTGGGTAGCGTATATTATACAGTAATCAGATCTTACCTTAAAAAGATTTCAAAAGTTGATGGCTATCTGCTTAATTATATTTATAGCATAAGTGCAGTCCTTGATAGATGAGTTTACTAACTCTCGCAGCCGTTGCTATTAAAAACTATCAAACAAAAACAAATTTTGGGCCGCAGGATACTCAGCTTAATATATAAACAATTCCCAATTATAAATAATAATTGGGCATTCCGCGCTTTACACAGAAAGCTCCAGCTTCTGTATCCCCTGAATCCCCAATTATTGTTTATAATATTTTTGGATTTGTTTATATATTAGTTTAAAATGTATATAAATGTATATTTGTTTTCGTTTGATTATTCATTACTGTGAATAAGAATAATGATATTAATAATAATATGATAAGTATGCTCTAATTTTATTTAAATTATTTTTAAAAAAATAAAGCATACATTTCTCCAATATATACCAAATTATTGACATACTTTTTGGCTTTTTCAGCCAGCGTTTTTCCTGTGAAATTTGTTTATGTTTCAGATTTTAAAGCATATTTTTTAGCGTGCGCATTTTTTATGACGGTATTTTTGTAACGGTAAAAGCTTATGAAAATTATAAATTAGTTGATTTTATACTCGTATTATGTCCGTTATGTGTAATATCGGGCTTGCGATTGAAGCTAGAGATCTGAAATTTGGAATATATACTAAAACAAATAATATAGGAATAAAGTGCTCCCACTGGGTGCGGCTAAATTGAGAAAATCCATATCTCTCACAATTTATTTTGTTTACTTACATTTATATATATATATATATATATATATATGCATTTGTATATGTAGGATGATTGCCAATTTGGGATGTATGATGACAGGCAATACGTCAAGCACTTGAGTGCCTATCAATATCAAGATATGGACGCATTTAAGTACGCAAAAGAGAATATTTTTCGATGATTAAAAATCTGATTGAAATATAAACAGATACGTGAATGAAATTTAGCAAACATTGAGATTGATATGAAACCGGGTATTTGTATATAATATTTTTTAAATTTTATTTTATTACTCAAAGAGCTCCCGCCTCATTTAAACTCGTCAATCCTGGACAATTTTTTTAAATTTTTAAATAATTTGCCTGCGTTTTAAAAGAATTCAATTCTAAATTCACTGTGCGTTCACACAGAAGTCACATTTTAGGTCGATTGTTCCTATTGGAGGATATATTATATAGTTATTCACATCCATTGGACACACAAAAGTTTTTGACTAGACGGGTAATACTGAACAAGAATATATACATTCTATTGGTTCGGGTTCTCCTGTTCTGTACAGATACAAAGATATTTTTGACGTGAGGGTTGATTATGAAACCCCTATTAAAACAGCTTTTATGATATCGGTATATTTTGTGAAATATTTAAAATATATATTGTTTTGCTTTTTAAAAATATTAGTTCAAAACGATATCAATATTTATATATCATATATCTTTGATAATTTCCAACTAAATGTTTGATCAAATTAAAATACGGTAAAGGCTTATATTTTGGCTATTGTGCTGTTTATTTTGATAAAAAGTGCAGTTAGTAGGAAACGCCGGAGTTGGTCTTGATCCAGTCCAAGTAGCTGGTCACACGGGTGAAGCCAGCCGGGGCGCCAGACTGGCAGCCGGCGCTGGACACGAACGAGGTGACGCCGATCAGTCTCTTGTTGCTGTCCAGAACCAAGGGGCCGCCGGAGTCACCCTGGCAGGTGGACGACTGGTTGGGAGTGGCGATGCAGATGACGTTCTGGCTGGCAACCTGAGAGCCGTAGGTGCTCGCGCAGGCGGCAACGGTGATGACGTCGAAGGTCTGGTACTGCAGGACGCTGGTCACGCCGGAAGCGGAATCGGAGGTCTTGCCCCAGCCGGAGGCGACAGCCTTCTGGCCGGCGTAGGTCGAGTAGCTGCTGGCAATTGCGGGCAGCTGAATCTTGCCGATGTAGGTGGTGAAGCTGACCGAGGGCGTCTGGATCAGGGAGATGTCGTTGCTCAGGTACACGGAGTTGTAGTTGGCGTGCTGCCTGAACTTGGAGCTGGCGACGGTCTGGACAACCTTGGCGCTGGTGCGCACAAGAGCGCCGTAGTAGATGGTCACGGAGGAGGCACTGCAACCGGGAAGAGTTTAGCTATGGGATAAAAGGGGGGGAAATTTCTGTCGGTCTTACCCGCTGGTGCAGTGAGCGGCAGTCAGCACCCACTGGTTGTCAATGATGGAGCCACCGCACCACCAGCTGCCGCTGGAGCTGGAGAAGCTTAGTCCCACCTGGTAGGGGAACTGGCCCTCCACGGCGGTCTTGCCGTTGGTGATGCGGCCCTCGATCGAGGCCACCGCGGGCAGGTCACGAGGATGCACGGGGGCACCCTGTGGCAGGACGCCGGCGGAGACGGTGGCAATGGCCAGAGCGAGAACTACGAGCACTTTCATCTTGATCGTCGAGTGAACGAATGATTTGCCACTGACCGCAGCTGCGTTTTATACCCAACTTTATCAGCGGGACAACCAAAACAAAAATGTCTTTTCTCTTATCAAACGAAGCTTTTGCGATTATATTTCAAGTATCTGAGATCAATGGGAGTCTCAAGAGCTGCCCCCTTTTAACTTGCCCACGCAGTGTTTATGAATAGCCGAACTTGCGTCTGTTGGCCGAAACCTGCTCTATATCTATCGTTATCTTTTTAAATGGCTGCGATTATAAACCACAAGCCAGCAATTAAAGACACTTGAGCTGCGGTCAAAACCCGTGAGATTGATGGAAATGATGAGTTCAAATAATATTAATATTATTAATAAAAGTTCAAAAAAAAAAAAAACAAATACTTGAATAAATTTGAACAAACATTGAGATTTTACAGAGGACATGAAAGCAAGCATTCTTTTTTTATATTTATACCCTGAAGTCATTGAAAATGGGGAAAATCGGAAACAACAAAATCTAGCGACCTAAACTTGTCGATAGATATAGATTCTCCTCAACCGTACACAGCACAAGTTTATACATTTTCTCAATATCTTGGCTCACTTCATAAATATCGATAAATATCGATATTATGACATGGTTTTCTTAGCATATTTCGGAAACTATTAGAGCTAGATTTACCAAATTTTGCTTAGTATATTTTCGTTGAGCGTACGCAGTTCAGGAATATTTTACTTTTTGGATATATCCCCACACTCGCCCCAAAATTTAAAAAAACCATGTCATGCTATCTTTAAGACCTGAAAATTTCATTAAGATCAAACGATGAATTAAGAATGAATTTTCCATAGTGGGGGCTGCGGGAAGAGGAAGTATTTGTGTGAGTATTGTGTATGTATGAGTGCAAGGAGATTGCAATGTTTGTAACGATAGCTCGCAGCTGGACGCAGGGTATCTTCTAGTTGGGAATGCCTGACTAGAGTATTCGTATTTGTTTAATTTGTAATAGAACAATATTTTAAGTTATTACTTTGATGACATTTAATCTATATCTGTATATTGTGAATATGTTTAAATGAGTAATGAAAGATAGCATGAAACTTGATCTAGGATCTGAAGTTAACTGCTTGGTTGAGGCTTTTAGATCACATAGCATCCATAAATTATTTTTTAATTATATATATTATATTTGGGTATATTTTGTGAAGCATATATACATTCGTTTTATTCATAAATATATCATCAAATTTAATTTCCTTGAAATGTTTTGAAGAAAAAAATCATAAAGTTGTAAATTTTTCGTATTGTGCTATTTATTTGGAGTATATTGAATAAAGTGCGCTGCAAAAGCAGTTAGTAGGAAACGCCGGAGTTGGTCTTGATCCAGTCCAAGAAGCTGGTCACGCGGGTGAAGCCAGCCGGGGCGCCAGACTGGCAGCCGGCGCTGGACACGAACGAGGTGACGCCGACCAGTTTGCGGCCGTCATCCAGAACCAGGGGGCCGCCGGAGTCACCGTTGCAGGTGGACGACTCGTTGGGGGTGGCGATGCAGATGACCTTGGAGGTGGCGATCAGGGAGCCGTAGGTGTCGCGGCAGGTGGCAACGGAGACAATCTCGAAGTTCTGGTACTGCAGGACATTGGCCACGCTGGTGGCGCTATCGGAGAGCTTGCCCCAGCCGGAGGCGACAGCCTTCTGGCCGGCGTAGGTCGAGTAGCTGCTGGCAATTGCGGGCAGTTCAACCTTGTTGATGTCGGCGCTGAAGCTGACCGAGGGCGTCTGGATCAGGGAGATGTCGTTGGCTAGAATCACGGAGTTGTAGCTGGCGTGCTGCCTGAAGCTCGAGCTGGGGACGGTCTGGACAAGCTTGGCGTTGGTGCGCACAACAGCGCCGTAGTAGATGGTCACGGAGGAGGCACTGCAACCGGGAAGAGTTTAGCTATGGAATAAAAGGGGGGGAAATTGCTGTTGGTCTTACCCGCTGGTGCAGTGAGCGGCAGTCAGCACCCACTGGTTGTCAATGATGGAGCCACCGCACCACCAGCTGCCGCTGGAGCTGGAGAAGCTTAGTCCCACCTGGTAGGGGAACTGGCCCTCCACGGCGGTCTTGCCGTTGGTGATGCGGCCCTCGATCGAGGCCACCGCGGGCAGGTCACGAGGATGCACGGGGGCACCCTGTGGCAGGACGCCGGCGGAGACGGTGGCAATGGCCAGAGCGAGAACTACGAGCACTTTCATCTTGATCGTCGAGTGAACGAATGATTTGCCACTGACCGCAGCTGGGTTTTATACCCAGCCGTGTAAGTTGGCAAAAACGAAACAAATCGAGCGTTTGTCTTATCACGCGAGACTAGTCCACTCGAAACATTTTCTATATCTATCGTTATCTTTAAAGTTTTCTAAGGCGAACAATTAAAGGTGACTTGCGGGCAAAACTCGAGCGATTGAAACTGATTTTTGTTTATGACGCCATTAGACTGCACGATTTCCATCAGTCTGATGATGACAAATAAAAAACAAAGTCTTCTTAGAAAAGCATAAATTTCTATTTAAATGTATGCTTGAATTCTGTTTTATTTAATTACTTATTTTTTTATTATATTCATTTCTAATCTCTACTGTATTTGTGGTCTATATATATTTTATCTATAGTTTATGCTCCCGCTGTGCCAACTTAAGCTGTTAAATGTTGTCCCTAAGATATGCTCGCAAATTCTGGGTATTATTATCGACTTTAATTATTAAGTTACGAAGCAAAATTCCTATCGCTATTTTGATAAATAAAATAACATGTTACGACTAAAACCCAAGTGGATTTTGCTATCACTTGAACTTTAGCTGCCTGCTGATAGGATATTTTTAACTTAAATTTCATAATAGTAGTGCCTTAAAGAAAGTGCGCTCTATTTGAGAATGACTGATTAGGGGTTAGCCTGTTCCCAGCTTCGACTTTGCCAGACTAGGAAGTACCCTGTGCATAGTAACAAACATTTGCACCTTCTTCTCTTTGTAAATTAAATTTAAAAAATTAAATTAATTCCCAGCTTATTGTAGGGTATATAGATGCCATTTTTAATAGAAATTAAATTACATTTTTTTATTTTTTTTTATTTATATTTACTTTTAGCAACCTTTTTAGCGCATTGTCAATAAGTACAGAGTATAAAAACAGCTTTGAAATTGAACAACAAAATCTATATATAAAATAATTGATTAATTTGATAGTATTATAATTGATTTGGTACATTATTATCGGTGGGGAATTTTGGCGAAATAGTTGCTTAAGCCAAGCACTTGAAGTGTCGGATATTCGCAGCGATTAGCCGAGCCCTTTAGCACATACCGCATACGCAGTGTTGTCCCAAATGTTGCCAAGTCATTCTCGGAAAAGTAGACGCCTGGGCGCTGGGCAGTTGAATCTGGAAAATTGAAATCAAATCGCTTTACGTGCTAAGCATGCAAACAAATCAACTGGGACGAGGAGGGGGCATCTTGGGCAGCGGGCAGCGGGCAACTGCACATATTAGCACATAAAAACAATTCATTGCCTGTGCTGCTGACACATGTAGTTGTTGCTGAACAGAATCTGTCTGGGTCATAAATGCCGAGCACATTGCGTCCAGCAGGATGTGTGCGTGAGTTGCCTAAATTCAAATAGTTTACGGCCAGGCGACATTTCTGGCCATTTCGTGACAGCTTTAAGACAGCTCTCGCCTTAGCAGCTCTTTTGTTTTTCGCTTATTAGCCCATTTACGGCTAGCGTCGAGTGTTTTTATTTGAATTTTACGCGGCTTGTTTGCATGCTTTTAAGCGTTTTTTATGGCTCTCTCTTCCCTTGCTGGACGTATTATAATTCTGTTGAGATTTGTGAATCGCACAGAAAGAGATTATTGGCCACTATTGTCTATATTCAACATATAACTATCTCAAAGACAACTTTTCATATTTTCCTCTTTATTAGGGTCATCTCTGATCCTATAAAATATATATACTCTTGATCAACAGCAAAAAAGGCAAGTCTGTCTGGCCATCTGCTTTTTTGTCTCCCTGTCGGTTACCCTGGTAAAGCTGCTTATATTATTTTTATGATCACTTTTGGGTTTTGAATTTGACAAATATTGATTTTTATTGATTGACGTGGAGCCTTGGAAAAGCATATTGAATTTCCCTTGTTTTTTTTTAAGCATATCTCGGAGATATCTAAGATTAGATCAAGCATATAAGAGTTCTTGGATACCTATCCTATATTATTAATATAACTCTGTTTCACAGCTAAAGCCTTGGGGCTGAGCTCCCACGACTTATCTTTACAGCTATGTTTGCCCTTTGTCATCAGTTTGTGAAACAAAAGGAAACTAATTCTCTTGAAATATTCGCCTTTATTATGGCCAGCTGCTTAAAGTAACCCGACGGGCCATCAATTGCGCAGCGGCGCTTTAAATTGCCAGCCAGCATTTGCTATATTACGTATACGTAATGCGCTTACTACTTACCCACTCGTTCAGAGAGACAAACACACTCACACACACACACACACACACGCTTATTAGACGCATATCCTGCAGCAATGGCAGCTCTAACAACAATGTCCAGTCTCAGCTCAAGTATCCTTCGCCTTGATATATATATATATATATGTATATATATGCCGGCATTCGAAGTGTCCCCCAGCAGCAGCAGCAGCAGCTCCTTTGACGACGACAAACAAGATTGCAGCAATAAAATTTCGACAAGTGAACAACAAATGATAAACGAAGCAGCACACGATAAAAAGGCCAGTCGAGAGGCGAGCCCAGGAAACGTGGCCAGGGTCAAAGGCGCACTCGAAATGCTGGTGGCTGGCCAACAACAACAGCAACATCGCCGCTCTCCACGCCGGCAACCTAATGTGAGCCGCATCGATTACGCTGGAAAGCAACCCACACCATTCCCCCCCCCCTCCCCTCGGTTGGAGCATTCCTCTCGAGCTGCTTTTTCGGCTGCCTTTTTCATTACATTTATTTGCTGGGGCCATTGTTGTTGGCAAATGGAAAACTTTGCACAGTTGCGTTAAATTGTCATGAAATTGTTACGCTGTCCCACTGTGGTCAGTTGGACGGGCCGCCGTTAGCTGCCGTTGCTGGCCACTTGCTTGTTGGCCAAAATTAATGACAACTGTCTGGCGCAGCTGACCTGTCCCGCATTCGTTGATGGCTTATCACATTGCCACTTGAATAGCTAGTCCCATTTTGGGGCTATAATTCAAAAATTGTGAGACGTCTTCTCGCCTGTCACCAGCACACGTCTCTCATTAATCATTATGTGTGTGTGTGTGAGTGTATTACTGGGCGTATGAGTAATGCGTTTGTCAAAGGATGCAGCTTGCCTCAAGATGTTGCTCGTTCCGTAACTGGCGCAAATGCATTTTTAAAACTTTTCAACAGCAATTTGTTGTCGCACATGATTTACAAACACAAACGCAAACACACACATACACACACATATGCACATATATATATATATATATCTCGTATATATACTTAGCAGCTAAGCCTCGTACATGCACTTGGCTTTTAGTTTGCGCAACTGGTCAAAGTTTGTCTCGCAATTTTCAGCTCGCTTTTTAATGCGTCCCCGTATTGAAAAAGTTTTATTGGCACAGCTGCTTGAACTCCGCAGCGTATACCTGAACGCAATTTTCATTAGCCAGCAGTTGTCAATAGATTGCAGGGCTAACCCTGTCACTTTAAGGCCACACACTACTCGTCCCTAAGCTCTGACGCTTGTTTGTTTATTAAGTAATGTGTCAACATGTTTGTGTGGATATTTTACATCATTATTATTTTGCGATTAAAATTCTAGAATGCGGAACCGAGCAGCTTCCAGCTATAAACGGACATGCATTGTTTAGCGTTGTCCTTCCTGACTTCCTTTGCACTTTGACTCTTTGACTCTTTGTCTTTGCTTTTGCTTCTACGGCGTTCTTTTTCTCTTTACTAATTTTTGCTTCTCGCTAGCTTTTCTTTTCTTTCACTTTATTGCACGCATAACCCATTGTTTCCCTTCTTTCATTCCCTCTTGTTTCTTTCTTCTCTTCTTCATCTTGTCTAGCTTCTCCTCTTTCTTTTCTTGTCATTCTTCGCTTGACACTTCGCTTGTTTAGTTAGATTTTGTTCCTTTTCATTTGCTTCTCTATTCGCTTCGCTTTATTGTTGCTTTATTGCTTTCTCCTTCGCATCATATTTCATTTATCTCCTTGCTTCACATTTTTTTTGGCTCTTTTTTAAATTGGCACTTAGCAATTTTTTTAAATTCTCCTCTTTTGTCCCTTAGCTTATCTTTACGCTTCTCACTTCGCCTCATTGCTTGCTTAACTTATCCTTTCACCATTCATTTCTTTTCTGTATATTTTCGAGTAGTTGCTTAAAAAAGACTCTAGCATAGAAATGCTGTGCTCGCTCGCTTTGCTTCTTTCAACGCTTCTCCCTGCAGCCTACAAAGTGCCGCAAACGCCCTGTTGTCGCCTGCTGGTTGGCAATAAAGCGCCTCTGAATAACTGCCAATATTTGGACACAAATCCGTTGCACAGACGACGAAACACAAGTGGCTGGCATTAAATTTTATGTTCAGGGGATCAAACTATGTAATATTCGATATATGGCCACGCCTTGGCACAGCGATAGCTGGCAAATATTTGAGAGTGTTCACGACAAACAGTTATTTCATTTTATTTTTGGCCCCTTTTTCCATTTGGTATCAATAAGCTGACTCTTTGCATATGAAAAAGTGCTCGTCCTACAAATATAAATATAAATATATAAATGTATATAAATATCAGGCGCACAAAACAAATCCCGTTCGATAGGTTGGTTTGCCTTTTGGCTGTCGCCTTTTTCTGTGTGTGTGTGTGTGTTTTGTTTTTTTTTTTTTTGTATATTTTTATTGTGCTCGAGCTTTTTGTCTACTCGACAATTGGATTTTGGAGCGCCTTGTGGCATTGCTATGCGAAATTGAAGGATTTGCTGGCATCGATTCCGATGGAATAGCGAGACAAATACGTGTCCCAGTCTGAGACACTGCTCAGCTTATTGGCGCATGCAAAATGATTGCGACGGAGCGTATCAATGGCTACGTTTTCTGCTTGTTTTTCGTCTCCTCCTCTTTTTTTTCTTTTTTGCCAGCCAGCCAGCCAGCCAGCTTTTCTTTTGGGCCAGCATCAAAATTGCAATTTTTCTAGACGGGCTGCCTTTTGTGCATTTGTTTGCTCGCAGACAGCTCGTGCAAAAAAAAAAAAATGAAAACTAGTTAATATTAAATATTATCAAAGAACCACTCAGCGCTTTCAGCTATATTTTCATTAATATAGAGCTTTGTATATCCATATATATATATATATATATATATATATGTTTATATGAAAAGTAAAACCTTTTGTTACGACTTTATTAATGCGCCTGCGTTTGTTTTTATGCATATTCACATAATTTTTTAAAAAATATTGCGAGCAAAGCAAACAGCTGTATAAAAAATAACTAGTCATCAAATTTTAGCATGCAAATATACTTGCACATATACTCTATATATATTTTTTTTCTTTCCTTTTTTGGCTTTGTGTGGCATCTGCGTCAAGGCAAATGCTTTATGGCTTATGAACATTTTTGTTTGCCAATATTTTTCTTGGCTGTCGTGTGTGTTGCTTTTGTTGTAATTTCGGTTTATTGTTTTCTATATATTTTTCTGCTTGAACGCACTAAAAGCTACTCGAATGCCAGTCAACCAAACAGTACCTTGCATACCACACACACACGCCCCTCGACCTCCCCCCACCCTCCACCCCCTCCCCCTGGCTACCCTCGCTCCACTTCTCAACTTCAGTTGTGCTGGGCAAGGCATTTGTTTGCTTTATGTCTTTATTTTGTGCCATACTAGAGGAGTCAAGAGCGAACATGTATTACTTGTATACCCTTTTGAAGGGGGGGTCTTCTAATGTTGTCAAAAAATATGCCATGCATCGGTGGTATCATATTTACAGTGATTAGCTATATATCATATTTTTAAGTAAGTACGTATATGATGTCTTGATCAGAGAAAGCTGCTTTTATTTTCCTTTGAACTTAGTGCGGTTAGTTTTATTTTTTGTTTAAACTGTATTGGAATTCTATATAGGTTTTAAAAATAAAAGACAATTTATATTTATATAAACTATATTATAATATATTTTTATAATTTATAGCTTAACAAATTTAATTGCCGCAAAAAACGTTTCTTGTAAAATTAATTTAATTTAATTTCACAGTAGTTTTGATTACGAAGAGCTTCCAAAGGGTATTCAATATTCGGCTATGCTTTTTGGCTCTCTCCTGTGTTTGTTGCAGTTGTTTTTGCTGTTTACCATTTTTTTGTTTTTGCTGAATGATGGCTGCCATTCGACTGGGTAATGGTATTGCAAGTGTATGTGTGTGTGTGTGTGTGTGTAAGTGCTCGTTGAGCGGCTTTGCATATGCACATTGTGTGTATTTGTGTGCGTTCAACTTGATACTCTCTCCGATAAGTGGCAACTTTTGAATATGGCCACCGAAAATGTTTCAATTATTGTCCAAGTTTTGCCAGATTCAATACAAGTAGCAAGTATATAACTTAGCTTATATATGTATATATACCTCTGTCTGAGCACTTAAGCCATTAACTTTTGCTGTCAATCAATTGTCACTCGCAAACAAACAAAACGAAAACGTGAAGCACAAAAGAAAACGCCAGAAGAGCATGACAAGACGTTTTTGGAGTAGGAAAGCTGGAAAGGAAAGGAAGACATTACAATGAGTAAATAGTTGGGAAATATTTGCGGTGTAAGACTACGAAATGCGCTATGCTGAATGTAAGTTCAGAATAATTGATTTTAGCATTTTAATTTTATTTTAAATATAATTTTATGCCTAGCTTTGTGCTTCGTTTTAAATATATGCATGTAAACTTAAATAAAATAATTTAATATTAATAATTTTATGTCGATAATTTATAATCTAAGTTTCTGTTAGAGCCTCTCTCTGCGATTCTCATTAAATGTAAATATTGGTATTGATAATTTGAAGACCTTTCTATGAGATTCTCATTTGCCGATTATGGCTAAGAAATGCTCAATGCCTAGTTTACAATAATGGTTGTCGTATTAATAATTGCACTGGCTTTCTTAACCAAATTCATTTTCAATGTACAGTCTATGCTGAATGTACAGTCAAAGAGGATAATTAGGTATTGATAATTTTGCGGCCTTTCTATGCGATTCGCATGCGAGTTTTAAGCCAATTTATATTGTCTGCTGGCTGCTTTCACGCCAATCGCTTTCAGCTGCTGTAGGGCATAAAACCAAAGGCGAGATATCCACAAAGACCAAAAGTATTACCACTCAATCGGCAACAACACAAACCAAACCAGAACAACAACAACAACAAAAGTATTTGTCTTTGTGTGAACTGTTGGGGAAAAAGCAGCGAACTTTGCCGTCAAGTCATTGTTGTAGAAGTTGAAGTGGTTCGGCAAGGACATGGGGCCCCAAAGGGGAGTGGGGAGTGAATGCGGTGGCATGGCTGGCAGGCATTCAACCGGGCTTCAACGCTGCCGCAGACAAGTCAAGCCAAAGTGTTGTTTGGATTTCATTATACAATTATCTTGTTACCAGAAATAATGGTGTCGAGCCGGGCAACATGCCAAAAACATTCAATGAGCCTGATGCGCTGCCATGTGGGTGTCAGTTCGCTTACACACACACTCACACACACACACACACACACGTGTGTGTGTGGCAGCCGGATGCTGAGCGCGTTGGCAAAAGCAGGAAGTCATTAGCCAAAAAAACGCTGTGCAATGGCTACGGTGGGGTAAAGTCAGAATAATGCGATAAATAAATGAAAATGTTTGAGTTAAATGAATTAAGTGTACGATACGCTAAGCGTGTGCGTGTGTGTGTGTGCTTGTGTGTGTTGGGTGTGGGGTGTGCGCCAGCAGGCTGAGGACTTTGTTAGAAACACTTTCTGTGTTGGCTGTCAGCGCAAGTGACAGCCCGTTAAATATACACAGAACTTGAGCGTAAGTGCTCTTGGCTAAGTGAGTCTCTCTCTCTCTCTCTCTCACCACCCCCTCTTTCACTCGCCCACCCGCCCTCAGGGCTGCTCTCTCTCTCTCTCTATTAGTTGCTTTTTGCGTGGCAGTTAATTACCCAAACATCACTCAATGTGTCACGGGCAAAAAGTCACACAGACTTCGGCGCATTTCTAGGCCATACTTATTCTGGTCATTCTCTCAATAGTTGCTCTCAATAGTTTTCGCCTGGTCATTGTCCTTGATTAATCATCTCTGGGAACCAAGACATCTAGTTAAAGTTGCCACTCATGCTGCGTCAATATCATTATCATAATCATTATGAAAATTCAGATTGCGCTGCGGCTTATGGGCGGACAGTGGCGTGGCCAAAGGGGGCAGCGGACTATTAATGTAATCCCTGGCTATTGGCATTCGTTCTGCTTTCGTAAGTACATTTCCCTTGTTCGATGCTATTAATATTAGTTGGTGAAATTATTGTTTTATAACTTTATCAGTCTTAGATGAGAATTATCGATGCGATATTTTTTAGACTACACTTTGTTTAAACTCAGATTAGATATATTTAAGAAAATGATTGACTAATAGACAGACTGATTGACTGATTGAATTACTGACTAACCAATATATTGACTTGATTGAATGACTTATTAAGTGACTGAATGATTGATATGCTAATCAATTGAAGAACTGATTGATGGTCTGGCTAAAATGACCGACTGATTGATTGATTGACTGAAGTGTGTGAAGTGTGAAAAACTTATGGAACACGGCCAAATTAATGTTTTTCTCCATACATTCGATTGGCTTTAAGTTCAAAGATCTTTGCAAACATTTTTGTATACATTACATTTTGGAAAAATAAAAATTCATAATTATTAAATATTATTCAATAATATATCCATGGTTAATAAACTGAAGGAAAACTAAATTTTAGTTTAATGAAAAATACTTTTACCGGTCAGCACCGGGTAAATTTTTTTAGTAATACATTAAAGTAAAATAAAACTGATGTTCTTTTTGCTAGTAATACAGAAGCATAAAAGAAAAGAAAAAGAAAATGATCTAAACTTGTTTCGTCTCCAGCAAAATAAAAATGTTTAGAACAAAAATGTATATCCTTTACACAGTCATCCCTTTTTCTACCCGCCACTGCGTCCAATTAGCAATGCTCACATGTAACTCTTGCTCTGTCTGTTTGTGTGTTAAAATGTGCTGTCCTTGCAACTTTCGTCTCGCTCTCACACATGCGCTTTTTTGCCAGGCTCAACTTAATTAATTATGTAGCCGACTAGTTGGCCAACCAAAAATCGTTAATTAACTTGATTGCTTTGAATCGACTGCGATTTATTAGCCAGCATTGCATTGACTCTTTAGTCAAAAAGTTTTCAAACACACAAACACACACACACACACAGCCACACACATGTGTGTGAGAGCCTGGTATAATTGATGAGCTGCCTCTTTGTTAATTGATTTTGCTGTGTGGCAACAACTTTATAACGAAACCAAATTGGTTTTATTAGCCGGCTAAATAATTGATTGGCTTG
This sequence comes from Drosophila sordidula, assembly GCA_035047465.1. NCBI lineage: Eukaryota > Metazoa > Arthropoda > Insecta > Diptera > Drosophilidae > Drosophila > Drosophila sordidula. The sequence goes on along the minus strand of JAWNPQ010000185.1, from coordinate 5,548,868 downwards.
GCATTCGAAACATTTTACAGCTTGATTTTTGGGTCAAAGTGCCCCAAAGTGACCCACAGGTGACAGACACATAAACAAATTGAAATATTCTCATCGACCAGGCCAAAATATAACGTTCAAGTCAAACTTGTCTGACCAACAGCCACAGAAACTGTCAAGGCAAACACATTCTATATGAACTTGTTCAAGTTTTTTGTGGTCCAAAAGAAATTTGTAAAACTGATATTTCAGTTTGCAAAGTGGAATTTAAATGAAATAAAAACTTTGACAATAAACGCTCGCAGACCACGCGGCGTATGTGCAACCAATTGAGAATATGTCACGTCAACTCGACTGCTTTGACATTTTAACTAACTGTCACACACACACACACATATAGAGAAATATAACGAATATATAGAAAAAGCATTGCTTTGTAACTTTCTGGAATATGTGCACTATTTTGTCATATCTAAGCCACAAAAATACGAGCGCAACTTTTTGCCGCTGTCATAAATTTGCGCAACGCAAACATTTATCAGCCCGACTGGATCCACAGCCAGTTAGCAGCACTCTCTGCTTCTGATATTTAAAGTTGCCCCGTCCCCGAGTGTCACCCGTTTCAACCAGGACACTCAGGCTCCTGCGAGCGCCCGCTAACTGACTTTTGCTTTGGCCCAGAGATGTGTGCGATGTATCGGCACGACACGAACTCGACACGGCTGGGGAAAAAAAGGCAACACCAAAGAGTAGTTTATATCTTGGGTATATCTTGTTTATATATTATATCTTGTTTATATCTTAGCGGCATCAACATTTTCCAATCTTCTTCTGAATGTAAAAGTTGTCTGCATGTAAAATGGAGATCGACGTTCATCGTAGGCAGCTTTCTATTTATTTTTAAAATTTGTTTTTAATTTTATATTTTGCAATACTAGACAAAAATTAAGTACAAAAGTGTGAATTAATTTAAACTAATTTATGAACTGTCCAGTTGAGGCCTTCAGTTTTGTCAGGAAATCACGTTTAAAATTAAGTATGTTACATAAATATTTTCAATTCGTTAACAAAATAAAAAACAGACGTTAAGTTTACAGAATTTTAAATATTTAATTAATTATGACATCTTATAAGCCGTAATGCCTTGTTTTGTAGTTGATCGTGTCACGACAGGAAATCACGACCTGAGTCCAACTCTACTTTGGGCATCGTTGAGTAAATGCTTTCTGTGGAAACCGCAGCATATGCGTTTGCCAGTTTCCACTTCTAAGTATTGCCTTGAACGAATATGGAGTTGTGTGTGTGCGTGTGTGTGTGTGTGTGTTACGGCCACTTCATTGTTGGACAGTGTTTTTCTTTGCATATTCATGCGCGATTTTATGAACATGCATATGTGCATGAGATTGCGAAATTTGAATATATATATTTTTATGTATGCACATACATATATTTATCTTTCCTATTTTTATGAATTTCACTTGTGTAGAAAACTTCAGCCAAAAAATTTGCTCTGCAATTTTCCAGCTCAATGGGAAAACTTTGTATAAAAATTGTTGAAAAAAAAAAAAAATAAAATAAAACAGTCATAAAAAAGAAAGCAGCGAAAAAAAGAAAAGGAAAACTTTTGCCATTATTTAAATGCGTTGTAATAATTTAAATGTTGACATATTGTCAGCCGGCCACGCCTACTACACAGCAAACGCCCACTTTCACTTACGCCGAACTTTTCGTTGTTGTTTTTTTGTTTTTCTTGAGTTCTTTTTTTATTCTTTTATTGTTTCGCCGCGTAAATTTAATGAATTTTAATGAAAACTTATGTGCTGGGCGCATGTGGCGCTTGTAACAGCAGCTGCCACGCCCCCACCCAGCAGCCCCAGCCCCATTCTGCATGCCAAAGCACTTGCAATTGTCGTTTAATGTCAATTTAAACTTTTGATGTGAGCGCCGCCATTTTCTTGCCCATTGAAATTCATTTGTTTCGAAGGGGGAGGCGCATAAAAAACAAGGAAGAGTATCTTTTTTTTTTTTAGAGTAGCCGACTGTGAGATGCCCCGCAATTGGCGCTGAGGTGTCGTAACAGCTATTGTAACTTATTTCTTATATAATAATTGAATAAAATACAATTGAAATTTAATTTAATTTGAAATCACTTTTACTCTCCACAAATTAATTGTCAAATAACTTTTCTATTCAAAGTCAGTTGTTAATAACTTTTGCAGGTCTTGAATATGATATGAGAACCTATATATATATAAAATTTGATGTCTCTAGCTTTAAAGACTCTGGGTATATTTATACCACAAATTAAATTTCAAATAACTTTTATATTCAAAGTCAGTTGTTAATGAAATGTTCGAGTATAAATATGATATAATATTTGTTGATCTCCAACTTTCTAGAGTAGATCGATTTGCCTGATGAAAATATAATTATATTTAATGGAATGTACAACTACGGCACACCCTATTCACAGCCACAATCGCAGCTACAGGGTATATAGCAAGTAAAACAAACTGGGCAATTTCGTTAGAAGCTTTTAATATTTATTTGCGTTAGAACTGAAGTTCCCTTTAGTAGGAGATGCCAGTGTTGGACTTGATCCAGTCCAAGTAGCTGGTCACACGGGTGAAGGCAGCGGGGTAGCCCAGCTCGCAGCCGGCGGCAGCACCGAACGAGGTCAGACCGACCTGGACCTTGGTGTCGCTGAGGACCAATGGGCCGCCAGAGTCGCCGTTGCAGGTGGACTTGCCGTTGGGCGTGGCCACGCAGATGTTGCTGGCTGTGACAATGCTGGTGCCGTAGGTGTTGGCGCAGACGGTGTTGGTGATGACCTGGAGGCTGACGAACATCAGGTTGGTGGCAACGGAGTTGGAGGAGTCGCTGGTGCGGCCCCAGCCGGAGGCGATCACAGTGGAACCGGCATAGGTCGAGTAGGAGCTGGCGATGGCGGGCAGCTTGGCGACCTGAATCTTGCTGGAGAAGGCAACCGACGGGATCTTGATCAGCGAGATGTCGTTCTTCAGGTTGTTGCTATTCCAGCCGGAGTGAATGATGATATCGGATTTCTGCACGGTGTGGCTAACCTCGGGCTGGGTGCGCACGGTGGCGCCCAGGTTCACGGTCACCGACTGAACACTGCAAGCAAATTTTTTTGCGATGAGGCACCGATTAGGCTAACCGAGTTAACTGCAGCGCAGGCGCACTTACCCGTCGGTACAGTGAGCGGCGGTCAGGACCCAGTTGCTGCCGATCAGGGAGCCGCCGCACCAGGCGGAGCTGATGGCGCTCAGTTTTAGGGATAGTCCCACCTGGTAGGGGAACTGGCCAACGGACGCCTGGCTGCCGCCGGTGATGCGACCCTCAATGTTGTCCTGCACGGGCATCACACGGCTGCGGTGGACCAGCTCGCTTTCGGGGAAAGCCGTCGCGGCCACGGCCAGGGCTAGAACGATCAGGAGCTTCATGTTGTCTTAGTTACTGCGAACACAACTGTTTGCTTAGCCGCCCGCCGTTGCCTTATATAGCTGCCCGACCATCGACAATCCCAACCAAGATTAGGCGCCGTTTCAGGTGCGTAAGGCTCCGCTGATTAGATACGCCCGCCCGGGCACACGTCACGTCTGGTCACGACGTCCGAATCCAGAAACGACAGCCAACTCGAAGTCGCCTTATCTCAACAATTTGAGCACCTTCTACTTTGGAGCTGCCTGATTCGCGTGCCCGATATCGCCAGATATCGTTATTATTATTATTATTGTGCGCCAAAAGCTTTTAACACGCAGCTGCTCCTCCTATCAAAATCCATCGCCATTTATTTTTAAACTTAACAAATTATGTTTTTAAAAAAATAATCATCATATTGTATTTCGGGTTGGTGGCATGTCCGTCCGTTCGTATGAACGCAATTTTATTCGCCGCTATTGAAGCTATAGACTCGAAATTGGCAATATACGCTCGTCTGTAACCGCGTCGGATAAGGTGTAACGATTTTTTGGACGCGTCCACTGGGGGTGTGGCAATTGTATAAAATCGATATTTCTTCAGCAGTTTTTAAGCTACATGCCTAAACTTATTTGGGACAGATTACTGATGATCTCCTCTAAAGGGAGGCATTTTTGATTGTTTTAAGCCGTATTTACAGTCGGTTACACCCGACAGCGCCGTTCTCACTTGTTTTCTGGCTCCAATCGCAACGTTTTTGTAATTCAATATTCTCCAGATAGAGAGCTACTTGAGAGGGCAACCGGCACTCGCTAATTAATTCGATTAGCTGCTTGTGTTCTCCGCTCGAGTGTTCACTGTAAATTCAATGACGTGCATTAAATGGTCTTAGCTGTGATTCGCATCTATCTTATCACCGAGATCTTATCAGCAAAGACGTTGAGCTGGCGGTTCCGCTAGACGCGCACACGTTAACTTGTGGGCTCGATAATAATATGTTGTGGGATGTGCAATTGGCCAAGGTCTTAACTGCATTTTGTCTGTCCACATGCCAAGAGGTGTTAAGTTTTTTTTTCATTGAGAACTTAATTTGTAATCTTATTACATTTATTTTTATCATTTGGTAATCAATTTATATATTTAAGGTTATTATTCACAAAACTTTAGCAAAGTTTATGAAAACCTTTTAAAATTATGGCGTTTGAATTTATTTCTTAATTTATTTTTAATATTTATTACTTTATATGATAATATTATATGATAATAATGTAACTGAGTACACAGCAGTTAGTATTGATGGCATTACAAGATAAGCTAATCTTACCTAAATTATTTATATTATTCGGTTCGAGATTACAATCAGTATTTAAAGCGAAACGGTTCGCATCCGGCAATATTTTTAGTATAATATAAACTTTCAATACCAAGACCAAAGAGGCCGCTTGAAAGAGAAATGAGTTTTCTAAATTGTTGTATCTTTAAAATAGTTTTTGTTATTTTATGTTTTAAGATATGTTTTCATTTGAAATATATGCTGAATCAAATTCGACCTGTCAAGCGAAACATCAATCATAAATAAAAGAAATAAATTTAACAATATAACTAATATGGCTTATAACATTGTTATCCTTATTTCTATAGAGATTTTGTTATATTAACATTGCCTGGGATGCAAACCCAAGGCCTAACCCATTGACAAGAATTAAGAATTAATATTAGAAGGTTACTTAGAAATATTTGCATATCGTAAGCTGGATTTTGAACCCGTAGCCCCAACTTTCAAATGCCTCACATGACTTGCCAATTTGGACAGTCGACAAATTCTTGATGTTGTTTTCTTTTTTATTTGCATTGAAATCAGTAAGATTTCGCGTCGCATTAACTGGTATCAAAAGGCTGTCTGTCAATAATTGATATTATTTATAAAAATACCCTCCCCCCCCCCCCTCAGCCGGCCCGACAGCCTCGCTAAGCTGACCACAAAAAGTTGTTTGGTCATTTGTATTTATCAACACTCGCCGCGTGATTGCGCTTGCCGACACTTTGAGTGGATATTTGGAGGGTTGCACAAAGGGTGAGTGGGGGGGGGGGCAAGGGGGCCTGGGGGATTTGAACTGGCAAACAGACGTCCGCAGAACTGCGGTTAATTGGCAATTCACAATGCTCAATTAAAGGCGATTAGCGAAAACGTGTAAAAAAGCAGATAAATAAAAGAAAAACTCATTTCCAACTTTAACTGCGATTCATCAGAAAATTGTTCGATTGGTGTTTTCTTTGTTTTATGTTTTTCGCCAAAATTTTTATGGCCAAGTTTTGTGTTTGCCATTTGATTGTTTGTTGTAATGTTTATTGTTATTTATAGCCCACAATTTCCATTGCCCAGCTAAGAGGCCATTAAATGGCACCCAAAGTAAAACTCGTCCCGGACTCGATTACATTGCCACTGTTCGGGCTAATTGGCTTTATTGTCGTGTCCTGGACATGCAATGTCCCCGGCTATATTGTTAAGCAATTAATGGCCAACAATTAGGCGTTAATTGCATTTAGTTGACTGTTGACTGCCGGATTTTTTACACACGCTCACGCAGCGAAAAGGGTATATTGGGTTCGTATGAACGCCATTTTTGTCGCCTTTGTTGAAGCTAGAGACTTGAAACTTGGAACATATACTCGTTTATACCCACGTCAGCTAAAATTATAAGATTTTCTACCTATGCCCACTGGGGGCGTGGCAAATCAATTTAATTTATACATCACCCTCAGTTTTAAAGCTAGATACGTTAAATTTTTGCAGACAGCTCAAACTAATTATTTTCTACGCCCACTGTAGGCGTGGCAAATGGATTTAAAGCATATATTTAGTGGCTAAATTTTAGAGCACAATAATCGATATTTTCTCGAAAAGAACAATAATGATGAAGACCGTTTTGCACTGTTTCAAGGTGTTCTCATGCTGCGAACGAGTATTGCGCAGTCGGTTACACCCGACTGCAACGTTCTGGCTCGTCTTCAGCTCTCCACGCCCGCCTCGCCCACAATCCACGCCAAATAGGCCGTTACGCGCGTATAGACGGTCGGTGCGCCCAGCGCACAGCCGGCGGTGCTGCCAAATGTGGTTAGGCCTATCAGATAGCTGACGTTGCGCCACTGATAGACCAGCGGACCACCCGAGTCGCCCTGGCAGCCACCGCGGCCCCCCGTTCCGTCCGTGCAAATGTGCCGCAGTGCGCTGACCAAACCCGGCAGAAAATAGCAAATGCAGCGCTCCTGCTCCAGCACCGGGACATCCGCAAAGTGCAGCAAATCGTGGTCTCCGGCGAGTGGGCTGTTAATGGGCTCATCGCCCAGAGCGCCCCAGCCCGAGGTGCTCACCGATTGATGCTCCAGCAGCGATTGCTGCATAAACGCCGGCGCCAGTGGAATGGGCTGCACGCCCGCCGCGGGCGTGGCCGGGTGGGGCAGGCTGATTACGGCCAGGTCATTGTAGCCCCCAAAGCCCGGGTAGCCGGGATAGATGCTAAAGTGCCGCCGGTGCACCTCGAACACCTGGGCCGCATCGTCTGCATACGTGTTCGAGCCCAAATAGACGCTCCCACCCGCCGCATCAATCAGACAATGGGCCGCGGTCAGCACCGAGCTGAGCGTGACCAAAGCGCCGCCACATTGCCGGCGATCGCCGCGGCGCAGCTCCAGCAGCAGCCCCGCCTGGTGGGGCAGCATGTCCGGCTCGGCCAGCTGGCCGCGAGCTATGCGTGTGCTCACCGCGGGCTCCTCCTGATTTATTGTTCAAAATAAAATAATTGTAATTTAAAGTAAATAGATAAGAAATAATATAAATTCAGTAAATTTATATCAACAAATTGTTTAAAGTTTTTGTTTAAATATGAAAATTCTGTTTATTATTCTTTCCTACTAAAAAATACTTTTGCATTTTTGTATTGTTTCTTTTTGCGTTTATTCTAATTTTTAAATTTAAATTTAAATTTTAATTTTATTCTTTCCTACTAAAAAATACTTTTGTATTTTTGTATTCTTTCTTTTTGTATTTATTCTAATTTTTAAGGTTTAAAGTTTTTGTTTAAATATGAAAATTTGGCTTATTATTCTTTCCTACTAAAAAATACTTTTTATAGATAAAAACAAGTAAGGGGCTCTAGTCGGGATTGCCTGACTAGGGGAACCCTATCTTTACACACATTAAAACCCTTTTACTTTCCTACATACATAAAATCACAAACGCACGTCGATCTTTACTAGGCAACAAAATTCTTGAATAACTTCCTAACTAAAAAATTTATAAAATTCGGGACTGAATAAGAGCTTTTAAATCTCTGCACAAACCAAAGCGCAAGTCTGTATATTTTATATTTGGGGCGAGTGGGGAAAGGTATCCAAAATCCGAAATATTTCTGACTTGCGTCTGCTTTACGAGAAGATATGCAAACTAAATTTGGTGGCTCTAATTCTTATAGATTTATAGATTTTTATCGATAATAATGAAACGGGGCAAGATAGCGAAAAATAATAAGTTCTGGGTATGACTTAGGAGAATCTACAGTCGAAAGGTTTATGTCACTAGCTTTTGTAGTTTTCAGGATTGCAGCGTTTATAACGAAGGATCAGGAATAGATGTAAATGGGTATAGAAAGTGCAAGAATTTGAAAATGGGTAAATGAGGGTATAATGGTTTTGTGCAAATGTATGTAACAGGCAAAAGGAGGCATCTCCGACCCCATAAAGTATATAAATTCTTGATCAGGACAACGAGCCATGTCCGTCTGTCCGTCTGTATGAACGCAGCGTTCTCGGTAACTACAAAAGCTAGCGACTCAAACTAAACGACTATAGATTCTGTAATATCATACGCAATACGAGTTTATCATTTTTTGTCGATATTTTGCACCGTTTCACTAATATCGATAAAAATCGAACTTAACCGCGCCCAGAGGCTCCTAGAGCTCCTTACTTGTTTTACTTGGCGTACTCTTAAGTTTAGCTTACGCTACCTTACCAGTGTGCTCACCCCTGGCTCCTGCTGGCGCTCATATTTCGCGCACTGGCGCTGCCAACGCTCGTAGGCCAGCTGCCAGCGCAGCGAGTTGAGGTCCTCCAGATCCGTGTGCCAGGCCTGGGCCTGGCTGGCCAGGAGACCCAGGCCCAGATAGAGCATTAGAACGGCTGGATTCGACATCTCGACGCATCGCGGCTTGGCTGCTGAGTGGTCTCTTCAGTGGAGTAGTTTGTTGTTTTTATATTGGCTCGGCACGTGTCTGGGTGGCTCCACTGTTAATTGAATTTTGTGTGCCCGTGCCAAGGCGAATTACCGAAACCAGCAGCTGTTTGGCATTCAATTTTAGCCAGTTTCATGTAATTGCCACACGTTTCAGCGATTATGTTGCTTAGGCCTTTGTCTCGAACAACAACAACAACAACAAGCAGAAGAAGAAGAAGGGGAGGGGGAGGGGGAGGAGGCGATAACTACACAACCCTCAGCATTGCTCTTAACTGCATTTCCCTTAATTACGTTGCGTCTCATTGAGGCCAACTGAAGTTGCATGCCTTTAACCCCATTGGCTGTTTTCAGGGCTGCTTTGTTTATTGTTTACTAAATCTTATTTAATTTACCATATATAACATCTAGTATATAGGTATAGAACCCCAAAAATCTAATCATAAACGTATTACATTATTTTCGAGTCTTTATATTTAATGAATGATATCGTGACGTAACTTATCAATGGGTTCAAGTGTCTTTTTGTCTGTTTACATTGCTTTGGTTCCGGGAAACTTTGGCCGTATCAGTCAAAGATTGTGAAATACAAGCTATATATGTATCTCAAGTATTTGCCAAGACGATGAAGTCTTTGTTTTCTTCAATGTCAGTTCAAAAGTGAGATACATGTACGGAAACAATGTGCTATAGCTAATATTTCTAAGAATAGCGCCATATCTTTAATTTCTTTAATTTGATTTTTAGTTAAAGTTACATGTTGTAAAAGCTTTTTTTTAATTTTTTTATTTTTTCAGCAGATATAGCAAACATAATTTAATCTTTTATTGTGATTAAAGTTCAGATTCGAGTTTTTAGTAATTTATAATTTATAATTTATAATTTATAATTTATAATTTATAATTTATAATTTATAATTTATAATTTATAATTTATAATTTATAATTTATAATTTACAATTTATAATTTATAATTTATTATTTATAATTTATAATTTATAATTTATAATTTATAATTTATAATTTATAATTTATAATTTATAATTTATAATTTATAATTTATAATTTATAATTTATAATTTATAATTTATAATTTATAATTTATAATTTATAATTTATAATTTATAATTTATAATTTATAATTTATAATTTATAATTTATAATTTATAATTTATAATTTATAATTTATAATTTATAATTATATATATAGAGTTTTTTTAAATGAATCTAGGTTGTTGAATACGCAATTCATTTTGTTGTTACTAGATCAACGACTAGTTAGCAAAGTTAGCAGCCAGTTAAACCGAATATTCCCCAATTTTGTCACTGATAATAATAAACAAAGCATTTGTTTGAGTGCTTCGTATTACATGTGATTTCGACAAATGCAAATTTTTATTTCGTTTTCAGAACTTCCTGCAAGTTTGACGAAAAAATGAAATCCGAACTTTGCCGAGACCATTTCCAAAATTGTTTAACTTCATCACAATTTTGGCAACTTGAATGAACTTATTTTGGCCCCCTTCCCCCTTCTCGGCTGCTCTATGGCCAATTTTATTGGTTTTCGTTTGTTTGCGTGCAGCATTCGCCATTGTTGTTGTTGTTGTTGCCACTGGAAGCTTAGCTTTTCTTCGCCCGCCCGCCTCTGTTTTTATGTTTATGCGGAAATCTGCAGAAATTGTGTCAATATCAATAAAATTAGATTAGTATCGACGGCAGCAAACAAGCAAAGTGTGTCAGGCAGTCAGGCAGGCAACAAATAAACCCCCAAGCCCCCGCCCCCCCCGCCACCCCCTACATGTGTGCTGGATGCGTGGGAGCTACTTGGAGCATTCACATCCGGGCTTACATCCGGCCTGCGGCCTGAGAAATTGTCAGTGTGTGTGTGCGTGTGACAAATGCTTAAATGCCTTGAAATTGTTGTAATTTCAAAGGAACCCCCAAAATATAGAGAGGGCGAAAAAAAATAAAGAACTTTCACTCAGTTAAAACATGCGCCACACTTAATCTCAGTTAATTTTCTTAATGGAAAAGTTTTCACGGGTTTACTCGTTTTCGTCCCTTGTTGGCACATTCAGTTTCTCTTTCTTCTTATTTTTTCTTTCGCCATTCTTTTTGGCCTTCCTCTTTGTGGCATTTGTCGCCCACTGCGTTTAGGCTCGAGGACCCAAAAAGTAAATGGCCAGCCCTTGAAATTACTTTTGGGCGCATATTCATTGTTGAGCTAGCGGAATTTTCTTGGGGCTCTGTGCAGATAATTTTCATAATGCGAAAATTAGAAAAGTTTGGCGAAAGTTCTTCTCGCTATTGGTTTTAAATTTTTATTGCTTTTGCTTTGCCATTTGGCTTTGGCATTTGGCTTAAAGCTGTTTTCCTATTGATTTCCCATTCACAACATTTACGTGCCATTATCGCAGCGCTTACAAAGCCTGCGATACCCCCAAAGCGACTCCATTTCGATTGCGGATGCTGCTGTTGTTTTTCCGCTTTTCAGCGTTTTACATCCACTTTCTCCCCCCTGCCCCCTCCCTCGCTCTCGACAATGACGTAATCTTTTATATAAACACAGCCGCGCTCCAACACTTTTTTCCACTTTTGTCCAAGCTGCAGAAACCGAAGCGAAAACGATTGCAATGGCAGCCAGCCCCACCTGGCCGGCCCCCGCCCCCCCCCCCCCCGCTCCCCCCGGTGCTCATCCAGCCATCATTCCGGGCTCGTTGGGCAACTGGCTGAGAGAATCACGTGACGAGTGATTGAGTGCACTTCTCGGTGCGCTTTTTCACTTAAAAATGTGCGATTTCAATCACTAAAAGCAAAAGGTACACTTCGGGCCGGGCCGGGCCGGGCTGGGTCTGGGTCTGGGCTGGGTCTGGGCCGGGCTAAATCGAATCAGCCACGGCTGACTGATGGCCAAGGAAGAAAAAGAAAAATCCCGTTAACCGCAAAGGTGACGTCTAAAACAAAAACCAAAGCGCACAACATGCAAAAGGAAGTTGGCAATAAATGTTAAAACAAGTTATGTGCAAAATGTCCGGAACACGTGACAGGCCAGCACAGCTCTTAAGAAATCAAAAACGAGAAAGCACACAACGCTAGCCGAAAGTCTAAGCCAGAAGATACCCAGCAAGTAGATAAGTCAAAATATACTCCAATATACTAAACTAATTAAACTATTTTTATTTATATTTTTAAATAAATATTATATAAAATTAGGATTTATTTATAGAGGATTTTTTTTTTTTTTTTTTTTTGTATACCTGGAACAAATATATCTTTGATATATCTTATTGCATTTTTAAAAGTTTTTTTTTATTTGTATTTACTATATATGTATATTTATTTTTATTTTAATTTAAAAATTTAATATTTTTTAATAATTAAATATTTAATATCAAATTATGACTATGTCAATCTTTATTCTTTATTATTATTATTTCCTAACTAGCAGCTTGAATATAGTAATAAGTTATTTTTTAATACGAATATTCTGCAGTAGAAATGCATTTGTGAAAGTTATATAAAATGTTTGTAAAGTATCTTTAGGTGATCATAGAAAACTGGATTAGAGCGTATCTTAGAGCTTGTCTGGTCTATGTATTTGCTTTAAAGTCTCAGAAATATGTCCTTTCTGCAGAATATAAATTGTTGTTCCGTTTTGATGTCTGTCTATGACCTATTTGGTGGCTACAGGGTATATAAAAAAGCATAAGCACAAAGGAAATGTGTATATGCGCACTTGCTGCATACATATATAAAAATATATATATATATATGTATATGTCTACTTCCATTTATATGTACATGCGGAAGGAGTCGGAGTGTTGCAAGTTGGCGCTAAACATGCCGCACATCAAAACGCCGCGCCACTTAACAAATCCCAAGTTGTCGTTGCGTGCCACGTGACTGGAATAGAGGCGAGCCACGTTGGGAAACAATGGCTTTGCTTTGGCCAGTTGGAATTTTGGGTTCGTTCCTTTGTCCAGAGGAGTCGGTTGTGGTGTGTATTGGTGTGTGTGTGTGTGTGTGTGTGTTGGTGTTGGTGTGTGCGGGGAGCCGGGAAAACGCTTTCACGCACGCTCGCCTTGCAGCGTCGCTTGGCGACCTGCCGCGCTTAATTTCCGCTTGTAATGGACGCACGATAAATCTTGGCCAGCGTTTCCGTTCGCCCGCAATCTAAACCTCGGGAATCTCAAGCTGCACGCCATGGAAATACATCTTTTGTTTGAACTTCTTGTTGCTTACACCTGAGCGTCTACCGTGGGGCCATTCACGGGCTTTTCAATTTAATTCATCGCGCAGCATTCCTGATATTTAAGCCCCGGCATATTTAATGGGGTAGCGGGCCGTCTTTTGGCCGCCTGGCTGTAGGCCTCGAAATTAGCAGCATAATTAGGAAACTTTGTCTTTGACTGCTAAGTACACTCGAAAGGCCAAAATTGTAGTTAAAGGTTGGAAAGCGGATCCCTCTGTCGGTCGTAATGGGCTTGTATTTCAAACACAACAATTTAACGATTCCCAGAAAATCTATTAAGGTTTCCATTAAAGTTGAGATACAAATATTGGCAAACTGTTTATTGAAATTGCGTTTTTAATTCATTTTGTATGCTTAAGATGTACTTTTACTGTAATTTTATTACACCAACATATTGGAAAATAAGGTAACATATAGTTGATTAGAGTAGCTGTTGTAATTGTAATTATAATTTGTAAGAATGTACAAACAAAAAAGCTGATGTTGAGGTGGTTCATTTTTTGGGCAAAAATCGCAGCAAAAATTAAATTGATTATTCTCAGCTAAAACTGAATCGCTTTTCATGTTAGATGGCATTTTCTTAAAAATATTTTCTTTTTTTTCGCATATAAATAACTGATATAAATAACTTTTTTTCCCTACATATTCAGATAGATTTGAATATTATTTGTATTTAATGAACTCGGAAACAAAAGTGCGCCCAACTATTCTCCACTATACCCAACTACGGCCCGCCGCCAGTCCACGTGTGCTAGTCCCCATTATTCTCGCCTTTATCCCATTTCACCCATATGAGACCATAATTTAAAATGGCAAATCCGTTTAACTTGCCACCGCAATGTGCCAATTGCCGGGGCCATTTTTACTGTCGCCTCGTTAGTCAGGGCGTCGGGACAACTATTGCCAAATCCTCGACTGTCGCTACCCGCCCCCAATCCACGGCATCCCCTCCGCCCGCGCGCTGTGCGTGTCGCTTAAGCCGGGCGATAAGGTGTGCACATTTGAGAGCCAAGCCCCCTAAACCCACGCCCCTGGCCCCTGGGCCAGCAGCTAGCCGGTACGTGCCTTTCTTTGCTGCGGCGATAAATTGCTATTGGTTGGCTGTGGGGCTGCAAGGGGTAGTGGCAGGAGGGGGGGGGGGGGGTGGGGCCTTGCCAAAGGTAAAGCTGCTAATTTATTAGCCGAAGCGGCAAACAAAACGCCAGAAAAACATAAATAAGCGAATGGGTTTGGGCTGCAGTTCGAAGCAGTTGGCAGTCTGACCTTAACATTCTTGAAATTGAACAAAGTTGGCAGCACTCTATCACACACACACACACACAGATAGAGAGAGTGTGTGTGTGTGTGTCTCTTTGGCAATTTGGCTTTAATGTGGGGCTCAGCAATGTGTGAAAGCGGCATATAAATTTCAATGGTCAAAATGCGCGCTAAGCTGCACCTTTGTGTCAAGTGTGTGTGTGTGCGAGTGTGTGTGCGTGTGTGTGTGTGTGTGTGTGTGTCAACAATGGGACAACGGCAACGCATATTCAATAATGTCCTCGCTTTCAACTTTTGTGCCATGGAAATGCAAAATCTGCATGGCATCAAGCGAGAGAAGGAGATGGCAAAAGTGAGTGTGAGAGAGAGAGAGAGCGAGAGAGAGAGAACGTCTGTATGGAGATGGCAGCACATTTAACAATGTTGCCAAAGCCGTGGACTAAAGTTCTTGCCTGTGAACAATAGAAAAACGAATTAAACAGAAAGCTAGCTATATGGGAATATATGCATGTGTGTGAGTGTGTGTGTTTGAGTGTGTAACTAGAGAGCAACAACAACGACATTAGTAACAATGGGCCACGCCATGAGCAGCTGCAACAATGGCGAAGAGCAAAAATGAATGCCTGTCCACACACGCGTGTGTGTGTGTGTGCTACTGTTGCTAGCTGACTGTGTGTGAGTGTGAGTGTGTGGCTGCTAAGAAGGCAGCTACTGTTGCTTTAACTGGCTTTTGTTTGCAGTTTCCCCTGCTGCTGCTGCTGCTGCTGCTGTTGTTGTTGTTGTTGTTGTTTTGTCGGCATCGCTTTTGTAGTTTTATTGTTGTTGTTTTACGTTGTTGCATTAGCAAACGCAGTGCATTAATGCCGCATGCTGTGAACGAGAGTGTCGAGTATGCGGCACATGAATATAGTACAAACTTTTTCCACAGCGCCCTATAGATGATATCCACTCCGATACAAATCCAACTAGCTACGATTAAATATAATATATGATAATCTAGTCTCGATTAGCTATAATTTACTAAAATGTCATCTGATAATTATCAGATTGAATTATAATTCAATAGTGTTGAGTTTTCAAAGCAAGAGAAAGTAAAGAGCTAAATTTGAATTTAAATAAATCAACTTGAGATAAATTTGTTTGGCAATATTTTAGTTGAAGCATATCTAAAAATTTGATTGAACTTGAGGCTATATTATATAGCAGTGCGATCTTGACGAAATTGCTTTTAAATGTTACAGACATGGTTTGATCAGGATATTCTAGAAAACAACCAAAGTTATTCATATAAAAACAAATATTTAAAACGATTGAGGCCAGTTTAAATAGAAACAGATAAACAGACATTTCTATATAGGCACTTGATGCTGACCAATGATATTATAGGGTATTTTGTATGCAAACAAAATTAAATAATCTTACACAAATGATGTCACAACACCAATTATAATTAATAGGAAGTTATCTATAATAATACATTATATAATACATTTTTTTTTACATGTTTGCAGTTTCTTTTTAAATTTGTACACAACTTCCTACTCGTCAAAGTTCAGCTAGATTTGAGATTTTAATATCAACTTTAGGTCCTTCGCAGAGGCAATGAACTGTGATCGGGAGATAACTCTTGGGCCTCAGTCGACGCCCGAA
Source organism: Drosophila sordidula (assembly GCA_035047465.1). NCBI lineage: Eukaryota > Metazoa > Arthropoda > Insecta > Diptera > Drosophilidae > Drosophila > Drosophila sordidula. The sequence goes on along the minus strand of JAWNPQ010000185.1, from coordinate 5,533,060 downwards.
TTGTCCCGTATCCAGTCCCGATAGGCGCTCACGCGAGTGAAGCCAGCTGGCAGGAGACTCTCGCAGTTGTTGGCCACAAAGGAGTTGACGCCCACCAGCTTGGCGCCCACGAGGCTGACCAGCGGCCCGCCCGAGTCGCCGCTGCACGTAGACAGTCCGTTTGCCGTGCTGACACAGAGCACGCCGTCGGGTATATGGCCGATCTGATCGGAGCACTCCTCGTTGCTGATGATCTCCAGATCGGCGCACTGCAAATCCTCGGGCATCTCACCGTCGTTCTCAGTGTCGCCCCAGCCGCAGGCGGTGCTCCACGACTCGGCGTAGCTGGTGTCGCGATCGGCCAGCGCCACCTTGTTGATCGCCAGCGTAAAGTTGACGTGGGGTGTGCGTATGAGTGCAACGTCGTCATCGACATCACTGTGTGGGTTGAACCCCTCGTGCTGAACGAACTCCGTGCTGTCCACGTCGTGGATCAGCGGCGCGTGCAGCGCTTTATTTGAGCCGTAGTAGACTCTCACGGACTGGGCATCGTTCGTGCAGTGCGCCGCTGTCAGAATCCACGTGTTGGCTATGATGGAACCACCGCACCACCAGCCGCCGTCTCCCGCCTCAAAGCTCAGTCCCACAATATACGGCACTTGTCCCTCATTTGCCGCATAGCCGTTCACAATGCGCTCCTCGGTCCGCCTGCGCAGTTCCCTGCGCGGCATCCGCAGTTCCCTGCGCGGCATCCGCAGAGGCGCCTCCTGGCCAGCAGCCGGGCTGGCTGCACTCGAGCAGACGAAGGCCGTGCCCAGAACTGTCAGAATTAACCACATGTTGCCAGCACTCTCTGCCTGCAACCAGGTCGGATCCCGCTTAAATATGAAACGGTTCTCGGCACTTTTCAATTAGCTGTATCTGCACGGGGATAATTTATGGGTCGAAACAATGCTTAGCCAATTATTTTGTGCTATCTGCGTTTTAAATAAGCTGCTTGCAACTGAATTATGTAAGTGTGGTACCCTGTAGATATTGAATTATACAAGTATACTACATATATATATAAATTATAATATATTTTTATTTATTTTAAATTTATTTTAATACTCTGAGAATTGAAGGAGGCATCTTCGGGCATCACAGGGTATCTCCCAGTCGGGCACTCTTACTTGTTTTCTTTATATTTAATCTCCGAAATACCAAATATACTTTTCTTAGCCTTAATTATGTTCACCACGCTGCATCTCCATACCCCTTTTGCCATTAGGGGTATCACTGCCATTTTCAAAAGCGAACTTTCAATTAGTTCCCCCCCCCTCCCTACAATTGGCTTTCGACCGCGTGACAAAAGGCAAAAAGAATAAAAAAAAAAACATTGTTTTGTTGCATTTGCATTGTTTTTGCCCACTGTTCAACTGGAATTCTCTTTGGCCGCTACGCGCAGTTGATCGAACCGGCTGGCGGAGAGTGTTTGCAGAACTTTTTCAAGTGCCACCGAAGTGGAAAAGTTAATGCGAAATGCGAATGCGGCGCCAACTGGCGATCCTTGGCTGCCTTTAGACCGCCCGCCATATTACTTGGCAATGTTGAATTTTGGTCAATAGCGTGCAATTTGGGTTAGGCAAACAAGTCAACAGCCTGGCATGGTTCGGGCCAGCTCGGCCTGTCAAACATTGCGGCATAATCAGGCGGTGTGCATGTGAATGCGGACGTGAGTGTGGTTGTGAATGTTCGAGCTGGGCTCCACATCTTTGTCTGCTGCGGCATGCGATTGGCCTCGGGCATTGGCAAAACTCAGCCAATTGGCCAAAAATGCCACAGAAAACATATTTGGCAATGCTGCAGCAGCAGGCGGAGGGGAAGGGTGGGGGGTGGGGTGGAGGATGGGAAGCTACCAATACCAATACGCAAAACTGCTGCTGGGTCAATGTTGATGTTGATGTTGATGTTTGGACATGAGACGATGTCTGCCGCAGTGGCAGGAACAGGGCCATAAAATCAGGCAGTCAATGAGCCGAGTGGCCAAAATAGCTGTTATTGTTATTGCCGCAGCCAGGCAAATTAATGAGGTGTCCTGTGTTGGCCAGCCAGGCATAATCACAGTGCCCGCCAAATGCGGCTGTGCAGTTGCACAGTTGCACAGTTGCAGTAGCCAAAACTAGCCAGCAATTTGGCCAAATTGTCATTGGCTTTAAGCGCTGGCACTTTAAGCGCCCGACAAGATTACCATTTTTCGCTGCCATATACTTTTACATTGTTTTCCTTTTATTTTGTTTGACAGTCCGACATTTCCCCAGACAATATTTGCATGAAAACTGTTACTGCCACTTAAGCATATCCTTGCCAAAAAAAAAAACAAAAAAAACCGGAAGAACTTCCTGTGAACACACAAACACTTGGTTGTTGCTTTTTATTGTTCTGCTTGCATATAATTTTTTTCTTTTTGTTAGCAGCTACTTTGTTGTAGTTTTAATGACAACCTCCGAAGCAGCGAGCCGCACTCGAAAATGTCGCCTTAATGTCAGGCGAGGCGTCACGACGCCTCAAAGTATGCAACTTTTTTGTGCGCCTTCTTTTTTGGCTGATGGGCTCGACAAAAGTTTTCATTTTTACGCCACGCAAAGTTAAGCGACACCGAAAACGCAAAACTGTTGGACAGCTCTGTGGTCTTTAGTTGGATTTAAGTCCGTTACCAACTGTAAACGCGTCAGTTGCATTCCCAAAGTTATGGCTAAAAAGTTGCGACAGTTTTGAAATGTTTTTAGCTGTTTCTGCACTGATTGGCACTTTTTAGAAGGCTTCGCTTTTTTCCACTGCAACTGAAACTAGGCACTTTTTACTTTAGTTGGTTGTCAGTTGAAATTTCTTAAATTACAAATAAATTTCCTATATCAATCTTATATTGATTAAATCTAAGAAATCAGTCAATCATCCTAAGAAATTGTTTGTTTCAATGGAGCTCAACGTTTATTTCAAGTAGGTTTATTATTTTAATAAATATTTTGTACTTAACTTTTGTGGGTTGTGTATTTTAATTTTAGGGAGACATTTTACTTATTTTAGAAATGCTTAAGAGTGAAATACACAAGAATCTATTCCGTTAGAAGTTAAAGCGAATACTTTCTCCAAGTATATTTGGGATCTTAAGTGTACAAATTTTAAAGAGATAAAGTTATATAGATTTAAAATAAATGTATTTTAATGTATCGTATTTAACTTTGTTTTAAGATAGTTAAAGGATCATTTAACATTTACTTAAAAATGTACGTGATATTTAAAAAATTTGTTAGTGTGAAAGTGTTTCGAATGGCCGATGATTGATTGATGTAAGGGGATAGCACAGAAGTAACAAATGACTCACTTAAATATTATTTAAAAATGAATTTTATTCGAAATTTAACATAATAATATTTGTAAATAGTTTACAATTAAAAACCCAAGGCAAACTTTAAGCAATAATTTAAACTATATTTAAGTATTCAGTATACATTTATGCCACGGTCTTGCCTTAAAGCCGACGAAAACCGAGCTGCTTCTCCATGCACTGCAAATGGATTCGACTGACAATTTTCCTTATCATTTGGAGCTCTGGCTGCATTCCACTCTCATTTGAAGTTTGGCAGTTAACAAAGCGCTGCTCGCGGCATTTAGATCCATTTAAATGAAAGTTATAAAAAGTTCTTGTCTGTCGGCGCGTTTACCTCGCAGTCATAAAACACTCAACGCTCATACGCCATGTGTTACAGCCCCCCCAAAAAAAATAATGAAAAAAAAACAGGAAAAAACTTTCAAGACAGTGACAGGCAAACAAAAAAAAAAAAGTCCCCAACCCACAGCCAAACATTTTTAATTAGCCTAATGAAAAAGTTCAAATGTAAAAACAGAAAATAAAGCCAAAAAAGAAAAGGGAATCTTGCAATTTTCAGAGCTGCTGTTGGCTGCTACAATAAGAGGCAACGTCTGCTGACAAATGAGGAAAACGCAGCGCAAATAAGCGAGCAATAATTTTTGCCATTGTTGTCGCTGCAGCAGGAAGGGGGTGGGGCGGGGGGGGGGGGTTGGTGTTAAGAGCTGAGGCGCAAACAAAGAAATGCGATAAATGGCGAAAGAGAAGCGCAGAAGAATGTTGGTAAATAATACAAATATGAAAGACGTCGCAAATGTCGCTGGCAGCCCCAAAACCAAACCGAAGCCCCAGTCAACCCCCCTTCCCCCCTACCTCCCCTCTCGAAACGAACAGCTTTCAGGGCAGAGCCGGGGCTTTTGCTTACGTCCGGCTATTTTATTTGCCTTTATCCTTTGGGGCCAGGCAAATAGCGCTCATTAAGCAAATGGCGACGGAACGATTGGAAAATGTTCAATTAAAAAACTCACTGCAGTCCTCCCAGCGGAGGACATGCATAAACCACTTAAGAATAAGAGTCAGTCTCCCCATTTCCTCCTCCCCCTCCCCCCACAGAAGAGACAGCAGGCAATGGCCATGGCTCATAATTGATTTTCAACATTTGTGTTGTTGTTTTTGTTGTTCCCTGGCCACTTTGGCTTATTAAATATTTAATGGCAAGTTGTCAGATACAGCCAAGTGAATGACAGCACCCCTCCCACCTCCGCAGCCCCCTTTGTCGCGACAACAATTGAAGTCGAAAACTTTGGCAAAAGTCTCGCTCATGAATACTTTAGGCCGCTTAGTAGGACAATTCTCGCTGTCCAACTGCCAATTCTCCAATTATTTAAATGTTCCGGACTTCTTTCGGACTTTTTTTTTTTTTTGTTTGTTGCCCTATTTTATTTACGCACGCATTCGTGTGTAGCGAGCCCGATAATTGCAACAAAGCGTAACATGAAAGCAAACCAAAAAGCAAAGACACAAAAAAAAAAAAGCAAAAAGTAGACAATACTTTGACACCAACAAGCACAGCAGCCAAAAGAAAGCCAGGGCAACAAAAGCAGCAGTTGAAGGGAGTAAAGCGAAATCGCCGTTGGCTAGAAACTTTTGCCATGTTGCCAACGCAAAAGATTTGCCACAACTTTTGCGACGATTGTAAAGCAAAAAGAAGTCTCTGGCCGACGAGGTTGCAATTAAAAAAGGGATTACGTGGCCCCGGCCAGACTTTGATTTTACAGGGACTGTTGCTCCCCTTTGCTTTTCGATTAAAAGTTGAGCAAATTAAAATTGTATAATGACGGTGATTAGGCCAACAACAGACTGCAAATTGTTCGACACGAAATTTCCGGGCGGCCGACAGATGTTGCAATTGTTCCACCAATTCGGCTTAAACTGCGAAATTATACTTATTAAACGCATAGAAATTCGGTCTATATATATACGCTAAAAGGTGCACAAAACTTGCGAATTGAGGTATAATTATTAAGACTGCTTCCAAGCAAGCGGAGTTCGCATAATGCGGGCAAGGTGGATAAAATTGAAATTAAATCAATCCAGCGTAAAAAGAAAGGACTATCAATTTAATTATTAAGTGACCTTAAAGGTGGGCAGGATATATGTGATAGATAGTCGGCAAACTAAAATAGAAACTCAAGAAAATTGAAAGGATATAACAAAAGCAGAAGGACCAGAAACTCAAAATTGTCGCTCAAAACATAGTCAAACCTAAACCCAAGCCTAAAAAAGTTAAAAAAAAAATCGCTGCCTCAATCTGATCCTCATATTCATATTCGACTTTAAGTCAGTACCAATGATAATTTACACGATTACATCTTAAACAAACAATTTAAATAAAATGTTAAAATAAATATTTCATTTAAATTGTATTTTATTTCAAATAAGGCAACAATTTTTATCTATATATCCGCGTCTTTTAGATTTCCACATACAGGCTAACGATAAAGACCCTTAAGGACTCCGCCTTTAGTTGGATCCACGTACAGTTGACCCCAGGTCAGCAACGATGCTTGAAATGAATATAATTTATTGCAAAACAGCATTTGGTTTTTTGTTGCACAACAGTTTTAAAGTGCACTGGGGAATAGGCGCACGCACAACATGGCCATAAATATGAATCTGAAATTATGTCGCACTTAAAAAAGGCCAAACCATAATTAACGTGTGAAAATTTATTTGGCCGCGCAGCTGCCGTGCGCCCAATTTGCATAATGAGAAATTGATTATAATAATTATTGAATGTATGTATAATTCTTCTTTTTTTTTGTATATAAATTAAATAACTTTATTTACTCAATTATGTTACGGTAGTGAATTATATACATATATTTAGGTTTATGTATTTTGTTTATCTTAATTTAAAATATGCAATTTTTGCTTAGTACATTTATTTACGCTTAACAATTGAAGCAGCAACAACATTTAACATATAATTTTGAATACATATATTATATATCATTTTTAATTAGTTTTCAAATTATTTATTATATTCATTTTTATTTATTTTTTATTAATTTTTGCCAGGCTTTTGCGCAATGGAAAATGTGTGTAATATGCATTTTGATTCAAAAACAGATTTGCTGTATCAAAAGTCAGGGAAATCAAAACCTGAAAGGTAAGTGTTATTTTAAAAGGTTAATTAAGCTGTGATAGACTACGTGGAGGGGGGAAAGGGTATTTCTATTTTGGGAGGCGACTTACACATTTTCACACTGCCTAGCTTTTGTTCTATACTCTATCTTTACTTCTTGCCCAAAAAAATCCAAACTAAACTAGAATTATTTTCACCATTTATCAGCTAGGCGTTACATTTGCAGTATAGTGTATTTTGTTGTCTAGTGTGTTCCTGTGTGTGTGTGTGTGTGAGTGTGTTCGTGTGTGTGTGTGTGTGAGTGTGTGTGTTCTTTTTCAATAGAGTATCACATTCTTGGTATAGATATTATATTTTTAAGCAAAATTATTTTGCTAAACTTAAATGCAAACTCGTGCTAGAATTTATAGTATGAGATCGCGTGTCCCGCTATTAAATCGACTGGAGTCCGTCCAGTTACTGCTCCGTCTCCAGATTCTTGGCGCGCAGATACTTGAGCAGCATCTGCAGCGAATCGTAGGTGTCAAAGTCATCCAGATTGCGACGCGAGGAGGACATGTTCGTTGGCCTCGGCATGGCCAGCGGCACGGGCAGCAGCTCCGGCATCACGGAATGGTGGGTGATCAGCGCCTTCAGGCTGGAGAACTCCTTGCGGAAGCCCTAAACAACGTGCGTGTGACTTACAAATGCAACGGGGCGTGGCAAATATTACGAGCTCACCTTGATCTTGTAGCCGCGTGGCGAGCGCAGTATTATATAATTGGCGATCTTCGGACCCGGCGGCGACGGCACCCGCAGCGTGAGCGCATAACAGCCGGGCTTGGAGCTGCTCTTGCGCACGAGGAAGGCGCCCGGACTCTTGTTCTGCAGCACCTCGACGGCAATGTCGCGAGAGATGCCCGCCTGGTACCAGCAGGCATCCTTCAGCTCCGTGTCCGACTCCTCCTCCTGGCTGTGCGTGTTGGCCAGGCTGCTGCTCCGCTGATTGGAGGCCAGACTGGCCGCAGCAGCGGCAGCCACAGCCGCCGCGTTGTTCATGCGAAGGCGATTGGCAAAGATCTTGGGACTGGAATTGGCTGTGTATCGGGAGGGTGCAAAAACATGAACCGATAAATATATATTAACATATTTTTGTCTTCCTGTCCGTCTGTCCATATGAACACAATATATTCTCGTGATGACCCACGTCAGATTTCACATCTAATTCTTCTGGAGCTATAAATCCCATATTTCAATCTCCCATAACTTCGTCAAAACTAAACCAATTTTCACATCTGATGGCATTTTGGCCATGGCTTATCCTCTAGATTGATTCTGCATTTCAAATATATTCATTATTGAAAATAAATTTTTTTTCGAATTTTTTGGCAAAAAAAACCATGGACCCCCCCCTTACTCATTTTCAAACAATTTTTTTTTTCAAAACTTAGAATCCGGAATTTGTATTTTTAATCGATTGTGGTGGTCACAATTAGTATAGAAAACAACATTAAAACCGATTTTGAGGGGGTCGAATTTTTTGTCAAAAATCATGCCAAAATTGACAAAAATTTTGACATGTAAAGCTCTCGGATCCATAGCTCCCATATTTCAAGCTCCCATAACTTTGTCAAATGTTAACCGATATTCGTGTTTGATGGCATTTTGGCCATGATTTGGCCTCTATATTAATTCTACATTTAAAATATTTGCATTTTTAAAAATAATTTTTTTTAATTTTTTGGGAAAAAAACACATACCCCCCCCTTACTCATTTTCAAAAAAATTTTTTTTTCAAAACTTAGAATCCGGAATTTATATTTTTAATCGATTGTGGTGGTCACAATTAGTATAGAAAACAACATTAAAATCGATTCTGAGGGGGTCGAATTTTTTGTCAAAAATCATGCCAAAATTGACAAAAATTTTAACATGTAAAGCTCTCGGATCCATAGCTCCCATATTTTAATCTACCATAACTTTGTCAAATCTTAACCGATTTTCATGTTTGATGCCATTTTGATCATGACTTGTCCTCTATATTGATTCTACATTTAAAATATTTGCATTTTTAAAAATTATTTTTTTTTTAATTTTTTGGGAAAAAAGCACATACCCCCCCCTTACTCATTTTCAAAAAAAATTTTTTTTCAAAACTTAGAATCCGGAATTTATATTTTTAATCGATTGTGGTGGTCACAATTAGTATAGAAAACAACATTAAAATCGATTCTGAGGGGGTCGAATTTTTTGTCAAAAATCATGCCAAAATTGACAAAAATTTTAACATGTAAAGCTCTCGGATCCATAGCTCCCATATTTTAATCTACCATAACTTTGTCAAATCTTAACCGATTTTCATGTTTGATGCCATTTTGATCATGACTTGTCCTCTATATTGATTCTACATTTAAAATATTTGCATTTTTAAAAATTATTTTTTTTTTAATTTTTTGGGAAAAAAGCACATACCCCCCCCTTACTCATTTTCAAAAAATTTTTTTTTTCAAAATTTAGAATCCGGAATTTGTATTTTTAATCGATTGTGGTGGTCACAATTAGTATAGAAAACAACATTAAAACCGATTTTGAGGGGGTCGAATTTTTTGTCAAAAATCATCCCAAAATTCACACAAATTTTGACATGTAAAGCTCTCGGATCCATAGCTCCCATATTTCAAGCTCCCATAACTTTGTCAAATGTTAACCGATATTCGTGTTTGATGGCATTTTGGCCATGATTTGGCCTCAAGATTGATTCTCACCCGACTGCAACCTCCTTCTTGTTTATTATCTTAACGTGAGAGTCTTACCGCTGCTGGTTTCGCGCAGATAGCGTTTCTTCAGATTAAACTCGCTGTTGTCGTTGACATTGACGTTGTCCAGCATGGGTATCGCCGTCAAGGATTGACGGCAGGAGTCGCCAAACTTGCTGTCAATATAGGAGTCCTCGTTGATATAACCATTCGAGTAGATGGGCTGGCTGTCGTCGCACTTCAATGCAGCTGCGCTCAGGGGCGTCACATTGGCCACCAGTGGGCGTGACTCCTCGTTGTGGCGAAGTAGACCCATTGTCAAGCGCTTAACCTGCGAAGGAGACCGACGAAAGGTTACTTTAAGATTGAACAGACAGAGCTCGCAACAAAATTAACTACAATTTAAACACCTTGTAAGCTGCGAGTGGGCGTGCCCTCTGGCCACAGACAAGCCAACAAAAAAAAAAGGAGAGAAAAAAAGTAAATAAAAAGAGAGAAAAGGCCAAGAATTTATTACCAAAAACCGCAACTAGACAAAAAGCTTGGCAAAGCGCGCGCAGTTGCGAGAAAAAAAAAGTTTTTTGCGCCTGCACTTAAACAGGAAGCGGATGCTTGGACTAGGAATTACCAGCGAGAAGTGCCCCAAAGAAAAAGGGCAGGCCATAAAAGCCGGGCGCATAAATTGAAGGCCGACAACGAGGCGGGGGCACAGACTCAGACTCAGACTGAGTCCCAGTCGCAGTCGCAGTCGCAGCCACAGACGCCGACTCCTATTGCAGCCGACGCACGCAACGGACGCTAAAAATGTTGCAAGGCGCCGGAAGCGGCGGATGCGGATGTGGCGTGCTAAGCGGAAATGTGCCGCAGGACTTACAGCAGCAGTAGCACAGAAGACGAAAAAAAAAAAAGAAAAATAATAGAAGCAGCAAAAAAACTATGTGGACATAAAGGAAACTGAGAACAGGCGGCGATAATTCAGCTGCACTTGTGCGCGCATGTTGAGATCATGTTCGCTACGCCTTTTTTGCCCTCACTGAGGGTATTCGCGTTATGTCAGCAACTGTGGTTTCTCAATTTTAAGATATCCAATACAAACTCAGTTTACTATATCTCTATTGTTTACTTGTTATTTACAATATCTTAGCTAAACTCGGCAGATTTCAGTTTCAATCATATAGTTGTCATGAGAATAATTTTTATTGTATAAAAAACCTTTTTTGATTTGAGCTTTGTTAGGCTCTTCTTATATAAACAAATTAATATCGGTCTACTATATCATTGAGCCAATGTTGGAACAGTCTGTCAACAATTTTATTTTTATATTAAAATCTTTCTTGGTTTTCACGTTTTTTTTTTGTTGCAAAATTATATGAACAATTTTGTTTTCAAGATATCCTAACAAAACTCATTAAAAACCAAATTTTACCCTGCTTCTAATAATTAAGCAAAATATTTACTATATAATATAGTTGCTGTATAAACTAACAGCCAGAAATTAAGTTTTATAATTAGTATATATATAATAAATATAAGTATTTCTATATCGTAGAAAGGGTATTTAATTGTCAGCAATTCTAAGATAAATGTGCTTTCCTGTTCGTTCTTTTTTTCGGTTGCTTTTTTTTATTTTCCGTTTTTGGGGTCAGTGGCTTTGAAAAGTCTGTCTGGGTGTTCACAATGGCTGCGTCTGAAAGTAGACTACGGCTGTGAGCGCGCTGTGTGTGTGTATGTGTGTGGCATAATTTAAGGCGACATTGACAATGAGACGGTGACGGTGGCGTTGGTGCAGCTTTCATTTGGCGGTTCCTTTACCTGGCGAGCCTGACAGCAATTGTTTGCTCATTGCTGCATAATTTAACAGGCGCGAGCGCAGCATACTTTTAGGCTGCTTAAGCAAACATTGTTTGCATATTTCACGGCGCATTGCACACAGATTTCACTGTGCGCAGCTCATTTTTAAACACTTTCTACACACAGACACACACACACACACACCTGCATATATATACGAGAGGAGAGATTACGTACTGTGAAGTGTATCTGCGGCTATGGCAAATTGTTTGTTGAAATATATATGTGCACATATACACATACAATATTCAACTGATGTTCTCGGTGTAGTTTTTTTTTGATTAACACTAAGTTGGAATGCTTTTTAAAATTCTACCAAGCGAGTGGAAAGCGGTTGAAAAGAGTTGTGTACTTTTGTTCTTCTTTTAGCTTATTTTTAAAGTGTTGCTTTGAATAAAGCCACTAAATATATATTTATAATATTTATTTATAATAATATAAGTAATGTATAAGTGCAACTTGAAGTCCTTTTGAAGCAAATATTGTACATGATTCCTAAATTATAGGCCGTAAAAAATATACATACTTTTGTTGTTTAAATTATTTTATTGTTTAGATAGATAGCATCACATTACCTGTACTCAGAGTCTAATTGGGAGTAGTAATCAAGTGGTATGTTAGCATAAAGTCGAATGTCTCATATATATTTTTATTCCAAAACCAGGAATGTGGAAATTCAGAATTTCTTTTATAGAGCAATATTCACAGGCTCTGCATTTAATTAATAAATATTGCAGAGCATTGCACAGTCCAAGAGCTTTTATTTGAAACGCAACTCAGGGAAAGCAGGGAAAAGTCGAAGCAGAGAACTCAGGTGTTGTCGACTTTTTAGTACTTATTTTTATTTATCTTGTTTGTCAGAATTTTTGTTTATTGCTGCTGCGCTTCTTAGTAACATTTCCTATTTGTCTTTGATATTTCTTCTTTTTTGTTTGTTTGCTGCCAGTTGAAATTGAATTTGGTTTTCTGTTGTGGCCATAAAGAAAGTGTGTGTGTGTGTGTGTGACAGACTAATTGGCCCGTTGGCTTAATGAACTGGCTGGCAACGCAGTCAGGACATTGGCATCAGCTGTTGCCAAGCAGCGGACGAGGCTGGCCAAATAGGTGGCACGTGCAGCTGCCCCATGTGGCCGGGCAGCGTTTTCCAGCTCAAGCATTTATGCAAATTTAATAAACTGGCTGGTGGGGAGCGGTCACGAGAGTGGGGAGAGGGGGGTCCACAAAATTGGTAAAAGTCAGCCACGTTTAAATCAGGCAACAGATTGGTAACGGAGTCTGTGGCCTTTTGGGGGCGTGTCTGCAAAATATTATTTATGGCATTTGAGCCAAAAAATATTATTCCGGCCCCCAGTTACGAGACGAGTAGGCGTGACGCGCCCGGCCACATGTGGCTGCCGTCGCCTGTCGCTCAATGTCAGCCAGGAAGTGGAGGACGAGTGCGAGGCCCGAGAGAAGCGATATATTTGGCAGGGCTCTGGTGCCGGCAACTCTGGATTTGTCGTTGCAGTTGCTAAACAAACATTTAGCGGCAACGAGTCAACAGCATCGATGCATCGAGGGGGCGTGGCCGGAGGATGCCAGAAGCAGCGCCCATTTCCGGCAAAGGGTGTGCGAGTGTGTGTGTGTGGGGGCTGCTATGCGGGTGAAGTGCATAATGTGCCATCGCATTTGGCTTTGCGGACTCGTGTCGCATGTGCAGCTCGCCTGCTGCTGCTTTATTTTGCTTATCTGAAATTGAATCAGGCAGCCGAGCAGACGATGTTGGCAACTTTGCCGTCGGGCACAATTAGGGTAGCTGCCATGCACCCCCCATCCCCACATCCCTCTCTGTATGTGTGTGTGTGTGCGGGGAGCAAAAATTAATTTGCTTATCGCGCTGCAGCCGCACCCTGCCACCAAATGATGTTATTGACAGGCAGACGAGGCAGGCAGCATATTGAAAAACTATGCAAAGGCAGCGACAACAGCGAAGGCGAAAGCAAAGGCGGTCGCCACGTGGCGTATGCGTGTTATGTTTATAGCAAAATTGATTTATTGACTAAACAAACAACTGGCAACGGCTACAAGCGACTGCCGCATACTCTGTGACGCACAGCTGAGGCTTCTTCAATCTAAGACTTTGCGCTCAAGGCAAATGGTAATTTTATTGATTTTATAATTGTGACGACTTTGATGTAGTCTGCTGGTGAGTTGTTGTCAAGGCAGGAAAACTGTTCTTAAATATCCTAAATCTGCTTCTGAGATTGTAGAATATATGGACTGCTATATTTTACTGGCCAACATAGTTTAATAAAGTCGCTCATCAATTGAACTGGAGAAAGCTTCACTTGTATTATATTTTAGATTTATTATTTTATTATTTGATATTTTTTTTGTGGATCTACAAAATTATTAAAATTTCGCATCGTTTATTTAAAATTAGTTTTTTCGTGTCAACCTCATTTTTATTAGATATTTGTTTAAGATACATCTAAGAATTTTTAATTAAAGAAGTTAGGCAGATCAATTGCAATATAATTGTTATGCGAGAACGTCAAGAAAAATTTTAGGTTTTAATTTAATTAACCAAATTAGGAAAGTTTGTCTTATCCGTTAAACAATAATTTAATTAAACTAAACTATATTCAATGCATTCTACTTCAAAACAGAAGAGAAGAAAAGTATCCATTTTATAATTATTTTCATGTTCTAATTTTAAAGCATTTCACATGCTAGGTCCAATTAATACAATATATAAATATCAGAAGTGCCAATATCTGATTTTTGAATAGAAAGTTCTTTTTTTAGTGCCTTCAAAGCTGAAAAGCTAGTTTTAATAACTTGGCTGAAACCAAAATATAAAATAGCGGGTTTTAATTTCGTACTTTTATTAATATATAACTGAGAGACTTTCTCTGCTGAATTTTGCAGAAAACCCAATATACTCTGTGCTCGCATTTGCAGGCAGAGTATAGAAAACGAATATGAAAAATGCCAGCGCACAGCGGCGAACCCTTTTCTCGACATATGTGTGTGTGTTCATTTATTTTTTTTTGTTTTTATTTTTTTGGTTTGCGTTCCACGTCCTTGAGGCGAGTGTTTCGCATTTACATTTTGTGGAATGCTGACAATATTTATGGCTTGCCATTAGGGCCAACTGATTGGTTTTCGCTTTCGCTTTTAGCGCGTTGCAGAATTTCAATTTTTATTGGCGATAGCTTCAAGTGCTTGACATGGCCTTCGAATTGAGTTAGCTGTCGCAGTTGATGAGAGAAAGAGTGAGAGAGAGAGAGAGAGAGAGGGTGAGAGAAAGGGAACCAGTTTTTGTCTCTTTCTCTGGCTGCACTTTTGCTCCATTTAAGGGCCATTAGCTCAAAACGTAATCATCATAATGCGCCCCAGTAGCAATCCGGCCATAAATAAGACAAACACATTACGCATACGCCCCGTGCACAAAGCACATAGCACATCGCACATGGGCGCAAGCCGAAGAGTCTCGAGACTTTCTCATATGAATAAACTCGCACGTACTTATCGCATAGACTACGCTCGACTGCGCACAGCTGCCTGGGTCTATGTGTGTGTGTGTGTGTGTGTGTGGCCTGTCTGTATGAATATTTAAGGCGTAGAATTTATGAAAACAACGTGCCTCAACTCAAAGTCGAAGACGGCATCAGCCACCAACTAAAGGCCAAAGTTGTGCAATGCAAAGTTTTGCGCTCGGGCAACACGTGACAAAAAGGATGACAAAACATTTGATAAACATTGCACATGTGGAACAATTCAGCGTGTGCTCTCCCTCTCTCCCTGTCTCTTTCCCTTATCGTTTTGCTCTTCCTACGTGTTATGACAATAGCCAAAAAAGACGCGTAGCAGGCACAAAGGCCGCTTATCTTCAGCCACAGCAAACTTTCTATACCCTTTAAAGTCACGAGCAACGGAATCGGCTCGACTTCGCCAGCACGAGACTCTAAAATTGAGATAAATGCATTTTTAAGAAATAAATTAAAATATTTATTTTAATACACATATAAAGGCTTAAACTTAAAAGTATAAATATATATAAATTAGAAAATAAATTGCTGAATATTTAATTTCTAATTTGTGATTCATATTGAACATTATTTCATCTATTGTCTGTTTTTATGTAACAACAAATAGTTTCTTCCCTTACCATAACTCACCTATAAACTATAATACCTCAAAAATCTCGTTAAGTGTATACAAATGGCATCAAATGGCCTGTAAGTCTGCCCGGAATAGTAAAAATGGAGGGGGCGCGTCCAAAGTTGCCTCAAGTTTTTTCCAATTCCCAAAAAAAAGCTGATGGCAAACAGGGCTAAAAGTCTGGCCGAAGGAGCCAAGCCGAAAGGTTTAGCTGCGCTTAGCCCAAAGCTTTTGATGTTCTTTGGGCCCACACTTTATGTTGCCAATAATTCATAGAAAGCGTCAAATGCAGCAACAGAAACAAAGCAAAAACAAAATAAACCCCCCCCCCCAAAAAAAAAAATACAGGAAGAAAATTCATAAATTTTGAAATATTTGCAAAACAAAAAAAATTGTCGATGACAAAAAAACCAATAAATGGACGCAGTTGGTGGGGTTGTCGAAGTTGGCCGCACCCTTATCAAAGTCAAGGCACAAAACATATCAAATATGCAATGATTGAGGGCTGCCAGTTGTAGTGGGGGATAGAGGGCGAAGGGGCTGCTTTACTTTGAGCACTTTGATCGAAAACTTAAGACGAGCTTGTGAGCAAACAGGAAAGAAGTGTGCGTTGAGTAGCCGAAAATAAAATACCCTTAACAGCATGTTTTTGATGTCAGATACATTTCTGTACTTGAAGAGAAAACGGATCTTCAGTTTAAAAATTGAATTTCTGACTTATGGTATATATAGTAGTATATAGCAGATATAGTAGTCCGATATTGCTAAGATTTTGCTCACATATTAGGAGCATATTAAAGCTACAAATTGCAACTATGGCAACTATATAATATAGTAGTTCCATATTATTTAAACTTTGTTCGATTATATGGAATGTAAAGCGAAGTTCCTAGTTTGGTAGATATATCTCGATGAGCAGAAACCTTTAGCATTGAAAAATTCTGTTTTCTAAATATAATAGCTATGAAAGCTATATAATATATAAGGTAGACAGATTTTGATTAAATTTTGCCGGTATGTAAAAGTCATAGTTAAGCTGATGATTGATCTATTTTCGACCGATAGGACCTATGTCAGCTATATGATATAGTTATAATAATATAGTTACCAGGCAGATATGGCTACATACAGATCAAGAATATATATACTCTATGCTCTTTCCGCTCTTTACTTTACAAATGCGAATACCCTCTGGAAGTGTATAAAAACCAAAATACATTTGGCATTTTTTGAGGTTTCTTGAGGGGTTAGTTGGGCTTACCCGGCTGTTGCTGGGGCATGTGTGGGGACTTGTGGTCTTAGGGGGGTTACTGGGGGCTTACGTGGCGCTCTCTACTCACCAGCGGCGGCTTGTCCGTTAGGCGCTTGCAATTGTTTAGCTCCGTGGGCGAGTTATCCTCGTCGGAGCTGGGCGTTTGCGCCACCTTCTCGTTGTCATTGCAGCTGTGAAAAGCGGTTAGTTATTAAGTTGATAACTGATAGCTGATAACTGATAACTGATGTGTATATCTAGCTCGGATAGAGCCGCTTATGTGGTTCAGTGTGGTTCAGTGTCTGATGAGCATGATTTAAGCCTTTCAGGTGGGGGGGGGGGGATAATTAAGCAGGCTGGGTTTACTCACTTGAGGTTCGCCTGGGTGAACAGCTGCAGCGGTCGCCGCCTGCCCAGGCTGGCCGGCGATGTGGGCGTGGCCGTTGTCAGCGGGGCGCGGCCGCGAGCTGCGCTCAGATAGTGATAAGAGGCTCTCGTTGTCGCCGCTGTCTGCCTGGCATTATCAGGCAGCTTGCTGAGAGATTGCTGCTGCTGCTGTCGTTGCTGCTGCTGCTGCTGCTGGCGACTGTTGCAGGAGGAGGAGCGAAAACGGGCGCCCGTGATGACCGCGGCCAGATTGGCGGCGATGCGATTGTCGAAGCGATTAAAGTACGAGTTCGAGCTGGCATTCGAGTTCGAATTCAAATTGGAGTTCGAGTTCGATATTGAATGCGAATTGGAGTTCGAGTTGCTGTTGTTGTGATTGTCAGCGGTGGGCGATGAGTTGTTGCTGCTGCTGGCGCTGCCGTTGCTGTTGCCGCCGGCAATTGTTGCCGCGGTGTCTGCTGCTGCCACTGTCGCTGCTGCTGCTGCTGCTGCTGATGTTGCTGTTGGCACGGCCAGGCAGCTCTTCTCATAATCCAAATTATTGTTGGTTATCATTGTGGCTTCTGTCGCTTCTGGGCATTAACTTTTTGCAGTGTTTTTGAATTATGTGCGCATATAAAAACGCTGCGGGCGGCTTTTGTCGCACTGCGTGTGATTCCCGGCAACCACCCGCACACACGCACACCACTGCAGGGAGGGTCGAGGGGGGGTGGGGGCGGGGAACGGGGGAGCAGTTGCGGCCTTTATTAAATTCTGTCCAACTAGGGACGGGGCGGGGGAGGTGGGGCGCTGGGGCAGGCACTAACCGCAGGGGTCGCGCGCGCTACTTCAGCAAACTGCAGGCGACGCAGATTTAAACACAGAATTAATTCAAGCGGAAATTGGCAACGAAAGGCAAAAAAAAAAAAACAAAAAAGGAAAAGGCAAAAAGCAAAAACAAAATCGAAAGCGTGAAGCATAAACAAAAATGTGGGTGGGGGAGTGGAAGTTGCATAAAACCCGCAATATAGAAAGCGAAAATGAAAACGCATATGAAAATTGTTCGGGGGGAGCAGCCACAAAAATGCACATAAATAGCAGAGACAACAAATAGCGGTTGGGGGGTCAACAGGGGTTGTTATTTGGTGGATATTTTTGAACGGGGGGTGACGTCACAATGTAAAGCGCATAAATAGCAGGATTTTGCAGGATGTTTATGACGATGATGATGATTGTTTGTTGTTGTTGTTGTTTGTTGTTAATATGATTTTGTGGGTGGTTGTTAAGTACGCAACAACACAATATTTTTAGTGTTTTCGTTTTTTTCGTTTTTTTTTTTCGGGTGTGTTGTACATTTGTATTTAAAGTTGTTTTTGTTTATTTTGTTTGCCAATTTCACAGTTGAACATTTTTGCCAATTAGTTGCCAATTTTTTCGTTGCCGTTTGTTGTTATATATATATATATATATATTTTTTTTGCCAATTTCAGTTCAGTTTTAGTTGAATTTTAATTGTGTGCAGTCCAAATTTCATGTAAATAAAGAGTAAAGCGAAAGAGAGCGTTATGTGTTTGTGTTTCCTTCTTTTTCGTATATTTTTTAATATTGATTAAAAACTTTAGCTGTGCTCGCTGTATTTTTTAATTCGGTTTAAAAAAAAAAACTTTTGATTATTTAATTCGTTGCAATGAAAGCGAATCAAATACGCCAAAGTATTTTTTGCCTTTGGCAGTTTGCTGAACAATTTCCATAGCATACTTTTCAGGGGCCAGCAGCTAATGAAAGTGAAATGCAAATTGCAAATGGATATAGAATACATTTGTAGCACAGCTGCAGTTTTGCATAGTTGTGTGCGAGTGTGTGTGTGTGTGTGCGTGTGTGTACAGTTGTATACTCACGTTGCTTCGAGGGCAACCAAACTTTTCATTGAGCAGTCAGTGGGCCACTTTTACAGCTGCAAAAACAAAGAGAGAGAGAAATACGTTGGTTAAGGGCTTTATAAAAATTTAATTAAAAATTGACTTTAAAGCGTGACTAAAACAGCCAGCTAGCCGAGTGAGCACGTGTGTGTGTGTGCATGTGTGTGTGTGTGTGTGGCAATCATTAGACGCCCATAGTCAACACCTCATTAGGCGTCTAATCAAGCGTGCGCTGGGCAAGAAATAACAACCAGTTCAGCTCGGCAGACACAGCCACAGATTAAAGGCGCTGCCGCAGGACTCGCAGGACTGTGCCCCAAGATCACACAGCTGGCCGGGTGCACTCGTGCGACGTAGTAAACAACAAGTCCTTGCCGGCGCCGTGCAGAAAGCCGCAAATAAAACGCACAGATTAAAGGATGCCCGGGCTGAAATGTCTTCTTAATTACTTCGCAATGAACAGGAGCAGGGCAGCAACACAGCAGAGAAGGAGAGGGCTCTGACTGCAGCGACGTAATTGAGAAGTCGATGGTCTGGGATTCGGGATTTGTTATTGGCGGGCCGGGGGGCAGGGATTTGGGCAGGCAGCGTCTCAGCATGGACCGCAGCGCACTTTAAGCGGAAGTAATTTAATTAATTACAAATGAAACGGAAACACGGCGCACAAACGAAGACTGTACAGTGTGTGTGTGCCTGTATGCGAGTGTGTGTGTGTGTGTGTGTGTGTGCATATCGAATTTCAAGCATAACTCTGCCCAAGCCCACGCACTTGACGAGCTGAATAAACGCTTTTCAAAAAAATGCGTCCCGGCAGCGCAATTAAAATTTGTTCTAAGCCAACAACTATTAGGACAGTGTATACACACACACACACCCATACACACACACACACACACACGCAGGGGGAGCAACGCATTAAGCACAGCTCATTTGCATTGCGGTTTTAATTGCCAAGGCAAACCCCAAAGAGCCGCAAAAAGCGTGCAAAAGGGCAAAAGCTCCAGCCAGGGCTGCCGGGGCTCAGAGCTCGGCCAGGCTTACAAGGATAATGAAAACAATTTAACGACTCTCTCGACAATTCACTGGGGTTTCGGACCAAAATTCTGGCGCGCTGCACCGTTGAGCGCTTAAACAAATAGAAACCTTTTTCCATTTGCCATTTTGCTTGCCTCTCGACTCCTGATGGTTTTTCTCCTTTTTTATGTTTTCTTTATTTTTTGTTTTTTTTTTTTGTATGCTTTTTTGTATTTTTTTTTTTTTTTGCGTCCAGTTTTGCGTGTCTGCGCAAAATATTTGCAGATATATATTTTTGACATTTTAATGAAAATATTTTGCGTAACATTTCGAACGGGCAACGTTGATGAATTCCGCTTCGGGTTGGATCCTCGCGCCGGCTTAATATTATTTTAACGAAGTGGATTTGCCGGGACGACGGCATCAGCAGTTATAGCGGGAGCAGGAGTGGGAAGCTGAAAGGATTTTTAAGCTCCTGTGATGGCCAGTAATTAAATGCTTGACATGCCTTTGGGTATGAGTCGCCGGCTGAAGTGGATTAGCGCCCGGCGTACGCAGAGCGGATTGGCCGGGGTTTGAGGTAAATTAACGCTGATGTTGGCATTATAATTATGGCATGTAGTTAATGCGATGCCTGGCCAGCCAGCACCCCGGCTGCTGTACGTGACAGGTTGATGGGTTCAAAGTTGCCAGTGTTGCCGCGCAAAAAGTGCAAAATCAAAATGTTAACAATTAAATTTAACTGGCATTATGCGAACAAGAAGCGAGGCTCCAAAATGAGCAGCAGTTGTAAGGGGTTTCAAGGGCTCCAAAGGGTAAACCGTTTTTACGAATTACGCTTGTGTAATTTACCCTAACTTTCTATTAATTGAATGCCAAGTTTCCTTTTATATTTTGCCATATTTTCATTTTACATTTAATTAAAATTTTTCCTTTGATTGGAAATTTAAGTTGAATTGCCGGCATAATTAAAACATTGTTTCTACATAAACTTTACGCAAATTTAAATTTTATTTAACAAAAATTATACCAATAATTTATAAAAATATGCATAACTTCTTTGTTTTAAAGCATTTTTTGCCTATAATAAGAGCCAGAGATACTCAACCGTGTACTCTTTAGTTACTTCTGAGCATTTCTGCCAAATTCAAATATTTGTTATTTTTTAGGATAGTTTTTGGGAATGCTTCTAATTGTCTATATATTATATTCGTCACAGAATTTGATATCAAAAATGTTGGGACTTGAAATGCTTTCGCCACTAGATTGTTAGCTCGTGTAGAGATGTTTTTACTCTCTTTATTTGAATCAATTCCTCTTAATGCTTTTTCATATTGACGCCAGAGTAAAATCCAGGCATCAATCATATTATATATATATAGCACACTGCTTTAAAGAAATACGCCCACTCATATAGCAGATATCACTTATGACTCTGTATACATTTCCCATAAATTCAACAATTGTTTGCCAAGTTCGCACAATTCACTACACATGAAAGAAAGGGAGAGAAGACAAGCTCATTAAATATTGAATATACTCATTTGGCTAAGTGAATGAACGTTGGCAACAACATTGCGTAATAAAATCAACAGCCTAAACAAAAACATTAACAAAAACATTTGCCTGCATAAAGAAAACAGCGAAATTCGCCGCCTCCCGTTGTTGTTGTTGTTGTTCTTGCAGATGAAGTAAACAAGTGGGGCCGCGTGGAGTGGGGCGTGGCAAGGGCGGCGTTTTTTGCCAGCCAAATTAAAACAAATCAAAATCACATGAGCATTTTCAAGTGATTGCCGCGGCCGCGACTGAAACATGCTGCGAAGCCTGTTGGCGGGCAAACATAAACAAGCAATTTAACAGGCACTCTCGCACACACTCGCCCACACACACACACACACACACACACACACACGCTCGCACACACGCACAGCCACAGCGATAAAAAGGCGTACAAGCTGCGGCGGCAGATCCTTGAACAGGCGTCAGGCAGTTGGCAAACAAACGAAGCGTTCAAGCGCAAAAAGCCAGCGCCAAAAAATAAAAAAAAAAAAAAAAAGAAAACGTGAAGTGAAAAGCGAGGAAAAAGCAAGAAAAGCCTGCACGCCGAAAAACAAAACCAACAAAAACGTTTTATGTACCAAAGCACATGTGTGTGCGGGAGTGTGTTTGTGTGTGTGCGGGAGTGTGTGTCTGAACAGCTGAACGCCACCGCCACCGCAGATTTCGCACACACACACACACACACGCTTTAAAGTATGCCGCAACTTTTTGTTAATGAAATTTTAATCAAGCCGAAACCGAGTCCAAAAAGAGTTTTGCACACATTTTCCGTAGCATACTTTTTAGCGCCAGCTGTGCGAAGTTTTGCGCCCCTTTCGGATTGTGTGTGTGTCTAAGGCAGCCGTAGCTCAAAATAGCCAGCAGCTTCATTAGCAGCTGCCAACAACGCGGCGTATGCGTAATAATTTATTTACAATGCAATTCATTTATGCCCAGGCATTAATCATAAGCCAAGGACGAGGCGACGCCGTCACGTAGCGACCAAAGTGTGAGCGAGGAAAGGAGTGCAGCATTTATTAACAATTTATGTCATAAATAAAATTGAAAAACATTCATAATGTCAATGAGCGGGGTGTGGGCGTGGCAATGGCAGACGCGAGTGCATGTTGATGATGCCAGCTATTTCATAAATTACACAGAAAAGAGCTAAAGATAGAGCAGCGAGTGCGACCGTGGGGCACATAAATCGCGATGCGCCCGAAATTAGGCAACAAATTTACATGCAAAGCGAGCAAGACACGCAGCCAAATCACCAACAACAACGGCGACAACAACGGAAACAAAGCGACTCCAAAATGACAAACATTAAAAAAGAAAACAACGAATACAAAGCTAAGTCTGAAATATATTAAGGAGCTGCCAGCACTTCCTGCGACAGGCACACAAAAAAGAAACAAGTTGAAACGTTCGAGTTGCCACAGCACGACTGCCTAATACTCTGTTCGCACAAAGTAATGCGAATAGTGGCTCTGAAACTGTAAGCCCAAAAGGCAGCAGCTTTCAAACTGTGCGAATTATTTTTGCAACTTGTATTTTATTTGATTTTTGTGCGGATTATTTGGGGCTTAATTTATCTGTTACATTTAATGATTTAAACTCGCAAGCTGTGGGAAATACAGGAGATATAGGGGGAGATGTGGGCATGACAACAAATCTAAGCCTCTTTAAAACTGTAAGTGAATAAACTTTGGAAAAATTTAATACTTTTTTACTTAATATATACTTAAATACTGAAACAAAGGCAGAAACCTAAAATCTTAACATTATATATATATATATAAAACAATATACCCTTTACTCATGTTCTGTATAGAATATAAACACTTTTGCTTTTACAGGCGCGTTTTCGACTGCGCCTTTTACTCAGTTATTTAACATATTTCTCGTTATTATTGTTGTTGTTGTAGTTACGCCTTTTATTCGCAATCGTTGCCCATGGTTCGTGGCCCGTGGCTCGTGGCCCTTGGCCCGTGGGCCGAGTGAATAATGTGCGCTTCTCACGGCAAATAATTATTTTCGCTTAGTGGCAAAGAAAACTGCCAACTGGCATGCGATTTTTAGGCCATTTCACTGGCTGCAATTTTCCCTATTTTTTTTTTTTTTTGGCTCTTATCGTCCAAGCCAACACCTTCCGTCTGCTGTCGCCCCTCTTAATTTCTCACACCCCCCGGCTTTCAGTTCATTATGTGAAGTTTTTTTTTTAGAAAATTGTTTAGCTGCAGGGCTAAAATGCCAGCACGTCGAAGCCAAGACGGAGGGTGATTCTTTATTTTGTGTTTCTCTTTCTTCTTTTTTTTTTGTACTTTCCACCCCCAGGAAAGGTGTCGAGCAGAATTACAAAAAATTGCGAGCTGTTGTTTTAAATGTTTTAAATATGCGCATTTGTTATGTTTGCAGCGCAAATATTAAGTGAAAGGCGCAAAAATTACAAAAGAAAGGAATTTTAATTAGTTTTTTCTTCAACTTTGTGTAATTATGCAAACGTTAGCTACGATTTCTGTTTGTCAATAATAAACAACACAATTATTTCTCTCCATTTATGCACGAAATGTTGACTTATGTTGCACAAGGAGTTTATATTAAATTTCTTAAATGAAAATTAAGCTTTAGAGAGGACTGCAGAATTGTAAATATATTGGGCGTAATCAATCTGAAGGAAAAGCCATCAAGCATGGAAATGGGTTCAGTTTTGTCACAGTTATGAGAGTTTAAAATTTAGATGTGGGTTTTTACTGGGGATTCAGGAAAATCACATTAATAAATTGTGATAATTTTTGGCATAAAAATTCATATTAGATATAATTTGAAAGTGGTTTTTATACTTCTTTAGATATCCTAGTTTGGAAAAATGAGAAAATAAGAAAAAAACTTTGTATTAATATGGGCCAAGTAAATTCTTAGAACCAAAACAGGTTATTAAGGAAATTTTATTTAGAAGCCCAGAGCAAGCAAAGTGAGCAAAACTACTGCAACTTTAATAAATTTAAGTTTCAAATATTTGGACAAAAAATTGCAAGAGTATAAACAAGAAATGTGTGTGTTTACGAAACATGCAAACTATTGATTAAAAGCTGTGCAATTTTACGGCCCCATAAAATTTGTCTCCGCCGAAAAAATGGAGCAAAAGGCAGCCGACTGAAGGCGAGACCCCGCCCACTGGACTGGGCCGCCCATTGGTTCCATCGAGAGACCGGAGTTCCCATAGATTTCTTGGCTGGCAAATTTAAAACGACGGGCCACAAAGTGAAACTATTTTATATGCGACGACAGCAACAAAATAATGTGACTACCTTTGGGCTAGATATTTGGGGGAGAGCTCGGACAGCTCGGACAGACCGAACTAGACGGAATTGGGCGCCGTGTCTGGGCGGCTCTCCCACGCCGGCAGCTGGCATTACCCCGAAGCAATAAATGTTCAAAATCAATTGAAGCGTTTTGCTAAAGCCTCACACCTCGCCACGACGACGGCCAAAGGGAATCTGCACACAAATCGAATGCACGGATAAGTATTCGATTCTTGGGCAGCTTAAGGCAGCGATTTGCTATGCGCCGCAAAAAGGAAAAGAAATGAAAGAAAACGAGCCCCAAAATCGATAAGGGACGCCCGAAAAGAAAGAAAGGCGACGTAAGAAAATGTCAACTAATTTTTGAATGTCGAACAGCAATGCAGCCTCCGAGCTGACAAGCGAGAAGCGGCTAAAGAAGCTGCTCATACGCGGCCACAGCTTGTCCCACATTCGGGGGGAAACTAGAAGTCGACTTCGACGAGCGGCAATAAAACGCAATTCGGTCATAAAAATAGTCGAACGTCGCAGCGAATAAGAGTGGAGTGGATGGGGAAGGGAAAGGAGGGGCAGACTGCCGACCGGCAAAACAACTGCCCCTGGGCTGTCGTCCTGGGCCGTCGTCGTCTGGCATGGCAAATTGCGAATTTTGCATATTGCCAGTAGCTTCTGTCCCCTTGCAGCACTTTTGGCTTGCTTTACTCTCTAGTTTGCCCGCACCCGGCCACCGGCCCCGCTTCCCGGGGCCATTAGTCATTTGGCCGGGCGAACGCTTTGGCGTGTCGCCACTTTGCAGGATGAATGACCCCGGCACAGTTGCTCCTGCTGCCCCTTTTGCCACTACGACGACGGCTTTCCGCAACGGAAATTGCACACACGTCGCTGTCCAACAACTATTTTCAGAGCGCAGTTTGATATCACAGTTGCCAGACTGCAAATCATATGAACTAAAGGCTCTGTAATACTTAATAATAAAGTTGAAGTTTAAGTTTGTAAATATATATAATTGAATCTGCATCTTTTAGCAGTGCAGGCTTTTTGGAAATTCCTCGTTTCCTGCCGAAGAGTTGTCATTATTAAATATGGGTATATTTTGGCTCCCATCTCTCTGTTGTAACTTACTTGGTTTCAAAGCTCTAATATATACATATCTAGTATTAAATATCTGGCTGATAGTTGAGAATTTTTAAACAATTCATGGGAGATTATTCGTGTAGAAATTTTTTGGTTTTTTTTAACCAATCGGGCTCAAACTTTTTGTCACAGGTGTTTCGCAAATAAATTATTTGTTTGAATAATTTTATGGGCCACAATTTGAATTCTTTCTCCGGGTGAAAAACAGTTTGTTGACAGTTTATAAAATTGTTCATGTGACAATTGGGCAAAGCTGAATAAATTTAGCTGCTTTTGTGTCTATCTAATAAATAATACATATTTATAAAATCTATTAAATATTAAATTTGTGCAGCAACTTTTGTATACAATTGAAAAAAATATTGTAAGTAGCTGGAATGGAAGGATACTTATTTAAAAAATATTGGGTTTCCTTATTTGTAAATGTTGTCACAATTATTATTAAATACATTAGTAGCCTTAATCTTTCAACAAAACCCGCCAGCTCAGACTCTGTTTGCTGGATAAACACGAATCACGCCCACCACCTTGAACGTTGTCAGTTTTCTGGCTTAAAATAATTATTAATTTTAATGCCTCGGCGCATTAACGAATTGTGCGCTCAGCCTTGAACAAAATTAAAAAACAAAAAAATCAAAAAAAAAAAAACCAAAATGAAAAGTGTAAAGATAAATATTTTTTATTAAAATAGTAACTGTTGTTTGTTGTTGCTGCTGTTGTAGGCGCATTGTGTATTTTACGCATTTCACGTTTAATTGATTTTTGCATTCGAGTGCATCAAAGATTCATGCATGTGCAATTAATGACATTTGTGATATGCGAATTGTGCAAAGTGCAAGCTGATATATATATATGTGTGTGTGTGTGTGTGCGCGCGTGTGTGTAACAGGCCAGAGATTTTTGATAAATTATCATTAATTATTTACGCAAATTGAAGAAACAATTGTTAACGAGCATTGAATATATATTCATATATATAGAGTTGCCAACTTTAATAACTACGTTATGCTGTTAAAATTACAGGTTTTTCGTGTTGTCATAATGTAAATAATGTACACATTTTTATCGTACTACGTGTTTTTCAAAAGATGTGTTTTACTCTCTGTGGAAAATTCACCCGCTGGGCGGAAAATTAGTGTTGAAATGTTGATCGGCTTGAAACTCATTTTCAAAGTTCTGCTTTGTAAAATAATGAATATTTGATTTTACAGATTTTACAATTTCCAAGCGCACGGTCGGAAAATGAGTGTCAAATGCCAAATTTGGAACGTGTTGTGAAAATAAGCCCCACGATTGGAAATTCGAGTACATGTTAGTTGAAATTTGTGCACAAGCGAAAATAGGCAGATAAAGTGTTGAGCTTTAAAACAGTTTCGTTTGCTTTTATCTGTATATATTGTAACATATATTTAAAGAAAGTTTTGTTTATAGTTTCGGGCGTGTCTCAAACTTGCTTTAAAGTCTACTTTACGTCATTTAGCAGTTGCTTCAACACTCGAGAAAGACGCGTTAACAAACTCCCTCAAAGCCCTCCCCCCCCCCCACTTACTCCTCCACCCGGCCGCCCACGCTTCCGCCCGCCATTACACATGTAGGTCAAACTGGCAGCGCAAAAAGCGTTGCATACCTTCGGGCTGTCAATTTATTTCTCGCGCTTGGCACATTTCGCCTGCCGCTGGTTTTTGTTTATGTTGATTCTCCGGCCGCTCCTCGTGCGCAACGGAACGCGGCTCCAGTCACGGCTGTTGCCAGTCGGTTGCCAGTGGGCCGCCGGTTGGGCGTCGCGTCCTTGAAATTTATGCGTTCGACGCAGGCGATGCGCTAAGCGTTGAGAGCAGCGCGGCGCAAGTTGGGCCATGGCACATGGCGTGTAAAGCTCTCATTATGATGCTAGCCGCACACACACACACACATACACACACACACTCTCATTGGGGCAGATAAATGGCCATGCAAAACTAGAACTACTTACGCCACGTCCTGGAACTGGGCCAATGCGAAAGCCATTGTTTTTCTTTGGGGCCGAGTAAATTAGGCGCAGATCGGAGCAGCCAGATAGCTCAACAAAGCCCTGGCAAATCTCGCCGCAGCTCGCTTTATGTGCACTTGAAATTCTCAACTTGAAATTGTTTTTGTTGCGGCGGCCTCTTATCGATTTTGTCATAATCATTTTGGGTGCGAAATTCGCGCTTATCTGCACGCTGTCAATCAGCTTGAAACGGGCAGCATTAAAAACTTGGCGCTTGCGCCGCCAGCCTTTAAGCGAATCGACTTCAATATTTTTTTTTTTTGGTCGGTCGCTGTCAAATATTTGTGGGCAACGCGCTTTCATTTCATAACTTCATGTCAATTTAATGGCAGCCGCCGTCTGCTACCTCCTTGGCTGCAAAAGCCAGATTATTGCAGTCATAAATTTTTATGACTTTCCATTGGTTGCAGCAGGCTGGGCGGTGGGGCTAGGTGTTAGCGGCTGGGGCATTGCGTGGGAAAATATGTACCGCACAATACGATTTTTATGCGAATTTAATAGCCTTGCAGATACGCTGCAGAAAATTATGATAGCTGAAAAGCATGCCACGGCAGCGTAAAGGACAAAAGTGTCTGATACGCCCGGATACATTTGGACGCTGCAGGCGCGTGGCCATTAAAAGTAAATTTAATAACAGAAAAAAAAATAAATAAAAAAAAAACAAAAAACTTGGAAGCTGGAAGTAAAAAAACGCAGCTGAAGCGTTAGAAAAAAGCATGGAAAAAAAAAGAGGAAACATATTGACAACCTGCCATCAATCACGCATGACAGGCGGGGGCGGGGTCGAGGAGGCAGGCGCAGGAGAGGAACCGCAGGACACGGCAGGTAGCTGCAGAAGTAATCTAATCCAATTACTCAACAATGGCAAACAAGCGGCGCGTGGGCGTGGCACCCGCCCGGCGCTAATGGACGACAACGAGCCGAAAAAAGCCAAAAATAAAGAGCCCACCCCGGCAGGACCTGCACACACGCACACACAGACACACACAGGGCAGGCTATCAGGATATCACATGTCTAACGTTAAAGTTAAATAACCAAAGGCAATCACAAAGTATCAATAACTATAGGCAAGGCACAGCTGAGAGGTAGAGGGGAAGGGGAAGGGAAAGGGGAGCGGGAGGTCTTCTATATTTACATTGTATAGAGTCCTGGCAAATCCTTCTGATCATTAACTGGTAGCGAGTGCAAAGCCTGTCAGCGCTCCAAATTGAAATTCATGCGAATTCAATGAATTTTTGTGGGTTTCCTTTGTCGCCCGCCTCGGCCGTATCCCGGCGCCTGCAGGACATTGTATTGACGAAATTATCATTTTTGTTGCTTCAATAAAATGACAAAGCACAAACTAATATCGAGCAGGCCTGCTTTCTGTGCCCTCACCCCTCGCCCGTGCCGCCCTAAGCTGGCTTAGGCATGAAATTGAAAATGCGCCTCCCCCTGCCAGCTTTTGTTGTGGCCACGTTACGGCCGGGGGCTGTTGCTAGGCTGGGGTCTGGGGGGGTGGGGACTGTGGGGCCTGCGGGGTAGTTATCAGGGAGTTTGTTATGCTGATTGGATGTGGCTAAAAGCAACGTTGTTGTTGATGAGCTGGCATTGATGGGCCTGACATGGCATTAGGACGGCGCAAAAAACAAGTAGGCACGATTTGTGCGATAGTGCCCCACTCGGAGATACCCTGTAAGTGCTGTATATTATAAAAAGCGGGGATAAAAAAAAATTAAGATTAAAAATTGATTTGTCTGTATTTTCTATACAAGGATATTTAAACTGATCACTTTTGTTTTTTAATAGCAAGAAGATAATTAATAAAAATCTTGACTAAACCTGAATCTTATCGCTTTCGCTTCAATGCAAATTTAAACAATTTAATGAATTAAATACAAATTAAAAATAAATTCTCAACTTCAAGTTGGGACAGACAGACAGGCTTAATCATAAATATATTCTATATATATACAAACATTACAGCCTTTCTGATCCCTTTCCAATATGTACAGGGTATGCTAACCAATTTAGAGACTAGGTTTCATTTAGTGCCCAACAACCCCTTTGCGCCAAACACATCCATCAAATAACAATTATGCCGCCCATAGTTTAAATATTTGCCATTGACACTTTGCACTCAACTCGTTTATGTAAATATGCCGGAGACAGAGTCGAAGTCGGAGACGGAGACAGAGCCGGAATCAGGGCGACGGATTTTAAAGGATTTCATTAGAGGCCACAGCGACACGCCTTATCTGAGGCAGGACACGCTGTAGCACACACACACACACACACACACACAAATTTCAATATCAAAACCGCCTCAGGATACACTACATTAATATTCACTTGCACCCAAAAACGAGGGGGCGTGGCAGTGTTGATAAAGCGTCGGAGCTGGCGTTTAGTCTGCTGCAAAAGAGGCGACAAATTGAACAGCCACAAAGTCCAACAGCTCATAACAAATCCTCACACTGGCCAGCCACACACACACCAGCACACAGACACACACACAGCTAGAGACATGGGCACAAGCCAAGCGCAGGCCAAAGGGTCAATTTGCTGCGCATCAAAAGGACAAGCGGGCAGCAAAATTTACCTCGGCCCAGGCTTCAAATAGTTGAAAGCCAAAGAGGCGACAAGTTAATAAACAGTTGGGGTATGCCAGTCGACTATTTATAAACGCATTAAGCACGCTTCACTTGTTGAAATATTTAAAAAGGGATTCCCGCATTTTGTTTAGGCCATGTTTTGGAGTTAGGGCCAGCCATGCAAGAGCGCAAACTGCTGCGGGCCATTTTGGCTGGGCTTTAAGTATTTTATGGTATTAGTTAGTCGGTTGGTTAACGGTATAAGCTGTGCGAGGAGTACGCAGGATATGCAGGCTACGCACCCGGCAAGCGAGCAGCTTGAATATTAACACAACACAAGTCAAAGTCAATGTTTTGGCAACGCTCAGCTGCAGTCGCCCAGCCCGCAGCCAGGCGCTGTTCTAGATGTGGTACACTGGAAAAAAATAGCTGGCACAAATCTTTCATTTTCAGCTAAAAGGCACAATCCAAATTGCTTAAGAGAAAAAATAAATAAAGTAAAGAGTAGACTGCAAAATTAGTATAAATATTTACTCTTCAAATATTTTGTACTATTCTTAAATTTCCTATACTTATACTTTTGAATCAAGTAAAACCCTTTCGAAATACGCAAATAACTCTTAAGTGCATAAAATCATTTTATTCGAAAAGAAAAGTCGAATTTGTATCAGAAAAGAAGTTAATGCCATTGATACTCTGTTTACATAATTAAATGGGTATATTGGTTTATGTTAAATATTTATTGCTAGAGTCAGCTAATTAAATACTAGATTCACAAGGTAAGGATCTGTGAAGATTAAAAAGAAAATACTTTTTTATTTAATTATTTTTTTTTTATTTAAATAAGAACAATTTTCTTTACAATGGCAGCCAGTTAAACTGAAGAGTAAGAGTTAATTCAATACATAATAAATTAATTTGTTGCCCTTTTTTGGCGCAGTGCAGCTGCAGTAGTTGTACTTGATATATATATGGGAAAATGTGGAAAAATGTCAGCTGCACGTGGAGCAGGCAGCTCGGAGAGCCTCAAGAACCTCAGCGGAGGCAGCAGAAGCCAGAACGCCTGTGGACCTTGCGAATGTGAAGTGTGTGCTGACACCAATGAGCAGCTGCGGCAGAGGGGGGGGGGGGGGACTGTTGCAGTTGCAGCTGGCGGCTGTTGCACTTGTCAACAAGCGCTGACAGCAACTCAGAAAAAAAAAAACTAGAAAAAAACACAGGAGAGGAAACCCGGGTGCTCGCAGCCAAGCAACAGATTCAAGCCAAGTCAAGATCCCTGGCCAGCACAATTGAAGTTTATGTCAGAGTCGACAATTGGCAACTGCTGGCAATTGTGGCTAAGAGCAGTTGCTGGCTGCATTTGACCCGCTTCTTAGCTCAACTCAAGCGTTTAAATGGCAGTTAAGCAGCTTTATGGCTGTGGCGATTTGTAACCTTCGTGTAAATCTCCCCCCCCCACCCCCCCACCCCCACTTCCAGCCAAGTTATTTATGTAAATTGCGCGCAAGTGCAACAGCAAGAGGGGAAAGTGGGGGGGGGCGGAAAGTTGGGGTCGAGTGCAGGGAGCTGCTTCAACTTCAACTTCTTTCATGTTTTATAATTAAGTCAGTAATTTAAAAGTGTCGAGCGTTGGTGGCAAAACAACTTTTGGCCAGCTTTGCTTGACTGCATTTGCTGCTTGTGGCTTACAATTTTGGCCGGGCAAAGTTTTCATTTGTTGCTGCGCGCAGCAGCCGCAACAAACGAGGCCAAAACGTGGGCCAGAAGTGCCAAAAGAAAAGCGAAAACAGAGAGTGCAAAATAGCAAGCGGAAATGTTAACAACTACTTTGACATTTGCTGTATTTATATATGTGTGTGTGTGTGTGTGTGCTGTTTGCCAAGTTAAAATTACTTAAGAGCCAGCGCGACGAGCCGTATGAATGCCAAGCCGACTGACTGAAACGGCAATCAAATGAAAAACGAAGGTGTGTGTGTGCGTGTGTGTGTGTGTGTGTGTGTTGTGCGGCTCAAAATTGGACCGTAGATTAATGCCCATGCATTAGAGAGTATTATGAAGAACTTCACACTGCGGCCAACCCGCTGTGGTTAAGCTGACGTGCGGCAAGTGGGGCAAAGAGGCAGCACTCCAAACACACACATGAACACCCTCTGCAGCAACACCAACAACAACAACAACAACAATGGCAACAACTGTAACAAGAACTGTGCAGTGTCAGTTGTAACAAAAGTTCAGGCCGTCGCAGCGAGGCGTGAAGGACAACGAAACAGGACGAACGAAGGGAGAAAAAACCAGTCTGAAACCAGCAGCCAAAAGCTGCCAGCTGCCAGATACTCTCTTTGCTAAAAATATTCCAATATGAGTATATGTATCAAATGGAGAGAGTTTGGCTTTTAAATTGAGGCAGACAGCTGAGATAGCTGGAAAAAAAATTATAGTTTCAGTTTTGAAATTTATGAACAGGAGTCTAATATACAACATTTTTAAAATGAAGCTTAATTATAGTGAAAGACGAAAGATAATATATTAAATGCTGACTTGAAGGGTAGCTTATATATTTTTATATATTTTAAAGATTTTTGTGTAAATAGCTGAAGTAAATTGTAAAGTAAAGTAGAGGAATTAACTCTTGTAATTTAATAAAATGTAGTACTAATTTATTTAAATATTTATTTATATATTTATATATGCACGCCAATATGCCCTCTACCCAGTGGGAAACAGAGTACAAAAACGATAGCATACTGTGCAGCGCACGCCTCTCGCATGTCAGTGCGGGCCACAACAAAAATGTGACTTAAATTTGCTGTTACATTTGTTTCTTGTTTTTATTTATTTATTTTTTTTTTTTACCCCAAAAGGCATGCAAAGAGCTGACATGAGAGTGAGGGAGAGCGGGGAGGGGGGCGGGGCGGAAGCGAGATCGAGAGTGGGAGCCAGGGGAGATTTACAGAGATACATAGTTGGCAACTCAACTGCATTCAAAGTGCATAAGTCAGTCCGTGAGGCAACGAATACGAATACAAATAGTCGAAAAGTTCGTTTGTTAGTCCAGCGGGTGTTGCGGGGATCAGGCCAGACCATAAGACCTTAAGAGCGAGTTGACTTTTTGGCAGTTGCCACTGGAAATAAAAGGCAATTTATTTTTGCCTTATGCAAAAGCATTCTAAACAAATAACTTTTGGGCCAGCCCTTTAAGTCGGCCCGAAGTGCAGCAACTCTTGTGAGGAAAAACTCTTTGAGAGCCCTAAACAAGGTAGGGCAGTATTTTACATAGATATTAGACGAGTCCTTGAATTTACACTCGGCTACCTGTGCGTCACTTTGATTTGCGTCTCCATAAAGCCACACTGTCTATCTGGACAGCCCCAGCCGGAGTCCGTCCAGCATTTTAACTATTTTGTCGCTGGCTGTTGCTTTTATTGTCCTTATTCGATAGATCCTTCGCTTTTTTGTATTTCTTGTGCTCGTCCTGTGCAGACTGTCCTTAATAGCCTTGAGGTATGCATTAATTACTGTGACCATAAAAAGGGTCTCGGGCAGCCGGGCTACGTGTTGCGAATTGCAGTGCGGCGCTTACTCGCCAGATCCTTAGACCTTTTACTTTGTATTACATTTTGCATTTTATGGCCGTAGACTATTGTTCTCGGCTACCTTCGTCCATCCTTATCTCGGGCTTTGTCTCTCTTATGCATTGTTTGCATTGTAATCAACGAAATTTGGTGCATAGTTTACGCTTCTCAATGCGCTGCTTGCGCCCTTTCGCTCTCGTTGTTTCACTCGCTCTCGTTGGTTTTTCCCTCCACTCGTTATTTTAATGAAGTGGTCTTTATTTCCTTTACGCATTGCTTTTATTGTAATTAATGAAATTTTTTCTTTCCGTTGGGTATTTTTCATAAAATGAGGTTTTTCTCTTAGTAGTTTATTAGTAGTTTGCTCGCTTTTGCTCTCGTTTCTTTCACTCGTTCTCGTTGGTTTTCTCTGCTCGTTGCCCATTTTATGCATCTTTATAAATGTCATCAACGAATTTTGCTTCTCGTTGATTTAGCATCTCTCGTTCCTTCCACTCGCTCTCGTCGGTTTTCTCTACTCGTTGCCTTTCGCTTATTAAGTTCTGTCGCTTTAACACTTTATTTTCTTTATAATTAACGAACTTTGTGCATAGTCAATGCATCTTACTGGTCTACTGGCTCTCTTTCCTGCCTTCTGCTTGCACTCGCTCTCGTTGGTTTTAATTTACTCGTTGCTTGCTTTCATAAATTGCTGCTTTAAATATTTACTTTGAGGCCAGCATCAGGCAACAAATGACAAACTCATGTTGAAAGCTCATTTGTTTTATGGCAGCGCTTAGGCAGACATATGCGTACTGTCAACCCTCCCCTCCCGTTCGCTGTCCCCCTTCCCCCTCCCCCCCCACCACCCGGACCGCACCCCAACCGACCCCCATTTTGCGCTCCCCTGTTCTAGTTATTTGACACGCTTTTCAAGCTAAAAACAAAAAAGGGCAGACTACTTCTTGCTGCTGCCGCATTCATTACATTGTCTGCCGGCACACTCGCACACACATACACCTATTTATCAACTCACACACACACACGCAACATAATTGCGCTGCTGCAAAGAAAAGTCGTTGCCTACTTTTTGGGGTTTTTGGCATAAAACGAAAAATATTCAAAGTGTCCCGCCATATCAACTTTATTATGCGCGCCAAAAAGTTGCAAAATTAACAGACAACTCTCGTAATAACAGTCCCAACAGCCCCCTCCTGCCCCCCCCCTGCCTACCAGCTGCAATCGCGTAACAAAAGCACGAAACCAAAAAACAAAACTGTTTCAATGTCCGCCTCTTGCTCAATGCTGGTGTGTGTGCGAGTGTGCGGGTGTGCGAGTGTGTGTGTGTATTTGTGCTTCACCTTGTTTATCTTGCTTTTGCTGTTGTGTCCTCTTTCAGCATCGTGTGAGCTCCCCACCTCACCTCCCCTTCCCTGCACTCCAAAAAAAAGTGCCTTATTTCGCTCGGCATCTTTTTTGGACGCTTGCAGCGCGATTTTGTGTGCCTGTTTCTTTCTGGTTGTGTGTGTGGGCGGTGGCTATAGAGTGTGTGCTTGCTGTCTGCGTGTGTATCTGTGTGTGTGTGTGTGTGTGTGTGTGTGTGTGCAGTGCGTGCCTCGTTTTGTGCCGTCGCTGCGCCGCGTTCTTCTTCAGTTTCTGCGCGCCTGGTGCGAATAATTTGCCGTGTGTGGGTGTAACAGTCACAGATACGGCGTGCGCTAAGCTGTGTGTGTGTGCGTGTGCCTCTCGCAGGCTGCATGGCTGTTAGACCCAAATGTTGCCAACAACATGGCGTGTTGCGTAAATATGTTGCTAGCGCTATTTGTTGTGTGTTCAGCCACACACACACAGATAATGATAAAAACACAGTGAGAGCTCTTTGGAACAGACTTTCCGGCTTTAAAAAACTTTGAAAAATTTCTATTAACAAACAAGAATACTTATTTCTATTTTTATTCAGAATTAAATATGCCTGCTTTTTGCCTTCTTCAAATTTATAAATATTTCTGTCATAAGAAACGTTTAATATTAAAAACAAAGAAATCATTGAAAATTGTTAATTGTCTTAAATTGCCTGGCTATTAATTAATTATACCCAAATAAAGCACAAAAAAAAAAAAAAAGGAAAAAAAAGTTCCCATTGATTTATATATATTTTGTTTTGAAATTTATGTATAAAATATAGAATATACATATAAAATATTTTATAAAATATCATATATTTTATGTCAGAATAGCTGTTAATATAATATATTAAAAATATATTTTTATCTTATTTGTTTAAATAAATACAAAAATATATAAAATAAAATAAAAAAAATAAAAAAAAAAAATATCTTATTTTCACAAGAGTTGTTTTTGAGTCAAATTTTTATAAAACCCATGTTGCTTAAAGAAAATGATTTATTAAAAAATAAAGTAAATGTCGTGTTAAAACAGCGAACATTCAACAATTTATTTGAATAAGCAAGTTAAATAAAGGTTGAAATTTGTCTATCTTAAGCAGCTGTGCACGCTGTTCATTACAAGAGCTTTCACTGTAGCTTACCTATGGGAAGATACGTGCAGACAGACAGACAGACAGACAGAGTGCCAAACTGTTGGCAATTTTAAGCTGCTTAGCGGCGCAGGCTGATTTGAAATTTTCATTAAAATGCCAGAGGTGAATCCGCAAAGCAAATCCTTTTGGCAGGCGAGTGAGCAGCCACATTACCCATTCGAGAAGGGGCAGAGGAGCTGTGGGAGGCGGGGCAAGCAAACAAAGATCAAATCTTATCGGCAATCATTTGATGCGCACTTGAATCCCGCTTGAAATTTGTAGACGTTACGTATGTTGGCACAGCAACAAAGCAACAAGAGCAACAAAGCAACAACAGCAACAACAACATAATGAGCTGTAGCCCGGGCAGGTGGGCAGCCGTCTTATCAAAAAAGGATACTTAGCCTAGGAGTTGCTTGGGGAGCGCCAGGCAGCGACATCGTCATGGAAATTCTTCATTAACTCAACTTGGGCGCGCTGAGGGCCAAAGAAGTTTATGTTATTAAGAGGCGCAGGTGGGCCGGAGTGGGTGGGGCTGGGCGGGGGGTGAGTGTTGCCAAGTGTACAGTTAGAAAAGGCAGCAGCTGTTGTTGTCGTTGTTGTTGCCGGGGTATTTTGTATATGTTTCACTTGACGAGTGCGAGATAACGGTAAATGAATATGCAGCAATTTGCACGCCCACATAATGAGCAGGCCGAAAGGCGGAAGAGGGTTCGGGATAGGGGATATGGGATAGGGGCGGGGCAGCGCCGTTAGGCAGAGACTGAAATAATAACAGCAACAACAGCGGCGCGACTAACAAAAGTCGATAAACATAAAGCAGGCAGCGGAGCCCAGATAAGTATGCTACACTTTCAACTCGACTCAAGTGAGTGCGCGTGTGTGTGTGTGTGCGTGTGAGTTACAACATGCATATGTGTGCCGCGTGTGTGCGTGTGTTTGTGCTGCAAAAGTAAATTAAAACGATTTTAATTACGGTTGCCAAGACGATGAATGAAAATGTCAACGCTGAAGAAGCAGCAGCAGCAGCATCAACATCAGCAGCAGCAGCAGCAGCAGCAGTTTAAGCCTGGGGGAGCGCACTGCGCAGCAGGTGGGCGTGAGCCAGAGCAACAAAAAAAATATATAAAAAGAGGCAACCGTTTTCTGCACTGTACCGACATTTAAATACCCTTGCCGCCGTGAGCTTTGTTTCTATAGTTAATCATAATAAAAATAACTGATTTCCTAACAGACTGTTCCCATTGAATGCTGTCATATATAGTTATTAGCCGTTGGTATTGTTGAGCTCACAATCGCCAAATTTGGCTAGAAAATAAACGATTGTTCCTATACATGCCAAGAAGTTCGATTTTGATTGCTCTTGCTCAATTTGTTTTTTTTTTTTTTTGTTTTTTTTTTTTTTGTTATTGCAGCATATTGTCCAAGACTCTCTAGCGCATTTTTAACTAAAACCTTCTTGCTGAATTATTTATTATTTTTACGTTCCGACGTTACTTTTATGTAAATTGTCAACACTTTTAATTGTTGTTAACTATTGGCGGGTCCAAGAATAACAACGTTTACCGGCTAGAACCGTCGAGGGTCTGGCAGTTGATCGATAATTAAGCGTAAATAAGCGTTTGCCAAAGCAAGTTGTAAGCAAATTTAAATGAATTATGCACGCTCCGATATCGCTAAAAGTTTGCAGTTATGTTGAAAGTCTCAAGGGCGCAGAATATGTGGGAAAGCAAATAAACTTTTCATACAAAAACATACCGAAAATTCCGTTAGCAGCTATATATATGTATATATATAGAGTTCCAGTCCAGTCGACTTCAAGATATGTGCTGCCTGCAAGAGAAAAAACGCGCTATATTTACGACTGTAAGCTGAAGTGGACACAATTAATACCAATCAAGAATATATATAATTGCATGCGCTGTCACAGATTTCGTGGTAAAGTTGCGGGACCCTCGGCTAGGGTATAAAAGAGGCAGCGCTTAAAAGCGTTTCGCTGTTGCCAATGCTACACAACAGCAGTGTGAATTATTGCACATGTGTGTGTGTGTGTGGGTGCTTGAGTGTGTGTGTGCGTGTGTGGGCCAACTGAAGCCTCTTACTTGAAAGCTTCATTCGAGATTTTCATTTGAGCTGCAAAAAGCAACCAAAAATACAACAAAAGTTGTGGCTGCTATCGCTGCTGCTCTTGTTGTTGTTGTTGTTGTTGTCCCTGGCTACTCAACTTCACAGGCAATGGCAAAGTCACGGCCAAGAGCAGCAGCAGCAGCAGCAGCCGCAGCCGCAGCAAAAACCTTGGCAAATAAAAGTGTTGGCTGCAGCTAAACAAACAGCCGCCATTTTTATGAAGCGCTTTTGTTTTTCTTTTCGCTTTGCGCGCTTTCCCCTTTTTCCCGTTGATTTCCTTTGTACACCTTATTAACGGTTTCTATGGCAAAGTTTTGTCCGTGTGGCAGGCGTGAAATTTTCTGCCTTTCAAAAGCTAAAAAGCTGCACAAACCACACGGTAAAAATAAAAAGCGAGAGGCGAACTGTCGCGCGCTGATTAACTTGACACCATTTGGCAGAGGGCAGGGGGGTGGGGGTGGGGGGGCGCAAGCTTCCTGTGGGAATAAGGCAGGCTGGCTTTTTACATGCACCTGACAGGCAACACCTGTCGCCAGCTTTCGTTGTCTCTTGGCCCGCAGCCCGCCCTCTGCCTGCGGCTGGCAAACCGCGCTGACATTTCCTTTTGCTCAACACTGACGTTTTGCCTTGACAACGGTTTGCCAGCAGCCCCCAACCCCCCTCCCTTCCCCCTCCTCTGCTGCGGCTGCCTCGTGTCTACAAATATCATTTACGAAATTCGCAATGCAACTTGCAACTTGAAGTTCCCAAGTTGTCAAGTGTTTCTGGGGGGGGAAGTAAATGTTGACTAGAAATCTAACTGAAAGATCGGTGAGCTATAAATTGGAGGTCTTTAATCAAGCACATTGGATTATTTAGTGGATCAGTACCAATAAAATTTTATATATAATAGAGGAATGTTTTTCAAACGAACTGAAAATTCTATATATAGTTGTAAATATAATAGTAAATAAAAATAAAGTTAATTAAAAGAACCTCAGAATTAAAGTGTTAAACTTTTGCTGGCACTTTAAATAATATATAAAATAAAATTATTCAATTTATTTACAATTATTCTATCCTGGAAACTATCTATCTATCTATCAAATTTAATTTGTAAAGCAAAAAGAGTTCGGAGCTAACAGAGATTTTGTACTTTTAAAATCACTTTAAACTTTAAGTCAATAAAAAGTTGTCTAATATAAATGTTTAATTCGTCTATAATTTAGATATAAATATTATCCGAAGACTTAATGAATTTAGATAGTAGATAAATCGCATATCTCTTTAAGTAGTCAACTCTGGCGAATTCTAGTTAACTTTCGCCGCAATGCCAGCTGCATATAAAACAAGGCACAAATATTTAACAAACTGTAACAGTTTACTCAAAACATGGCGACAGCTTAACAAGAGCTCCTTAGACCGGAGTGAAGCTTAGCCGTAAACTTTAAGCAACAACTGGAACAGTTTTCCGGAGTTTCCTTGCAGCTGTAAACTTTGCGATGCATTTCGATGCGTTTTAATATGCGGCAAGTGCAGCGCTAAATGTCAACCAAAGTGTCAGCCAAGGTGACGGCAAGGCTGTCAAGGAAGGGGGGGGGGGGGGGAGGAAGGAGCGTGTCTGCGGGGGGGGGGGGACAGAAGTACAGCAACTGCAGCTGAGCTGGCATGTTTGCATAATGAGATGTTGCAGTTAGAAGAGCATAAACAGGCTTCCGAGTACCTTTTGAGAGGCCAAGGTCACTGAACTTTTTGTGTTGCAAAAAGGATTAACAACGGTTTGTATCTTTTAGCAAGCGTTGTAGAAAGTCTATTAAATCTTTAAGCAACATTTTTAAGGTGCCCAAAAAGAAAGAGAGGGTGCAAAAGGTTTATTAATATCTCCTAGAAATCTTTAGGATATTTATTTTATATTATTGAATTGATTTGCAAGGTTTCATTAGCATTAGTATCACCAGGTTTTTAAATTTAATTAGCTGACTAAAAATCTAAAAATTGTTTCTCACTTTAAAAAGCTTAAGCAAATATGTGACATATTAATAAAAACTCTTACACTTCGTATGGAATGCATTCGATTTGGTTTCTAAAATTTAAAGAAAGTTTTGTTTTCAAATATTCTCAAATTAAATAAAAATCAGCCTTGAAATCAAAATTATTAATGTTATAAAATAAGATTCGAATTAGTTACAAAAATATAAAAATAAATACAAAATGTTTCCACTATGAGTATTATTGTGAATTGTATTGAGTGCTGTTTTAAGGAATTTGGAATTTGGAGACGAAAGAATTTTCTTAAATAAAAATTTCACTTTTAGGCACAAAAATGTTAGCATTTTTACAATACTTCTCCTTGATTTGTGGCTTGTTTTAACTCAGCCTTAACTTGATTTGCAATTTAAAAATCGAATACAAATTTCTGTCACTTAAGCAATAAAAGCGCCCAAACTTACCTGTTTAAATTTCTGATTTCTTTTCTTTTTTTTCG
The DNA here is from genome assembly GCA_035047465.1 of Drosophila sordidula. NCBI lineage: Eukaryota > Metazoa > Arthropoda > Insecta > Diptera > Drosophilidae > Drosophila > Drosophila sordidula. The sequence goes on along the minus strand of JAWNPQ010000185.1, from coordinate 5,492,039 downwards.
CACTTCTGTTTCTTATTTATTTATTTATATTTTTTGGGGCCAGTTGCCCGGCAAAGCACCTAAGTGTTGAGCGTTATGGGCGCCACAAAAAGTAACTGTTTCGACACCGAAAAAAAAAGCCGCCAACTTTGCGCATAAAATTCAATTACGATTGCGATTGCGTTCGCGATTGCTTAGGCGCATAAATTTGCACACTTGCCGCGCGCGTTTTACGAGCGGCTTTTAATTTGCCACTTTCTTATCGCTGTTATCAGTCGCTGCGGCGGTCGCTGGCCATAAAATTAGCCCGCCGACACGTTAAAAGTTAAGCAGTCCGAGGTCCTTTTGTGCCAAATTGCCAGATTTGTTGTCGTTGCGTGAAAGTTGTCTTTTCTTTTTTTGTCCGCTTTTATGACACTTTCACGCGCCAAAGATACGAACGGCTCGCTTGAGATACGTCGCAATGCTTGAGATACTTTTGTTTGTACTGGGTGCCTGCTGGGCCAACCGTTTCAGTTGAAAGCGCGCAAGGAACTGTTCGCGTTCTGGCATTTCTCGGCGACCAGCTAAGCTAAACTCGTCGCTGGCCCGAACTTGCCATCCACCAGAGCGCGTGCGCTGGATGGCGGCCGACTTCCAGCTCGTCGTTTGTTTACTTGGCCACGCAACTGGTGGTTGGCGGCCAGCCGTCGGCTGCCTGCCTGGCGAACAACAGGCAGTCGGCTGGTGTTCTTGTCGCTGCCAGGTTCCACTTACTGGCTCCCATGGGCAGCCATATGTGACGGCTTTGGCTTTGGGACTTGGGCTGCCGTCGTTGTCGTGACAACTTGATTTCTTTTGTAATTTGGCTCGACCCCGGAGGTTTTCATTTCAAATTGCTTTAAGTTTAATGAAATTGTATTTTGATTTAGTGAGCTGCCATTGGTAACCTTTGAACCGCATGTGCCCCATTCTGCCGCCATTCAATGGAAATTCGATGCCCACCGTTTTGGCCTCACTTTCAATCCACGCAGCTGGCCGAGCGTTTATCTAATTATGGCACAGTTTAGCGAAGGGCATTGCATACTTTTCAGCTGAGTGGCTAACTCTTGACATGGGTCGCTACACTCGGCGAAAAATAATAGGAATCTTAAAAGCAAATCAAAGTTTGAGATTTCTTAAGCTGAAAACTAAGTTTGATATTCTATTTTTAATAATTTTTATTTTTTTTTTTTTTTCAATTTGATTTTAACTAAAACCTTCGCAATTGGTTGGCGAACCGCCTTTAAAATTATGACTATACTTAAGACTATGACTTATTTTTAATAATTGAAATTTATTAAATTATTAAATACCTGAGGATATAATTGCAAACTATAAGCCTAACTCTGTTTAAATAGAAATTAATATTAAAATCAAGATTGATGCAAATTAAATTAAATTACTATTGTTATTATTATATATTTATTTAGGTATTTCTTATTTAGATCAGTTCTAATCAGTTCTAATAAAGAACCACATGTAATTAATTCTATTCCGCTTGCACTTCTATTTGGTACGAGGCATTTCTCTGAGTGCACTCCGGGTCGAGTTGGCAAACGGAATGACATTACAGCAAATCCGCTTAGTGACACAAAGTTACGCACAGCTACAGCAACAGATACAGATACAGATACAGATACATTTGCGGATACAATCCAGCTTCAGTTACAGCTACACGCGCATTGTTTATGCAAGCGCATTAAGCTGAGTCTCAGTCTCGGCCACTGCCAGCTATGCAGATACGCAGAGATGGGCAGATACGCAGCTACTGTTGCCGCCGCAGCCGCACCCTCGTCACACCCACAGGAATGCGAAACGTGGCCCGCTGCCGCCTGTTGCTGCCTGCTGCGGTTGCCTCGGCCGCTGTGCGGCCGGCTGCTTAGTGCGTTAATGGATAGCTCAACCGCAAGATGCACAAGATACTCGAGCTCAACGGCGGGCTGTTGTTGTGCCGCTGGGCGTGCGGCGGCTTCTTTGGGCCGGCTTCAAGCGGCCAACAGCTGCTGGCCAACTACTCTGTAACCGAGCTCGAAAAGAGTCAACCAAGCGCGAAATGCGCAAAAGATGGGTAGATGCAACAAGGCGGCGGCTTTGTTGCTGCAGTCACCCGGCACACGAGTAGCTCATTACGCCCACACACACACACACAGCTAAACAGACCCACAATAGATGACAGCTAGCGTTTACCTGCCAGTCATGTGTAACTCAATGCTGCCTGCTACCAAATTGAAATCGTATCTCATAGATACGCGTACGTGCGCACATATAAAAAGCTAATAAAATATCTCACAATTTTCGTGCGTTTTTTTTTTTTTTTGTTTTCGCACACTGTTTACTAATCGAAAGAGAGCGTATAGGGTCTCCTGACTTGGAATATGTAATCGTGTAAACCCACTTCAGATAGAGATAAACGATTTTTTGGCCATGCCCATCAGGCATAAAATCAACTATATCTCCAATAGTTTTATTGTTTTAATAGATAGAAAATAGATACACCCTACAGTCACAGTTTGAAAGTTCTGTTTACAGTCTTAAATTACTTCAATCCAATAACCAAGCACAATCTATTCGATTTAGTGTATATTGTATTATATTTTTAGCTATTCTTAAAGTGGAAACAGGGTATTTTGTAGCACTTTCAAACCGATTGAACGCGTTCCCACTTGTTTTTCCATCATCGCGTGCAATTTTCTTTTTATTTGCAATACATTTTATTGTTTATTTAGCGCTTTGTTTAACGGCGAATATTTTCCATGGTTGTTGTTGTTGTCGTAGGTTGCGCTCTGATTTAATGGCTGTAAATTGAAATGGAATTTTTGCGCTGGCGAAATTGCGAAAAATGTTTTGAAAAAGATTTGAAGGTAACAGCAGCAGCAGCAGCATCAGCATCAGATGAAATGACTATTTTGATAGAACTGGCTTTTCTGCAGTTGACATTCAATTTTTATGCCCAAGCAATGGGAGATTTTGTTGTGGAATGTGATAAATATTAAAGGAGACTTCTTTAAGGCAAATGTTTTAGGGCATTTTTCCTGTATTCCACACATTGCTCAAATTTATTTCAAGTTGATTGACTCTTTTTTCGGCTTATCTCAAAGAATATAATAAACTAAACACAGATCAGAAACATTTAAATTTCTATAATTGAAAAAACTAGTACTATACTCTTGTTTATTTTGTATATTTTCAGATTGCTGAAATCTTTAGAGGCGAAATGCAGGCAGCAACAGCGGGGACTCCACGAACAACGCTGGTATGTATGTATTTATTTAAACAATACTTAAAAGGAATTGGTAAATATGTAATATTTTATATTCCAGGTTCTCAAGATGAGTTTCAGTCATTTGTAATTGGCTCTACAATTTTTAAAAAATAATATTTATAAGAATAATACATTTGAAGATTACATAATATATATATAAGACATACTTATAACAATTCGAGATTAAGGGAAATACATATAAAAAACTTTTTAAATAATAACAACTATAAGGATTTGAAGAGAAATTAAATAAATTTAAAAATGTACATCAATTCTGTTTTATTATTTTTGGGAGGAACTTTCTGGGTAATTTTTTGAGAAGCTGGCTTGCAAGATTTTCGTAAAAATCGTAGCTGAAATACCAGGCGAGCAGAATCGTCAGGAGGTAGACAAAAAAAATCAAAATGAGAAAAATTCTATTGCATACTTATAAGGTAACAATTATGGCCCGCCGATGTGAAAGTGAAAATTCTACTGCATACTTTTAGAGGGCAATTGCAGTATATGTAACTATATCCTTGGTATAATTACGCGGATTTGGCTGAATAATACCAATCCCGCCGTACTTTGATCTTTTTTTAAATATGTAAAACATTTCAAATGACCATATCTCGGCCATATGTAGTCCAATCTCGGAAAGATATACCTCTTTTGACTCGCACAAGTCTATAGATATGGGTTCCATTCAAAAGTTTTGATTTTAAAATGTTAACGATTTTGCCAAAAAATGTGATGTAACCCCTTACCATTTTTGGCAATTTTGAACAAAATTTAGAATGTGAATTTTGTAATGCCAATCGATAGTCCCAATCCGTAGGAGTCTAAAAAGGTATATCATTTATATATATCACTTTATTCGATCGAGATATGCCAATTATAATCCAGAAAATCACTTTAAATGACTATATCTCGGCCATATGTAGTCCCATCTCGAAAAGATATACATCTTTTGACTCGTATAAGTCTATAGATTCGCTTTGCATTCAAAATTTTTCATTTTGAAATTTTTGCGATTTTGGCAAAAAATGTGATGTAACCCCTTACCATTTTTCTCAAAATTGGTCAAAATTTAGTATGTGCATTTTTGAATGCCAATCGACAGTCCTGATCCGTACGAATCTAAACATGTATATTATTTGAAGATGTGCCCTTATTCGTCCGCGATATGCGGATTTAATATGTAGTCTGGTCTCGGAAAGATCTTTCGCATGGTTCAATCATGGGAATCGATCACAATTAAAGCAAGCACTTTTTGTATGCTGCTGATATATTTATTGTCAGCCAGATAGCGTCGATTTTTATTATGATTTTTGTCAAATTATTGCTGGCAAAGTTCTGTTTTAGATGGATTTAATGTTATAAATGTGAGCTCCTGCGTTCGCCTCGACTCCCTCAAAACTTTTGCACTTAGCATTGTAACAGAAAATAAAAAGCGTTTCCATCAAGCAAAACAATTTCAAATTCCTTCATTTCTCAGTTGCAAACGGAAATTTGATTTGTTTCTGATAAACGGCATTTATTTTACTTATTTAAGTCGCATATTTCCTGGGCCAGCTCCCGTCCCCGCCCTGTCAGCCATCACCTTCGACTTTGTTGTAAAATTCAATTGCCAAATTGATTCAACTTTTTGCCTTTTCGCACGCCCCCCAGTTGCCCCGCCCCTCCCAGTCCCAACAGAGCGGCAAAAAGACAGCCTACAGCCGTGCTGAGCCGCAGATAATTGAATGATTTGAATTTTTATATTGAGTTTTTCTTTTGGGCCGCTGCATGAGGGGCTTTTCATATTTTTTTCCCATGTATTTTTTCTATATTCTATTTGTTCTTTTGTGTTCGTTTTTTTTTTTTTTCTTTTTCCTATTAAAATGGAAATTGTTGGCGAATTGGAAAATTGCTTATCAATTGGCTGGCATATGCTTCAAGGATCAAACGGTGTCTAAATTGAAATCGACAACATAGGGGCACGACCCTCGCTCTCGACCCCCCCTTGGCCCTTCGCCCACGCCTCTGCTGTTTATGCTGCAATTAAGCATTAAATTAAGTTTTTCGCTTGGCAGCTGCGAAGCCAACTTAATTGACTCGGGCAGAGAGTAGGAGCATAATTTAATATATAGACAACTTCATATATACGCTAGTTTTTTTTTTTTTTTTGGGATCTACTGAAGCGTAACGCCGCCAGTCGCGTGCATAGCAAATTCTTGTACCAAGTTTTTATTCTTTTTAATTGGTATTTGTGCAGCTTATGGCTGGGAGATGCCCGCATCTGCCGAGGAACTCAACGAAAGCCAGACGCTGTGCAAGGTGCAGCCGGGGAAGAAGAAAAGAAAGAAGAACGAACCATTTATTGCTTTATGGCAGGCACTGTGCCAAGCACAAAGGCCAACAACAGCTCGCTCAAGTGTGCGCTGGTTTCGCCGTGCATTGTTTCGCAATCGAGTTTCAATTCAAAGCCAATACAAACACGCGCTGCGGGTGCCAAGCGACAACTGTAATTAACCGGAATTCACGCGCGTTCCGGGCGCTTGCCAACGACGCCCGCCCGCTGGCAGGCGGACCAGGTACCGCCAGCCACTTCTCCTGCTGGCCATGTGTGTCACATGCCCGAATTAGGTCGCTCCACGAACATGTGTGCGTGTGTTTGTGTGTGTGTGTGTGCGCAGGCGCGCAGCTTGACGCCGCTCGAGAGCCGAGCTCCCCGTTCCTGGTTCCCTTCACGCCAGACACTCTGACGCAAACCACATGCTGACTGCTTTCAATTTTCCCAGCCGCGTCGCAAGCATTTCTAATGCAAAACGTGTGCTGGCAGCGAAGGGGGGCGGGGCGGGGGCGGGCGCACTTGCACACGTTCGCATGTGTCTGGCAGCTGTCCCTCAGCCAGCAGCAAGAAATGGCCCAAACGTTAATAACAAAACACACACAGAGACGCCGACAGTAATTGAAGTGTGACAGTGCCTCAAAATTACAAAACATTATGGACAATATTAAGAGCCGACATTATGCGCTGCGAACTGCAGTCGGATGCAGGCCAATTAAATGCCAAAAGCTGTTGATGGAGTTGTGACAATGGTCCGCAATAGAAAATTAATGGGTGTGCAAGATGTGGGGTGAAATCGGAGCGAGATATATAGGGGACACACACACACACACACACACACACATACAGAAAATGTCGAGCGATCAATTGAATTTTATGCATGTTTACAAAACAAATGAGAAATTTAACTAGATTTCCTTTTTGCTTGGGCCTTGGAAACTTTTGCAATTTTCATTTAAAGCGAGATGAAAATGCCTGGGAATGTATTTGAACAAATGTTGCTAAGCATTTTAATGCGAGTTTGTTGAAAATTTATTGCCTTTTGTTTATGTTTCTATTGCACTAAAGTCTCCACTTCCAGCAGATAATCTTTAATCAGATTTCGGTAATTTTTCCCCTTTGCCGCATTTCAACTTTTTCCGAAGGCAAAGCCAATTTCAGAAATGGACTAGAAGGACTTTCGAATTGCGGGCACCTTGTTAAATTCTCATATTACCTGCCACACTTTCACCTCGCAAACAGCTTAAGCGGGCACACACACACACACACACGCACACACACGCACACAGGTTGCAGTCTCCTTACGGCAATCCAATTCAATTCCAGAACGAAGCTCATATCAATAATTCGGAACTGCGGTGCACATAAAAGTCAAGAACTTAATTTCCAGCTGCTGTCATTTTAAGAACAATATCACTTTTATGACTTTTACCTGCGGTAGAGGGAGAGAGATAGAGAGAGAGCGAGAGAGAGAGCGGGAGGAAGACAAGAAGTTGACTACCAGGAAAAACTTTCGATATCCGTGGTCATATCCGGCTCACACACACAAACAAACAAACACACACGCACACACACACGCACACACACACACACACGCACACACACACACACAAGGTGCAACCGCTTTGTTGACTTTTGTGTAAACTCGCAGCTTAAAACAAACAAAATGCGAATGAAAATGTATTTTATGCATGTTGATGCTGATGCTGCTGCTGCTGCTGCTGCTGCTGCTGCTGCTGCTGTTACTATTGTTGTTGTTAGAGTACCCTGTAGTCTTTGAGTATGCGCATAGAAACGGGTATATAAACACTTGCTCAAATGTTTTAATTCTCTAAGCGTATCTAAGATCTCCAAAACTAGAACTAAAGCCTTAATTTTTGACATTTTTGTGCCCTGGGATTGACAATTAGAACTCACAATAAACCTTATATTTATGAAAGATTTAATTTTTTATATGAAAAATTAAATGAAATTAAAATGCTAATTATTATTATTCTTATTGTTTTATTATTATTTATGGAGGAGAGAGTGGGCGTGGCCGAACCTTTGCTCTTCAATTTATAGAAGAGATACAAATTTTGGGAGATATGAATTTTTGCGACTTACTCGCTCCAAAATATATAGATTTGGTCGATCAGCCGAAATAGCTAAACGAGTATATATGTCAGAACATGTGGGCTTTTTTGTATATATGCATATTAAGTAGCAGAGTATAGGGTATCAGCTAGTCGGGCACTCGCAACAAGGACACTTCTACTTGTTCTCATTGTTGTCGCTGTTAAGTATAGCATTGTTATTGCAGCGACAACATAGACACAGTTACACCTGCACACACACACACCCGAACACACACGTGACGTTTGCCCCGAGCTGCAACTGGCGACTTGAAGCTCCTGCCGCTTATCGGGCCGAAACTCCAAGATCTTTCTGTGGTTGGTTTCAGTTTGTTTTCGGCTGTGTTTGGCCGGGTTTTTGTTTATCTGTCTGTTTGTTGGCCTGTCCGTCCGTCCGTCCGTCCGTCGGGCTGGCAAGCGGCTGCTGCGTTTACCTATGCACAAGTTGGGCAAATAAAGTCGTTAAGTGTTGGAGGAGGATGTTGCCACGGCAACGGCACTTTTAGCTTGTACTATCTGGCATCTCAGTGGCAACAGTTGCTGCTGCTGCTGCTGCTGCTGCTGCTACTCTTGCTGCTACTCTTGCTGCGCTTTATTTATTTTACTGTACAAATGACAAGGCTGCTTTATGCTGCCAATCCTCTGACACGATAAACAAGCTGAGAACATGAGCTGCTGCGTCTGCGTCTGCGTCTGCGTCTGGGCGCCAAGAGCTCTTGCTAATGCTGCCGCTTTCAAAAAAGACGCTCCCCCAAACCCCCAAACCCCCCCCCCCCCCCCAGCTAGTTTGCCTGGCAGCTCTTTTTCCTGTCGCTGTTTTGCACATTTATCCTGTTAGTGACACCTCCTTTGTCCCCATGTTGGCCGCCCCGTCCCCCGTCTGTCGTCTGCATGTCACTCTTCATTCAGTGAGCGCCCCTCCCCCCCCCCCGGCCCCCCTCGCTCCACGCGCCACCTCGTAATGTTGTCGTCGTCATATGAAATTCAAAGCAACTGCTTGCATGTCTATCGGCCCCCCGCCCCGCCCCCCGCCCCCTGGCAGTGTGAAAAACGTGGAAATTGATTTTCTATTTTGCTCTGGATTCCTGCTTTATTTTTGTACTTTTCCTCCTCGCCAGTGATTGTCAGTGGCAGCTACACGTGATTGAGTCTTATCTTTAGTTTTGTCACTTCAACTCCTGGCAGCTACTTTAAATGTCAGCACACTGGCAGCTCCCCGGCGCCCCCCTCCCCCCCCCTCGCCACCCCTGCACGTGCTGCTCGCCAATTTTTGGTTTGTTCTTTACACTCGTTGACGAGCTGAAACGAGCGTATTCGCTTTGAACGCTGCTTCTATCGAATTGATTCAAACTAGACACTTGACATTTGGCATATATACTCGTATATAGCCACGTCAGGAAATTAGGCAGACCTGCCCGCCAGTTCGAATGGCCTCCGCCAAAGATCGAGCCGAAAAATGCCAAAAAATTATTGCAAGATGAACGAGTAATGCGCAGTCGGTTACGCCCGACTGCAACGTTCTTACTATTTTTTTTTTTTTACATTTCTAGGGTGCATTCCCCTAGCCCGTCGAAAGGCTTAGCCGAGCGCGTGTGCTGCTTGACGTGGGTAGCTTGCCCCTTGCCCCTTGCCCCCTGCCCCTGCCCCCTGGTCGCTTGCCCCACGGTTAAGTGCAACACATGTTGGCACTTTGTTGGGGATTTCGATGCACATGCGGCGATTTTAGCGCTTGTTTTAAGCGCATTTCTCATGCCTGAGGCGACAGCGAAGTGTTATGCAAAGTGGTTAAAATATCCTCAGAGCGAAGGGATTTGGGTAGGGGCACCCAAAGATAACAACTGTCATTCTTTAAGAACTCGCGTCAGCCCAACTTTGTCATATTATTTGCATTGTAATCACAATAAAAGCATGAATTATTTATATTTGTGTTTTTATATTATTTTTTTTATTTTTATGTATGTTGATATTTATTTTATATATTTTATTGCTATTTACATTTACTTAAACTCACCCCCTAGCCACAACCGAGCTCAGGTCTCTTAGCCACGAAGATAACAAAAATGTAACAATTTACCTTATCCCACACTGGCACCTGTAAATGAATTTGTATATCCTTCGTCCTGTCTTTTCCTACACAAAAAAAAAAAAAAAAAAACAAAAATCACTTTCAAACAATTTGAGCCAAAAATATTTGTCTACGCGTCAACAGCGTCTGAAATTGTTTCTGCTTGTAAAAATCAAAAGCACCGCAAAGTTTATTTAAGGCAGGAATCCAAACCCCCACCCCCCCACCACCTCCCACTGAGCCGCCAAACAGGAAAACAACGCGGAAAAACTTTTGCCCCTAACGCAATTTTTATGCATTCTCCACGTCGAGGACAATTTCAACATGGGACACATTAGCGCCAGCGCGTGGGGGATGGGGGAGGGGGGCTGGCTGTGGGGCTGGGGGCTGGGGGGAGGTGCGGACTAACGACCCGCGGCCTAGCCAGGACATTACGCTTTAAATTTATGTGATTAATAAATTTCCATAATTTTGGGCAGTGGAGGAAGAAAAAAAACAAGAAATGCCTGCTAGGCAAATAAAGCACGGCCCGAACGTAGGGCCGGAAATAGGCGCAGGCCGACAACAGGCGGGCAACAGCCATTACAGCCCCGCAAGGAATCGCATATCCCAACATCATTTTATTTTCTGCTTCTTCTCCTGTTTTTTTTTTTTTTTTTTGTGGCTGTCAGCAGTATTTCCGCCCGCTCCTGCAATCATTCTGAATGCGCACTCGAAAAAAAGGGAAGCTGAGATTGGCAGAGATGAAAATTAAAGATTGTCCGCCCAAACTCAATGGCATATTTTTATTGGCCGCGCAGAGGGTGGCCAACATTTCTGTTGATACCTCATCGATCAAAAGAAGAGTTTACAGTTTTCAAAAAAAAAAACCTATAATTTTATATTTCACTTTAACTAAATTAAAAAAAAAGTGCTCAACATAAAATAAAAAAAATTAAAAAAAAAAGAACAAATGCGTCTTAGGATCAAATCATGAATAGAAAAATGTCACGCATAAGAATTGAAACCGTTTTGAGCAACTTTTGAAGTCTGCTGAGGGGATAAATTTAAGATACGGGCGATTTACAAATTCGTTGCAGGCATAATCGTATAGACCCCACTCACTCAGCTCCAGGGGTATTTGAGCTGCGGTTCTGAAAACCTTTACGCTTTTACAGCCATGGTCATTGCTAATTTCAGATGATTTTTCATTGGGCCGTGTATTAAAATAAATTTGGGCGCTTAGGCGCCGGCTTAGCCGGCAGCGGGCGCAGCAAATTAATAAAAATTAGTTTGCAGGCCATAAAAAATTAGGCCAGCTTAGGCGGGATGGAGTGGGGAGCGGGGAGCGGGGAGCGGGGAGCGGGGAGCGGGCGGCGTTGGCCGTGGGTGGCGGCGAACACAACTGGGAGCACTCAGGCAAAATTTATGACAGTTTGCGCGCACATCGCATAAATCCTGGCAATTGTGTACGATTTTTAATGCTAGTTAAATCGACTGAAAATGACAGTTTAATGATTGACATGCGCCGCAGTTGCCGCTGTGGTTACGACTCAGCGGACAGCAGAGCCGCAGTCGGAGCCGACGTCAGCGCCAGCGACAGCGACAGGGCTCCGTGTGGGTTCGCTGGCTCGTGTGGGTTTGCGGGCGGCGGAGCGGGTTCATGAAGCGCGCAAACGTTTCAAATGAATGTCAACTGTCTGCTCGAATGACGAATACACTCGTTAAGGGGCAGTCGCCGGAATGAGTACGGTTTTGTGGAGCGGAACTGCCGACGGGGTTAGTCGGGTAGTTGGCCGGCACGCCCACTTGTCACTGGCACACAAAAGCAGCAGCAACAACAACAACAAACAGTAGCAGCAGCAGCAACAACAACAACAACAACAACAAACAGCAGCAGCAACAGCCAAACATCAACATCAACATCAATGTCAATGTTTATGACAGGCGCAGAGGATTAGCGGGCTATCCAGTTGGAACCGTTTTTGCGTCCGGGTCGGGTCGGGGTCGGGCCGGGCCGGGTAGACGGGGCCGCATTATGCAAACTGCGCACAAGGGTTATGCGAGCGCATGTGAGTGCCCCTGCCACGCCCCCACGGCTCGGCTTATCAATCAGCGCCCATATTGAGAACGACGAAAACAACGCATGCGGCAGCCGGGCGGCACAGACTGCCGCATACCCTGTTCGGCTGACATCAAATATTTTAATAAACATTAACTTTTAATATTTGTACAAAAATAAATTTGGGCTATTTAACTATCGATTAAACAGATAAGCGAAAGCAAATATATATATACATACATATATATATAAAACTAAACAGATAGTTACTTCGAAGCAAATAAATAAAAGAAATAAAAATAAAAATAAACAAACCTTTAATAAATTGTTGAAGATAAAAACATAATTGGTTCTAAATAAATCAATAATTTCAATTATATTTAATTAAAGCTTAAAAGTCGCTTGAAATAAATGAATAAAAAAAGGTAAACTAAAACTAACCCTAAAACTGTTCCAAATATATTCATATTTTAAATATTTTGTTAAAGCTAAAAATAAAAATAAAAATATAATTGGTTTAAAAGAAATAAATATTTAAAACAAATACATATATATCTCAAATATTTAGGCTTAAAAAGATAGTTCTTTCAAAATAAATTAACGAAAAACAGATAAATTAAAACTAACTAAAAACTTGTAGTAATTGGGTTTTATCACTAATCGAATAACATTTTGTTTTGATTAGTGTTTTTATATATAAAAGTGAGTAATTAAAAATAGATTTAATTAAGAATTGATTTCCATATCTCAAGTTTTCAGCTTAAGCCAATATGCCTGCTTCTCGCTCCGCAAACAGAGCATAAAAAGTGCATAATGCAATCAGAATGCAGCGGGGAGGGGGGGGGGGCAGCTTCGCAGTGGGGCCGTGGGGGCCGTCCGCTGACCGAACGACCTCCCACGGAATGACGACCACACTTGAGGCTGCATTATGCGCGGAAGCAGCTGCCCCCCCCCCCACCTCCGCCCCCGCCCTGCGCCAGGGCTGCAATCATGACTGCTGATTCCATTGTTGATAAGTGCACTGGCAGCATTCCAATGATGAGCCGCCGTCTTGCTGTTCAATTGTCTGGCTGTCGCTGGCATGAAAACGACACAGAACGCACTCGAGACAAATTGTGAATTTATTTAAGCAGCTTTTTCAAGTGCGCTTAAACACAATTTGTTTGCCCGGCTGCCCGGCTGCCCGCTCCAATTGAAGTGGGGGCCCTTGGCGGGGGCGTTTGATTCCAAATGCTAGATGATGATTAATTACGAGCAGTTCAAGTGGCTGCTGCTGGGGTTGGGGAGAGGGGGGAGGGGGGGGGGGTTGTCATGAAAGCTGATCAGCTATCGGTTGCTGGAGCGCATTAAGCTGGCTAAATTGGTCGACATTGCCAAGGCAATGACATAATCTTTGAGGCACGAAGGCAAGAAGGCGGAGCGAAGCCGTGCGATAAGCAACGGCCAGGTATCATTTTCACAACAGTGGCGAGCGGATTTGCAGCCATGGCAACACTGGCGACAGGGTTGCAGCGCAGCCGAGCGAAAGACAAGCAGACGCACGTGAACAGCCGCACGTCGGCCGGGCCGAGGGGCAGGGCATCTGTTAGTCAACCTCAGTGCAGGCCGAATTGCAGCCCAGCACTCAACACAAATTATAATAACTGTAATTACGTGCAGGGCCGCCAGGGGGAGGGTGGGTGGGGGGGCAAGCAGCTGAGGCTGAGGGGGCAAACTTACGTGTTTCCTGCAATACAATTTATGGCCCAAGCAACCCCTTTCTGGCGTAGCAACAACAACGTTGCATGGCAGCAATTTGGCATTGGACATCTATACTTAGTGGCATGCCGCTTGTTGCAACTAGTCGCGAGACGCGCTTGATAAATGAGGCCACGTGCCTTATCAGCCCGGGTAAACAGGCAACGGAGCAACTTTGGACACACGGCGTACCTACCACACACTGCACAAAAATAGACCGTGCGGAGATCACGTCGAGTGGCCAGAAACTCCCACCGCCCCCCTGCCCCTGCCCCTGCCCCCGCCCCTGCCCCTTATGCAGCCGGGCAAAATAGATGTGAGCTGAACACGAAAACCAATTTGTAAACGACAAATGCAGCCAGGGCGGGGGCGGGGGGAGGGGGGCGATGCGGGGGACTGGCACGGACAGGGACACGCTTATTTGACTGCCATTAATGCGGCATGCAAAGCAAATAATATTTAAAAATAACTAGCTACGCTGTAGTCGATGATTCGCCAGTGAAATACCCCAGAGTGGAAAGGCAAAGTTATTGCAAATGTAAAAGATGGACATGGGAAAATATTAAATAAAATTTATAATAATAAATTTAAAAATTATAATAATACAAAATATATAAAAAGAGAAATAGACGAATATTTCGCATGTCTTAATTTTCCTATTTTCTATATATATATTTTTTTTATTTTATTACTCATATTATTATAAATTACATAAATATTATAATAAATTAAAAAATTAGAATAACACAAAATATATAAATAGAGAAATAGACGAATATTTCGCATGTTTTAATTTTCCAATTTTCTATATATATATTTTTTTTATTTTATTACTCATACTATTATAAATTACATTTGTTCAGGGTTCGGCATTTTTTCTTGTCAAAACTTCCTCCACTCAATATACCCTTTCTGCAAATGCCTCAACAGGGTATAGGGAGTAATAATAATAAATACGACATTGAAAGCAAGTGAAAATACGGGCGACAAGCGCAAGGCAAGAAAGTATCTGCCACCCCGGCGCGTTCGCCGTAAGCCGCAGGACTCCCAAAGGACTTTGGCAACATGTCGACAGGCCTCCCCACTCCCCACACTCCGCTCAAGTTCTTTTAGCCGTGTGGCTTTTTTGTTGTTACCTTTAGACAACTTCTAGCTGGTATCGGGCTTTCATCAATTTTCGTTGCTTTTTCCATATTTTGGCAATCAGACAAAAGGTTGGCGCGCGTGTCCTGGCAGCGTTTTGAATTAATTTAATGCCAAGGATGGGCGCAGATGATGGTCGTGACGTCACGGCCAGACGGCGGCACGGCGTCACAGCGTCAACAGGCAAACATCATAATTCAAAAATTTCATTCGAAAACATGACGTTTTCATTTCGGCACGCGCCCGCCCCCGCAGCTGGGCCTCGCCCGCGGCGAGGGTGGGCCCAAAGTTTTTCCTTTTCTATTTTTTTTTGTTTTTTCCATTTCGGTGTGAAAGTCGCCGCTGGCGCTTGCATAATCATAATTCCATTTCGTTTTAAGTGCTGAGAAATTATGTTTATGTTAAGTTTAATTTGCAGTTTGCAGGACGCGGCGGCCCCGGGCCAAATGTTGTCCTGTCATGCAACGTCGAAACTAACAATAAGATGCGTCAAATTGTTATTGCTGCGTGTGCCCAGATACAGTTCGAATGTGTGTGTGTGTGTGTGTGTGTGGCCAGGCGCGAAATTGCACAATAATGCAGAATGGAGCGCGAGGGTTGCGCTCTGTGTCAAGTTCCCGGCGGTCTTCTAATGGACCTGATTGATGACTCATGTGGCATTTGCCGTCCGCACGAACTTTAATGAGATGCCCCGCCGCTGTCAGTTGGCTAATGGCGCGGCTTAGTGGCAGCTGCCGGGCTCTGACGGCTTCGCTCCCCGGGGAGCACAGCTTTTCCGGCCTAAGCTTTCCAGTGGAAAGCCATTAGAGTCTCCGTTTTCAAAGCGACCGCAGAGGCAGAGGCGAAAAATGTCTGTCGCGAAACATGAAAAGTGAATAAAAATCAATTTAATAATTCTGGCTAAACGCCGTTCAATTAATCGCACAGCGCCGACCGCAGCCCGAACAGCGGGCGACCAAAGGCCGGCACAGTGCCTCACGGCAGCGCAGCAACGCCCACAGCAGCTGAGCCAGCGGAAGTCGCTGAAGCTGCCGGGCTGCCGGGCTGCCAACCTGCTAAACAGCCAGCCATCAAAACCAATAAATTTTACGACGTGGGAAATTATGAAAAACGTAATTGAAGTGTACGGCATTAAGATAAAAAAAAAAAAAAAAAAAGAACCCCAAAGCAGCGCGCGCATTTTGCTCGTTTTACAAAAATTGTATCTTCTACCTGTAGGTGTAGACGGCTCTAAATGGTGGGCGTTGGCCGCTAATAGCATTCCTAATTGGTCGCTTTTCCAGGTACCAAGCGGGCGCCTTTGATGGCCACACAACAATCCTGCACACATATTAATAAGAATTTATTTGCCCGATTATGTGGAATAATACGAAATTGAGCCAAAAATTGTATATCAAAAGAAAATAAGTAAGGATCAAATATTTCTATATTTTAGATAATACAACTTTTCTTGCAGCACAAAAATACAGACAGCTGCACATGATTTATATATTAAAGGATATTCTAAAAAGTTTTGAAGACAAATTTTGCCCATCATCTAGTATGAGAATTTATGGCACAGAAATATATTAGCTCTGCGCTTTTTTCGCATTTAAATATTTTCGTATTTCGTATTTGGATTTTTCCAATCAATTGGCATTGTCAAACTTTTTTGCCCACACACACACACAGAATTGGAAAGTTTAGCGGCATGCAGGCGAGGAAAATCGGCAAATAATAAGCAAAATGTCGCGTTTGATTTATGGCAATTGAGGCCTTTTGAAGTAGGTGCCAGCAGCGAGGAGCCCCGAGGCCTCTGTCGGCGTCCCCGGCTCGGGATCTGTGTAAATGCGCCTTTAATGGCGCTTTGTCATCATCAACATTTGTCCTTGTGCCGAGTGCGTAGTCGGCACTAGGATATGATTTATGTGCTCGCCTTGGCACCCACACCCACACCCACACACACTTGGACGTGTGTGTAGTTGTTTGTTATTTTTTTGTTTTTTTTTCGTTTGCAACCACAAATTTTTGGCTGGCTGGAAAGCCGCAGCTAACTTCTGGCCACCGACTTGGCCTTAACTTTTTTCTAGCTACTTTCTGGCTGGCTTTTGTCGTTGGCCTAATGACAATTTTTCATGTCGTTTGTCGTCGTCGGGCCCGTTGGCTTTGGTGTTTATGTAACTGGCCTGATGCTCCGATAATAGTCCTAATCATAATTTATATACATTGCTGGCCACGCTTTGTATTCGGCCTTTTGGCAGCTCTCCCCAGCTGTGATTTATGTAGTTTTGTTTGTATTTCGATCTTAATGCGATATAATGTCCCTAACGATTGAGGAACTCAGAACGTTGTGCTTTAATTGTGGCGTATTTGATGAGGCTTAAATAAATTTATTATATATTCGAATTTTTAGCAAATTAAAAATTGATTTTGTTTTTTTTTTTTTTTTTTGATTATTAGCCAGGTGAAATCTTAGCCAAAGTTCATGGCAGCCGAACCTCAGGATTGTTTCGAATCGTTAATTGAAACGTAGACGAATTTATTGTCTGGGTTTCCCTTTGTGGCAACTGTGCACTGAGATTTCGCTGTGCGCCCATAAATCATATTCCTCTTGACATTTCAACTCGGCTTCAATTGGAAAAATTCCTCAACTGCATTGTTTACATAAGCCAATTTGATTACGTACCGCTGGCAATTGAATTGCCAGCCATCAATCAGACTTGAACTAAGCTGGAATCGATGCAACAGCCACTTGGCCTCCAAAACTGGTGGAAAAGTTTAGAATTGCCAATGGAAATCGAATGACAATTATGGCGGCAGCAATTGCGGAGACTGCGCCGTCAATAAAGTAATTGAGACTGGCGCCGATGCCAAAGCAAACGGCGAAAAGGCGGCAAAGGGGGAAGGTTGGCCAAATGGTTGAGAGCCAGGCTCTGCTTAGATGCGGGCTGCAGTTATGCAAATAGATGCGGATAACAGATACAGTTACCAGCACAGGGGTTGACTAAATGAGTGGATGAGTGGATGAGTGAGTGCGTGAGTGAATAAGCGAGCGACTGGCTAACAAAATATTTACATAAGCAGCGCTCACATTTGAAAGACATCAGCGCGAAAGGGTTAAATTGATGCCTTGAATTACCAAAATAAACACAAATACGAAATGCTTTCGGGCAGCCAAGCGGCAAGGGACGCCAGCGGGGCCTAATTGGTCCGCTTTGTATCTGAAAGATACGCCACACTAGTCAGCCAGACTCTGACAACTCGACAACTCTGTCGCTCGCTGCTTATGACAGCTGTCAGTTGGGCTGAAAGTCTGCTCGTGTGCACCGCAAACAGGCAGGCGAAAGGGGCTGCCGAAGTCTGAATACCCTAACTAGCGTTAACTTTAAATGAATGGGATATATTTTTTATATTTATTTATATTTATTTATGGCATCATAAGCATAAAAGAACTCCCCCAACTAGCTGATATTTTACTTTATCCTATACCAACGACTTCTACTTCGATTAGTTACACACTTTCTCACAAAACTGCAATACCCGCCTGGAAGGGCATGCAACAAGATACGATGAGAAAAACTGAAGTTCATTAAACATCGATTTCGGCTTATGAAATGGCATTTGTATTTTCTTTTAATTTGCCAGCCCCGTGGCAGACGGCGAGGACGGCCTGCTGACAGCGGCATTTAAATTGGCCATTGTGCCACAGTGCGGCGCATTGGCGAGGACGGTGTGGCACAGGTAGTTGCAGCTGCCACAATGGAATTGACTTTGATTCCGGCCCGGCCGCTGTACGTTGCGGTCGATAGACAACGTGGCGCGTCCTTTATTCCCTTGCTCCGCTTTGGCAAACGCTCCTCAAGGCGGCCCTGGAAAACTCATTACTTCTCGTTTGTTTTCAATTGCAGCGTCATTAACTGCCCGCTGCACTATAAATTTCAGAGCGAGGGCCCTGCCAAAAAAAGGAGAAAAACGAAACGAGTCGGGTGTCGCCGACGGCGCGATGCCCACTCACAGTCGAGAACGGTTCTAATTACTAATATAGTTAGCTTTAAAACTGGGGAGGATGCATATAGTTAATCTATTTGCCACGCCCCTAGTAGGCGTAGCCAAGAGGCGGGTATACACGAATATATATTCCAAATTTCAAGTCCCCAGGCTCAACAGCGACAACGACGGACAAACAAAGCCAATATGCTCTGTTCAGCTCGTGAACGAGTGTAAAAACAAAAACAAAGTGCATTTGTCGCTGAAGCGTAACGCCGAGTCGTCTATAACCGTGTCTAGTTCTAGGTCTGGGCTCGGGCTAGGGGTCCGGGTCCGGGTCCCGGGCCGGGCCGGGCCGGGCCGGGCCGGGCTGGGTTTTCTATGCAGGACACTTCAACGCGCACAATAGTTCAGCCGTCCAGACAGTCAGGCACTTGGCTTTGTTTTCCCATTTCAGTTAGTTCTTTCTCTTCATTTTTTTGGTTCGCATTTCTTTGTGCCAGTTTTGTGGCATTGTTTCGCATAATTTTGTTGTTCCCAACTGGCGCAGCCTTGAAAATGGTAAAAGCAATTTTGATATGTGTATAGCAATAGATGTGAGCCAAGGTATGCCAGGACGAGCTCATTGCTTTCCACTTGAAAATCGCATTAAGCGGATTTTCAGCTGTGCTCTTCGCGCCTTTGTTTCGGCCGCATCTTCATCCATCAGATTCCTGCTGCCATCTTTCCATCTTAGTGACATTGTTGCCTCGGCAATGCGATTTTGGATGCGGGCGTTGTTCGGCTTAGGATATTAAGGATACTATTGCGATGAGCTCTACAGGGGCGTGTGTAAAAAGTTGTCAAGTGAAGAAGTGAAGAAAAAGGGAATGCAAAAGTAGAGCAAACACAGGACCAATAAATCCGATTTGATATTTGACTAACAAGGCTTCCACTGCACTGAAGCACTCAAAATAGAATTTATTTTCAATTTTAATATGTGAAAATGTTACTTAAATTGAGAAAATATTTATGGAAATATTATTTTTAATTTAGCAAAATATTCACAAAACAAAACCAAAAATTCTGTGAAGTTTAGAAATATTTTAGGCCTATAGAAAATATATTTATAAACATAAATTATTATATTTTCACTTGCTTTTTTTTGAGTCTATGCAAACAGAAATCGCAATAAACATAAAGTTAAAAATATTAAAAATATATTTATAAACATAACTTATTTATAAGACTCACAAAATCTGCACTTGATTTTTTTTGAGTGTATGCAAACAGAAATCGCAATAAGCCTAGAGCTAAAGTTAAAGCACGTCAAATCTCGTTACCGGAGAGGCGCCCCCGTCCGAAGTTGATGCCACACGCAGCATATGTCATAATGTCCTTTAAGGATAACTCAATTTCTGCTGATTACCCTTATGAGCGACAACAAACAGGACGCAGGACACGTTGTTTGCTTGTTCGAAACACACCAACACAAACACACACACACACACACACACACACACATACTTTTATGTCTAAATTTCATTAATTTCCAAACAAATACGGCGACCGGCGCCCATATCGAAAACTACTTCCTCTCAGATCAGACGGCGGCTGTTGTCTAGGAAAAAATATCAAATTTCCCGAGAAGCAAACAGGCGGCAATATTTAAATGCAGCCAGGCAGCTGGTCGCGCCTGTCCATTAATGCCCAGGACGGGCCATTTGGGCTGTTGGGTAAAGGATAACGAGCCTGCACATGTCTTCATTCAGATTATGTGTGGCAGACACGCCGTGTGGCGCCGCGTCCTCGCTGCACCTCGACCTTGCCGCGCACAGGATGCTCGGCTCGTCTCATATCACATATATATATGTATGTGTGTATATCTTTTTTATGTGCGACATTCTCACTTGGCCATGACACCTAACAGTTGGCCATGTGTGTGTGTGTGTGTGTAGGTGGGGGAGGGGGCGGGGGGCGGGGGGCGCATCCTTTTGAGAAATTGTCACACATTTGTTCCAGACACCCGAAAGCCTCTCAGCTCAGCTATTACACATGATTTGTGTGCATGTTTTGTAGTTCATTAATCTTGAGAGGGTTTCCCTCGGCTGCTGCCCGGAAAATGGGTCACCGAGGCAGCCATTTTGCCGTGCTAATGAGCACAGCGAGTGTGAAAGATGCGAGACTCGAAGTCAATTTCGGCATAGAGACAATGCCCGCAGCTCGTTTGACATTCGCATAATAAATACTTATTCCGCACTTCTCTCCCGTCGATTTATCGGCCCGTCCGGATCTTGGCCCGTCGCCTTATCGCGAATATTCGCTGGGGTATTTTCCGACAGCTGCTCGCAGCCGATCTCGCAGATCTGTCGGCAACAAAGGCCACGGCAGCACCTTGGAGACCCTATCAGCGCCGCCTTATCGCGATCGATTTTCCAGTTGCGATAGCCCGACGCACTTCCGTTTCGGTTTCAACAAACAGAACGCAACCGCAAACGCCAGGCACATTGATTTTCCGCTGTCTCGGGGTTTTTCACGTGCAAAGAGTATATTGGGTTGGTCCAATGGCACTTTCAGTTCGGATTCTACTATCGTATGAATCGATATATCTGGCGCAGTTCTAAAACTAGATGCATAAAACCTCTTAAGGCAGATTACTGATGACATCCTCTAAAGTTGACACAAAAGTTTTTTGCATACGCCCACGGGGGGCGTAAGAAATCGAAATTCTCTAAGAAAAAAAGAGTATCAATATTTTTATTTTTTGACTTTTGACTCTGCACGTGTATTGCGCAGTTGGTTACACCCGACTGCAAAGTTCTTACTGGTTTTGTTACGTATTTTCATTTGTTCGGGTTTTCGGCTTTCCATTTAATGAGCATGAAAATAAAAATACAACACGATGCGGCGCTCTATCGCATATAGCATATAATAAAAAATAGAAAAGAAACCCTCGCACGCCAATTACGATTTATTTGTCTTTTTGAAGTAGGAGCGTAAATAAAAGCGAGCAGCAACAACGAATCCCTGCCTCACCCCGGACAAGAGAATCGAGAGAAAAAAAAAAACCGATCCCTGCAACGATCTCCCCGTCCGTGTTGCACCTTATCAAGCACTTCGCGCTTTGTGGTCTGTGGCACCGGGGTCTGTCACACTTACGCTATCGAGCTCGCATTTTGTCACGTTTTTTTAATGGCGGTTTTCCCTCCGCTTTTCCAGCGTTTAAATGTATCATGCTTGGCATCAACAAAGCCCCCCCCGAAACTCATCTGCAGTGCAGTCAGCGCCTGCCTCGAATTAAATATAAAAAAGAACTGATGCCCATCTAATTTCCATGCGTGTGCTTTGGGTAGTTACTTATGCAGTAGTTCTTTTATTTTCGTTTTTTTGGTAATTGCCGTACAGGAAATTAGTTATTCACGTCGGGGCCTGTGGCTAATTTATGCGTCGTATGTAATTGTTTGTGCCGCTGGAAAATCGTTTTTATTATTGCCGTACATGTTCGAATTCAAAGTTCTTGTTAATGTGGGCGTTATCGGGCCAGAGAGGAATAGACAACAAACTGTGGGGGCATATAAATATTTGATATGTAGCGTAGCGTGTGAGAAATTCAAATGCAACGGGCGCCTCCTCAAGCCGAAGCTTCACAAATAGGGCGGTTCCCCGCCTTCCCAAGAAAAACCAAAAAAAAAAAAACAAAAAACAGACTTGATGGGAAAATGTCGAAAATGTGAAATTGTGTTAACTATTTTTCGTTTAGAGTCGCTGTCGCCTGTTGATAAATGACTTATAGATAGTGAAATGTTCAACAGAGTCTTCAATTTGATGGAAATTCTGTGGCAAGTCAAACAGAATTATGAACCGACAAGTTAATGCCGCAGACGATAAGTACATTGAACTATTTTAAGTCCCCGTTTGAAATGTTTATAAGTGCGTCTGTTTTTATTGGTAAACAGCAACAGTTTCTTGTTGGCTAATCACAAAAAACGATGGAAATAAATCAAAGCGAAATGCTGAAAATTGTTTAAAATATGCACGCCCTTATATGCATAAACATAATTTTGATGGTTTTCGTACAGCCCAAAATGATTTATGATACAGGGCGGTGCAACAACAAAAAAACAAAAAAAAAACATTGGAAAACATAAACGAAACGCAGCGCAGCAATTAAAAAATCTGTTGAACTTGCCGCCAGCCATAAACTAAAATTCCAAATGAAAAGCCAAAGTAGCTGCCGGCAACACATAGAACACCATCCATCCATCCATCCATCCATATATGCTCTATAAGTACTTTAAAAAAATAAAGAAAAAAGAAACCTATGCGGTTTCATTGCCCCTAAAGGCTTTGACAGAAATTCAAGTAAATTTTAATGCTTTCACACATAATTCTTCGACTATTTATGGCCGATTTGAATGCGCACGAAATGAAGGATTACCAGCACGAAGCTGGAACCAGACCACCCCAACAAATCATTTATAAACATAATTGCTGAGACACCAGAGAGTTTTCGAGAGGAAAACAACTCGAGACAATGACACCGCGGGCCACTTTTCTTGAATGAAAATGAAAATGAGTCGAGTTTTCAGATTTGTTGGAGTCTCCACTCTTACCTATGCCATTGGCTTTATTTCTTTGAAGTGGGCCTGTGGCTAGTTTTATGCATTTGCAGCAAACAAATTGTTGCTGGAGAATTGATTTAACTACATTTTTAACACTTGCGGCACCCCCAGCGAGCGCTTAATGACCTACAACTATGGGAAAATTAATTTCCAATACTGGCCGAGGTCCCCGCCCCCCCCCCCCCCAAGTTCTAGAGTTACCAGCGATCCAACTTGGCATTTGTTTAGTTGTGTCGATTTTGAAAGGCAAATAAATGGCATTTATTTTCGGCCATAAATTAAATAAAACCCAGAACAGGAACAAACACATGGAGCCCGCTTGTAGGCCATTTATATAGGCAAGAAAAGTTGATGATGAAGCCATTAGAGAGCCAGCTCGAGGGCGGGGGGTGTCGGGCAAATGGGAAACTCGAAACTGAGAACTGGGAACTGGGAACTGAAACCGATGCTATGTGTAAGTGCAAATGGCCATTAAAAACAATTTAGGGTAGTTCTCAATGGAAATCCCAGCCAGAAAGCGTTTAGAAATATTGCAAATTACTGCAAATAATTGACAAACATTAAGTGCACTTCAGGGGGGGGCGGGGAGCAAGGGCGCAAGTACAGCTGGCCAAAAAAAAAAAAAAAAGTGAAGAGAAAGAGAAAATCAAAAATCGAATTTATGCAATTGTCGGGCAAACAATTTGACAAAATCAACGTAAAAGGCCAACAACCAGATGACAAAGCGGCAAAAGGAAAAATTGTCAAGAAAAGCTTTTTATGTAATGAAATTGAATTTGTGGCACATGAGGTAAGTGCAGCCAAGTGCTGCCACATCGAGTCGAGAGAGTCTGCAAGGGGTTGCAACTTGATTTATGAATGGCACTTGAGTGTCGTGAAAATGCTTTTCCATTGATAGCTGCAATATATTAAACGCTGCACAAATTCAATTTTCGCAACTGTTGCCAAACAGAACAAAAAAAAAAAAAAAAAAAAAAATACCCTGATATTTGGGGGTGGCAAATTTGAACATTTGTTAAAGCGACTTATTAATGTCATAATCTAATTATAAGCAGAGGTTTAGCGCTTAGATTTTGTAGCATATTTCCCTAAATGCCAGTTAGCATTGATTATTTCCCTTTGCTGGGCCGAGCGGGCGTTGCAACCATAAAAAATACTGCAGAGGGTGCAAAATATGTGCTATAATATTTTGGCTGTTTAATATACACTTACCCCAATTTTTTGTTATTATTTTTTTGTTGTAGCGTTCTTTGTTTGGCTGGCAGCAGCTGAAAGGCAACAATTTAATGGATTAATAATAAGCTGAAGGAGTTATGGTATTATGGCACAGAGCGGGCATATCCAAAGCTCAAAGCGGTATTAAACGGAAAACAGCTGCTTGAAATAAGTGAAAATGTGCTCGAAGAAAAGCTAGACTGTACAAAGTTCAGATTATATATATATATATAGAGACACTAAAACCCATGCAAAAGTAGAGACATTAATACTATCTTTACAAATCGAGTAAATCAATTTAGAAGAACCTATCTGTCTGTCTGTATGAATGCAATTTTTTTCGGCTCTATTGCAGCTAGAGTGTTGAAATTTGGAATATATACGCGTCTATATCCGCGTCAGTTAAACGGTTAAGGTTTTTTGGCGACGCCCATTGGGGGCGTGGCAAATGGAGCAAATGTATATTTACATTATAGTACAGTTGGATATATCTTGAGGATAGATTAAGCTTTATTTGCTTTACGAATTTATTTTACCTAACTATCTTTCTTTCGATTAATATACCATAGTTGAATATATATTCATCTCCAAGCTAGTTTCAGGCACCTTAAACCATCCTTTCAAGACGAACACAATTACTTTACCATTAAGTTCTCTCAACATGACTTTGTTTACTTGAAAATTGAAATTGAAAGCCTTGGCTGCAGTTTCTAATTGAGTTATCTTAGGCAGCTCTTTGAGCTTTAACAAATCCACGCCGTGCACACTTTCCAGAGCTGGGCAAAATGTTGCAATTAAGCACATCCTGTTGGCGTCTAACCGCAACGTTTACGGCCCTGCCTCTGGCCGGTGGCAGTGGCATTCAAAGTGCCGGCCATGTCCTTATCCATTTCGTTGGGCTAATTAAGCAACAAAGCTCCGCTCGACCTCTGCACCTGAAGTTGCAGCTGCAACCAGGCTCCTCCTGCCGGGCTGAAGTTGGATGGCGGACCGGCAACTCAATTAAAAATGCGGCAAGGATCGTAAACAAGCCACAAAAACTTGAATGCCACACCGAAACTCATAATTTCCGGAGGTGCTAATAAGTTGCAGAAATAATTTTCAATGAAAATGATGCCACGGCGCGCTTGCAACAAATTGTGGCAGCCGCAAAGTAGAAAAAATTGACTTCAATTAAAGTGGCATAGTTGGCCGTATAAACAGCGAAATGAAAAGCACAAAACGAGCAGCGAAGGGATAATGATAATTACGGACACATCCAGTGTGGGGCAGGGGCGGGGGGCAGGGTGGGGGCGGCGCAAAGGAAGCGCTGAAGTTGGCAGACGCGCAAAACGCAAAGAGAACGAGAGAGAAGCCCCAAAAAGCATCCTGAATGAGACTGCAAAGTTTTTGTGTTTATTTTATGCACAGGCAAAAAAAAAGAAACAAAATGAAGAAGAAAAGTTTCGGAACAACTACAAAAAAAAAGAGAAAAAAAGCTGATGCAGCATTACCATGTGGGTTGCAGAGGAAAGTGGGCGGGGTAGGGTGTGGGGAGGGGGGGGGGCAACAACAAGTAGCACAGCAACAACAAGCGAGTGAGTTAAGCAAATAGGCAAAAGGCGAAATGAAATGTGCAGCAGGCAAATGAAGTAGTGAAAAATGTGGAGCACATGCACGGACAGAGACGGGAATAGCAAAAGAGCGAGAGAGAGAGAGAGGGGGGGGGGCCGGAGATAGACAGGCCTCAATAGTCGTAGCTCGTAACTCCGCTAGCTGAAAATGAAAAGTCCGCACAGACGTTTGGTCAAATGAATGCAAAACGAATGGACTCAGCGCGGTATTCGAAAGTTGAATGAGCCGCCGGCTGGCGACGAGCGCCGCGCACCCCCCGGCCACCCCCAGAGGCGGTCCACTCAACTTGTTGACGAGTCAGCTGAACTACCCTTCAGTGCGGCAGTTTGCCAGTGCGTCAATTCGTCAGTCTGTCAGTTTGTCAGTCTGTCAGTTACTCGGAATCAGAACCAGAGTCCGCAGTTTGCAGTTCGGAGTGCTCGACCCTCGAGCATTCATTTCCATTCATTTGCCGCCTGCCCAAAACAGAAGTTTGCTAGTTCCCTTTTTTCAGTGTACATTCGTCGTAGTAAATTTTTCTCATTTCGCTTTTTGTTGAGTGGTTTTTTTTTCTATTTTTGAGCAGCCCCCTTCGTTCTAGCTCTGTGAGTGAGTGAGTGCGTTTGCCTGTGTGTGTGCGTGTGTGTGTGTGTCTTTAGTTCTAGCTGTAGCCGCGGCGACTCTGTGTGTGTGTGTTCTACTCAAAACACACACACACACACACGTACACGGCGACACAAAGTGAGCTAGCGGTAAATGCTGCGGCAGCGTCAGCATTGCATGAACAACGCCGGCTGTGACGACGACCATCGACGTCGCTGCCGCTGCCGCCGCCGCCGCCGCCCTGACATGAAATTTGTATCTCTGCCGCTGCCGCTGCTCGGCCGCCCCTCAGCTGTGAGTTGCTGCTGTTGTTGCTGTTGTTGTTGCTGACTGTTGCTTTGCCTCTGCTTCTGCCGCTCTCGCTGCCTCTGCCTCTGCCTCTGCCTCTGTCGCGCGCTCAGTCGTGCTCATTTGCCGTTGTATTTTTTCGAATGCATTCAGTTGTGGCCCATCATTCCCTCTGCGCACGTCGCACCGATCGCTAGCAATCGCATCGCTCCGAATTCGATTTCTCGATTTCTGTTTTCGAACTTTGACACGCTGCGTTATTGAACACTTGAAGCACCGTTCATTTCGTTCGCTCGAAAGAACGCAATAAGTTTGGCGATATTTTTTTTCTACTTTTTCCTTTTTTTTTTTTTCGTTTGATAACTTTTGCATATTGTGTGCGAGTGACGTGATATTGTGAAAAGCCAAATACAACAAGAACAACACGAACAGCAGCAGCAACAATTTGAACAACTTTGTTTATTGAAAGTGTAAACAGAAGAGCGCGAAAATGGGTCGTCTGTTCCAATACAATCGCTTTGGCGCCGCGGAAAGTGTTAATAAACGCAAAAAGGATACGCAGAAGAAGACGCACGACAAGGCTAAAATGGTAAGTGTGAGCGGGATATCTGTTGGGATTTCAAAATATGACGCTAGGATGAGATTAAAATGTGAGATATATTTACACATGAGAAGAGGGAAATGAGCTGAGTTTAAAATTAAAATACGACGGCGGAAATATGAGTTAGGAATCAAATTATGCTTATGAAGAGAAAGGAATATGAGTTAAGAAGAAAAAAAGACAATAAAGTATGATATTATATATGTCTATAGACATGTAAAGGACTTAAGCACTATGAAGGGGATATGCGTAATAATAACAGAGTAAAGTGATATCCGATTAAATAAATATGAGGTAGATAATTAATGCTCTGATAGTATTATGGCATCAGCCGTAATTGCAGCAGAAATATGATACTAGAGAATAATCAGCTTAGGATCAACGAGAAAAAGAAGCTCAAAGATCTCAAATTCGAATATTTATAATAATTCCTGGCCCTGTTCAGCTTATCCCCTTAAATACTTAATAAGCCCAACTCCAAAGATGTTTTTTACAATTGTCCATTAAACTGCATCATTTATGCAGCATGCAGCTGATGGGTTAAACAAAAAAAGAAAAGTAGAGAGATACTCGCAACACCTTTTTGTCGCCACAGATAACAAATGTGCCCCCAACCTTTCGTATGCAGAGCAAGGGAACCCACAAATTCCACCCACAACACGCACATGAGTAATCTCCACAAATCCCACGTACCAGAAAAAACAACACGCACCCAAACTGAAAGCACAACAAATGACAACAGGAGGGGGGGAGAGGGGGAGGGGCACTGCAACGAGAATTCAAAGCACGAACGACAACAATTAAAATGATTTAGTGTCACAGATACGAGAGACAACAACAACAACAACAACAACATAATAAACTCAACTGTCGGCGTAAATCAGACCGAACACTAAATCAAATGTAATCAAATAAATATGATTTGCATAAAAACTAAATCGAGCCAACAAATAGAAACGAAAATGGAAAATAATCAGAGGGATCGATTAATGGTGGAAAACGCACAGATTTTGATCAAATAAATCGAAGCGAAAGGGCGCAGATAAAGCCCGAGCAAACACAGAGAACTTGAGCTCGACAAACAGATGTTGGGACTCATAAAGATAATGATTGAAACACACATGTTATCTGTATTCGTGTTTGATCGCCGATAAGCGCTAACAAGGCTTTATCGGCCAAATGGCGGCGTCTGGGTGCCGTTAGCCGGGAAGCCGAAACAAACAGCGCCTACGTCCACACAGAGTCGATGCCAGGGCTGATTAGGCAAATGTCTTAATTAACCAGCTACCTGAATTCCCAGCCAAAATCGACTGCTCTCTAATCTTGACTCCCAACTCGAGCCAACAACAGCAGCAACAGCAACAACAACCACAACAACAACAACAGCAGCAAAAAGTTTGTAATTTCAAACTGAATGACAGTTTGCGTTTTGCCTTCTGCCTTTATCTGTGCATTTATCATCAGCGTTTTCATCATTATTGTTCCGCTGTCTCTTGTCATTTTTCACGGGAATTGACACCCGTCTCCGGGTCTCTGGTCACGGCACTTTATCGCCAGCCCGGGGCTCTTTGTTTGCCAGCGCTCCCTGGTTCTTTCTTTCTGTTCTGATCTATGAAAATATTTTTGTAGTAGGTGTTATTTGAGCTACTCCCAAAAGGATTCTCTTCTTTGCAGTGGGTGTGTCTTACTCTTCCTCTTCTTCTTCTGCTTCTCTTGCGCTGCGGGAATTGAGTTTACTGGAAGCACCAGGCGTGAAATATTTGAACAACAAGCTTCTGAAAAGCATAGATCATCTCGACCGCTGAGTGTGGCAAGAACCCAACTATGTGGAGTTCCAGGAAACCACTTTGCTCTCCTTCAGTGCAGAAACCACAGCTACTCCATTCTACAAGTAAATAGAATTCGCCGAGCAATGGTTTTTACTTCTCTCGATTTCCTTTTGGCCATATACCAAAACTAGTGGCGAAAGCACATTCAAGCCCTAAAATTGCTGATATCTAATTTTGTGTCGAATGATATTCAATTAAATGTCTGCATAAACAAATTAAAAAATTAAAAAAATTTGTGCTATAACTTGCTGATTTATTTGAAAACTGAAACTCTCGCTGCTCAATAATAAACTGAATAATCGAAGTAGAATTTATTTAATTCTTGTTCCTGCTCTTCTTGGGCAACGTTTTAGCTATTTCCCTCTTTTTCCTAGCACACAATACTGGCAGCCTCAGGCTTATTGCAAAATCCCGGCGATCTTTCGTAAGGCCCAAACTCACGTCTGTGCGGCATAAATCGTTCGTCACCTTCGGCTGTGATTGCCACATGCCAC
Source organism: Drosophila sordidula (assembly GCA_035047465.1). Classification (NCBI taxonomy): domain Eukaryota; kingdom Metazoa; phylum Arthropoda; class Insecta; order Diptera; family Drosophilidae; genus Drosophila; species Drosophila sordidula. The sequence continues at coordinate 5,462,176 of JAWNPQ010000185.1, read as the reverse complement.
CGCCGTCGCCGTCGCCGTCGCCATTGCATCCGTTATCAGAGAGCGCGCCGAAAAATGCTAGACAAAAGCATTTATTGGCAAGAGAGGGGCGGGGCACGCGGAGGGGCGGAAAGACGTCTGTTTACAGTCGCTGACAAACGTTTTCAATTAGTTTTTTCAGTTGAGGCAAAAAGGCGACGCACAGCGCGGGTCAAAACGATAAGGCAACAAACTGCAGACAAAGTGCACACACACCACACACACTCACACACACACCACACACACACTCGAAACAAAACTAATAAAGTTGCCATACAAATGTTAGCAACAGCGAACCCAAAACTCAAACATATGTCGCCGGCCCAAGTGCTGCGGCCATATTGCCAGATTAAAATCTAAAACAATTAAGCGAAGATAAATACTTTTTCTCTGCTTTGCAGACGCTGTTTCTTCCTCTTGTTATGTTCTTGCTAAAACGAAAAAAAAAAAAATGTAATTTGCTCGCAAAAGAGCAAACAGAAAATTGACAAAGAGACAAAGCGCCGCGTCTGTAAGTGCGGCTAATGGGGGCCCTCGTCTGATGGGGGCCCTCGTCCCTAAGTGGCCGCCCCTCCTTAGTGCACTGCTCATAATTTTCTATGAGCTCTTTCTAAATTTAAATCAAAGTCTTTTGGGCAAGCGATTAGCAGCAATGAGCTGAGCATTCGAATTCGAAGGCATTTTAATGCACACTTCGTCTTAGAGATGAGCGCGTGTTCAATTATTCAAATACAACACGAGCACGTAGCAGAATTCTCCATAATTTGTATAGATTTGTATTATTCAAATATTTTAATTTCTTTCAAATAAAATAAAATTAAAATAAAACGAATAAAACAAAGTAGAGTTTGTTATAAACATGTTTCCTTTTTTAATTTTCTTAAATTAATAATGCATCATTCTTGATTTATAATCAACTGTTTGGGTTGTGTAAATTGGAATAAATTCTTGAATTAAGTAGAAAATTCTAATGACAAGAATTTATATACTTGAAATAGGCATAAAATATATTTGAAATAAAATGTAAATAAATCCTGTACTTGATTTAAACAAAAACAAATTTCCTGGTGTTAACTTTGAGTGCAGCTTCAGCATAGAATAAATATTTATTTTAATATTTTAATTTAATTTAACTCTAATTAGTTTTAGAGCCAGAGATTTTGAATGCAGTTTCGTGACACGAGCTCAACTCTTCCTAAATATATAGGTGTGTGTGTGTGTGTGTGCCTTTCAAGGGCAATGATTAATGCGTGCACATGCATGCACATCTATATATACACACTTGTTTATAAATAATCTTTAAACACGCTGCTACACATGTCCAGCAATGTTCACAATATTTTTCTGGATTTTGATTTGAATTTTGATTTCTAAGTAGGCTGCTTTGAAAGTTGAAATTAATTGCGCCGCTTTTAAGTGCATTTAATTTACAATTTCCATAAAGGCGAAAGGCAAGTGAAGTGCAGGCCTCGTTAAGATTTATGGGCAAATGCAAGTGCTACTGCAGCAGCAGCAGCAGCAGCAGCAGCAGCAAAAGCAGCAGCAGTTGCTTCAGCTTTGGCTTTGACTGCAAATTGATGAGCATAATTAAATGGCTGGCGACGGCCACATTGGCGGCGGCGCATTGCATGCATTGTTGTAATTTATGCTCCATATTGCACCGTCGACCCCCCCCCCCTGGCCCCACCCGACTAGGCGACTGCCCCGTCGTTTTGAGTAAACAACAATTTCACTTATTTTCATGCCGTCTGCCCGTCTGCATTGTTATTTTTACGCTCGACTCAATACACATTTTCGCTGGGCACTCTTTGGGTTTATTTATTTTTTTTTCGTTTTGTGATTGCCACATGCCACGCCAGGCAAATGCAATGCAAATATGCAAAAAAAAAGCTTTCAACGGCAACGGCAATGCCACCCCTCCTAATCAACACAACGCCCGCCTGGTCAGCTAACAAATAGTTTGGCTGGGCTCGCTCTCGTCTAGCCACCAACATGACAACAATAACAACAGGCAACGTGCAACATGTAGCGACAACAGGCAACATCATCGTTATCATCCGCTCTCCCCATTTGCTGAGCTCTTTGAGTTTCATATGGCTTCCACAAGGATTTGTGTGCATTAGAAAAAAAAAAAACCACTAGAGAGTAGAGTTTTTTTTTTTTTTGGAGTGCCGAAGTTTTAAATACTCTTGCACAAATACGACATTATTATGTTGTAAAATGTTTCCTTTGAACACAATATGGTAAAGTGATATTAAGATTAAGATTTAACTCAAATATAATATAGTATATATATATATGTATATAGAAAAGTTTACCTTAGAACAAATTTGTTTTTGAATTTATCTTTATTTATATGATATAGAAAAGTTTACTTTACAACAAATTGATTTCGAGCTGGTTAAAATGCACGCTAAGAGAGTTCAACTAAGGGTGTTTAAACGGTTTGCATGCCTGAACAGTTGGCCAACAACGAAAGCGGCTAGACACAGTTTAAAGTGCCAAAGAAAAAAGCACAGAAGTTCTTGAAACTACCCCAAAGCACAGCCAAATGGGAAAGAGCTCGGCTATAAACTATAAAATGCCTTTTCGAATACTTACCAGCGAGGGTTTAATGCCCAAACAGTTCCCAAGTTCAATGCACTAGACGCATCTGCATATCTCCATCTGGCACTTGAGTCTGGAACAAAGAATCATCTCTTCAAACATAAATATATTCCCATACTTGCTGCAACAACAACAACAGCAAATGCCCATAAAATACAATTAAAAAGAATTTCAACAATTTTAATTTGCATTTAATAAACTCATCAAGGGAAAAATGTTGTTTCCTTAATTCCCCTAAAAGAAACAGCTCAATTTGAAAAGCGTTTGATATGACCCCATTTTTTACACCTATAAAAAGCCAACAGAAAACATATAAAAAGAACGTGTTGAACGGCGTTAAAAAACCGACTATAAAGAGCACACAATAATGCCACATGCCACATGCCACATGTGTCCAAACAAAGGATTTTCCAGCGAATGTGACGCTAATTGCAACAGCAGCAGCAACGGCTAGATAGACAGACGGACGGACGGACAGCATATCAAAACTAACCCAGCCAGAAACTATAAACTATAAACATTTTACAATTTGAACTCGGCATAAAACGAAATTAGTGGAAAGAAATGTTAAAATCATTTTATGATATTTGGGGCACACACACACACAAGCGTATAAATAAATATGTATATGGAGTAAGGTATCTAAGTAGCCCCGAAAAAAAACACCGAGTTCATAAATTTTCAAATGCGCCGCGGGGCAGACAGACGCGTGTTCTAAAATGTCATAAACTAGACGCGGTTCCATGTATATCTCTCGCTCTGACATTTTGAAAGCCCCCAAAGACACGTGTGCATCCTCATGTGTGTGTGTGTGTGTGTGTGTGTGCGTGTGTGTGCGTGTGTGTGGGGGTATTGTCCAAACTTTCTGGTGTGGCATAAAACTGTCAAATTAGCCTGGCAGCACACGAAACGAAATGCCATTCAAATATTCTAATAGCCAAGTTTGTAGCATATTACTAATTTACAGTTGTATCCGAACATTGCTGACATGCCACAGATAAAACAGCGAGATATATCTATTTTTTAACTTATGTTTGTGGCATGTACTTTGAGAGAGAGAAAAAAGCAAGCATTTTGTGCTTTTACCAAATTTAGCCAAGGTTGAAGTTTTTCAGCGTGAAAAAATAAATTTTCACAAGACTTTAATAGCTCTGTAATCACAAATAGGAATTTATGATATTTCGTTTGTGTCTGTTTTTACACCTCAGTAAAAACATTCTTTTAAGTATTATTAAGTATTTTGTGTCTTTGCAAAGCAACATTTATTTGAAAATATATTATAGATACAATTCAATATTTATTATATTTATTTTTATTTATATTTATTTTATTTATATTTATTATTTATATATTTATATATTTATTATAAATTTTGAATAAAATTAATTCTTGTGGATAGCGATGTCTTACTTGCTAAAAAAACAATACTATGCTCAAAATAATTTTTTTTTTGACTTTATATTGATCATTTTTTGGGGTATGCAAACTCTTTAAAAATAATGTGCTTATTTTATTTTTGCAACAAAAGCAATTCTGATATCCAGACTCATTCATACGTAATTGAAGAATATTTCAGAGCAGTTTGTACTTGAAATTTGGAATTCTATGCCAGTCAAACTATAATTTTTCTGCGTGTATATAACGTATATAAGTTGTGTATGCACAACTTTGGGTTCTATAAATTGGTTTTGCGGTTTTCCAGCTTTGGCCACTGATTGGCCTTGCGTGTGGGTTGTTGTTGGCCAGTCTGGGGTGGGTTTTCCCTTTAAACGTTTCACTGAGCCACTTCAGCAGCTGTTTGATTTTCCAGCATGAAATTTGTGCATATGCCGCTCAAGTGGCATTCGCCCAGGGTATTATGCTGCTGCGAGGCAACAAAAGGCAACATTTCAATAAATTCATCAGGCCAGCTCTCCAAAGGCGCAACTCATGCCGCGTCCACTTCAACTAATTTCTTCTGGCTGGGCTTCCCCCCCCCCCCCCGCACTCTAAATGCACAATAAATGGAAAACTAACAACTGTTTTTCCAAGCCAGTGCGAATGCTGCATATAGGAAAAGGTAAAGGTGCCCCCGGGCAGCTCTATTGTTATTGTTCTTGTCAGCTGGCCGAAAGGTGCTCGGCTCTGTTACCTGGCTCGGTTTTATTGTAACACAATTTGATTACAAAAATATGCTAACACCTCGCTGCCCAAACAATGCCCGGGTTCTATGTGTGTGTGTGTGTGTGTGTGTGTGTTGGCCATGCCTCAATCATCAATTAGAGTTACCTTTCCGCGGGCCAGGATCAACGCCAACAAATGTTAAGATGGACTCTAATCCAGACCTATCATTATTGCATTAACACGCACACGGCGAGAAAACAAGAGCGTTTTAATTAAACAGTGCTCGACTGAGAGATGACCTGTAGAGGTCTGTGGAAAACGAGAGATATGTCTTGGCATCAACTATATAATAAATATAAGATTTATTTTTTATTTGCCCAACTAGCTCAACTTATATAGCTTATATAGCAATATACACTTTCTATGCCAACATACCACACTCTTTGAGTTTGTACAGGGTATTTAGAGTTGCCCCAAACACCTTTTTGGCCACTGCCGTCTGCCAGGCCGTGGCTCTTTGTGTTGATCTCTTTGGCCCGCTCTATTAACATTTTTTTCCTGTCTATCGCGCATAAATTAAAAATCATGTATTTGAATTTTCTTTGTATTTTCTTCACTCATTTTTTTTTTTTTTTTTTCTTTTTGTTTGGGGGCATTAAACGCCTGTTTTCCGTCCGTTCGCATTGTGCATTGTGTTTGATTTAAGCCGATAAAAGGTAAACTTTAACGCTTCTTACACGCCGCAGCTTTCAACGGATTTATTTATGGGCCGTGCGTGGCCAAGACATCAAACAGTCGGCCACGGCTTGTTGGCTTTCAATTAATGGCCACTGGGCACTGGTTGCATGCAACGGCAGCAGCAGCAGCAGCTTCAATTGTACATGCAAATTGATGCAGTGCCGGATATGCGGACACCGCATTTCCTATCGGAAAAACGGAAAACTGTGCGCCGAACAACAGCCAGAGGGAAAAACTCAAGACAGCAGCACATCAACATCGAGTGCTGCCCGTCGCTGCTGGCTGCCAATCTATTCACTGCTCAATTCAATCCGATTCAATTTGGCTTAACGCATAAACTCATTTTTCTCTGTCTCTTCCCTCTGTTTTTTTTTTTTTTTTTTTTGAGTATACCTGAAACTTGCATTGTCCTGGCAAACACTCGATTGAATGCTCATTATTTTACCATTTTATAATACACACTCGTGTGAGTGTGCGTGCTGAAGTGTCATTGTATGCTGTCTGCCCTTCTCGCTCGCTCCTCTGGCCCGCTCCCCCTCTTGAGTGCAGCGCACACTCGAACGCACTTTTTGAGTATTTATTGAATACTTTCGCATAGGTGAATGATTCGCATTGTGTGCTGTGCCAAGTGCCAAAAAGGGGTGTGTCAATGCGCACAGAGGGGCGAATTTCGGTTTCAGAGCACAACAAATGTTAAATGCAATTAAATGCACAAGCTCATCAATTTATCCTCAGGTTAAATGTGGCTTGTAACTTGGCTAGAGCGAAACCTTGCAATTTATGAGTAAAGAACAAATAATAATCAATTTGGCTAACGAACAGTTGACACACACACACACACACACACACACACGCACACCCAGAAAGCAGGTCATAAAACAAAAGATGAACTTGTTAAGGACGCCCCAAAGGCGACAGGGCTTAAGCATATGCATATTTTATCAGGCAAATGAAAAGCAAATAAACCAAATGAAAGCAGGCAAATTACAGGACAATGGACAAGAACTGAAACAAGCGCATTACAAGGATAACACAGGACGCTGACCCAAAGGCATTAGCACAAACCAAACGAGCGACAGGCGCTCGAAACAAAAGGGGGACAGCTATAAAAAGAGAGAGAGAGTGGGAGGGTGAGAGAGAAAGGAGAACAAAGCGTTGACTGTAAAATAAAATGCGCATAATATGTGTTATCGGGCCAAAAAGAAGAGAGGCTGCCTTTTGTGTCAAACTCTGACATAAGCGCGCACTTCGTGTGAAATGGGAGCGGGGATTTGGGTTTAAATAGCTGGCACAGATACAGATACAGATACAGCTACAGATACAGATACAGGTAGCTGCAGCTGGGCCAACACATTCACCGAGCTGACCAAAACTAATCGCCGTGTTTGTTCTTTTCTGTTCCACAGTTACGCAATGCCATCAATTGTCCCAGCTACTCGGACATCTACGGCGAGTACAAAGGATCGAATGCAGGCAAAAATCTGGACTTGGCCTTCAATAAGTGCCAACAATGGAGCAACAAGCTGAAGCTGCCAACGGCAACAACGGCAACAGCTGCTGAGGAGCCGGCGCAGAGTCGCACGCACAAAGTCTACGACAGCATGAAGAACTTTCTGCAGCGCAAACTGTTCGCGCAACCCTCGCGCCTGCAGCCCGAGGAGCCCACCAGCGACTACGATGAGGTGGGTCAAATAAGAACAGAAACTACAGGCTAACCTGATTCAAGAGTCGTTTTACTTATTTAAATTAAATTAAAGTTTACGCGAACTTGAAACAAGAAAACATTCAAGAGTCTTTTTAAATATTTCAACTTAAGTCGAGCGAATCAGAACTTGAAACAAGATTTAGGATACTTATTCCAAGAACGTTTTAAAGTTCAAACTCAAATTTACGCGAGCATTTATTTCAAGAATATCTTCTCACAAATCGAGTGAATCGACATTAAAGATACTTATTTCAAAAATGTTTCATAGCTCAAATTTAAGTACTTGACTTTGATTCAAGTTTAAATTGTTCTTGAATAAAGAAAACATGTCTTAAATCAAGTACGTTTTGCACTCATATCGATATCTCGCACAGTTTTAGAGCTAAAGTCCCCAAATTTGGTATCAGAGTAGGGCGATGTCGGTTACACCCGACTGCAACGTTCTTGAAATAAGTTTGAAAATACTAAAATACTTGAATTAAATATAAGTTCGAACTTGCAACTAATTGAAGTACTTCTTCAGCAGGACCTGCTCGACTCCTCGTACCAGGCAGACGCGGAGGAAGATGAGGAGCCCGACTGCAGCTGCAGCAACAGCAACATCAGCAACAGCAGCAACATCAGCAACATCAGCAACAGCAACAGCAGCACGCCAAAGCGCGCCGGCAACGGGAACGGCAACGGGAGCGGGAAATCGCCGCAGAAGTCGCTGCTGTCGCTCAACTGCTGGCAGAGCAGCCAGCCGAGCGACTCGAGCTGCAGCGAGGAGGCGCCCCACGAGCAGGAGGACTCCGACGCGGGCATCTCCGACTGCTGCCAGCTGCTCAGCGAGAGCGCCAGCAGCGGCAAGCGCCGCGGCACGCCCAAGAAGCGCGCCACGCAGCGCTACAACTGCAACACGGACGACGACGAGGACGACGAGGCTGGGGCTGGGGCTGGGGCTGGGGAGCCGGAGCCGGAGCTGCTGCAGTGCGGCTGGTATCAGCCGCGCATCACCGCGAAGGCCGCGCTGGAGCACCTGCAGGCGGCGACGCCGGGCACCTTCCTGCTGCGTCGCAGCACGCCGCGCAGCCACGAGCTCTGCCTGCGCCTCGAGCAGAAGGTGAAAACGTATCCGGTGCACTGCAGCCGCAACGAGATGTACAGCCTGAAGGGCGCCAAGAAGCAGTTCAGCACGCTGAAGGCGCTCATCACGCACCATTCGGTGATGGCCGAGCAGCTGCCGCTGACGCTGGACATGCCCCGCGAACGGGACCTGGCCAAGACGGCGGCCGTGCGCTACGCGGACGACTTCGAGCCGCTCGAATCGCTGCAGCTGCTGGGCATCCTGAAGAGTCTGCAGGCCAAGAGCTTCGAGGCCTAGTGGAGGGAGTAGCTTAAGGGGGGGGGGGGGGGATGGGTGGGGCTTTGTTTTATCGAACTGCAAGGGGAACGATAGGTGAAAGTGAAAATGTATGCCGAGTTATATATTTCTTTGTGGGCCCAGCGGCCGTGTGATATAGTTGACATAAGTAAGATTAGAGTGTACCAAAACTAATTGTATTCTGTGCATTGTGTTTATGCTTAAGGTCTCTTCTATTGTACAGCAAATTATGCGAGTTATCAAATAAAAATTGAACAATGCAATTCAGCAAATGCAACCCCTCAACTGTTTCCTTATTCCGAGCTGGCAACACGCCCCGGCAATTGGCAGGCGGGCCCGCCCACTTCGCTGCCCGCCTCCGGGGCGTTTGTTGCTGCGTAAATTCCCAGCCCCTCGAGTAACATTTGTGTGCCGTATTTGTGTGTGTGTGTGTGTGTGTGCGGCTAGCATCCTGGAGGGTAAGCCTGACTGGTTGTGCTTCACTTACATGCGATTAGCGCTTCAAGTGCCTCTCATTAATATCTCAAGTGCGGTTCAGAGCGCACTTCACTCAATGCGCCCGGCAACATGTTGCTGAACATCGTGGCAACCTTTCGAAATTAAGATTATGCCTATTTGGTTGGAAAATATATGTTAACACATATTAAACAGTAAGTTTTAAGAAAATTACGCTCTCCACTTAAGGCGATTAGCAACATGTTGCCAAACATGACATCAGCAACATTTCGATTTTAGGTTTAAAGAGTTCCTGGCAACATTTCGATGGCAAATTTCAATTGGAAATTTAAACGTAATTTATTAGGATTGCCAAAAAAAGCTATAATAATAAAAAACAAATAAAAAAGTAAGAAAACAGTAACATGTTGCCAAGCATGTTGACAGCAGCATTTGGAAATAAAGTTTCAATTGGAGCAAATTCCTACTGCATCTTATTTGTCGGACAATTGGCAATTGATAATTTGTTGTTAGCTTATTATGTTATCGTTACCTGCTAATATTGTTATATATCTAATATACCAAAATTGACCGGCCAGCCAGCCAGGTCTGTGATTGGTTTTATATTCATTAAATCTAAAACAAATGCACAAATCATTCTAATTGGAAATAAGTTATTAGCCAAATAAGTAGCATACATTTCTGCTGTAGCGGAAATACATTAAATTAATGCGCGCAAAAGTGGGCAGCAAAAAACGTAACATAATATGCAAAATTAAATTGGGAGCCGCCGCAAAGAATGCAACAATTTGAAAGCGACGAACAAATGGACAGTAAATAAATTAATTTATTTTACCTTTGTGCAGAGCGTATAAAAAGCAAATGTCAATTATAAACAAATACCAAGCTACTAAATAAATCAATATCAGACAACAAATAATCACAATAAAACGTTATTCAAATAACGGACAACAATACTAATAAAAAATCATCAAATTACACGCAAATGAAAACGCTGACATCATTAAATTCGCAGTAACATTAATAAGCCCAACAAAGTGCTTACAAAATAAAAAAAAAAAACAAAAATCATTGTGCAAATGTGCGCAAATTTGAAAACAAATCAATTTTCGAAAACAAACAAAATTAAATTGAGTTGTGAATTGTGTTTATCGCAGTGAGCGTTATTTTTTTTACCGAAATGACAAATTTTAAAATAGATTTTTGTGAAAATTTAAACAAGTATTTTGGCCCAATAATTCGTTGTAGCCCTTTTGGTTGGCCTCTAATTCACTGCATTCGATTGCTAATATTATGAGATGACCAGCACCAAACGTCTTGTATTTGTCATTTACCTAATCAGTCTTTGGGCAAGAAAATTCGACGCGATATTCCCGTTTGCATACGTAAACACATATTTTAATCCCTACAGAACCTTCTACTCGCCGAGGACGAGTCGACGGTAAAAGACAACGGCCGGCTCGTCTACAAATACATCGATGCCAATGGCATGGAATGGGAGTACGAGCGCCGGTCGGAGAGAGTGCCTGGCCAGGCCAAGCCGGAGGATGTCGTTGTGTACAATGGACCCTGGACGCCGAATACAAGCTCCTCGGCCCACAGCTGCACCGGCTCCAATCTACTGCTGTCTGTCCTGGTGCGCTTTATGCAATTCAATTGATTCGACATTTGGCCATAATTGAATATTTAGCCAAACGTGGATCGTGTAATTCAAATGTGTTTTGTTCGAAAAATGAATGGGTGAAATGAGTAAAGAGCCAGGCATTCAGAACACTCGACCTGCCCGCTAATGAACTGCTTTCAGGCACTGTATTTATTTTGTTTTCATTGCGGCTGCAAAGGACATGCCTTTCACTTAGCCTGTTTGCATAATTTTCACACGCGTCCTGTTAGCTTTTCAGCACGCACATTTCGCTGGCAAATTGAAAGGGATGCTGCTTGAATGTGACGCTCCAAGGACGCTCTCATTTTCGCATTTTCATTTTCATTTCCTCGCCCGACTCACTAATTACGAAAACGATGCAAACTTAATTGCAGCCCATTGGAAAGCTGTTGGCGGAGGCTTACTCCGAAGGTGCTCTTTTCAATAATGTAATAAAAGGCTCGTACGGCGTTGAGTATCGAGAAGACAACCGGATAAATAAATAAATACATGCATTCACATCTATAAATATACATATATATGCATGTGAAGTTGCGAATGTATAGAATTAATTGTGTACGTCATTATTTACTGATGTTATGAATGAAGGCAAAAATACTACAAAAGCAAATATTTAAGCCAGATTTTATGCTTGAAAATCGGCTCAGTTTCAGCAAAGCTGAGGTACTTAGAACATTTGCAATTTTTGGGTACAAAAAACAACACAAATTTTGATAAAAAATACAAACTTTAAATGAAAAATCATTCTATATATTATATATATAGCAAGGTCTGTTTAGTTTTGAGAATGTTATGGAAGTCCATATTAATTAAAACAGTGTTTCCACTTGTTAGAAAATTCAGGGTTCATCTAGAGGACAAACCACGTCTAAACAAGTAAGAACGTTGTAGTCTAGTTGTTCTAGTGGGCGTGGCCGGGATATCTTTGAGCAATCTACATCAATCTACAGCAATCTACATACCAAATTTGCGACTTTGCCGGAAATATTCACCTTTTATCGATTTCCAATCGTCATTTTATCGACTTGCCAAGCTCATAGCGGGTTTGTCTGCCGGACAGACGGGCACTAACAAAAATTTTGACATGTAAGCTTTCCGATCCATAGCTCGCATATTTCAAACGCCCATAACTTTGCCAAAACTGAACCGATTTTCATGTTTGATGTCATTTTGTTCATGATTTGTACCCTAGATTGATTTTGCAATTCAAATATATTCATTAAAGAAAAAAATTTTTCTTCGAATTTTTTGGGGAAAAAAGCATGTACCCCCCCCTTACTCTTTTTAGAAAAAATTTTTTTTTCAAAATTTAGAATTTCAAATTTACATTCTTAATCGATTGTAATTATCACAATTAGTATAAAAAACAACTTCAAAAGTGTTTCTGAGGGGGTCAAATTTTTTGTCAAAAATCATGCAAAAATTAACAAAAATTTTGAAAGTAAGCCCCCCGGGTCCATAGCTCGCATATTTCAAACGCCCATAACTTTGCCAAAACTGAACCGATTTTCATGTTTGATGTCATTTTGTTCATGATTTGTACCCTACATTGATTTTGCATTTCAAATATATTCATTACAAAAAAAAAATTTTTTTCGAATTTTTTGGGGAAAAAAGCATGTACCCCCCCCCTTACTCTTTTTCAAACAAATTTTTTTTTCAAAATTTAGAATTTCAAATTTACATTTTTAATCGATTGTAATTATCACAATTAGTATAAAAAACAACTTTAAAAGTGTTTCTGAGGGGGTCAAATTTTTTGTCAAAAATCAATGCAAAATGTACAAACATTTTGACAAGTAAGCCCCCCGGGTCCATAGCTTCCATGCTTCAAACGCCCATAACTTTGCCAAAACTGAACCGATTTTAATGTTTGATGTCATTTTGTTCATAATTTATCCTCTAGATTAATTCTGTATTTCAAATTGATTCATTTTTGAAAATAAATTTTTTTCGAATTTTTTGGGAAAAAAGCACCCCTCATTTTGAAAAAAAATTTTTTTTCAAAATTTAGAATCCGAAATTTTTATTTTTAATCGCTTGTGGTTGCCACAATTAGTATAAAAAACAACAATAAATCCGATTTTGGGGGGGTCAAAGTTTTTGTCAAAAATCAAAATTGACAAAAATTTTGGTATTAGCTTTTATTTGTTGTGATTTTAATTTTAATTTTGCTTTAATTTTTAAAAGAGAATGCAATAAATATTTATTGAGCTAATATATTAATACGTTTCCGCAGCATTGTTGCTTCGTTTTAAAAATTGTGTGTAATTAAAGAAAAAGAGATTTGAAATTCTATGAGTTTTGTTAAATTTAAGAAAGTCGAGAGTGCTTAAAAGGCTTTAAAGCAGAAAAACCGGCCGTGGCAACCAGCCCGATTGATCCGATCCACTTTAAAGAGCTTTGCGATTCAACGAGCTCTTGACAGCTTAATTTCTGTGCTGTTCACATGTCGTCTGCACGGCTTGAACGGATTTGAAGCGGAGTATTCGATGTTGGACTAATTAGAAAAACAGTTTTTCTAATTGAATGCACACCGAAAACAGCCTACAACACACGCACACACGCACACACAATATGGATACTGTTGTGGTGGGCGTGTTCACCGTGGCCACGCCTAAAAGCCAAACCAAACATGTACAGTAAAATCGATAAACGTGGCTATTGAGACGCGACGGACGGCAGGCATTCACCTGTAGCTGGCAAGCCAGGACAAAGGAGCAGCAAGCGGAGCTGGGGCAGCAGGGAGTGCGGCGAGGACCACAGGGAGCACAGAGATATGAATGACGTTTGCAATGCTGTTGCCGGGATTATCTGCTGTTTATATGCGATTTATTTGCAGGAGGAGAGCAGCAGGAGGAGCAGGAGGAGCAGGAGGAACAGCTGGTTGCCATGACGGCCGCCGCTGGCTTTGTGTTGGCCGCGTCCTGTGCCTGCCGAGCACCTGGCAATTGCATAAACGTTGTGCCTTTTAATTAGCACTTGCGATCTCGACTATCTGGCGCGCATAATTAGAGCCCTAAAGCCGCAAACGCGCTTAAAGCTAAGCCAAAAGCTGAAGCAGCTTAAACGGCTGCAACACATTGTTGCAAGTGCGGCCAATGGGGCAGCATGAAAATTCAATCAATTCAATGAGAGCTACGACCCCAAAATGACCAACAGCAGAGTAATGCAATCAGGCGGAGCAACAAAAAAAAAAAAAAGAGGAAGAAGAAGAGGAAGGAGAAAGGACGAAGGACGCAGGACGCAGAGCGACAGGCAGCCGGATATTATGTGTGGCACTCGAGTGTCCAACGAGGCGTGAAGCGAGCAGCACTTTGCACGCCACGCCGCCAAGCATGTTGCAAGACTCGCCAAGAAAGTGCCACAGCTGGAGTGATGTGGCAAGTGGCGAGAAATTGTGTCAGCAGCAGCAGCTGCTGCCAACTTATTAAGCTGATCAGCACGGTGCACGCACAAGCATAACCGAGCCACAGATTGACTGGCTGACTGAATGACTGACTCACTCACTCACACACTCACTCACTCACTCACTCATTCACTTATTCTTTAGCCGCTTGTTACTCACTTGGCCAGTTTGCAGGCAGAGGCAACATGCTTTGACCTCAGCGGCTGAGCACGAATGCAACAGTAGTTGCAACAGCAGCAGCGGCAGCGCCTGAAAGTATGCAACAAGCAGCACAAAGCGCACTCAATTGTTTTCAGCACAAAAAGCGCTGAGGAATAGGTAGCTTTAATATACATATAGACTTGTCTATATACAAAATATATACATGCATAAAAAAACCCTATCTATCGCAAAGAACTGCATCCATCTATAGAAAAGAAAAACAAAAAATATATATATAAGCGTGTTCTAGTTGGGGGTGTTCGACTATTAGATGCCCTCTATATTCATACCTATTTCAGTACATTTATGCACTTTATAATTATTTAATATAATATTTTTAAAATTCTTTATAATAATTTTATATATTATGTTTATAATAAAATATGAATATAAAATCGATCATTTTTGGTAATATGAAAAAGAGGGAAATTAATTGATAATTTAAAGACGGACATGGCAAATGGTTTCTTAGATCAATTCCTTATTCTGCCCCCGTTACCTGGCCTTGCACAGCTGCAATATACCCTCTCTTAACCACTTTCATTGAGAAAAGGGTATGGAAAACAGAAAATCAGTTGGCATTTAGCCAGAGTGCATATTAAATGCAGAATATCCTTAACAACAAAGCAGCCCAAGTGGGTCAACGGGGCGGAAGGAGGCCAGCAACAGTTGTTGTTGGGCAGATGAATGCGCAGCTAAAGTGGAATTGATAAAAGTCAGTTAACTGCAGTGGGGAATCTATCTGTAAGCCTTATCCGGCGTCAGGCGGGCTTAAATAGCTTCATTTATATTAAGCAGCGGCAACAAAATATTATTCAATTAACAGCTTAAATTGAAATGAAATTTCAAACCTCTGCTGTTTATCCTGTTCGAGTGAATTTTATATAATCAAAATCATTCTGTTGATTTTATTTTACCTGAGTTCAATTTAGTAAATCTAAAAGGGATGAAAATATAATTAAAAGATTTTCTTTATTATACAATAATAATAGAATATAATTAAATGTATTGAAAAGAAAAACATATTCATGTAAATAGCTGAAAGCTGAAATATTTTCTGCTTTCTTTTCCGCACATAAGAGTAATTATAATAATATCTTCTTCTGAGAAAACGATCATATTACCCTTTTCAAAAGTATTCCCTTGCATATTAATTATCCGTTTCCTGGCACACGTATTAGAGTAAATAATTGTGCATATGGATAATGTTTTCACACTCGTCTTCTGCTTCTTGGAAAAACACTCATGTTTCCTTCGCAAAAAAAGCACAAACTCTTGCGAATGAGTTATCTATTTCCTGCCTCGCTTAAGCGTGTAAATAATTCATATGTTGCCAAGCTAAACTGAATATTTCAGCCCCTTTTCCGCTTGAAAAACACTCAAATTTCGGCAAAAAAAAAAAAAAAAAGTATGAACCCTTGCATATTAATTATCCGTTTCCTGTTCTCGCACAGTTCGGGCAAAAACAAACGAATAAATCAAAAGCCGAGCATCATACGAGTGGAGGGTGGGGGTGTTGCCTTAAAACTTGTAGCTTTTAATGTCGTTAATTAATCGATATATCATGCACCCTCTCGAAATGGCCGAAACCTCATAGCCAGACAAACAATTAGAAAAACGGCAACAATAGCAGCGCAGACTGGCCCCCAAAGGCAGAGGCGAACAGCACAGAGAGCAACAGCAACAACAACGACTACAATACCAGCAGCTGCCACACATGCCCCAGCCAGTGCCCCAATGCCAGCGCCCCCGCCCCCGCCTGCTGCTCTCATATGATTTACAGTCTCAAATACACGGAACGACGTCTCTCAAAAGGCCTTTGGCAAAAGTTAAGAAATGAAATTTCAAGAAAATTGCACAAACAACAGGAAGTCGACAAACGGCGCACGGCGCACGGGATGAGCGGCAAAATATTGTAAAACTCTGGGCTATAAAGTAAATACACACGATACATATCGGCAGGCAACAGACGGCGATGCCGGCAACAACAACGGCAGCAACAACTACAAAAAAAAAAGCAGCCGAAGAAGAAGAAGAATGCGAACAGCACAAAAGTCGTTATCTTAATTACTTTTATAGCTTCGATTTGGCGAGGGGGCACCGAGGGGCAAGATACAAGTACGTGAGTGTAAACTGACAACAACAACAACAAAAGAACATCTACCCAAGTTTAAGCTTTGGCTTACGCTTTAAATCAGCACTTGTTGTATGCTATAATTAACAGATTTTTAGCTGACTTTAGCTTTTACTTTTGCGCACTTTTTAACACCCCAGAATATATACTAGGGTGTTATAATAGCGCTGGATTTTTCGATTTTATTAAAAAAGTTGAAAAGTTATAAAAAAAAAGTGCAGGCGCTTTTGCTTTGGTGTATTATTAAAACCCGATAAAGCACGTATTAATTTTTCTAAAATGTAGATTAATACAAAAAATACATTTGAAGCTGAACAGACATTTATCAAACATTTACCTTCGCTAGCTAAAGGCCCGGGTAGCCAAAATTTGGCTACAAAACAGCTCTTGAATTTTAATGTTAGTTTAATTTTAAATATAAATAAATGTATAAGCTTCTACCTATAAAACGCTAACAGCCCCAAGTTGATTTTATAAAAATTTGAAATTTTAATTCTAATAGGAAAAACTAATTGTAAGCAGATTGAATAAAACAAGCAAAAATACAACTATTTAGTAAATAACGTTTTGGTAAGCAGTAATAAAATCTGGACATCGAACCAGTAATGAAAATTTGCAAAGCCTCTGCTTTTAGAGGTTGCCTTTTAATAGATGAATGAAGTTTATTTTTGTTGTATCTATAATTGTAATTATAAATTATAATGCCAGTTATTAAAACAAAACTAAACAGTTTTGTGCCAATTTTAAATTTTTCAATAGTTTTTACTCAAATCCTACTGTGAATGATTCAGGTTTGGGCTGTCCGTCAGTCCCTCAGTCCCTCAGTCAATCAGTCAGTCAGTCAGTCAGTCAGTTCAGTTTCACATATGCACACATGTACACTTGTACAGATTTGTGGCAGGCTGCTTGTGGCAGCGCCTGCTATCTGATGCTGCCTCATTAAGCTGCTGGCTTGCCATAGAAAAGCTCTGCATATTTATGCACTTGATTATGACACATTTTGTCGGCTTTGAGCGGGCGTGTGTGCCGTGGTGCCCCCCCCCCCTCGTGTGTTTGCCCAGTTAACACACCCAGTTAATGAACTGGCTCAGCTCAGTCGGCAAGCGGAATCCCCCACAGAGTGGCCGGGGCTCTCGATTCGGGTTAGTGGGGCCCCGTCCTTGAGCCGGTTTATGGAAATTTAATGAGTTGGCCTGCTGAATATTGCATTTGTGTAGCTAATTTTCGCACAGCCGTTGCTTTAAACTGGCACTTAATTAACGTTGCGTATACGACAAGTGAGCCGGCGAGTTCTTCAACAACAACTGCAAAATCAATTTCCCACCCGATGCCCGGAAGCTGGAGCCCGGATATGAAAGACGACTGCCTGTGGCGAGTGGCAGCCATGACATGGCTTCAAACATAATATCAGCAACAACGACAACAACGACAACAACAACAACGACAACAACAACAACTGCGGGGCTTTTGGAGTTGGAAATTATTTTGGCATTGCCGCAAAATATTTTTGGTTAAATTCGTGGCGAATGCTAAGAAGCCAACATCAATAAACCGTTGACAACTTGAAAGTAGCAGCCAAACACTCTAACAAGGTGGGCGGCAGCTGCCTGCAAGGGGCGGGGGCGTGGCCGCCGGCACTTCGCTTATTGAAGTGCGCTAAACTTTCAGTCGTCGCCAGCGTCGCTTGTTAATATCGAGACGCGCATTATTTATGGCAAACTTTTAGCAACACTTTGGATTGATGGGCGTGGCAGGTCGGGCGTACCAGAGAGTGGCGGAGCGGGGGCCGTAACACAGTGTCTGGCGCACTTTGGCGCGAGCAACTTTTAACGAGTTGCTGCAAACTGCAAATGTTTGCACCTAGGCACTGCAATTTTGTCGCTTAGTCTTACATCGAATGCACGGCAAAAAAGTTGCAAGCTGCTTAACTCGTTGCGAGTGCACCAAACAAGCAAAGGAAACTAAAAGCAAGTAAGAACAGTGCGCTCGGGTGTCACCGACTGCGCAATACTCGTTCGCAGTATAATAGCTGTAAAGATTTTTACTTGCAGGTTCCTACAGTAATATTTAAAATAACCTTCTCCTTGTAAATTCTGTAAATAATATATATATAAACATAAATCTTATATAAATAACACCTGTGATCAATGTTTCTTTCCCCTAAATGTAAAACTAGATTAAGCTGCCACTAAGGTAGCAGAAAACTTGTTTAAATAAATATACAAAATTTTGTATTAAAAAAAAAAAAAAAGAAGAAGGATTTTTACTTTGAAAATCTTCAGAGAAGAAAACTGTCCGCCAAATCAGTTAACTCTAGCAATTTTGGGAGTTATGGATATATGACTTAAATTTCTTACATTTTTTTCAAATTTAAAAAACTTAAAATATCTTCAACATTTTTTCTAACTAATGTTATGAAAAATATGAAAGCTGATATAGGAACGAAATTAGGCGGTATTTTTAAAATATAATTAGAAATTGTAGTCATCTTATAATTTGGAAATGTAAGATATGTTGGGCAGAGTGGAATTGGGATATTAGCCTTATCCAAATCATTTTTTGCGATCTTTAGTGAAGGTCTTCAGGACACCTTAAACTCTATCTAACATAGCTTTACCCGAATATATATTCAAAGTTTCCAGTCTCCTGTTTCAATTGCGTTCATACGGACATTGCTCAAACCCAATATACTCTGTTCACCTCGTGAGCGAGTGTAATTAAAGTTACTGCAACTTGACAATCATACGCAACGTTGCGTCTGCCGGCAACTTCCACTTGCAACAGCTTTAATCAGAGCCTCTGCCTATGGCCGCCCCAGAGGCCGCCCAATCTGCTCGTGTGGCATGCAACAAACCATAAGCATTTCATTATTACAACACAGAAATGTTGAAAATTTCATTAAATGGCTGCGGCGCTGCTCCAGCAGCCAACTGACCCCTCCACAAGTGGGAAAAGGTGGCTGGCCCCAACCCGACGCCCAGCTGAACTAACGAAACTTTTTGCTTGTTGATATGTGTACACACTGGCCGGGGTGGGCTTCGGCCACGCTATCGGATACCTCCTAATACAGTGTTAGCCACATGAAATTCATGCGAACTATATTAACCAAGTTAATGCTTTAGAAATGCCAAAAATGCAATTGAAAATCTGTTCTTTACTTATTTAGATATTTACATATGTAATGCATAATTTAACTATATATCTTAGATTCTTTGCCCTTTATTCTATGTCAGATATTCTACAATCTATATATGCAGACATCATTTACCATATTTGTATACATTTTTTTCTTCCTAATATTCTATATCTATATTTATCGTATATTTCATATAAATATTTCTTTAAATAAAAATTTCTACATAGGCATTGATTCATATTTTTCGTAAATTAATATGCATAAATAAATAAAAATAGGTAAATACATATAATCCTATATTAATCTAGATAATCTATATACATTTAAAATAATAAATAAAAATATCATGCGACTTATTTTTGATCAGTTTCTTTTTTAGTAATCTCTTGCTTACATCTCGAAAGTCTTTATCTATTTGCAATATATTCATGCAACCATATTTATTTTTATTTATCCAAGTTAACTTATCACGCCCTTCGTATCCACATTTTTTTTATAACTTACTCATAACAAACATCATTATAGCGGTATATAAGTCCACAATATCGTCGGAGTGTGACAACAAATATGCAGAGAGCTTCTGGTTCCACCAACAAGTGGCAACCGCAAGCAACGGCAACAACTACAACAACAACCCCAACAACCGCACACAAATTCATAAAAACGTTTAAAAACACGCAAAATGTAAAACAAGCCCCCCTCCCCCGCCACCATTCCCCCTGACAGTGGCCAGAACTGACCAAACGCAGCCCCACAACACAAAATTCCCAGACAAACAGGACGCAGACCCAAGGCCCCCAACTGCACTCATAATGAGGGAGCTGGAGCCCAAACTGAGTCTGTCCTCGCCAGGAGTTGGGTCTCCGGCACTGCGTTCTCGGCTCTCCGGCTTTCGCATTTGTGGTGCTGGTCAGCAGCAAACATTGCAATTTCATTTAATAACAAAATATTTGGACAGCGGCAACTTTGAGCTGGAGAGCAGAAGACCCAGTTAGAAGCCCGTGGCGGGCGCGGCCGGAGGGGCGACAAATTATTACGTCTTTATGCAGAAATTATTTATGATTGCATTGTCTAGACTTCGTGGCGCGCACAATGCACCGGAATTCCGCGACGCCAGAGAAACTGAAACCTAACAATGTTTGTTGGGTAATTTATGTGCTGATTGCTCATACGCCACGTGTGCCGGGAGTCGCTTAAAGACCGTTAAACGCCGCTTAACCGTACATTAGGGCAAACTTCTGCTGCACGGATTCATTGGCCCAAGTTGTGCACAAGTGTATTCATTCGACTCGAATTGTGCTTAAGTGCTCATTCTTCTATCAGCTGCGCAAATCCTTTAGACTGCTGCCTAAATCAAAGTTAGCTTTATCCCGCTCAAAAGCTAAAGCCAAATAATTTGTGATGGGAGCAGGCTTCAAACTGAAAACTGTGCAGACACACGAGTCGAGTCTCTGGAGCTCATTCTCGACACTCCTCCAGCTCCTTGAACAACAGAGAAATACACACCTTGAAGACGGGAAAACTTTTGCAATTCTGCATATAAGTGAACTATATAAAAAGAACTGAAAGTATGCATCAGGCAGAGACATAGAGAAATAATTGTAATAATAATAAAATTAACGAAAAATAAATAAGACTAAAATAAAGAAGACTACTTGAATTAATAAACAATTTATTAAAAACATGTATTTATTTTTTTTCAAGTATTTGGGCATTTCCACACTTTTAAAGGCGAAAAAAGTATAAGTAAAAAACTCTCCAAATTTAAAGGTAAAGTTGATAGCAGGCAGAAAAAAAACCTGATTCGACCGGACCCAATACAAATGTAAATTAAATTCATTTTCGTGGGCGTCTATAGAAATAGAAAATTCAGCCTGGCAAAATATTTTCTTGTCACTAATTTGAAAATGTGATGGAATAATGTCATTATTTTTTTAAATTGTAGTTTGACGAAAAAATGTTTTATATTACATTTGCGAATACTTGTACTAATGCATAAAAATCCAAAATTGTGCAAATTTAAAAAAATTCCTACTTTCTGAATATTTATGTATATCTCAGAAAGGCTTTTGCATGCAGGCTTCCAATAATAATAATAATAAAAACAGCTCAATCTGGTGACCACTGTAATCATTATTCACACCTCCCAAAGCGCCAACTTTAAGCCGGAGGCAAATCCGCAGAGTGGCTGCAGCGAAAAAATAGCGAATAAAAAAAAAGGAAAACAGAAAAAAGGCTCGTAAATTGCATTGGGAGAATTTAATTAACGTCGCATTGAATTTTAATCAAGTTCATTCAACGGCGACAACGACAACGTGACATTATTTGCATGCGAAATTAACCTGTGACACGACAGAGCGAAAAGTAGAGAGGGGGGGGGGGAAGGGGGAGGGGGCGGTTTTGGGGCTATGGCGTTCGCGGTCGACAGGTGGCGCCCTTTGACAAACCTGACACGTTGTAAAAAACAAAGTTATATGCACATATACATGTATGCATGTGTGTGTAAATACGTGGTCTGCAATTTTTCAATATGTTGTTTGGTTTGTCATTATGTCAATAGATTGAAATTTGTGATTTTGGAGAGCGCGTGGGCGAAATTGATAGCACAATCTTTGCGAATTGGCAACGTGTGCTCAATGCGCCGTTAAAGCTGCAATTTAAAACAAATCTGAACTATCCGAAGCATTCAGTTAGCCGGCCAATTCAATTGCAGTGCGCAAATATCAAGTATTGCCAGCTTCTGCTTCTCGCTCGCTGGCAATTTGTAGTTTGGCAACAATTACAGCAAAATATGCAAACAAATTTGCAACAATCCAACAGAGGTCCTTCGGTCCTTCGGTCCATCGGTCCTTCCCCTGCCCCCTTTGCTACAATGCAGGTTGGCCCGAACTCGTATTTCTGTTGATTATTACACGCTGCCTGTTTTTGGCCGTTGTTTGAGCCCTGGCCGGCTTTTAATTGAAATATGATTTTGCGTCTGACAATGATTGAGGGAACAGCTGCTGCATATGGGGGGGATAAACCGATGCCATGTCAAAAATTTGATCTCTAGTTTTAACAATATGCAAAGTGCATGCACGACACGTCTGTTAGCATGTCCTGCGGCAGTTGTGGATGTGGATGGGAGCCGGCCAGAAATTTCTAAAGGCTCTTGGCCAGTTTATTCATACGGTATGCCGGGCACATAAAGCTACACACAAAACTGTCATGTTTCATGGGCGACGTTGGCAGCACTCGAATCTCTGAAATACACCGAGAAAAGTCACAAAGTTTTTCGGCCATTCAACAATATGCAAAATGGCCGAGGCGTCAGCCAACGAAATATGCAAATTTAGCACACACAGACACACACACCAACACACACACACACACACACAGAACGACAGCCAATAATTTCAAACAGAAGTTGCTGTGAAATCATTTTTTCTTCCATTTTGAAAATCACTTGGAAGCCAAATTGAAATGAAGTGTACATGGAAATTTTGTGCAAAGTAGGGAAAGCCGAGGGAAATGCCGGGCCCCTGCCCAAAGTTGTAGCGAACTGCTTGGAAAATGCAATTAAGTTGTAGCGTTTTAATTGAAGTTGAGGTTTATGCAAGGCAACGTCGATTATTCTATGGCCGTAAACCGAATGAAATGAAATCATTTTACAGCGCTGTGCAAATACATTTATTACTGACTGTAAAAGCTCGGAACTTGGTAAGCTTTGTATTTTTTTTTTTTTTTTCAAATTTAATGTGGATTGTGAATGGAGTGTTAAATATCAATTAAACGAATTTTATGAATATTTTTATACGCTGTTTTGGGAGATGAGAAGGGGTATATTGATTTAGTTTTAGCAAAGCCTTGAGTTTTTTTGCTCAATTTTAATGTGGATTGTGAATGGAGTGTTAAATATCAATTAAACGAATTTTATGAATATTTTTTTACGCTGTTTTGGGCGATGAGAAGGGGTATATTGATTTAGTGCTTTGGCATTTATAAAATTCGTTAAAATCTTTAACTCTGCACTCAAATAAATAAATTCGAGTTAAATTAGAATTAGCTAAATTAGATAACGGGTGTTCTGCTTCTAAGATTAAGTCATAAACAAGTTACAGTTTAAAAATCATTGCATTGAGGTTACAGTTTAAGAGTGACTATAACTCTTATTTAGATTTGTACACTGTAAGCAGGGTATTGCTTAATCGGCTAAACAATTAAATTATTTTTTCTATTACTCAGCAAATATATCTAAATCAATATATGAAGGCATCGCTGAATATTTTATATGTTTATAAATAATACAAGTTTTTTTTTGTCAATAACATATTCAACTTTAATTTCCCTTCATTTCCTAAAGTTAATGACTTTATCTATTCATCTGAAGAAATCATATAGCTGGAAATCGCACATATGCAGACTTCCAATTTTCTCTGCATCTATTCTCGGTGCCTCCCTTTTACAGTGTGCGTGCAACCTGCTCGCTTCTCGATAGACGTGCCGCAGCTTCTCTCATATCTCAGCTGCCCCATTTACACTTTGATTACAGTTACCCCCCCGCCCCTCTTCTCCTGCTGCTGCTGCAATTTTACATCTTTGGAGTACCTTGCGGTCCAGTTAAAGGCCTGACGTATGGCCATCATCATTTAGCACAGATCTGCGAGCCTTTTAAAGTTGCGCTTAAAACCATTTCAAATCGGGCTCCCCACCGCCTGTCGTTGCGCAGAGACAACGTCGGCGTCGCCCATGCGCCTGGGCAGGGGCGTGGCACCGGCTGACTGCAGCTACGCAGAGCCCATTTGGACATTTACGATGGGACGAACGATGTGCAGCAATTTTCAATGTGGTCCCACAGCCAACACGGACCGGGCCGGGCCGGGCCGGGCCGGAGCGGACCGCAGCCAGCTCGCCCCGAGGCGGCCAAAATGCACTTTTCGGGCCACGGCTAATTTTATGGCCGCAGAACTTAGTATGCGTCCGTTTTAATGGGCGATCCGAGGAGTGATTCCTCTTAACTCATAATTGCCCGCATAGTCGAGCAACGTCTCGGCCATTATGACAATTGGCAATGGACCAGCGCATATATATACACACTATATAGTAGCAGTAGCCACCGAACAGAGACATTCAAAAAGTTGGCAGCTTGTGGCGATGCGTGGCAATGAACGCGAGAACAATTAAACGACAATCCATTTAATGGCCAGACAGCGACGACGACCATTTGGAGACGTATTCGGTCCTCGTAGCCAGCCGACGTCTTAATGGCCAAATTATTGTCACTTTGAAGTCGGCGCCATTAAATTAGCCTGCGAAGCCACAGCGCAGACTTTACGACTGCCGCAAAAATTTCATTTTTTTTTTCTTTTTTTTTTTTTTTTGTTGCATGCCACTTGCAGGCTTAAATTGTATTTTTTTTTTAAATATAGCATATATACGAGTTTTTGTCATTATTCAACACTCGACGCGTCGCTGATTCCCCAAAGAGTTCAAAACAAAAGCCAATCCTCGCCAGAGTTGCGCTTCAAATAGCATTTGTAGAGACCCCTTACACTGTGCAACAAAGCCAAATATTTTCATCAACATTTGGCAGCTAACAGAAATTGAGCATCAATATATTTGACCAGAAAACATATATTTCAATAATAAAAATCAAACTTTTTTCAATCAGCGAATTACTTTGCCCACGTTGCACAGTGTTATTATTTGTTTGAACTCTGGCCAGTGCGCTGTTCGGCTGTTTATTTACATAACAATTTGACATTAATTGATAAATCGATTTATGGCGCCCTCTAGCGCTGACATTTCGCTTTACGTTCGATTCACTGCGCTCAATTTAATTCCAGCTTAAAGTCGTTCACGTTATTTAACAGCTAGTTCAGTTAACCCGCTGTGGAAATATTGTTAGCGACCGCTAATTGAATTTCAGACACTAAAATTTTAATTAGTCTTTTTTAATTATATTGGCTTTTTCGATACTTCTGCCGGCTATTCATTTAATATATTTAATCCGCCTAATAAACCAGTACAAAGCTACGGGTTAAGCTAAATTAATGCAATTTTGATTCGATACTAGTTCAGAGCTCAAAACAAGGCCAAAATTCTATTATTATAATGTCAAAATTTTCGTTATTTTTGGCCTGATTTTCAAACATAAAAATAAAAAGATTCTGTTTTAAGATAGTTTATTATATTATAAATAAAGTTTAAGGTATCTAAATTTTGAAAAAAAAATTGTCGAAAATGAGTAAGGGAAGTAAGCTTTTTTCCCCAAAAAAATACCAAATTCAGAGCAAAAAACTTGTTTAAAATTGTATCAAACATGAAAATCGGTTAAGATTTGCCTGAATTAAGTGAGTTTAAATTTTGGGATCAGGAACTTGACATATTTAAATTTTTGTAATTTTTGTAATAATTTTTGACTGAAAAATGAACCAGTTTAGAATCAGCTTTTAGATCGCATTTTGTACTAATGATGATAACAGCAAATAATTAATAATTAAATTTTAAGATCCAAAAATTTAAAGAAACAAAATTTTCCGAAATAAGTAAAAAAAATTAAATTTTAAATTTCAAAAATTGAATATGTCATCAGACATGGAAATCTGTTTAGTTTCGACCAGGTTCGAGAAGTTTAAAATCTATAAAGTGAGGACTTTCCCTAAAAGGCGAGGTTAAATGTTGTGTATCTTTTTTTACGTATACTATTTATTTAGCATGTTTTGTTATTATATCACATGCTCGACATGACACAGTGATTTAAACACGACGCAACAACTAACCCAAAAGGAAAACAAGCTGAAAATGAGGGTCGACGGTTGGAAAACTCGGCTAACAATCCTGTGCGGCAAGATACACACGGCGCACGCACAGATACAAAACACACAGAGAAACACACACACACACACACACACACACATACACGTTGAGCGTGGACGAGAAAAGCGTTTTTAATTTGCGTATTTTAGTCACGTTCAGGTAAATCTCAATTGAATCGAATGTGACACCGGATGTGAAAATTGTGCACATTTTCCAAGCATTTACCAGCACAGCGAGAAAGTGAGTGAGGTATGTGGCATATGTTGTTGCTGTTGTTGCTGCTGGTGCTGTTGCTGTCATCGACGCGACTCTCGGTTGTAATTGTTGCTGCTGGAAAGCAAAGCACGAGACACAAACAAAGATCGCATCACTAAACATGCTGCAAATGTACGACAGGCATAGGAAAACACGTAGTCGCATGTATCTTACACAGTTGCACACGGCCGGCAATCGACCCAGACCGAGGATATACACATAGCTGCGACTCCAGCTCCTGCCCGGCCATGGACAGCAACGGCAACGGCAACGGTGTAAACAAAACGTTTAGAGAGTGTGCAACATTTTCTACCCGAAACCATTGCCACTGATGACGGCTACTTTGTGTCCCTGAGATCTGTGCACTGTTGTATGCCGCACCTGCTTTTTTTCCATACCCGACACCCCTTGAAAGTGGCCAAGAAAGGGTATATTGCAGTTGTGTAAAATGTGTGTAAAGAATAAAAAGATATCTATACTAAATAAAAGACTTTAAATTTTAAGTCAACTCAATCACTCTTCCCTTTTTCCCTAAATCGATAAATATCAATTTTCAGCATAGGTTTTTTAGTAATTTTAGATGATTAAAATAGAGACGCAAAATTTGGTGTCTAGGTTTTTTTTAATAGAATAGAACAGAAGTGAATAAAAATATAATAAATATAAAATACTACTTTAAAGGAAATTGGTATTTTTATGCAAAATTTAGGTATTAGGTATTAGGATTTAGGTAAAGAAGAAGCACACTCGTATTTAAGTGGCAACATATATTAGGAGCTCAGTACAGGGTATGCTCTAGTCGGGTATATGCGCACACTCTCCCCTTTCATATGAAAGGTACAACATCTGCAGCTATTAAAGCATTCAGCAGTCGGTTAAATAGAAAATTGCGTAGTGAGAGATCTGGCTGCCACCAACTGTTGTTGTTGTTGCTGCTGCTGGTGTTGTCGATGTTGCCGATGTTGTTGACCCAGCTAAGGTGGCAATTGCCAGCAGGATATAACCGTACGGCTTCCTTTCGCTTTGAACTCGAAGCGTTAACAAATATTGACACGGCACATTAACGGCAATTCAAATTGCCTTGTGGTGTTCGAAATGTTTTTGAGCCACTGTGAACACAATGCGAAACGGCTTTTTGTTGGCCCTTATGGGCCGGCCTATTCTGTGCACATTTGGAGCCAAGCAAGCATCCATCAAATTGGCGCTGGGCAACTTTGGCTGCTCAACACGTAATTACATTTTTATTTATTGAATTCTCGCGCGCAACAACAGCAACATGCACGGCAGCAACTTACAATTTTGTCGCTCCAAAATTGTTTAGCGACAAATTGTCACAGGCGCTGACGTGACCGGCTCATGTTGTCGTCGGCTGTCGCCGGTCGCAGCCTCGGCCTGAACCTCATCCTCATCCTCATCCTCATCCGACTAACTGACGGACTGCCTGAGTCGCATGATGCGTTCCTGTTGCTGCTGCTGTTGCTGTTGCTGTTGCGGCTGTTGCCGCCACGAAATATTCCACAAAGTCAACAAACGACAGCAACCAAAATGAGGTCAACCATGAAAATTGCACCAGCGGCAGCAATTTCTCATTTTGAGTTTAGCAGCCAGCAAAATCCCCAAAAAAGTGAAATAAAAGCAACTGGGGAAAAGGTAACAAAAAAGAAAACAAGAGAGAAAAAAAAAGGAGAGAAGGAATTTCGCGATGCGGTTCACTGGCAACAACGACAAACGTCTGTTGTTGTTGTTGTTGTTGCATGTTCCTGCGGTCGATCGGTTGCTGTTGTTGCATGTTGCTGGCGTTGCCTGCTTGTTGTTGTTGTTGCTACTGCTGCTGCTGCTGCTGCTGGTGTCATGTCGTTCATCAGCGTAACAATTTTTATTGCTTTTCGACCGCAACATTGTTGTCGATAAAATTTTAATTCGCATTGGCCATTTTTTAGCCAAGCTTGGTTTATATTTTGGTTTTTTATGCGATTTTGGCCAGCAAAAAAAGTAGCCATAAATTAATATTGCTTTAAATATTGTCGATTCATTTATATAAAAGTGCACAGTCAACTATTATTAATTGCCAAATACGTTCATATTTAATATATTTAAAAGTTATTTTTAAAAAATTTCAAAGTGCTTTTATATTTAGGAATTAAATACAAAATTAAATTAAAGAATAAAAATAGATAAATGTGAAAAGCAAATGTTGTCTGAATTAAAATTATAATAAAAACAAAAATTTTATTAACTTACAAAAAAAAAAATTGTTTAAATTTATTGTTATTATTGCCAAAGAATTCTCTTAAGCCACATATATATTTTTAATTACTTTTATCTTAGCACAAAAGCAAACTCAGATGCTCTCTAATTGAAATAAATTCTGAACTATGTTATAAGGAATTTTTTTAAAATTCTTAATTTTGCCACAGTAGCTCACTTGAAATTCTGTGTAGCCGACTCCTCTCGAACATTTTTGCATGCTTCCCTTTTGGACAGCTCTTCCGCCAAATTGATTTATAGCGTTCGAACATGAAGCAGCCTACCCAAAAAAAAAAATATACCCAAAAAAAAAAAAAAAAAAACCAAAAAATAAAGAAAGACAAGCACAACAAATTTTAAGAGCACGTCCCCCAATTATAAATGCAACTAATTGCGCTGGCAAATGTTGCATGAAAGCGTTGCGAATTTTTAATAACATGGCAAAACAAATGTTGTGCTAAATTGTCAACATTAACGAAAACGCTGCCACAGCGGCAGAGGCAGCAACACTTGACAATGCGGCAAGCAGGCAAGCCGGAGCAACAACCATTCACAGATTCTATGGGCGCACATTTATCATGGCTATGGAGCCGGGCTACATGCGGCATGCCACAATTCCCGCTGGCTACCGTTTTTCGGGCTGCACGCTTTTGACCTGAGCTGGCGCAGAGCGCGTGCCACAGCGCCAACAACAGCAACATCAGCAGCAGCAACAACAAACAATGGCAACACGAATTGTGCAACACCGTTGCCCAAAGTTGAACTTGTTGCTTGATCTTTGATCTTATCGCGGCCAACGCGGCAAAAGTGTTAACTGAAACCAAATCCAGCTTCTTGCAACCTTTCCCTCTTCGGGTTTCTTTGCCGCGCATTGATTAATTGAAATTTCACTTTTTGCGCCTCAATCTTCATTTATTTTGTGGCACTTTAATTTATGCCTTCAAATGAAGCGCACGCCCCAAACATGTTGCAAGTGCCATTTAGGGGCGCATTTGTTGTCGCTTTTGAAGCGTACACGCCACGCCCCTTGTGTCCCCTTTTGCGCCCCCTTTTTTGTGTTTTTTTTTGTTGCCCATTTGCAGCACGCAATTAGCCGCTGGCCAAAAATGCGTTGCACCCTTTGGCTGTCAACCGACTGGGCCTAATGATGCGACCGTGTGGCAAGTTGGCTAATTGCCGCATGCTAATTGCAACACAAGAGCCGCACTCGAGAATGCCACAAGTTAACTGCCTGTTTGTTTCCAACTGCATCTGTAAATGATCTCTCGCCTCTCGCCGGCCTGAGTTCATTAGCAGGAGATCATTAATTTTAGCAAACAGTACGAGTTTTCAATAAATATGACAGCTGGATTGAAAGACGGATAAGCCGAGGAGAAACAGCCTCAAGTTCATCAAACGGAAATCAACAGCTATTTATGGGTTGTCCAAGACACAAATACAAATGCGATTGCAAACATATAGAAGACGTTCACTCTGGGTAAAATTAAATATACAAATTCAAAGAAAATGAACTCGAATTAATTTCTCAGCAACATAACTTTCCTAACTTGTTTCCTATAGTAATTATAATCATGTGTTGACAAGAGTATCGACATAAGCCCCTAGGTCCATATGAAAAACTGGGAATATCGTCTATACTCACGTCAGATAAAGACAATTTGATTTTATCAATTAGATTTATCAAATTTTTGCAAATAGATTACTGATTATCTCCGCTAAAAATCAAACACATATTTTTTTGATAACGCCCACTGAGGCGTGGCAGTTCAATTTAATCAATATATATCCCTCAATTTTAGGGCTAGTTACACACAAAATTTGCTGTTAGATTACTGATGACATCACCTAATAAAAATTTGTATATCTTCCTCAGTTTTAAAACTAGATACACCAAAATCTTGTAGATTATTTCTTTTAAAGATCAAAATAAATTGATTTATCTTAACAATTTTAGAGCTCGAGTTACTAAATTTGACACAAATTACCAGCAAATATATTTTTTTAAAATAACTATAAAATAAATCAGCGCCTTTTCGACCGTTTTAAGCCCTTTTTGATGCTGTAAGAGAGTATTGCTTATGCGGTTACACCCGACTGCAAGACATTATATACATTATATGCTCCCATTCGAACTCTCTATCGCTATCTCCCTCACGTGCTCTCTGTTTTCTTTATTTTGATCTAATCTCTCGTTCTAGTTTACTGCGACAGGCTTAGCAACATTTTGCCCGTGGCAACATTCCAGCTGTTTGGGGGCAGCCGCGAGATGTTGCCATGTCGCCAGCTGCAGCTGGCGTCGACGCGACGACAAAAAACACGCTGCCAACTGATGCGGCGCACAGCAGTGAGCTGCACGTGGATGTCAGCAGCAACTGTGGCAGCCAGCAACTGTGGCAGCTAGCAACTGTGGCAGCAACGTGTGGCACGCAGAACCGCGTGGCAACGGCAGCCGCAACAACTCTTCGTATAAGTTCGGCTTCTGTCTGCACTTCGTGGATGCGAGTGTGCTTGAGCTGAAGATGTTGCTGCTGCGGCCAGTTGATGTTGCTGCTGGGAAATTGTGGCTAGCGAAGCTTTTGTCCAATTGCATTGGGGCCCAAGTGGAGGCTCTGAATAGACCAGGCGCTTATCAGTCAACGCTTCTGCGTCCTGTCATAAATTATGAGCAGCGTTGCACCCACACACACACACACACACACACACACACACACGATTCGGATACAACGGCAACACTCACGCGTGGTCGCCTCAATAACTCATCCCTCCATCGAGTCACGCCGTCTGCGGTCTCGACATGTTACGCTTGCCTGGCTCGGTTCGGCTAACAGCGGGTAAACTCAACTAAAACCGCTGCGCATTTCCTGCCCAATCCCCAATCCACACCCCCCCCACCCACCCCCCACTCCACCCTCCGGGAGGGGCACCCACTTCACCCACCGCATTGCAAATCATTTCGAAATGCAGCCACGCACGCAAAAAATGAGCTCGTTTGAAATCCAAACATTTTAGCAGCCTTCTAGCTAGCTTACCCCCCCCCCCCTCCCTCACTTCTTTCTGTATTCCCTCCTTCCCCCGAGCGTCGCTTGCTATTTATTCATTGGTGCGTGTTGCCAAATGCCAAACATTTTTAGATGCGACTGCGAACGATGCTTGTAAATACTTTGGAGTTGTGCAAAAGTGGAAAAAGATTTGCTGTCGCAGCTGTTTAAGTTGCTGTTGCTGCTGCTGTTGTTGCTGCTGCTGCTGCTGCTGCTATTTGGTATTTGCCAGAGAATTCGCTGTGCGCTCCTTTGACTCGATTCGCTGGCAGAGTGGGGCACTTGGGCGGTCCGTGCAGGGCGTGTGATAGCGAAAACATTTTTAATGCATTTTTAATTAATTTTTGGCCCAAAGAAAACACGCGGCGGTGTTTAAAAAAACACATTTCCAGTTGTATCAAATAGAGGCAACATTTGAGGCACACAAAATCAAAATTGTTACTCAACTAAATGAGGGGAATAAATAAATGGATAACTGTTTGCTGTAATAAACAAACTACGCACACGAAAACATAAAAGTATTTGAAAAGTAATTGCTGTTATATTATATAATAAACTTGTTGCATGTGGATAAAATATTTTATGTTAGGAACATTAAAAACCAAAAAGTCAAAATAAACTTTTCAACAATTTTTCTTAGTGCTTCAATAGTAAATGGAATTTATGATTGGTTTTTAAAGTAATGCTATAGAAGCATTAAATAAAACAGAATGTTTTCTGCTTTATGAAGTCAAAAGTATTAAATAAAAACTTTTAAATAAAAACTATAACAAATATATATATTTTTTAAATGAAAAGAAAACAAAAAGAAGCGCGTCTAATGAAACAAAATACAATTCGACTAATTTAGTCTTTGATTTAATTTCATATCGCAAAATTTTATATTTAATAAATTCTTCAAATTTTCTAAATTGCCATCAATATAAATAAGCGAGCATCAACTTGGGCACTTCCCAGTCCAACTACATTCAAACCACAATAAAAAAATACTCATTGAGTACTTCCATCCCTGCCACTTCATCGTAGAAGACAGCCGACTAGCTACTGAAAACTCACACAGTTAACTACTTCTCTCGAACTTAGAATAGCCCATCAATTAATTAAAAACCAAATAAACATTTGCAGAGCAGGGGAAATTATCAATTAGAAGCTCTTTGGCTTGCCCCAAGAAGTGGCACTAAAAGTTTATGAAACTCTATCGTTTGGTATCGTAAAATGAGTTGTTATCATTCAAAGATAAGCAAGTTCGCTTCGTACTTCAGCACTGTGGCTAGCGTGGACTTTGAATGATGTCGCTGTGGATGCTGGAAGCAAGCATGCCCCTCTATGGGATCCTCACACACACACACACGAAGCACGAAGCACGAAGCACCCGCGAGCAACAGTGAGCGACGTTTTTACTTACGTTCCACAAACATTGTCCATGTGAATGGAAGGAAACTGGTTGTTACTTGCACTGTGGTCCACATCGGGCAAACATGAGCTGAAATAAAATATTTACTTTTGCTAAAACGTGATTTTGAATTAAATTGTGAAGACACCTAATATTAAGTATGTATATTAACAGTTTTTATACTTTTTTTTTAAATAAAATAAAATATGTAATATGTAAAAATAAAATCAAAACAGTGACCCTAAAACTGTAACATTTTTTTTTTAATTTTTTCAATTTGTAATGCGAACTTTATTGATTTATTTATAGTTTTTTGTATGGCACTAGCTCTATCCTCGAGAAAAAAAATATTGATATTTTATGTGTATAGGCTATTTATGAGAATATATTCTTAAACTGAAGTCTTTAAACATGCAAAACTTGAACAGACAACGAAAAGAAGAAGAGCATGGATATTTATGTTCCTTAAATAAGTATTTAAAGTATGATTTTAAGTTCTACTAAATAAAATATATATTTTAACTTAAGCAGATTGATAAAGTTGAATTGGCAATAAAGGAATACTATTAATAATAATTTAAATTTTTATTAATAACAAATTTAATAATAATAGCAAATAAATGACAACGAAAAGAAGAAGACCATGGATATTTATGTTTCTTAAATAAGTATTTAAAGTATGATTTTAAGTTCTACAAAATAAAATATATATTTTAACTTAAGCAGATTGATAAAGTTGAATTGGCAATAAAGGAATACTATTAAAAATAATTAAAATTTTTATTAATAATAATTTTAATAATAATAACAAATAAATATTGTTTTCTGTTTGAATGCTTGCCCCACTGTGCGTCGTCGACGTCAGCTGCTGGCTGTGACTTCGAGCAGCCGCTGCCTGCCTGCCTGCCTGCCTGCCTGCCTGCCTGCCTGACTGCCTGGCTGACTGCATGCCCGCCTGGCCTGGCCTATTGAAATTTATGTGGCCGCTTTTAGTCGTTTACGCTTAGCCAGCGGAAGCGAACGTCGCAAACGCAATCGCATTCGCAGCGCGATACAGAATCGGGAGTCGGTTAAAGCCGTGTGTCTTTTTTGTTTGGTGTGCTGTGTTGTCAAGTGTCGTCTCGTCATCTTTGTGGCTGTTGCACGGCTCATGTGCTCAGATGTAGGTGCAGCTGCATAATTGCCGATTGCCGAGGCCTACGCAATTTATTTCGCAATCCGTTTCGTGTAATTCAATTACAAAAGTGCCAAAGTGCAAAGGAACAGCAGAAAACGAAAACAAAAGGAAAAAAAAAAACCAAAATCAATATAAATTGATTACGCATTTCAAAGACATATACGTCAGAAAGTACCTTCGAATATTTGAAACTTTAAGGTGAACTAATTAACATTTGGAAACATCGTTGCCACAGCGCTTTTGGGCCAAAAGTTGGGGCAAACCTGTTGCTGCAGCTGTTGACAGTTTCGAAACGCTGCAGCCGAAAGCGGATATAGCCGAGCTATAAAGCCATTCTATAAGGTTGGTATGCCAACAATATGCTAATAATTAAATCATTTTTGTGTGATCACCCAATCGCGTGTTCAGGCCACAACAACGGGCCATTTAAATTAATCAGCTTGGCACACAACCAACTTAGTTAACTAACTATGCAAATTCTATTGAGGAAGTTCAGCAGGGAAAAATCAACTGTTACACTTTGCTGCCCAGCAGCTGAAGAAGAGGAAGAATGCGAACAAGTTTTTTGTGCTTGGTTTCTTTTTTTTTTTTTTTTTTTTTTTAGTGCTGACTTAGCAAGCGTGAGAAAATTCACAGCGCATTAATTAGCAAAGAAATCATTTTAAAGTAATCGACAATGCGGGTAGCTAAAACCCAATACCCAACTCGACTCCCCGCTCCCCAGCTCCCCCGCTCCCCACTCCGTGCTCCCTGCAGGTTCTTGCGCCTGGTCTCATGTGAGTTTCAGTTGTGGCCTGTGATTGGAATTGGATAGGAAGAGAGAAAACTAATTGCATGGAAATTAAAAACGTGTCAGCTGACACGCTAGGCTTCTGGCCAGAGCTTAAAGACTGCAGCTGCAACAGTTGCTGCTGCTGCTGTCGGCAACAGCCGCAATTGCAACAGTCTTCTAGACGCGCGGCATAATTGTTGAATGGAACTTAAACAGCTTTTGAATTTCAACAATTTGCATACAAATATTGCCTACAGTGCAAATTGAAAATAAAGCCCCTACGAGAGATTCTTTGGATCTCCAAAACTCTCGTGAATTATATACTTCATTTACAAAGGTTTTATAAAAATAATTTATTATAAAATATAAAAAATAAAAAAAATAAAATATTGTTTTTTGGTTCTTAAAATTTGAAGTGAATTTTGCGAGGTTACAGGTTAGGTTAAAGGTTATGTTATTTATTTATATAATTTCACTGGCCTTTTCTGTTCCTTAAAGGAAATTATCTCAACGTTTCCACTTCATTTAAGATTGAAATTCTTGATTTTTTCGAAAGCCAACCGCAAGAAAAACAGTAAATTCTTAAACATTTCAAATTGTTTCACGCATTTTCCACGCTTGTAGGTGAATTATTTTTAATTATCGGGCACACAACTCAGGTTCAAGACAAGCAGCTGTTGTCTGAAAACAATTTCAGTTTCGAAAATAAAATGGAAAACGGTCAGAGAGGGGCATAAATTACAGGCGAGCAATGCGTGCACACACACACACACACACACACACACACACACACACACACACAGCATGTTCCCGGGTCGAAAGCGAAGCCAAGCCCGGACTCATTAAGGTTTTAATTTACAAGCTTTAACTGAGATTTAAGCGCTGCGATTTATATGCGTCGAGCGAGAGGGAATAATCAATGGCAACAGCGACAGCAACAGCAACAATGCGGCAATCACGCAGGGCAACATTAACAGCAACAGCAACGACAACAACAACATGCGCCAGTGTCCACCTACGCAGTCCAAGAAACAAAAGCCGAGACTTTTAGGCCTGGCCAAGAGCAGCAACAGCAACAGCAACAACAACAAACATGACAGCAGCAACAACAACAAGGACGCCAACGATTTGTGCCGACATTAATGTTTGCGACATGAGCAACATGTAAGGGACGGAGCTTGGGGACTTGGGGGCTGGCGGGGACTCGGCCTTTTTCGACAATAAAAACGCAAAAACGCAGCAGATTGATTAAACACACCTCAACAGGGCCCGATGATTGCCTTGGCTTGTCACTTTGGCCAACTGATTGCAACCGATTGCTGACCTTAGACAACCGCCGCCGCCGCGGCAGCAGCAACACTCGCTTTAGACACCTGCAACAGTTGCCAATTATACGTAGAACCCGACTCGGACGCACGTGCATGTGATTTCAGAGAGCCAAAAACAAAAACCGTTCTAATTTCTCAACTGTCAGTGGCACAGAGGCAATTCAAGCCTGCAACAAAAGCCGCACCGAACTCGTTAGCTTTGCTGCTTTGGATGTTGCAATTATGTAGCGCGTTTACAAAAGAAGGTCGTCATCGTTGTTGTAGTTGTTGCCGCTGCGGCTCATGTCTTCATTTTGGGCTTTTTGTGCACAAACTGCTACACATGTTGCTGGCGTGCACAAGCAACAGCAACAGCAACAGCAGCAGCAATGCTTTTTGTTTGTTTGTACTGCCAACACTTTTGGCCTTTGGCGTTGACGCTAACCCCACCGCGTCTGGCCAGCTCCACCGCGCACCCTTGTTGCCTTTATTAAGCGACGACCAAGCCAAAGTCACTTGCTGCAGCAGCAGCAGCAGCAGCAACAGCAACAAAGCGTGGCCTGCAATCGCAGCGCGTTTTTTAATAGTTTTTTATTTATTTTTCTTATTTTTTTTTTTTTTTTTTTTTCGTTAGCTGCAAACAAGTTTTTAGAGCCTGGCTGCTGGCACCTCGGTCCCCTCCGGTGTTGACGTCGCCGCTGGTTGCCGATTTTTTTCTCTAATTTGCACCGCTTTAATTTTGCCTTTTTATTTGCAACACTTGTCGTTTAAATGCAGCAGCCGAGCAAAGTGTTGCCAATAAATTAAAAGCAATGCAACGTATAAAAATTGCTAAAAACAAAAAAAAAGTCAAGACAAATTTATAATTCCACCAAGTCGAAAATAATATACACTTGTTGAGGGTGGGGGGATATTTGGGAGCTTTGTTAAATTATGCATTTAGCTAGATAGTCTTATTTGTATGGCAAATATTCTAAACAAAAATATATATATTTAGATTTTTTATAAATCAACAGCTAACGATCGTTGCCATAGATCAAAATCGCTTTTATATATGCTTTTAGAGTTGATCAAAATTAGGCGAATTCCCTTTGAATTTTTTATGTATATTTAATTTAAACTTTTAACATAACAAACATTTTTAAATATATACGATATGTTTTAAGAACATAAATAAATGAAAAGATAAAAGTTTATTAATTTAACTCATATTTAAAATATTTTGACACCCAAATGAGATTCTGGTAACTAATATATATTTTTGCTGCTATATATTTAAAGTTAATGTTGCTAATTATTAATAGGGGATTCGAGCCCCAAGGCAGTATATGTTTGTAGTCAAATCTTAGCCAACATTTAAAAATTTAAAGCAGTTAATTAACAAATATTAATAACGTTTTTCAAATTAGCTATCTATTACCAATTAAAAGGGCAAAAAGGAAATTGAGCTAATTTCAAATTAGAATTTATTTATATTTCCTTTAAAAACTCCTCAGCTGGAACCCGCTTAACCCCGCTCAGATATAAAAAGAAAAGCGAGCAGCTCCATTAAAAAATGCATTAAACTTGCTGTTAGGGTATTTGGAAGAGAACCCAGTGAAGTTGTGCCAGTGTGCAGTGTGTGCGCCCTGGCTGGAAATTATCTATGTGGCCGACAGTTCTCAGTTCTCATTCGTTTCGTGGCACGGCGCAATCGCAACAAATGGCATTTTTATTGATATTTCGGTCGGTTTGCCTGGCAGCTTCATGTTGAAATATGCGCGCCACCTGTTGATTTTGTTTGCAGATTGGCCAAGACGGGCCGGTCCCTCTTGGCCCAAGTGCGGCCTGGCTGCGATGGTCGGCCTGGCTGCTTGGCTGCTGGGGCTTGGAGCCAAAGGGGACTCGTGATTTGCAGCACAAATTAAAAGCGAGGGCGATGCATATAAATAGCAATTTGGACAGACGAATTAAGCCAAATGACTCCAAGTACACAGCCAAAGTTGTAAACTTGTCGTGTCACAGAAATGAGCTGAAGTTATGTCAACAGCGTGACTGGAAAGTTCTCTGTGTGTGTGTGTGTGTGGGTCTATGCTGAAGAGGCATGGGGAAGACTTGGGGCAGGCATGAGGAAGTCATGCATTCCATGTGTAGAACCCTTGGGAAACCTTTCGGCTTCTTGCGTGCGGTTCAAATACGGTTAGAACTGTTCGGAGTTCATCTATTTTTAACTCACACAATTTGTTTTTATTTTACGATTTTCTTATGATCATAGAATTTTGATAATAAGACAATAAGTTTTTTTTAGAACATAAATATGATATAAAGAAGATTAAATTCACATTTTTTATTACCTTAATAAAAAGAATGAACTTAGACTAATGTAGTTCTGAAAAAACTTCCAAGCCTTAAAACAAAACCAACCTTGTTTTCTTCTTAAAAAAAATATTATAATAATGAAAATGATTATTTTTTAAACAACATTTAATTTGTTATACCCAAAACCTTTACATTTAGAAGTAAATAACCAGCTTCGCGAACCGAACAGATTTGTCTTTAATATAAAAAAAAAAAATTGTACTCTTTAAAACTGTAATAAAGTATTATCTAATTAATTATCTCCAAGCCTCACGTTGCATTTATTATTAATCTTTATATGCTTACCAATTCAGTTTATATCTCAAATTCTAACCCAGTTCTGTTATTCCAACCAATTTTCATATCTTTCCAAGACATTTCGACACTTGTTAAGATATTTTATTATGAGTAGTCGCGATAAGGTGAAAATTCTGTTGGACTTTCCAGCAGCTCAATTGAAAGTTAATTTGTTATCGACTGCTTAGAACTAAATCAAACATCTCCAACCAATTGGGCAGGGCCACATTTTCTGTTTAGTCCAGTAAGATAAGCCCCGAAATGCATTTGGAACAGGTGAATTATGGACTGCGCTGTTGACAGACGAACGACAGGTAGATAAGGTAGAGCGCTGATAAGCAGCAAATTTGACAGCCATAAAGCAAACGAACAAACCAACTGACAGCCAGGTAGAAAAGATGTCAAATAGAGCCAAGGAAGCGGCAATTGTAGGGGGAAAATCCGAAGCAGGTACAACTGACGAAAAAAA
Source organism: Drosophila sordidula (assembly GCA_035047465.1). Taxonomy (NCBI): domain Eukaryota; kingdom Metazoa; phylum Arthropoda; class Insecta; order Diptera; family Drosophilidae; genus Drosophila; species Drosophila sordidula. Next base: position 5,422,553 of record JAWNPQ010000185.1, on the reverse strand, counting down.
TTGGGGTGGGGGGGGGGGGCAGAGACCCAAAACCAGTTTGGAGAATTTTTATTTTTATTGTATTTTGCGCATGTCGCTTAATTAAAAGACAATCAAAAAATAAGAGATAAAAAAACAAAGAGCTGCAGCTGCAGCTGCCAAAAGGGAAGTTAAAGCCCAGGTTCATCACAATCAGGGGCAGCTGGAGCCCCATTAAGCCTGCCTCAGAAAATAAGCCAATTGGCATGTTTATGCGGCCAAAGACGTATAAATATTTACGCGATATCTTAAGCGGAGGGGGAGCTGGCAACGCCTCTTAATGAAATGCTAACGATATACATTTGGGGGAAAATCAAAAACGAAAAAAAAAAAAAAAAAAAAGTTATCGCAAACGAAACCCAAAGAGTTTACATAACACAAAACTGTTTTGCCAGCACAAAAGGAAAATTATGTAAATGCTGGAAAATTGTTTTGGCCATTCTCGCTTGTGTTGGCCAGCAATTTGCGCTGCTGCCTGCGCATTTGCCAAATCAATTTCGCCCAAAGAGCGCTGCGGCCAAAGGGCGTGGCAGCCGGCAGCGGCGATGCCAGCTTATAATAATAATTGAATACATTGACGCCGCCGGCAATATATTGACGATTTGGCAATTGAATTGAGCAACCTGCAGCAGCATCCGCGTCCAGGCGGCGGAGGCAGGTGTAAGCTGCGGCCGGGGCCAAAAAGCTGGCCAAGTGGAAATGCGCCCCATAATGAAATCGCATTGTTGTTGTTGTTGCTGTTGGTAAAGCCCCCCTCCAGTTATTGGGTGGGTTATTAATACGGAGCTAGGCTTTTGCCCGGCGCCGTTCAGCTAAACGCCAAGCGCTCCGAGCACCCAAGAAGCCCGTGCAAAATTGTGGGTAATTCGGTTATTCGTGGCAAATCAATGAAATTGTAGATTTTATCTAAAAGATGCCCAGCATAAGAGTCGGGTATGATCGACTGGAAGATGGCCTGTACAGAGCGTCAAATTGTTTACTCTAGCCGACTAAAAGATACACTGCAGCGTAAATTGAAGCAAGAGTACTCCATTCGAAAATCATTGACTAGAGGAAGGTAGCGTTCTACTCAATACAACAATTAAGACAAATTTTGGGAGATTTTGGGAAGAGATTTCAGTAAAGTTAAATATGCTTTAAATGTGTATAAATTAATTATAAATATAATTAAATATAAATTTAAATATGCCTGTGAGTTACTTTTGCACAACTACAATATACCCTGTCAAATCAATTGGATTTTTGGCTTGGTTATAGACTATAAAATTCAGTTGTTTAATAAATTGAAATTCTAAATAAATGTTCGACTAATTTCATTAAAATAAACCCATTGGAATAGCTGATATTTATAACAGAAAATTATAAAACAACTTAACTTGATTATTTTTTTCTAGCAAAAGAGTTTATAAAATATGAAATACGAATATATATAATGAGAAATAAATTGGTGATTTATTTTCTACTCAATTCAATTTTCTCTCGCACATTTACATTTAGAATGCTTGCAACTTAATCAGCCCTGAAATATGTTAACTTGCCACACTTTGAGTTATCTGTCCTGAACGACCACACAGCAAACTGATTACGTTATATACCCCTCTCGCTCCCTCCCTCTGCACCCTTCGCCATGCTGCCCAGTCCGCCCAGCCGCAGCTTATTTATGCGCATGCAACTGTAGCTCTTCATCAAAATAATGTAATTATCCAAATTGTTTTCTTTGAAATTTGTTTACATCATTTTTTACTGCACTGCAATATGCTAAAATGCTAAAATGCCAGCGTGCAATGCGAAACGGTTCCCGTTAAGAGCCACTTGAAGCTGAAGCTGGAGTTGAAGCTGCACTCAGCAGCCAGCACATGAGCACCAAGAGGGGCAGGGGCAGGGGCAGGGGCAGGGGCGCATTGCGAGCTGTGCAGCGGCCCCAGAGCCGCAAGCAGCTTTGCCACAGCCAAAACAACACACGAGCGCTGCAGCTACAATTTCGTTCTGCATGCAACGGCAGCAGCCGCGCTGCTTGCCACTGCCACACATCATCAGCATCAGCATCCGCATCCGCATCCGCATATCCTCGTTCTCATCCTGGCGCTCCAATGCAGCGGCATAATCTTCATTATCATTAAAGCCGCGCGCGGCAAGCGCCGCTAAACTGTTTAACTCTTTTTGTTACCCTTGCCGCGGGTATTTCGAATATGTCGGCAAGTGTGCAACGTCCAGGCGAAAACATACCCCAGCCCAGAAAATAAAATATTCAGTTTTTGTTTGAAAAACTTTTGGATTTTCAAAATATCCAAAATCGTTTTTTTTTTATATCTTATATTTATTTTTAGATATATTAAAATGCTGCCATATATCACGTAAAGGGTATTTAATACTCCACTTGCCATAAAAAACTATTCCTTAATTTTTCTGCTTCCGTTTTGATTTCATTCTCCTGTTTTCCCCCTCTCTATTTTGCATGCAAAACTGCTCGCATGTGCCAGATAGTATAAGCACATATAAGTATATAGCCGCATTATCCAACCCAGCGCGCATTTTAATTGCATTCCACATAATACACACACACACACACACACACACACGCACAGTATCTCAACAGAATTTGTTCGCAATTTGTTTTTCATCTCCAGCGTCAATTTCATAATGAAATATTTTTGGCAAACCCAAAAACATTTCTTTTACCCAATGCAAACGTTGATAAATGCTGAACACTAAATTATTTGGACGTAAATTTGCGACATCTCCAAAATGAGATAAGAAAAACCCGCTTGGCCAAAAGATGCTGCTGTGAAATCAAATCTATCATGATAAATTGAAAAACATTTTGAAGTTTTGTTTGTAAATAAATAAAGCAGACTTAATTATTTGGATAGCAAAATTAGATAATAGATGAATAAATAAACTGATTCAGCTTTGCCAATAGTTGAAGTTGTGAAAACGAGTTAAAAACTTAGCCTTAGAATATCTCAACTTCAAGCTGAAATACTTTTACTGAAGATTTCTAATAATGAATAAACAAAGTTAAAGATTTTTAACACTATTTATAGTATTTTAAGAATATTTGGGAATATTTGTATCGGATCTGTGGGCAAGAATCTCGCATGTGTTAATTATATTGCACTTGCGACTGTCAGTTGGAAAAGTTGAAGGCCTAAATTGCTGCTGTTGAGTACTCGAATGCATTTACGAATTGAGCCGGAAAAGCTCTTAGCTCTCGACACTGTAGCGCCATTAGAAAGCCGTTTTCCGATTGCCCCCCAAACGGCGGAGAAGTGAGAGAAGTGTAAAAGCCGCACTCGAGTCGACGTCGACGTCCAGAGACAAGTGTTTGCCTCCGTTTACACTGGGGATAAGTTGGCATCGAGATGAGATCCGATGTGCGATGCGATCGGCTGGCGGTCTAATTGCTTTGAATTTTGACTGCCAGTCAGCTGTCTGTCTGCCATTTGGCAGCCACTTGGCGTCGAGGAGAACCAATAGATGGGCAGAGCCTGGGATGGGATTGGATTGCATTGGATTGGATTGGATTGGGTTAAGTAGGCGCCGGAGCAGCTGCTATTGTGGGAATAACATTCTTTTGATGGGGCCAAACAATGCAGGAAACGCGAAAAGCCACTAAATTGTCCCGCTGTCAGCGTGGAGCGGCATGTCAACAACAATAATAATCGTAATAACCAACAGTGCACCATGTCCCGGTGCTGTTAGTATGTGAGATACATAGTACATATCAAACTATTAAGGCCATGTGCTGCGCCAGGGGGGCGAGGGGGGGGGAGTTGCAGCCAGCAGGTTCAGCGACTTGACAGGCAACGCGGTGGGGCAATCAAGGCGCACACAAAGCTCTGCCAGCCACCCTCCCCCCCCCCTCCCCCTCTTGCCATCTGGCTCTGCCAACGATTTACTTTGTGAATCGTCGTGTGGGGCGCCCCGTCTGCAGTCGTAATAGTCGTGGTACTTGCTGTCGTTGTAGTTGGCGGATGAACTGGATATTGGCCGCTAAGAATAGAGCTAGTCGAGCTGCGGACGGACAGTGTGTAATGGCGGCCAGGGTTGCCAGACTGTCCGGGAGCAGGGAATAGGTTAAGCGCGGCCATAAAACTGAAATCGCTGCAGTGTAGAAAAGCTAACTACATATTAGGAAAAACACCAGCAGAGCATAAAGAGAGGCAGTTAACGGAAAAAACAAAGTTGCCAGACTGTTGGCTTAGCTTAACTTTGTATTAAGCAGTTAAGAAAATGTTAACTAAATATCAAAAGTAGCTTCTTTTCGATTATAATAAAGTTGAGTATGAGAAATGTAGAAAATTATACTATATAGAATAATTAGCAGCAATCCTAATATAAATTTGTAATGGCGAACAGGGCTGCCAGATAGTTGTAGCTCAGCATTCATATAGCTCAAATTGTGGACTAAAAATATTTAAAAAAAATTACAACACTAAATTAGCAACAATAAATTGCACTTCAAACTTGTAGAGCAGGGCAAAGGTTTGAATTTAGACAGAGAAATTAAAAAAGTCAAGCTTAAAATATTGGTAAAGAAAACACAATCAATCTGATAAAAGTTAACTATCTATTAAAAGAATTCAAAAATTAAATATATATTAAAAGCGAAGAAGAAAATTTCAACAACTTCTCATCTCTATCTCATTTTTAAACCGTTTAACTACTATTACATATAACATTTTTTTTAAAAACTTTCTTATAATTCTATTTTAATTAAACAATTCTACAATTTAACTTAAGTCAGTTAACTTTACTACTTTTTTTTCTGATTTTAAACTCCCAGTCTACGTATCATCAGCTATAAATATTATTTACCTCTATTTATAACCCTTTTCGCCGCATTTTTGCTATGACAATAAGCCAAGCTACTCGGACAGCAAGCCCGTTGGGTTCACAGCAATCCATCAGCCTGGCTGGCCAACACTTCCCCGGGCCGAATCACCCAAAATTGCCCAACTTGATTAGCAATTCCAATTAGAAGTTTTTCTCATTTCTGACAGGCATGGCATTCACCATGCCAAACTCAAGAGCGGCAACAATTTCCAGCAACGAACCGGGCAGCATCATGATCGGCACGATCATAATGATCATCATCATCTGGCATGCACAATAAAAATAAACAGATCATAAATAATATATGAATTCAATTCATATCCGAAAGGATTTGCGGTTAAGATGCCGACGCCGACGCCGACGCCACGCACAAATATGGACAGAAACAAGTTCCAGACACTGAATACTATAGAGGGGTATATGGACTGTCGAGCTGGGACCAGGGGCAGCCAGAATTGAGCTCAAGATCGCGTAGATGCGGCCCAAAAGAAAACAAGAAAAACACGTAGCCGGCTGTGGCTGTCTCTGTCTCTGTCTCTGTCTCTGTCTCTGTCTCTGTCTCTGTCTCAGTCTCTGTCTCTGTCTCTATCTCTGTCTCTGTCTCTGTCTTTGTATTTGTGTTTCAACTCACTTTTTCACAATTTCCCGATGCCGGTTGTGAAATTTGCCAGAGCATCGAATGTTTCATGGCCACGTTAACAGGCGCTCAGCGCTGTTAGCCAGAAAAACTGAGCTAGCTAAACCAGCCAGCCGTGCAGACGCAGAGTGCGATCTACTAGCCAAGTGGAGGGGCCATCATTAACGTTGTTGTTGCTGGCTGCTGCTTGCCGCTTGCTGCATGCAACATGCAACAGCAATTCAAGTTCAACGAAAGCCAACGAGTTATTCTCTCTAGACAAGATTCTTTCCACTTATTACACAAGTCATCAGCGGGCCGCAACGTCATCGTCATCGTCGTCGTCGTCGTCGTCGTCATCGCTGTCATCTTTTGACATCGCTCACCGATCTTCGCTCTCTTTCGCACGCTGATCTTTGATCCCTGCCTGCCTTAACGGTCAAATTGTTGTTGTTGCTACTTAAATTCAGACAGGCGTTGCCGCATCATTATCAACCGATTGTGCACTGAATATACCTTCCAGCTACCGTATCCTGTCGCCAGCTCAACGCAATTTGATGTACCGGAAAGCGACGCGCATCAAAATGTTGTGTTGCCCCTCCCCCCCCCCTGCGAACCCCGAGACCCCGTCATCTACACTCGGAGAAAATACATGCAGCTACACATCTTAAATTTATTATGCTAACTATAACTGAATTACGTTTACCTTGATTATAAACTCGAAATAATAAGAAAATATCGCTTAAATTAAGTACGAATATTTAATACAAGATTTTAATACACTGGAAATACAAGATTTCTTAAATTAAATACTCTTTTTGGTAATTGCAAGATTCTAAAAAAAAAACAAATTTTAAAAATTTCCTCTTTAAGTAAAAAACCAAAAATAAAAAATATTATTTCCAAAAAACATTTGTGGTTGATTTAAGCGCATATTAGAATCTTTTATTAAGGAACTATCGGAACTTTAAGTAAATATTGAAATGCGTATTTCATATCTCAGTTCGTTCGCATTTCATAAAGTTTGTACTTCATTAAAGTCTTGTATTTAGAAATATTGGGATTAAAGAAAATCATATTCAGTTTACAAAATTTTGACCTTAGCTGAATTTGACAACATTTGTACTTGATTTAAGTCTATATTTAGAAATTTCGAGACTTAAAAAAGATTTAAAAAATAGGAGTTTCCCATTTAGGCCTAAAAGTCGCATGGAAGGATTTGAGAAGAAAACCCAACTTAAGCCGCATTTGCACTTATTTTTTAAATATGTACAGGAATATTGAATTTAGAAATTTTGGCACTTAAAAACTGAATTTCAATAAGAATTTTATATTCAAGCCAAGAAAACTCTGCATTTTATTTTGACAACATTTGTACTTTGTTTAAGTCATCAATTCACGAATTTGGGAACTAAAAAAGGGAATTCGGGAACTGAAAAAATAAAATCGTATTCAGTTTCAAAAATCGCAACCTTGGCCGCTTATTGACAAGTAGAAAACCTAAACTTTGACCATATTTATGCTTGATTTCGGCACAAAGTTCTTGATGTTTTCTCCCAGTGTAGCAGTTACATTTCAACGGCGTTGCATCTGTCTGGATTTGTTGGTGCGGCCGCGCCTTTGATGGCACTAATTGTTAATTAATGAAATGCAGGCGGCATGTGGCGTGCCCAGGCACATTGCCCGGGTAGATTAGCGCTCCGAGGCTTAACTTGGCCCGATTACCTGAGCCCAACAAGCGCCGCCTGTGTCAGAGAGTTAATTCGACGCGCAGCATAAAAATGGAAATTAAATCCCAGTTTTATATCTTACGAAGTCATCACAAATCTCGAAAATGCAATTATTAGCATTTTATGTTTACGATAAACTAAAATTAAAGGTAATCGAAAATAAGCAAGAGTCAAAAAAACTTGACCCTTTTGGATTAATTTTTGACTAGCGGAAAAATTATACAAAATATATATTTATCTATTCCATTTGCACTTTCCCATATCACAAAAGTAAATCTCAATTATTGCAGGAATCCTAGGAAAAACAACATGTAGTTTATTTCAATCTAATAACAAATCAACGCTAACAATAAAACTTCTAAAGATATGTTTTTTTTGGCTACAACTTCTGTTAGCTGAAACCTAAACGAATTACGAATAACACTCGGATATCGCCCAAAGTTCAAACTCGCTTATAGAGCGGGCTGCACAGAATTCGTAATTTCCTCAGCCCCGACTTGTTTATAAGTTGCCTGCTCCACAAAACTGAAAACTGACTGAAAACTTTGCATGAGATACACAACGCGTGTGTGCGTGTGTGTGTTTGTGTGTGTGTGTGTGTGTGCTCGCATCATCTGTTGACAGCAAAAGTAACTTAAGATCCCGCAACCAAGTCATGTGACTGAGTGTAGCTGCATTTCTCAAGCGTTTCAGTTGTCTCCAAGGTGCTTATCGATGCCGATGCCGATGCCGATGCCGATGCCGGAGGAGTTGGATGCCGCCGGCGGCGTTGGCGCACCTTAACTTTGCACGCCCGATGCACTCTTGCATCTAGCACGGTTCGGTTTGATACCCCAACTAACCAACAAAAAAAAAAAAGCGGGCAGTGTGCTGAAGTTGAGAGTGCCCGACTTGCCGATATCCTGCACACTTTGAGATATTTAAAAAAACCTGTGAATTTATTGTGAACCATTTTGGGCTTAATTTTTTGAGGAAGGTATAAAATATATGAAATGCTGGCGCTCCCAGCTCACTTATTCAGCGAGGTATGCTCGAAATGCGGGAACTCAAAATCGATATTTATCGATTTCACAAAGAATTTGTGTGAAGTTATCGATTATCGAATGAAGAATACAATTTGAAGCGCCTAGCTTTCTTTCTTTGTTCTTTAAATTGAAAAAAATCGATTTTATGCAGTTATCGATAACTTAAAATGAACTTGATCTGCATTTGACAAACAAAAAATTAAAAATAATAGCTTATCCGAAGCCCGAAACAAACGCCTAAGATACCCTCTACCCGTTTTGCAATAGATACAGGGTATTGAAAAAGAGAAACGCTAAAACATATTTCATTTTCAGCGTCAACGAGGCAAAAGTTTTTCAATCTCCCAGCGACGCATCTTCACCTGGCCACCCGCGATTCCAGCTGCCTTTTCAGCCGGGCCCAAACGCCCCGGCCCCGCAAGCCCGCGAAATCTCCCGGAATCCCCGCCGCAAACTGTGTCATCAGACGGCGTTTGTCGCATAACTTTTATTGAACTGTCGCAGCAGAGATGGCGGGGGGGGAGGGGGCAGCAGTTTGGCAGAGGTGACAAGTGGCAAGTCAAAAGCCGCAGACATTTGTATAAATTATTACAGTTGCACGCGTTGGCGCCTCGGGGAGTGTTTGACTATTTGGCTTACCCCCACGCCCCCCGCCCCCCGCCCCCGGCCCCAGCCCACGCGATATGCATTTATGATTGCATGTGACATTTGCATGCAGCAAGCCGAACAACTCCCCCGCCCCACAGAAAGCTCCCCTTTGAACTTGTTGAAAGCTGAGCGCAACAGCTGACTCTGTTCCCGGGGCGTGAAAAATGCTTTGCCATTTTCGCGTTTCTTTCACCAATTGCGGCCAAGTTGTTTCCAGCAGCTCTTTGCTTTGGCATGTGCACGACACAATCATTAAATAGCCATGGCCAAGTGCTGACAACAGCAACAACAACAACAGCAACAACAACAACAAATTACAAGCGCACATTGTCAACGTTGCACTTTAGGCGACATAAATTTCATGTACATGGCCAGAACGCGACACAGGGCAGCAACAAAAACTGGTAACAGTGCTCTAGTCGAGTGTGCACGACCAGCAGTTACCCTGTACGCAGTTCTGAGTTGGCGTACCTTCTATACAAGAATTTACACAGTTTGTTAAAAAGTTTGTTAAACCGATTTTATCGATGGCATATACCAAAAATTAAGTCAAGTTAATTTAATTTAATTTATTTCAATTTTAACTTAATTAGGTTAAATATTACATTTTTTACATTTTCAGAAAAATTAGCTTAAAGTTAAAAAAAAATATATTTAATTGAAAAGTTTTAACAAAAATAGTTTCTCTAGCTATTATAATTTGCGAGAAATACTTAAAGAACAGAAGCTGCCAAATCGATATTTATCGATTTTGTGAAAACTTGGGAAGCTATTGGGAAAAATAAAGATGCTATTCAACGTATTTTATATCTTCTTATAGCCGTATTTATATAGATGAAAAAAAAGATAGAAGTACAGAAAGACGAACAGAAGAACAGACAAAAAGAAGAACAGAATTTAAAAGAGTAAAAGAACAGAAGGACTGACAAACAGAAAAACAGACAAATAGCAGAACAGACAAAACAGGATAATAGAGTGAAAGAGGAGTAAAATTAAAAGACAGATAAATAGGACAAAAGAACAGAGGGAGGCAGGAGAGAGGAGAGCGAGAGGAGAGGGATGAAATAGAAGTATAGACAAATAGGAAGACAAATCAAATAGAAGAACAAGCGAGCAGGAAAATAAAATAGAGTAAAAGAAGGACTAAAAAAAAGCTGGACATATGGACTCGGCTCGTTGTCCCCATCAAGAATATAATATCAACGCCACCTGTCACATACAGAAGAACCACTGCGGTATGCCCTATTTTAAACACTTTCAGCGGACATAGGGTATCATAGAAAGAGGTACGCAGCAGCAGCCATGAGGTGTCAATGTACAATTGCAAGAACAGCAACAACAACAGCAACAGCAACAATAACTGCTGCAGCAAGGCGCTGGCAAAACAAAGACGCGATTGTTGCTGTTGTTGTTGTTGCTGTTGCCGTGGCATGCCAAATGTGGACACGACGCCAAGCAGCCGCCTGACAATGTGGACCTTCACCCTGCTCCTGCTCCGGCTCCTGCTCCGGCTCCCACTGCAATTCCGACTTCTGCACGACGCAGCGATTTCAAAGCATTTCTTGCTTTTCTATTGACACACGCGACGTATGAGTAACGTCTTGGAATGTTGCCGCCGTCAACGCTGTCGTCGTCGTGGCCGTCGCCGCATTCCGTAATTACGCAGCATTAGCACAACAAATCGAGCGAACATCGCATTGCATTTAATTAGTGGCAACAGCAGCAGCTGGAGCGGGAGCTGGGGCAGCCTGGAGTAGATGCTGCAACAGCAGCAACAGCAACAGCAGCATCAGCTGAACCGCGACCAACAGCAAACATGTCAAGGAACATTGTTCGCATAATTCATAATTGAATTGCAATCGCGGCTTGCGTGAAGGCTACATAAATTTTAACAGTGCTCTTGCCGACGGCTGACAATGAGATTGAGTTATGTTATAGGCCGCATTCCGGTTTGCGTTAATGCCAAGTTAATTTATTTAAATCGAATAAGGGCTTTTCACGTTTTTTATCTAGGTTTTTAATTGCTTACATTTTAATTTTAGAGTTCCGGCTTGCGCATTTGCCAAGAAAATTTATTCAACTTGAATAATTTAAAATGGGGCAGTGTATAGTATAATTACATTTTTTTTTTTTAAGTAGCCACTTATGAGGACATTTAATTGAACGAATAAACCTAATGTGTTCCAGCCTTCTTTTTCACCATAAAAATTGATTATTTCGGGCATTATAGAAAGGGAATATTTAAAAGGTACTCTTAAGTAAGAAGAAAATTGAGAAATATTTTTAATAGAGAGTTTTTTAATAAAATAAATTGTAGAATCTTTTTTAAATGAGCTTTTTATTATGATACTTGATTGCCAATTTTTTTTAAATTTAATAGACTTGTAACACTTTTTTGTTTTTCATAAAAAAAAAAACTTTTTGAAAAGAACTTTTCATGCGGATAATGAGAAGGACTTATATACAAAATGTGTTCCAGATTACAATTTCATTTAAAATTATGAAAATGAAAAACACCAAAGAATTTTATATTTGAAATTGGTAAAAAATATTATTACGTTAATATTATTAGTCATTGTTAAAATGTAGAGGACAAAATGTTTATATTATTATGTTACATATTATTATATTAAATGTTATATATTATATAATTCGAACCTCGTTAAACAAAATGAAAAAGCAGCAAAATACCAGAAATCCTAACTTATGTACAACAATATTAATATTCCAAAGTTCGCTATTTTTTGTTAATAGCATTTTTATGTCATTATAGAAAAAGTTTCAGGCAAATAAATGAAAAAGCCATTGAAGTACATAAATTCAGTTAAAATAGGAACCCGCCGAAGCCAAACTCTGGGCCTGACTCAGTTGTTGTTGTGATCATTGTTGTTGTTTTTTTTGTTTTTTTTTTGTTGTTGTTTTTTTTGTTTTTGTCGTTGTCTCATTGTTGGCCGCGTCTTGGCCGCTTTATTCTCAGCGTTGTCGTTGCCTCGTCGCTGATGTCAAGCCAAATGCGGTGCACATTTTAAGTCTCATTGTGGCTATTGTTGTTGCTGTTGCTGTTGTTGTTGTTGTGGCCAGGGCGCGCCTACTTCCACCATACGTACTACATGCCACATGTCGGCACATGAAACTGGGCTGCGGATTGTCACGTAACAGGCCGGCGGGGGCAGGCGGGCTGGGCGATCCCGAATCTCGCATGGGCCACGGGCAATGGTCGGCCGAACCGTTAGTTATCACTCCGTCCAACTGCTCAAGTTGAGGCTCTCTCCCCGTATTTTATTACAATCCGGCGAGCGGCCACCCAGTCGGCAATCGGAGCCCCAAAGTTCAAAGACTGTTGACATTTTGTGCCGCTGTTGTTTGCGCCGCATGCAACAGCCGATTGATATAAGCGCTTCCAGAGAGTCGCATAGAGCACCATGTGTCCCACTGGCGATTGAATTTCACAGTAACTGCATGCGAGTCAAAGAAAAATATGAACTCAACGAATATGGGGAAGCAACAAGAGTGTTCGTGGTTCGGTGTAGTCAACGGCGGGATACCCTGTAGCGCAATACAAATCTGATGGGATACTTGAATTTGTGAGAATCGCATACAGGGGCGATCTATAAATAAATAAATAAATAAAAGAATAAAGGGAAGGGAGCAAGTGTGACATTACTTTTGAGAATCGCATACAAAGGCGATTTTAGAAAGCCAGAGAGCAAATAAAAGCTATAAAATAAGCGAGCCAAAAAAAAGAGTGAACAATGGAGAGCGATCTTCGAGCGAAGAGAGAGAGAGAGAGATTAAGCCACAACACCTGCATGCAGAAACCCCCAATCATATCCATTTATTCAAACTCACAAAATCTAAATGCTTACTATTTTGAGAATCGCATAGAAAGGTCTTCCACTTGCACTCTCTTATTTAATAAGAAAAGCCAGCTCTGATCAGGAATAAATATACTATATTAGGGCGGAAATAAATGCTTTTCAACTTGTTTATACCCCGCGCGTCCGCCTGCAATGGGTATAATGAACATAAAAAAAAAAACAAACACAAAAATAACAAGTCGAAACGACAGACATGAGACATGGGACACTTTTATAAGGCAATCAGCCAACACAGCAGCGTCTTCGGTATATCCAAAAAAAAAAAAAAAACAAATATTTCCAAGCGATTTAACAATGAATTTCGTAACAAAATCTCTATGAAAATAGAAATAAAAGTACCCACAAAAGACAAACACGGACAGAAGCCGACAGCGAACACTGCCAGACCGTCGTTATAGAGTTGGCTTGACGGCAGCTCTCGCATAATATCAATTTCAATAAACTAACAACCAAATGTGTGTGTGAAGTGTGTGTGTGTGTGTGGGGGGGGGGGCGGGGTGTGTGGGTGTCACAGGCTAGATAAGAACTTATAGTGAGCACATATAGCGGCACTAACTGAGCACTTGGATATGAGCCAGTCATATGTTCCGTCTGGCAAGCTGGCTTCGGGAACGGAAGTGCAGTAGCTGAAACAGACAGCATATAAAGGTAAATTTCAATTGTATGAAATGAGACGCTGCAGACGGTGAAAATAGACCAGAAGAGGAATTAAGTGGAACGAGACAAGAACAAATTAAAGCAAAGCTGCAGTCAAGAAAAATTGCTTTCTATAGAAAAACGAGCTGGGCAAACACCATAAAGTCATAATAAAAGCTCTTAATAATTAATTAAAAAAACATACAAGAAATTAATAATATTGGTTAAGAAAACCGGATCGACTTACAGTTTAAATGGAAATATAAACTCATAATAAAAGCACTTTACAATTATGAAAAACACACAATAAATTAATAACATTGTAAGGTTTAGTTTATGCTTTTAGTAAAAATTCAATTTCAAACTTCGACATTTTCGTTTTAAGCCAAGCTAACTTCAAATATTGATTATATCTAGCTTTTATAGTTTTCTTCACATATCTCTAATTTTCCCTTTCCTTTACTAACTAGTTAGAAGAAATGCAAAAGTTAAGTTACCAAAAAAAAAAAAAAACAAAAAACTTGCCAATAACAAAACAAAAACATGAAAACAAATTTGTTTTACCTTGTTAGCATTTCTTTTTGGCTTTTTTTGTTGCTATTTTTATTGCAGTTGCAGTTCTTAAAGTTGTTGTTGTTGTTGTATTTTTTAGGCACGCAAAGATAAAAACTTTTGTTGTGCACAAGAACAAGAAGTGCAATAAAAATAAGTTTTATTTTTAACCAAAAAAAAAAAAAGAAGAAGAAGAAGAATCTTTTATCGAACTAAACTTTAAGTTGATTTGAGGCGGCAGCAAATAAAGCTGAAATCTGTGCAAGTATTTTTTCTCCTATATGGAAAGTTTTGACAGCGCATAAAAGACGCACAAAAGCATGCTATAAAATTTGTCACTCTTCAAAGTTGTCGTTGTTGTTGTTGTTGTTGCAAGTGCACAGAAAACATTTTGATGCATTCGTGTATGACAAGCTAAATTAACATGTTGGGTGTGCCCGAGCTGCGAGAAATTGCAAGAGAATTATAATGCCAGATAAGCCAGTTGCTGGTTGTTGTTGTTATTTTTGTTGCTGCTGCTGCTGCTGTTGCTGTTGCTGTTGCTTCCGTTGTCACTGCTGACATTTTGCAACTTATGCAAAAGCAACTTTTACATGAAGTGCCAAATGTCAGCACATTTGTGTCTCATTGTCGTCGTCGTCGTCGTCGTTTGTTAAATTAATGCACAGCCAACATGGCGTATACTTGTTAAATGCAGAGCAGCAACATCAACAGCAGCAGCAACATCGACAGCAACAGAAGCCGCATTTGCATAGCTTCAACTCAACTTGACTTGAAGACTTCTTTAATGCAGACCTCAACTGCAGTTTTTCTCCTCGGGTTCTCATTCAGTTTTATAGCCTGTTGGCTGCCTGGTGCTTTGGCTGATTACTTAAATACCCTGTTTTCAAGTGCAACAAGGGGTTTATCTATGCTGCATTAACTTTTCATTTAATTATATTAATATGTGTCTTTTGCCTAACTTGTAAAATCAATATTCATATATATAAAGATCCTCAATTAATTAAACAGAAAATATAATTGAAGCATTAATAATAATATTCCTTGAAAGTAACAAAAAAATGTATTTGTATGTAGGAAGTATTTTAAAATTAATTTTTTCACTAAATTTAATCGACAATACTACAAATTACATTTAGAAAAAAAAAATTGATTTTATTATTTTTTGCCAATACACTTTGTTTAATATATTTCATATAGAATCATTTCCTCGGCTTCCCCAAAAGCTCTATTAAAATACCGGCTTTCAGTGATGGAAAGCTTTCAATAATAGATTCCATCGATATATTCGATAAGCGATAGTTAAAATTATCATTACCATAATAGCTTTGTATTAGGCCTTATAAACAATGCAAAAAATGTAAAAACTATCGTTAGTTGCAACCAACAGTGCTGATGACAACTGGAAAGCTATCGATAGTAGCAAATATCGATACAATCGATGATGATTTACGAGTGAAAGCAATTCCTGGCTTAACTTACAAGCTTAGTATAAGAGTCAAGCAGTGTTGACGCTGTTAACTACAAACTTATCGATATACACATAAATCGATTCCATCGATAACTATCGATATTAACAAATATCGATACAATCGATTATGATTTACGAGTGAAACCAAAACCTGGCTTAACTACAAGCTTTAATTGCAGTATAAGAGTCAAGCAGTCTACCCTAAATTCTTCCGAAATGTACAGGGTATATTTGAGTCAAGCACACGTCACTAACCCACCTCAGGGCGTTACCCGTTTTCTTTAGAATGTTGCAATTGCTTTGTTATCCACGACTGACAGCCTTTTGTGCCCTGGCTCCGTTGCTGCCGGCTGGCTGAATGTAGGTGAATGGCGGCCAGAACAGGTGAAGCGGCAAAGAAAATGCTGAAAAAGGAGCGAGAAAAGTTGGCAGCTGTGGTAATGCCACAACCTTAACCCAATTTGCAACAGCTACGGCTGGCAATTAAAAAACGTTTCGGTTTTTTTCTTTTTCTTTTCCTTTTTTTTTTTTTGGCCAAAAGCGTGGCAAGCGTTTTACCAGCTTTAAACTGAATATGCTGAAAATCTGTTAACGATTTGCAACTAATAGGCAAAGGCTTAAAATTGCATTAAAACTTTTTCAAACTACACGCACACACACACATGAGTTTAGCTGTGTGTGTGTGTGTGTGTGTGTGAAAATTCAATAAGCTAAAACTTGTTGGCAAAAGTTTTGCAGCCAGCGGCAGCCTTTAAGCCAGCTATAAGAGCTCTTAAAGCAAAAGTTTAACAAGACACAGACCACAAAAAGTGGAAATATGTTATGGTCAAAATATATACTTATATATATATATGCATACATATATACGTAAAGTAAGGCGAAGAAATCATGAGCATTAGCATAAACTTAAAGTGACCAATGCGGTAAAAGTTCTGGCCAAGAGCTGCTAAAAGGGTTTTGGCTTGCCAACTTTAGTTTTAAAAGCTTGCGGAGGGTTCTATAATTCTGTTACGAAGTATGCAACGCATAGAAGAAGATCCTACAACTATATAGATTCTTGTTCAATAGCAATAGTCTGATTGTCTATCAAACTGTCATAAAACTTTGCTTATGTCTGTTTTTTTATGTCCAAATCGACCAGATCGAAGCACTATATCATATAGGACTAATTGGCTGAAAAATGCATTTTTGTATGAGAAACTTTTTTGTTTTTCAAGATATCCTAACTTAGCCTGTCAATTAAGAATGTCATTATGCTTTTAATATATCTGCGAAATCTTATCAACATTAGATTTCTATATCATATGGCTGTCATAGGAAAAGCAATTTAGTTTATAATATAGGAAAGTTCGGTGTTAAAATGAGTTTTTGTATAAAGAACTTTTTTTGTTTTTTGAAAATATTCGAATCAAATATATGTATATAACTATATATAAATAGCCCCAACTGCCAAATAAGGGTATTCAAACTTCGCCAATCCGAAGTTAAGTGTCAGTTTGCGTAACTTTCAACTTAGCTTTCAACTCTTTGGCAGATGCTGTAAGGTGTGCAAGGTGCGGACAGTGAGGCAAAACCCATGGCCATGCAGGATATACGTCTACGTCTCGAGCCGCAACACAGTACAGTCGCGTTTTCCAACACTCCCGCAGCAGCAGCAGCAGCGCCTGCCCCGACAGCGGCCAGCGCGGAGACAACGCTCATCGAAACTGGCGACCGGAGCGACTCACCCACCGCGCGGCCAGTGGCTCAGCTAAGCTTCAGGTAAGTTGCAGCGCGCCAAATGAAGTGAACCTGCCTCACAAGCCTGCAATCCCGCAGCCCAGCAAGCGGCAGCAACACAGGCGCACAACAGCATCAGCAGCAGCAGCAGCAGCAGCATTATTATCAGCATCAGCATCAGCATCAGCACCATCATCATCATCATCCGCACTCGCATCCGGCACAGCCGAAAGCGACGCCGCGACATCACGTGGAGCAGCTGCAGCTGCTCCACAGCCATCACGCACACGGCCACAATGCCGGGGAGCAGCAGGTGCCGCGTTCGCCCAGCTCCGAGGAGGATAATTCCCCAACTGAAATGAATAATTGTCGTCGTTTGGTTGATAAACCACCGCTGGTGAGCATAGTCCTGGCCTCAATCTATATTCGTTCGCCAACTGAAGAGAGTTTATTGGGCTAGCGTCCGTCCGCCTGTCCGTTCGAATGCAATTGTTATCGTCGCTATTGAAGCTAGTTTCTTGAAACTTTCAATATATACTCCTCTATAGCCGCATCAGCTAAAATTTAAAGATTTTTTGGATACAGCCCCTAGGGGCGTGACAAATTGATAAAATAAAATCCATCTTGCCTACAATTTTGCTATAATGTGAACGAGTATTACGCAGTCGGTGACAGCCGACTGCAACGTTATTGCTGGTTTTTTTTTCTTTTGTGCTCTCCGCCATATTAAGCATTGGGCAAACGCACATTGGTCGCATTGTTCGGCCTTGTCCGGGCAATCATGTCCTTTGTGTAAGTTCTTGTTGTTTTTGTGCCCTGCATAAATCTGCTTACGTTGATGATTTCTGTGATTGGTTGCGCGGGAATCGATTCAATTTGAATGCCAATGCAGCTGCCAAGGCAAATAAACCGCCAAATTGAGATGAAAGTCGGGCTGAAAATGAACAAATTGCAGCAGCAACCAAAAAAATGTTGCATACTCCCAGGCGTTTTTCTGTGCAACAGCAAAGAAAGCTCGCTGCTTCACTTTGAGAAAGCGAAAAAGAAGAACTTTGAAGAAATATCATTAATATTGGCAACTTGGCAAATATATCTGTGGGGATTGTGAAAGGGAAGTTGTGAAATATTAAAGAAAAATTTGTAAAAGAGAGAAAGTTGAGCAAGTAGTTTCTGATAAATCTGTCATAATTACAAGTATAATATTAATATCGATTTCTTCCCAGCTTTCTGCGAAAGTTTTCTTGCTCTTGTTAAATGATTGAAAGTTAAATATAAATTTTCGAATTTCTTTCATTTATCAGCTTTTGTTATCGGTATGGAAATGCTACAATTGAAAGTTAAAATTGTAAAATTTAGTGACAAGATAATTAATTGGGAAAAAACAATTTAATTCAACTTGAATTTTACTACAAATTAACTTCCTAATAATTTATAATGCGAGCATTTGACAGGGACATTGCCAGTAAAAAATATTTGATCTAATTTAAAGTACAATTTTAGTTGCATAAATATATTGTATTTACCATTTTGAAAAACGGAAATGAACATTTAACAGTGGTAATAATGAACAAAGATATTTGACAGAAAATTTAATTACTTGAACAGCTAACATGAACATTTGACTAAAATGAATTCAACCTCTTCAACATCTAACAAAATCATTTGACAAAAACATAAATTTAAATTTAGCTGAAAAGTAATTGAGATTTAACTTCTTGAACAACAAGCAACAACTTTTGACAGGAACATAAGTGCATTCTATTAAAATGTTATTTCTTGAACAACTGAAATGTTTACTGGGTTGAATCTTATTAAAATTTAACTTCTTAAGCGGCATATGACAGGAACATAAGCACCTCTAATTTAAATATAACTTCTTTAACTACAAACAGGAATAAAGGCTAATTGAGTATAAATTAAAGTTGAACTACTTAACTAAGATGGAAACTTGAGAGAAACTTAGAGGAAAGGCCGTTTGCTTTCTGTCTCGCTTACTCCTTCGCCTTGCTCGCCAAGGTGCTGTTAGACTAGTATTAAATCAACTTAATATTAAAGTAAAGACACAAAAAATAAAAGGACTTCAAGAGGCTTCTCTGTCTATCTCGCTCTCGCTCTCTCTCTCTCTCTCTGGCTAACAAATTGCCATCACTCGTAAATCAAATGCAATTTAGCGAGCACTTCGAACGCAGCTTGGAATGGCGCACTCCAAAAATGTGTTTGCCACTAAACAAGACCCAAAAGCGTTCATTAAATTAATTTGCAAAAATGCAAATTTCCAGCTAACGGCACTTTGGCACGCGCCGGCGGCAGTTCCAACAGCAGCAAAAGCAACAACAACAACAACAACAACTGGAAAGCTGAAGTGCAACGCGCCATTTTGCACTGCATTCTCTCACACTCGAGCGCCCACTCTCTGAGAGAGAGCGCCAGAGTGGGCGCGGGAGTGTGTGTGTGTGTGTGTGTGTGTGTGTGTGAAGGAGATGAAGAACTTTCAGCAGAGCTGCCTGGCAAACGGCAGCCAAATGCCGTTAACTTAGTGACTTTATGACACATAAATCGCAGCAACAATGCCGACAAAACTCTGCCGCTGCCATTACGTGTCCTGTTTTCGACACAAACACACACACACACATTTGTATATATATATACATACTATATCTGTAGGCCTACAGCTGACAGCTGCAGCTGCCGGCAAACTGTTTGCAGGCACTGTGCAAAACTTTTCTGCCAACTAAGAGACAGACAAAAGGTGGAGAAACAGGAGCCAAAAAGGAGCAAATCAAAAAGCCAACACAAACAAGTTAAAATGCACAATGTCGTCGAGCGCGAGCTGGACGAGCAAATACCCTGTATGCCAGAAAAAGAATAACATGCAATTAATGAGTATAGCAAAAATCAAGGCCCTAAATCGAAAGCAAGTAGAAAAATGCATTTAAAAAATTGTGGGAATTTATTAATTAGATTTCAAAGTCCAGGTTTTGGCTAAATTAATTGCCAGCACAAACTAAAAAATCAACATGCATATTTATAGGACATCAAAATATACGTATACAAACAAAGAGAAGGCTTTTCGACTAAAAAATACCCTGTACCCAAAAAAAAAATAATTCTGTATATATAGCAGAAATTAACTGAGCTTAAATCAAATGTAATAAGCGAATATGCAATAGTAGACATTGCTCGACTAAGAGATACACTATATTTAGAGGCATAATATTAGATGTTTTTGGGCTTTCCAGCAGATACCCTGTTTTCCCAAAAATGTCTATTTATTCGCTGATAATGCAACTTTTATAATCAACACATAACATACAAATTTGTGCTACCCCATTTGAGTCACTTGAGGCTAACAGGATATTGCAGAGGAGTACTTTACAACTGCTTTCAACTTAGACACGCCCAGGCCCAATTGTCCCATTGTTCCCATTATGCCTACCTTTTGCCTGTTCGTCTTTCGCTTCGCCTCCAGTTCTTCGTGTCTATTCTCGATTGCATTGCATTTTTTATATTTACGCCTTTTCTAGCAGTTGTCAGCCGGATTTGTCGAGCATCGCCTGCCGAGTGCCACTTGGGCGCATTGTCTTGCTAAGGGCTTTGCATATTGCGAGACTCTTTTCCAATGTCATTAGCATAATGGGGGCATTAGGTTGCCAGCCCGACCTGGCACTGATTGCATACTTAACGATAAAGAACAGCCGACTGACAATTCAATTAGCTGCAATTGCAAAATGATGCTCACTGCCATCTGAGCAAATAAAGGTTTTTAAATATTACACCAGAGCAGAAATAAACCAACATTACTTTACTTTTTCATATTACCTTGACACTTTCATATTTTGCATATTTCTTTTATGCTAAACAGGTGTTAATATTAACATAGTGATTTTCTTAATTTCTAAACAAATTTTAACCCAAACTTGGATCGAATACAAAAATATGCAAAAAACAACTATTTTTAATATTTTGCTGCAAAATAAATCTAGAGCACAAACCATTAATAAAATGCCATAAAACATGAAAATCGATTCAGTTTTGACAAAGTTATGGGAGTTTGAAATATGAGAGCTATGGATCCGAGGGCTTTACTTATCAAAATTTTTGTCAATTTTGGCATGATTTTTGACAAAAAATATGACCTTCTCAGAATCGGTTTGAATGCTGTTTTTTATGCTAATTGTGACAAGCACAATCGATTAAAAATATAAATTTGCAATTCTAAATTTTGAAAAAAAAATTTTTTTCAAAATGAAAAATTCGAAAAAAATGTATTTTCAATAATGAATATATTTGAAATACAGAATCAATCTAGAGGATAAATCATGAAGAAAATTACATCAAACATGAAAATCGGTTCAGTTTTCACAAAGTTATGGGAGTTTGAAATATGAGAACTATGGATCCAGGAAGCTTACTTGTCAAAATTTTTGTAAATTTTTGCATGATTTTTGACAAAAAATTTGATACCCTCAGAATCACTTTTAATGTTGTTTTTTATACTAATTGTGATAATTACAATCGATTAAAAATGTAAATGTGAAAATCAAAATTTTGAAAAAAAATTTTTTTCGAAAATGAGTAAGGGGGGGGTATGTGCTTTTTCCCCAAAAAATTCGAAAAAAATGTATTTTCAATAATGAATATATTTGAAATACAGAATAAATATAGAGGATAAATCATGAAGAAAATTACATCAAACATGAAAATCGGTTCAGTTTTCACAAAGTTATGGGAGTTTGGAATATGAGAACTATGGATCCAGGAAGCTTACTTGTCAAAATTTTTGTCAATTTTTGCATGATTTTTGACAAAAACTTTGATACCCTCAGAATCACTTTTAATGTTGTTTTTTATACTAATTGTGATAATTACAATCGATTAAAAATGTAAATGTGAAAATCTAAATTTTGAAAAAAAAATTTTTTCGAAAATGAGTAAGGGGGGGGTATGTGCTTTTTTGCAAAAAAAAATCAAAACAAATTTTTTTTTTTAAATGCAAATATTTTATATGTAGAATCAATATAGAGGACAAGTCATGATCAAAATGCCATCAAACATGAAAATCGGTTCACTTTTGAGAAAGTTATGGGAGCTTGAAATATAGGAGCTATGGATCTGAGAGCTTTACATGTCAAAATTTTTGTCAATTTTTGCATGATTTTGGACAAAAAATTTGACCCCCTCAGAAACACTTTTAAAGTTGTTTTTTATTCTAATTGTGAGCACCACAATCGATTAAAAATGTAAATTTGAAAATCTAAATTTTGAAAAAAAAAATTTTCGAAAATGAGTAAGGGGGGGTACATGCTTTTTTTGCCAAAAATTCGAAAATGAGTAAGGGTATGTGCTTTTTCCCAAAAAATTTCCTAAATATTTTTTTTTCAAAAATGTATAAATTTAAAATACAGAATTTGTCTCGAGGACAAACCATGAACAAAATGCCTTCAAGCATGAAAATCGGTTCTGATTTGGCGAAGTTATGAGAGTTTGAAATACATACATATATATATAGGGAATTTGGGAACATGTCTCAATTTATTAAAAAACTCAGAATTCTCACAATGGATTCAAAATAATATTAATTACAATTGTCAGCAAGCAATGTAAAGTAAAGAAATGTATTTCAATTAAGTCAAGAAAATAACTTATTTATCTCGGCAGTTGCCAGCTCTTACAAAGATTCCAATATAATATTTATATTTATGAGCATAATAGCACTGGACTTTAGGTGCTCAACGGCCAATTCCATTGAAAGCAGCCACATCAAAAGGAAATTTTGTGCGCTCAACCATTTTGGCAACTACATAAAATCAACATAATTATAACAAATTAGGTAAATAACTTATAAGGCTGTGGGGCGGACGGGGGCAGAGGGGGGGGGGGCAGATAGAGGCCGTACTTGAGCAGCACTGTCTGCTAATTGGAAACGCTTTAAATGCCGCCCAAAAACAGGCAAAACTTTTTGCTTTAACTCATTTCAAAGTAATTTACCGCAGCCCGAAACCAAAACAACTTCCTGACGGGGGAGATTGGAGGGGGCGGGTGGGGGGGGGGGGGTGTGTACTGACTACATAGTTAGCATTTTATTGGTAACCAAAAATGTTACACATCGATTTAAGTTAAACACTGCTTAAAAAGTGAAAATTGGGTAGATTGAAAGCTAGAGAATTAACTTAATCTTTTGATATATACGCACGTATATCTGCATTAGATATAGTGATAAGATTTTTGGGAAAATCGAAAATAATAATAATAATAATTTGACACAGTCTTAGAAGTAAGGTTAAATTTGACAGACAGATTATAATCAGATTATAAATAATTAATAATTAATAATAAATAATAAAAAAATAAATAATAAATAATAAATAATAAATAATAAATAATAAATAATAAATAATAAATAATAAATAATAAATAATAAATAATAAATAATAAATAATAAATAATAAATAATAAATAATAAATAATAAATAATAAATAATAAGAGTTATTAAAGCTTCTTTTAAAGCTTGAGCTGAAAATTATTCTGCCACGCCCACTAAACGAAGAATATAAAAATTTGCACACAATAAAACAGTTTGAAAGCCACTGCCAATAATCAAGAAAAGATCCTCAGTAGCTGTTTAGCTATTTGAACACTCCAAACAGAGTATGGCGCAGTCAGTGGCAGCCAACCGCAAGGCTCGCTTTGCTTCTTCTGCTCCCTGAGCTAAAGTGTTTTCGATGTTAGCTGGCTTTGCGGCCAGGCGCAAAACAAGAACAAGAACAACAACAACGACAACTTTGGCTATAAAATGGCTTCACAACTGTTGAGGGCCAACTAAATTGCAATTATTGCGTTGCGTCGAAAAACTTTTGGGGCCAAATTGGCAGCCAACACGAATTTGAGCCGTGCAATTGTAACGATTCAGTTGGCAACTCAATTTAATTTCAGGTTAAACGCCTCACCATGGGCATTGGCCTGCTGCGCGGGACCGAGGACAGCCGGCCCCTGGTGCACAACACGTGCTCCTCCTCGCTCAACTCCGGCTCCTCGCAGACCATCTCCGACGGCTATGTGAACGAGGCCATCTGCGAGCCGGACAAGTATGTGGCCAGCAAATTCGGCGACTCCTGCCGCCAATCCCTGACGGCTCTGGAAACCGCCACCCAGCGCTTGCAGTCGGAGCTGCCCGCCAGCAAGAAGTATCTGCGGGAAACCTGCAGCGGTGAGTCTCAACTGAAAATCGCTGGACGAAATCCACGCGAGCTGGCGTAAAATGGGTGGAAGTTGGGTGCAAAATACGCAACAAAAGAATTAAAATATCTATGTAAATTTCCACTTATAAAGGTGGATTTGATCGACAAAAAAGCAAATGAGGTCTGCAAATAGAATTTGTTTTCAGTTGATGCACAACAGAAAAATTAAAATCTTCTTGTAAAACTCCATAAAAAATATGTGATAGTTTTATTTTTTTTTATCTATTCGACGAAAACAATTCGTGAAGTCTGTTGGTAACATTTCATTGAAAGCAAAAACTAAATTAAAATCATTTTGTAAAATTGTTCCACATATGAAGTTTTAACTTTTATCAACTGATTGACAAGAAAATAAATAAAGTCTGTGGGTTAATTTTTAATTAAAAACAGTGGGTTATATACTTTTTTCATGTGAAAAAAAATTTTTAAAATCCACATATAAGTGTAAAAAAATGAAATTAAAAAAATTACTTATTTATGTTAAATTCCACATATAGGGGTAAACAACAGTTGACAGTTTGTTTTCCCATCTGATCGACAAGAAATAGAAATAAATAGGGAAAAGATGGGTATAATTTAAATTTTTCATCAGTTTGACAAAAAATTAAAAAATAAAAGTTATAAACAGATTTGTTCTTCCTCTGACCGACCAAAAACTCAAAACTATTTGTCAAATTCTTTTCAAACAGAAAAATCAATATAGGAATTGAAATCCACTTTCCTGAGTGAAAACTGAGCGTTTGAGCAATCCACTTGGCTAGGTGAAAATTAAAAATCAAGCTTGTACGTTTAATTCGACAGCTTTAAGCTTATTTCAACAGCTTCTCGGGAGTATATATTGTATATATTATGCGAATTGGAAGCCGAGAAACTGATTGAATGAACAATTTTAAAAACTTAAAGAAACTTAACATATTTAACACAAATATCTTTGTCAACAGCCAACTCCAGCCCGAAGCTGTTCGCGGCGAATTCACCGCTGCGCCTGGACAACCTCAGCCTGGCCGAGCAGCAGGAGCTGAAGGGCGCCGCCTGGTACCAGGCGGGCATACCGCGGGAGATCTCACTGGAGGTGCTGTCGCGCCAGAGTCCGGGCGCCTTCCTGGTGCGCCAGAGCAGCACCAAGCCGGGCTGCTTTGCGCTGTCGCTGCGCGTGCCGCCGCCGTCGCCGCGCGTGGCCCACTACTTGATACTCCGGACGCAGCGCGGCTACAAGATCAAGGTGGGATATAGTAATAGGATAAGGATATTGTAATGCTGAATTGAATTGCTTTTGGCTCTGCAGGGCTTCACCAAGGAGTTCAGCTCGCTGCGGGCGCTGATCACGCACCATTCGGTGATGCCGGAGCTGCTGCCCGTGCCGCTGACGCTGCCGCGTCCGGCTCATGTCCGGGCCCAGACGCAGGCGTACGGGAACGGCGGCAGCGGCGACTTTGAGATGTACGGCTCCCTCAATGATTTTCGCAAAATGATGGCCGATTTGAATGTGTGACCATCGGGCGCATCTAATTAATTAAGTAATTATGTCCACGTTGATTGAATTAAGCCAGTCCCGGCGTACTGTCTGGCCCGTGTCATCAGCTGGGTCTGCTGCCTGTCTGGGCGGGATAACAATCTGTTTAATTTGCTTAATTGGCTGTGCTGGCGGTTGACATGGCGACCAAACCTGAAATTCCCCCCACAACAACAACAACAACAACAACAACAACAAAGAACCCCAAACACAAAAAAAAAGTTTATGAAAATGTATCATGTAAGCTACGGCTGGGCACAAAAAATCTATAACTGAGCTCAAAAGCGAATAAAAAACCATATATAAAACAAAAATAAACAATTGCAAAAATATGCAATATAAAACCAATAAGAAAGGCACATGCAAACGAATATTGCAATTATTTTAAAAAATTTTGACCAATTTTTTTTATAATTTGCTGCTGAGTGGCAGCTGCATTTGTTGCCACATGTGGCATGCAAATGGGATTACATTTAAATGCCTGACGGGGCGGGGTTTTGTTTCGTTTTTTTTTTTTTTGTGTGTAAAATGTAACAACAGCTGCCAGTGTTGATTTAGAGTTAAAAGAAAAAACATTCTTAGTTCTAGCGCAATCTATAGACGTATTTGATTTTTTTTTTTAATATGTAAATGTTAAAGAAAATTTAAAAAACAAAAAGTTATAAAAAAATTAAATGTGGTGTAATATTAAACAATTAAGTAGCTAGGTTTATACTACAAATTATGCATTTTGTTTGCTATGTACTGTTTGTAATTGCTGTAATAAATAATATATAACGAAAATACATTTAAATGCATTTTTAAATCGTAACGGCTGCTATCAGCTGTAAATTTGTATTTTACAATAATTAAGAATTTGCATCAGCTATTAATATATAAAGAATTTAAATCTAAATGCAATTTCAGCTTGAAAAACTATAATTAACTATAAATAAATATCAATAAAGTGTTTACTTTAAGATGGTATTTTTAAAAGAACCGCCAAGTTAAATGCTAAATCAGCTGACGGACGAGGGCTGCATTACAAAATTCAAAACAATTAACGATTTGAAATATCGCATCTGGTCACACTCATGCACATCGATAACAAGCGTACTACTATCGATAAGTCACTTACATTTGCGAAACTCAATAAAAGAATGTTAAAATAAAAACAATGTTAAGCTTAACAGAAGCAACATAACCACCGAACGAGTAGGGCGCATGTCAGTATTGGTGCTCGTTCGTCGAAATTTGTTTAAATATAATAACTTAAATACACAAGCAGCGAGACGATTGCGCTCAGTGGTACGCCGGCTGCTCAAAGAGAGAGTTCGCATTTTGCGGAAAAGTCAAGAAAGTGTAGCGCGTGCGTTCAAAAGGCTACAACAACATAAGCAATACAAAAAAGTAAATGCACATTAGTTTTTAAGCGCATTTAGCTAGCATTAATATTAATAATCGTGTGCGTTATTTGTTGAATAAATTAGAGAGTGTCTCGTGTATCTTAGTGAGTGTGTGTTTTTTATTTTTTTTTTATTGTTGGTCTGGCGGCGAACAGGAAACTTTTTGCTTTTGCCTTTTTGCCACATGTATTTTTATCGTATTTGTGTACTTTATCGATTACGTCGGCGCGCTCAGCATAAAATGAGAGGCAGCCGCAGCAAAGATGAAAGCCCAAATGGGCGAGAAGATGGATGTGAAGCGAAACGCGTGTTTCTTTTTCTTTTTTTTTGCCAGGGCAGCGCAGTCGGCCCTCGGTGGTGTGACAACATAAAACAAATACACACACACGTACACGCTTACACAGATGTATGAGCATATATGCATATGTATTAAAAAAAAAAAACGGCAAAAAAAAAAAAAAATTTCACTAGAAATTTTTGAAAGCGTTGGGCCGCGAAAAAAACCGGATATGATACTCTAAAGCTAAGCTTACTGCAAATGAAATGAAATGAAATTACCTGTGTGTTGGTTTGTGTATGTGTGTGTGTGTGTGTGTGCGTGCGAGTATGAGAATATATATATGTTTGTGAGTGTGTGTGTGTGTTTTCGTGTGCGTAGCCAAATTGTCGCGTGTCTGGCATGCAATTAGGCATTCAAATACGTACATGCACAAATGTGTTTATATACATTTTATGTTATATATGCTATTTTTTATTTTATTATATATGTATTTTTTTGTTGCTTGCACCCGCTGCAGCCAGCGGCACTTGCTGGCGTTTTTTATTTTTTCGCATTCCGTTTTGTTACACTTTTTTTTTATTTTATGTAGTAGTCGGCTTAAAGCTTTTTCTGTCCGCACGAGACCTGCAACTGAACGATTGAGGGAATGAATGAATGAACCCAAAGCAGCCGCCAGACTGGCGCGCGCCTTGTCCAACTCTTCCTCTTTCTCCTTCCACCGCCTGCTGCATAGTTTCTTACTTTTAAACACTTGCGCGACATGTGCATTGAGGGCGGCGAAGCTGCGACTGGCGAAGGTGTGAAAAGCGGATGAAGAAGAAGAAGAAGAAGCCGCCGCCATTCATGAATGAGCTGCACTTGTGCGTGTGTATGTGTGTTAAGCGAGAGTACAAACTCGCTCAATTGTCGCGCGCTCTCTCTCTCTCTCGCTCTCCCACACGCTTGTTTATGCAAAATCAATGGGACTCATCTTAGAGAAATGGAAGGTCACTCTCTGAAAGCTATGAAATTTATGCGACAAAACGCGCGCTTTCAACATGATTAATGCGGGCCATAGATTAATGTCACGACTTGAACATTTTGGCTAGATTATAAAGCGAAACATTTAATTAATATATATAAAACTAAGAAAATTCAAATGTTTGTGCATGCTTGTGGTATTTATTTTTGTTTGTTTTCTTTTTTTTTGATAAGAATAAAACCTGGCGCTAGAAAAAGTCTATACCTTAATGTCTCTTGTATTGTTTTTCAATTTCTATAGAAACTCGCAACACACACAATAAAAGCTTTAATCAGACCCAAACCCACACAACACAACAACAACAACAACAACAGCCACAATGATCAACATGGACATTAGCGTAACGCCCAACTATTCCTATATCTTTGATTTCGAGAACGATTTCATACACCAGCGCACAAGGAAATGGATGCTGGAAAACTGGACCTGGGTGTTCTACTATTGTGGCATTTACATGCTGGTCATATTCGGTGGTCAGCATTTTATGCAAAATAGACCGAGGTAAGTCAAAAATATACATTTGGTTATATATAAGCGCTATAAACATGTGTTGTTTACGGGGTTTTTTGAATTTTGCTTGCATTGCATAATACTTCAATTTCCATTTAAATCAACTTTCGCTCTCTCTCTCTCTTTTGAACTTTTATTTTGCGTCTTTTTGGTAAATTTCAACGGCTTGTGACATTGGCCAATGTCTGTCTGTCTGTCAGCTGCAAAAACAGTCAAGACTGCAGACCTTGAACCCTCTCCAGCGACGTCTCTGCCTCGGCTGAATGGTTCTTGTTATTGTTTATTTTCTTACCAAACAATTTGGCGCGCGTGCCTCATCTTCTTCTTATTGGGGGCGCCTTAGATAGCCCCCACTTTGTTTTAAATGAGTGGCACTCAAAGCACCCACGAATATACATAGATTGTTTTGTATATATAATGAGTCCAATCAAGCTTTAACTTCAAAAAAAATAAAAATAAAATGCAGTCGGCGTCCATTAATTAAAACGCTTCGCCTGCAGAACCAATTTGTAAATATTCTTATTACTAAGAAGATTCGTTAACCAAGGAATAAATTAAATATTTATGAAATTTATATAATCAATAATTTGAGTTGTGCAAAACGTGTTATTCAAAAGTATTTAACAAGGGAAACAATATTTTTGAAGTGCTCTTTAAAAGTGTATTTAAATTTAGAACTTTACGTCATTTCTTCCTAATTTTTTGCTTATTTGCTAAACACGTTTAAAAGAATTAAAATTGTATGGGTCTACATTTCAAATAACGTTTCGAATATCTCGATGTTCTTATTTTCGATACACTACTGTATTTGAAATTCGTTAAGCTTTCTAAGGGAAATTTATATATTTACTTTGAAAAACAAAAGTTGTTTATATAACTTATAGTCATATCTTAAGCTTTTAGCTTTTTGAAAATACTTAAATACCTGATTTGCAGTGTAAATCTGAAAGTCCAGAGTAATTTTCCATATTAATAACACACTAACAAATCGTTCTGAGTTTTTGCTACTGGCCATGATTAAATATTTACATTTAAGTAATCCCTTCGAGGCAACAGCCTGGACAGACTTATCTATTCTTATATATAGTAGATTCTGTAGCACTTAATTATGAATTTTATGCAGCATGCTTGATTTGGGATTAACTATTATACTAGAACTTGCTATCTAAGCGCCCACGCAGCTCATTTGGCCATATATTAGAATACCAAAAAAAAAAAAAAACGTAGTAGCTCTTTGTTTTAGCCTATCATATCATCATCTGGCTTACCCAGAATTCAATTGTCCAGGCCCACGCTGACTTCATTCTATCGCATGACGCCTGCAGCAACAAATTAAACAAAGAGCCCCAGCAAATGCGCTCAGAAATATGTATAGACATATATATGGATTAATGTATGTATTTACATACACCATGTACCTTCAGATGTGCAATTTCATTGGAAAATCGACCAGCTGTTATTTATACCATATTACTTGTACGTAATTATAATTAGTTTTGCTGTGGCCATTACCTGGCAAAGTGCTGGCAGTTAATCTTCAGCTGCCGTTACTCCCTCGCTCATTAGAATTTCTAGCCTGCCACGCCTTAATGAACGAAAATTATAGGCAATCCACATATGGCTTATTACGTTTGGAGATGGAGCCGCATTCTGAATGTTCATTCAGGCTCTTTGTGCTTGCATTTTGCAATGCAAAAAATTGCATGTCAATTGCAGCTTGTCCATTTTGACTGACAAATTTGACTGCGATTATGTAATTCAGTTTCTCTAATTTACATTAAGTTTGCCCGATTGGAAATTGACAGGCGACATGCCAGCTTTAGGCACACGCAACATTTATATGGCTTTGAAAACATTATTCCATATCATATAGTACATAAAGTTCGAGTTTTCTAGCATAAAACTTAATATGAGTACCGAAATTTTCTGACATACAATGGTCTTCTGCTAGCGGAGCAATAACTTATTCAAAACTGATATTTAAACCCATTAAAATTAAAATTTTCAGCTATCCACTTATTTTCCACACAGCAAAGTGAATTTCCCTTAATCTCTGGGGTGCGTTTTTTTATAGACAAAACAATTCCCAAAATCAGTCAAACTCAGTCAATTAATTAATTTTCTCACAGCTCTTTAAATATAATTTTCAAGCGTTTCAAATACTTTTCCTTTTACAATTTGCTACCCACAAAATATCAATTTCCCAAAACCGGTGGAACAGGTTTTTAATGCAATGTGATATCTTTTTCATGTGTTTAAATAAATACAATAGTTTTCCGTTTCCCAATTTAAACAAAGGAAAACTATTCGCAAAATGCGTGATAAAATGCATTTTTAATATAAGCAAAAATGCTTCGTACAATAACTTTCCATTTCCAATTTTCTACCCAAACAAGACAAATTCCTAAAAATCTCTGAAACATGTTTTTAATGCAAATACGTGGATAAATACTTTAAAGATAATCTCTAAAAATAAATTCAAATCCTTTTGGATAAAAAAATAAAGTAAAATTGCTTTGTTTTTTTTTACCCATGTTTCATGCAGAGCAGTGAAATCTATGGAGCATTATTTTATTTTATACAATACTTGGAAAATTCGATAAAAATATTTGTTTCCCCCGGCGAGTGAAATTTGCACATCAGTTCTCAAAATTTGTTCTAGCAACTCTCGCATTTTGGCAAAACCAAAACATCAATCATCAAAAATAGTTATATATATAAAGCTTTTACTAAATATTTCGCATATATAAATGTTATTATGCCATACAATATATATGTATATATCATCGAAACCAAGTGCAATTTCATTGCCTTCCATTAAATTCACTTTCTTATCGCAATCGTTTTGTCCGCCAGCCTGTTTCATAACGACAGTTTTCAAGGCGACATCGACAAATATAGAGACTTATTTAGCGTAGCTCATCAATTCTTCCATTGACTCAAATGTTGACATGCTTTAATCAAATGTCTTCTTATATAATGCCCACACTTGAGACAACAACCTACGCTCCTGTGCGAGATTGTCGGATTCCAGTTGGGGGCTATCTCTACAGGGGCTTGGCTCTCTCTCTTGCTCTCTCTCTCTCTCTCTGTCTATCTGGCTAGATCTCCAGCGGTGACAGCATAGCGGTGTTTCCAAACAAACAAAAAAAAAAATCATACCAAAATAAATAAATGGTGTTGTTGTTGTTGCCTTACACTTACAAAACGCCGTTTCAATATTGACACACGTGGAACTGTCCAGAGGCATGGACTTGGTACCGCAAGGTGTGAATTGGACGCCGTTTATATCGCGCCCGAGCAGGGACTGCGAAACTGATCTGCGTCACCAAAGGGCGCACTCTAAAAAAAAAAAAAAAAAAAGAAACGAAGAAAAATAGAGAAAATTCAACTCGCTTTGCGCCTCGCACTGAGATCATCTTTAGTGCTTTATTGATTTTTATCACGTTGCGGCTTAACCTTTTGGCCAGCCAAACAGACTTTTGACCGCGAATCCGTTGCGAATTCTGATTTCTATTTCAATCATCGCAGATTTTCGCCCGCCTGTACATAGCCACATATGTATACTATATATTTAACGAGCCGTTATCAGCAGCCAGCCCATGTGCTGTGCCTTCAACATGTGGTGCCCGCTCTTATCAGGGGAATTCAGCGGAGGCCCGGGCCCGGCAAAATACGGCGAGAACAGAAAAATAAAGCACTACCAGCGTGCTGTCGTAATTGTTTATGATATCATTTACTATGATTCACGAAAGAGGGGAGAACTATATAGTAATCCGATCACCGGTTTTCAAAAAAAAAAAAAAAAAAAAAAAAAAAAAAAAAAAAAATGCACAGTGATTGCTCCAAAAATGTGACCTTTGCATATTAGAATTTAAAAATCTATTAAGGAGAGTAGTATATGCACGGGTTGATTAAATATGTTGGCCTCTGCAAATTAAATCAAAGTAATATGCACTACACTTGCTCCAACATTGTAACCTTGGAAAATTAAAATTAGAAAATTGGTACAATTTCATATACAGTGGTTGCTCCGAAATAAAAAACCTGTCCGATTTACAAGAATATGCCAAAAATAACAAACTCTACTCTAAAGTAAAGTTAAGTCTTAAGCATTAGAAGAATTCTTAAGAATTAGAAGAAATTTTCCTTATAATATATTTTTATATTTTTATTATAATATATTTTTTTCGATTTTCCCATGTTTAGAATTAAATTTGTCAATATTTCAAACAGCCTTCGATATTGGACTTTGTTTATATGCAGTTCTAATTTCGTAACCCCTATTATTCAATGCAAAAATAATAATAATAATAATAATATATTGTATTTTAAATTGCACCCTTTCCAAAGACTAATTACACAGAATAAAATTCCTTAGTCAAAAAGTCGTGTTGAAAGACAAAAAAAAAATAATAATAATCAAAAAAAAAAAAAAAAGGTTATTAAAAACAGCAATAATTAGTTAAGATTTCACGGCAATTAAGTTTTTAATTCCGTGCAATTACCGTTATAATAGTCATGCATTTTAAAGTCAATTTTTTCAAATGATGTTCATAAATGTGAATTATGCCCGTAACCTTCGCAGGTCAGCCTATCGAGTGACCACTGTATTTACATATAATTTTACACTCGTTTTCCACTTGGAGAGTCAATTCAAAGTCATTTAAATACGGCACAAGTTTGCCCCACATGCGCTTGCAGCACACATGTCCATTGAAATTACGTATAAATGTAAACCCCAACCTTTCCCCACGCCCCTACCCTCCCCCAACACACACACACACACACACCACCCCAAGCAGTGAAGAGGAACTTGTGGTACAGTGGCACAACAACATGCCAAAAGTGGGTGTGTCTCTGGCCCGCTTGGCAACAACTGCCAGAGGGGCGCCGGCTTGGGGATGTGGGGGACAGGAGAACGCGCAGGACATTCAATTACTTCTTGGCAACATTGTTGCACGTTTACACTGGCCAACATGAAATGCTAATTGGCAGCCTCAAGCGCCTCGCAACCATAAATAAATAGACGAGCAAACATTGTAATTGCCATAAGAGGAAAAAAAAAGAAGAAGAAACAATAAATAAATAAAGCAAAATAACATCTCGACGCACACGAGAGTTGTGCAAATATTTTGTAGCTCGGTGTGCGGCGGCCTCGGCGCGTGTTGCGTGTGCCTCTCGTATGTGAATGATGGGGGCACAGAATCTAGAAGCATACGACATACACACTACCCTGGCGTGGGCGGGAGGAGCCGCATGCACAGACAGATACGTGCCTATGTGTGCGTGTGTGTGTGTGTGTGTGTGCGACACCGTGGAGCAAATTAGGCTCAAAGTTTATAACCATATATGCGAGCAGGGCAAATTTTAAATTATACCCCATTTTGTCAGCAAGACACAACAATCATTTTTTAACTTAAGTTATGTTAATTCCACTTGAGTTACAACAAGCGGCTTGATTATTTACATACTATTTCTAGTTGGCGTGGGCCGCTTAAAAATATAAATCCAATTAATCTGAATTTGTTTTCGCTATGAATCAGAATTTCGTTCTTTTCATGATGCCACTTTGCGAAAAGTGAGTTTTTTTTTTTTTTGCGAAATTTCGCTGGAAAATAGGTGATTTCATTTATTTCTTGCACAATCTAAAATTAGTTTGAAAACGCAGTTTAGGCTTTTTAGGAGGTGGTTTTGAATTGATAAAATAAACAAATATGCGTTTCTGTAACATGAGAGTATAAAGTAATGTTGTGGAAATTGCTTTTTTGCCTCAAATAACTTGAAACTCAATATGGAAAAAAAAAATCGATATGCTTTTCACTAATTTTCGACAAACTTACAGACACGTGCGGGTGGCAAAAAAAAACTTAAGTTGATATTTTAAAACATACATATATAAAGCTTGACCTTGACAAAGCCGAGTAATGCCATTTTTTTGTATTTGTAGGCATATTAGCATTTTAAAAACGCTGAGTAATTGTGAGTAAGCCGCCAGTGTAGAAAATTGGTTTATTTCTGTACCAGCCCATAAAAAAAAAGAAAAAGAAAAACGAAACAATAACGGTTGTTAGTGTACGTGTGTGTAAAATGTCAGAGAAAAACATACACGCACGCCTGCCCTTAAAAAAAACCCCCCCGCCTGCCCCCACTTAGGTCCTAACCCTTTCCCAGCCAAACAATGAAAAATGTCCTTTTATGTGGGCTTCACACGCAAGCTAACGAAAATTCCCCGCGCGCGCACAGTGTCCCAAAACAGTTTTAGCATTGCTGCAAATAATTATATGAATATGCTCAGCTTGGAGCTGCCCAGCTCATCTTGGGGGAAAAAATGTGAATATAGAGATAATTGTGCGGCACGACATGACGTGTCGAGTGGGCGTGTCAGCTGAATAATTGCCACAAAGCACTTGTAATTACGCGCGACAACAGCAACTATAACGGTTATATTTATATTTGGCTTTTGCAAACAACAATAACAAATGCAGACGCAAAGTTTAAAGGCGTTCAAATATTCGGAAAAGTGAAACTTTAAAGCTTGACTTGACTTTGAATTTCAGTGGGCAGGCACAATAAAAGAAAAAAAAATAGGCAACCAAAACAACCGTTAGTGTTGACAACTCACACAGGCGAAGAGCTGCAGAGAGAGCGGGAGCAAGAGAGAGCATCTTACTTAAGTGTGTCATTCAAATATTTACGACAGCAGCCGCCAGAAACGTAATCAAAGAAGAAATTCAATTCTGTTTACGTTTACCTGCGGCTGCATCAAAAGCTGCGCTCTGCGCTCTCTCTCTCCCTCCCTTCCTCTCTCTGGGCGCTCTCTTTATTTGCAGCATCTGCACGATCGCCAGCAATCACGCCACATTTACACTTTTACTTTCGACATAGTTTCATCTTGTTTACCTTTTGTTAACTTCTTCGACACCTGTGCTCATTACTTCAATTCTCCAATTATTCGCATTGCTGACCTTTACATTTCAGCTCTCGCCAAATAAGACAGAGAGAGAGAGAGAGTGAGTGAGAGCGCAATTGAGAGAGCAGAATCTATTTCGCAGAGTTCCAGTAACAGTTGACTTGGATCAAAGACTTAAGGATAAGATAAGGCTGTTTGCTCATAGTCTCAGGCTAGACAGAACTTCAAATGGAAATATCATGAATTCGTAATCTAAAAGTAGCACCTGTTCATGTCACACCTGTTAAAGGTTTTAGAGTGCCCAAAATAACATCTGATTAAAAACTTTGATGTCAGCGTATTATCTCAAAATTGAAGATGCAATTAAGCTAACATTACCCAATACAAAAATTAATATTGGTCAATAGGTCAGCTCAGACGAGCATAATAATTATGTGTAAACAAATTAAAAACGAATGAAAAAAAAAAAATGGACAGTAACTAAAACAGGGAAACCGCAAAAATGTTGCAATGCAACAACAAAATGTTGGCCAAATTAAAATGAGAGAAACATACAAAAATTGAAACGCGTCAACTGCGAGACAATGTTGCGAATTTGTGGCCCAAAGGCAAACAAAACAAAAGTGCAAAGCAGCCATAAACAGCAAACGCACACACATATAAATTTTGATGTGTAATTGTGTTTTTGGAACTGCATAAATCAAGTCCAAAAAAAGATACAAAAAAGCAAACAATATAATCAACGCTGGCCCAGGCATTTGATTTCGTTCGGTTCATTATACGTGAATTTTTTTCTGCTCTCTTCTTCGCGCTCTCTCTCTCTCTCTCTCTCTCTCTCTTTGTTTACAGCTGTCTGCCAGCTGGCTTGCATAATCTGTAAAAAAGTCCAGCATTGCAAAATCTGGTTTAGTGCCAACTTTGTCGTCTGCTCTCAATTCCTCTCTCTCTCTGTCTGTCAAGGAGAGAGAGAGCGAGAGCTTTGGCTGGCCTGCTCACACTCGCAACAGCTTATGCAATTTTTCGCATACTTTTTTTGCTGCCCCCCTCAAAGTGAAAACTGACATTGGAATTTAGGGCCTGCCCCCTCCCCCATCAAACCCGAAAAGAAAGTTAACCGTTACGCCACACGCTTCTCTTTAAGCATCATTTAACGGGCAGATCGCTTCACCCAAAATGCCAGCAGCAAACCGGACGCAAAGTAGGCGCCGGTCCGCCCGCCGTACACTCCGCCGGGGACGACCTGTGCCCTAGCAAAAATTGAGCTTCAAGGAACCGCCGGATTTGGCCGCTCCTCTGCCTAGAAGCCAAGCTGCCGAGCGATTAGCAAGGCCTATTGGTTTTCCTTACTCATTATGTTTTGGCACGAATTGCCAACTGTTGCCACTGTGCGAGTGGTCGTCGCAGCGCTAGAACCGTTTGGGAATTTTAAGGGTTGCAAAATGTTGAAATTCTCAACAGTAAATTTTGTTGCATGCTGCCTGCGAATATGCGCCTTGCCTTAATTCGTGCTAATAAAACGTAATTTTTCCTTAATCAATGTTTAAATTGTTTCAGAATCTGGATAAAGTTCGTTTTTAGCATAGCCGCAAATTAAACGTTTCCACTCGAAATAAAAGGCACCAGCGTACGCGGCTTAATTGTCCATTTAACATATGTACATATGTATGTTCATACGTATGCCGTCCGTGTCCCGTCTCTGTTTCTTATCTGTGAACAATTTAGCGCTGCGATATATGTACGCAATATATTATATAGACATTGCCCAGACTTAGATGGCGCTCGCTTTTGTTGCCCCATTCGCATGCAAATCTCTTCAAGTTGTTTGTTTAACGAAAGCTAATTCTTTTTTTATGGTTCCATTAATCGGAAACCGCTATGATTGGCTCTGATTCAGCGGCAGTGTTGAGTAATGCTTTAAAGCAATTCTTTCAATCTGCAATTGACGCTATTGATAAAACAAGTGCTGCCATAAACTTAGTCATAAAGTGTGCTAAAAGAGTAGAATAAACTGTTTTTATTATGTTCTAAAAATAACTAAAGTTGATATATTTTCCCCGGAAACTTTCAATATTGTTGTATAATTTCTATATATATATTTTTTTGGAAATTTGCAGCTTCGACGTGCTAATTAGTTTTACAAATATTGAAAAATATAAAACTAGACGCACCTATGACCATTATCGATCCAATTGGAGACCTTGCCATATGCAGTTTACCCATTAGCTTCCGGGTCAAACAGTTTAGGGCACCTCCTGACCCGACAAGTTAAGTATGTCCAGTGGTTATGTGATTTGTTCAGTACAAACACGCCACATGCCGTGGCCGGCGTCATCGACTATTGATAAAAGCGTCTCACAGGTTTTTGTTTTTTTTTTTTTTTTTTTTTTTTTTTTTTTTTTTTTTTTTTTGGGTATATATATGTACGTATACCCTTCCAGAGGTTTTTAAAATTTTCTATAAAATATGTAAGGCATATAAAGTATAAAGCAATTTTGCATAGCTCTTTGTTTTTGCTGCAGACTATATATACTAGACTATATACTATATCGTATGGCTGTCATAGGAACAATCGGTGGAAAAACGAGATTTTGACTGAAAAACTTTTTTGCTTCTTAAGATATTCTGACCAAATTTGGCAATCGAATTAGTATCAATATCGGACAGCTATATCGTATACCTGACATAGGAACAATCGGTCGGGAACTGAGTTTTTGTATGAACAACCTTTTTGTTATTCAAGATCTCCTAAGCAAATTGGTCCCAGAATATATAAATATTACCAATATAACACTATCATATAATAGAGCTTTCCATAGGAACAATCATATGTAGGTCACATTTTCCATATGCCTGCAAGGGTATTTAATCTTCAGCACTCTAAAGATAACCGTTTTTTTCGCATTTTTTTTGCTTTAACCAAACGGTCTGATATTTATAGTGATTTTTATGACTAATTGGCGCAAGATAAGGTTTCCACAATTTTAAGGCAGACAACAATGTTGAACAGTATTGCAAAAACAAAAACGTTTATTGGAATTGTATTTTAATTGCACTTAGGGAATGATAGTAATACGAGCGATTTGATTAGCAGCTGCCTGAGTCGTTGACTGATTTCCTAGTTACTAACTTTTATTATATTTTCATCTGTTTTTTATACTCTTTTTTTTTTTTTTTTATTTCGTATTGCCGGCTATTTGACTTACTCATGAGCAGCCGGACCCGGCACGCCCTTGAGTCATGCTCGTTCGCGGTGCTTAACAAAAAGATGATCGCGCTTTAAATGACTATTAAAAGCAGAAACAGTTCGTGGTTAATTTCACATTCAAAACATGTTTTAACCTGGGGGAACTTTATTGTAAAAGAAATTTAATTAAATGTGATCAAATGTTAAGTGATTATGTTACGGAATTTTCCAGCACGTGTCTCAGTACCCGTAATACCAGTTTCCGCTATGGCTGTTATTTGATCGTCAATTTAATATGATCAGCCAGTACTTTGATCGACTAATTGTGCCTTTGTTAGCTCGGATTAATATAGAAACCGCTTTCGAAATCAAATCCACAATAATCGAGATATTAAGTTGTAGCCTTTTAGTCATCAATTATTTTCAAATAAGCAAAATTATCTGTTAATTAGAAAACGTTGTCGCCTATACAATGTACTTTTTTAGCTTTGAATTAATGTAAAAATACATGTATATACACTGAATATAGCTGATCACTAACCTTCCTCAATTGATTACGAAGATCAGTTTATATTTATAAACAACGTAACGATGTTCAGTTTCAGCATTGAAATCATGACCTACTTCAAGGGTATTCCAAGCCCTATGCACTGATCAACATGTCTAAATCGATCAGAACGATCAGAACTGATCAGTTTATATATGTAAAAACGGCTTTAAATACAATTTGTAAAGATCGTTGTGTAGAAAGGATCAACAGGATCCTTTGTTAAGTCAAAAGTAAAAGACATTACTGATCACAACATCTACATAAATTTAAGATCAGTTTATGTTTTTGGAAAAAAACAAACAGCATCTAATCTAACTTGTCCTTCTTCAAGGGTATTAAAATATTCATATATATAGAAATAAATATAAATTATGCACTGATCGTTACGTCTAAATCGCTCCGATCGCGTGATTTAATAGACTTAAAATGCTTTCTACGCAATGCGAGATCTGATAACTGAAATCAAAATGTTGTGACATCAACTTTTCTTAACCCCAAACGATTTGTCTGAGATAAGTGGGTAATATATATATATATATATATATATATTTATATTTGTATCTGTGTAGAGGGGCCATCAAGCGTAACACTAAATTGAGGGCTCGAGTCGGGATAATTAAGTTCGATCTCTGGGCTAACCAAATAGCTAATGATAAACACTCACTGAAGTTGAAATCTCAATGTGATTTCTACAAGTGTTGATCATTATGGCATTGTTGTTGTTATTGTGCACTAAGCACTTAATCTTTGACGTGGGCACCCGCTACCAAGGCCCCGCCCCGCCCCGCCTCGCCCCGCCCTTAACTAACTTAACTGAAACGCGCTTCAAAGTTTGTTGATCTTTGCTTTATGCAATGCAAATTTGCATATTCATGAACACTCAAAGCCCGAGCTCCGACAACGATCTAGAGAAATCGGCGATTCTGGGTGTCAATTGCAAAAGCCTCGAGAATTTTCTTGAGAAATCTCTAGTTGTATAATTTTATAGTCTGTAGGGAATGCATTTGCTTTAGATATATCAACTCACGATATATCCTTTAGGAGACTTGTGATATAGATATCCGATGTTTTTAAACTGATCTCCTAACTAAACTTGTAATAAATATAATAAAATATGGCGACTTTATATATCTGTGCTGTCTGCTTTATAAAGATGAATGTATGCTAAATTTTAGCCAGTAGACTTTTTCAAAAATATTTATAATTTATTGGATTGAAATATGTATTCTGCAATTGAATATATATTTAGCCTTTTAGATTGCAAGTGTTGAAATTTATCTTTCTCTCGCTCTCCCTTTTGTGACTGATCGAGAGTTTATTTTTATATTTTAATTTGTATTAAGTTTATTAGAATGGAAAAAGTATTGTTGCAATTTACCACTAGACTGTAACTGCTGATAATTATCTTTCTCTCACACTCTCTCCCGTGATCAGTTGTTCAAACTAATCAAAATAATTTATATAGTTTATACCCTTTTTTTTACTTTTACTGATGATACTTATCTCCTTCTCTATAAAGGAACAGAAGTATTTAAAAAGCACTTTTCCAGTAGACTGTAACTGATCATACTTAACTCCCTCTCTCTCTCTCTGCTGATCAGCTGCTTAAACTGATCATGTATGTTTATAGGAATAGACAAAGTATTCTTCCACTTTTTTACACACACACAAAAAAAAAAAAACAATTCCACTCGACTGTAACTGCATTAACTCACGATACTTATCGCTCCGCTTCTCTCCTGCGATCCCATTACAGATTTCAACTGCGTGGCCCGCTGATCATATGGAACACAATGCTGGCCATGTTCAGCATAATGGGCGCTGCTCGCACGGCGCCGGAACTGTTGCACGTGCTGCGTCACTACGGACTCTTCCACTCGGTCTGTGTGCCCAGGTGAGTTGATTGCTATTGGCAAGGTCAGCAGCAATAATAAAACTAATTTGGCACGTATCCCCCCCCCCCCCTCTCTCCCTGCCATTACTTACAGCTACATTGAACAAGATCGCGTGTGCGGCTTCTGGACCTGGCTCTTTGTGCTGAGCAAATTGCCGGAACTGGGCGATACGATATTCATCGTGCTGCGCAAACAGCCGCTGATCTTTCTGCACTGGTATCACCACATCACCGTCCTGATCTACTCGTGGTTCAGCTACACGGAGTACACCAGTTCCGCGCGCTGGTTCATCGTGATGAACTACTGCGTCCATTCGGTGATGTACAGCTATTATGCACTGAAGGCGGCCCGCTTCAATCCCCCCCGCTTCATATCGATGATCATAACGTCGCTGCAGCTGACGCAAATGATCATCGGTTGTGCGATCAATGTGTGGGCGAACGGTTTCCTGAAGACGCACGGCACCCAATCGTGCAACATATCGCAGCGCAACATTAACCTATCGATCGCGATGTACTTTAGCTATTTTGTGCTGTTCGCGCGCTTCTTCTACAAGGCGTACCTGTCGCCCGGCGGACACAAGAGCCGTCGCATGGCCGCCTCCCTGGTTGCCCAGAACACCGCCAAGCTCTCCGGCCCGTCGTCGTCGTCCTCGTCCTCGGCAGGAGCCGACAAATATGTCGGCGATGAGGCGCAGGCGGCATATTTGCGCCGGACCAAGGCGCAGTAGAGATATCGGATGAATTATCTATCAATAGCTGGCTGGCGCCCCTCTCTAAAGGCTAAGGACATTTATTTATGCAGTACCGGTGTAAAAGTTGTTTTTTAATTTTAACGGGCGGAACGCAACACACACACACACACACACACACACACAGCAACACACACAGGCGCGCACACGAGGGGCGTTTGATAAATTTAATTATAAGCATAGAGTTTTGCCAGGCGGCTGGTTTACACACACACACACACACACACACACTCATATGTATGCATATATATATAACTACCTATATATATTCATATATATATATATATATGTTTATATAATGTCATGTACATACTGAAATTTTGAAATTTTGTAGCGAGGTGTTTTGTAAAAAATCGAAGAGAAAAAAAAAACAAAAAAAAATTGTTTGCAAAGAATGAATGAACTTTTTCATATGCTTGCAGTTCCAGAACCCCCTTGCAACACGACAAGCTATATATAGTCTATATAAACGTATACAAAAATCAGCCCCGAGCCGTGTGTTTAGTGCAGTTAAAGCCCCCAAGTTTGTAGCCTCGGCTAAAATAACACTAACCTAGTTTCCCTTTGTTTGCCTAATGTAATTACACTGAGAGAAAAGCAAAACAGAAGTACATACCACGTTGAGTTCAGACCGCCGCTCAGTTAACCACGAATACTTACTACCTATATATATCTATACATATGTATATCTGCATATAACTATAACTATGTTGTGTTGGCAGGCGCATTAATTTTCTAGTTAGGTTTTTTTTTTTTTTATTTAGCTGGGTTCTGAATAGGTACTTTAAGTCTCAATGTATATTTAAAGCCAGCTGATTAAAAAAAAAACTCGAAATATAACAAAACAAAAAAGAAGGCAAATGCTAACATATAGACTAGTTTCCTAACTTGTTCAAGTTAAAGCGCAAATTGTTATTGTAAAGTAAAGTAAAGTAAAGTGAAAAACAAAAAAGAAAACCAAAAAAAAAAAAACTGTATTCAATAACTAATTTTGATAAACCGTGCAGGGGCGTGCATTTAGTTTCCATTTTAAATTTTTTGAAATTTTATAAAATGTCAAGTTAAAAGTTTCTAAAAGCGAGCCGGAAAAGTTAAACAAAACAAAAAACAAAAATCACAAGAACAGTCCTCGATGAACGTAACAAAGAAAACAGAAAAACAGTAAGCAATTGTTTAAATTATATATATATATATATATATATTTATATAACTAAGCAAACAAGAAAAGCAAAAAAATAAGCAAAAGTCCTACTTGAAAAGTTAATTTAGTATAAAGAAAACAAAAAAAAAAAAAAGCGACGCATGATAAGAGAAAGCAACAGACAGAGAAATTGATAAAGCGAGAGAGAAAGAGTAAGCTGAAGAAGCATACGCAATTCGTATACTTCGAGCCAGTCAAAATGTAAACTAAATTCAAAAAGTAAGCGAACAAATTGAATTTTTTGTCGGGTTAAAGTAAAACAAAAAAAAAAACACAAAAAAACTGATGAAAAGCTAAGAAAAACAACGGATAAATAAAACGTAACAAAGGAAAAGGATATAAAACTCTGTGTTTTCATTTGCATGACATAATTCAATTTGACTTCAAGTGAATTGTCATGAATATTACTTTTTTTTAACTTTATTT
Source organism: Drosophila sordidula (assembly GCA_035047465.1). Taxonomy (NCBI): domain Eukaryota; kingdom Metazoa; phylum Arthropoda; class Insecta; order Diptera; family Drosophilidae; genus Drosophila; species Drosophila sordidula. Next base: position 5,378,556 of record JAWNPQ010000185.1, on the reverse strand, counting down.
CTCAAGGATTTAAAAAGCAGGCCAACCCTGTGTTGCGTCAACTGGTGCGCGTGCTAACATTTTATGTTAAGTCGCTGTTAGCGCACGCTGCGACAAGGTGATGTATAACAGCAGGCAAATGGGCAGCACTGTTATGCCAATTGGAAGTTTGGTCAATTTGAAAACTTTTATTGGGCTTGCTTAAATTTCTTCCCTGGAAATATTTAACCTCGTAATATAGTAAAAGCCCGGATCGCTCAAATTTCTGAGAAATGTTACTAAAAACACAATTTCAAGATTTCTTTCATAAATGTCAACCAGTTTTTTATTAATATTACCTTTAGGTCAGCATCTGAAAATTTTAAATGATGAAAAACCTTTCATTCAGGCCAACTAAACAACTATCGTTCGAATCCCCACTATTGTTGTCCACCTATTAAAGGCCATAATAAGAAAAGCTATTTAAAAATGTATTTTTATTGGCTTCTTAGTATACCCTTTAGTATAAAAAAATTTTAATAATTAACAAACATAAATGCACAAAAAAAATCATAAATAACAAAAACTTATTCAATTTATTCTCTAAAACGGGCCTCAAAAAAACCTTTATTAATATCTTTGGATAGTGTACAGCCCTATAGTCAAAATTATAAAAATTCAATGGACAAAAATATCAATATCAATTACAAAAAATGATTTGTCCAAAGCCATCTTAAAAGCTACTCCCAATAAAATTTAGCTTTATTATCTTAAGAGCCCAAAAAAATTTATCTTACCACCTCTTTTAAAAGCATTTTCCGCGATTATTATATCGATTTATATCATTATTATAGGGAGGAAATTAAATTATAAAATTGCAAAAACGGAACTAAATAATAAAACAATTATAATGGAATTATTTCCGTTTACACGGGAACCTAAGGCTCAAATCTAATAAAATAAAATAAATGCCGAATAAAATTTGGTTTGTATATTATTCGATTATACTATTATTATTCAATTCGAACCTGAAACTTTCGTTCTTTGGTTGTCTAGGAAAACCGGGCTGACTCAGAAAACTTATCTATCAAAATCCTCTTATTTCAAAACCCTTCGCTGACTTTGAACTTTTCAATGGCCAAAATCAAAATATGCACTAAATTGATCACAAAAGTTAAAGATAGTTTTAAAACAAATACATATACATATGTAATATATATAGGCCATAGAACCAAAGTTGTTTACCTCACAGCGTTACGTGTTGTGTGACAAAAAGGCAAAACAAACGATTTGTTAATAAGTATATTGGAAAACGTGGCAAATCGGCAAAATTAAAGTTGACCCAGGTTCAAAGATAATTTATTTTATATTTATTTTGTTTTGTTTTAGATCTCTTTTTTTGTTTTTTGCTTAGCGCACTCTGACGATGCTGATAATTGAACTCATTTAAATGTACATCGACAATCGTGTTTGGGGAGGAAAAAACATTTATTTTTTCTTGTTGGCTTTGGGAAATGTTGTTTTCACTACACATACATATAATTTACTTGTTTTCTTTGTTTGATGAATTGTTTTTGGGTTCGCATAAAGTTTACGCAAGGAAGTTAATTCTTCAAATGTGGCGATGGGAAAAGATCGCCTATTAAATTTAAATTTAAATTTTTCATATATTTCTAGACTAGAAAATGTTGCTAAAATACTTACATGTATGCATATTTTGTATATGTATAGTGTGTGTATGTGAGTGTATTTAGATAAACGCACATTTCGAGAACCTAGAACCTAGGCATTATTACAATACATGTATATATATATATATATGTATACATATATATATGATAGATTACAAAAGACCGGCTAAGCTCTAAAGTAGTACACATAAATATATGTATTTATGATTTGTTTTAGATGCATGCATTATATAGATGAATGTTAAGTATATTTGTCTGAGAACAACCACAAGTGAAAAACGGTGCAAAATTGAAAGAAATCCACATGTGTGTGTGTGTGTATTTGTGTGTTTGTTGTGTGTGTATTTAATGCCTTTTTAATGCATAAATAGTTTGTATATATTCATAAATTAGTTCAAGTTTTCAAAACAAAACAAATATTTATAAAAAAAAAAATAAAATAAAAAACACCAAAAATGAACAAAACATTTGTCCCAGCCATGAGCACAAAATGGTTTTGAGACGTTTGCGACTCAATTTAATATCTCTTTTTCTTCAAGTTTTAGTTTGTTTGGTGCGTTTCACATTGTCCCTTAAGGTATGCGTGTGTACGTGCGTGTGTGTGTGTGTAAATGTTTTAAACCGATAATTGAATTACAATGTTTGAATTTTTGTCAGCAAAATAAATAGGATTATAATAAAAAAAAAAAAGCAAATGCGGCATAGAATTTGATGCGTTTTGTGTATTACGTTTGCGCTCATAGTTGGTGTTTGTTTCATGGATTGGTTGTTGTTCTTGCTGTTTTTGTTGTTGTTGTTGTTGATAGTTTAACTCGTTCATTCTCCTCGTTTTCTGTTTTTTTTTTTTTAGCTGCTGTTTGTTTGACCCGATTTTGTTTGGTTCGACAGCCTCCCGATAGTGCTTCATTTGCGTCTGCTGCACACAGTGCTCCAGCCGGACTCCTGATGTTGTTGTTGTTGTTGTTGTTGCTGCTGCTGCTGCTGCTGATGATGATGTTGCTGTTGATGTTGGTGTTGCTGCTGCTGCTGCTGCTGCTGTCTGGCATTTCTATTTGACGGAGCGACCACGGCAGTGGACGCAGCAGCATCATCTCACTTTTTACCGGGAGGCGCTATTGGTTGGCCGCGCTCCTTGCCACGTAATTTTATGCCAAGCACACGCTCCATCTTGCCAAGTATCAAGTTGTTGGGAATGCCACGTCCGGCTTCATAGTCGGTCACCACCTGCTGCTTCTCGCAAATTTTCTAAGAGATCACATTTACGTTATTAATTTGTCGTTGATTTTGCTTTTTGTATCGCCTACCGTGGCCAGATCCTTTTGGCTGAGTCCCTTGCCCTGGCGACCCTGCTGGATCAGCTTGCCCACGTCGAGCGGTATCTTGTCGTGCCGCAATTCTTCAGTCTCACGATCCAGCTTGGCAGTGTTCTTCGTAGTCACATGCTGCTTGTTGGTGCCAGCACCATCTAGAAAAGACAAAGATAGGGCACATTAAAAAACTGGACAATCAAAGCGCGAACATGAATATACTATATAATATATATGGGCTAGCTTTGGCGGGGGGCATATTAAACAGGCAAATTATAAATGTTCATTTATGTTTCTAAAATACTATACATTTCCATTTTCAAAAAAAATAATTTAATGCATATTTGAGAGCTTTGTTTTTCAATGCAAAAAATTGCAAATTGTAATTGTAAAATTTTGGTATAATTTTGTATTTTATATAATTTTGTCATCTGCGAGCCTACAATGTCTATATATATCATTGATCAACAACGAGAGCAGAGTCAATAAAGTTTGTCCTCATTTTCTGGGAAAACTAATCTCAGTTCAAAAGCTATCGTCACGAAACTTTGCACAGATTCGTCTTTTTGTTGCCGGCTGTACATATGGCAGAGTCGGCCGAATTGGAACACTATATATCATATAGCTCCCATGAAAACAATCGGCAAAAAAATGTATTTTTGTATAAACAACTTTTTTGTTTTCAAACATATGCCGACATAGCTTTGCTCCTAAAAGCATTATATTTCTAAAATATCTGCAAATTTTTATCGATATCGGAGCACTTTATCATATAGCTGCCATAGGAACAATCAGTCGAAAAATAAGTTTTTGTGTGAATAACTTATTGTTATATAAACAGAATATAAAAAACATTGAAAAATTTATAATTCAGCCTTCTACAGGAACAATCGATAACAAATTAAATTCTTGTGTATAAAAACAGTGAAATTCAAAAATTCATCGCACATCTCCCATAAGTTTGCCAGGGTATTTTGTCGTCGGCATCTTTTGCTTAAAAAAAAATTATTTTGTACCAAAAAAATCCATTTCCGGATCCGGTTCAAAGCCGCGTCCGCCCGAACAAAGCACACTTTGTAAAAAAAATCTGAACTTTTCTTGAACCATTTTTTTTTCCTAACCGGCTGAATTAGAGGTTCCCTATGGGCGCTGTTCGTGTTAGCGGAGCTTTCACTGTACCTGGTTTGTAGGTCAGCGCCGGACAGTGGCCAAAATGGCCGGACCCAGCGGGCGAGGTGCAGGAAAGCTTTCAAAGCGTTGCGAAATTGACAAACACACACACACACATGCAAAAGCACGTACTAACACACACGCACACAATCAAACCTCTTGATACGCTTAAGCCGCAGAAAACAACAACAAACGCCACGCAATACATAAGATTGATTGCAGCTGCAGCGCGTTTTTTTTTTCATTTATTTCGGCCCGCCTTCCCCCTCTTTGGCTAAATGTGGCCAAAAGGCCGCCGCAATTTGTTCGTACTCACATTTTTGCTGCGTGTCGACGGCAACACCTTGGCGGCGTGCCTGATTAACAGCTGATTCGGTCTTCAGTTGGCTAGACTTTGGGGCCTTTTTTCTTAAAACGGTTACCGTATCCCAGTCCGACATCTTATTTTTGTGCGGCGAATGTATGAAACAAACATTGAGCGTGTGCGCAAATTGTGTTGCGTGCGTTTTCAACGATTTCAAGCTACTTACATTGACTGCTTTGTTAGTGCGTTACTTAAGTTGAATATATGACTATTTTGTAATTAAAACTAGAAATTCCAGAACTATCTATATGAATATCTGAACGGTGTGACTTCAAGACTTGTATAGTTTATGACCGAACTGGTTCGATATATATAAATATTGAACCGTTTTTGATTCACTTGAAGTTGGCTGTGCGCAATTCATCCATCTCACTTGAAGTTGGCTGCAGGCGCAATTCCGAGCGCATGCCAAGTTCGCTGCTCTCTCGTTATTTTTACGTTAGTCCGTGTGCGGTCACACTAGCAGCTAGTCGTATTGAAAAATTTGCTGAAGTCGCTCGGTCGAAGCTGTGTCGTGCGGGTGGTATATTTTTTATGTGTACTTGTGTGTGTTTATATGTGTAATTGGAAAAATGCAAAGATATTGATAACTTGAAAGCTGCAGCAGTAACAGCTACAAATTTTGAACTGAGTATCTTTATGGCCTTGCAAATGCGAAATGTGTGAAAAGCGCAGCGTACGAAATATATATAATAAAAGGAAGACGGGCAGACAAAGTGCATTTTAGGGCGTGTTTGTAAGCCCCAGCCAGACCCACTCCAACTCCCCACACCCCCCTGATAGGCTGATGCACTCAACAAATGAAATAAAGAAAATTATAGCAGCCAAGTGCAAACAAAATTGAGTACGAAAGAAAAAAAGTCTTATTGGTAATTTCGCAACATCCTTGAATTTTGTCTACTCTCGATTTGCAAATTGGAGTAGCGAAACGTGCGTGTGTGTGTGTGTGTGTGGAGCGAGGAGCACAAAAGAGCGTATCTCGTGAAAGAAAGAAAAGAGACGACGACGACGACGACGACGACGCAGCACGAAAGAAAATGTGTAGCGAATTAAAATAAATCAAATGCGAATGCAATAAAATACAAATTGAACAATTCAAATAATAAATAAATTAAAAAAAAAAAAAGAAATTAGTAAAAAAAAAGGTGCATTCGGATTGCATGTGATTTGGCAGGATGGGCGCACAGCAGGGCAAGGAGCGCGGCTCGCACTCGAGCGGTGGGGGTGGGGGCGGCGGTGGCGGCACCGTTAGCTGCATTGGCGTCTCCAGCAGCAGCAGTCCCGTTGCATCTGGCTCGCCGCACTGCATCAACAACAGCAGCTCCTCCAGCTCCACCCTGCGCAACTCACGCCTCAAGTCGCATCAGTCGACGGGCCACAGCAGCAGCGGCATCGGCAGCATCGGTTCCAGCGGCTCCAGCGCTCTGTCATCGCAGCGCGGCGTCGGCGTCGGCGGCGGCGGCGGCGGCGGCGGCGGCGGTTCCAAGGATAATCGCTGCAATCCCAGCGTCGGCTTAAACATATTTACCGAACACAATGGTGAGTATTCCAGTGTTGCTTGTGGGTGTAAAAACATATACAGTGCTGGGCAAATTTATAGAAACGCTTTGTTCTTTTCTCGTACAGCTCAAATTTTCAAATATTATAATGTTTATTGAATCATGATTTCTTCAAATTCTTGTTGCCAAATAATTTAATTTGGTTTTTTGAAAACAAACTGCAACAAGAGACTTAAATGTCAGAAATTCAATTTACTTAAAAAAAAAAAAAAAAAAAAAAAAATAGAACGTCAGTATAGCTTGCAAATATTACTTTGCTTTGATTTGAATATTTTGGGCAAAAATGTTGGTTAGAAAAGAAAATAGAAACGCACCTATAATTATATTGTATTTAAAAGCGTGAAATATAAACTATGAATTTGAAGTTAAATTAAGTTTTTATTATTTTTGGCAAGCCCCAAAGCTTAAATTAGTTTCTTGACTTTCTGAATTTAAAAAAATTTAATTTTTTGATTTCCTGAAACATAGTTCAATAAAAATTGTAACATTTGAACCAACAGAGAAACTTTGTACTTTACCAAAAAAAAAAAATATAAGCCGTTTCTTACATTTTTTCCATTACTGTATATATATTTGTGTACATATGCGTGTGTGTGCGTTTATGTTTGTGTGCGTACTTAAGCCACCCGCAGCATACAATTGCACTAACAGTGTGTACACACTGACACACACACACATACACACAAATGCACTTACAGTGTGTGTACACACTGACAGCTTTAACATTTGCTTGACAGCTCTCTCTCTCATGTATCTCTCGCTCGCACTCGCTCCTTCTGCACTCGCTCTCTCTCTCTCTCCAATTGAGCCAATTTCTATCTTTCATTGCTTCCGATTAGCATAAGAGCGGAATGCGCCCTGTTGTCGTTGTTGTTGTTGCCGGCATTTTCTATAGTTCGACTTGTTGTTGTTGTAGTTGTTGCTGTTCGCTTTTGTTTACACGCGCAAATAGAACGAAGAAATGAATCGAATATTGTAAATTCGAAGGGCGGTTTCGGCTGCTGCCGCCTTTGCTGCTCCTTTTCCGCACCCCCGCAACCCTCTGCCGCTGAACAGTGGTTGGAAATAGCAACAAGAAGTACAACAACAAAAGCAGCAGCAACAACAGCAGCAGCCACCCCCTCGGACCCTTCCGCACACTAAAACCAACTAGCCGACAGGCATTTCCTGCACTTTTCCTCACGCACGCATTTTCTTTGCCATCCTTCCGCTGCTTGACGCACACTCACATAATTTTCCGTCATTTTCCCCATTGTGTGTTGACTTTCTCTGTCTGTTGTGCCCCTTTTCTAATAGCTTTTTGATGTTCCTGTCGAACTGTCCTACGACAACGATTTGTGGGGGGTTTGTGTTATTCGATTTATAGTGCGCTAATCAGCTTGAAATTGGCATTATCTAATAGGAAATTACCTATTAGACGTCAGCTGCCAGCTCACAACTTATCAAATGCAACAAACTAGATTCCCTTTCAATTGGCACTTGTTCCAATTGGAATACAGCAATTTCTTATTTGCTGCGCCTAGTTCGTATTTCAGTTCATGAACTCCACTTTTAGTTCCATGTATTTAAATTCAATTTATATTAATAAAATAAAATATGCTAAAGTTTTTTTATTGTTTGCTTTAAACAAATACTTTAAGCTTTTAATTTAATTTTATAATGGCTATTAAGAGCTCTCTAGCCGATAACAACTGATAAGCGCCCGCCGCAAAATTATGTGCATTGACTCAGCGACTGCAGTTGAGCGGGGTATGCAGCAGCAGAGGCTAAAAAAAAAAAACGTATGTGCAATTCACGTATTCGTGTCCTTATCTAGTATTTCAATGCATTGCAAGTTAGAAATATCTCGGGTTAAGTTCTCATTTGCGAGCGACCACTGTAATGTTATACATATATGTACTTGAGTATCAAATATCAAAGAAAATAAATTACTTGTCATCACGTTTGTGGTATTTATCAGCTGCTGGCGAGTAAAAAAAAAAAGAGAAAAATAAATTCAACAAAAAAAAAGGCAATTTTGCTCGCACTAAACGTGAGCAGCATACTAGCCATTGAGCTTAAAGTTCAACAAATAACAGAAACCAAGCAACGAACAATAAGACAGCAAATAAGGCAACTATTTTTTTATGCATTTTTTTTTTTTTTGTTTTTGCTTTTCATTTCGTGCAAATTTCCCACACGAAATTATTCAACCAAATTGCAATCGAATACAGAAATCCGCAGCGCAGGCCCAGAAGATGCAATTGTTGTTGTTGTTGTTGTTGCAATTACAAAATTACATTGTAAAACTGTGTGTCTGGGATACAGATTACAAGCCGCCAACCGCAGTCACCAGTCGCGACCAGGTCGATCTGAGGCCAGTGCCAGACCGAATGGCAGCCGCGGACTCGAAATGAAATCACAAACACACACACACACACACACACACACGCGCAACTCAAATGCGACAAGCAAACAACCAACATGAATGGCAACTGACAACACTGCACAGTGGAACAAAGTGTCGCTTTGAAAGCCACACGAACCTAAATTTTTGGCAAATAAAATTAGATAAAAACAAATGTGGAGGCTCTAGTCGGGAGCGGGAATACCCTCAACACTGTCTTTACATACATTTAAAATACAAAATCACACTCAAACCGGCCGTATTTATACGTAATTAATTTAGCTTTTATATTTTATTGTTGAGATTGCGGGAGGTACGAGAATATACATATCAAAGTTGTCTTAAAATCGATATTTATTGATGTTAAGCAAATAAGCCAAAATACCAATTTGTCCTTTTTTGCTTTGACTTTAATGTTCAAAATTTTTTATATATTTTTTTTAATGACAAAATGCTTTATAAAAAAAAAAAACTTTTCATGGCGATCCCTTTTTTTTTTTTGGGAAATGTCTAAAACAATATTATTGCTTATATTGAATTAATTAAATTTCATTCCTGAATTGTTACACAATTACCCAGTGGGCTTAGCCCACTGTGCGGCTGTCAGTTGGCGGTTGTAGGCGTTGCCTTTGGCACAGTGGAATTTGACTAAAGTTAGAGTCGCGCTAGACGACACGCTGTAATTAGATACTTTTGGGGGCAGCAATAGAAGACGGGGTTTTCGATTGCGCTGGGAAAACTGCCGCTTCAGTGGAGCTGTCAATGGCCAAAAGGCGGCGGGCCAAGGGAACTGTGCTACGGAAGGGGAACAGGAATGGGAGTTGAAATTTGAATTGAAATAGAAGGCTTCTATTCGCACACACTTTGGCGACGCGTCGCAACGTCTCGAAATAGCCGCGCAGTGTGTTGCAACTCCTTGGGGCATGTGGAGTGTTTGTCCAATGTGCCCTCCCTCTCACTCTCTCCTTTCCTTTCGCTTGCTTTTGCTCCCACTTTCTTTCGCTGTGCGCTCATTGTAATCTGAGTAGCCTGGACTAGAAGCGGAAGAAGGCAGGCGGGAGGCGTCAATGGCCCCTTGACTGGCCCCTTGACTGGCCCCTTGCCCCCTGCCCCTGCCCCCTGTCTCCTAGCCCGCCCCCTTGCCTGGACGCTGCTGCTGCTGCTGCTGCCAACATGCAAGCGGCAAATTATGAGACGAGGCAAATGAACTTTTCACATGGCTAATGGACGCCACACGCACAACCACTAGGAGATGTGTCCATGTGTGTGTGTGAGTGTGTGTGTGTGTGTTGTGGACACACGGCAAACAGGTGACGTGTGTCGTCGACATGGAATTTGTGTGTTTATGTTTACTTTACAGCTTTCCCACTCGTTTATTATTATGTTAATATATATACAAATATTATTCAGCTTGTTATAGCAAAAAATAAATGAAATAATTGAAATGGATAAATAAATATTAGTATTATTATTAATATAATTAATATTCGAATACCATTCAGGAATTCATTTTATTAACATAACAGAAATGTCACAGAACAGTTTTCTATAAAAAAGTAAGCACTACAGTTAGATATATTTTAAATTAAATGATATAGGTGAATACAATTTTAATTGAAGCAAATTAAATTATTTTGCCCTCAGCCAATATAGCCTTTTCACCTTATATTAAGAATTTTATATTACTGTAAATGTTAATAAAGGTTAACAACTTCTAAGACAATTGCGAAAAATTGTGAAATTGTGATAAAATAATACTGTTACAGCACTAATAATATTTATAGACAAAGCGTTTATAGCTGTTAAGAATATAAAACCAAAAAAAGTTACAATGTTTCTGTATTGATTTCTAAGGTATACCGATTTTTAACATGTATGTTATATTTGAATTAACACGGGTTTAACATTTGATAGTTGTTAAACATATACAGGTAACAGAATTAATGTATTTTCTACTATTGTAACATATGTTAACTTTCAGTTAACACAGCTTTAACATTTCAGAGCAAACACATACACAGCAGTAAAAGTTTTTTGTTAACATTTCTTAACTTTCGGTTAACAGCGCTCTTAACATTTAATGCGAATAACAGACGCACATAACAGTACGAATAGTAATCAATTTCTAATAGATTTTTGTTAACATTTCTTAACTTTAGGTTAACAGCGCTCTTAACATTTAATGCGAATAACAGACGCACATAACAGTAAGAATAGTAATCTTATATTTCTTATAGATTTTTGTTAACATTTCTTAACTTTCGGTTAACAGCGCTCTTAACATTTAATGCGAATAACAGACGCACATAACAGTACGAATAGTAATCAATTTCTAATAGATTTTTGTTAACATTTCTTAACTTTAGGTTAACAGCGCTCTTAACATTTAATGCGAATAACAGACGCACATAACAGTAAGAATAGTAATCTTATATTTCTTATAGATTTTTGTTAACATTTCTTAACTTTCGGTTAACAGCGCTCTTAACATTTAATGCGAATAACAGACGCACATAACAGTACGAATAGTAATCAATTTCTTATAGATTTTTGTTAACATTTCTTAACTTTCGGTTAACAGCGCTCTTAACATTTAATGCGAATAACAGACGTACATAACAGTAAGAATAGTAATCTTATATTTCTTATAGATTTTTGTTAACATTTCTTAACTTTAGGTTAACAGCGCTCTTAACATTTAATGCGAATAACAGACGCTGCGCCGTTGAAGGCGTTGGCTGCACTTTTCTGACTTTGTCTCAGTTTCTTTTCCAATGCCTTTGCACTCATGCATTTTCTATTATTAGCCGCGTCGTATCTTTGCCTTCTTCTTGTCGTTGCTTTTTATAATTTTCTTTACTTTTACTTTGGACGTCGCGTTGCCTGTTTCCTGGCATTTGCCAGCTCCAAAGTGCCACTCATCGTCATCATTATTATTGTTGTTGTAGCTGTGGTTTTTGTTGCTGTTGCTGTTGCTGCTGTTGTTGTTTCTGTTGTTGTTTCTGTTGCATGTTCTGCTTTTGGGGCCAAAGGGCTGTTTTCGATCAAGCTCGTAAATCCTTTCGTGCCTCGCATTTCGTGCACTGCAAATGCACTTTGATGTTATTTTTAGAGCCCAATGCCAGTTCCAGTCAGTGCCTGTCGTCTTCTACTTCTTCTTCTTCTTCTTTTCCGCTGTTGTTTTTGTATACACTCGGTGCCCTACACTCCAATAAGAACATTCACGTTAAGCCAACAGCTGTGAGTACAAAGTCTAATTAGTTATTTCTCTTTCGAACATATGTAATCGTTCAAATAAATAGTAGTTATTATATTTGCACTTGGGACCATTGAAAGTGCTCCAATTGGAACAACAACTGTGCAGATAAGCGTAAATTGAGTCAAAGAAAGTATACTCCAAAAAACAAAGCGACGCATCTTATTTACAGTATTTGTATATTTATATAAATTGTATCTATATCTACACTCATTGTAGCCCTTGCTCCCTCTCGAGGGAACATTCTCTTTCTGAATGCCGTACTTAAACGTTTGATTCCGAGCACAGCTATAAAAATGAATTAGAACAAAGCGTTTACAATATATTTTGATACATCACACTTAATTTTATTATTCCTAAACTGGCTGCACAGGTTTGCTAAAAAATCACGTCTTAGAGCAAAGCTTTAACAATTTAATGTTGATAAACATATAGAAATAAATATTTATTTTTAAGTTTATTATTAAGTTCTCCCTTGTGTCACATTCTTAAACGTTTAACTGGCTATAAAATCGCATTCAACATTTAATAGCTAAAATATAATATTTTAGAAGGTAATTCTAAAAGTTATATTTATCTACTCTATAATAGTCTAAGACCGGAAATAGGAAACTGGAAAACTTGAAGCTAAATTTTCAAATATTTTCGTATACGAAGGTGTCATCTACTCAGCTATAGATACGTAACGCATCTGCAGCTATGCCATACATCATCTTTGCAACATGACAACAATTTCCTAACTTTGTCGTTGACATTTTTGTGCATTTAAATTGATGTAATTTCTTGGCCATTTTCCTATCGCTTTTTATTTGCCTCTCCTAGAGTATTTTCTTTTTGCATTCCCATTGGAGCGTTGCAGCTGCCCACACACAGCCCCGTCGCGGCCCCAGCGCCAGCGCCAGCCCCCCCACTTGGGGCAGCATTTCATTATGCGGTTCCCTTCGAACGCTGCGCCTCATTGAAAACTGTTTGCATAAATTAGCTGACGAAAAGAAAGAGAATGAGCAAAGGAAAGCAACAGAGAGAGAGAGAGAGAGAAAGAGAGGGACAGCCAATGGGCAAGCCAAACATAATTTGTAAACAGCCCAAAAACCCGAAAAGAACTCAATATTTGTTTATAGCCCGGGCCTGAGGGGGTGAATGGGGGGCATGTGGAATGCGTCAACTAATTATAAGCGCATGAAATGCTTCTTTATATATTAACATACGCCGTGGCTGTGATTATGTTTGAGCTCATAAATTTTGACGCCGGTTGATTGATTGACACGGGCAACAATATGCTGAGAGAAAAAATTTCGATGTTTGTACATAAATCAAATTAGAAGGTAGTCGAATTTGAAGTTGAAATTTCTTTATCAGAAAACAAAATTCTTACTAAAAATCAATTTTGTAAATCTTAAATATGCAAATCTTAAAATTTGACTTCATTGAGTAATTTTACGTTTATAATTGAATTTGTATTTTATTTAATAAATATGCCAGAATAAACATTGTAGTTCAGTTTCAGCATATTTCTCTGAGTGTAGCGCATATATGTGTTTAAATATATAAACAGTTATACGTGTTTAAACAGAGGGGAGACTTGAACGAATTATATCCAATATTTTTATGCCGCCCCCCAAAACAAATAAATATATAAATGTGTATATATATAGTCATTTGTGGGGGGCAGACAAACAATACCAAAGCCCCCGCCCCCCCTCCCTCCCCCGCGTACAACCTGGGTGCTTCCTGCACTCTTGTGCAATTGATGTGTTTATTAAGTTTAAGCACTCCCCTGCCCCGCCCCCCTCTGCGCCCTCAGCACCCCCAAGTGATCCATGGGACGTTAACAAGTCCACAAGGTCGAACACATTGAGCATGTGCAAAATCAACAGCAAACAGAAATTATACGCTATTTTTTCTTCTTTTTTCTTCTTTTTTTTTTGTATACATATACGATATATTTTATATAGTTTTTTTTTTGTACAAGTCGAGTGCAAATTAAACAAAAACAATCTGCAAAACGTTTGAAATGCAACCAGAATCGCTTTCACGACAGCCCAGCCAGAACCAGGGAAACCTGTTTCTACCACACGAGCTGCACTTGTGCTCCCGCCCCTCCCCTCCCCTCCCCTCCCCTCCCCTTTCCCTGCCTCAAGCAGAACTACAGTTTGTGGCAGCAACGAAATCCATCAATGAGGCAACCTGCCGCTGCTTGCGAGACGCTCGATATGCGACTGCTGCACAAATCACGTTCGTAATTGTAACTGTAATGAGAATTGAGAATTGAGAATTGAGTTTTCTCGCTGCTCGCTCGCCTCTCGCCACGGCACGTACAGCTGTCTCTGCAACTGGCCACAATTTAACTGCTGCTGCTGCTGTTGCCATAGATACCCATAGATACAAAAAAAAAAACAACATAAAAACACCTCTCACAATCTCTTGCGACTGGCAATTCGAGCTCTGATTGAGTTTCTGTTGCCCACTTCGCACTTGGACTTTAACGGGGCGGGGAACGAGGCTGAATCACAGCTGTATTATAATCTGGGTGCCAAAATGTGCCGCTCAATCTGGCAAATTGTGCCTAAAGGCCAAATAATTTGTATGCGCAAATTTCCTAGAATTACAGCTCAAATGAAACTTGAATGTTAGAAAATTTAACTTGACTAGCTTAACTATCGATAGCTCTTAGAAAACAAATCTCGTATATTAGAAACAGTCTGAACTGTTTGAAATCATATGAGCTGGTTGGGTTAAAAAAACGCTTAGTATTTTTTACAAAATAAAAACTAAAAACTTGTATTTGATATCTCTCAAATATAAAGAACCAAGTATTATCTGCATAAATACTAAACAAAATACTAATTAGATTTTATTTTAAAACTGCTCTGTTAATAAACATTTACGAAAGCGAATACAAAGAATAATTTAAAGCCATTTTCAAATTAAATAAAATATATAAAGAGCCTAGTAATATTTGTTTTTAACTATAAAAACTCTTTTGGTGTAATCTGACAACTGCTTAGTTAAAAAAACGTTTACGAAAACGCGTCAAAGAAGAATTAATGCTTTGATTTGTATTTTTAATTGCAGTAAGTTCGAAAGTCTTTAAGCTCTCTTTTCCCATAAAAAGAATATCATATCAGTAATGAGAATATATACTTGAGCAGCGACTGTTTTAAACAATAAGTATGTGCCAGAAGATATCAAAAGAAACTTTATACTTTGACTTTATCGAATAACTGCTTCCATTTTGAATAGATCAATGAAGCACTGTCTGAAATTGATTTTATTAAATTGGCAAAAGGCCACATAAGAAAGTTATTATTTACTTAAATTTCACTCAATTTCTCCCTCCAAAAAAAAAAACAAACAAACATTCTTTTATAAAAATAGCAACAAATTATACGCCAAAAAAAAAAAAACACGAAAAAAACAAGAAGAAGTTAATCAAGAAAATTGGCAAAAATTTGCCGTAAATGGGAGCTCCAAAGAAAAAGCATAACAAATGCGCCTTTTGGAACGACGCAAACCTGTTCCCCAAAATACAATACAGTGACGGCCAAAACTGTGCACACACATTGAAAATGGCAACGCTGCGCTCTCTTCTCTCTCTCTCTCTCTCTCTCTCTCTCTCTCTCTCTCTCAGCTGCCAGCTGACCGGCGTCCGGTGTACATTGCTGTGGTCAGTGAACCGTCCGTCGGTGTGAAAACATGAAATGAAAATGATCCCAAATAAAAAAAGGAGGAAAAAAAAACTACAGCACCAAAAAGCAGCCGCAGTTAATTTCAACTTTATAAACAGCTCTTTGTGTTTGCATGTGTTGTTCACAAAGTATTTCTGCGTTTTTTTCTTTTAATAATTAATGTGAAATTTAATTCATTTAATTGCTGCCTAATGGCCGAACTCTTGGCTCTGTCCATGGAATTGGATTTGGAGTTGTTGTCGCCACTTTCAGTTTTTTCTCTCTCTCTTTATTTTTTGCCTTATTGTTTCAGTGCGCCTTTTATGATATTTTCGCCGGGCCTTTTAGAACTCTGTCTTTTGTGGCGTACTTTGTTTTTATTCTTTTCTTTTTTTTTTTTTTGGATGTGCGACGTCTGTCAATTTTTACGCCGTCTGGCCATATTTAAACGACATCCACATCCGCACTGTCTCGCGGTCTGAGTCTCTGTCCTCAACTTATCCGTCCTGGCTATTGCACTTGTTTTCCCAGAATCGCCGCACAGGCGGAGTCAACGTTGAATCACCAAAGAGTTGATATGAAGCGTTTTATATACATATACGTATATATTTATATATACTGGCAGATAGATACACCATCAAATGCTTTATTCCTGTTGCGTTCGCCTCGCAGAGTTTTCTGTTTGCTTCTCAATTTTCAGCTATTTGCATTTATCAGATACCACAAAGAACAAATACCCAAGTTTTACTTGTTTTATATTCAACAAAAAAGGTTTTTTTTTTCTCTTATTTTATATTCCACGCAGTGTTTTTTATTTTATTTATTTTTATTTTTTTTTTGTTGTATTCCCTTTAAGCACAATCTAGATACGTTGGGGCTAGCGCTTTGAAGTCAGCCCGGCCACACCTTGTCTGGCACTGACAGCTTTGATAAGACACGCAGAAAAGTTTATTGGAAATGTGCTAAAAGTTAACAGAAGTTGGGAGCAGAGGCTAGCTAAAATATTCTCGAGATACTTTTTATACAAAGTTTATAATTGAAATTGGCATCAAATAAGAGCACAATAATTTGATATGCAAATATTAGCTATAGACAAAATGTTGTACACAAAAATCGATTGATGTTGGACAACGCTGAGTCGATCTATTGATAACTTCCTCCATTTGTTCAACATATCAAAGATTATTCTGCTATATAACATGCTTAAATATAAATATGTTTGTGTATATACACCATATTAGAATCCCACTTCCATACTCCGAATATAATAAAACAATCAAACAATAAATACAAAAGTTATTTAGGAATAAATTAGCTAAATTGCAAAGCAAGAAGCAGCTGCCTGGGGGCTTAAATGTTTTTGTGTGTTTTGTGCGCATATAAATAATTACGAATTTGCAAATGAATTTTCTAACAAAACTTGCCACATTTCAAAGGGATTTCACAACATTCTTCAATGAGCCCCCTTAGCTATTTTTTTTTTTTTTTTTTTTTTTTTTTGGTACGTTATTATGCCTCAAGTTCAACGCTTGTTGGTTTTTCACATTTCACAATTCACAGTCGACTTTATAAATTATTTGCTGTCCGGGCGCTCTCTTTAATAACTCAATAAGCGAGCATTTAGGCAACTCCCCCTTTCAGTTGGTTGCCAGTCACAAATTTGTATTTTTCGTAATATCAATAAACGTAATTGCCGGCAGAGTTGTCAGAGTTGATGTTTGAGTTTAGAGATCAAAGTTTCACTTTGCGTGCTGTTCGCTATACTCGAGCGTGTAATTACAGACCGTCATAAAGTGCCGCACACTCTGCGATACGCACACACACACACACACACACACACACATACCCACCAATCAATTTAATCTATGCACTCGCAACGTTTGAGTTCGCATTATTGCAAAGTGTGCAACAAAAATTTGATTATCGCTCTTTTTGGGGCTTGTCTGGCAAAAAGCTTCTTTTTTTTTTTTTATGAATATATCAACACGCCTCCCAGTTCCTCCGGTTCCTCCCGGCCTGTGCACTTGCCATAATTATATACGCTTTTCCACATTTTGTTTACGTGTCATTGTCAATGGCGGCGCCAGCGCATTTATCATTTTATTTTTCACGTTTTTACATAATCGCCAGACTGAAAACCCGTTTCTGGGATGCCTGGAAAAATGTTGAAATAAAACAATAATAAAAGCAGCGGTAAATGATAATAACAAAACAAAAAAAAAATAACCGGAACCAGACAAGTTCCACATCGTCGCATCTAACGTCCATTTAAACCGCTAATTGCGCTTGATGACAAACACCTAAAAAAATGCGATTTAACCACACAAAAAAAGAAAAAAGGAAAAAAAAAAGCTGATTAGAACCACGGTGCGCTTTCAGGTCCGCCCAGCTTGGCTATAACTCAGGCATTGTTTAAATGCTAGAATGAAATATGTGAAGAGGAAGTCTTTATTTATAAGTACAGCCAACTCCCCGGCTTATATAATATACAAATTTAATATGCAATCATTTTGTACAATTACGCACTCTCCCGTCCCGCTGTCCATATTCTCTCAATTATTATTCATTTTCATGGCAAGTGATTTTCTGGCTATTTACTTTGCGCATTTCGATTATTCGCTATTCGGTTTTGGGGCTCTTTCGCTTTTCGGCTTTCAGCTTCAGTCGAGCGTGGCGAAAAGAAAAGCTTTTGAAAAACAACAACAACAACAACAACAACAACAAAACAACTCAACCCGATCTTCATTTGAAAAGGCAACTTTTGATTTCTACGAGTATTTGTTGAGGCGAATTGACTGAATGACTGATTGATTGGATATAAAATTGTATAAAATGGTGAAAAACGAAATCAGCGCAAGGAGAAAGTTTAGCACATTTTTTTTTTCACAGTTTTGCACCTGTTTATAAATACATGAAGAAAAGTAAAAGTTGAACGAACTTTATTTTTAGACAGGTGGCTATGAAAAATTCAGATTGTTTATAGAGTCAATGATAACGTGCCTGACGGTTAATAAGATATTTAGTTAAAAGTAAAGTAGATATAATTTAAGCCGATAATTAAACATACTGCTGATATAATGAGCACGATATGATAGTATATAAAATCATATGATGATAATATTGTGTATTGTTATAGGGAGGCTTTATTTCAAATGAAACTTAAATTTGAATAACTATCATTTCTTGAAGATACACAACAAAAGACCCACAAGTTATCTTTATCTTTCCCGCCACATAAACGACCCTCGTTATTTACCATGAAAAATGTGAATGAAATAATTTTTTAAAAAACTGACCTCAAAAAACCATCACAACAATTCACAATAGCTACAAACAGTCACAACAATTGAGCTTAATGCCAACTTTTTCTGTGGAGCTCTCAAAAAAAAAAAATGACAAACTAAATAAAAAGAAGAGAACCCACGGATTTGTTTTGTTATCTTTTCCCATACTTTGAATAAAGAATCAAAAAAACCAAAAAAAAAAAAAAAAAAAAATACATACTCTGCCATTGTTATACTCGTATCATCTATGGCTACTTCTTTGGGTCTTCTCACATCTGTTTTTCCACTTTGTTGTTGTTTTTGAGATGAGAGTCGGTCGCATCAGCTTTTCATTTCATATTTGCTTATCTACAAATTTTATGGTCAAACGCTTTTTATCGCTTCTTAAATTTATTATCTGTAAAATACACCCACGCGAATTGCCATATCCATGTGAGTGTGAGTGTGAATGGGAATGTGAATGTGAATATTTTATTCATGCGGCAGACAGACAGAACAACAAATGCAAATGAATAAGCAATAACAAAACAAAAACGAAATGAAAAAAAAAAGTGCTGAAAATACTGAAAAATACTTGACAAATACCACGCACTCGTTGCCTGCATAAACAATAAGTCATAAAACATAAACAAAGCCACCGACGGGGCAGACAAAGGAAAACGAGCAAAAGTAGCCACAGACAACAAACGTGAATAACATGGGGCTAGAACATAGAAAAGAATGTACCGTGGTGTGGGTGCGCATGAAAAGTGTTATAGATTGCATAAATAAATTTGCGCTAGTCAAAATCAATTGATTGATGTTTGTAAAAGATGTTTGCATCTAAAACTTGCAGTCGATTGACGTAATACATTTTTGTTGATTAAATTCAATAATATAAATAATAATTATAGTCAAGAATCAAATAATTATTTTGAATTTGTTGTATATTTTTTAATTTGTGTTAGCTCAAACTCTTAAAGTTAATTTAGGAAGAATGGAAGTATATTCAATAAGATAGATTTTTCATTATCTTTTTTTTTTTTTTAGATATTTTCACTAGAAATCTATAAGCTCCTAATAATTATTATCACAGCTCTTGACCCACGGTGCACACATTCGCACTGACTCATTTCAATTGAGAGTGTGGCCAACGCGACGTATACTTGTTGTCCTCACTCGCTCCCACACGGCCCCCCTTTCCTCTCTCTCTTTCTAGATGCTGATTCATATTTGCATGCCAGCCTGCCTAGCAGACAATAACAGAAACAATATGAAATACCGAAAACAAATGTGCATGCCAATGCTTTTTATTTTCTTTTTTTTTTTATGCTTTTTGGCGGCCGTCTGCCAAGTCAACAATTAAAAGCCAATTTCATTCACAAATAAATGTGGACAGTGGGCAGTGACCATTGGTCACGTGATGAGTGCAGTCTGTGGCTTCAAGGGGTGCTCTTAGATTGCCTTGATCGGATACCTGGAGCAGCGCCAAAGCATTTAAGAAGGCATAAAAAGAAAAGCCGGGAACAGTCATGTTGGCATTTTATGAGTAATAGGCGGGGAGGGAGTGTTAAGTGTGAGAACGCAATAAAGAATATAGGTATAGATTGCGTCTTTAGCACTTATAGATATAGATATTGATATAGTTATAGATATAGGTGTATAGATAAAGATACAGATATAAATTAATTTCTAGAATCATATGTTGACCAAGAAAGTGTTGAGATAAACATGTAGATATGGAAATTAAAAATATAAGCAATATTAAGTTTCAGATTGTTATCATAGATTAATGGGAAAGGTATATTAAAGATAGAGTATAACAATTATTTTAATTTTTTTCTGTTTAATTGTTTTGATTAATTTGTTCTTTTCTCTCAGATACTTTAGTATATTTATAGTTTGTATAGCTATAAAAGCTGAATTTTAGTTAGAAGCATTTGTATCAAAAAGCATTTTAAATTTGTATCTTTACCATTTTATTATTATTATTATTAGTAACACTCTGGGCACTTATTTTAACTATTTGTAAAGCAGTTTAGTATGCATTTGAAAATACATTTTCTGTGCTGTTTAGCTTAGATACTAGTATTTTAGATACTCAACATATTTGAACTGTCGGATATATAGAAGTTAAAAGTATATACAGATGCTAATATTTACACGTATTGCAAGAGCTAAGTAAAAGCAGATGAAGTGACCTTTTAGTTAGATGCTATCGATTCAATAGCTTTTAGGTCATGCGCTCTTTCGCTGAGGTGACCTTTAAAATTCTCTCGGCTAGCTGAACCCATTCAGGGTACTTGTGTGTAATGCATATTTATTAAACTGTTGACGTCAATCTCTATCCTCTATCCTCTATCCTCTCTCCTTCTCCTTCTCTTTCTTTCCCTCTCTCGTTTTGCCTCTTTTGATGTGTGTTCACTGGTTTTTCATAAAGCTGAGTGCATAAAAGCGTAATTAGAAGCATTTGTGGATGCTCTATTCAGCTGGCATTTCAATGCCAACAATTGTTGGGTCCTTTCAGGCAAGGACGCGCTGGCATAGTTGCAACGTTGTTGCAACGTTGTTGCAACGTTGTTGCTGTTGCACATTTTCAAGTGTCTCTTGCCAAGTCACAGCCTCGACCAGCAATCGATAGAAGCCCTCCTCTATACATTTTCTAGTGCCTGCCACAGTTTGTGTCTTTATCGTCGCTGCTGGCATTCAATTAATTTGCTCTTCAGAATAATGGTATATAATAATGATGATGGCGTTGGGTATTTGTCAACCAAGTGCCGGAGTCTGTCTCTGCCATTTCACTTGGGGGTAAAGTTTTTCCATTATTGATTTATTCCGTGCCGGGCTTTTAAATATATATATATATATGTGTGTGTGTGTATATGAAGATATATGTGTGCTTATTGCACACACTTGATTTTCAGCTGCTGTGCACAACATATGGCCAGTTTGTATGTCTGTATGTCTGTATACGTCTAGCGTGTTGGGGGCGTGGCAACGCTTGACGCACGCCTGCAGCGCTGCGTCACACAGCAAAAAGGAAAAAGAAAACAAAAAAGAAGAGAAATACGTCAGCGCTCGCCATGATATGCGTATTTCACGACACGGACACGAACCGGCAAACGGGACTAGCCTTGAGTGGAATCCTTATAAAAGTGGTAAAAATTTGCCAACGGCTCGCCAAGTCACCGAGGGTGGATTTGCCAAGTGCAGGGACACACAGACTGTGCCTGCGGCAGGGCTCACACCACCTTGGCATTCTCAACTCGCCAGCCCATTCCCCTTCCCCTTGCCCAATTCCCATGCCCATTCTCTAGCCGCCACCGCGTCCCTGGCCATTGAAATGCTTTCCTTTGTTTCTGGCATCTTCTGCTCTCTTTTATTTCATTTTTACTTTACAAGCATTCTTCTTCTTTTTTTCGCATTTCTCGTTCGCTTTAGTTTTTCGTCGCACATTTTTCGCACTTTGTTGGTTTGTTTTTTTTTATTTTTATTTTTTTTTTTTTTTTTTTTTTTTTGTGGCCGCCACGGGAGGTTCCCTCTTTGCACCTTGGCATTTACAGACTTGCATATATATACGTTGAAGTACATATGTAAATGCCGGTAAAATTAAGTTCCTTTGCATTCTCAACATTATGTCCAAGTGTCAGTTACTTAACATGCGATGTCAAAGTGAAAAATGAACTTGGGGAGCGTAGCAATATGTTAAATTGTCTTGATTCGCTTACTAGATAACCATATGGTGCTTATATACATAAGTACGTACGTATATTTGCTTGCAATTGCGTAACGGTAAATTGAATAATTATATAACTATTAAGCCTGGTGACTACAATTTCTATTAAACGGAAGAATTTGCTTGTATTAATAGAAAGAAATCGCACCAAAAAAATGTTTTAATAAGTAAACATATTTTTTCTTTAAAATATTGAGCCATGATCAAAATGCTATAAAAAAATTGTGAATTAAAAATTGGCTTAGTTTTGAAAGTTTAAAGCTTGGGATATTTACTGGAGATTTAGGAACTTTACATTTTATTAATTTTTTGCGTAATTTATTGACACAAAAATCAATCAAATTCAATAGAGTATTTTATATTAAAATTTTGAAAAAAATAATTTTTTTAAATGAGTAAAAAAATCTTAAAAACATCGAAAAAAAATTAAATGTTTGTATTTGCTCAAAACTTAAATGCAGAGTTAAACAAAATGGAAATGTATGTCCGAAAAGCTATCAAACTTGAAAAACGGTTTTGTTTTGGCAAAGTTGTGGAAGTTCGAGGAAGAGAGACTTGGGAAACTTTACAAGTTAAAATTGTTTGCCAATTTTTGATTTTTATGATTTTTAACAAAAAAGATGCACCCCATTAAAGTCAATGGAATGAAAATAAAATGTTCAAAATTTAGGTTTTGAAAAAAAAGAGTACATGCTTTTTTCACAAAAAATTAAAAAAATGTTATTTTAAAAATTAATGTATTTTAAACACATTAGCAATCCCAATGCCCAAACTGACACCCAGTTTTTAAATCGGTTCCAAGTCGGTTCCGATTATGATATTTTGAAATGTAGGTAGCTCAGAGAGTCGGAATTTCAGAGCAAGAGATTCATAAAGCCAGTTTAAATGCGGCTAGTAACACAATTTAAAGTGCAACTAGTTTTATGTAACCAAGTTAAACAACTAGCTTAAATGGGTTTAGGAATTAGCATTGGCCGCGAAAGAAATCAGAGCGAATTTAGCAATCCTTCAGTTTGTTTTCATATTTGCAACGGCGGAAGCCAGAGAAATGGCAAATTAAATGTAAACCGTAAAAGTTTATTACTGCTGACTCTGGTGGCACTGACTGGCCACCAACTGGCTACCCGTTTGCCGGGGCTGGCTCAAAGGCGATGTGAATGAAATCGGACAGGCGAACGCAAACGCGAAGCCAGCCAAAGGCGACTGCGAAGACCCGGCTGAGCCCCAGTTCGAACCCAAAGCGGGGCATGACACAAAAGCCCTTGAGCTGCCGCGGGGGCGGCCAAAGCTGCAGAGCTGAGAACTAAAGCGAGACTAAAACGAGACGTGCTCAAATGCAAGAGCTACAAACGAGCTAAGGGCCACAACAGAAAGCAACAGCAAGAAAGCTGACAAAAAAAAAAAACAGAGGGGAAAAAGAAAATCAAACGAATGAATGAACTGTGAAGCAGCTAATGAATGAATGACAATGTGACTAATGGTCCGACTGACGGTCTTGAGTGAATTATTGAATGAAGCTCTTGCCGCTTAAAGACATTTTTCTTAGCGCGCTGCATTACAAATAAATCACACATCGAAACGCATTTGGTTGACAGCGCCGGCGAAAGAGAAACTCGGAACGGGCAGGGGCCATAAAAAATAGCGAATGCAGCTAACTTAATGCGACCTGCTGACAAAGGACAAGCCGCAAGCGCGAACCAAGGGCGTGGCTCAAGATAAACTCGAGAGTCGTTCAACGATGTGTGAAGCCAATTTATGAGCTTTATGGAAATTACTAGCAAAAGCAACTAAAACAAAAACCGCACTTCTCTTATCATCAAACAAAAATTATCAATTGATGCTATCTTATCTTATTTGGATCTCTAGTAGGAAGCAGCAAAAACATGCAAAAAAAAAAAACTGTATCGTTCTAATCACTTTTGTGATGTTTTCTTTTAGAAATATTTGCTTATCACAACAAGTAAATATAACAAAAGAGATAAAACAAAGGGAAACGTCAATTTTAATTCCTTATGTAAGGACTCAGATATAAAGTTTGATGCATTAAATATCAGGGAAAGAAGTAAAAGTTTTATTATAAAAACCCTGAAACGTATAATATTTGGTTTCTATTAGAAAAATCTAAGAATCTATAACATAAGGGCTTCTATAACAATTTATAATTATTTTTTATTTTTAAAAATTTAATTATTATTTTTAAAAATGTTTTTATAGATGCATAATAAAATAACTATGTTCCTTGTTTGTTTAGGAATATCTTAGATCCTGTAGACAGTACCCAAATTCACATAAAAAAAATAATGCACATTTTTATTTATTTTTAAATATATTTTTGCATTAAATTAAGAAGCCTTGAAATTGCACTTATGTAGATACTTTATGCAGCCGCTATCTATAACAGATAGTCAGATCTTTCTCAATTTCTACTTGGTCTATGTTTAGACAATTGCCAAGCTGCCAAGTTGAACTTAAGAGCCATTAAATGTTGTTCAAAGATAATAGTTATTTTATATATAGTTTATGTTGATGGTTGTTAGAAGTAGCTATCGATTGAAGCAACCACTCAGAAACGTTCTCCGTGCGCCGAGCGCGTATCTTTAGCCAATGGCGCCGCAAATTTAGCGCCGCAGCTTGCATATTTACTTGCAGCACAAGCTGATGCCAGATTAGCCGCAGAGCAGCCACCCACTTCAGTGATTAGCTGCGCGTCATTTCAGAGTGAATCTCGGCGTAGCTCTTGTGCTCCAATTCCCGCTAATAGCTCGCATTCGCATTTTTCACAAGTATCTGACGCATGTATCCGACTTTGGCTCGAGGAGATGCGGCGACTTGAGAGTTCATTGGCCTCAATTCCGTTGCCAACGCTTTAAATCGCATTTGATGAGGGCGAACAACTATTTTTGTCAAATGACTACAGCTGGCAGGAGGGGGCGTGGGGGAGTGGGGCGTGGCCGCGTAATAACGCTAACGGTTAAGCTGTAAAAATTGCTTGCGCATCCGTCAGATACTTTTCTAAGTATCTTGTTGGCCGCTCCACTCAAGATTACAGCATTTAACATGACTTTCTTATTGTTGTTGTTGTTGTTGTCAGCTTGTTTGTGGCCGAGGCTCTAATTGGCCTCCAGCTTTGGCTTTGGCTTTGGCTTTCTGCTCGACTTCTTCTGGAGCATATAACTTAGTATTTTATTTTTAACGAGAAGCCGCTTTGATGTCACTCTAACTGTAAATAGATCTCTTTATATATCATCTGTATGTATATTGTATGTTATTTATATATTTATAATGTTTTCTTTGGGGCCCTTCACCATCATCCAAGTCATTGTACAAAGCCCATTGCAACTGAAATTAAGAAAGAAAAAAAAAAAAACAAAAAACAAAAAACTATACAAACAAAATAAAAATAATTCTCCAACAAACGATTTTCTTCCATTTCTCGTTTGTCCACTGTACGTGCTTTTTTCTCATTCTCTCTCTATTTCTACAGGTACCAAGCACAGCTCTTTTCGCGGCCATCCCGGCAAATATCACAAGAATTTAGGTAACAACATTTAAACGTAGTGTCATTGTTAATAATTATAGAACAAAACTATTGATATAATGCATGATAAAAGCCGCAAAAAACGTCGCTGCGATTAAGGCTTGATTATTCTGTTGACTTAGCGGAATTCGTAAGGGCTCTTGGGAGGGATTCAAAATACTAGATCTCAACGAGGTTCTTGGCATAACTCTTACAACATAGATATCTCAGCCAATAAGACTTGTGGACTTTCCATAGGAAGCCCAATTTATATGCTAACAAAACTGATGAGAAAAAAAAGTTTCAAGTATTTTTAATCATTTTTCTAGTACATCTAGAAATAGTTGTTCTATAATACAATTTCCCTTATAAAGGTCACTAAATTATTTTTGGTTGCTATAAAATAAAACCAAATACTATAAAAAAATTCATCATGACAAAATAAATGTTACTTGATGTTGTTAAAATATATTTTGGGTTCCATAGAAAACTTATTTTATGCGAATGCAAAACAAATAAATTCAATACGTAAGAAACGTTAATATATCTTAAAGTATCTACTATAGATAGACCTAGAGATATAGTAAATAAATCTTAGATAGTTTTTCTTTAAAGATTAAAATTTCAATTCCAATATCGAAAATAGCTTGAAATATGATAAAAATAAAAATAGATCGAATAATAGATCAATGATAAATGTTTGAACGCAAATAAAAAGAATCAAGACTCGAAATCAAATTGAAGTGGCGATTCCTAGAAGTTCTCTGTCTGACTTTTTCCCATTTAAAATCTCTGCAAATACCGCGTAAGAGCACTGAGTCAACAAATTCTGGATACGCGTTGACTATACATAAACAAGCACAGACCCAGTGCCATTATACAACTAGGTGACTCACTCAATCCCATTTGAATCGTGTGCATATATATAATTGACCATATGGTCGTTTGGCCCGGACTATCGTCACAGGTTAATCTCTAATGCATTCGGCAGACGCGTCGCGTAAACCGCGCTTCGATGCGCCCCGGTTTATCGGACCACCATGATAAGCCCCAACAGAGGGCCAAGCTTCCGCTCTCCCTCTCTCTTTCGCTCTCTTCCTCTTCGTCTATGCCCACTACCTATTGCTATTAATATTTCCTGCCTCGCGCGCATAAATTAACAATATGCGATGGGCAATTGAAAGGAACGAGACAACAGCTTCAAGAGAGAGAGAAAGGGGGGTGAGAAGGGAACTGCTGAAAGGGGAACCCTTCTCAAATAATTTTATTATGTTTTATTATTTGGGTTTTATGACTCTCGAAATCGCAGCGCACCCACATTCAACACTAATTTCCAAGCCAAACTTCGCTCAAGTGAGAAAGGGAGTGAGGGAGACGGGGCGAGATTACACAAATCAAAATACGTTCAGAGGAAAATGGAGAAAAGTCTGTTCGGGGTGTCTCAGTTCGCCAGCGGAAGTGGCTGCTTAGTGAAAAAAAAAAGCACGAGAAAAAAATAGAAAAACCGTTGTAAATGTGAAAATTCTCAATTATTTGTGTGATGGAAAAGATCGTTGCGGACAAGCTGAAGATGAAATACCCTAGACAAGTAAATGGAAAATTGTCATTTTCAATGCGGTTAATTTTTAATTTTTGTTACTCGACTTCAATTTGAAAACTCTTTGGGGAAGCTTATATTAAATTAATATTATACTTGTACTGGGGGGAAATAGGGCAATAAGAAAGCTCTTTCATATAAATGGCGGTTTCTATATGATATTCGAATCTTAGTCACGCAGCTATAGTGGTCCGATATTGCTGAGATTTGGCAGGAATTTATATCTTATCTGAAAAAACCATGTTTTCAATGTTCCTCAAATTTTGTTTATATGTTGAAGATTAAAATATGGAAAAAAGGAAACTTATTATTATTATATAGATTTAACTTATTTGTTAGGAGCTAAACGACGCTCATAAATGCTTAAATACGATATCAAAAAGTATATAAAAAATTAAATTTAATATAATAATACGACGAGACCTATTCCTGCCTGTAACTATATTTACTCGGCTGTTGTTACTTATCAAGAATATTTATACTTAACATTTTATGACAAAGTTAGAAAGCCGATTGCAGAGTATAAATAGAAAACCCACATGATTAATCAGTGATCAATTGCAAAGCAGGGCTCGGAGCTGAAATGCCTTTAACAAGGGTAAATAGCACAGACCGCTTTGCGGTGGTGTCGTGCCAGCGACAGATACAGATACAGATACAGATACACATGCATAAAAGATACATAGTAGGTACGCAGATACAGCTGAAATCTGTTAGAACTTCCCACAATAAATGTGAAGTCGACTGGGACGTTTTTCGTGCCGTTCCTGTGCAGCGTTTGGTGTAATTTTTTTTGTGCCGTTTTATGCATAATTTATTTAGTCATTTTTGTATTCGTTCACGGAGTGAATAGAGCATATTGGGTTCGTGCAAAGTCCGTCCGTCTGTCCATACGAATGCAGTTTTATATATAGAACGTATATATCCGCGTCAAATAAATTGTTAAAATTGGCAATTCGATAAAATGGACATATCTTTGTCAGCTTTAAAATTCGATACATAAGACAGATACAGACAGATTATTGTGGGCGTTTCAAATCGATAAAAATGCATATATCTTGGAGGCGGGCAACCCGAGAAAATGCATAAATCCCACAATTTTAGAGCTAGAGTCACCCAATTTGCCAGAGAGTTTTCTGATTGCCTCTTCTAAAAACAAAAAAATCCAATCTGTTTTAAGCTCTTATACTGCGAACGAGTATTGAGCAGTCGGTTACGGCCGACTGCAATGTTCTTACTTGTTTTTCAATGAAAGAGAGTTTAAAGCCACGCCCCCCCCCCTCCCGCCCGCCGCCTCTCGGCACAAATCGCCCGCATTCCTGTGTGTGTTGGGCTGTGAGAGAAAACGGGTTTGCCTTGAGAGCGAGCTGGGCCGCATTGTGCGCATTGTTTCGTGACCAGCGGCAGATTGATTTAACGTTCACTCACCTGGCTCTCCCATGTCCATTCTTTGTGTGCACTTCCAGAAGCGCTGCTGCAGTCGCGTCCATTGCCACACATTCCGGCCATAAGCGCAGGGGTCACGATTATGCCGGTGGATCCCGCCGACATGCTCAGCCCCGATTCGCCCCTGCTCGACGCCATGGGCGGCGGCGGTGGCGGCGGCGGCGGCGGCGTCCACAGCTCGGCGACGTCCGTGTTCGAGTCGGCGCATCGTTGGACCTCCAAGGAGAATCTGCTGGCGCCCGGGCCCGAGGAGGACGATCCGCAGCTGTTTGTGGCCCTGTACGATTTCCAGGCGGGCGGCGAGAATCAGCTGAGCCTGAAAAAGGGCGAACAGGTGCGCATTCTCAGCTACAACAAGTCCGGCGAGTGGTGCGAGGCCCACTCCGATTCCGGCAACGTCGGCTGGGTGCCATCCAACTATGTGACGCCGCTGAACTCGCTGGAGAAGCACTCCTGGTACCACGGACCCATCTCGCGCAACGCCGCCGAATATCTGCTCAGCTCCGGCATCAATGGCAGCTTCCTGGTGCGCGAGAGCGAGAGCTCGCCCGGCCAGCGCAGCATCAGTCTCAGGTAGGTCATCCACTCGACCCGAAGCTCAGCCGCAAACTAATCTCGAATCTCTACTCGCCAGATACGAGGGTCGCGTCTATCACTATCGCATTTCGGAAGATCCCGACGGCAAGGTCTTTGTCACACAGGAGGCCAAGTTCAATACGCTCGCCGAGCTCGTGCATCATCACAGCGTGCCGCACGAGGGTCATGGCCTGATCACGCCCCTGCTCTATCCGGCGCCCAAGCAAAACAAGCCCACAGTCTTTCCGTTGAGTCCCGAGCCCGACGAGTGGGAGATCTGCCGCACGGACATCATGATGAAGCACAAGCTGGGTGGCGGCCAGTACGGCGAGGTCTACGAGGCCGTCTGGAAGCGCTACGGCAACACGGTGGCCGTCAAAACGCTCAAGGAGGACACCATGGCGCTGAAGGACTTCCTCGAGGAGGCGGCCATCATGAAAGAGATGAAACATCCCAATCTCGTTCAGTTAATCGGTGGGAAATTAGACCTCTAAACCGTTATCACATCTGATATTTAGGCCAATTCCGATTTTTAGCAACAGTTTTTCGTAGTATTTCAACTATTTTCCACCCAATTTCCGCCTTTTAGCGTGAATTTTAATCAGTCCGCATAGGTGGAACTATGTTAAATCTTCTCAAGCGTGACAAACTCTGTTTCCTATCTTCATAAATAAGTTTAAAATAGGTTTGAAAAGCAACAAACTTTTATTGAAACCCTTTCCTATTTTTCCTATTTGAAAATTGAAAATTTGAAACTGATTTAATGAAACGCATAAAACCAGTTTTAAACACTTTTCCATCCACTTTTCAAGCTCATAGGTAGAAAATTATTTAAAATCATGCTTTAATGACAAAGTATTTTTCCTATATTCAAAAATAAGCCTAAAATGTTTAAAAAACATTTCCACCCATTTTTCACACTTGTTAGTGGAATTATGTAATATTATGTTTTAATGACAAAGAATTTTTCCTATATTCAAAAATAAGTTTAAAATGTTTAAAAAACACTTCCACCCATTTTTCACTCTTGTCAGTGGAATTATGTCGAATTATGTTTCAATGACAAAGTATTTTACCTATATTCAAAAAGAAGCCTAAAATATTTAAAAAACACTTCCACCCATTTTTCACACTTGTCAGTGGAATTATGTCGAATTATGTTTCAATGACAAAGAATTTTACCTATATTCAAAAAGGAACTTAGAATGTTTATAAAACACTTCCACCCATTTTTCACTCTTGTCAGTGGAATAATGTAAAATCAGGTCTCAGCACAAACGGAATATTTTCCCTCTATAGATGCGAAAATGGTTTGTCCTTAAATCAATGAAACTGAATCAATCAATCCCAATGCAAATATACCAGCTTCGATCTGACGATGTGCCCGCTACTTTCAGGTGTGTGCACCCGCGAGCCGCCCTTCTACATCATCACCGAGTTCATGTCGCACGGCAATCTGTTGGACTTCCTGCGCTCCGCGGGCAGGGAGACGCTGGACGCGGTGGCCCTGCTGTATATGGCAACGCAGATAGCGTCGGGCATGAGCTATCTCGAGTCACGCAACTACATCCATCGTGATCTGGCGGCGCGCAACTGTCTGGTGGGCGACAACAAGCTGGTGAAGGTCGCCGATTTTGGGCTGGCGCGGCTGATGCGCGACGATACGTATACGGCGCACGCGGGCGCCAAATTCCCGATCAAGTGGACCGCCCCCGAGGGATTGGCGTACAATAAGTTCAGCACCAAGTCGGATGTGTGGGCGTTCGGTGTGCTGCTCTGGGAGATAGCCACGTACGGGATGTCGCCATATCCGGGCATTGATCTCACCGATGTGTACCACAAGCTCGAGAAGGGCTATCGCATGGAACGACCGCCCGGCTGTCCGCCGGAGGTGTACGACCTGATGCGACAGTGCTGGCAATGGGATGCTGCGGATCGGCCCACATTCAAGAGCATACACCATGCGCTGGAGCACATGTTTCAGGTGGGTGACGGTGATGTCGAGTTCGAGGTGTGGGATGATGACCTCGATGATATCGATGATGATTACGATGGCGACAATGACGACAATGACGACGACAATGGCATTGAGCTTTGATTTCAATTGGCGTCTGCATCGCCGTCGGTGGCCATGGAATGCCAGCAATGCAACCAATGTGATAGTCTCGCAATCATCAGTAGTGATAGCAATAATGATCCACGTGCTGCACGTCTCTCCTTCTTCGCTCCGCAGGAATCGTCCATTACCGAAGCGGTCGAGAAACAGCTCAAGGCCACAGCCAGCGCCGGCGCCGCGACAGCAGCAGCAGCAGCAGCAGCAGCGGCAGCGGCAGCGGCGGCAGCAGCAGCAGCTGCTCCAGGCGGAGGAGGAGTCGTGGCTGGCACAGCGACGGCCAGTGCCTCCTCCTCAGCGTCCGCCTCGCTCAGCCTGACGCCACAAATGGTCAAGAAAGGCCTGCCCAGCCTCGATCCCCAACAGCAGCAGCAGCAGCAGCAGCAACAGCAGCAACAACAGCAACAACAACAGCTGGCCAGCACGCCCATGTCAGGTGAATCATTGTTAACATATTGCATAGCGAATCGTTGCTGATCTCAATCGCAAAAAAACAAACCCACACAGAAACCGGCTCCACGTCCACCAAGCTGAGCACCTTCTCCAGCCAGGGCAAGGGCAACGTTCAGATGCGCCGCACCACCAACAAACAGGGCAAACAGGCGCCAGCACCGCCCAAGCGCACCAGGTGAGCCAGCCCGTGTTGAATCCACTCGAAACGAGCCTTTTTTAAATGTGTGTGTCTCTTCTTGTCGACAGCCTGCTCTCCAGCAGCCGGGACTCCACGTACCGCGAGGAGGATCCACGCAACTATATCGAAGAGCTCAACACGAATGGTAGTAGTAGAAACTTCCACTTCAACTCCAACAGCATTTTAAGCCAGACCCTATGTAGAAATTTTAAAACCCAAATTCCAACCCAGACACAAATACGTACACAACAACAACAACAACAGCAACAACAATTATTACAACCAATACTACAACAACAACAACAACAACAGCAAACGTATTCAATTAAAAAATCATCCTCCTGCAGTAGTTTCCTTTACGACTTCCTATTTCGAGGTATTTGTCAATGGAGTAAGATTCCTATTTACAATTTATGTTTCGTTATTTAATTGGTTTGTGTTGCACACGGAAAATGTTTTATTTCAATATTTTTGTATTTATTTATGCTTTCATTGTTGCGTATTCACAATTGTTGAAACTATGCGAAACCCTAAAGTATTTATATTAAATATTATATAAAATGTGCCTGAGAAAACTGCACAAGTAAATGAAATACTTTAATACGTTTCGCATAGTTTTAAATGCGAATACGCCTATTTTTTAAAATTACTTTTTATGTTTTTGTGTAGTTTAATATTTTGGAAAAACGTTTACCTTATAATTTGTGGCATTTTCTAGCGGTATAAATAACACAGCTATAATAACACTTATTAATTCATTTAGCCATGTTCCGCTGTCTGTCTGTAAATTAAATATATATGGGCCTTACAGGGACTCTTATACCATAAGCAGATTACGCTTTCTTTTTACTTTTATATAAAGCCCTCTATTTCGCTGCAAATTTGCTTAAGGATTATGATTCCCAAGATTCCCACCTCGAGTAATCCAATCGCAGATCAAAGTTATTTTATATAAAGCCCTCTAGATAAAGCAATTTTATTTATTTTTTCTTTTCTTAATGACCTGAACTACGTTTACTTAACTTTTATATAAAGCCCTTCTCAAAACCTCAATACTTAATCTTAATTGCTGAGCAGCCTTCTATGCGATTCTCACACTCTTAAATAATACACAATATAATTTGCATATCACTCGCTCACAATTTGAGGTCCCAAACAAGTTGCTTGTTCGCCTTTCGCCTTTCTATGCGATTTTCATGAATTTAAGTAGGGCCTAAGAATAAAAATACTCTGGAAATATGCCAACATTTTATATTTTGCTTTAAACATCATTTGTTAATTTGTTTACACCTACTTTCATCTAGCTTTTGGTGTTTTTTTTTTACGTATTGAATTTGGTTTATTAGTTTATAAATTTTTTTTAGTTTCGCTTTATGTTTTACTGTCGTTTCTTTTCTATTAATTGGTTTGTAGTAGCCTTAACTTTTGTTTGGTGTTGACAAATATTGAGCCAAAATGGGTTTGTCGCCACGACCACGACTCTCAGCTCCCGCTAACCGAATCCCAAGCCCCAGCACGGCGCGCATGTTAAGTCGTTGATCAGAACCGGGTTGTAATTGGAGGTCTCTGTGCTTGCAGGTCTCACGCGGGACATCAACAGCTTGACGCAGCGCTACGACTCGGAAACGGATCCGGCCGCCGATCCGGACACAGACGCCACTGGCGACAGCCTGGAGCAGAGCCTGACGGCCACGCCGGCCGGCAAGATGCAGCACTCGCTGCACTCGGCCATCTCTCTCGGCGGCGTCGGCGGCATCGGGCCGCGCTCCTCGCAGCAGCACAGCTCCTTCAAGCGTCCGGTGATGGGCAACCGCGGCCTGGAGACGCGCCAGAGCAAACGTTCGCAGCAGCATCCGGGAGTGCGGGAGCCGCCGCCGCCGGGCAACGGCCAGATCACCACCAACGGCGGCGCACCGTCGCTGCCGGCCCATCCGATCACCGTCGGCGCCCTGGAGGTGATGAACGTGAAGCGGGTCGTCAATCGTTATGGCACCCTGCCGAAGGTGGCGCGCATCGGCGCATTCCTCGACAGCCTGGAGGACAGCGGCGGCGGCGGCGCCGGCGAGACAGCCGCCAATGGACACGCGACGCCGCCGGCACGCGCCCAGCCGCCGACGGTGCCCGCTGTGCCCGCCCTGCCGCCGTTGTCGGCGGCCAGCAAGGCGCAGCAGGCGCCACAGCAGATGATACGCAGCAACTCGTCGGGCGGCGTCACCATGCAGAACAACGCGGCGGCCAGCCTGAACAAGCTGCAGCGGCATCGCACCACCACCGAGGGCACCATGATGACCTTCTCGTCGTTCCGTGCCGCCGGCACCAGCAATTCACCGAAGCGCGGCGTCGTCACGCAGCCGGCGCTGGCCAATCTGGAGTTTCCGCCGCCGCCGCTCGAGGAGTTCGAGGCGCTGCCGCCGCCACCGCCGCCGCCGGCGCCGGAGAGCGCCGTCCAGGCCATACAGCAGCATCTGCACGCCCAGCACAGCAGCAGCAACGATGTCAGCAACACGGCGCCCAGCGTCAAGGAGGCCAGCTCACGTTTTGGCGTCTCGCTGCGCAAGCGCGAACCCTCGACGGACAGCTGCAGCTCCCTGGGCACGCCGCCCGAGCCGGAGAGCCTTCATCTCAAAGAGAAGCTCATCACGGAGATCAAGTCGGCGGGCAAGCCGTGCGAGGCCCCGTTGCCGGCGCCACCAGCTGCTGTGGATCCGGTGGCGCAGCTGGTCACCGAGCTGGCCGAGAGCATGAATCTGCCCAAGCAAACGAAGCTGACGAATGGCAACAACAGCAACAGCAACAGCAACAGCAACAGCAGCAACAGCAACAACAACAACTTCAAGGCGCAGCTGAAGAAGGTGGAGCCCAAGAAGCTGAATGCGCCGCTGCCCAAGCCGGAGCAGCCCTCCAACATCATTGACTTCAAGGCGCATCTGCGCAAGGTGGACAAGGAGCAGCAGCAGCAGCAGCCACAACAGCAACAGCAACAACAACCATCGCCCAACGCCAACACGCGCAAGGAGGAGAGCAAAAAGTTTAGTCCCGGAGCTGGAAACCAAAAGACTGAAATCAAAATCGATGTTGGCAACACGAACGCGAACGCGGACGCGGATGGCGCCGGCGAGACGAGCACAGACGCCGGCAAGCGACGCAGCACAGGTAGTATTAATAGTTTAAAGAAGCTCTGGGAGCAGCCGCAGCCGCAGCCGCAGCAGCCCGGCGGCGATTATGCCAGCACCATGATCCCACAGCCGCAGTCCATGGCCAGCAATGGCGCCAGCCAATTGTCGCCCAAATACGGCCTGAAGCCCGCTCAGCCGGCGGCCAATCCGAAACTGTTTGGCAATAAGCCGCCGCCAGCGGCGCCGCCGCCACCGCCCCCCATTAGCAGCACTCCAAGCACAACCACAACCACAAACACCTGTCCAAGCGCACAGTCCAAGCAGGCAGTAGCAGCAGCAGCAGCCGCAGCAGCAGCAGCAGCAACCACAAAACTAGCATCAACTGCAATAAAAACGTCTCTTTCAACGCAACTCTTCACAGATGCCGAGGCCAGCAGCAGCAGCGAGGAGCAGGCAGCCGACCAGGTTGGCGGCCCGCAAGTGGAGCTCATGACGCAGTCGCTCTTTGGCAGCGATCAGCTGCAGTACGGCAACAGCTCCAACGCCAACTCCAACTCCAATTCCAATTCCAATTCGAGTGCCCATCCAATCCAGGGCAATGCCAACAACAAGCTGAGCAGCAATGGCCAGAACAAGCCCGCCGTGCCGCACAAGCCCACCAAGTTGACTATCTATGCCACGCCCATTGCCAAAATCGCCGGCATCGGTGTGGGCGTGGGCGTCGGCGTCGGCGTCGGCGTCGGTGGCATCGGTGCCGCGGACAACATCAACTCAACGCAAATCTCGAGGGAGAGCATTCTGGAGCTGGTCACGCTGCTGGAGGGTTCGCTCAAGCATCCGGTGAACGCGATCTCCGCCTCCCAGTGGCTGCAGCTCAGCGATAAGCTGAACATACTGCAAAATTCGTGCGTCGTCTTTGCCGAAAACGAATCGATGCCGCCGCACTCGAAATTCCATTTCCGGGAACTGGTGACGCGCGTGGAGACGCAATCGCAGCATCTGCGATCCGCGGGCAGCAAGAACGTGCAGGACAACGAGCGGCTGGTGGGCGAGGTGGGACAGTCGCTCAAGCAGATCTCGAATGCGCTGCACAGGTAAATGATAAGAACGGGGATGGACGCACAGCGGAGCGATGGACCGGACAACGGCGGCGCCGGCATTTGGCTGGACGCCGAGGGCAACTTTATCAAGCGCAAGCAGCCACAGTGATATATATATATATATATAAACAGCATATATAAATATATATATATGTATGTGTGTAACCACATTGCTCCCACCATCCCCCAACAAACCCCAAACGCCAACCAACGCCCAGGCGCTTGCAACCACAACGAACGCAACTGGAACTGAAAACGGATCCGACAGAGATGAGACGTTACTTCAAGCCCAGCGAAGAAGAAGGAGACAGCAGACGACGAAGTAGAAGCAACAAACTACAACTATAATTAATTATTATTAACTATATATACATAATTATATATACACGAATATCGTAGTTGGTAGCACGTAATACCAGTTGCCGTAGTATTTATTAGCCGTAGCGATTATACATACATCTAGTCATATATATGATGCAGCATCCGCTAATATCCAGAGAAACAGAAAGAGAGAGGTTGAGAGTAGAAAGCATAGTACAGACAGAGATAGCGAGCGAGCGAGCGAGCGAGAGAGGGAGAGTGGACAAAGAAAGGCTTCAAACTGAGTTGCAAAGCAAATTTTTTTTTCTATATAAGGCATTTTTCTCGTTTAAACGCCGTCTTCTATTTTTAATTGTCAACATTTATATATATATATACATATATGTATATATATACTTACATGTTTCTCATGCAAAGTTGAACGTAGAACTTTGACCTTCCTTTTCTACTTATTTTTTTTTTTTTTTTTTTTGTTAAGTAAATCACGTTTTTCTAAACATACGTACATTGAAAGACATATAAAGTGCATATGGGAAGGTTTTTTTTATCGAAGGACCTTCCAGCAATACGAGTGCATGAAATGATTGAAATATATATATATATTCATAGAATATCTCAATAAATTAGTAATTATACTGCACACACACACACACACATATATATACAAACATACATTTTACACACACACATATATATATACTAGTCGGTAAAAGTGTTTTTTAGTATACCTATACTTATACAATATATATATATATATATATAAATATAATGTAATACGTGTAATACGCTGCCCGTTAAATGCAAATCGAAAAAAAACTCAATTTACAACGTTTAGACTTTTCTTCGTGTTTTAGTACTCGTAATACCTACATAAATACATTTAAAAAACGCAAAAAATTAGAATGATCTAGGTGCACTACTTGGCATAAATTATAAACAGTAGCAAAGCCCAAAGATATTATTATTAACGACTACTCGAAAGATATATGCATATATATATATACATATACACATATATATATATATGTATATATATATATTTATGTATATGTTTGTTTGCAAAGACTAAATGAACTTTTTTTTTTAGTTTATATTGAAAAATGCAAGAAAAATAAATTCGATGGCAAACGCTTTTTAGACATACATACATGCATACATATATACACAACAAATTGTAATTATTATCTGATATTTTATGGATTTTAAAACTACTTTTATACGTAAAACACTCACATACACTCACACACGAAAAGAAAAGAAAAAAACCAAATAAATATTCATTTCATATATATAGCTGCGGATCAACATTAGGGGCGGGTCATATAAAAAGTTGAAATACATATAAATATGGATGTGCATTATACTTATATAAATATATATTTCACATTTATCCAAAAAAAAAAAAAAAATATCTATCCCCAAAAATAACAGACAAAAGACAATGTGCATTCAAAATATATTTATATATATATATAAATACTATATTTCTGTAACTTCTATAACATCTGTGCGTTTGAATGCGCTTAGAGCATATATTATTTAAAAAGAAACGGATCAAAAATACTTCAAGGAGAAATAAAATGATATTTAAAACTAAAATCGTCAAGTTGTCTAAGTTTCCAACAGAGCAAATGGATAATGGTAGCATTCCACACAATTTTTTAAGAATCACACCGTAAGGTTGCTTAGATTTTGTTTAATTGAAAATACCGCCCGTTTTCGATGATTTTGCATAAATCAATCGATATATAACACCAATCGTTACTGATGTTAAATCAATGTTTTTACATCACATGGTACTTCGATGTTTTACAACACTGACTCGCAGCTGTACTTGTTTATTTGCAGCCCTAGCGATAGTTATTGTGCAGCCCTGCACGAATTGACTGCTGTTTAATTCAAAATTGGTAGTTTGTATCCGTGCTATAGTGTTAATATTTGACATTTAGTATATTGCAATAAATTGCCTTGAAAAATTAACAGGTTTAAATAATTTGCTTGTGTTAAAAAACAAACTGTGGCATTTCTTAACAGATGATTAGTGATTGCTCGCTGTAAATAACATTGCCGCAAATGGTAATGTTATTGTCGATGTTATGTTAAATAACATTTCTGTTTGGCATTCGTTCTTTTTTTTCATAAAGAAAAGAAGAAGAGAAAGAGGAAAAAAGACGAACTAATATATAATAATAGAATATTATTTATACTGTGATATATAGCCAAGCGTTGTTTTGTGTACGCAACACCAGTAATTGGACAAAACGAATTAAGAGTGAACGCGAACGACAATTGCGACAACAACAACAGCAACAGCAGCAGCAGCAACAACAAGAGGAAAGTCACAGCAGCAGTAGCAACAACAACAACAACAATGCCACTCTTTGGTAAATCACAGAAGACGCCAGCCGAGCTGGTCAAATCGCTGAAGGAGGCGATCAACGCACTGGAGTCGGGCGACCGCAAGGTGGAGAAGGCCCAGGAGGATGTCAGCAAAAATCTGGTGTCCATCAAGAATATGCTGTACGGTAGCAGCGATGCGGAACCGCCAGCGGACTATGTGGTCGCCCAGCTGTCGCAGGAGCTGTATAACAGTAATCTACTCTTACTACTTATACAGAATTTGCATCGCATCGACTTCGAGGGCAAGAAGCACGTGGCCCTCATATTCAACAATGTGCTGCGCCGGCAGATTGGCACTCGCTCGCCCACCGTCGAGTACATCTGCACGAAACCGGAAATCCTGTTCACACTGATGGCCGGCTACGAGGATGCCCACCCGGAGATCGCCCTCAATTCGGGCACTATGCTGCGCGAGTGCGCCCGCTACGAGGCACTGGCCAAGATCATGCTGCACTCGGACGAGTTCTTCAAGTTCTTCCGCTATGTGGAAGTTTCCACTTTCGACATCGCCTCCGATGCCTTCTCCACCTTCAAGGAGCTGTTGACTCGCCACAAGCTCCTATGCGCCGAATTCTTGGACGCCAACTATGACAAGTTCTTTGCCCAGCACTATCAGCGGCTGTTGAACTCGGAGAACTATGTGACCCGGCGCCAGAGCCTGAAGCTGCTCGGCGAACTGCTGCTGGACAGGCACAACTTCACCGTGATGACCCGTTACATCTCCGAGCCGGAGAACCTGAAGCTGATGATGAACATGCTGAAGGAGCGATCGCGCAACATTCAATTCGAGGCGTTTCACGTCTTCAAAGTGTTCGTGGCCAATCCGAACAAGCCGAAGCCGATACTGGACATCCTGCTGCGCAACCAAACGAAACTGGTTGACTTCCTTACCAGCTTCCATACGGATCGTTCCGAGGACGAGCAGTTCAACGACGAGAAGGCCTATCTGATCAAGCAGATAAGGGAGCTGAAACCGCTGCCCGAGGCTTAGTGGGCAGCGGAGGGAGCGAGAACGAGAACGAGAACGAGTACATTTAGGCCTTGGCTGTACGGCGGAATGTTGATGACGATGGCGCAGACGAAAGCGGGACAACGGACAACGGACAAACAACAACAGACAGCATGTGTGTGGTGCAGGGCGTGGATGAAGCGCAACCGAAACCGAATGCAAATGCGAATGCGAATGCAATACACACACATATCTGCAGACAAAAGACGAAGACAACGATGACGACCACGACGATGACGACAGCACTTGTGAGTAACTAAACAATAATTTAGACAAAGCAAACAACAAAATGATAACGATAAATAACGATAAAGCAAAATACATAAGTAGTAACAACAACAACAAGTACACACACATTATATTGTATGTAATAGCGTAAAGGAGCAAATGCAGCCGCAGCTTAATGCGAATTCAACTAAAAACAAAAACAAAAAGGAAACAAACATACACACACACACACACACACACATACAAGTTTATTTTCCTCCAGCTTCCGTCTAGTTCGCTTTTAAAAATTGTTCCAGAGTTCGTTCGGTTTGTTTGTTTGTTGTGGTTCCAGTTCCGAGATCCTCGTGCGCTTCTAAACGCATATATATACGTATATATATATACATATTTATATATATATATATATACATATATATATATATATATATATAGAACCTATGTATGTACGTACACACACCTCTACCTAACTACTGTTACTTTTTCTCTTCATTTTTTTTTGTGCATTTCTTTTGCCTATTTAAATAGTTGTATTGAAATTGAGCGTTTTTGAAACGTTTTTCATCCAGGACAATGAAGATAAAATGAGTTTTGACTTACAATTTAGACATTAAACATTTCAAATGTGCGCCGAAATTAACAATTACGGTAAATTATTATTAAATATGTATGAAAAAAAAAAAACAAAAAGAAAAATCAATTGTAATTTCACGTAAAAATTTCATTCAGAACACGGCATAATAATTATAGCTATAATTGAAAAAGCATTCAAAACACACCTGCACACACACACACACACACTAAACATCCATACGTACATAGTAAAAAAAAAAACAAAAGGGAAGTAAAATAACAACATTACGAGCAGCATAATAAATATATATTATTATAATTTATATTATTCCCAAAATTAAAGATAACAGCCAAACAAAAAAATTCGATCATATGTGTCATTTTGATTGGGAAACGGTAAATTGGGGGCGGCGGCCGGAATTCTTGAGGCATGGTGCCGCAGACGTTTAAAGCGCCTGAGTCATGTGCAAGGTTCAGGGCTGCACAGGTGCAAGCAAATATTTAATTTAGATCGTGTGATAGATAAAATGTATCCTCCTGGGTAAGTAACTATATAGAGAACCTACAACCAATGCATTTTTATTATTTAAAAATAAAAATATGGGCAATATAATTTATGTGTTCATTCAGATATGTCGTATAATATGAATTTAACAAGCCTTCAAACACAGGGTATTCCAACAACCAAGTAGGCATAACATATTTGTGTGCAGCCCTAGTTCAGATCAGCTGTCTTTAAATTTCGGCGCCCAAAACTCAATGAAAAGGCGAGCAACAATTGTGTTTTTGGAAAATGCACAAAAGATTTCGTAAAACAGCTGAACAAACAAATATATTCGACAACAGCAGCAGCAGCGATGAAGCCATCGCAAATCTGCAAATGAACAGATCACTGGTTCCAAGGAAATACGTGCGTATAAGGCGGAGAGAGATCGCTCCCGTTGACATCTCCGACACGAGCAGCGATGAGGCCAACACCCCCGATCAGCTGGAGCAGGAGAACAGAAAGTGGCTGCCCAATCTGAAGAGGTACAGCAGCGATCCCAAGGCACTGCCATTGACGCCACAAAACAAGTTCCAGCCGTTGTCGCTGTCAGTGAGCGCCAAGTCGCCGTCTCCAAGCAGGCCAATCGATCAAGATTTATGGGATATACCCAGATCCGTTCCTGCGGCTTCGCCAGCCACATGCCGAGCGGCTTGGCACAGCTTCAGGAAAACACTGGACACCCTAAAACGCGATCGTCAGGCAACATTCGGCAGCAAGAACCAGCAGGAGGAATCTATGAATTATACGCTGCTGGATCGCTCGCAGGCCACATCGATCGAAGCCAATCTGGAGCCAATGATTGACACGCAACGGACGCCGAATCGAGCCAGGATAACAGCAACAGCGCCAAATAAGAAGCGTTGCATCAAAGGTGGCTATGTACACGAATTCAAGCGTCTGATGCTGAGGGAGCGCATGGATCGGCGCAGTCTGGCGCATAACCAGCGTTTGGGCTTAAGCTCCGGCCAACGCGTGCGCGTGCTGGACACTTGTGCGTCCTTTGGTGTGAGCAAAGCTCGGGTGCAGGATGAGGCTATCAAGGGGGAGGACAAAGGCATATTCAACATTATAATCGCACCCAGCATGGCAAGCAGCATCCGTGTAGGCTCAACCATAGAGCTTTACTTCGAATTGACTGCGGACACTGCGCTGCAGCTGCCCAACAAGGAGCTAGTTTACGTACAGCCAAATAAAATAGTTTTATTATAAAAACACACACTTAAACATTATTGAGACAATACTTTATAAATACACTTAGCGTCTGTTGAGAGCGCAGCTATCGTCGCTTTTTCTTCTCCAGCTTGCGTATCTTGTGCAGACGACGCACCGCATTGGCGCCGCCCACCGCAGGCTCGTCGATGAGGCGTCCTTCGTCCTCCAGTGCGTCCTGCGAATCGTTGCCGCTCAGCAGCACGGCGGCCGATATGCAAACAAATTGAAATATGGCGCCCAGAAAGAGGCCATAGCGTACTAGTAAGCTCAACAAGTCCTCCTCGCCATATTTATCCAAAGAGGCAGCAACGCCTATGTTATCAGTCGACATTTTTGTTTCCGAAAAA
The DNA here is from genome assembly GCA_035047465.1 of Drosophila sordidula. Classification (NCBI taxonomy): domain Eukaryota; kingdom Metazoa; phylum Arthropoda; class Insecta; order Diptera; family Drosophilidae; genus Drosophila; species Drosophila sordidula. Next base: position 5,335,468 of record JAWNPQ010000185.1, on the reverse strand, counting down.
TACTTCAAGGCAAACTTTGTTTATAGTTTTGTGTATGCGGCGCACAGGGTGACACAAGGTGTGTGCGTACAGCACAGCTGATGCGATTGTCACATAGAAAAGAAGAAGAGGGAAGTTTATTGATGCAGCTGACGCTTTTGCATAATTGGTTTTTTAAATTATTTATAAGCTGACACATATATGTCATGCTTTCGTCTGGCCACCTGAGGCTTTATGCCAAAAAATCAAATACATTTTCATTTACTTTTATTACATTTGATGGCATTTGCAAAAAACTCAATGCTAACTTTGTTTATAGGACAGGGTGACATGAGCACGCACTCACAGCTGAGACACTTGTCACATCGAGAAGAAGAAGAAGCAGGAATTTTCTTTTTGCGGTTGATGACTTCAATCGCTTTTGCATAATTAGTTTTTTAAGTATTTAAAAGGTGACAAAAATATGTCGTGCTACCGTCTGGCCACCGCGCTTATTGCTGCCCGCCCGCCGCCGTTAATTAGCCAAAATCTGCGTCTCTTAGCCAGAAAATCGCAAGAGTTTTCCTCAACTGGCCGCCAGTTTTCGCAGGCGCTGAACAAAAGCAAAGAAACTAAGCCCCATGGCACATTTAAGCTGACGCTGCTGGGCGCCTGCATTGGCGCCGTTGCCGGCTCCACGTACACGATCTACTCGAAGATTAACGACAAGAACTCACACAAGGAGCACGAACGCACGCCGCCAAAGGTCTTGGAATCGTTGCCGGCCGGCGTGCGCATCACGAAGCGCTATATAAATCCCAAGGATACCTCCGGGCTGGACATTGTGCTCTTTCAGTTCCAGACGTGCCCGTTTTGCTGTAAGGTGCGTGCCTATCTGGACTTCATGGGCGTCTCCTATGCCGTGGTTGAGGTGGACGCTGTGCTGCGCCAGGACATCAGGTGGTCAGCGATTAAGAAGGTGCCCATGGTGCTGATACGCCAGCAGGATGGCCAATATGTGCAGATGACCGATTCCAGTGCCATCATTTCGCTCGTGGCGACCAGCTTGCTCGACAGGCGCTCCGACGTTGGGGAACTGGCGCAGTTCTATCCGCAGATATCGTACTTCGACGACGACGGCAAGAAGCGACTGGAAATATTGAACAGATACTTCCTCATGTACCAGGAGCGCACGCCCAAAAACATGACCAAAGAGATCGAGGAGTAAGTGCGCCCTATTTCCTACTCATTTATAAATAGTCTTATAGCTATGGCCTTTTGCAGAAATGAACGCAAGTGGCGAACCTGGGCCGACAACACTCTAGTGCATCTCATATCGCCCAACTGCTATCAGACGCTCGGCGAGTCGCTGGAGACGTTCGAGTGGTTCTCAAAGGCGGGCGAGTGGGAGGTGTATTTCCCCAAGTGGGAGCGTAACCTGATGGTGTATTGCGGTGCAACGGCCATGTGGGCCATCGCCAAAATCTTAAAGCGCCGCCATGAGCTCACCGATGATGTTAGATCTCACATATATGACGCACTGGACAAGTGGACAGCGGAGCTCAAAAAGCGCAACACGAAATTCATGGGCGGCAAGCAGCCCGGTCTATCCGATCTATCAGTGTTTGGCGTACTGAGCAGCATGGAGGGTTGTCAGACGTTCAAGGACTGCCTACAAAATACAAACATTGGTAAACAAATACCCTTCTCTCAAAGCAAAACATGAAACTTTAATAATTGGAGTAAACTTTTTAATTATAGGCAAATGGTTTTACGATGTCAAGGAGATCGTGCAGCAGAACCGCGGCGAACTTCGCAGGGAACGCATAGTGGGAATGGAACCGATTGCCTAGAATAAAATATGAAAACCATTAACGCCCAAAGATTGTTAAAATTGTTTTAAATAAACGCCAATTTCTTTTTTAAATGCAAATCTTATAAGAATTATCGCAATCGATAAGCTGAAGACCAGACGATATAAGCTTAACGTGTGCCGAGTTGCTTCGTAATATGTCGATATATCGATATTACGCGAACATCTCTAATTGTGTGAAACGCCGCTAGACGGAAACTTGCAAATCATTTCGGGCTGCTTATTCGTCTTTGAAAAATTAACTAAATCAAAAACATGAGTATTCTTGGCGCTGAACAGTTTCCGGACTATAAAGTACCCGGTGTACAGCATGTGGACTTTTCGCCATACGAATCCAACGGCGGGTGAGTGTGCAAAATGCAAAATTAGCGCAATGGCAACTAAACTTGCAAATGCCTCTTGCAGCTCCATTGTGGCCATCGCCGGAGATGACTTCGTGGTCATTGCCGCCGATACACGTCTGAGCAGTGGGTACAACATCCATTCGCGCGACCAGAGCAAACTGTTTCAGATGTCATCGCAGACGGTATTGGGCTCGACTGGCTGCTGGTGCGATACCCTCTCGCTGACCAGTCTGGTCAAGGTGCGCATGCAGATGTACGAGCACACACACATGAAGACAATGACCACGGATGCAGTGGCTCAAATGCTTTCCATTGTCATGTACAACCGTCGCTTTTTCCCCTACTATGTGTCCAACATTTTGGCCGGTCTGGACAAGGATGGAAAAGGTGTTGTCTACTCATACGATCCTATTGGCCATTGCGAACGTGCCACTTATCGTGCCGGCGGCACTGCCGGTGCCCTGTTGCAGCCAGTGTTGGACAACCAGATCGGCTACAAGAACCAAAACTTATCCGTCGATCAGGTGCCGCCGCTGACCAAGGAGCGTGCCGTCGCCGTCGCATCCGATACCTTTATATCGGCCGCTGAGCGTGACATATACACTGGCGACTCGGTGCTGATAAATGTCATCACGAAGGATGGTATTGATACACACACACTGCAATTGCGCAAGGATTAAAAAGAAAACAATAAGGTCAAGGGAAAATCAAATGCATTCACACATCATGTTCGACTTAAATTTGTTGTAACTCTATAAATAAAACAAATCTAAAAGATATATTTCAAAGTTGGATCAAGGCACATTCGATTGTAAAAGGCTTATCGTTTTTCTGCTAGGATATTGTAGTTTTCTCTAAGTGACATTAAATCATCAGTTGACTACAAATAATTTGTAATTTGGATTGTAGAATTGTAGGTGATTTCTACAAAATTATTCGTAAGTTACTTTATTTTTGTGAAATTTGTTTTCCTTTGCTTTTCAAAAATCCAGTGTTTCCTTACTGCATTGTCAAGCCCTGGCAACCCTAGCAAACAGCTGTTCTCATATATCGTTTCCACGGAGTGTGCGCAGTGCGCTTAATATTAATCCAATGCACACTACATTGTTTATATCAGTTATCCTGTTGATTTGCCTACAATTATTTGACGCTAAGAAGATGCTAGCGGCAATTGTGAAGCCTGGTTTATTTCGACACATTATCTGCCGCAACAATGTGTATCCACGTAGCAGTGTTGCCCGTTTCGCCGTGCCGGATGAAGTTGTCTTTTGGAGCGAACCCTATGACGGTTACTGCCCGCCCAGCTACACAGCCCCCCACATTGGTGGCCAGAGCTGGGCGGACGCACCGTTGCCGAGTGCAGGCGAGCAACCGCACTGGAATCACAACGACGGTGTTGTGAACCGTGTCTCCTTCCATGGTGACTATCAGATTAGAGACGGCCTGCCGCTAAATCCGATGGGCCGTACTGGGCTGTGTGGTCGCGGCTTGTTGGGACGCTGGGGTCCCAACCATGCGGCCGATCCCATAGTAACGCGCTGGAAACGGGATGAAAACGGTGAAATTGTGCGCCATAAGGACAGCGGCAAGTAAGTGAAAATGCAGATCTCTCATCAAAGTCAGCTCTAAGCTGTTCGATTCGGCTTTCTTGCAGAAACATACTCCAGCTGGTGGCCGTACAGCGTTCGGACAACAAATTGTGGGCTATTCCGGGCGGCATGGTTGATCCCGGCGAGAATGTGAGCGTCACACTCAAACGCGAATTCACCGAGGAGGCGCTCAATTTCGACGATAAGGGCAGCATGGTGGAGCAGTTCTTCAAGCAGGGCGGCGTCCATGTCTACAGCGGTTACGTGGACGACTTTCGTAATACGGACAATGCTTGGATGGAGACAACTGCGATAAATTTCCATGATGAGGACGGCAACAAAGTCGGACAGCTGCAGCTGGAAGCCGGCGATGATGCCACAAGTGTGCGCTGGACTGACATCAGTGCGGATCTCAAATTGCATGCGAATCACGCCGATATTGTCGGGGAGGTGGTTACCAGACGTGATGCGCATTGGTAGAAAAATATATTATACTAGCACTAAGCTACTTTACAACCGCAGAGATTGTGATAATTGCCACTATTGGAATCGGCTAAATATATGTGTATCTCTATTCAACGTTTGGCATTTAAGCGCATTCTTGTTTTATTTTGAACTCAATTCAATAATACAAAATCGTTTTCGTTTATTTTTTGTATATTTGTTTCAGACTATTCGCTATTCATACACTTCGCGCAGTAACAAGTTAAGAAAAAATGTTAATTTCGATAGGAAACCATTTAAAGTATAAATAATTTTTGCTTCTTTTTTGAATGCATTGGAATTTAGTAAGATATGCTCGTCTGCCTAACGCGGCCAAATTTTAGAGAGAGCAAGCATATTCTTTCCTTTTCTAAAAAGAAATGTGTGAGACGGTATATGTATGTGGATAACACTATGTAATAACACGGTCGCATTTTTAATTGTTGGGCGTCCGTGCTTACAGAGCCTGGAGAAAGTTAAAGGCTTCCTGGCTCGAGTTTGCCACGTTGTTGAATTGGTCCGGATACTGTCCACGTATCTCCTTGATGAACGCAAGAGCACTGAGTTTGCTCTCTTCGTCGGGCATTTGCTTCTTGTATAATACCTCAATGGTGATTTTCAATATCTGCTCAATGTAGTCAATAATGGAGGGACGTGCCTGCATGTAGAGCACACGGAAGGACTTGTGCACCATATCGTTCTCATCTGTATCCTCGCGCAGTGGCAAGTTCGCAATTAAAACGGGCAAAACTTGCGCTAACGGCACAATATTGTGATTGGTGACGATAAGGCGGGCAACGGCACCGCAAATGTTGTCCAGAGCCGGAGCATTCGTCTCCGAGGCAATAGCACCGGAAAGCGCTTGCAAAATGACTGGGAAGGATCTGGAAAAGCAGATTAGCAATTAGTTCAAATTCTTGGCGAATTTAAGCCTGGGACTCACTCAAAGGACTTCTCCTCGGCATGCAGAACCAGCTCGCCCAGTCCGTAGTAACAGTTCTGGCGCGCCTTTGGCTCGGGATCATTCACGCCCTCTATGAAGATGGGGCACAGAGTATCAAAATATGTGACCAAGCAGTTGCTCAGTCCCTCGAACGAATCGGCCAAGGCGCCATACACAAAGGTGCGCTGTTCGGACAAATCATTGCGCTTGGCCTTGTGCTGCGAGCAACAGATGAGAGGAGAAGGTTAGCTTGATATCAGCATATACATACAAAGGTGACCTGCAACCTACCAGCTTGTTCAAGTAGTACTGATAGACACGCCCAAAGTACATCGAGAATATGTCTGGGGTGAGTGCTTTGCCAAACGATGGCAGCAGGTTGCCGGCATTCTCGAGCAACATTTCGTCGAACTCGCTGTCCTCGCCTTCTTCCTCGTCGCCGCCGCCAGTTGGCTCGTTGAACTGGCAAGCCATTTTATTATTCAATACATCCTTGATGCAACCAAATATCATGTCGGCAATTTCCTGGGTGGGCACCGCGTTATTTCGCACATCGCCGAACAGTTCGCTCAGGACGTCCAGCAAATGAATGACCACACCCTGCTCCTCATCGTTGCGCATCATGTGAGCAAATTTGGGCATGACAATCGAGCAGGCGCGCTTAACACCCTCGCCATCGCCCAGTTTGTGTAGTGCGGTGACAAACGCGCAGATGGCCTCAATGGCGGCCTTGCGTATGGTATCCTGAGGATGCTCAACCACCTTGTAAACGTTCTCGAACGCTGTCTGCAGATAGGGCGCGAAGGCACTGCCAGTGTTGGTGGCGAATTCTTTGAGGGCCAGAATAGCCTCCTCCTTTTCGTAAACAAAATCATTCTCCACCTGATAGCCATCATCATCTTCGTCATCCTCGTCATCAGTATTATCCAGATCAATGTCAGTTTCCGCTGAATTTGGCTCATCGGCGAACACATTTCGAGACTCCTCCACAATGGGCACCATGTCCTCGGTCGATATAACCGATTCGATAACGCGATCCATAATTTTGGGGAACACGTTCGACATGCTGTCGGTGACCACAATGGACATGGCCGCCATTAGGTTGTAGATGGCGCGTCGAAAGTCCGGATCATTGGGCCCGTCATCGAGCATCATCAGGCAATAGGCCATGGTGTCATTGGCCAGGGGTATAAAGTTGTCTTTGCCCACGACACGTGTGATGGAGGCCAACGTATCAATAGCCTCGTTGCGCAGCTCCTTCATGTCGTCGGAACAATCCTTGACCAAATAGTTCTGCAGTATGGTAACGATTTTGGGGAAATACGGCATCAAATTCTGCTTGGCAGCAACGGCCGTCGACGAGATGGCCGACAGAGCCAGCACACGCAGATGCACCGAGTTCTGGGGATCCAGAGTGTCAAAAAGACTGCAAAGACTTCGAGATTAGCAAAGCAAAATCCACCTAACTACAATTCAAGCTGATGCTTACCGACTCATCAAAAGAGGCAAATGAGGCACAATATTCTCCTCTAGATTCTGGCAGTAAGTTTCTAAGGCGTAGAACATGCGATCTGTGTGCTTGGGTTCCGGGTTGCCCTTCTGCAAATTATTCAGCAGAAAATATAGCCAAATAAGCATTATTTAAATCTATTTGTGCTGGGGTGAGAGCATGCTTCAAAATAAGTGCTGTCCCTAAATACTTTTGGCTTTAATCCCTGATACCTAATGCTTGATTTACTGTACATTTTATTGTCCCTTAGACTATGTTAAGGAAATATACCAAGCACCTTTGGTATAAGGGAATAAACACGCTCGCAATCTTTTCATTTACAATATTAACTGAATTGCAAAAACTAGACAAAAACAAGTAAGAACTTTGCAGTCGGACGTAGCCGACTGCGTAATACTCGTTCACAGTTCACAGTAGTTATTGTTATTTGGGAAAAATATAGAATCTTTATATTTCGTAGGGTCGGAGGTGGGCGTGGCCGACATTTTTCGGCTCGATCTTAAGCGGAGGTCACCCAAACACTAATATATTTATTATTGAAAATAAAATTTGTTTGATTTTTTGATAAAATATCATTTTCGCAATATTTATTTTTTCAAAATTGAAAATTGCAAAATTTTATTTTTAATCGATTGTGATGGTCACAAATAGTATAAAAAACAACATTAAAAGTGATTCTGGTTCTGATTCTCAGTCAAATTTTTTGTCAAAAATCATGCCAAACTTGCCAAATATTTTAATATGTAAAGCTCTCGAATCCATAGTTCCCACACTTCAAACTCCCATAACTTTGTCAAAACTGATCCGATTTTCATGTTTTATGGCATTTCGGTCATTGCTCGATCTCTAGATTGATTCTAGATCTAAAAGATTTTCATTTTTGAAAATAAATTTTTTTTAAATTTTTTTTCGGAAAAAAACACGTACTCCCCCCTTACTCTTTTTCGAAAAATTTTTTTTTCCAAAATTTAGAATTTCAAATTTACATTTTTAATCGATTGTAATTATCACAATTAGTATAAAAAACAACATTAAAAGTGATTCTGAGGGTATCAAATTTTTTGTCAAAAATCATGCAAAAATTGACAAAAATTTTGACAAATAAAGCTCTCGGATCCATAGCACCCATATTTCAAACTCCCATAATTTTGTCAAAACTGATCCGATTTTCATGTTTGATGACATTTTGGTCATGGGTTGTCCTTTAGATTAATTTTACATCTAAAATATTTGCATTTTTGAAAATAAAATTTTTTTTTATTTTTTTGGAAAAGCACGTCCCCCCTACTCATTTTCGAAAAATTTGTTTTTTCAAAATTTAGAAATGCAAATTTACATTTTTAATCGATTGTGGTTGTCACAATTAGTACAAAAAACAACATAAAAATCGATTCTGATGGTGTCAAATTTTTGGTCAAAAAACATGCCAAAATTGACAAAAAATTTTAACATGTAAAGCTCCTGGATCCATAGCTCTCATATTTCAAACGCCCATAACTTTGTCAAAACGGAACCGATTTTCATGTTTGATGGCATTTTGTTCACGGGTTGTCCTCTAGATTCTGTTTGATTCTGCATTTAAAATATTTTCATGGTTTGTCCTCTATCATGTTCGTGGCGTGGCTGGAAAATGTATTCTGTGATGTTTGGGGGAGCTTTCCAGTAACATATATTCCTAGCTCGAATACTGTGGGAGATATAGCCATTTCCGATTTTTTAAGGCGGGGGCGCTGTGGGTCGTTCTGGAGGCGTGGCCGGGATATCAAGGTCGCATTTTTTGGGGGAGGTCACCAGCAATCTACCAAATTTAGTGACTAACTTTATTGTGGGAAATCAATTCGTGATTTGAGGTGTATCAAGATGTTATCTTCAATAGCGCCGGAAAAAGTTGCTTTCATCGGGACAGACAGACAGACGAACGGACAGCATGGCGGACATTGCACAAAACCAATATACTCTTGTCACTTCGTGAACGAGTATAAAAACAAAAAGTTATCTTCGACGTGCCGAAAACTAAATACCCCCTTGCAGGCATAAAGCATATATATTTGTATATACAATGCAAAAGAAAACTTCATTCATACACAAACTCAATTTTACAATGATTGTTCCTATGAGAGCTATATGATATAGTAGAATTGAATTGTTTACATTTTGCTCGTATATGATTCGATTGGTTCAATTATCGCGAAAGTTCCTATGGCAGCTATTTGATATAGTAATCAGATCGTGAAGTAAAATATTAATAAGATAGCTTCAAAACTGAGACTGAGACTCAAACAATTATATATACATATATACTTTATGGGGTCCTTTTTAAAACTTAAGTTTAAAATACCCCCTCTGCAAGGGCATATAAAAAAACGAACCCACAGGCAAGACATTTACAGTGAGGTAAAATGTGAAAAAAACGAGTTTTGATTAGAGCTAGAAATTCAATTCGTGAAAAAGCACCCTGTATTTGGTGAGAACTGATTTGCGCTTGATTTGCAGCTGATCTAAGTACTGTATGGTATCTTTGCCGGGTACGGGATTCGGCTCGTTGCTGTTCCCATTGCTGTTTTGCTCAGCCTTTTTGTTTTTGTTTTTTTTTTTTTTTTGGAAGCAGCACAAAACAAAATAAGATAAATATCATGTAGATAACGAGAGAGAGAGAGAGGGATTTGATATGTGGATGCTGTGAAAACCTTACCTTCAGCTCAATCACCAGCTGCTGAAGAAAATCGAACAGTACGGGCAAAATTTGTGGTGCAAACTTCGATATGTCCGGTTGCAGATGCTCCGAGAACTGACCGAGAGCAAAGAAGCTAGCAATGCGCACAACGGGCGAACTGTCGGCAATGCCGCTCTTGACGATATTCAACATGACCTCCAGATACTTGGCAATGATGGCCTCCGAGCAGCCCTCGGCGATAACGGCAATGCAAAGGTAGGCAGCACGACGTCGCAGCGGATCAGGGTTCTGCAAAGCCGGCTCGAGCATCTGCAGCAGTGGCGGTATCAACTTCTCCGGCGACATATTGATGGCCAGCAAGTCAAGTGTTTGCGTGGCCGCAGTAACCGGATTGTTGCTGCTCTCGCCGGCAAACAACTCATCTGGCAGGGGCAAGTAAATGGTTAGAAATGTCACTAATTTACGGGCGTGGCTGCCAACGCTTACCATCTTCCATTACGGATTCAGAGCACATCATCTCAAAGATGACGCCCAGTATGGGCTCAAGCATTTTCTGCTTGACTATCACCTTCTTCTTGATGCGCACGACGCGCCCGATGAAGGTCACAACCTGAACACGGATGGAGTCATCGATCTGCTTGTTGTTGGCCGTCTCGAGGCAAAACTCCATTAGATGCTTCACATTGTTGTTCAGCAGCTTTGGCACATACTCGGCAATGCTGTCGATCACGTCGAAAACAATAGAAAACTCATGTTCGTCTCCTTTCCGCGCGAAAGCATAAACCGCCTTTATGACCAGCGGCAAGACCTTAAGCACCGTCTGCTCGGCGGTGGTGTGACCGCTGACGAACGGCATCAGATAGCTCATGCCCATGGTTATGTTGACGACCGTGGGCGTGGCCAAGTTACCCTTATTCTCGGCGGCCATCAAAACGGCGGCAAACATCTGGCAAATGGAGTCCATGTGGCAGACAAACTGATCGGGAGCCGCATCGGTCAGTGTGGCGAATATCGAGGAGCCCAGCTCGCTCTCCTTGGGATCATCCAAACTGCAACGGCTGTAGATGAAGTTCAACAGTTCCGTTAGCCAGGAGTCCTTTTTCTCCTCCTCGTGACGCACCAACGAGCCAATGAACTGAGCAATCGCATTCTTCACCGATTTTTCCTTTTCTGCAATCAGTGCCTGGAGCATGCCCGTCTTGATGCTGCAAAAGTTTCCAATCGGAACTAAGTGACGGAAGGAAAGAGCCTTCAATTTGCTATGACTCACCTTTCCTTCTGCTCGGTGGGCACCATCTGCCAGTTGCGGAGCTTCTGGAGTCGCTTGTTCAGCAGCACGGCGGCGAATTGACGCACTTGTGTCTCGCGCTGCGAGACAACGATCTGACATAGTGCCGACAGAGTGTCCGGATTCTCGTAAGCCTTGCCCAGCTCATTGGTGGCCTAGCAACAAGAATATAATAGAGCATGCATATATGAATTGCCACATTAAATAATTAAAAGCCGGCAAATATGAGCATGTGTATGTGTGTGTTTGTGTGTGACAACAACGTGCTTTGAATTACCGAGTCATAGACATAAACCAAAAATATCACTTATTTTCGGGGTGTCGAAGATCAAATACCCTTGCAGCCATGTGAAAGATGTGCGCTATATACAGAAACTTGAATTTCACAGATTCTTTGTACATTCGGTTACATTAGTGTTGTGTTAGTGATATTTTAGGATCATAGGTACGCTCATAATTGTCTGGCTTAGTTGGGATATCTTGAAAAACAAAATAGTCAACCGATCGTTAGATATATATGCTATATATATTAGAGTGGTCCAAGGTTAATAAGATTTGGCAGATATGTAGGAAGCAAATTGACATCATCAAATGCCAAGTTTGGACCGAATATCTTGAAAGACAAAAAAGTTTTTAAATATAAAAGGTTATTTTTAGACCGATTGTTACTATGGAAGCTTTATGATATAGTAGATCAATATTGATAATATATTGCAGAAAATTTAGGAGCATATTAACACTCAAATTGTCCACTTTGGTCCGGAAACAAGAATATATGAGACTAGTTTGTAGTGAAATAGACAGACGGACATGACTATATAATATTTATACACATATCTAGATACAGTGAGTATTATATATAATAAATACAATATATATATAAATATATATATGCGCACATTTCATGACAAAATTATAATACTCGCTGTGAGAGTAAAAAAACACATTTATGTGTCCATCTGCGTGTGTGTATGTATGTCTGTGTGTAGAGGAATGTCTACGAAAAAGAAATGTGCACATGCTAATAACGACACACGTACATACAAATGTATAACTATTTTATTTATACATATGAACAAATAATTGCAAATATGCAAAAAACTAGACTCGTGTTTTTTTTTTTTTTAAGCACACGTGCAAAGCCAAAATGAGGACATTTGCCGAGATTGTCAAATGGGCGCCATTAAAGGCGTCGGCATTTACTGGTCCTACTGAAAAAGGAGCCGCTCCTTTGTGAACAATTGGAATGCCGGTTGCGCTTACCTGACGAATACGTGCGGTGTCCGTACACAATAAACCGGCAATGATTTGCTCTAGAACGGCCTCCATCTTATAATGCTGTTGTTTAAATCAATTGGCCTCGCGCACAGCAAATCAAGGAGCAACTCTTCTGTATGCCGCCGAAGCACGAGCACGAAATGAATTTGGGCGATTTTGCGAAAAAAGTGTGGTGGGTTAGGGCTGAAGAGAACACAGAAGTACCACGTTTTGAAGCTGGCAAGGGCTACTGTAAACAAAATTCACAGTTTATTTTTTACTAGAGCTTAACTGTATTCAGCCAGAGTATAAAATGTTGTGTGCCTTAATATATTTATAAAAGGTCTACTTTATTAAACAATCTGACAGTTTTAAAACATGTCTTTCAAAACAACTACGATACTACTTTGACATTATCGATTATTATACAAATAAAAATCGGCAAGTGTGCCCAGTTCTGTGCACAGTTGAATCGTGAGTCACGAGCACCATTTTGAACGCCAACGACGCGCGTTTTACTTTAACTTGCGTTCGTTTATTTTCTGCGTTAATTGTTTTATTATAGCTGTGCGAAATGGATAAAAGTGCTAGGAACCGTAGCGGCAGCAGTCAGAGAGACCAAAATTCGTTGGGCATACTCAGCATGGAAAATCTCAGAGGTATATAACTTGCATTATTGTATGTTGCTTTTGTTTTAAATATATTCTACATTTGTATGTGCACAGTTTTTGGAGATATGTCGAGTTTGAGCAAGAGTGGCAATAGTAATGGGAGCAGGGAGAACTCGAATGTGCACGAGCGCCTCAAGGTAAGCGAATGCATAATAAGTTCTTGGGTGCACAGAACAACAAAAAAAGGCGCGCTTTAACATTTCAGGCGGGACGACTTAAGGCACTGGAAACGCTGGAGAAACCACGTCCACGATCCAGTTATGCATCTCAGGAGCGCAATTATGCTGCTTCAGTTGGAGACAAGCCCAAGTGTAAGTGGGATTCAATCTATATAATTCGAGGTGTATGCAATACTCTGTATTTGTAGTCAGTATCGCATCCAGCCGTGGCGGCAACAGCACAAACATATCCGATCTGATCACGGAGGAGACCATTGACCTGAACTCAAGCGGTTCCGTTCTGTTGGCAACTCCTGCGCCAACGGGCACCAACATTTTCTTCGAACCGGCTGAGATAACGGGCCGTTCAACGCTCTGCAAGAGCACCAAGAGCGAATCTTTGTCATCCAGACCGGGCAGCAATATCTCTGTGGCAGACATACTGAAGTCCTCCTTCGTGGAAAAGGCAAGAGTGCAGTTTGCCAAGCGGCTGGAGAACGTGCCGAGCACTGCGAACACAAGCACCAGCAGCTTCAACGATTCGTTCAATTGCTCGCGCAGCTTGCCCCGCACCGCGGACCTGAGCAACTCGAGCCTTAACGGCGGCTCGGGCATTTCGTTTGGCTCGACCGCTGGTCAGGGCTTCGACGAGAGCTTTGCCGCAGCCGAGCTGATGCAGTCGAAGCTTGTGCTGGGCGAGATATCGTGGGCGCAAGAGTTTGCCGCAGTGCCAGCGGCGACGCTGAGCAAACAGGCGTTGCAGAAGATTGCGGCACCGCCACAAACGCCAGAGATTGAGACCTCAGTGTCCAAGTAAGTTGGCCAACTCATCATGCATTCTGAGAGACGGCTAAAAACAAACGCATCTTGCAGCTCCGTTATTGCGGGAGATCCCGACTTTTCGATGGGCAACTACTTTCAGATGCGCTCGGAGAACATTTCGCTGATTGTGGGCAGAGAGAGTCGCGACAAGATGCCACTGGGCGAGGCTCCGGTTGAGAACCACAACACAACGGTAAGCAGCGCTGGCGAGAAAACGCCACAAGTCGATAACAAAACCTATACAAAGGTCGAAAGCAGCGCCAAGCTGGAGCGCAATCTCATGAAGAAGATGCAGCAGGACAAGTTCAACAAGGCGCTGCAGGCGGAAACAAAGAAACAGCCGCCAACCAGCTCCGAGCTGCTCAGCCTCTCAGCCATAGATGAAGCCCTACGTAGGTGGTCAGCCATATATATTCACGAGCTGCATTTTTATAGCTTCTTTTATTTCACAGGCAACCTGGACATGAATTCGGATACCTCCGTGGGCGATGTCGTCAGTCGGCTGCGGGCACGCGGCTATTATGAACACGACGAGGAAGACAAAGAAAATGAGCCGGGCGATGATACGCTATGCAAATCCAAGTCGCGATCCAAGTTCACGGACACAATGAGCTTCACGGACTCGCTGTTGAACTCGTCGGAATTTAAGCAGCTGCAGCATAGCATGGCGTCAAATACAAGCCGCCAGCCGCTGAGTCCGCTGGCGGACTACATGCCAACCCGGCCCAATATACTGGTGACGGCTAGCGAGGAGCACGATGCCGACATCGATGAGTGGCCCTCGACGCCGGTGAAGTCGCCCGGCCGACGTGTGCGGCACACGAAATCTCCAAGTTACCAGAAGAATATAAGTCCGACGAGCAGTGATGGACTCCAGCCACTGCCCACCACCGATGAGGATGTGGATGCCGACGAAGATAAGACGCCGGTTAACAACACAAAACGCAGCCTAACCGTGCCCACTGTTCGCAATCAAAACTCGTTCTGTTCCACGCGTCTGGACGGCTGCGATGCGGTGCCGTCATCCACCGAATGTGACTTTGGCGTCTCTCCCAATCTGGCCCAAAGCGTTTCGGCCACCAATTTGCGTCACGTGTCGCCGCTCTCGTCGCCGCGCAGCTGCCTGTCCTCGCCGCTGCTGGACAGCACGACCAGCTCGGAGCGCCGTCAACTGCTTATCGGCTCTGGAGCGGCACACAGGGCGAACACCTCGCCGGCGGCCAGCGAGGCGAGCTCCACAAGTGGCTTCAATGCCATGCGCAAAGCCGGCAGTGGCATCCAATTGAATGCGGCGCCGCGCAGCATGTCGCGCTGCTCCAACTCCAGCGAGTTCAGTCATCGCGATGGAAAGCTGCTGCCCCTGAAGGTGACCCACACGAGCCTCGGCTGGGGCAGCACAAAGCTGCGCACAGATGTCCGCAAGTCGATGCAGATCAAGAACACGTCCGACAAGCGTCTGGTGGTGCGAATGTCCATACAGGGACCCGGCTTTCAGCTGGTGAGCGGCGACAGCAACTCGATTACCTTGCAGTCCATGGAATGCCGCAGCATAGGCATCAATTTCTGTCCAACGGTCAGCGGCGCGGCCATCGGTGCGCTCTCCTTCTACGCGCCCATTGGCGCCAACAATTGCCAGCAGCCGGGCTTGGAGATACCGCTGTATGGCTTCGGTGGCAATGCCTCCATTACCATACAGGGACTACTCAAGGGACCGGTCGGCGCCAGCTTCCTAACCGTCGGCAATGTGTGCGAGCTGGCCTCGGGCCCGCTGACCGCCAGCTTCAAGTTCTACAACAAGGGACCGCTGACGGCCTTTGCGGGCATCGCCATTGATTCGACGGTGTTCCTGAAGCCGCGCCTGAACGCCGCCTTCGAGGTGCGTCCCAGCAAGATTATCCTGCCGCCGCACAGCGAGGCTGTCGTGCAGATCGTATTTCGTCCCAATCGCGAGGACATCAAGAACATACTGAAGAAGACATCCCAGGTGCTGACACTCGCAAATATGCGTCTCTTTTGCGGCGACGAGCCCAACAGGCAGCGCATGCGCTCCCTGGTGCAGCGCATGACCGGCGAGCAGCGGGAGCAACTGACCTCATCGATGCTGGACAACATACTGTGCGCTTTTCCGGGTGAGCAGCCCATACGGAGCATTCCCATGCTGAACGAGCCGCCCGAGTTTATACTCGATCTGGTGACGGTGGTGCGCATCATCGATGTGGCATTAACGCTGAACCGTGACTTTGATGAGTCCGCCGAAACGTCGCATCTGTGCCTGCCGGACGCCGAGGAGACGGTGCTCTTTCGCACCGTCTGCGCCGCCAACTCGCCGACGCCCAGCAACATGCTGGAGCCCGTCGACGAGCTGCACGAGGCGGACACGACCTCTGCCATTGAGCCACAGCTGGCGCTGGAGCGCAACTGGTCGGTGCAGCCGGAGGCGATCGAACTGGACCTGTCCAGCGGCGGCAATGCCATTGACGGCGTCAAGCTTTACATCAAGAACAGCTTCAGCTCTCGCCAGTATATCGAGTTGAATTGCAGTGTGGCGGATTTGCTGCACATTTCGCCCAGCGAATGTTATGTGGCGCCCGACGGTGGCCACGTGGAGGTTGTGGTGCGCCCATTGCGCACGCCAAGGCGTGAAATACTTAAAAAACAATTCCAGGTGCTTATTGAGGTGTCCATGGAAAATGAACGTATCAATGTGCCCGTTACTTTTAAAGTTTAAATTTGTATTTACTGTTTGGCGTATTTATTTGTAAGCAACCTGATTTCAACTGTTTTTTTCTTCTGAGTTTAATTGTATTTTTTTAATAAAAACTGATTTAGTTAAAAATGTAAATATTATGTCAGTAAGTTGATGGCACAGCCTAAAAGTATGCATCATATTTGTAAAACAGCTGTTGCGTAAATTGAGTTATTTTTCGTATTTTGAGCCGGTCACACTGCTCGCATTAACCAAAACAAATTCTTACTTTTTATAGCAATTTCGTTTTTCAATCTCTTAATAGTATTAAAAACATAACTTTACTGTACAATAAGCGCCTTAATTTTAGTTGTCACTAGCCGATAAAATGCCTTCCTATGAACTGGCGCTGGTGCTGCGGCAACTTCCCCGGGTGCGTATGAAAATAGTGCAGCAGTTATGTAAAGTAAATACAAAAATGTGCGTTTTGTTTTAGCCGGAAATGATTTCGGTCATCAGGCGAACAGCTGAGGCCATCTTCGATAAAGGCGGCATCATACGCAAGTTGGAGAACCTCGGCACACGTGCGCTGCCCCACAAGGTGAGCGAGCACGGCATCGTACACCGAGACGGAACCTTCTTTAACATCACGTTCGACACGGCGCCCACAAAGATATCGGATCTCAAGGAGGAGTTCGGCCGCGACATCGACATCATACGCCGAAACATCTTCAAGGTGGACGAGCCGGCGGAGCACAAGTGCACGTTGCACGAGGAGATGCTGCCGCCAGCCTACCGCAAGGATGTGCAGGAGATAATTGAGATAGCCAAAAGGAAACAGAAGCCCAAATATAATTACAACTCGGGACTAGATTATTATCCCTTCCAAAAGTAGACTAAAACGAAGCTTTAAATACATAATCAATTGTTAAACATTGTCTTAAGTTTATCTACCCCGATGAATTCTCGTGCATTATGAACTGCTTGAGTTCGTTGATGAAATATTTAGTTTATCAGGAGAGTTCACAATGTTTGTCTTTATTGGGTTTATAGCGCACAATTAATGTTATCACAAATTGATAAACGGGCATAATCAAATCAGCCATAACTTACAGCGCCTACGAACGTACTTATAAATAGTCGTAGGCCATTAGTCTATCGTAGTGGAAGAAACGAGCGTTCTTTAAATAATACCAATGGCACCCCAAATACGCCCAATTTCTGCGGAGCTGCAGGCAACGGCCAAGGAGCGCCTGAACGAGGAGCCCGATCGCATTGAGGCCGACCTGGAGGCACTGAAAACTTGGATCCGGCAGCAGCCGCATCTCAATCCCCGCACAGATGATCAATTCCTGGTTGCCTTTCTGCGGGGCTGCAAGTACAGTCTCGAGAAGACGAAATCAAAGCTGGATAAGTACTATACGTTACGCACCAAATATCCAGAGCTCTTTAACATAACTGACGTGGACGACGCCAAGTTGCGAGAAATCCATAAACTGGGGTAAGGTAAAGATAACCCAATTCGAAGGTCACCTGATAATCTTTAGAACGCCATAAACAGGCCAATAGTCTACCTTCCAAACGAACTGAATGGAGCACGCGTGGGCATCTTTAGGATCGGTGTGACGCCCACCGATAAATACAGTATCACCGAGGTTATGCGTGTCGGTCAGGCCATGCAGGAGATCGCACTCATGGAAGATGATTGCGCCATAATTAACGGCGTGGTCTTTGTTATGGATATGAAGGGTGCAACGGCAGCGCACATGTTCCAAATGACCCCGGGCCTGGCGAAAAAGATGACCGCCTTCAGTGAGGAGGCTCTGCCCATGCGGCCCAAGGCGCAGCATTTCGTAAACACGATTCCCGGCTTCGAGGCCATCTTCAGCATGATCAAGCCCATGATGTCGAAGAAGCAGCAGGATCGACTCTTTGTTCACACGAAAATTGAGTCGCTGACGGAACAATTGCCATTGAAATACTTGCCCAAGGAGTATGGTGGCGAGAATGGCTCCATTGAGGAGATCGTGGCGGAGTGGGATAAAAAGTTTGATCAGTATAGAGATTTCTTTAAGCAGAATGCCCAATTTGGCACCGACGAAAAACTGCGGTCAGGCAATCCGATCGATTTTGATAATCTTTACGGTACGGACGGTTCATTTAGAAAACTAAATGTAGATTAAGTGCTAGAAAAGGAAGATAATAATGATTTGCAGTTTTCTTACATTTTAAATTTGAAAAGACAGCCAATATACTTAGTGGCTGATATCGATACATTGACAAATAAATATCGATAGCATCGATAGTGCGAAACATTTATTGACAGTTCTAGCCCATGTGACTTTGACGTATGGAAAAAAACCAGCGTATTCAGGCAGCAATGTTATTAACAGCTGTTACTTTATTGCATACTTTGGGGCAATTGAATTAGGTTACTTTAAAGTCGTTTGTTCTTCAAACCAGTCTATCAACGTACACGCTTATGTTATTGAACACCAATTAAAACCATTTCGAAACAAATTGCATTACAATAATCTTTATAATTAGTTTGGTAAACCAAAAACCGCTGAACGCTGTTAATAACAGTGCAGCAATCGGAATGTTAAATAACAACCCTGTGTGACATGACGTATGTGTGACTTTGACGTAGGGAAAAAGTGTATCACATAACTCTCGTCGTAGTTGTATTTTTTATTTAATTGGGACGTAAATTTTGCTAAATTTGTGGCTTGCAACTGGATAGAAGCGGTTGTGGATGCCAACGAATCGACCTACACTGTGCGTTAAATCGATCGATATCTATATGTGTGTGTACAACGATTATTCCCGATAATTGCGAGCACGCGTTTTCCAGAGTATTTTGCCTTGCGAAAGATGCATTCGCTGAATTGGACGTCGCGTCTCATCTCGCGGGCGTTGCGTAGCAGCTTCTCAACGCTGCTCGACTCCGCGACGGGCGCCAACGCCAAAGGTGGTGCTGCCGCTGCCAAGGCAGGACAAAATCGATCTCGGCCCCGGTTCGTTTCGGTGGTCTGTGGCTTTGCCAAGGACAATCTGCGACACAAATATAAGCCTGGCAAGTATGGCGAGGATTCCTGGTTCAAGGCATCCACCGAGCAGGCCGATGTGATGGGCGTGGCCGACGGTGTCGGCGGGTGGCGCAGCTATGGCATCGATCCTGGCGAGTTTTCATCGTTTCTGATGCGCACTTGCGAGCGTCTGGTGCGCTGCACCCACTTTAACCCACAACGACCCGTCAATCTGCTCGCGTACAGCTACTGCGAGCTGATGGAGCAAAAAAAGCCCATTCTGGGCAGCAGCACGGCGTGCGTGCTCATCCTGAATCGAGAGACGAGCACGGTCCACACAGCGAATATCGGCGACAGCGGTTTCATTGTGGTGCGCGAGGGCGAGATTGTGCACAAGTCGGAGGAGCAGCAGCACTATTTTAATACGCCCTTTCAACTATCCCTGCCGCCGCCCGGCCATGGACCCAATGTGCTGAGCGACAGTCCCGAATCGGCGGACACAATGAGCTTTCCCGTCAAGGAGGGCGATGTCATACTGATCGCCACCGACGGCGTCTTCGACAATGTGCCCGAGGATCTGATGCTCCAAGTGCTGCGCGACGTCGAGGGTGAACGTGATCCGGTCAAGCTGCAAATGACCGCCAACACGCTGGCCCTGATGGCCCGCACCCTGTCTCTGAACAGCGAATTCCTGTCCCCGTTTGCCATCAGCGCACGTCGCAACAATATACAGGCGCGCGGCGGCAAACCTGACGATATAACTGTGGTGCTCGCCACCGTGGCGATGTGAACCAAGTCGTCCTCATGCCTAGTTTTTAAATGTAATTAATTGTAGCCTGTACTCGTTTAGTTCTAGGAGTGAGTTTGTTCGGTACGTTTTGTCTATGTTTAAGCTGCATGTTGAGATTGAGATTGTGAGACGAGACACCTTCAATTGTTAGTTACGCCCGCGGCCGCGCCCACGCCCACGCCCACGCCCACTCATACCCTACATAAAAACACTAACTAAACGTAATCAAAGTCCAAAGCAGAGCGCAAACATCTTAAGCGAATGCAATGCCTTGAACTATATATATATATTATATATTATGTATAAGTAGAAGCGCTTTCAAAACGAAAATTATCAGCCGAAATGATCGTTGTCGTCAATGGCAACGGTTACGAGTTCTAATCAATAATAAAAAAAAAAAAAAATTAATGCGACATACAATACACACATACATACATACACACATAACACACCTCTCCCCCCCCCCCCTCAGCTAAGGTTAAAGTTGACAGGGGGAGGAAGTTGAAATGCAAACGCTTTGCAATTATTGAACTGAGGATTTATCCAGGCGACTGTCTGACAAACTGTTAGTCAAATGTACTCACTGATATTGCGATCTAATAAACAAATATTCATTGAAATTATAAACAATTCAAAAGTGACTTTTATTGAGCCATTTATGATAGCGAAAAAGGAAATCCTAGCAATGCGTATGCAACAACCCAAGCAAATGGGGGCAAAGGTCATTACAACGTTTCTGGGTAAGATAATGATTGCTTGATTTATGCACTTGCGGCGGGCATTTTAACTTTGGCACGCAATGTGTAACGCATAAGGGGAGATGAACCATAGAGTATACATTCTTGATCAGTATATTGATATAGAAAGACTATGCAAACTAGTGTCGTCTGTATTGTCAACTTTTCGTCTGTTTGTTGCAGCCAATATATATAGCTGCCATAGAAATGATCAGTCGAAAAATTACTTTTTGCATGAAAATATCGTTGTTTTTCAAGATATGCGAACCCAACTTGATAGTTTAGTGTATCCATGTGAATCACTATGCTGCTGCTAATATATCGCAAAAATCTTCAATTACCCAGCAAGGCTATTTAATCTACAGAATCCGATTTTTTCTCGTTTTATGCAGTATCGGTTAAATTTTCTATTGCGCAGTCCTTGTTCGAGCCGATATCGTGAGTGCAGCGCACATCACTAACGAACTGGCGTCAGCTGTTGCGCGAAACGCGACGTTTGTCAACACCGGTTGCGAAACGCAGCACAACAAAACCCAATAAAAAAAAAAAACGAGCAAGAATCAAAGCAAAATAACTTTTTCAGTACAAATGGAGCCTTAAATTTCAACAAAAACAAACACAATGAAGTTTTATAAATTAAACACGCACACGAGGGCCTGCAACAAGTCATACGGTAAGCAGAGAACATGCACAAACTTTAGCTGGCAGGCTATTAACATGCATTTATGTGCTTTACAGATGCCGATTTGGTGTTGAATCCACAGGATCACCCGACCGCCAAGGTCGGCGATGTGGTGGAGATCTATGCGCCCGAGGACGAGAACGGCACACATCTGCTGCTGCAGATAACCGAGCTGAACGAACAGAGCAAAACGGGCCGCAATGTGATAAGCATCGAGTCGTGCATCGCCACAGCGTTCAAGATGCGCTCCTATTCCAATGTCGTGATGCGCATTGTGAATCCCGCGGACGTTGCGCTCGACTCCATAGAGATTACCTTCAAGGATCAGTACATGGGCCGCTCCGAAATGTGGCGACTGAAGACGTATCTGGTGAGTACTGCGCGCCTGCAACTAAACAGTCGAAATAAACGATCCCATTTCTTGCCGCCTGCACAGACAAACACCTGCGTGTATGTGAACAAGAAGATTGACTACAACGACATGCAGATACGCTGCCAGGTGTACGAGATGTGGTCGCAGGGCGAGCGCGTGGCCAGCGGCGTTATCACCGACGACACGAAGATCGTTTTCCGCAGCAGCACATCGATGGTGTATCTGTTTCTGCAAATGTCCTCGGAAATGTGGGACTTTGATATACACGGCGATCTGTACTTTGAGAAGGCCGTCAATGGCTTTCTCACCGAGCTCTTTCAGAAGTGGAAGAAGCTGGGCTGCAACCACGAGGTGACCATTGTGCT
Source organism: Drosophila sordidula (assembly GCA_035047465.1). Classification (NCBI taxonomy): domain Eukaryota; kingdom Metazoa; phylum Arthropoda; class Insecta; order Diptera; family Drosophilidae; genus Drosophila; species Drosophila sordidula. The sequence goes on along the minus strand of JAWNPQ010000185.1, from coordinate 5,313,236 downwards.
CTTCTCGCGCACCTTCTACGCGGCCAAGAGCCTGGATGAGTTTCCCGCCCATATGCGTGACTGCCTGCAGCAGGACTATAAGGGGCGCTACTACGAGGACTTTTACCGCGTCGCCATACAGAACGAGCGCAACGACGATTGGTGCACGGTGCTGGCGCAGCTGCGCAAGCTGTTCACCTCCTATCAGGCGACGGTGCTGCGGTATCACGAGCGCCAGAATATGCGCATACCGCAGGCGACCAACTCGACGGCCACGCAGGGCAACTTCCTGGAGGTGCTGAACATATCGTTGAACACGTTTGAGAAGCACTATCTGGACCGCACCTTCGATCGCACCGGGCAGCTGTCGGTGGTGATTACGCCCGGCGTGGGCGTCTTCTCGGTGGACAGGGAGCTGACCAACATCACCAAGCAGCGCATCATCGACAATGGCGTCGGCAGCGATCTGGTGTGCGTGGGCGAGCAGCCGCTGCACGCGGTCCCGCTGCTCAAGTTCCACAACAAGGACACCACGCTCACCTCCGCCGATGACTACTCCCTGCCCCACTGGATCAACCTGAGCTTCTACTCGACCAACAAGAAGATCGCCTACTCCAATTTTATACCACGCATCAAGCTGCCGCTCCTGTCCGTCGTGGACGAGACCGATGTGGAGGAGAGCGAGCGCAACTTTCTCAGCTGCAATCAGTCGGAGTATAAACACAACTCCCTGTTCGACTACGATGCCTACGATGAGGAGATCTTTCAGCCGCTGCCCGCGCAGAGCACCTGGTGAGCATTTACACGACGGATATAATCCTAGAATATGCGTTTATAAAAGTTATTGGCTAAATGGGTAAAAGTAGATGGTTGCAGACCTAAAAACGCAACGAGTCATATCACAAAATTCTTGTTAGAGTTCATTTGCGAATTTTATTTCATTATATATATTATCTTCTATATATGTATATATGTATAAACCCCCATTGGTAATGGCGATTGATGATTAAGAAAAGTCGAACCCCAAGACTGGAAAATGGGTAAAAAAAACGTTGTATGCAATTTTTCTGTTCCACATTCGATCAGCTTCAAACTAAATGAAAATTCCATGAAAAGGAAAATAAATAGTTAAGGTTGTTTCGGGTGAGAGTTTTATTTGCCTGCGATTAGCCTCTAACTAATAAGAAATTTAAACGTGATTTGAAAATGTATCTCGTTTTAATTTGCAGCTCCCTGCAGCGCGTGGTGCGCGCCAAGAAGACGTCGGTGCCCAGCTTTGAGACGTACGCGTATCGGAACAACGACTGGGAGAACCTGACGCCCACCAAGATACCGAGTTTGCGACGCAAGATGTCCGATCCGGACATACACCACGGCACCTCGGGCATGCTGGCCACGCTGACCGACGCCAGCAATCTGTCCGAGTCGCTGGCCTCGGAGAAGAATGCGCGACGCGCCATTGTCAGCATTGCGCCGATTGTGCGTCCGGGTCGGGCGCTCATCAATCCGTTTGATCCGTCGCATGTGACCATTAAGCTGACCTCCAATCGACGCCGCTGGACGCACATCTTTCCCAAGGGGCCGACGGGCGTGCTCATACAGCAGCATCATTATCAGGCGGTGCCCGCCAAGGCGACGCCCGCCGTCAGCTACAGCCGCCAGCTGCAGCACTCCAACAGCGCCAGCACCAGCGCCAGTAACAACAACAACAATAACAACAATAATAACAACAACAACAACAACAATGACCAGGACTATGGCTCCGCTGCGGGCGAGCAGTACGATCAGGTGTCCAACCACTCGGTGATTAGCCAGAGCCGCTCCTTCAGCTCGCAGAACTTCCACCTGGGCGAGGAGAAAGCCGACTGTGGGTGCCCCCAAATACGCCCCCCCCCCCCCCAAAATGGTGGCATCGCTAATCTCTCTGTGCTTCCATTGCAGTTCTCAAGCGACGCAACAATTCGCTGCTGACGCCCGCGCCGGCCGCCAACGTGCCCAATCTGACCGCCACGCAGGCGAAGTCGTTCCTCTGGGGCGCCACTGGGGAGCAGGAGTGGACGCCGGCAATTACCACGGGTATGTTTGCTCAACTCTGTTTTTGTGTAGCCACTAATTGACATCGGTCGGGGACTTGTCGCGCGACCTTATCGAGGGGCGGGCATCGAAAACGGCGCTCGCAGCCAATTGCAGTCGCGTTGGGGTTCCCCTGCTGGCAGCATGTTGCATCTGTTGCTGCTGCTGCTGCCGCTGGCCGGGAACGGCACGCACTTGGCGCAGTTTCTGGATCGCATTGGACGCGTGCATCAGCCACAGGCCATCAGCATCATGCACAGCACGGGCGCCACCAGCCAGGGATTTCTGGACGCACTGCATCGTGCGCTGCACGATGAGCACAACTATTTTCGAACGTTGCCCAGGATCGTCTCCACGGAAAGCTCATCGGGGCAGTTGAAAAGTGTGACGGGCGAGCGAACGTTGTTCGTGATCTTTGCGCGCGATTCGACGGACGCCGTCATCCGGGTGCAGGCGGAGCGCGCGCGTGATCGTCGCTACTGCCAGACCCTCTTCCTGCTGCAGCGCGCCGAGCTGGCGCCGCTCTTCGAGTACCTGTGGGCGCAGGGTTTTCGCTCCGCGCTCGTCATGGTCGCCCAGCGGCGTCTCTACCACATGGATCCGTATCCGACGCTGCGTGTGCTGCAGCTGAAATCGAACCAGGATGTGCGCACGCTCTTTCCGCCGCCCAATCGATCCGATTTCATGGGCTACCGGCTGCGCGTGCCCGTCCAGCTGGATGTGCCCGCCACGTTTTGGTATCGCCGACCGGACGCGGATCCCCGAAAACAGCTGCAGCTGGACGGCGCCGGCGGCAAGTTGATGCGCGAACTGATGCGACACCTCAACGTCAGCCTGGAGCTCTATCCGCTGTTCGTCAACGGCAGCAACAACATCAATATGCCGGCGCTGGTCCAGCTGGTGGCGGAGCAGCGCGCCGAGCTCAGTCCGCATCAGTTCACGACGCTGCAGCGCTCCGGCCGGGTGGACTACTCCTATCCGTATGCGGTCGTGCCGCGCTGCTTCATGCTGCCCCTCGGCGAGCCCTTTCCGCACAGTCTCTACGTCATCCTGCCGCTCCAGCCGGCCGTCTGGCTGGGCCTGCTGCTCCTGGTGCCCATTGCGCTACTCTTGCGTTTCCTGGCGCGTCGCCTGACGCCACAGCATCCGGTCCAGCGCCTGTGGTCGCTGCTGGGCGTGCCGGGCAGCCACGCCGACAGGCACAACTATAACCGCTGGCCACGATTTCCGTGCAGCCTGGCGATCAATGCGGCCTTCGTCTTCAGCGTCTTCATCATTGTCCAGCTGTATTCCACCAAGCTGACGTCCTCGCTGACCGTCTCGCTCAGTCCGAAGCCGGCGGTGACGCTCGCGGAGCTCTTCCGGCTGCCGTACGGCATCCTGGTGCTGCCCGGCGACACGGCCGCCATAATCGCCTCCTTCGGACACGCGGCGCAGTTCCACCGCCAGTTTAACGTCAGCAACGAGCGCGACTTCTACGATCAGCGCGTGGAGATGGGCGCCGGGTCCATCTACCCGATAAGCACGCTGCGCTGGCGCTTTCTCAGCCTGCAGCAGCGCTATCTGCGGCACAAGCGGTTCTGGCTGTCGGACCTCTGCTACGGCACGTTTCCCAATCAGTTTCAGCTGCGCATCGGCTCCCATTTCACGGATCCGCTGCATCGCTTCGAGCTGCACGTGCAGGAGGCGGGTCTGCCGGAGAAGTGGCGCACCCTCTACTATCGCCGGGCCCGCCAGCTGGGCTTCGTGCGCGACTTTGCCAGCATCGAGCAGTTCGAGCGGATGCACGAGGTGCGTCCGCTGGCGCTCAAGCTGCTCTCGTCCGTTTTCTATGTTTATCTGATGGGGCTCGGGGTCAGCCTGGGCGCGTTCCTCTTCGAGTTTGTCCTGTAAACGTTGCAAATACTAACCGCATTTTTCTACTTTTAAGGCATTTCGAGTAATCTTTCGTAATTCGAACAACTCCACCACAATTAACTTATGTACTATTTTTTTTTTTTTTTTTTTTTTTTTGGATATCTCTCATTTTTATATTCTTAACACATTTTATATATCGTATTATTATCGACGACAATTTATGCAAAATTTGATATCTAACTAAATATATATATGTATATGTATTTAATGGCCAATTCACAAATCCCGCTACTCTCCACCAACACATCAAAAAAAAACAAAAAAAAAAAAACCTCTGCGGCAAACAACGACAACAAAATCAAAAAACCCAATTGGATAAAAATAAAAAAAAAAAAAAAAAAAAAAAAAAACAAATGTAACCTCAAAAATCCAAATTCACCATAACAATCGAAACTATCGACAAATCGTCTAACGGTAACATTTAGAAAATGGGAATGCGCTAAATTTTGGGAATGCGACGGGCAAGCATATGAGGCCAATTGTCGAAAGTGAACATTATAATTTTGGAAGCTCACCGCTTGAGGCCACAACAGAGGCGGTCGGCAAAGGAAAGATCATCATAGGTTTGGCAAAAATAATCACAATTTTGTACAAAGCAATGCATCCCAACACAAACACACGCACACGCACACACACACACACACACACACACACACACACACACCTCACATACACATTATACACTGTAGTACTTGTAGAAAAATGTAGTTTTAATTTGTTTACTAGTGTAGAACTTGCACATCATTTTGACTGCAGCACTTCGTAGTGATGTTTTCCTGTGTCTGTTATCGCATTTAACCAATTAGAAGTATACATGTATTATATAAACGCAACTAATAGTAAACAGCCTTAAAGTGGGCCAGAAAGCGCGTAAAAACTTCAACTAAAACCAATTTTACTTCTATCGATAAGCTTTGAAATTATCGATTATGAATTTAGGCAAAAAATTAAAGTCAAGATTTCTGATATTAGGTTCGTTTGGCAAAAGAAACTTACAGATATATTCCAAAAAGTCTTCAATCTCTTTTTCCTCTTTTGTAAATATGTAAATTATCTATAGAACATATGAGATTTAAATATAAAATTTAATTTTTATAAATATTTTATAGCAAAATAAGAGAACTGTGTCCGATTTAAAGCAAACGTCCAACGTCCAGCTATCAGCACTTAGATTATCTGATAAATCTGCCCCTGTACATATTGCACAATTGAAAATGCGACGTTTCCACCGACAACATTTCATACGATTAGTGCTTAAGTTTAACCCGCCTCCCCTCACACAATCCACGTAGTTAGCTTTCCTGCAGCGTTTCGGATGTACCCACATACATATATATACATATATGCATATATAATACCCATGCACATCTATCCACAATTTACCGAGGTGGTTTTGTTTTTGGGTGTGGTATCCTCACGACGCATGTGGCATGTGGCATGTGCAGCCGTTATTAGCAGCATTTTTGTTTATCTCTGTAATGTTCGCATGCTTTTCAGCCACGCCCACCTGCATTGCACGCACGCACCCGCCTAATAATATTTGTTGACCACAACTAAAACATTTCAAGCTGGTCTTAATTTTCGTTGACACTTGGCGCAGCTGGTCTTAAATAGAGCTTAAGCGATTTGAAATTGTGTAACTATATACCTATAATTATTACTATTATATATATATACTTAAACTTAAACAATATTATCGTATCTCGTATCGGCGTTGGCTTTTTCTATTTGCGTACCTTCTTGACACCCTCTGCTCCCTCTGCACGCTGCGGCGTCCGCTGCCCTGTTCGCTTCCCCACTCATCTTTGGTCGCTTTCAGGCGTCGACTGGAAATCGCTATCGATACCCGCCTGCCTGCCCATCACCACGGACTACTTTCCGGACAAGCGTTCGCTGCACAACGACTATGTCATCTCCGACTATACGCTGCTCCCGGACGACGTCAATCTGGACTATGCGGCGAGCCGCGCCGTCTACCGCAAGCCCCTCTCCACGGAGGAGGTGTGCAAGGAGATCGTCTCGCAGCGCCTGGCCCAGGGCTTCCAGCTGATCGTCGTCGAGGAGAAGCAGCCGGTCGCGACCAGCTGCTGTCCGGCCGGCGGACCCGGCGCCTGTGCTGCGGCCAGCAATCCAACCACATCGGCTGTGAAGCAGCCCGGCGAGACGAACAAGGAGTATCTGCTCTCCATTGGCCGCATCTTTCACAAGATCTCGCTGAACGGTTCGGTGATCACCGTCACGGGCTACAGGCCCAGGTGAGTCCACTACGAGAACAGGGTTCTCTTTTACTCTGTTTAACTTTTTCTCCGCCCAGGCATCCCTATCCGCCCATCAATGTGGACTATCGCTATCGCTTCCATGCGCCACAGCACGAGACCTATGAGATCTCGGGCGTTAATTTTACCACTGAGAAGCTGGAGAACTTTAGCTGGAATCACATGGATCTGTATATATGCACACGCGGCGATGTCGACTATCCGCTCATGGAGGTGAGTCGCCTGATCCTCCATCCTGCCACACTGCTCATGTGCTCCTCTCCATTCTTTTCGCAGAGCCTCAAATACTGGCGTTTCCGCATGTACCTGCTGCCCCGCGAGAGCTTGGTCAACAAGATCGTCAGCTTCGGCTGTCAGCGCTGCGATATCTTCCCGGATTCGGGCGTCGACAACACGCGGGAGCAAATCGAGGAGTTCGTCAAGCTCATCGAGAACGTCAGCAAATTGAAGCGACAGATTTGCCGCAAAGCGCGCGTAAGCCGGCCACCAAATTGTTTACTCAACGCCACTTGCATGCTCTGTTCACGAGGTGAAAAGGGTGTATTGGTTGTGAGCAATGTCCGTCCTGCTGTCCTTCCGTTTTTCTTTTCTTGCCATTGAAGCTAGAAACTTGAAACTTCCTATATACCCGCATCAAATCCCAATAATCTATATCTGCCTCAGTTCTAGAGTCATAAAATTCGGATCAGATTACTGATTACCTCTAAATCGAGTCAAATAAAAGTCCGATTCCGCCTCTATCAACTGAAATAAAACCATATTTTGCCAAAATTACACTTCGAACTTAATAACAATATATCAAAATTCAGACCATTTTCGACTGTTTCTCGCTGCGATTACATTGTGAACGGGGTATTGCGCAGTCGGCTACGCCCGACTGCAACGTTCTTACTTGTTTTTTGTTTAGTTATCGTTTTTGTTTTGAACGCTGATTGTTATCGAACGTTAATCGATCTCCAGTTGCAGCTCCAGTTTCGTTTCTAGTTCTTGCCGCGTTAACAGCGCTGTTGTTACTTACATTCTTGAATGTAATTGTAATTGTTATTGTAGTGCTTACCGCTTAACTTAATGTACATTTACAGGATAGCCCCACCACCCACAGCCTAACCAAGCGACGACACAGTACGAGCATTATATCCAGGCCTCTTAACCAGGTTATCTATCCACTTTACCAATCTAACTACCAATCCTCTTCAGTTTTTTTGCGCTGCGCATATTTTGTTTATTCCTTTTTTTTTTTTTGTTTTTTTTTTCTTTCTCTTTCTATTTTGTGTTAAGAAAAATCTTTGTTCGATTTGCGCACGCTTTGAAAATTCCATAATTCTATTTAAACTGCGTTGTAGTCCATCATTTTTCTAATGTTCTCTCCAATGTCTTCTGTCTCGCCTGCCCCAACTCCCACCAACGCCAACCTCTCTCTGTCTGTGTCTGCGTCTGCAATTTCAACTCGTCTGCAGGGACTCACGAATTCACCATTTCGTGAGCGCGTCGGCAGCAATCGGCTGCCCGAGAAGAGACCCAGGTTTTTATATCGTATCCAAGTACAAACAAATACACACACACACACACACACACACTCATCGTACACACACACACTCACAACGATTTGCATCTGTATTTGTGTATTACTGCGCCTGCGAGTTGAGCTTTGTTTTTTGTTTTTGTAACTCCCCACGCTGCGCTCCCCAGCAATTTGGTGACTGATTTTGTAGTTTTTTCTATGTTGTATATTTTGTTTGTGCACTTCGCTTGTAGTGTATTTTACTATTTGACATATATATTAATTATTGATATTTGATATTGCAATTTAATGCCTCGGCTCTTTATCTTTTGTATTTTGTTTTTTTTTATTACTATATAATTTGGTATTTGGCTTTCAGCAGCATGATACACCCACACCCAGAATCACTGAAAAGAATCATAATCTATTAAACTCACCACAGCAAAGGTTTGTGCTACACCAGAGTATCTATCATTGTTGTACCCTAATGCATTCCCAATCCAAACAAAAACCCCCCACACTTGAACAATTGGTTTGCTAAATTCTAAGCGAGTGAGCGAGAGCGAGAGAGACGCTGCACTTGTGATTTTGGCATTTGCTCACTCACACACATAATTCATGAAAACTCATGTATGCTAAATTTACTGCGAGAGAGAGAGAGAGAGAGAGAGAGCTGCACTTGTAACTTTGGCATTTGAACACACACACACACACACATATTTCACGAAAACTCACCACACTTCTACAATTGGCTTGCCAAATTTTCACCGCAAGAGAGTAAGAGAGCGAGCTGCATTTGTAATTTGCACAAATTTTACCACACACTCACAGTCACAGTCACCTCCCACCCTCCCACAAGCGATCCACGGCAACGGCTACTAAACGTAGATAACTGTCTGGTTTAACTAATCCTGCTCCCACTCGTTCACAGCATCAATGTGCGCTCCAAGCTCGAGCCGAGTCGCATTTCGCGCATTCTGCCCGGCACGGACGCGTCGACAGCTGCCGCAGCAACGGCAACGGCCGTGGTTCCGCGCGACGATCAGGATGATGGGTAGGCTGGACTAATTTTGGCCAGCCACTGCTGTCTTAACCGGTTCTCTTTGCTTGGCCCTTAGCTTTCCCGTGGACATCAAGTTCAGCGCAAACGCAACGCTGGCGGAGATCTTTGAGGCCATGAAGCATCCAGTCAGTGGCGTCGGCTTCTTTACGCCAACCCAATCGCTGCCCTCCTGCACCTTCATCTCCTACGATGCGCTGATGTGGCTCAAAGCGCGTCTGACCAACGGTCGCCATCCGCTGGAGCTGCTGGAAGCCATGCGCAAGTGAGTTCCTGGCCCCAATAAGCTAATTAGTATAGTAATAATATTTCTTTGCTCTTCGCAGGGAGCGCATGATTTGCCACGCCTCTGGCGACTGGAGCCAGCCCATTGTGCCCGGCTTTGTCTTCTACTACGTGGTGCAGCAGGATAAGAATGCCAAAGGTGAGCTTTAACGCGTGTGGAACAGCTGCCAAGTTACATTTGTTGCTGCATTTAAATAGATAACGCGCCGCCCCTCAACGATTACAGCGCCTTTGTCAACGAGTGGCTGGAGATCGAGCTCCAAGGCTGCAGCTTCCTCTGGCACGACGAGCCGGCGCCCACAAATGTGCCCAATTTTCTGCGTGAAACGCCCGCCCCACAATCCTGGACAGAGTACTGTAAGAGCAGTAAGTATGCTGAGGCACTCAACTCTTTTACCTTTTACTTTAATTCGCTTCAATCTGGTGCAGAGCGCGTCTGCCGCAAGTCGCATTTGGAGATTGATGTCAATCAGAAGAGCGACCGCATGGAGTGGGGTCATGTGAAGCACCACACTGTGATGCAGCCGGGATTTGCGTTTGAGCTGGTCGTCGAATGGGTCACCTCATCGGGACCCATTGTCTCCGATTTGGTAATTGCCAGCTGTTGATTATTGTATGCTCTTTTTAATGTGGTTGCCTTTGCAGATCTCGGGCTGGATGCGCAAGGCGAATCAGTGTGGCTATCAGCTGGTCTCGGTGCCGGCTGATCCCATGGCTGAGCCCTTTACGGAGAAGTCGGATCCGTTGCGTGGTCCCATTTTCATTCCACTGTGTGTCACCTTTTTGCCAGACGGCGCCGCTCTCTTTGATGGTGTGTAATACCCATAACGAACTTTCTCTCCCCGGCTAACAAGCTTTGTATCCCTCGATTTAGAATTCCCGGAGGATAGCCGTGCCGATCGCATGCTCTTCCTGCAGGAGGCCATCTTAGCCAGATTCGGGTTTATGCCCTGCGTGCTCGAGGAGAAGTTAACCCAAAGCAAAGACGTAAGTCTTGTCCGTTTAATTGAACTCCAGCTAATCGCATCCTATTTATCACAGCTGCCCAAGGAATACCAATACGTGCATTGCACAGGGAATATGTTCGCACTCATACGGTAATCAGTCCACCTAATCCTTGTCAACTCCTAGCTAAAGCGAATCTATCTGCCTTTCAGCTGCGCCAGCAACAAATTTCAGGTGGAGTCACCCAATCGCCAGGAGGCGAACGTAACCCGTTGTGTTTACGGACACACCAATGCCACGAATGTGCCCAAAAAGGTGGGCTTCCTCTGGGCCTGGAATCACATGATACCCAATAAAAAGTGGAAGGCGCTGACCATTACCAATTCCGCCGATGGTGAACTTTTCCAGTTGAAAATGCTGAAGGATTTCCGTGAGTTCTGCTCGAACAGTGATCAGCGTTTGGCCAACTTTTGGGCACATTCCCAGGAGCTTAAACGCAAATCTCTTAAATTTGAATACAACAATAACAACAACAACGATGAACCAAAAATGATATAAGCCAATGTTGCAGATGACGTACAAGGAATATTAAAGATATAAATTTAAATTTTTTAACTGTAATATGTAATGATAATACATTCGGCCATGTAACGAGCCACAAATGTATATATATGAAATTGATATAGATTTACGGTATAGCGTAGAAGGCATCTTTTTATCCTAGTTCGCGATCTGAAAGCTAGAGACTTGAAACTTGGAATGTGTGTATACCCCCGTCAGATAAGATCCACGTTAATTGATATATAAAGCTCTCGGATCCATAGCACCCATATTTCAAACTCCCATAATTTTGTCAAAACTGAACCGATTTTCATGTTTGATGGCATTTTGTTCATGACTTGTCCTCTAGATTGATTCTACATTTAAAACATGTGCATTTTTGAAAAAAAATGTTTTGAATTTTTTGGTAAAAAAAAAAAGCATGGACTCATTTTGAAAAAAAATGTTCCAAAATTTAGAATCCGGAATTTGTATTTTTAATCGATTGTGGTTATCCCAAATAGAATAAAAAACAACATTAAAACCGATTCTGAGGGGGTCAAATTTTTTGTCAAAAATCATGCTAAAATTGACAACAATTTTGACATGTAAAGCTCCTGGATCCATAGCTCCCATATTTCAAACTCCCATAATTTTGTCAAAACTGAACCGATTTTCATGTTTAATGGCATTTTGTTCATGACTTGTCCTCTAGATTGATTCTACATTTAAAACAGGTGAATTTTTGAAAATAAATTTTTTTGAATTTTTTGGTAAAAAAAAAAGCATGGACTCATTTTGAAAAAAAATGTTCCAAAATTTAGAATCCGGAATTTGTATTTTTAATCGATTGTGGTTATCCCAAATAGAATAAAAAACAACATTAAAACCGATTCTGAGGGGGTCAAATTTTTTGTCAAAAATCATGCTAAAATTGACAACAATTTTGACATGTAAAGCTCCTGGATCCATAGCTCCCATATTTCAAACTCCCATAATTTTGTCAAAACTGAACCGATTTTCATGTTTAATGGCATTTTGTTCATGACTTGTCCTCTAGATTGATTCTACATTTAAAACAGGTGAATTTTTGAAAATAAATTTTTTTGAATTTTTTGGTAAAAAAAAAGCATGGACTCCCCCCTTATACTTTTTGAAAAAATTTTTTTTTTCAAAATTTAGAATCCGGAATTTGTATTTTTAATTGATTGTGGTTGTCACAATTAGTATAAAAAACAACATTAAAACCGATTCTGAGGGAGTCAAATTTTTTGTCAAAAATCATGCTAAAATTGACAAAAATTTTGACATGTAAAGCTCTCGGATCCATAGCACCCATATTTCGAACTCCCATAACTTTGGCAAAACTGAACCGATTTTCATGTTTGATGGCATTTTGTTCATAATTTGTCCTCTAGATTGATTCTACATTTAAAACATGTGAATTTTTGAAAATAAATTTTTTTGAATTTTTTGGTAAAAAAAAAAGCATGGACTCCCCCCTTATACTTTATGAAAAAATTTTTTTTTTCAAAATTTAGAATCCGGAATTTGTATTTTTAATTGATTGTGGTTGTCACAATTAGTATAAAAAACAACATTAAAACCGATTCTGAGGGGGTCAAATTTTTTGTCAAAAATCATGCTAAAATTGACAACAATTTTGACATGTAAAGCTCCTGGATCCATAGCTCCCATATTTCAAACTCCCATAATTTTGTCAAAACTGAACCGATTTTCATGTTTAATGGCATTTTGTTCATGACTTGTCCTCTAGATTGATTCTACATTTAAAACATGTGCATTTTTGAAAATAAATTTTTTTGAATTTTTTGGTAAAAAAAAAAAGCATGGACTAGATTGGCTCAAAGCGCGTCTGACCAACGGTCGCCATCCGCTGGAGCTGCTGGAAGCCATGCGCAAGTGAGTTCCTGGCCCCAATTAGCTAACCAGCTGGCATTTGGCTAACATTTCTTTGCTCTTCGCAGGGAGCGCATGATTTGCCACGCCTCTGGCGACTGGAGTCAGCCCATTGTGCCCGGCTTTGTCTTCTACTACGTGGTGCAGCAGGATAAGAATGCCAAAGGTGAGCTTTAACGCGTGTGGAACAGCTGCCAAGTTACATTTGTTGCTGCATTTAAATAGATAACGCGCCGCCCCTCAACGATTACAGCGCCTTTGTCAACGAGTGGCTGGAGATCGAGCTCCAAGGCTGCAGCTTCCTCTGGCACGACGAGCCGGCGCCCACAAATGTGCCCAATTTTCTGCGTGAAACGCCCGCCCCACAATCCTGGACAGAGTACTGTAAGAGCAGTAAGTATGCAGAGCCACAAAAAGTTTTTTATCTCTTACTTCAATCGCTTCAATCTGGTGCAGAGCGCGTCTGCCGCAAGTCGCATTTGGAGATTGATGTCAATCAGAAGAGCGACCGCATGGAGTGGGGTCATGTGAAGCACCACACTGTGATGCAGCCGGGATTTGCGTTTGAGCTGGTCGTCGAATGGGTCACCTCATCGGGACCCATTGTCTCCGATTTGGTAATTGCCAGCTGTTGATTATTGTATGCTCTTTTTAATGTGGTTGCCTTTGCAGATCTCGGGCTGGATGCGCAAGGCGAATCAGTGTGGCTATCAGCTGGTCTCGGTGCCGGCTGATCCCATGGCTGAGCCCTTTACGGAGAAGTCGGATCCGTTGCGTGGTCCCATTTTCATTCCACTGTGTGTCACCTTTTTGCCAGACGGCGCCGCTCTCTTTGATGGTGTGTAATACCCATAACGAACTTTCTCTCCCCGGCTAACAAGCTTTGTATCCCTCGATTTAGAATTCCCGGAGGATAGCCGTGCCGATCGCATGCTCTTCCTGCAGGAGGCCATCTTAGCCAGATTCGGGTTTATGCCCTGCGTGCTCGAGGAGAAGTTAACCCAAAGCAAAGACGTAAGTCTTGTCCGTTTAATTGAACTCCAGCTAATCGCATCCTATTTATCACAGCTGCCCAAGGAATACCAATACGTGCATTGCACAGGGAATATGTTCGCACTCATACGGTAATCAGTCCACCTAATCCTTGTCAACTCCTAGCTAAAGCGAATCTATCTGCCTTTCAGCTGCGCCAGCAACAAATTTCAGGTGGAGTCACCCAATCGCCAGGAGGCGAACGTAACCCGTTGTGTTTACGGACACACCAATGCCACGAATGTGCCCAAAAAGGTGGGCTTCCTCTGGGCCTGGAATCACATGATACCCAATAAAAAGTGGAAGGCGCTGACCATTACCAATTCCGCCGATGGTGAACTTTTCCAGTTGAAAATGCTGAAGGATTTCCGTGAGTTCTGCTCGAACAGTGATCAGCGTTTGGCCAACTTTTGGGCACATTCCCAGGAGCTTAAACGCAAATCTCTTAAATTTGAATACAACAATAACAACAACAACGATGAACCAAAAATGATATAAGCCAATGTTGCAGATGACGTACAAGGAATATTAAAGATATAAATTTAAATTTTTTAACTGTAATATGTAATGATAATACATTCGGCCATGTAACGAGCCACAAATGTATATATATGAAATTGATATAGATTTACGGTATAGCGTAGAAGGCATCTTTTTATCCTAGTTCGCGATCTGAAAGCTAGAGACTTGAAACTTGGAATGTGTGTATACCCCCGTCAGATAAGATCCACGTTAATTGATATATAAAGCTCTCGGATCCATAGCACCCATATTTCAAACTCCCATAATTTTGTCAAAACTGAACCGATTTTCATGTTTGATGGCATTTTGTTCATGACTTGTCCTCTAGATTGATTCTACATTTAAAACATGTGAATTTTTGAAAAAAATTGTTTTGAATTTTTTGGTAAAAAAAAAAGCATGGACTCATTTTGAAAAAAAATGTTCCAAAATTTAGAATCCGGAATTTGTATTTTTAATCGATTGTGGTTATCCCAAATTGAATAAAAAACAACATTAAAACCGATTCTGAGGGGGTCAAATTTTTTGTCAAAAATCATGCTAAAATTGACAAAAATTTTGACATGTAAAGCTCCTGGATCCATAGCTCCCATATTTCAAACTCCCATAATTTTGGCAAAACTGAACCGATTTTTATGTTTGATGGCATTTTGTTCATGACTTGTCCTCTAGATTAATTCTACATTTAAAACATGTGAATTTTTGAAAATACATTTTTTTGAATTTTTTGGTAAAAAAAAAAGCATGGACTCCCCCCTTATACTTTATGAAAAAAATTTTTTTTTCAAAATTTAGAATCCGGAATTTGTATTTTTAATTGATTGTGGTTGTCACAATTAGTATAAAAAACAACATTAAAACCGATTCTGAGGGGGTCAAATTTTTTGTCAAAAATCATGCTAAAATTGACAAAAATTTTGACATGTAAAGCTCCTGGATCCATAGCTCCCATATTTCAAACTCCCATAACTTTGGCAAAACTGAACCGATTTTCATGTTTGATGGCATTTTGTTCATGATATGTCCTCTAGATTGATTCTACATTTAAAACATGTGAATTTTTGAAAATACATTTTTTTGAATTTTTTGGTAAAAAAAAAGCATGGACTCTCCCCTTATACTTTTTGAAAAAATTTTTTTTTTCAAAATTTAGAATCCGGAATTTGTATTTTTAATTGATTGTGGTTGTCACAATTAGTATAAAAAACAACATTAAAACCGATTCTGAGGGGGTCAAATTTTTTGTCAAAAATCATGCTAAAATTGACAAAAATTTTGACATATAAAGCTCCTGGATCCATAGCTCCCATATTTCGAACTCCCATAACTTTGGCAAAACTGAACCGATTTTCATGTTTGATGGCATTTTGTTCATGATTTGTCCTCTAGATTGATTCTACATTTAAAACATGTGAATTTTTGAAAATAAATTTTTTTGAATTTTTTGGTAAAAAAAAAGCATGGACTCCCCCCTTATACTTTATGAAAAAAATTTTTTTTTCAAAATTTAGAATCCGGAATTTGTATTTTTAATTGATTGTGGTTGTCACAATTAGTATAAAAAACAACATTAAAACCGATTCTGAGGGGGTCAAATTTTTTGTCAAAAATCATGCTAAAATTGACAAAAATTTGTACATGTAAAGCTCCTGGATCCATAGCTCCCATATTTCAAACTCCCATAATTTTGTCAAAACTGAACCGATTTTCATGTTTGATGGCATTTTGTTCATAATTTGTCCTCTAGATTGATTCTACATTTAAAACATGTGAATTTTTGAAAATAAATTTTTTTGAATTTTTTGGTAAAAAAACTTAATAAAAAATTTTTTTCCAAATGTTGAATCCCAAATTTCTATTTTTAATCGATTGTGGTTGTCACAATTAGTATAAAGAAAACATTAAAATCGATGCTGAGAGGGTCAAATTCTGCTGATTTAAAATATATTGCAATTAAATTTATTAATTAAATTATTGAAAATAATTTGTTGCTGATATTTCTGTAATTAAAATGTAAATTCATTCCTCCCGAAATAATCAACAACCAGGCAAAATCCTTTGTGCTGCTCCTTTCTACACTCATTTAAACATGTTTTTACATCCGCAGTTATGTTGTTGGCAAAGCCTTTAAGACAAAAGTACTGCAAGTTGGGGCACTTAGCTACCGCGATTAATAGGCGGCTATTTTCTATCGTACTCCCATCGTATTTTAATGTCAGACGCTCCAACTGTTGCAACTTCGCTATATATTCCATGCAGTAATCGGATGCTTTGCAGTCGAGTTCCTTGAGTTGTGTTAGCTTGCCCAGCAGCTTGGCGCTGTCCAAGTCGATCTCGACCTTGAGGATCAGGCGTTCCAAATGATTCGCACACTGATCGACCGAGGCGCATAAAATATTGTGTAGGGAAACGGTCGTGTCAGACACCTGCAGGTACTTTAGCTTCGGAAAGTTCGGTATTATTATTTGGCTGTCGATGTCCAAGAGTAGCGTTAGTCGCTCCAGAAGCGGGCAATGCGGCAACGATTGCAATGGCTTTAGCTCGTGGCACCAGCCTTCAAGAAACAACATCCGAAGATTGGGAAGTGTGGGACACTGCAGTTTCGAAATGGAGATAAAACAATAATCCAGCGTTAACTCCTCCAGTTTGACCAAGTTCCAAACTGAATTCACTGCCCGAAAAAAACAAAACAAATCATATATTAACGGTTGAAATAATACTTTATATAGCTTACCGTTAGTTGCAGTTCGTACCCATAATCTTCTTAAGTTGGGCAGTTTCTGAAACGATTTAATGATGGGATCTTCGACTTCCGTTCCACAGGTCATACCGAAAACGATTTTTATATAATTAAGCGATTTAATTTTGGACAACCAACAAATTAGATCGTCAATATCATCCCTGTCCTCCACACAAAACTCCACAGATTGCAGTTTGGTGCAAAATTTAGCTGCATAATGCAACATCAAGATGGACTTTTTCGAAGATTTAATTGACGTCACGAAAGATCCACATAACGAAATGAGATTACCCCATTGGATATAGGGGATTTCGGCTAGATCGATTTGTTGGAACCGCATGCGATTGTGATATCTGAATGCCTCGGCCAGGTTCGGATGGGCACGGGCAAAGCTCAGTTCGTCCGTTAGTTCGGTGAATTTTGACAATATGTGATCGAGAACGTAGACATTTAGGTCCACAATATTTATAGAGCTCTCCATTGCGCCAACAAGCGTGGCAGCACAAATGCGCCTTTAAGTGTAAATCTTGTTGAACAGTGTTCTAAATCGAAGAAATTCGAGTTTTGTATGGTATCGATAGTTGACCTTAGTTTAGTTACCGTTGGCAAAGCTCTGGCCAATTAATCCGCGTTTTGGCTAAATCAATGTTGTTTTTGACGAATCGATTTCCGGCGGCGGACAGTTATTATATTGCCTACTAAATTTCAATATTTAAGAAATACAATTCTTGCAAATAATGTCAAATAATTTTAGACTATCGGCAAAGCTGAGAGATGAACAGATGATCGTGTTTTTATTATCGCTGACATTTCAAATTGAATATCGGATTTTATTTGGCTCAAAAGTTATGTTTAATTTGAATATATATTTGATTTGAAAATTGGCTGCTTAGCTTTCAATAAAAACTAATTTATTATAAAATAATTCTTGTTATATATATTCCAAGGCTATTTAAAAAGTCAGTGAGAAGAAAACGGATAGTTACTTTTTTTTACATTTTAATTGCATTTATTTATCGTCATAAACTCAACATAACTTTTGTATAAGTAAAAGATAGAAGTGCACATGGGCAACTTGATTTGAACTCGGTTTTAAATGCCGCTGGGCCCTTTGTTGTTGGCCGTGAGAATAAGCCGAGGAGTCTGTTGTAGTTGCTGCTGTTGCTAATAATGCTAACCTATTTGGCTCACTTAGGGGCTTGTTGGGGGGAGGGGTTAGGGGGTTGGGGGTTGTTGGGGGTGGTTGTGACAGCTTTGGTCGCGTTCTTGTTGTAGTTTTACGTTGTGGTTGTTGCTAAATGCTTTGGTATGCGGCTCGCCGGGCCACGTCTACGAGTCGCGCAGATACTCGGTGAGCTTCTCGCGATCGCGCCGCAGCCAAGCGGCGTTGAGGCGTATTGTCTCCACGGCCTGCGAGACGGTGCGCTCGCAGCCGGGTATTATGTTCGTCTTGAAGAACTCCTCCACTTCCACGGCCTTCTCCTCCGAGGCAAAGTTCTCGATTAAATATTTGATGAGGCGCGTTAGCAGAAAGCCGCCCTGCAAGGATGTTTGTTTGTTAGTTCGGTTCACGGAATTGATGGCGAGACACTACGCACCTGATATTGCTCTAACAGTTGCTTGCTGTTCTCCTTGAAGAACTCCCAGGCCAGGTCGCGACCCTTCGGATTGACGGCGACGGCGACAATGACGAACACCGAGTCCTGGGCACGCACCTCACCCTACGATGAGTCGGCAATTAAAACAAGGAGGCAAAGTTATATGACGCCGGCTACCTACCGACATGGCAAAGTCGATGACGCGACGCAACAGCTTCACATCGCTGATGCAGCCGAGGGCGCGCGAGATGCGATCCTGTTCCTCGTGCAGATCCGTCGAACGGTACAGCGTTAGCATCTCCTCGAAGATCGTCTCGTCGCCATCCTGGAGCACGGCCTTGTAGCAGGTGCTGCGCAAATCGGCGGGCAGCGCCTTGGTCCCATTGACATGGCTGCGGAAACGTTTGCGTGCCGCCTCCAGGATCTGCGGACTGCGGAAGGAGACGAGCCGCGTCAGGACCAGGCTGCGCAGCAGCGTATCCAAATGATTCTCGTTCTCGCGCGGCTCCCAGCCGAGACGCGAGGCCATCGGTTCGTACAGATGGCGTCCAAAGCTATTGAAGTCCTCCATGAGATCCGTGTGCGAGATCAGAATATGCAGATTGGCTAGCGAATTGGTGATGGCCGTCCACACGGTGTAGTTCGTCTCGTGGCAGTAGGAGCCAACCAGCTGAAGCACATCAACGGTGCTGGCCTGGCCAGCCTGCACCATGGCGAACATGTCATCGATCAGGCCCAGCCTGTCCAGCGGCGGCAGTTCCATGTTCTCAACGGCCGGCAGCAGTTGCTCGAGCATCTCCGGTGAATATCGTGTACGATAGTAGCCGACGGTGCCCGGATTGATTTTGATCCAATCGCCGGCACTGACGCCGTCCAGCACCACCTCCATCGAGGCCTTCTCGAGCAGAAAAGTCTTGGCAATCTGATTGGGATTACGCGATGTGGACACCGAAATGGGCACCACCCACAGACAGTCCTCGTCCGCCTTCGAACCGTCGGCGGTGAATTTGCTTTGGGTTAGGCGCAGCACGCGCTGCTTCTCGCCCCTCTGCTCGGACTCGACGCTGACAACGGGGAAGCCCTTGTACTTTGTCCAGCTGGACATGACGGCGGCCACGTTCTTCGAGCTGGCCTCCTGCAGTGCCTCCCACAGATCCTCGGTGCAGGTGTTGTTGTACTGATGCCGCGTCAGATAGATATTCATGCCCCTGCGGAAATCGTCCTCGCCAATATAATCGTGCAGCATGCGTATGACCGAGGCGCCCTTGTTGTAGCTAATCTCATCGAAGATCTCATCGATCTCCGAGGGATGTCCCACGGGCACCTCGATGGGATGCGAGTTCTTCAGCGAATCCAGCTCCAGGGCGCGCGTATACATGTCCGTCACGAACTGTGTCCAGATGTCGTACTCGGGGAACAGATGATGCACGCACAGGAACTCCACAAAGGAGGCGTAGCCTTCGTTGAGCCACAGATGGGTCCACCACTCCATGGTCACCAGATTGCCTGCAATGAACAACGACGAGAATGAGGAGTGCTTTCTTTCGCCACCCGGATGAGCTGCTTACCGAACCACTGATGGGCGATCTCGTGGCCCACGGTCAGGGCGATCGATTGTTTGCGCATCAGGGACGTGTTCTTCGGATCCACCAGGACGAACGTTTCGCGATAGGTGACCAGGCCCCAGTTCTCCATGGCGCCCGCCGAGAAATCCGAAATGGCAATCAGATCCATTTTGGGCAACGGATAGGCGATATTGAAGTAGCTCTTATAGTACGGCAGCACCTTGGTGGCCACCTCGAGGGCGAACTGGCCCTGTTCCTTCTTGCCCACCGGCGTGAAGACGCGCACGATGACGCCATCATCGGACTTGGCCTCCACAAAATCATATTCGCCGACAACGACGGCCACCAGGTAGGTGGACATGATGGGCGTGCGATCGAAGCGGACACGACGCAGTCCGTTCGGCAGTGCGTCCTCCTTCTTCACCGGCATATTGGAGAGGGCGACCCGATCCTTGGGCACCACCAGCGTTATGTCAAAGGTGGCCTTGATGGCCGGCTCGTCCCAGCAGGGGAAGCAGCGGCGCGCATCCGTCGCCTCGAACTGGGTGACGCCCGCGTAGCGCTCCTCGCCGGTGGCCGTGAAGTACTTGCTGCGATAGAAGCCCTTCATTTTGTCGTTCAGCTCGCCGGTGAAGGTCATGTACAGGACGCCAGCGGTGTCCGCCGGCAACTTCTCGGCGAACTCCAGCACGGCCGTCTCATTCTCCTTCGAGTAGCTGATCCGAGTCGCCTTCAGCTTCTCGCACTCGTACTGAAACTCCGCCCCCTCGATGGTTATATCCAGCGCATTGAGGGTAATACGATTTGTGGGCTCTACGACCTGGAACGATCATTATAGTATTATAATAACAAAGCACAAGCAAAAGGGCAATAAGTCAACGATCGTACGTAAGTGCTGTGATCAACCGTTATACTATCACAAATATCCATAAAAGAAAAGCAGAGTAGACTCCGACTAGCAAATTCCCTGTGTGGGAAATTAAGGCGGAGCGGGAAGTTAGAGTAAAAGTAAAAAAGAGTGGGAGTTAGGGAGCATCGCCTTTCTACGCGATTTTCATGAATTTGAAGTAAGGGTTAAAGATTCTAATGTTTTGCTGACTGAGTGCGAGTAAGAAAGAGCGAAAATAAGTAAGAGTAAGAAAGAGAAGGAAGTAAAAAGGAAGTAAAAAGGAATGAACGAATATAAGCGCAAGCGAGAGAGACAGAATTAAAAGTAAAAGAGTTAAATTAAATTAAAAGAGTAATAATTAATAAGAGAAGTGAGCAAAAGAGAGTTAAAGGATGACAGAGAAGTCCGAGTATGTAAAGAAAGAGCAAGTGAGAAAAAGAGAGGCAGTAGAAAATGGGAAGGCGACTACAAGGGATATTTTAATAAATAACGTATTTGAAGATCATCATAGAAAGGTGTTCATCATTTAAGAGGAAAGAGGGGAACTTCGAATGTTATCAAACAAGTGCAATTAGCTTTATCTCCAAAGCGCATAAGTGAACCCACATAAAGTCTAATAAAAACGACAACAGACATACCCTTTTAAATCATTAACAAAGGGTATAAAAAGATAAACGAACAGAAAAAGCGAGCGGGCGTTGCAAACGATAAAGAAGATTCGCTATAAACCGTTAGTTCAAGGTCATAACTAATGTACAGTAAACATTGCATACGGTAAACAATTTTTAATAGACATCTGCGACAGGTTTTTTTGCTGTGGCTTTCTAATAATGTTGTTGCTGCTGATGAATTTCAACAAATTAAATTGTTTCCATTATTTGTTTGCTAATTAAGATAACAAGCTCGTAAATGAATGGGAAAACGCGTGTTGCGTTTACTGTATGCACACTGTATGCGAATATTTTTGTAGTTTTTTGCGAGTTCGGTTTCCGGCTTAAAGCAGCAGCCGCCTAAAACTCGTTCTGGCCAACTTTTTATTTGTATCTCAGCCGAAGCAGCATTCGCCGCTTAGATTTAGACAAGCATTTGAGGGATACATGCATATGTACATATATGTATATAGCTTTGTGTAGTGTATTCGATGAGCGATGCTCGAAAAGTCAAAGCAAAAAAAAAAAAAAAAAACCCGTTGTTGCTGCGTCTTCCGATGCGCAGAGAAACGTAAACACAATGCATGAACCGTTATGAGATCAGCAGAGGTGGCGACAACAACAGTGAAAGGGGGCGAGATGAGGATGATATGGCGCAGCGAAATGTGCTTCAAATAAATTTGCAATAAGTGCCAGTCATGGCTGGTGTCAAGCATAACAAAGAAACAGTTCCTCATTGGAACGTTGCCTGCATGCAAATTGCAGCATAAAGAGAAAATGCCATACACACACACACACACAAATACATGTGCAGAGATGAGGGCGCGCGCGCTCGTGCATGTGAGGGAGAAGGCATACGTTTTGCACACGTCAGAAATGAAATTTACAAACACACACACACACACACACACACACACACACTCAGCCAGGCACTCAAGAGATAAAGCGAGAGAGCGAGACCTGCATACATATTTATGATTTGCAGTCAAAGTGAAAGCGAAAGTTGCCAGAGGCTGCAAAGTGAACGAAACAAAACAATAACGAAGAAAAAACGGTACTTACATTAATTTGCACAATTGTCTTGCCCGTAAAGCTGAACGCCTCCAGATCAGGCTGCAGGGTCAGCTCATAATGCTTGGGCACCACATTTGTGGGCAGGCGCTCAAATTTGCCCACCGTCTGTGCCATTTTGTGGCCGTTTAAGAGCGACTGCTGCTTGCAACAGCTGTGTATTTGCTTGCTTTGGGTGAATCCTTGGCCGGCGGCTGCTTCCCTTCCAATTACGTCCGCCGAGGTGTGGCCAATTATGTCGCGATAGCGGCTACAAAGATCGCCCAGCAGCGGTGCCTCGCTGGTTTTGAGAGGTGCGCCCAACGAAACACTCGAGTAGTCGCGATAAAACTGCTTTTGCACTTTGACGAACTGCTTCGATGAGACCAACGTGTTCAGGTGGCAACTCTCTGCAGAAATATGCTTATCAGCGCAAGTGAGGCAACGCCAGAGGCGGAGGCGAAAACGTAACGACGGGACGTTAGTAAGAAGAGCAGAAGCACAGCACGTTAAGCTCTTGCGAGCCAGTTTCCACGGTGCCAAGGTTATCAAACGGTTTTTTGTGGTTGCTATGGGTTTGTTTAGTAACTGCAGCTGGATGGCGGTGGGTGGGGGGCGAACGGGTGCAGCAACTTTAACTAGAACTGGAAGAGAGCTAGCAGTAAGGATTATTATTATTATTATTATTATTGTTATTAATCAAATTAAATACAATTATTGCGCGACGAATGGCGAGCGTTTAATGCGATTAAAAGCGGGTTTTAATTGTGTTTATTTTGTTATTATACGACTGGCTGGATAACACAAGGGGCGGGCTCTGCGGGGACTGCATTTGTTCTCACCTTCGCACAAATGCTGCTCAAAATCGGAATTCGCTTTTGCTAAATCCAAATTGAGTTTACCAAGTTCTGCAAATATATGACGTTTTCAATGCACTTACAATCAATTTGAACCGAACAATATTGTCAATTTATAGCAGAAAATTAGAGTGTGAAGTGGAAAATACTGCGGGCAACTGCTGGCGGCTTCTGCTGGCGAAAAAAAAACACACACACAACACACGCTTTCCAGTGTGACCCACTTGCGCTTGGTACGTTTTGGTAATGGGCCGAACAGCTGACTGTCAGCTCACTAGAGACGTGTTGTTATGCAGCCAAATATTTTGTTTGCTATTGAGAATTGTGAATGAACGTGTGTGTAATCACCGTTTCTGAATTTCCAGGCCTGCTTTGCTGTTCGAATACCTCCTTTTAATGCATTTTTGTACATTGCACTTCAACGGTTAATTTTATTTTGAAAAATGAAACGCTCGTTGCCAGCAGCGATATAAGCAGGTTCCACTTTCTCGCTAGTTTACCAACACTGGCGTCAAGCAGCCCACACACGTACGGACTTGCTGCATGACATTTTTAATTATTTACGATATATCGTAATGACAAATATACCGTTAAGAAACCGTTACGCGAAGTTCATTGGCCAATAGAAACTCCCTTAATGAAAACCCCCGTAAATCGTATAAAATCTATAGTCCCCATGATTTTTGAGCTAGCGTTACCAAATTTGACAGGTATACCAGATTCGTGTTGAATAACACAATAAAATACGGGTTTTTTTTTTTAATTTTATAAAATTTGTTATTAATTTCAATAATACATACATTTGAATACAGTCAAACCTGTTTTTTCGAGGAGGATCCGCACGAAAAAAGACAAAAAACATGGACAAAAAAAAAAATAGTTTTGGCAACGTTTTTAAAATAGATCTAGCACTTTGAAGTAATAATTAAAACACGTTACATTCTTCTTTTATGCACATTCTTTAGCGGCCTTCTTCATTGCCACTAACCAAATAACATACAGATGGCTCATCTAGAACAAAAAAGTGTGACACTCATTTTCTGTCTGGCATCGATTTCGCGTCCTCATTTCACATACAAAGAATCCAAAAAACTAACTAGGCGATCACTTCGTCAATTATGCTCCATTTTCATTCAAATTTACACATACCGCACAAAAAACATCGCACAAATAAAAGTGAACAAAAACAATCGCACAAAAAAGGTTTGACTGTACACTATTTTAGTCATTTTTTGAGTTTGTATAATTTCCGTCTTACGTATTAGCCCAATTTTTTCGCTGCTTCTTACTAAATTTTTAGAATATATACTCGTATATACCTGCTATCTATATATCTCCCTCAGTTTTAAAGCTAGATGTATAACATTTTTGCTGTCAGATTACAGATGATGTCCTCTGAAGATCGCATACAAATTTTTGGTTATTTGCACTGTGAGCGCATATTGCGCTGTCGGTTACACCCGACTGTAACTCTCTTACTTGTTTATTTTGCGGGTGTCAAAGAGATCCGACTTCTAATCGTATTCCATTTCACACGAGTCGTATTTCACTTGGAATTTTAAGGAAATTTATTTAAATTAATGTAGTTTCACATGTGTTACACAAAATATTTCTAATGTCGTTATTTTCAAACTGTTGATGTCAATTGAGCAACGCTGTGGCAACAAAATACTGTGATAAATAATAATACTAAATATATACCAGAATGGCTGTAGAGACTTAAACATTAATCTTATTTCTAAGGGAGCTATAAGATATAGAATGATATAGAATTCTGATATAAAATTCGATTCTATGCCAAATTTTGTTATACTAATACTTTGAGGAAAATTGCCATTTTAAATACTGACATTGTAACGTCATGCAATCCTTTGCATAATCTGCGGCTCTCCCATCATCGGCTGAACGTTGCGACTGTAAAAAACATTCTAGTACGAATTGAGTGCTTCGGTCGTGTGGTTCGTTCAGTCGGTTGCGCACAAACAACCCTTCGGTGGATGTTCACGTAAGAAAACGAAGCACATGAGGCCCGCACGACGTTTACTCTAACTCCAGCGCCAACTGCAAGTGCCAACAGAAGGAAGATTCAACAAAAAGTTGAAAAAAAAAAAAAAAGAAAATACAGAAAAGAATTCCGTGCATATATATGCACTAAATTCATTTTTCCAATATTTTACCCATTTTTTTTACTTATTCTTTTAAATTTTAAAATAAAAATGTGTTCATCGCAACGGCTTGCTTTGGCTGTTTTGTTTATAATATTTAATATATGTGCGCCAACATCAGATGCATCTCCAATTAGCTGGGGTAAGTGTGTGTCCCTCAAGCGAGTGCAACGATTATACAATTAGTTACCAAATTTACCAGTTGTCAGTGTTGTGGTGGTGGCAACCCCGCCAGGTTCAATAGTGTGTGACCCTCTCTTTAATAGAAATCAATTTGCAATCAAATTGGCAGACAGTGCGCTCGTTTAATGCTTGCTTATGTAATCGATTGGCATTTAAATGCTGCACTAAAAAAAAAAAATAATGATAGAAAGCGAAGACAACATTCTATTTTTTCTTAATTATGAATGTGACCAAGTTTGTCTACATATCTTTGCCCATGTTGCGTTTCCTACGTGTCGAAGCAGTGTGGTAGCGTAATCAGCTGATTCTGACATTTAATTTTTGTTCTGTTGCCTCTCTCTTTTTTCGTTAGTTACGCACATTTGTGTTATCATCTGTTTATCAATTCAAGTTCAATTATTGGGCATTTTATGATTGCACAAAACAGATCTGTAGTAATTTTGACATTTTTCGTGGCGTAGCTCACTTTCACCCCCGCTCAATAGAGAGCGCTACGTAGTTCTCTGCAGCAAAAAAAAAAAAAAAAAATGCGGGGTTGGCCGCCATTTGAAATTGCCCAATTGTCACGTATGCCATGCAATTTTAGCCGGTTTTGTTATTGATATTATTTCTTTTTCTCATTGGTTTTGCTGACTTGTTTGTTTTCTCAACAACATTTTTGGCTCGTCTTTCACCGAGCTTCGTTTCTTTCAAATTTGTTTATTCGAAGATCTCGTTTTACTTCTTCCAACTCTGGCAGCGTTGACGCCAAGTAAATTAAAACGGTATAGCTTAGCCTTGAACACTGATAATAAAGGGCATATTTGTTTTGTGCATAGGTATGCTGGCAGGAGCTTAACATTTATGATCCCTTTTTCTTGATAACTCGCGTCATTTTCTTGCTATCGATATTTATCGGGTTTTCGGAGCATATCTCGAACATATAGCATACAGAGCTCAAGAATATTTTGTGATCTTGGATACTTCTTATGCTCCTCCTCCGAATGCTCTTATTGAGTCCTTAAAATTGTTCGAGCCATAAACTTGGAAGTTTCGTTTTTCATTAGGTAGGCCATAGAAATTTAAAGCACAACCTACGGCATCTGTTTGTCTATTTATGAATGCATGGATTCAAAGGAGTTCAATGTATACGACGACTGTTCAGAGAGTATCCTCTAGTCGATCACTACCGCTTATCGCACTTTTTTTTCTTTGCTGGGCCAAGTGGAACTTCAACTATCAGCACATTAAGGCTTTGCGATTTCGCATCGGTTTCTGAAAAAGTATACACACACACATATGCACAAACATATGTATGTATGTATATGTGTGAGTTTGATTTTCGCACATGTATTCGAGTTACATTTACGATAAGAACGAAAAAAACCGATTTTCGGAATTCCACGTGGTCCCTTCCGCTGCCCCGCCCGGAATTCCATCATATTTACCGCTATTGACCACTTGTTGACGCCTGAAATAAATAAATACAAGTTAGATTAATTGTTTAAATTTTCATAAATTACAATTTTGTTGATTAAACTGGTTGCAGAAGTGAATTCATTCTATAAGATCAATGCACCTGCATTCGAAGCAGAGTACAGAAACCAAGAGCGCTCTAGTCGAGGCTGTCCGACTCGGAGATACCCTGTCTTCTCTTACCTTACGTAATGGTAAATTACATCTTAACAACTGTAAAAGAAAGCTGTAAATATATTATCGATATTGATTTGAGTAAAGAATGGAGTTATGAAATAAAAAAGATGTATACAAAATATTTAGCTACCACTTTCTCTCCCTCTCGCTTGAGACAGAAGATCAGCTAATCATGGCTAGATCGCTTAAGCTCCTATCTCATCTTGTTGATCAACAACAAATATATATTATATAAAGTCGTAAATGCCTTCTAAGTTTATTATACCATTTTATAAATAAATGGTTCCGAGACCTAAGCAAACATGTGTTTCTATTTACATAGCACATAGTATGTTAATATGATCTCACATAAATATGTATTGGGTTAGCTGTGCAAACAGATTTGAGTTCTCTCTTTTAAGAACTGAAACCTTAACCACTGTGAATTTCAAGATAAGCCGCAGATAATATTCCAATTTCTTTTTTCATTCCAAGCAGGTTCTCGTAGTTTCGAGATCACTTAATATTATTATGGAATTCAAGTATCATTGAAATAAAGGGTTTTATTCTCTTCCCACTCGAGGCTGCCATTGTGTAGGATTCCAGGCGCCCTGGAAAATATGTAAAAAGCATTCGTCGTCAATCTCTGTTTAGAGATTAGACTTACCGAAAATATATTCAATTCAATCGGGATTATCTGGAGGACGTGGGGTCAATGTCATTGATCACTGAATGATCTTTGATATGTAGAACAAAATCTGCGACGCAAACAACAATAATTCAAAATATAATGGAAGTATTAGGTAAACATTTTCAATATATTTACTGGTTAAAGTCTATTTTATTGATATATAGCTAAAGCAAAACTTTTTTGTCGACCCTTTGCACGAAATTTCTTTAAAGCTAAAGTTAAAGACAAACACAACTGCTGTACGAAAACGTTAGTAATGCACTGTATATATATATTAGATAATAATGACAAGTTGTGATAGTTAAGGCGTATGATTTATCGTTTCAAACCCAAAAAAAAAAAAGAAAAAAGTAAAAATCAGACCAATCGATTTTTGCTGATAATTGCTCTTGTCAAAAATGAGGTAAAACTTAACTACGTGATTGAACCGTATTTCGCTATACACTTCAAACATATATATTAATGCATATGTATAGCTTACATTTTCTGCATCGATAAGCCGTTGACCTCAAGGCCCGAGTGCGAAGGTTAAAATATGCTCGGCTCAAGACCCTCGGCAGCAGGTCTGCTGAAGACTTTGGAAAGGTTTTACAATAGACACTCTGACGTCTATGAACACGAGCGAGCGCAGATATATGTACATATAGATAATAAACTAATGAATTCCGATATGTAAAGGCTTATGTATAGATATGTTTCTATGTATTTGTTTTGGTTTTTTTTTTGCTGCTTTGCGGAGTCAACCTGCCCGGCGAGTTAGTTTTTTGCACGCGACAGTGACCCACAAAAGTTTGGACTCTGCCTAGGGCCAATGGCCAGTGGTCGATTATTGACCGCAGTGCGTCAATAAATATTGACAGATCGGGCGGGAAAGTGAAAGCCAAACGGCAACAGCTGTTGCAGCCTTCGGAACTACATCGACGTCTATATAAACATATATATGTATCTATATCCGTTACGGAACTCAGCTGTTGTTTTGCTTAATTTTTTTGTTCTTTTTACGTCGGGTAGTTCTCGTAACATTTCCGTGAATGCTGTTTGGTTTATTTGTTTGTCACCTGTATTTAATCATAATGCATTCAATTAAATGCCTAATTAACAGCTGGCATGTTGGCCAAAAGTAAAGTGCCCCGCCTTTTAGCAGCCGGTTTTGGACGACGAACGCGAAATGTGCATTTTAACGTTTTCTTTTCTGGAATCTGAATGAATCGCATATACTATATATAGTCAGCTGCAGGTGTGCGACAGTTTCCACTACCTGTTTGCATTTAAATAATATTAAACCGCCGTTGGCAAAGTTTTTCCCGCCACATTTGAATTGCGTCTTGACCTATGCATTTAGTTATTGTCACCTGTGGGGTTTTCACCAACATGGGACTTTCGTCGACACCCCGGGTTCAGGGCGTTATCTTATCAGCTACAGACTCGACTGAATGTAAATAATTCGATTACGTTTTTTTGGAACGTAAAAGTTGTGGAACGTGTGCATTCCATGTCGAACGTCATTAATTTGATACACTTTGATACACTGATCCCTCGGAAATAACAGCCAGAGGAATAAATGATCATAACTTGGAATTGCATTAGACGCTTCGGATATACCATGTTTTAGATTTGTTTTGTTGCTAATTTATGATTTCTGATTAAGGAGTTTTCAAAAAGCCCATGCAATAAAAATACCCAAATGCAAAAATTATACAAAAGAATTTTTTCTAATGCCTCGCCTTTAGCTTCGGGCCATAAAACCCGGTTTTGGGTCGAACTAAAGTTCGTTACATTATTTTAAATTTAAAAGGGAAATAGCAATATTTCCTCTTATATTCCTTATATCCCTTATAGTGCAGGCAATAAAAAAATATAGTTGATAAACATTCTTCTTATTGTTTGTTATTTATATTTAATTGGTTAAACGTTCGGTTTCTGATTTTTTTAAATATTTAAATTCGCGTATTAATCGGTTTGCAGCCTCATTCATTTTTTTTGTTGTATAAAATGGGGCAATCAGAATTCGTGTTTTTATAGGCGCGTAATTGAATGAAACTCAATTCTAAATTTATATAAATATGGCGAGCATTGATTGAAGCCCGATAAGTTATTAATGCTGCATATAGAAAGGGGATCAGGCGGGGGAGGGGAGGAGGGGGGGGGGGCGAATGAGAGTGAGGGACATGTGGCGCTAACTTAATTGAAATCGAGCGATTGATTGAACTAAATTTGCAATATATTTGCTCTTACGTTTGCACGTATCTCCCTTTTCCCCTTCCCCCCCCCTCCATTCCACTACCCCATCTCGATTTATAAATAATTTATTGGCTTTACTTATCTTATCGATATTTATCGATAGCGATCGCGTGTATGTGTGCCCGACTAATGCATTTGCATTTTGCAGACTTTGCCGTTACGCTGCGCGACAAGGTTCTCTACTTGGACAACAGATGGCGCCAGACGGCCTCGACAGCGCACGAATTCGAGCGACTCTCGGCGCTGGCATTCGACGAGGCCGAGGAGAAACTCTACTTCCACGATCAAATACACGAGGACGGCAGCATATTCTCAGCGCGACGCGATGCGTTGGTCGCCATGCACGTCATCGAGCAGGTGGTGATGCGTACGGGCAACGATACGGTGTCCGGGCTGGCGTACGATCCGCTGAATCGCAACCTGTTCTGGACGGACACCAGCCGGCGCAAGATCTTCCTTGCCAGCATCGATGCACCGATAACGGACCAGCCGACGGTGCTGGTCGATCTGAGCGCCGAGGGCGCCCAGCCGGACGATGTGGTGGTCGACATTTGCCGACGCCAGCTGTACTGGACGAACTCGAAGATCAATCACGCCACCCTGGAGCGCATCGGCGTGAACGGCAAGGATAGACAGACGCTGGTCAGCGAGAATATCGATATGCCGCGCGGCATGGCGATCGATCAGCAATCGGATCGCATCTACTGGATCGACGACAAGGACGGCATCTTCTTTGCCGTGGAGAGTGCTCGCCTCGATGGCAGCGATCGCCAGCTGGTCGTGAAGGGCAAACACCAGAGCCCCATCAAGCTGGCCATCACCGAGGACACCATCTACTGGACGGACAGGGCCAACAAGGCGGTCTGGAGCTATCCGAAACCGGTGTACGACAATCGGACGGCAACGAACGCGACCGAAATGCAGCCGCAGCCCACCAAATTGGTTAGCTGGCAGGAGGATGTCTACGGGCTGGTCGCACGCACCGGATTCTATCAGCATCTGCAGCGGGACGAGCACTGCGCGAACGTTGTCAGAAAGGTCAAGGAGAACCTGGACAATGGACTGTTGAGCAAATCACCCGAGCGCAGCGCCGTCGAGAAGCACATGGACCGAATGGAGAAGGAGCATTGCCTCAACAACGCCACCTATCGGTCGAACAGTAACTTCTGTATTTGCCAGACGGGCTTCAAGGGTGCCCGCTGCGAGATCTCCGAGTGCCATAATTATTGTGTGCACGGCACCTGCGAAATATCGATCGATGGCTATCCGAAATGTTATTGCCAGCCGGAGTTTCACGGCATACGCTGCGAGTACCACAAGTGCAACGGGCATTGCCTCAACGATGGCCTCTGCACCGTCGACAGGGACAACGGCGAGCTGAGCTGCGATTGCCCGGAGAACTTTACGGGCAAGCGCTGCGAGCACAACGAGACGGCGCACTGTGGCAGCTACTGTCAGCACCTGAAGGAGCATCCGGAGGCGTTTGTGCCCGCCAGCTGTGTGGACATGTGAGTAGCCTCCAGTCAAACCCCATCTACTGAAGCTAATTTTGTTTTGCTGGTAAACCCAAACGGTGGAATTGCAAAAACATCGATATTATCGAGATATCACTGAATGGTACTTTAAATCAAGGCTGCAGACCGGATTTGAATCGAACCGGTTCGAACCCATTCATTGTTTTTAAATTTTCAAACGGCCTGAACCCGAACCTAACCATGCTTATTAACAAATGGCTTAAACAAATTTTAAAATATAAAGTAAAGGCACCAGGTTCCGAACCGAACCCAGAGGTGACACATGGGTTCGAACCGTCAACCGAATCAACGATATTTTTCATTTATTTCTTTCTTATTTTTCTTTTCTATTTTAATTGAAATATTGGCTTAATTTTGGATATATCGAATATTGAAGCCAGCGATGTTTTTGCAGCTCTATTTCAAGAATCTCCCGGTTCTATCATTGGCAGACGTTGGCTTGCGAACGCTTTACTCTTTCGAAACTTGAACCTGTTGAGAATTCCAATGAGAAAGAGAAAGAACCCTGCTTTCCCCAAACACCGCCCAAA
Organism: Drosophila sordidula; assembly: GCA_035047465.1. Taxonomy (NCBI): domain Eukaryota; kingdom Metazoa; phylum Arthropoda; class Insecta; order Diptera; family Drosophilidae; genus Drosophila; species Drosophila sordidula. The sequence goes on along the minus strand of JAWNPQ010000185.1, from coordinate 5,280,881 downwards.
ATGGTTTTTCTGTTTGTTGTTAACCTTGGTTTTTCCCTCTTTCGCCTGCAGCTGCGAGGAACTGAGGCTCACCAATGGCACAATTGTCACGGAATTCCAGTCGGAGTCCGTTTGCGGCACATTCAACGTTCGCTCGGACTCGCTGATGATCATCCTGATCGCCGCCGTTTTGGCCAGCCTGACGCTGGTGGCGCTCATCGTGCACGGAGTGCGTCTCATCTGGAAGCCGAAGCGGCCGCGCATCAAGAAGACGTTCGTGGTGCGGAAGCAGGCGCGTTTAAACTCCGCCAGCGACACGCCCCTCACCAACCGCCCGCTGGCCACCGAGCAGTGCGAGATCACGATAGAGAACTGCTGCAATATGAACATTTGCGAAACGGTTGGTTAACCCACAAGTCCCAAGCCGGGATCTGGCTCCGATCAGTTAATAATCGAAACTCTTTGCAGCCCTGCTTCGATCCCAAGCTGGTGGAGCAACAGTTTTCTGGGCGCGACCGGAAGGCGTCGCCCCGCGTCAAGGAGGACAAGAAAATCCTGATACACAGCATGGAAGACGATCTGTTGTCCTAGGCTAGACTGTCCTGTCTCTCATTATGTCCAAAACGTCGTGCACGGATTGGCGGTAGACGAGCTTGAAAAGCTGGTGCCGCCGCCGCCCCTACCTCCCCCCCGGCTCGTCGATTCAGGTGCTCAACCAAAGCTCATTCAAAGACCTAGCTAAATACATAAAAGAAAAGGATACGCATACTTAATTGAAGGAAACGTGTACTTAGCAATCTATATTTTTTTTTTTTATCGATTAGTTTGGTCTCATTTATTTATTTGATGCAACAACAAAACAAAAAATTACAGTCTGCTGTTGCAGGCTGGACAAAAAAAAAAAAAAAACAAACAAAAAAAGATTAGAAATGAAAGGAAAACTTACATTAGAGCAGATTTTAATTGATCATTCATGTAGTTTGTAAGTTTTTAGCTTGAAACCGGTTAAAGGAAATTTTAAAGCGAAAAAGTACATAATTTTATTTGGCAATATGAACATGCAATTGGAAATGAATTGAAGAAGTCTTGTGACTGACATTAGCTTTAAATTAAACAAACTAACATATATACATGTGTATATATGTGCATATACTTATATAGATACACGCGGCTGATTTTATGAATAGTTGCCAATTGCACAAAGAGGCAGAAATTGTGATTCATAACGGTTAAACTGTTGTAAATAATAATAAAAGAAACCCAGAATTGTACGAACTATTAAATCGTTGCCTAAAGCGTATCTGTTCAGAAAGTTCCTCAATATTATCTTCTGCTGATTTTGTATATAAACACACACATATTCATACATGCATATATAGTTTTTATTTTAACATTCTTTTTCGACGCTGATCACAGTCAACACGTGAGATTGACTCCTGCAACTGCCACGCCCACAAGCCAGCAAACTGTTCGCACCAAAATTGCCTTTGTACTTAAGTTTAAAACTACAACAACAACAACAACGAAAAACCAGCAATCAAAAATAAATAAAACGCAAAAAAAAAATTGTATCTAAACGTGCAGTCATATTCGAAAAAATCCCCTCCGTCAAAATACAAAAACAGTGACGAGAAAAAGCGTCATCTTCGGGCTTTCGAAGATTCCAAACACAAAGAAAAAAAGCCCAGTTATCGAAATGAAAAAAAAAGGAGAAACTTTGGGGTATCGAAGCTGGAATACTCTTGCAGAGATTTAGAATATATGAGCTATATATCTAAAATTTATTATTCGATGCTGATGACATTTTGCTTATATGTTAGAAGCAAACAATTGCAAGTTTTGTGGAATTTCTTGAAAAACAAACAATTTCATAAAAAAAAATTCGAATTTTTATGATATATTAGAATGTTCGTTTTGGATATCTTAAAAAACAAATTAAATAAAAAAAGAGATATGACAATTGATACTGATCAAGAGTATATATACATTAAAGCAATATCTCCATCTGTGTGTTACATATTATGTGACAAAGTTAAAATGCCTTCTGCGAGGGTGTACAAAAAATTAGGGGAAAACAATAACAAGTTCTGCCCTCAGCGAAGGAAACAACGGAAGGTTTGTAAATACGTGTAAGCTGGCTATTTATTAGGAATTATGATTAAGGCACTGTTTAAAGAACAAAGAGGAAAAAAACATTACGTACCTTGGCAGTTCAGATAATAAAATGAAATTATCTACACAGTTGACTTTCGTTTTTAGTTACCCACACTAATACGTATTTTCATGTAATTTATATAAAGTAATCACCAGATTCACATGTTAGAGCTGTAAGAAAATATTAAATATTAATGTGTATGTATATGTATATATTCTAGATGTTACCTTTTGTTGTTTGTGGTCTGACAACAATAACACTGCCCCAGTTTCAGAGCAGTCATTTTGCAAATAAAAAAAAATTTAAAAAAATGTGAATTCATAATTCGCTTACTCGTAACTCAATCGCACCGACACAACGCGCAGACTTTTTAAAAATGATTTGGAATTGTAATAGATGTACGATATACACGATATTTTCAACGCATCACGATGTCTATTAATCGAGCTGTTTCGATAAACTGAACGCATACAATCGAAATCGAATGTCTTCAATGTTTGGCGGCACCGATCACGATTGTGAGAGAGGCGTTTGTAAAAAACTAACGACAACGTCGCTCTGTAAATAGTATTTAGCTCTCTCAATCGTGTGCATAATCTCTGGCTTCTCAATCGTGACAGAAAGCAGAGAGCAGAAACCGATATTTGCGCTCTGTTCATTCGGCGCCACATAACGGAACTGTCCTTTATGCAACCATTAGATCTCTTAATCGCGGTAAATATGTGTAAGCTCTAAGCAAACAATACATAAACTACCAACAATCAATATTGTAAATCCTTTAAATATTTTACATTAGTCCACATTCGAAAGGGAAGAAATGTGACAGAAAATTCACCAATTTGAAAATGGGCTGTGTGCATACATACAAACATACATACATACATTGCATTGCACATGACGTGTGCAGTAAGAGCGAGAAAGTGGTGACACTTTCGGTGTTCTCTCTTTGATGCATTGCTAAGCAGTAAAAGCGAGGAATTTGTCACTGTTTGTCACTTAAGATTTAGTGTTCGATTCGTGTCCTGAACAATCTCTCGCTTTCGGCTCAAACAAACTGAGAGCATTCTCTGGGCACGTACACTTTTGCAACATAATTTTACTTTTTTTTTTATCAAATGAATCGTCAGAATCACATATCTTTAGAAGTATCTTTGACAACTGATGATGCACACATGTATATATATATTCTAGACGTTACTTCTTGTGATGTTTTGTCATACAATAATAATACTGCCGCCCTCCCCATGCAGTCATATTAAACAATTTTTAAATATTAAATTTGATATTTGTCGCGTTTAGGTACACATATTCACATATTCTTATACTCATATCTTAACTGCACATGCATATTAGTGCAGTACCACAGAAACGTTAACGTACTAACTTAAATTTTGTATTGTGCAAAATATCGGTCTTTGCGATCTATAGATCGCAATAGCAAGTTTATATGGTATCGAGTTAATATGGTATCGAGTTCATATGGTTTCGAGGTGATGTGATATCGCGTTGATATGCGATATTGAATAATGCAATAATGCATAATAATTTTGCCAATGTTTCGCTCAACGTAAATTAGTTAAAAAATTATTTTCTGTTATTTATAACTTTGATAACTTCACCTGCCGACAATTTACCGATGTATAAAAGTAACGTCGCAGCTAGTCGATATAGCGATACTCGAACATTGCCCAACACTTTCGATTAGAGCACTGCGATAACACTATCGATATAACGCAAATACTTTTTGTCATATATAATTTTCCTTGACGTCACATCAATTTTTCGCAAAATATTATACTTGTATTTAAATAATATAAATATTGAGCCAAAAACACACAAACAAAGTTTTATTTGTGCAACTAGTGAGGATGGTATGTTTTTTGCCACAAATATAACAATATAGTGTTTTAACTTGGTCTCCATTTGCGTTTTTGCACTTGGCGTGGTCTGCGGCGGCCGCCGCAGCAGCAGCGCGTGCCCTCAAATTATTTTTTTCATTTCCTTTTGCTTTTGCACAATTTTTGAAAACTGCAATGTGAATCAGTGACCGTGTACATTTATAACAAATAGATAAAGGTGGCTACACTAGTTGAAAATAAAACGTTCTGCATGGCACATTCAATAGTCAACACAGTTACAGTCACCGTTGACAGTTTCTGCACCGTATGCCGCGTGTGTATCTATAGTTCGCGACGTGACGCGTCTTTCTCCACGAACACTAACCTAGTGACCTTCGTTTATTGTATTTTTTGTCTGTTTTCTTATTTTTGCACTTGCAGGGCAGCAACGACAGAGCATCCAGATCGCCGCGTTCGGATGACCAGCGCGATATCAGTGAAATGCCAGTGACGAAGCGCTCACGCTCGGACTCGGGTAAGTGTTTCATCGGGATAGGGTGGGGGAAATTGTTGTTTATGCATAAGTATGTATCAAACGAGTATATATATAATATATTTATATGCGTAAGTTCATAAAACAAAAAGAGAGATATCTAATTTATAAGGCAAGGCAAGAAATCAAACAAAAGGAAAATATATACATATATATACAAAAAAAAAAAAAAATATATATATTTATTTTTTTCTTTCAAAACAAACACATATTGCATACACATCTCTCTCATTCTCTCTCTCTTTTCTACTACTACGTTGCATTTTAAGGGCCAGCACAGACGCTATTAAATAATCGGTTTTTCTTTTTGTTCTGCTTAAGTAATTGCAGACTTGATAAACGCGCACGATGATCTCAAGTGAGGTGAGGTGAGAGTCAAACAAATAATGAATACGAATACGAAAAACGAAACAATATCGAACAAGTCAAGTCAGTCAAACCACGCGCTAACCCCAAAACTAATTGCGAATCGACTCCCACTCGAAACTATCGATATGTGTCATCACTATAAGAGAGAGTGATGCGAAAAGAAATGCACTAAATATAATCCATCTATATCTTAATAATACCTTAACATAAGATAAAGCATACGCTTGACAAACATTTTAAATGATTTTTTTTTTGTTTTGTTTTTGTTTATGTATTATTGTAACTAGGGTCCAGGCCTAAGTGTATAAGTGTATGTATCGTACAGTGAATCCTCGCCGCATCAACACTGAACCGCAACTGAAACAAAACTAATCCAAAAAAGCATATAACTTTTCTCTATATATTCTCTCTCTCTCTCTCTCTCTCTCTCTCTATTTCTTCTATATCTCTTCTTATATCTTTTTGTTTCATTTATTTTGTAAGCATTTTTTTCTTATGTTTTGGTTCCGCCCAAAAACGAGACTTGGTTGTTTTTGTCGCCTGTTAAGAATCTCGACATCGATCAAGAGATGATGACCCATTAGCGTATTGCCAATAACAACCGCCAACTACCAAAGAAACATCAAGCCGACACGCGTACGAAATGCATTATGTACTCGCTTTTAACAACAACTGTTTCTTGCCGATTTCAACGTCCACGTCGCGGACCCAAGCCGGGTCCTCGTCTTCGTCTCGTCTTCATATGTGCTGCGACAACGCGTTGGACTGATCCGCCCCAGCCCCATAGCCATAGTCTTTCTTTATTATAATCTTTTATATCAATACATAATTTATGCTTGTTGTTCTTGTAGCCGATGCTGCTTTTTATAAAAACCCAACACGTTGTCCGATAGGCCAAAAGATTGGCTTTAAAATTATTCCTGTATCCATATTAGAGATGGGGATTCTAGTTCAATTTTTTGAATACGTTGAATCGTTCATTTCTGTTCAAGCGAAATTATTCTGAACTAAGCGACACAGCTCTAATGTCTGCCAACGCTGCAAACCCACAAAAAAAAAGCTATTGTTGGTTCGGTTCACGGTTCTAACCACTGCCTCACTTTGACGTTCGGCTTGTGAACCTGGTTTGTCACATCAATGAACCAAGCTTTTGGATTAAACCTTGATTTGTCACACTATTTTGAATCTATTATATATTTAATTTTATTCTTTTCTTTTGTTTATTTTGAATTAAGAGGGAGAATATCTTCTATTTAATTCTCTGACGTTAGGCAATATACGTTTCATAGGTTAACATTTTCCGATCTAGTTAATGTAAACCAAATCATTTCAGTATATAAAATGGTTCGGTTCAGGCTTAGGTTAGGCTGGTTCGCTTCAAGGTTTCGTTTATGATTTTAATATTTAAATTCCGAGTTCGAACCGGTTTGGTTCAAACCCGGTTTGCAGCCTTGTATGTATATATATGCATACATATTTGTATATTCGCTGATTTGAACGATTTCTAAGATATATAGATAGTTATTTCTCCGGTATGCAGCCCATATAATACAAAATTTAAACAAAAAATCATCTATATATTTAAAGTAAAATATATACACATATAGTACATAGATATGAGAAAAAAAAAAAAAAAAACATACACACAACATGCTTAAGGTACGGCGGAAAACTTAACCAACTTAAAACATATTGTTGCTCTTATTATCGTTTCAGCGTCTTGTTTTCTTTTTATTTTTCTCTTTTTATCACTGAGCAATGTAATGTGTGACCCTTCAAGTCAATATACCACGCCCCCCAACTCATGGAAACCGTATCGAAACGCACATATATAATAAGGTCGCTTATAATTTCTATTTTTATAATACACACTTACAGGAACTGTGCACACCGTTAAGAAACCAGTATAAACCCAACAACACTGCCCAACACTGTTATACTATATATTAACTAATGGATTTTGAGACGTTTCCTTTTTTGTTGTTGGTTCGTTCGTTCCTGGGGCTCTGGTATTTTTCAGTGTGCACAGTTCTTTCAGTATTTTCTTCTTTGGTTTCGATTTGTGCGGCGACGATTTGCCGGCTGGATGTCCGTTGGAAGAGCTTTAAATGATTTCGATTGAAATACTCGTTATAACTGCATTAATCTCTAATCTATAAACACCACACACATACACACACAAAAACACAACACACACACAGTCGTACTTTATTAGCACAGTCTACGTATCTAAATCTTAAAACTATAGGCTAATTTATGTTTTCTTTCACGGGTGCTTTCTTTTTATCTTGCATTTTTCCAGCCTTAACGAATGACAAATCCAATGCCTTGCAGTCTGTCAGACAATATCTATATGTATTTACGTAAATCCAAATCATTTATTTAAACAAAAAAAAAAAAAAAAAATCAAAACAAAATTCGTGAAGCAAAAGAAGTGTGGCAAAGTTTTGCCAATATCAAAATAATAATAATAATAATAAAAAAAAAAACGATAAACGATATCAGCTTTAAATACTGCATTTAAACGTAACGAGTAATGCATCGATAGCTTTTAATTGTCATTGTGTGTTGTAGCCTCTCAAACTCTGTGACTGAATCATCTGCCGTTTGGCAATTGGCCCGCGCCCGAGCCGTTCCAGATCTTCTCCAGAACACACACACAGTTACATGTATATACATATATATATATATCTAATTATATATGTATGTAGTTCGCCGGCCACCAATACTTTTTTACGATTAATGATTTTTTTTCTATTTTTTCCTTTTTGTCTTTATCTCTCTTGCAGGCATCGGTTTTTTTTTTGTTTTGTTTGTTTGTGTCGCTTCAAATGTTAACTTCCAGCTCCACGCTGGGCCAATTGTTGTGCCCCCGCTGGTCACGCAACGTCAGGGCCAACTGTCTGCCTGGAGTTGCCTTTGGAGTCGATACAAATCTCATCTCAAAAAAAAAAAAAAAAAAAAAAACAAAAAAACAAAAAACAAAACAAAACAAAACAAAACAAATGAGAACAAATCAAACTAAAAAGAAAAACGTATTCAAAGCAAATTGCCTAGATCGGCTCGATGATGAGCCCCACATTGTCACCACATCGTATGAGATGCACTAATCTGTCCTCCCAATTCTAGGCAAGTCAGCGGACACGAAAATTCCCTACCTTTCGCAGCCACTGTACGATCTGAAACAGACGGGCGATGTGAAATTCGGACCGGGCACCCGTTCCGCCCTGCTGGGCCTGCTGGGCGGCGCATTGCCCAAGCTCACCTCGGAGCAGCACGATCTGGTCAGCAAGGCCAAAAAGTATGCCATGGAGCAGAGCATCAAGATGGTGCTGATGAAGCAAACGCTCGCCCACCAGCAGCAGCAATTGGCCACCCAACGCACCCAGGTGCAGCGACAACAGGCCCTGGCGCTGATGTGCAGGTAATTATTGGCAAGCCAATCGATCAGTGAATGATCACCGAACGCAACATGATGCAGAACAAAAAAAAAAAATGCGAAGAACCTCGTCCAGCGATCGCCGCTTCGCGTTATTGAAGCCGATCGCAACGGATGTGGTTGCCTGTGCAGCTTGGCTGATAAGATCTGAGCGTATTTCCCAACTTTCCAGTTGTTGCCAGTTTTGTGCCATCGATTCAACTCATCTCTTTTTTTTCGCTTGCCAGGGTATATGTGGGCAGCATCTCGTTCGAGCTGAAGGAGGACACCATACGTGCCGCATTTACGCCCTTTGGACCCATCAAATCGATCAACATGTCCTGGGATCCCATCACACAGAAGCACAAGGGCTTCGCATTTGTCGAGTACGAAATACCGGAGGGTGCGCAGCTGGCGCTGGAGCAGATGAATGGCGCACTGATGGGCGGGCGCAACATCAAGGTGGGCAGGCCGAGCAACATGCCACAGGCTCAGCAGGTCATCGACGAGGTGCAGGAGGAGGCGAAGAGCTTCAATCGCATCTATGTGGCCTCCATCCATCCAGATCTGTCCGAGGAGGACATCAAGAGCGTATTCGAGGCCTTTGGCCCCATTCTGTACTGCAAACTGGCGCAGGGCACATCCGTGCACTCGCACAAGGGCTACGGCTTCATTGAGTACGCCAACAAACAGGCCATGGACGAGGCCATTGCCAGCATGAATCTCTTCGATTTGGGCGGCCAGTTACTGCGGTGCGTAGATCCTGCAATTTAATTTGAAATATATCACTTATGCTTGCCCAATCCTCCAGAGTTGGACGCTCGATTACGCCGCCGAATGTGCTGTCCTGTCCCGCTACAAATTCAACGATGCCAACGGCCGCAGCTGTGGCCGCTGCCGCCGCCACAGCCAAAATACAGGCACTGGATGCGGTGGCCAGCAATGCGGTGTTGGGCTTGTCGCAGAATACGCCCGGCCTGGGCATCGCGGCCAAGGTGAACGCCATGCCGGTGGTCAGTGCGGCCACCTCGGCGGCTGCTTTGCATCCCGTTTTGGCCATGCCGACGGCGCCCACTGCTGCCCTACTGCCGCCGGGCATGTACCAGGCGCCTGTGCTGGGCGGACCCAGTTTGCTGGGCGTGCCGGCCGGTTTGCCCACGCTGCAGAGTGTCGCAGCCACATTGCCGCCACCCGCGTTGCTCGCAACGCCACCGGCCGTTGCCCTGGCAACCGTTGTGCCCGCTGCCGTGCCCCTTGGCGTCGTCGAGGCCAGCAATGGAGCGCCAGCCGTTTTGTCTGTCGCGGCCAACAATGCGGCGGCCACGGCGGCCAATCTGTCGGAGAACATCAAGAAGGCCCAGGAGAAGCAGCAGGAGGAGCTGCAAAAGAAGCTGATGGATGAGGGCGATGTGCAGACGTTGCAGCAACAGGAGAACATGTCCATCAAGGGCCAGAGTGCACGCCAGCTGGTGATGCAGAGGCTGATGCGGCCGCAGGACTCGCGCGTTATCATCTTGCGGAATATGGTCGGACCCGATGACGTGGACGAGACGCTGCAGGAGGAGATCCAGGAGGAGTGCAGCAAATTTGGCACCGTCAGTCGCGTCATCATCTTCAATGAGAAGCAAACCGAAAACGAAGACGACGACGAGGCGGAGATCATTGTCAAGATTTTTGTTGAATTCTCGGCGGGCGTTGAGGCGGTGCGCGGTAAGGATGCTCTCCACGGACGCTTCTTTGGCGGCCGGCGAGTGGTCGCCGAGCTGTATGATCAGTCGTTGTTCGATCAGGGCGATCTATCCGGTTAGATGACGATGAGGAGATGTTGGAAGTATGATTCTATCTTTAGGCTTACGGATTCGGACCTTTAACTGGCAGCAAGAGCCTGTTTTTTACTTAGAACTTAAACGAACAATTATTTATTACTTGGCGCAAAAGTCACAAGCCACGCGGAAGGAGCAGAAGGATATTGTACATTTTTTGACAGAATCAACGAGATGAGCAGCACAGTATCACAGTATCTATTAATAATAATACGTATAATGGGCAATTGATAGTTGAGAGTGATTTAGGTTTTAAAGTAAACCCAATTAATTGTCGCCAGTTCTGTATAAATTAAGTCAAGTGCAAAAGTGATGAAAACTGCGCACGTTCAAACAGTTTTTTTTTTTTTTTCTGTCGCATACACAAAAAAAAAGCTAACAAAAAATTGTACATTTTATTCATTTCAGCGCTTAAAACTTACAATAAAAGACTAGTTTCCCATAAAGCAAAAAGAGCTTATAATTTCTATTTGAAAGTAACAGAAATTAGTTGCAGGTTTCAAATGCAGTTCATATTTTTAAATTTAACGTCGATTTTGTAAATCGATAATCAGTGTTATTTTCGCTAGCATGAGTTGGCAGCACCAAAAATACCATGTTAGTTAACAGCGTTCTGTTGTGCGCGTTAGCAGACGTAAACTTGCGTTAACACAGTAAAAGTAAGAAGAAGCATTGCATGAAAGAAAAATAGAAAATATGATGCCAAAAAGTGAATAATCAAGTGATTTTTTGGACGAAAAAACTACAAAAACAAAAAATTTTGTGCGTGTGTGGCGCACTTGGAATGTTAACGCGTTCCAAAACAGTGCGGCGCCAGCAAATCAAACGCACTCAACGCCAGTTGAAGCAAATTTTGACAAAGACAGCGCAGCAGCAACAATCATTGGCGACTCTGGCGTAGCTGTTGGCACAAAAAAGAAAAAGGTACACATAAAAACGCAAAAGTGCGCGTATACCGCAGGTCCTTTGTTTATGTGCAATTTTGTGGTAAGGTATTTATTATGCCCGCTGGCTACACAGCTGATGGTCGAATACTTATTGGCTGCGCTTAGCTGCTGTTGCCCACGAATTTCTCGCTGGCCTTGCCTTGATAAGCGCAGACTGGCCGTCGCACACGCACACGCACACGCACACACACACACAAACACATACATACACGGGGAAGCTGTCCCCGCAATAACTACGCACTAACACAAGCTTAAGTATAGTTTGTATTTACATAAATATACACGCATACAGAGATACGTCTATATGTATTTCCAGCAATACGTTACATTTTTTGCCTTTCGTTAACTTCCGTTTGAATCGCTTTCGATTTGCATTCGCTTTGGACGTTGTCAGCTCGTTTGATCGTTGGTGTTGTTGTTGGCATTCCATGCTTGTCCTGTGCCCAACATTCGCTCACTCGCTTTCCAACACACACACACACACACGCATGCACTCATCGGACAACCAACACACTTACGCACACTGATGCAAGTAATTGTTTCGACTTATTACGTAATATGTCTCCGGCAGCACCCCTTAAAAAACAAAAATAAAAAAATAGAAAAAAAAAAACAAAGAACTATAGGGCATATAACAACAATCACATGTAGAATGACTTGAGCTTTTTCCATTATTTGGCGTTTTATTTACAACCCGCACGAGTCTGATAAGCTGTGCAAAGATTGATTTGGGGTACACAGGGTAAGCGGTCCTTGGCAATCAAATACTTGAATCATCTAAATCCTTGACCAAAGAATCACTTTTGGCATTAGTGGCTTTTATAGCTGCCCAAAATCAGATACACATTGTTAAACAAATATCACTTTCACTGAAGCATGCGATTTTTCTCTATTCCTTCATGTTGTTCAGTCCTTAAACGTTTCACTGGCAGCGCATCGTGCCCATGCGATTGCTAATATATGAATTTCTTATCAACTCTGTTTTACATCAAATTCTTAAACGTTTCACAGGCAGCACAGCTTAAAAATATAAAATTAAGTAATGAAAACACTTAATTGTACATAATACACATAATAGTTTACAAATTTATTTTTTATAATAAATAAATCAAATACCCTTTGCTAGCGATAAGCAACGTAATAAGTCCAGTTCTTAAAGGTTTTACTGGCTCCGCAACTTTCTAAACACTCACAGTGGGAAAACAGTTCGCTGTAGATAAGCAACAATGTAATTAATTGTTTTTAGCTATGCCTATAACCTATGCACTAAATAATAATACTAATGATAACAGTTTGCTCTCAAGTAAATCCATTTTTGTTTATTTATTGTCCAGTTCTTAAACGTTTTGCTTGCAGCGCAGCTATCTAAAGTACATAACTGTATCCTCTACCTTAAATAATAATAACATATGTTTATTTAGTCATTTTTGTGCAGTTCCTAAACGTTTCACTGGCGTCGCAGCTTTCTAATATGTTTTTGTGTCGATGAGGAATATAAATGCATAAATACTGTTTATATTGAGTGCTCACTCTTTTCTCTCTCTCTCTCTCTCTCAATTTGGTACATTCTCTAAGTGCAACCAATTCGTAAACGTTTTAGAGTGAAATACGATTCAAACTATGCTATCATGTTGGCGCTGTAGTTAATGTTTGATTTGATCAATTCGAAAATTTTAGTTTTTGTCCCCCTCTAAGTACATCTAAAGCTAAAGACTCAACATCATCTTCCAATACCATTTCAGAATACCCAAAGTAGGGAACGTAGGTGGCAATATTGAGCCACAAAGCCAAGGAGCTTCATAACGGACAGATCGCACAAAATGAGCTGCAAGGTGCGGCTAATGGAGGATGGGTCACTGGACGAGGAGCCGCTGACACTAAAAGAGATCGCTTATCAGAAGCTCTGCAACAATCTGGACATAATCAGTGGGTATACGGAAGGCGGACAGCGGACGCTGAACGCTGGCATCGTACTGACAAATGAGATATGCGATGCATTTCTCGAGAACTATCAGCGCTTCCACAGGCCCCTAGACGATAGGGTCATAAATCTATTTAGCGATACGCGTCGCACCTCGCTAAAGATCGTGAATCTGCGCTACAGCACACTCAGCAGCTTGGGTGGGTAACACAATTGATAATCGATAAGATATCCGCTAATCTGTTGTCTTTTGGTTCCAACTGAACTGAATCACAGGCCTGGAGACGCTGATGCGCCACAAGCTGTTTGCGCTATCCATGTGGTATTGCGACAAGATCACCGTACAGTCGCATCACCTGTTGGCCCATTACGGGGACAGTCTGCGCTCTTTGGAGCTGGGCATCAGTTCGCATCTGCTGCAGAACGCGGAGCCGAACGAAAAGGAGCCGGTGGACTTTCAGTTGACCTGCCCGCATCTGCGCCGTCTGGTGCTCAATGGCGTTGTCATGCATCATCGGCTACAGTTTGCCCATTTGCAGGATCTGAGCCATTTGGATCTCACCTCCTGTGTGCTGGCCAACTTCAGCCTGGAGGCGCTGGGCATGCTGCCCAATCTGCACACGCTAATCCTGTTCAATGTTTGGCCAATTGCGAATCAATTGCACGCAATTTGCCGTCTCCGTCGCCTCTGCACCCTGGACATTTCGATATCGAGTTCGGGCAATGGCCATGGCACCTACGATCTGCCCGATCAGACGCTGAACATGCTAATGGATAATTTGCGCTATCTGACGCATCTCGATATATCGGGCACGAATCTGGCCGGCAACGGTGTGGCCACCAAGGAGTCCACCAACGCCAATACCAAGACCGAACAGCACTTTGGCCCCACCGATATACCGGGCCTGGCGTTACGAACGCAGCGACCGCTGCAATTTCTCGGCTTGTATCACACGGCCCATTGGGCGTGCAAACGACATGATATACCCGCCTTGGAGGTGGCCGGCGATGCCAACGAGCAGCAGATACTGACTGCGGCACGCTACTACCACGACAGGCCAGTGCTGCTGACCAGGGTGAGCTGATTGGAGCCAGCGAATGCCACTCGACCCAATTCTAATTGTTTCCAATATATACCGTCGCAGGTACTCAACGATCTGTATCATCTGTTTCGCTTTGAGAACTGCAAGGACATACACACAGCGCTGGACGTGGTGCTCTGCGCCATGGACAGACATCAGAAGTTCAAGCACATGCAAATATCGGGCAGGTGAGCCGCACTTGAAACCATCGAAATCAGATCGAAATTTAAATTAAAATTCATTTATTTCCGTCAGCGCCACACTGTTCTACATTGTTAAAGGACGCGATCGCTCGAAGTTTGGCACGCTGCTGCGCAATCACATCATTCGCACGCTGCTCAATGGCATGGAGATGCATCTCACGGACGACACAATGCTGCGCAACGGCTACTTGACGCTGACGCAGTTCCACATGCCCGTCGATGTGGTAAGCAACCAGGCAAGAGTCCTAAGAGAGCTCACCTAATTGTTAACCAATTGAATTGGCAGCTGTTCGAGTACGAGCGCCTCATCAAGGTCTTGCTGCATGGCGTGTCCAAGACGGAGCAGGAGGGCTTCGTGCAGCGCATTGCCATCTATCTGCTCAACACACTCGCCTGCCAGGTGGATGGCCGGCAGAAGCTCTTTCTCGGCGAGTTGGGCGTGGTCAGCGTAAGCGTAGACACCCTCAATGTGCATACCCCTCAGCAAGCCATGTTTAACCAGCGTATTCTCTATGCTTTAGACTATGCTGACTCTAATCAAGGATCGGCTGACGCGCTCAGTGTTCGACGATGTCATGGAGGTGGCATGGTCGACCATGTGGAATGTAACCGATGAGACTGCTATTAATTGTAAGAGATTTTTGGATGGACGCGGCATGGAGTATTTCCTTAAGTGTTTAAATGTGAGTTCCCATTCGAACGTTCGAATTTGTACGCAACTAAATTTCAACTAAATTTCTCGCTTTAGACATTTCCCGATCGTGACGAGCTTTTGAGGAACATGATGGGCCTCTTGGGCAATGTGGCCGAGGTCAAATGGCTGCGTCCCAAGTTGATGACGCAGGAGTTTATTGAGGTGTTTGCGCGCCTGCTTGACTCATTGAGCGATGGCATCGAGGTGGGTCATCTTGGTGGAAGACTAGCCAATGACAAAGCTAACCAACTGCGCTTCCAGGTCAGCTACAATGCGGCTGGAGTGCTCGCTCACATCGCGTCCGATGGGGCCGACGCATGGACCATCAAAGCGCCAACAAGACAACACGTGCTCGAACGCATGGTGGCAGCCATACAGCGCTGGAACATCAAAAGCGAGCGCAACATCAACTATCGCAGCTTTGAGCCCATATTGAGTCTGGTGCGCTGCTACGAGACGCCCGAATGTCAGCACTGGGCCGTCTGGGCACTGGCCAATCTTACCCAGGTACAGGAGACTCTTCAATTCTCTTATAAACTTGTCTATAATACATTTTATTTTTTTTTTTTCTTTTTTTTTTAGGTATATCCGGATAAATATTGTCAGCTGGTGGAGCAGGAGAATGGCATACAAATTCTGACCGAGCTGATTGAACATGAGAGTCCCTATCGTGAGATTAAGCGTATTGCTCGCCTGGTCATCGAACAGTGCGATCTGGGCCTGGAGCGTATGGTGGAGGGTTAGGCACACGGCCCCCACAGCTAGAGTCTAGGTTTACCAATCGAGTTTGTTGTAATGTTTGTGTTTAAGGCAACAGCAAGTGTTATCGTTCAGATTCTTCCTCGATTTTTTATGTTTACTTCAACAACAAAAAACAAAAACAAAACAACAACAAAACAAAAAAAAATCAAATTTTAAATGCGACAAAAACAAAAAAAAAAAGAGGTAAAAGAAATGGTAGAAAATAGCAACGCGTGTTTGGCAGAGAATTAGAAAAAGAACGCTAAAATATATATTATATTAATTACTAGTTTATATATATATATACGGTATATAACTATATATCATGTTGTAAGCAAACGAGCGATTTTTTTTTTTAAGACGAGATTAAGGCCCTGTCGGAACTGTATATATTGTTAACGAAAAAAGAAAAAAGAGGAAAGGCAAACGAAGTAGCTGCATATTAAATAGAACCTTAATTAAATAATCCTATGCAACTTATTGAAGTCTTTCGTATATATATATATATAAAAATCTATAAATATGTATGGGTATGTAGCTATTGATATATGTCTGCTCGATTTGTTATTTCTTTTTTTTTTTTTTGTTTAACTATTATTATTATTATTAGAGTTTATAAACTTAGTTTAAGCTGTGCCCGGAAAACCTTATTTGTCCGCTTTGTGTTCAGTGCAAATGTTTCGATTAGTTCCTTTCAACAATAATTTCTGTTTTGCATGTTTTCGAGCGTGTATTCGCATATTATGCTTAAAGTCTAGGCTAATTAAATGTATATATGTATACATCTTATTTAAGCGTGTTTCGTTTTGGTTTGCATACACACACATTTGACTATTTATATTTTTTTTTACACAATTATGAGCGCTCACATCTGTGTCTTGCAAATTTTTTCATAGACATGTTTATGGGCAGCTGCTCGGGGATCTGTATAGGCTATACAGTGAAAGCTCGCTTGGGTGGACACCAACTTTATTTCCTTTTTTTCTCCTGCTTAGAAAGCTGCTTGAGGAAACATATGTCAAACAAATAAGAATAACATAGAAAAACATCACTGTTTATTTTTTTTCCAAATTTTTCTATATTTATATTTATGTTATTGATAAATAAAAATGTACGTTTAAAAACATTCAAATTTTGGTTTAAAAAGATCTCAAATGGTTGATTGGTTTATGATTTCTGATTGTCATTTTATTTGTTTATGTACAATTTTCGTAATTATTTTATCGTTAGAACAGTTTGTTTAGACTAGATGTAGTTTTTGTACAAATAAAAAAAAACTATACCCCGGCTTTAAACCCACAAAAAAAAAAAAAATTTCGCTGGTTCAGTTCACAGCTCAAAGCTCAAACCTTTACTTTCGGTTCTCGAACTTGTTTTTACACAGTCATGAATCCTGTGTTTGGTTCGAATCGTTATTCGTCACATTATTTTTAATTTATAAATATGTAAATTATATATTATTTGTAGCTTAATATTTCGTTTTTTTCTTTTTGCTGATTTCTAGCAAGTATGAGATCTCAGATCAGGCAATATAAGTTTTTAAAATTAAAACAAATTAATTTAAAAGAGAAGCTGCCAAGCTTTGAAAAACTAAATGAATGTCCGCTTTCGATCAAAGGAGAGTTTGCCCAAGAACGTTAGTCGAAAAGTTATGTGGAAAATTATCACTAAAAATAGTTCTGTCCGTGTTAGCAGAGCTTTCACTGTAGATACATTTCAGCAAAGCTGTGTAAGCAAATTGCAGCAGACTGCGTGCGCTTGACTGCTTGGGAATTGCGTCATGGGGTTGGTCTGGTGGCTGTTTGGGGAGGGCTGGAGCGAGGGGGAGGGCGCACCTGAAATGCCAACGAGTTGAAAAGCGAGCACAAACGAGTGGCGCATGTGCAGTGACAAGTACTGCCAACTCGCTCGCACTCCCACGCCCACCCACAGCACAGAACAACAACCCTTCCAACATGCTGCTGCTCGCTCTCTCTCTCTCTCTCTCTCTCTCGAACACTCTCTCCTCGCGTTGCTCTCACAGCCCAAAGCCCGTTTGTCAGTTGCCATTTTGCCGCCCGGTCGAACGTTTGTTGTTTGTTTGTTGTTGCGTGGAAAACACAGCGAAAACATACGGCACATAGAAGCGATAAACGATATCAAGATGTGATTTTAAAGAAGTGGACATAGACTTCCTTTATTGTGAACAAAAGTGGGTTTATTTTAGCCGAACGGCTTCCACCTTTTTAATTCAAAATCCAATAACAATTCAATTGAACAAAGTCAACATGTAAAGCTGCGACCAAGAAGAAGAAAGCAAAAAAAAAAAAACGGTGAAAACAAAAGGCACAACAAAACGTCTCAAAGCGGAGTCTGCGCAGTTCGCATGGAAACGGAAGCGTTCGAAGTGTGAGTGAAGAGTGCAGGAGAAAATAACATCAACATGAAAATGCATTCGTGTTTGTTGGTTTTGTTTGCGGGCTCGTTTGCCGGTTCTCCAAGCAACAGCCAAGCTGCTTTTGTGTTCATCCGCTTCCGTTCCACAACAGCGGCAGATCAATAACCTTGCAAAAAAACAAAAAAAAAAAAAATACCGAAATAACAATGGGGGTTGCCATGGGGACATGCACAGAGAGGCTACAACGAATGCAATCAGCTTGCAACAAATCAAGAAAATAAATAAAAAAGCAAAACTGTATTCCGGGCATGAAATAGGCTAAGGTATTGAGCACCGATTTTAGTCTATGATTAAACGGAATATCATTTTCTCTGGCCCACGCAAAGCGCTTGCAGCAATTCCAAACACGACAAATTGCAGCAAATTATGTTTTTACAGGGCGAACGTAATAAATAAGATTCTATTATATATAAATAAAAATGTTTGGCTTTCGCTGCGACTCGAACCACGCAGCGCAGCACAAAACGGTTTCTGTGCTGCAATCCAACGTGTTCGACCAAACAGACGTCAATTAAGTTCGCAGCATTTGAGCACTTAAGCCACGAGAGCTTTTAGGTGAACGGAAAGCGCGCTATCGAAAGCTATGATACAAAGCGTTCATAGTAATGGTTTATTGTGTACATTTGATCAATGATAACTATTATTTATTTTAGAAATTAAATTTGGGAATTGTTAAAATAAGCGTTTAACTTCTTTTCTTTATTTCTGTTAAATAAATACCATAAGATTAATACTTGATTTGTTAATGCTGAAAAAAGCTAACGTGTTATGAACTAATAAATAAATATTTTGGCTCGGATAATTTAGGATCATATGATAATTAAATAAATATACGCATATATATAAATATAAACAAAAACGAAAATATAAAATAAATATATATTGGCGCGGTTAATGTAGGATCATGTAATATATATATTGCATATATTGAGGATCTCCCAGTATGCAATTTATTTCTCAATGTATTTAAATGTATATCTAATTATACCTTTAAATTAAAAATAAAATAAATCGGTTACAGAAGTAATTTTATTTTCAAATAATAAAGTCAAAAGCTCTTTCTTCATTTTTCTGAATTTCTGAATTTAAAATGTATATTTTTGATTGTACTTTCGGCCATTCAGATGTCAGGAATTTTGTTTGGCTTTTTAAAATGTATTTCTATATATTATTTTTTTTGTATTATTATTTAAAATTCGATTACATATCATATTAACGCACTTTCATTGATATTTCTATTACCACAGTAGCTCCTAATCGCCATCAGTGCCAGTCAGAATTGAAGCATTGTTCCACCTCCACCTTCATTAACAATCCTGGAGCGCACGACGGACGCCAGGCGACATGTGGCCCGGATCCGAGCGAGGCAGCTCGCGGGCCCTGGAGATACCCACCAGCCAGCAGAATGCCGGCGGTAGTAGTCAGCAGGAGACGCTGGCGGACATTGAGCACATATCGACCATCGCCGGTTCGCTGGCCTCCATTGGCACCTTGTCGCACACGCAGATGCGCTACGTGAGTGTCCTTTCTGCAGGAGATCCTTGTACCCTTTCCACTTAACTTAATAGATCTCCCTTTGTACGCAGTGCACAAACGATGCCGGCTACGACACGGAACACACCTCACTCAACTCGGACTTCGACGAGGCCGAGCTGCGCCGGGAATTGCTCCGAGATGTAAGTTAGAGCAAACCACGCTCGGATCGGCGGAGAGTTTAGAACGTTTTGCCACCAAAATTTGTGCTTGAATATCATTTAATTAGGATCTAGATTGAGATCAAGAACTGTTAAGTTGAGGGGAAAAATACTTATTACAAGAATTTGCAGCAAGTCTTTAAAGTTTTCAATGAAAAACTAATTTACTTAGAATTCATATTGTATTTAAGTCTTGACGGCTTAAAAAATTCCTTGATATATGTTTTTATCCCGAAACCCATTGTGCAAATGTGTGCAACCAATCCCAATCTCCAATCCCATAAAGTATATGTATATATTCTTGACCTGGACGCAGAGCGGAGTCGATTTAGGTCTGTCCGTCTGCCCGTCCGTTTGTGTGTCCTCCTGTCCGTCGTATCTTATAGTATTGTTAGTTTATTGACTTTCGATACCTTCAAAAGTAAACTGAAACTAAACTCATTTTTTCTCTCGTTTTTGTCAACAGAAATGGAAACTTTTGTTCGATATGGTAAGTAAAAGAATACCCAAATCGCTAAGCCTTTCTGAACATACGTATATATTGGCCAACAGTTCGATCCGGAGGGTTTCGGCGAGATATCCGTAACAGAATTTTTGGTCGCCTTGCAATCGCCCGAATTTCTATCCCAAGTGCCTATGAACAAGCGGGAGCTGTTGCTGGAGCGGGCCAGGAAGGCCCAACTGCCCACCGGGCCCGGCTATGTGACGTTCCAGGACTTTGTCAATGTGGTAAGTGCAGCTAAATCGAATTCGCATGTGCCCCCCCCCCCCCCCACTGCCAGCAACTGCTGCATGCGTCCGTCTCGTGCTGCACGATACAAACAACGGGATTTAAGTGCAAACACAGGTGCATGCGCCCATGTCCATGTTCCAGAGTCCAAAGTGTAGGCTCGTGTTCAAACACAAAACACTGCAAGGACAACGAGTCCTGCGCACGGCTGCAGCTACAACAACACGCATTCTTGCCATACCCTTGCCGAGGGTATACTGGTTTTCTCACAGCGCGTGCAGAAGGCGAAATCCTGCAAGCCATAAAGTCGAACTAGATTAGGCCGAGATATAGTCAATTAACAGATTAAAACCTGAGATATCTCTGCCAAAAAAAGTAATATCTTTGAATGATATACCTGTTTAGACTCGTATGGATGAGGACTATCGATTGGCAATGTCTGCTTTATATTTTTATCAAATTTGAAAAAAATGCGAAAATTTTGACTATACGAGTCGAAAGAGGTATATCTCCCGAAATCTGACTACATATGACAGAGATATAGCCATTTAAATTGTTTTTTTCCAAATAAAAACTCGCATATCTCGGCGAAATAAGCTCATATCTTCCAATGATATATCTTTTTAGACTCACCCAAAAAGCCATTATCGATTGGCATTCAAAAATTCGCATTCTAAATTTAGTCCAAATTTGGCAAAAATGGCATTTTGTTTTTCCAAATTGGGTCAATTTTGAAGTGATTATTTTTTAATTCTACTTCGTTTTACAGACCTCCATGGGTTCAGAAAGCTCTACCTTTTCCCATTCGGACTTCATTTATCCGTATTATGGACATTTAAAAACTAAAATGATCCTTTAAGGATAAAGAAGTTGTTCAAGAAATTGTTGCTTATAAAGTGAACTACATTTCTTTGTTTCACCAATCTTAACTATTTGAAAATGCGTTAAGCGTGTTAAGCTATACGGCCAGCAGTATAAAATGGGCAGGAATCTTTAAAATCGTCACGTAAATGGCCAAATATTGGTTCCTAGTAATCACGCTAAAGATATAGTCCTGGTTGGCCTATATATTTCACCTTCTATTTCAGCTGAATTTTTAAGAAAAATCTTGCACATCAGCATCCCCAAATTGTTACCTTAAAAGTATGCAATAGAAATTTGCACTTTTCAGTGGTTTTTTTTGTCGATCTCCTGGCGATTCTGTTCGCCTGGTGCTTTAGCCGAAATTTGTATAAAATCTTGTACAACAGTGGCCCAAAATTTTCACCTTAAAAGTATGCAATAGAATTTGGCAGTTTTCCTTTGGTGTTTGTCGACTTCCCGGCGATTCTGTTCGCCCGATGTTTCAGCTGGATTTTTGAGAAAATATTGCTTCATAAAAAATTACCTAGAACAATTTTCCCAAAAGTAAAAAATAGAGAGTTTTTGTGTGTTTTTTTAAAATGTATTTATTGCATTTCTCTTTACATCCTCATAATTATTTTTTAAAGTTGTTTTTCTTATATATTAAATATTTATTAGAAGCTATTTTAAGTATATTATTTTTATACAGCACAATATAAATATACATAAAAATTAACTGGAACACATCTCGGAAATCTGGAATATAAAATGTCACATATTTACCAGTTGTTTTTAAGTATTGTTTAAAGAAATGCATACTTACTAACGTCTTTCGTCGCCTCTTCGCTTTATTGTTTGGTGAGAACGGGGTATCCAAAAAGGGAATTATTCTGAAAATATATTATTTTTATTTGTATTGATATATGCTTAAAAAACCGGGTAATATTTAACCTACTGGTCAGAAACAAAGTTTTTGTTTAGGATTCTTTTTGTTTTTTGAGATATCTTTACCAAATTTGACAATTACAAGCCCTATTGTACTATGACTTACCAGCATCGGAATTATATACCATATAACAATTGATTCATAATTAATTGAAGATTTCTGAAACTTATCAAAATTGTTAGATATTGGAATGATACACCTTTTTAGACTCGCACGGATGGGGACTATCGATTGGCATTCAAAAATGGCCATCCTAAATTTTCACCAAATTTGACGAAAATTGCAAGGGGCATAACAATTGGCATAACAACTTTTGACAAAAATGCGAAAATTTTAAAATGAAATATTTTGAATGAGGTTTGAATATATAGACTTGTACGAGTCCAAAGAGCTGTATCTTTCCGAAATCGGACTACATATAGCCGATATATAGTCATTTAAAGCCCGTTATAATAAGTAAAACCTTCATATATCGGGCAAAACAAGCCATATCTTTAAATAATATACCTTCTTAGACTCGTACGGATTGAGACTATCGCTTGGCATGCAAATTTATTTTTTGATCTATTTTTTTTGACTCAATTTAACAAACATTTTACAATTTTTGACAAAAATGCGGAGATTAAAATGAAATATTTTGAGTGAAGTTTGAATATATAAACTTATACCAGTCGAAAGGCCTATATATAGCCATTTAAAAAGGTTTACCAAACTTGACGATTCCAACTAATATCGGACCATTATATCATCTAGCTCTAATGGGAACAATCGATTCAAAAGTGAGTTTTTGTATCAGAAACTTGTTTTTCAATATCAAACAACATTTGCTTGCTAGTTTCCATAGGATTATAAATGTCTCGCAATTCTATATGCCCATATGGCCGCAAGGGTATTGAATATTCGGCACTGCGAAGAGAACTATTTGAAGTGTGCTGGCCTGTTGTTGTTCTCCGTTTGTTTGCGCTGTGGCAAATGCAAAAAGTCCATTCGCACTCGCCAAATAGATGCACCTTTGACCCCTCGACGGTGTTTACCTGGCCAACAACTCGTTGTTGGCTCTGGCGTGCAGTGCCTGCTGCAGCCACCGGGCTAAGGATTAGGGCCATTGGCATTCGGCCTTAATTCTAAGATTGAAGTTCTCGTCTTGGCTAAATTGAACGTTTTTTTTTCCCTGAGTAGTTGGTAAGATTCTTTCAGTGCTTTTTCTATTTGCTGTTACCGTTGACAATTCTATTGCAATTTGATTGATTCTACGCTTGATTGGCAGGCACACACACACACACACACACACACACACGCACACCCACAGGGACATGCATAATGAATGCCAAGTGTATTTTGCCTTCGTCTTGCTTTTCCATTGTTTGCCGAAGAGTCCTCGAACTCATGAATTAGCCAGGACATCACAAAGCGTTTATTTACCCTCGTGTGTTGTGTTGTCAACGTGTGTGTGTGTGTGTGTGTGTGCGTGTGTGCCTAACGGTAATTGTCATCGGGACAATATACTCGGCTGTCCTCTGGTCAACCTCACAATGTGCTGCCGATGACATCTCCAGTGGGCATTAGCTCCTGTTGATGGCCTGTTAACGCGTTTGTTCTGCGTTTTATGATTGCTCGAAAGTGCCCTCATTTTGGCTATTTATATACCCTATAAATATTGGCATTTTGCAGTTATGCAAAGTTAGCAGATGGCATACTCTAGGTAGCTCGCCATAAATCCTTTTTAAACTCTTTCTAGGTTAAGAGAACTTGGTATCTTTTGGAGCTTTTGAGGTTAAGCACGAAGATATCGGCAAATATAAAAGATAAAAGACCTAAATTGTGAAAGTTTGAAAGTATGTTAACATATACAGATTAAGTTTATGTCTGTTTTTTTTATTAACTACAAGCATTCTGCCAAATCGATAAGAAAAACTTTTTAAAACTTTCCTTTTTTAGGTTAGGAAAGTTTATAGTGAAAAATAGGAAAGATAGAGCAGCTAAACATATAAATCTACTTTTTGTCAGATTTTCAATAACTGTCATCATTCCACTCAATTTACTACGTACATACATTATTCTCAGATTCTTTTTTTGAGGTTAAGTAAGTTGATTTTGGAGATATAAATAAGCTAAGGGCCTTTTATTTGGAATGTATCTTTTATCTATTGCCTATGATTCGAAATTTAAATGTTCTTTCAGCTTTTAGGTAACTCCTACAGAAAGTAAAAACTTCTTTTAGCTACCCTTTTTGAGGTTAGGAATGCAGATTTTGGAGAATATGGAAGCTAGAGACCTTGCATTATAAATGTGACAGATTTCTGATAATTTTGAGTGGACCTTATCGATTGCAATAGTCAAGGACTTCACTCAGGAGCTTGTCGAATTTATGTTTCCTATTAATAGCTATAATCATATTCACGCTTTGAAATGCCAGCAGGCCGGGTACAAGTTGTCCGCCTATCTGGCGATCTGCACACTCCAGATCGACTGAGATCGCGCAGTTCTATCTTTGGCATCGCACAGATCCTGTCCGGCCAGGTGTTGCGGCCGCAAAAAAAAAAGCGCAGCCCGGCCGCTTATCAGCGGCGAGCGATCGGCAGGCTCCTAGGCAAACATACTGCGCAGCATTTTTGCACTTAATTATAAATTTCAATGATCGACGGGGGCGTGGGGCGATCGGCCATATGGGCAGCGACGGCGACGGCGACGGCAGCAGCGACGGCGGCTAATGTGGCTGCGGCAAGTCCTTGTTTGGGCCGCTGGCTGAATTAAAGCAGGAATGCCGACGGGACAGCGAGGAGCATGCGACATGCATAATGCAAGCGGTGGCAATGCCGACATCGATACAATGGCGATTGCCCGATGATTGCTGAATTTTTAACAAAAGCTCGCACGTGACAAATCCTTTTATGGCAGCGCAGAAGCGCTGCCGGGCAGCGCAGGCGACGGCGCCGACGCCGACGCTGACGCCGATGCTGACGCCGACGCCGACGCCGACGAGGGGCAAACGTGTTGAACGTTATGACAACTCCAGGCACGAGGCTGTCCATCGTCGTGCATCTGGCCGGGCACAGCGGGCGCTGGCCAGCATCCGTTGCAGCTGAGGCCGAAGAATGCCGCTAACAAGCCGAAGCCGTGATGCTCTTACCGCCGCCGCCGCCGCCATCTGGCCGAGGCTCATCAAACATTTGCGGCATGATCTTGTGTTTATAATGATTTGCACACTTGCCATTTAGCTGGCAATCCGAAGGCTACATGACTTTTAATTGCGGGCTGATCGTCGGGCAGCCGCAGCCGCAGCAAAAAGCCAAAGAAGCAGCAGAATTCTTGCATTAATCAGAAAGTCAACGGAGCTGCCAGGCCTTCGATCATAAACGAAAGCAATTGGCGGCCACTCGCCGCGAGTCGCCTCCATTATCATAATCAGCGGACGCAGCTGGCGCAACTGCATCGGTGAACCTGTGCCGAGCACGCACCAAGAAATTCCTGCGGCTTGTCTTGAATGGGGGAATGTCTTTGACTGGGACCTGGCCAGCAGGCCGGCCCAGGAATGCCAACGGGCCAGCTGGCGACGTCTGCGAGCGGGTTTATTGAATAAACATTGGCCGCACCATGATGCCACAACAGGCGCTCCAGTCTGTCCACCAGTCCGGTGGCGTCTGCTCTGCTGATTTGCAGCGCTGATAGGCGGCGGAATCAGATCAGCTGCGGACTTTGGAGCCACTGTGTGCGTGTGTGTGTGTGTGTGTGTGTGGAAGGTGCAAAATGCCTTGCGCCTTGGGCTCTGGGGATGCGACTCATCAGCCACTGTTGCATAGATCGCTCTGACGCGGTATTAAATCAATGCCAATCCATAAATGGTCCACGCAGACAGCCACCGATTGTATTGGCATCTCTCGGCGATTTCATTATTCCACAATAATATCGCAAATCGCATGAAAAACGCTCCGCTTAGGCAACGGACAGCGGCTGCCTTTGCGCGCTTCCAGGTAAACCCGCTGCTCGAGGTGTGAATGTGCTCCATGATAGTTCAGCGGAGTGCCCACGTCTAAGATCATAATTCGAGCAGCTGAACGCGACTGGAGCGATCATTTAACGCTGTGGAGTACATGAACTTGATAGGATAATATGTTATTCGAGTAGCTGAAGTGATCTTGGTTGAGCATCTGGGCTAGGCGGCTAATTTTGTGTATTTATTTAAGAACAATCGAAAAATCCCCCCTACTGATCGTAGGAATCAGCCCTCAGGTTCGGTTTGTGAATCTGTTTCCCGTTATGCCAATTCTAAGTACTATAATATAATTCAATTTAAAGGTATTTATGCGCCGAATCGAAATGATTCAAATTCGGTTTAATTTTTGATAACCCGAGTTCAAAGGTTAGAGCAAAGAACAACATAAATTGTTGCATTTGCTAACAAAGCAATTTTTTAGAAAACATTTTGGCTTGAATTTACGTTCCTATATGTTGAAAAAATCCGGAGCACAGACAATGTTCACAATTAAATTATTTTGTGTTGCTTAGTTAGTTCTTAATGTAAATTTAATAGAAATAAATTAGTTTTTAACTTAAAAATTGTATCACAACATACATTAAAAAGCTGCAAAAGTTAAAAGTTAATTAGTTAATTAGTCTTTGCTAACTGATTTAGGGCTAATTTTAGGTCATCATATATAATAATAATAGTTTCCTCTATGGGTTGCCTTCCGCAACTGTTTAGCTAAAAGTTGTGGAGTTTGTGTTACTATTTCTCAACCAGCTTGGCCCAAGATTTAATTTTTGCTAGTTCGCCTTAAAGATCACCTACCCAATATCCAGTTCTTAATGTTTGGCATCAGCACATTTTGCGCTGCTTTAAAGCCAATCAATTTTCAGTTTTCGCTTGGCCAAAATTCGCATCGTTCGATTATATATCCACCCATCTATCTATCCACACACAGAAATTGCCAACTTGGTAGCCCGAAATTCCTGTTGTTTTTTTTTTCTCCCTCTCGTTTTGACTTGTGGCCCATGCCAAGGACGTGACAATGCCAAAGATGGCAGGGGCGTGGCGCGGGAGGCGGGCGGCTACTGTTGCTGCTGACGATGTTTGGTCAATGGTCAATTTGGCAGCAGTTTATTTTGATTGTTGTGCAACCGGGGCAAGGATAACGATTTGAACACGAATTGGCACAGCACCAACTGCAACTGTGCACGTTCCCAAACACACAGAGAGCGAGCGAGAGAGAGGGAGAGAGAGAGAGAGCTCTTCTATATTTTTGCCATAGTCACGAAATGTGCTGATAACGATTCCTAAACCCTTTTGCCAGGCTTCTGCGTGGGTGGCTGGGCATCAATGTCCTGCGGCCAGCACGCGCTCTGCTGTCATATCTTTGAAAATAAACGCTTATGCGTTTTCATACCCTTGCAGGGGGTATTCTAATTCTGTCACGAAATGCGCAATGCACCGAAAAAGACGTTTACGACCCCATAAAGTATATAAGTGCTTGATCAGACTCAATAGCCGGGCAGATAAAGCCAAGTCCGTCAGTTTCTTTGCAGGTTTTTCTTTCAGCGGTAAAGCTATTGTCAGGAATCTTCGTAAAAGTCTGTCTGTGGCCGGATCGAACTACTATATCATATAGCTGCCATGGGGCGATCGGTCGAAAAATAACTTATTGTGCCAACTTTTTTGGTTTTTCAAGATTTTATGATTATAACATATCTGCAAAATACTTTCAATATCGGCTCACTATAGCAAATATATCCCATAGAACCAATATTTTATAAAAAAAAACTTATTGGCTTTTCAATATATTTGCACAAAACTTGGCAATTTTGAAGATCATTGATTCTAAAAAATAGGTAAAATATTTTAAATATCGGACCACTGTAGAACATAGCTCCCATAGGAACAATCGATTGAAAAATGAATTTTCAAAGGTATCCTAACTAAACTTGACAACACCGGACAGCTATATAATAAAGCTGCCATAGGAACAATCGGTCGACAAATTAATTTATTGACTAAAAAACCCTTTGGTTTTTAAGATATCTGGTCCGAAAATGTGAGTGTCTTTACGCTCTTAACATGTGAGCAAAACGCTACCAATATTGGATATATATAGCGTTTTATAGCAACTTTAGGCATATAAAGTCCATCGTGCAAGGGTATTTAAACTTCGGCACACCCTTCGCTTGCCCGTGTTTGTTTTATTTGTGGCCGGCTGCAGGTGTATATGTCCCCAAAAATCGAATTTATCTTTAACCCTTGGTTGGCTGCATGGCCAGCGGCAAAACCAATTCGGTTTTTGGGATTTAGTTCAGGGGGGCGTCCTGTTTCCTGTTGGTCTGCCTTGTGCCTCGTCGTGGCCGGGCTCATTAGTCCGGCTGCCCATTTGAAATCAAATTAGTGGCCGCACATTGTTGAACGCGACTGCCACTGTAATGGCCACAACTAATTATGTTGAATAAATTTCAAATGGCCAGCACCTGACATTTATGACGGCACTAAAACTTGGTTGGAAATGTTTGAGCAGGGCCTCTTCTATTTAATTATTTTTTTTTTTTTTTTTTTTTTTTTTTTTTTTTTTTGGCAGTCGCCGCTGCAAAGGTCAATGTAACTGTCGAGCTGTTGTGGAGCTGACCCTGCACTCGCTTCAAGCTCAAGTGCCTCGCATAATTGTGAGCTGCGGAAGCGGGGGTGCTCGGAGTGCGCATCATTAACCTGTGTGCGCTCCGGTAATGAGACATCAAGTGCGCGGCAGCTCTAGGACACGCGCTGGCCATGTTTACACCTTGTTGCAACAAGAACAACAACAAGAACAACAAGAACAACAACAGCAGCAGCAGCAGCTGCAACAATCAGCGCGCAGCATAGGCCGTGTGCAGTCGCTCGGAAAAGTCTATAAAGAATGTATACATATATTTGGAATATTTTGATTGTTATGATATCCGATTACTAGACATACATGGCGCATATACATATGCATACACATATCCACGGCCAGGCAGGCGGTCGCTGCTCCTAGTTGCCAACAATGCGTGCGCCAAGTTAAGGTCTTGTTTGCCTCGGCTGTTGTTTTTTGTTGCTGTACATGTGTGTGTGCGCCCCGCTTCCATTTCCATTTTGCCAATCTTTTGCGACGAGCTGCCAAACAATGACGTGGAGTGGCTGACTGGCAGCCCCGACTGGCTGCCTTTGTGCCTTGCGTGTCAATCCATTTCCGCCAGCCTCGAAATCGCAAATCAAACAAACGGCGACAGCTGCTCCTTGGCAGCGCTTTGCATACGCGAAGATCCTGGCACAGGCAATCTTAATCTGCGTAGAGGCAGCGTATATAGCTTTTGATTTGCAGCGCACACAAAGCCAGGCGCCCAGCCCCCCGAACCCGCCACTTAGACAAAGGCAGCGGCGTCAAAGGCCAAACGTCAAGGCAAGCGCGTCTTGAAGTAAATCACAAATGAAGTCTTGACATGCGTGTGCTATATATACACTATACTCACTCTCTCACTATATAAAGATATGCATGTGTGTATATTTGCGCAGTGCAGTGTGTTTAGTTCTTGCTGCTGCCGTTGTTGTTGGTTGTTGTTGTTGTTGTTGTTGTTGCCCCGCACACAGGAAACTGCAGAAAGGTGCAAACGAACTTCCGCTCCAAATCAGTTTTCGATTTGCTGTTTAGCTTCAGCTGCTTCTGCCGATTTCTCCATCTCAGCCGGCACGCGCTGAATTCGCACAGTTTGTCGCAGCGGGCAGATGCAAAGAACGTAAAAGAAACCGTTCCAACTTGTGCCGCATGAGCGCAAGAAGCTGCTGGCCTGGCCGTGTGGCTAATCAATCATCATCAAACAGTTGCCCTTTTACAGTAGCCAAAAACTGAGTGAAAGCCTGATTACCTTCCAGGAGAACGATGAGACGCCGTTGCCCGTTTTGGCCTATAATTAGCCCAATAGCAGTGGCAGGAGTAGCAGTCGTAGGTCCTGCAAGGCAAATGTGACTTTAATGAGTAAAAATGTGATAATTAGTAGACGCCAAGAGGCCGACAAAGACAAGACAACGAAAAAACAAAAAAAATTAAGAAAAATAACAAAACGCTGGCGTTTGCCTTCGCTCCGGTAATTACAGTAAAAACCATTTGCCCGGCAAATTGCGCGCTGGGCGGGCGACCCAACAACAACAACAACAACAACAACTTGGTTAAAGATTTAACTAAAAAACAAAAAACAAAAAAGGCAAAGATGCTGGCAACATTTTCACCTGCGGCAATCACTCGGACTGGGCAAACAATGCAAATTGAATTGCTGTGTGCAAAAATATTGTGATTCAATTAGATGAACCAATGGGCAAAGATGCTGCTCCAATGTGGCTTCAAGGTGGCTTCAAGGTGCCTCCAAGCTGCCAGCCAAAAACAATAAACAGCCGCAGATTTAAGCTGACAAAATGTTTATGCCACCTCAAATTGTATAAGCACATGGCTAATACAGTGACAGCCCTCTTGAAGGAACTCCTGCGGTTTCCATGAATGTTGTGACCTGAAAACGAAAATGTACGCTTAATATTTTGAAGGGAGAAGAAATAGAGAAAAACTTACATGCGAGCATCTCTGAGGTTTTAGATACTTTTATGTATCTTAATGATAAGAGACATTGATTATTTGAGATGCTGTTGTTGTTATTGTGGCATTTTGACGATTCCTTCAAGATTTCTGGCTGAGATTTTATGTTCAAGTGCAATTTTTTATTTTAATTTTTGACCTGTAAACGATAAATAATCTACGCTTAATATTTTAAGTTACAAAGTTTAGTTTTTCCAATAGAAAAGTTATTTGATCGCTTTTGCAAGAGTTTTTGCACAAAAATAAGAGTATTTTGGACCAGTTGAAAGAATGTTCATCCAAGGGATAATCAAAAACGGGGATGGTAATAAATTGGTGCTACAAAAACTGGCTGTTTGAAATAGATGTCTCTCCAAGGGAGCTTGTAGAGCTTATACATATGTATATCTATAGATTATTGGCCTGTGATCCGGCCATGCATCATGCAGTTTATAAATATTGCTTAACTGCTTGGAATAAAAATGTCAACACGCTGAATGAGGGCGCATAAAATGCATAATGGAGTGCACAGCGTTTTGTCGCCAACGAAGATGTCCTTTTTTGCGCATAGCCCAGGGGCTGACAAAAATACACAGACACACACACACACACACACACACACACATACGCGTGCGCGGGCAAACAAACCCAACAACGCAATTCAAAGGAATTTTTTCGTAGGTGTTCCGCCATAAAAAGACGCCGCCTGCCCGTTGTTGACCATGTCCATGTGGATGCTGTTGCCGTCTGTGTTTGGGTAGAGTGAGGGGGGAGTGTGTTAAATGTTTTGCGTCAATTTGTCGCTTTATGTTTGCGACCTAAAAAATACAAAATATAACGCAGCCACACATCCTTGCCGCACTGTGAATGAGGCATAAACAGAACTAGTAGGTAAGCCAGTAATACAGTTAGATGAAAGCGGCCATTTACCTGGCTGGCCGCATCGTGACGTCATGCGGTGCTGGCCGCTGGGTAATGTCATTATCAGGCTCAGCCGCAAAGGCCGAGCGGCTAGAGGGGGCAGAGACAGTGTCCACGGCTCAATGTAATTCGCACACCCGTCGTGCACGTCACAAAACAAATGATAAACATTTTATTTGTTCGAAATGTTATTGGCCCTATTTTGCCGCCGCCGTTTGATCCTCTTGTTACCAGATTTATCACAATTTCACAATGCATTTGGGTGTTCCATTGTTTGTGGGCCAAAGTTATTGTCAACAGTTAACAATTTAATACGTAGAAACGACAAATCGGAAGTAAAATATGCCTATTTGAATTTTCAAATTTAAGGAAGTGGTCACAAAGAGTGGAAAGAGAGATAATGCCAATGCAACTCTGGGTGGCGGCAAGTGGGCAGCGCTGCCAAATGAAATCAAAGCAAAGAGCGACAAAAATTAAGCACAACGCGGCGGCGGGAACAACGGCGACGAATTCGCTGAAACAGTTATAAATTAAATGTTTTATGTACTTATGTTAATTGTGGCTTAAATGCAAAATTAGGCACTATGCTAGCAAGCTGTGCGAATCGATAAGATTATTCGTTTGAAGTGTCACAAACTAAAAGCGCGCCAAGTTAAAATTACATTGCGTAAGTAGGCTGGAAATAGACAAAAACCTAAGTAGTTAATAGGTATTTGCGTCAATCAAATAATATTCGTACGCTTTAACCACACGAACATTCAATGAGCTAGTTTGCCGTTATAATTGTGAATATACGCATGCATAATGCATTTATTAGCTTATGCATGTGTGCGTGTGCGTGTTTGTGGCGTTGCCACCTGTGGTTGCTTTTGAGTAGGAGTGCGAAATAGTGATGTACACTGTAGTTCAATATTGAACTATAATCAAGGACTTAGTTCTGTCGTGCAGTTAAGCGAGTAGTTCAATCGAACCTATGCAGAACGATGTGAAACAACTCCAGTGTGAGCAGCCCAAGTGCAAATGCAAGTTAATGGGTCCGGGCCTGCAGGCGATTCATCAATTAAAGCAAATTTGATAATTACTAATATTAGACTGTCGCGCGGCTAACTAGCAGCGACACTTGTTACCTCCCACGGCCCCGCACAGCGGCGACCACAACAACAACAACAACAACGATGCTGCTGCGGCTGCCAGCGGAAGTAACTATTTTATGCGCCTTCCCTTTTGCCCATTTAGTTTGCGAGCTTAATTTGTGGATTGTTTTTGCTTTGTTTTTGTACCCAGTAGGCAGCAAAGTGAAGTGGGGTAGCATGAAATTTTTGGCAGATAAAAATTAAAATATGAGGAAATGAAATTAAGCTTGTAAATCTTATATATTAATAGGGCATATTAATTTTTTTTGGTTTTAATTAAAGGGTATTTGCCTGGTCGATCAATTTTGGTGATATGTTTTTTTGCGTTTCGTAATCGTGCATTTTAATTGCGCGTAGGCTTCATTTGGATTTTCTTGGCTGGCTGTCACAGTCTCAGTTTTAATTAAGCACAATACACATTTTCCGCCTTTTGCAGATTTTTCGTGTTTTTTTTTTTTTTTGTTTTTTGGTTGCTGTTTAGTTGTTTTTATGAGCCCCTTAATTGCTCCGCCCCGTTCGCATCTTTTGTGAACATCTTAATTACATAATAAAAATTATTTCGTCTAGCTGTCCCGCGGTCCTAACTCCTCTAGTTTAGCCAGAGTACCATCGAGCCCAGGCTGGGAGCTTTTTTAAGTTCATAATTTTATGGCTCGTTTAGTTTTGGGGTTAAGATTTATGTTTTTTTTTTTTGCTGATTTTGGCCGGCAGATATGCCCAATTGGAACGTGAGGAAATCTTGAGATTTATCATGAGTGCGATTTCACAATTGTTTTCCCTTAGAGTTCTGCACATAACGTAGGGGATTGATTTGAACCTGAAAGTCCAATCGTTGATTTCTGTTAATTCCAGATGAGCGGCAAGCGTACGCGCAGCTTTAAATGCGCCGTACACCATCGGGATCGTGAGGTGTGCTCTGAGAACGACTTTCAGCTGGTGCTAAGTGAGCCGCCGCTCTTCAGGAAGATGGTGCATGCGGTGGCCCTGGAGGTGCTGCCGGAGGAGCGCGATCGCAAATATTATGCGGATCGTTATACGTGTTTTCCGCCGCCCTTTTTCATCATATTGGTCACAATCGTTGAGGTGGTTTTCAATACAACTTTACACATTTTGCGTTCATTCTCTGAATTCTGTAATTCCGACTCCCACAGCTGGGCTTCTTTGTGTACCATACGCTGGCCACGGGCGAGGCGGCGCCAACGGGACCGATACCCAGCGATTCGATGTTTATTTATCGACCGGATAAGCGGCACGAGATCTGGCGATTTGTGCTTTATATGGTGCTGCATGCTGGCTGGTTCCATTTGGGTTTCAATGTGGCCGTCCAGCTGCTCTTTGGGCTGCCCCTGGAGATGGTGCACGGCTCGACGCGCATTGCCTGCATTTATTTCTCGGGCGTGCTGGCCGGCTCGCTGGGCACCAGCATCTTCGACCCCGAGGTGCTTCTGGTGGGCGCCAGCGGCGGCGTTTATGCCCTGCTGGCGGCGCATCTGGCCAACGTGCTGATCAACTATCATCAGATGCGTTACGGCGTCGTACGGCTCGCATTTATACTAATCTTTGGTAAGCCGTTCATTTCATTTACAATCATAAGTGTATATACATTTTCGGTTTGCAGCGTCCTTTGACTTTGGCTTTGCCATCTATGCACGGTACGCTGGAGAGGATTTGTCGCCGGGCCAGCTGGCCGCCAGCTCGGCGGCCGTCTCGTATGTGGCGCATTTGGCGGGCGCTGTGGCGGGTCTGACCATCGGTCTGCTCGTGCTGAAGAACTTTGAGCAGAAGCTGCACGAACAGCTGCTCTGGTGGATTGCGCTGGGCACCTATACGGCGCTCGTCGTCTTTGCCGTCGCCTTCAATGTGTTCAACGGCGTGACACTGTTCAACATGCGCGTGGAGAAGATACACTTCACCCAGACGTACTTCAATGACTTTCGAGTATAACAGGAAGCCGGCGCGTTTGTCCTCGTATTAACTCATCCAAAAGATGATTATCGATTTATTTCGTTTTTTTTTTTTCTATCTTTTTGTTTTCGATTCGTTGAAGTTTTTTGTTATTTAGTTTATTGTTTGCCAACTGGACAGTGAATAAGTTTATAGTTTATCAATTGTTTTTGTAAGTTCATTTACTGCGTGCAATATACGTACAGACATGAGACATATATATGTATTTGTATAAACATACATCGTATCGACAATCGTCTTCTATACGTAATCAACGCAACTCTTGTTCTACTGTAGCTTACATTTTCGATACGTACGCTTCGTTTTAGAGTACAAAATTTGAAAATGAATTTGATATCGATGAGAAGAAAATATTTATGTATTTACACGAAATCGGAACTGATTAGATTTACGTATACATAAAACTTGATGCTCAAGGGATTCCAAATTTTTGCAAATCACAAATTGAAGACTTCTTTTTATAGGCTTAAGCGAATGAATAATCAAGTTTAAACGATAAGAGAATCTGTATAATAAACATGTTTAAGTGCTAAAACATATATTGAGACCGACATTGGCTAGTCAAAAGATTTATTCAACATTTTCCAAACTGACCCACAGCAGGCCTTACCATATATACATACATATGTATATATATATATATATACAATGAATAACGATATATTCTCAAGACTACCTCAAATCGGTAAAGTTAGTTAGGTGTTTAAATAAAAACAAAAAGATGCAAGTGCATCGGTTTCAAATTCAAAAAGCATTCGAAACTGCCCTTATGAACAAAATCATCACTGCCATGCTTTAATGAATAATACAGCACCAACTGAATATTTATATTTGTATTTTGTACATGTTGTACATAATTGGAAAAGCAAATAAAGTAATCGAAATAAAAGATATACGAGTTGATTTCACTGGGACATTTTTTGTTTAGAGCTTAATGGCGTTGCCACCTGGGCTTAAGCTTAACAATATTTACCTCTGCAATTAGGGTGGTCACACTCGCGTTTGGCATGCCACAAAACCGAATTAAAATGTCAGCTTTGCAAAGCTCGAAATAAATATAAAAAACATAAGAGTTGATTTAATTGGAAGATTTTCTTAAGAGCTTAAGACAACGGCGTTGCCACCTGCCGCCAATTAGGGTGGTCACATTGGCGGTTGGGGACGTCACAAAACCGAATTAAAATGTCGTCAATCAAGCTAAACGACTTTGTATAAACTTTCAACGCAAAGTTTTTGACGAAAATCGAAAATCGAATATAACAAGCTCGTTTCGCCAACGTAAAAGGGCCTAAAAACATACAACAACAAATACAAGGTAAGTCGTAAAAGTAAAGAACGTTAGTTTTCTACATATTTATTCAAACATATACACAAACATATGTCATTTGTAGACACGCAAACTTTTGAAAATTTCTAGGTGCGATAACAGATCTTAACATGTATCCATCTGTATCAAAAACGGTGGCCTTTTCTTGCGTGCCAAAGGGTTGGGGGCGGGCTTGTCGGCATGCTTTGTGAGTGAAATGCGAAAAACTGTAGAATTTTCATGACAGTTACGTGCACGCACCTGGGACAAGGCTACCTGTCAGCTCTGCCCCGCCTTCGCCTCGCAGCTGCTGTCAACAAAGCGTTGCACCTTGGCTTTTTTTGCTAGAACTGTTTTTATGTGGCTGACGGCGACGCCAACGTCTCACTCACAGATGTCCCGGCCGTGGCTCCAGCCCCACTCCCAGATCCGCTCCCAACCCCATGGCCCCAAACAAAAAAAAAAAAAATAAGAAGAACAAAAAACAAACCCCAACGCGAACCAGTTCCCATTGACATGCTCCTACAGTTAACAAATCCCAGCGGACACGAATTTATGTTTGTTTGAGCATATTTCACCGTTAGTCATTCGTCAGGCGTTGTCACACGCACACGGACACAAAAGGGGCAACAGATCCAAGGGAGAATGGCCAAAATGATATAAGCAAATAAAGTGTTGGCACAACTGCGCCCCCCCCCCGCCTTCGAACCGGAGTGGGAATCGGCATAGAAAAGCGGAAGGACAAAAAAGAGCTGACGCGTTTGCTTGGACAAAGGATCCAATTGACGCTGATTAATGCTGGGCACGCTAATTTGTTGATGTCCGCGCCCAGGTTACGGCGTAAATAAATGGGGCCGGGAGCTGCTCCCTCGGAAAGCTGAATTTGAGCACTTGAACTCTTGAACCTTGGCAGTTTCGCTAAATAAGTACATATTTATTTACTGTGCCCGCTCGCATATTAAAACCATGACGGAATTGCCGCTGGTACGGTTCACGGTTCGAACCAAACGTTCATTTATATTCATATATTTTAAGAAAAAAAATTATTTATTTTTGGCCTACAACAACAACTTAAATATATCAGTTGAAAACCTATTTGCAGCCTGAAAAAGTATTTTTAAAAAGTTATAAACATTATTCTTATTTTTTTAAGCATTTATTTTTATTGTTATAGTCATTATTATTTTCTTCTTTCAGCCCCTCATGACTTTTAGTAACAATTTAATTTGCAATATCTTTGGATTCATTATTTTAATCTGAATTCCTAAAGTTAAACTTTAATAATTAAA
Source organism: Drosophila sordidula (assembly GCA_035047465.1). Classification (NCBI taxonomy): domain Eukaryota; kingdom Metazoa; phylum Arthropoda; class Insecta; order Diptera; family Drosophilidae; genus Drosophila; species Drosophila sordidula. The sequence continues at coordinate 5,243,336 of JAWNPQ010000185.1, read as the reverse complement.
TGGCTCTTGTTGATTCAAAAAAAAAAAAAAAAAAAAAAAAAAAAAAAAAACAATAAATTTAATTTAATCTCTAAATTTGAAGTGAGACTTAAAATATTTATTTATTGTTTTTGCTTGCCACAAACATGATTTTTTTGCGAATTTAATATTGTTAATTTAATTACTCCAGAGCTGAAGCGCTTTAATTTGAAGTTGTGATTAAACGGAAAAAGGACAATCTGATTAGGCGCCAGTCCCTCTAAGCTGTATCAAAGACAGTTGCGTAATCCTTTTGGCTACTTGACCCCCATTTGGCAGTGTGTGCCTAATCCGTTAAGTCCCTCCGTCCGTCCGTCCGTCCGTGTGTGCCCTTTGGAGACTTACGGCAATTACATAGATGAAATGAACTAAGTCTCCATGTAGAATTTTTAATTGACTGCCGGGCGCTGAGCTGCTGCCCAAGTCCGGAACATGCGACGAGCTCATCGAGAACCAGTAAATAAATCATATCAATGCGAAAGAGAGCCAGCAGCAGAGCAGGGGGAGCAGGGGTAGCAGGGGGGATGGGGGGGGGCAGCTTGTCCTTCGATTCGGCTGGGCCGCAAACATGTTTATAAAAAGTACAAGTTAATATTTATGTAATTCAGCAGATACGAAGTACAACGAGCAGAGATCATTACATTGACATATTCAAGCGCACGCTCCATGCTGGCCAGCCGAGGAATTCCGCCGAAGAGGCGAACAATGCGAACGAGGGAGGGGGGAAGGGGGAGGGGGAGGGGGGCAGGCCAAAGCTGTTGGCCATGTAAAGTGCGGACAGTGCGCGTCCCACGCGACGCAGAAATCAACCTGCATTCGCGGCCAGCTGCCGGCCCGGGCTTTTGTTTCGGTTCCTGTTGCTGTTGCTGTTGTGACAGGCGACGACGACGTGGAAAAGTATCTCACAGTCGCTGGCCAGCGCCTCTTTTATCTGCGACTGTGGAACACTGGCCGCAGACGACTGTGCCCATGTTTCGATGCATGCTTATCAAAGGTCTCGTGTACCTGTCATAAGGCCCACTGAAATATTGTGGGCCCCGCGGAATGTAGATCCCGCCAGCCATTTGCAGTTAACGTTTGGTTTTTTAATAAACTGCGGCGCTGCCTGCGCCAGGATCCCGGCATTTATCTCACTCGAATATGGAAATGTGTGTGTTTTGGCCTTTTCTTTTATTTTCTTTTTTTTTTGGTTTTGTGGCCGGGCACTTTGCGTTCTTTCTATGCGCCACTAACTGCTTCATTAAGTACTTGCGGCACTGCAGTGTCCTGGCCGACGAGTGTCCTCACGTCCTCGCGTGCCATAATTAATTTCAGCGACCTGAATGTGCTCGGCAAAAATGTTTGGCCAACAAGTGCAGGAGCCTGCCCAGCGCCGGAGCTGGAGCCGCTTGACCTCGCTGCCAGAGGACAAAGGACAAAGGACACACGACTAGAAGAAGTTAAACGTTTTGCGCGACGCAAGTAATTATGAAAAGCACATAAGAACGTCGCTGGGCGGGCGTAACAGCCAGCGCGATGCTCTGTTCACACTGAATGAAAGTTAAAAACCCCAAAAAATAAATTGATAGTACTTACGATTCGAACTCATGCCTAAAATATGACCAAATAATAGCTTAAAATAGCTTAACACTTGACTGGAAACCCAAAAGAAAAATACACTTTTAGTGGTTTAGTTCACGATTCGAACTCATGGCTAAAATATTGTCAAAAATAGTTTAAAACTTGAGTGAAAACCCCAAAAAAAAATATATATATAAATTGTCTGTGCTTTAGTTCAGGATTGGAACTCATGCCTAAAAATAGCTAAATAATAGTTTAAAATAGTTTAAAACTTGACTGAAAACCCAAGGAAAATAAATTGTCTGTGCTTTAGTTCAGGACTCGAACTCATGCCTAAGTTCAATAGTCAAATAATAGCTTAAAAAATATATAAATTGTCTGTGCTTTCGTTCAGGATTGGAACTCATGCCTAAAAAATATCTAAATAGCTTTAAATAGTTTTAAACTTGCTTTAAACTTTTAACTTGCTTATTCAAAATAATAGCTTAAAATAGTTTAAAACTTGACTGAAAACTCAAAGAAAATAAATTGTTCTTTAGTTCACGATTCGAACTCAGGTCTGAACTGTAGGTTCGGTTCATGAACCAGGTTTGCCTTATCAATAAATCCAGGTTTAGGAAAATATATTTATATTTGTATTTATGCTATTCATTTATGTTTCTTTTTCTTTTTATTTATATATACTATGCATATGGGTTCGAATCGCAGGCTAGTGTTTGACTTTAAATAAAAATAGTTGGGTTAATTGTTTATAACTGTACTTAAATATTAATTCTATATTTTACTTATAAGAAAATTAAAGGTAAAATATTATATTATGCATTTTGATTTTTTTAGGACAGCCGAATATACCCCGTTCTGGCAGTGAGCAGCGTATAAATAAGTGGAATGCGACACAAATGTCGAAATAATAAGGCTCCTCGTGTGTCCTCAAACAGCGCAGAAATGGCAAGGATTTCATTTACACAGGTAGGGATAAGGGGGGGCGGGGCAGGGGGGCAGGCCCGCACTGACAGGGCAAACAAATTAACGCTGGCAACATAAACGCTGAGCTAGCCGGGCCGGGTTGAGACACGAAATCAGGAGCTGCGGGCGCCGTCGAGTGGAATCTTTGCCGTGCGCCCGAAAATTGGTGTCTAGAATTTGGCGGCGGCGCCGTCATATTGAGTTTCCACAGTCGGCTCCACATATGTATATGGGCCGCGTCCTTTTAGGTTAATTGCGTCGACTGGCCGCTGGCCGGGCTTATATGAGCTCATTTGGGGCACATCACGGCGTGGAATGCGCCTTCAACTTCCCCGTCGAAATTAGTTTTCATTTATGCAGGAGGCGCCGGGCGCGACGACACCTGTGCGTGCTGCCCGGCAATTTATGTCCTGGCGCAGACAACAAAGGATTTTGGGGCTGGGGGCGGGGCAGCTGCCAAAGCTGTCGCAGACAACAAAATAAACACTGCAAATGGCCCGGAAAGGGTATACTGCAGTTGGGCAAATGTTTGCCACAGGCGGAGATAAGTTTCGCTGATTCATATTCATTCATCTTCCCTTCGTTTGCTCCTCAATCGATAAATATCGATTTCTCCCCTATCGATACTCCCCATTTAGCTAAACTCAGCAAATATCGATTTTAGGTCAAGTTTTTCTGAGCATCGAAGAAACGCAGAATGTGTTCAAATTTGTATTCCAGAACGATAAATATCGATTGGTAGCCCAGTATATTTGAGCATATGCTCAATTTATAAAAGCCAGAGAAATTCAAATTTGATATTTGGAGAATGTATATATATATAAATTTTTCGATAATTTGGCTTCTCGATAAATATCGATTTTCTGCGAGAGAGCTAGAGAGAGCAAATTTTGTATGCAGATATTATTTATTATTATATTAATTATATCTGTTTTATTATTATAATTATATCTGAATGCCCACCTGATAACTTAAAAATGTTACTTTAGATAATTAATGCAAATTTTTAAAGAATAACTTTTACAAGCATAAATGTATTTAACTTTTAACAAAGCTGTTTCCAGGGTATTTGGCAGTCAGGCACTCTCGCTTGAATCGCACTCGTTTACACATGCTCAAATCCCAGGTGTGTGCGTGTTGAGTTGTCAAATGGGGCCGGGGGAGCTGGAAGGGGGAGGGGAGGGCAGGGTATCCAAGGCTGGGCCGCCTAATTGGCAGGATATGCGGAGTCATCTGAATGTCAACCTGCCGTCGAGCTGAAATCGAGCAGAGCTCACAAGGTCGCCTTAGCCGGAGAGTGAGTTGGTTTTGAAATCAGAAAAGTTGACAGTCTATTCGAAATCAGAAATAAAATAGGATGTGTTGAAGCGATGGGCGAGCCGATGGATACGCTGGCCGTGCCGCCGGAGATCACCTACACGACGTTCATCGACGAGTCCGAGCTGAAGGCCATCCAGCGCCTGATCGACAAGGAGCTGTCCGAGCCGTACTCGATCTACACGTACCGTTATTTCGTCTACAACTGGCCGCAGCTGTGCATCTTTGCGCGCCACGGCGACCGCTACGTGGGCGTCATCGTCTGCAAGCTGGAGACGCTCGGCTGTGCGCTGCAGGGCTACATCGCCATGCTGGTGGTGGATCCCGCCTATCGCCTGCTGAAGATCGGCACCACGCTGGTGGAGCGCGCCATTGACGCGATGCTCCCGGAGAGTCCCGACGAGATCGTCCTCGAAACGGAGCTGACCAACAAGGCCGCGCTGCGGCTCTACGAGAGCCTCGGCTTCATCCGCGAGAAGCGCCTCCTCCGCTACTACATGAACGGCGTGGACGCACTGCGTCTGAAGCTCTTTCTGCCCTGGCGCCCAGCCTGAGCTCCCAAAATTTTTGTGTTCCCGTTCTCCTCGTTTCTCCCTTTGTTGTTCGTTCTCATTATACTTTCGTGTTGAACTGCACGCGGGGCGTCTTGGCTTCCTCTATACTCCTTCACGTGGCGCACAGGGCATATTGGGTTTCTGGGCAGCTTGCCGCCCCCCCGGGGGCGTGGCAATTCGATTGAGTCTGCGTATCTCGCTCAGCTTTAAAGCTAGATAGATGAAATTTACAGGTAGGTAGATTACTAAAGACCTACTCTAAAAATAGCCCAACATTTTTTTATACGCCCTCTGGGGGCGTGGCATTTCGATTGAATCCGCTTATCTCCTACAATTTTAAAGCTGGATAGATGAAATTTTACTGACAGATTACTAAAGATCTCCTCTAAAGATCACACAAAAATGTTTTGGCTACGCCCATTGGGGGCGTGGCAATTCAATTGAACCTGCGTATCTCGCTCAGCCTTAAAGCTAGATACGTCAAATTTTGCAGCTAGATTACTAAAGACCTAATCTCTGAAGATAGCCTAATATTTTTTATACGCCCACTGGGGGCGTGGCACACCGTTTAAACCTGCGTATCTCGCTCAGCCTTAAAGCTAGATACGTCAAAATTTGCAGGTAGATTACTAAAGACCTCCTCTAAAGATCGCGCAAAAATGTTTTGGCTACGCCCACTGGGGGCGTGGCAAGTTAATTTATGCCATATATTGGTCTCAGCTTTAAAGCTAGTTACCTTAAATTTTGCAGGCAAATTACAGGTGACACGCCAATGGGCGTGGGGGCGTGGCAAATTGATTTACTCTATATATCTACCGCAATTTTAGTGCCATAATCACGAAATTTGTCAGATAGTGTTCTGTGATTCCCTTTAGAATTCAACGTTATCTTTCCAAAATGATATTTAGAACCGTTTCCAACTGCTTTAAGCTGTTAGTCAACCGTCGACGGGTATTGCGCAGTCGTTGACGCCCGACTGGGTAGCGACTTGTTTTGTGCTGTCAATTAGCGCCCCATGGAGCGGCTACTTCTGGCCAGGAGCCGCTTGACTTAACGAATCTCTCGGCGCTGCGCCCTGCGCTCAGGTAAAGGGAAGCGTTTGATAGCCCACCTAATTGAGGGCAGACAAGGAATGTGCAGGCATTACCTTTCATTACCCTGCCATTACCCCTTGCCCCTTGCCCTTTGCCCTTTGCTCTTTGCCCCTTGCCCAGCAGCCGCTACTCATGATGGGATAATTGCCCTTTCAGGGTCACATCAAATGACTTCGCTTTATGGAGTTGTTATGCCAGCTCGGGGCACTTATGATAAGGATACGCTCGCTAAGAGGTGGTCCTTTGTCGAGGTCCTTCAGCCCCGCATGAATGGCAATCTCGGCTAATCGAGGGAGACTTATATATTTATTGTATTTTATTCTCGGCTCTCTGCCGCAACAAAAGCTGAACTTTTGTGAATCTGTTTCGATTATGAATATTGATGCCATTTTGGCCATGTTTTGTCCTTTAGCTTGATTCACCATTTTTTTTTTTATTGTGGTTAGCGAAATTAGCATGAAAAATTATTTTCAAATTAATCTGACGTGGTTGATTTTTCTAAATTACCTATCTATGTTTTAAATTTACATAATTTTTGAATGATTGCCAATTTTCTTTTAGATAAATTGTGCATCTTAAATTATGATTTTTATTTTTTATTTTAATTTTCTATTTCTCTTTCAAATTGAAGTCTTGAAATTTTATTTTAAATAAGTCGCGTTTGCTAAAATTAAAATGATTTAGAGTTGAAAAGTTTTAAGTTTTTAAGTTCCCCACGTAAATTTCATATTTGTATTTAGATTAATTCTTTGTTATTTCAATTAATTTTGTTATTTCAATTAATTCTGCATCTTAAATTATTTTTGAATTTTGCAAAATTTTACTTTTTTCATTGTTTTGATATTTTTCATATACCACTTATGAAAATTTATTTTTGTTTCAAAATTTCGAATATTGAAATTTAATTTGAAATCGATTGCGAGTGCTAAAATCAAATGTCAAAAAAACATGGAAAAATGTAAAAAAGGAGATAAAAAAAAAACGGATAGGAATTACAAAATATAGCCAGATTTAGCTGGAAGAACGCTAGAATTGGCTGGCTTTAGCCATGGGAACGGCAAACTGATCGCTGAGTAGCTCCGCAGCTGTTGTCTTTAGCTGTAAATGGGGTTTCCTCAGCTGTGGCGTGAAGATGCAGTTTTGAGGATCTCGGATCTGGCCGTTTGTTGGCATTAGAGCTGCAATAATATTGCGCCCCCTTTGGGGCAACACTCGAGCGGCACTTGGGCGATCGTTGATCTTTGATACCCACTTGAGGCGGGCAGCCGCCGGGCGCAGCTTCCTCAGTTGAGCCACTCGAGCGACGGCTTCACCTTTGGACCAGGCCAACACACACGCACACACACACACACACACACACACACACACACACACACACACGCGCGGCAGCCGCGCAGCGAGAGCTGGCAACTTTTTGGGGCAGGTGGCAGGTTGTGCAACGTTGCCGCGCGCCTCGCGGCGGCGTTGATTGAGTTGCACCTGCCATTCGCAGAAACAAGCCGAACGGCTTCTGCCAGGGACACGCAACTGGGCGGGGGGCGAGAAGAGGGGGGGGGGGCGTGGGGGCCACGGGCTGACCGACGCCCGATGCCCGCGTTATTTATGTGGATTTTCGGACTCAAGTCGAGTCGCGGCTGTCGCTGACATTTGCCTGAATTTCAATTTGATGCGACGTCTTCGTCTTCCTCTTGTTCGCTGCACATAAATCTCGGGGCACAACAAAGCCGCTTTCCGCCCCCCCCCCCTCCCCCACAAATGTGCTGTTGTCCCGGCTTAGTCGATTGCCAACTAAATTCTGAACTCTCCCACCCGTGTGCGTGGATTATACAATTGACAATAATACGATGCAAATGCTGAAATAATTAGCAGACGCAATCAAGTGTTGCCCCGATTATGAATGCTATGAAAGCCAGCTGGCAAACGTTATGAAAATCATTTTGCGCTTCTTTGATTATGCACAACGGATAAATGCCGGAATATTTAATTAATATGCAGATGCATAAAGCACAGCATTATGCATTTATCATTCCCACATATATATATATCATTGCATTGTTCGACGGGAATGAGAATTGACATTCGTTTGGCAACATTTTCAATGTACTTAGAAACATTTTGTTTTTTTTTTAAAAAGATATTGCTCCGAAATCGAATCGAAAATTTAATTGAATTAGATTACAGATTTGCAAGTTGGAAATTTTTGTTTAAATATCTTTTCTTATAAAACCCGCAATCGATTAAAAATAAATTTTTTTTTTTCAAATTTTACTGAATAAAATCGAAAAATAAAAATTAATAAATCTGTTCAGATTTAGAAAAGTTGTGAAAGTTTGAAATTTAGGCAGGAGTTTTGAAATATTTTTAAAAAATGAAGAAAAGATAAATATCCTTAACAAAAGCTACGAAACTCTTGGCCTTACAATCGGTCCGATATTTTATGTGAAAACACAGGGTATTCAATTTTTGGTACCCTAAAGTTAGCTATATTAAATAAAAGGAACTAGTGACAAAATAAAAAAAAAATGAATATAAGACAATTGTCTTAGTCCCAGTGGTCTTTAAGGGTATTTAAACTTCGGCGGCGCAAATCTAAATTTCACTCTTGCTGTAAAATGGAATTTGTCCTTCCAAGCAGCCCACCCACCCAGCCCGTGGGGCATTGAAAAGCTTCTTCGATTTCATTTATAATTTAGACATTTATTTTGTTCAAATTTTAATTTATTGTTTTCTATATTTTGTTTTATTGTGTTTTTTCATTGCTTGAAAAAAAGTGTTGTTGTCTTGCTCTTGACACAAACATGTACACGGGGTAACATTTGATTATTTGTTGCTTTTTCTTTTGTTTGGGGGGTTACAGGGTGTAGGGGGCGTGGTCACAACTATATCTTTAGCTTAGCTTTTACATTTGTTTGGGGGGACTTTTTGGCTTACGCTTTGCTGAGTTTTACGCTAGATTAACTCTTGAGTTTTCTTTCTTTTTTTTTCATGTGAATATTTGTTATACTAGTATAATAATTTTTTTCTCGTATTTTCGGTCAATATGTCAAGTTGTAACTAACTATATGTAAATGTGTTTTTTTTTTGTTTTTGACAAATTTTCGATGTCTGAATTCGAATTTTTTCGGGTTGAAAAAAAAAAATGCTCGCATTTTAATGTGATTATTATTTTATTTATTTTTGTAATTATCTTTGGCTTTTCGGTTTTGTTTACAGTTTTTAGTTGTTCGTTTTTTTTTTTTTTGTTTTACTTTGCATGGGATTAATAAATATTTGTGTAAATTGTTGAACGCATTAAGTGGCTTTAATTTAATTTAATTTAATTATTGTTTTTGCTGTGGTTTTGCTTTTGACTAGTGTGCGACTTAATAATATTTACAATTTGAAACAATTTGTTATAGGCTAGTTAATGCATAGATATATATCTAGGATGTGTGTGTGTGTGTGTGTATGTGTGTGTGGGGGGAGGGGGTATTTATTTAAATAATTAAATAGACTATAATATATATAAACAAGGGCTCTGTTCAAATTCATTAGGCTTTAATCGCAAAATCCTATTAATAAGTTAGCACAAATTCTGTTCTAACTAAACGTTGCCAATAAATACATAATTTAAAAAAAAAAAAAAAAAAAAAAAAACACTATAAACATTGTATAGGAAATCATAGCGAGAGGCGATTAGTTATAGTTTTTTTCTGGTTGCTTTTTGTTTTTTGTTTTTTTTGTTAGATGGGGAGCTTTTGAGTTTTTTTGGGGTGGGGGTTTTTTTACACGCAAAAAAAATTCAGTCTTTGGTTCTATCACAACATTTGTTTACACGTTTCGGCTCGTTCTTTGAGTGAATTTCTTGTTGTTGTTGTAGTTGTTGTTGTTGTTGCTGTTCTGTTCTTTCGGTTCTTACTGCGTGAAATGTTGGAAATGAAACGCGCTTACGCTAACGGAACGGAACGGAACGGAACGAAAAGTAAAGCCGAACGAATTTCGAATTTAGTTTTGAACTAAAATCAACTTTTTTTTCGAGTGAACTAACTCATTTTGTTTTCTGTTTCTGTTTCTCTTTCTCTATCTCTTTCTCTTTCTCACTAACTGTCTATGTTTCTCTCCTGGTTATTCGAGTGACTTTTTTGCTGTTTTGCCATTTCGCTGGCCGCTTAGGACACGCCCAAGTCGTGCAGCAAATGTTGTGTGATCACCTCGCCCTGCTCCTCCATCAGCTGAGCGGTCACCGTGTTGATCAGATTGAACGCGATCGCGAACACGGTGAACGCACAGTAGACGCCCAGCGCCAGCCACCAGATCAGCTGCTCGTACTCGCGATGCCCGAAATTCTTGAGCACCAGAAAGCCAATTGTCAGGCCGGCCAGGGCGCCCGTCAGGTGCGCTATGTAGGAGACCTGGGGACCCTTGGCGAACGCCGGCGTCGCGGCGCCATCAAAGTACTGCGTGTAGAGAGCGTAGCCCAGATCGCAGGAGACTGCAGAGAGGAGGACAAAAAAGAAAGGAGAAGGAAAAGAGACTTCAAGTTAGTTAAGTGTCGGAAAATGGGGCGCTCGCTTTGCTAACTCACCAAAAATGACCACGGAGCCCAGCTGCGTGGAGGCGGACTTCATGTGCGCATAGTTGAGCGTGATGTTGGCCAGATGTGCGGCCAAAAGGGCGTAGACGCCGCCGCTGGCGCCCACCAGGAACACCTCGGAGTCGACGACGCTGGTGCCCAGGGAGCCGGCAAAGACGCCGGCCAAATAGATGACACCGATGCGCGCCGTGCCGTGCATCACCTCCAGGGGCACGCCGAAGAACAGCTGAATGATGATGTTGAAGCCCAAATGGAACCAGTTCGCGTGCAGGAACATATAGCTGAAGAAGCGCCAGACCTGGAGACGTCGATCCGGTCGATAGACCAGCACCGAATCGCTCGGTATCGGCACTGGCAGGCCGAAGTTCTGGGCGGGCATTGTGTAGCGGTCGTAGGCGAAGATTGCAATCTGCAAGGGGGGGAGCGAACAAATGGGAGAGGCATTAGCTGAGGCTCGACAGCAGGCGTTGGAGTTGGAGTTGCATTCGGGGGGGTTTGTTCTGATTTATGTTGTTTTAGTTGTTGTCGCAGCACGCGACGTCGAACTTCTCGTGTCCCAAATAAGCGACAGACACACACACACACACACACACACGCACGCACGCAGACCTATACACATAGACATGGGAGTGCTGCTTAGTCCTGCCAACTTTATTTTGGCATTCGTTGAGACTCGCTCGCTCTGTCAGTCAGCGCTATTCTTCTGATGCGCTCTCGCTCGCACTTGTCTGCTGGTACGTTGAGGTTTTATTATGCTCGCCCTGTTGTTGTTGTTGTTGTTGTAGCTTGTTTACAATCGATTTTGGGGGCGCCAGGCAGGCAGCCAGAGACGGAAAAACTTCTTAGGTCTGTACGTACGTGTGCGTGTGTGTGTACGTGTGTGTGTGTAAGAATGCGCAAAAGAAAGCAGCAAATTTTATCGCTTTTAGTTGGAAGTTGAGAATTTGTAAAGTTCCTCAACGAATTTTTATTGTGTTTTGCGGTTCTTTGATTCAATAATAATAATAAATTATCAACTACAAAAAAAAGAGAAGCAGCAACAACAACTTTAGGGCTATTATCTATGAGATGCGCTGCTGGTTTTCCACTTCAAAAATAGCCAGGAGACAAACGGAAATGGAACACTCGTGTTTGTTGTGCTTTTACAGTTTGTTTCATGTTGCACTTTGGTTTGCTTGCTGCAATTACTATAACAGCACAAAGTTTAACAAATCGAAGAGACGAACGGAAGTGAAACACTTCCGCACTTAAATAAATGGTAATTTGTGCATCCTAACGGTTTTTTAAGTCAAACTTTGGAACGTTTTGGACTGAAACTCATTTTACATACTATATAGTTTAAACTTTGTAACTTTGGAATTTGGAAACGTTTCAAATATTGTTTGTTTTAGCATTTTAACCTGGTTTGGAATGTTGAGAAATGAAACATGCCAAGTAAGGGATATAAATTTTGAACTAATTTCTTTGCTAAGCTTGGGAACGTTTGAAGTATATATTTTAAAATGTTCTAATTAATTTCAAATTCAATAAATTCCTTTGTGGGAACGTGTTGGAATGGAACACTTTAGGTTTGCACGTTTAACGCGTTAGAGAGTGCTTTAAATGGGACCCAAGAAGTCGTTTGTCTTAACTGTAACGTGAAATTGTCGCCCCCTCTCGCTCTGTCCCCCTCTCTTTCGCGTGTACTCACCTCAATGACGGAGATCAGCAGAATGAACCACGGCCAATGCTTGCGGTGCTCGAACTTGAGCAGCATCAGCTCGTCCGCTTCCATCGGGGGCAGGCTGCAGGCTGTGGCGGAGTTAGCTGCTGCTGTTGTTGCTGTTGCCGTTGTTGTTGTTGTTGTTGCCGCTGCCGCCGCTGCCGCTGCCGCCGCGACGGCGGACGTTGGGGGCAGCTTGTGGAGCGTGTCGCGCTGCATGTAGATGTGTTCGCCCTGGCGGGTGCAGCAGGTGCTGCTCGCCGTGCTGCAGTCCGTGTCGTAGGAGGAGCACGCCGAGGAGCTGGCGGCCGCTGGAATGTCAATGATGGTCGCCGTCGTCGTCGTTGTTGTTGCTGTTGCTGTTGCTGTTGCCTGCTGCTCCCCTTCCTCCTCCAGCTGCAGCTTTGTGTGGCATTCTGTGCTTTTTGTTGTGGCTTCCATTTTGTGTTCTTTGTGTGTGTGTTTTTTTTTTTTTTTGATTTTTACAAAAGTCTTTTCTTTGCCTTGCTGCGCTTCGTCTTTAGGCAGAGCTGAAAGCGAGAGCGGACAAGAAGTTTATAATTAATTAAGTGCGCACAATAAACAAAAAATCAATCGAGTACATAAATTATTCATAAAACAAGCCCAACAACAATTACACAACTTGGGCATTTTTGTTTATCGCGGAGAACTTGCAACTTGCATTCCTAGAGCCCGCAGCCTGCTTCCGCTTGCAGCAGCCCCGCCCCCGCCCCCCTGGCCCCTTTGCCACCGCCCTGTCTGCTTGTTTGTTTGTATGTAGGTCAGCAGTAACATCTCCGGCCGGAGGCCCATAAAATTTGATGGTCTCCCCCGGCCGCTTTACGCTCTTAAGGGCGGGTTGGCAACTAAAATTAGCTAAAGGCGCACGTCGGAAAAATAGTTGAAGGCGACGTCACTTCGCCACGCCCCCCCCCCCCTGACCTGGCCCCCCTTCAACATACAGTCTCTAGCTGTTTATCAGTTTTTTTTTTTTTTGGTTTGTGGCAACTTGAGGCGCCTGCTCGAGTCTTGGCCATTTTGATGTAATTTTCATTTAATGCTCAAAGTTTGCAGCCGCATTAAGCTGACATAACGAAATGGCTTTGAAATTTGTTGCAGCAACAACAATTGGCAGAAGGCCGCCAAAGCTAATGGCCCAGCCAATCAGCTAATAACCGAAATTATTGTAATTTTTGTCCGTCTTTTTTTTTTTTTTTGTGTGTGTTCAACTACTTTACAAATTATGTTAATCGCATTCGATTCAATTACGAACAGCGCAGAGGCATAATGACATTTTTGTCGGCTGCACAAAAAATACAACAGCAACAACAACAAAAAAAAAAAAGCAGAAATAGAAATCAATTTGAAACGAAATGAAATCTTTGCTTTGTGCGCAGATTTGCACGCTTAAATTGACTTAAATTCTGTTTTAAGTCGCTGAACAATAGGCAAAAGTTTCAAATTTAACGTTTTCCATTGCACAACACACACACAGACACATAAATACATAAGCACACATGTATGAGTCTTAAAAGCTATGCGACGCTCACTTCCTCCCACCCACACAGACACACAGACACACGCACACAAGTTCGGTTCGACTTTAAGTCGCACTCAAAGCTGCGCTGCTGTCTGTGCAAGTGCTGCACTCACTCACTTGCTCGCTTGCTCGCTCGCTCGCTCGCTCGTTCGCATATTTCGTTTTAGTTGTTATTGTAATTATGTTTAGCACCGAAGTTGTGTGTTGTGTGTGGGAGCGAACTGAAGCTCGAAGCGCACTTCTAACTGTGCATGTTTGTTGTTGTCTTGCTTGGTTGCCTAGCAGCGCAAGCGGGGGCCGTAAGTTATTTCTTTTTTTTTGTTTTTTATGATATTTTATATTTTTGTGTTGGTTTGTTTTTTTTTTTGGTCTTGTCTTTGTGTGGGGCATTTCAATATGGCACGAAATCGCAGCGGCTGCTTATTAATTAATTAATTTATTAATTTCGTATGTGGCATTTACATTTTTTGCGCAAGCTGCACCAAATAAGCAAACAGCATGAAAAATTGAAATCGTTGTTGTTGCTGCTGCTGCTGCTGCTCGCGTGTTGCACGTTTGCCAATTAACAGCGCCAGCAGACAGCGGCAGTCATGTTGCGTATGAAATGAAATTAACTCAAACTCGGCGCTGGTCAATCGCCAATTGCCGCCGCATAGTTTCACATGACCCTTTCGCTGCCCGCTCGCGGCCCGCGCCCTGCAACACATGTAATCGCATTCCTGTTGTATGCTTGCATTTTTGCTGCACTTGCACCTTGCCACCCCTAAAAAAAAAAAATATAAAAAAAGACCTACAACAACTGTTGAGTTGAACAAACTCATTACGCGTTGTTGCCCGCGCCCCGCTCTGCCCGCGCGCTGCACTCATTTGAGCGTGTTTTTTTTTTTTTTTTTTTTTTTGTCTTGTCTGTGACAATTTCTATTGCAATTTTGCTCATTAAGGTCACACTTGCTGTGAGTTGGAGGTCTTACCTTTATATATGTATTTTCTTTTTTTTTTTCTAATTAATTTTATTTGATGATTTTTTTTTTTGGGATCCAAAAAAAAGGGGGCGCTTTTAATCCAAGTGCTGCTTGAGTTAGTTCGAGTTTTGTTGTTGTTGCTGTAGCTTTTCACTTTGTTTTTGCTGCTCGAAAATTTTGAACTTTGTTTTAATGCTCATAAAATTCATTTTGAGCATAGAGCGAAATTTTTGCGTGTTGCCTCTTTTTGTTCTTTTGTAGCACCGCACTGCACATAAAAAAAATTAGAAATATTTTTTGCTTTTCGAATTTGTTGTTTATCGCGGTCCGTTCCGCAGCCGTTAACTGAATTCGAGTCTCACACGCTAACGCAAGTCAATTTGAACTTATTCTCTTATTTCTTTTCACGATGCTCTCGCATTCGCGTCTCGCACGCAACTAAAACAGCTCCAAGCAAGTGCGCTCTTTAAATAGCTGGCCGCGCAACTACTCACATACTCGACTCGAGCATTGGGGGTGGGTTGCCATCATACAGGCAGGTGAGGTGAGAGCGCGTCGAACATCGAACCATGCCGGTTGCAACCAATTGTCGTTGCATCTGGTTGCATTTGTTGCGAGCCCAACCGAACAACAACGTATATACAATTGACGGTAGTTAAGTTAAATAACAGCTATTTTGACATAGCTTAAATAGATATTCTTGGCCAAATTCACATAACCAAGAAGTAGAGAGCGTTTGAGAGCGAGAGAGAGATTGCATTGAATCCAACTGGCTCCGAACATGTTGCATGTTGTGTTTTCGTTTTCTGGTTCGAGAGCGTAAGAGTATAAGAGTCGCGTAACACACAGTGCTAGTGTTGTTGCAGTCTGCAACATGCATGTCAACCAAATCCGGTATTTTAAACTTGAATTTCATTTGGCAACCGTCAATGGTCGGACAAACTTCTTATGCGCATTCCACTCATGTCCATTCATACCGCGCTCTCTTGAATGGCATTTGACTAGCCAATTGAGAGAGAGCTCCGTTGTTCCGTTGCGCCGCCGGATCGATTAATTATGCGTAATGTGCGCTTAGTTAATCATCTGGCAATGCGTTGAGCAAACGGCTTTGGCAATGCATAACGGTATGAATCATCGTCTTTTTTTTTACCACTCTCTGACTAAACCTGCCGCAAAGATCGCTTTGTGATGAAATCTTCGCCGTTCTAGGGAAACGTTGCAACGACCTTCACGGCGCTTAAAGCCGATGCTTCAGATATTGTTCTTTGTTTCAAAGCCGGTTAAATGGGAATATTTCGGTATTTGGATACAGTGTCAGATTTAAATATGTCTAGAATTTTAAATGTGTACACAATGCCAAACCAAATATATTTCTTTTCGTATTTTGAAATTCTTGGCGAATATGAATATGATATATTATTCAAGATCTCAAGATGTTGATAAACACAAAATTTAAACAAAAATTAAAAGATATATATATTGGAAAACCCATTATTCATAAATCATTTTAAATTATGATACTTTTTCACCTTGATGGAATAGAGAAGATTGAATATTTCCTTTATTCACATTAAATGGCCATTATAAATCAAAAATAAAAAAAAATTAGTTCATTGAAAATCAAATGATTTCTTCTTACTGAATATAATACCTGATATGAAGAAGTAAATGTTTTCTATATGATCAATGGAATTAGAGTTTTTTTTTTATTTTAAAACACATTTGTTTTTTTTAAATTTTAATATTAATTTGAGACTGTAGGCCATATTTAATAAAAAAAATGCAGCATCTGCCTGCCAAATTGTTACCTGAAAGCTTTTGAAACCATTGCCCCCAAAAAATATTTCTGGAGATTTGGTTTAGCCTGGTTTACTTCAAGCCACATATTTTTATAGTATATATAACTTTGGTTTAAGTATCTTTCTATAGAATTTTTTTATATTTATCTAAAGAAGAACGCATTTCATAAAAATATGTAGAGTTCGATTTAGATACAATTTTGACTGTTTTTTTTTTTGGTCAAGGTTTGTTTGCAGCCTTGGCTGGCGCAGGAAGCGGAGTTTCAGACGTCTCCAGCGCTGAAGCGTGCCACAATTGAGTGGCAACCGAAGCTGACAGCTGCCACATACCAGATACCCTCGGCAGGTGTGTTGCATTTGAAGACGTCAATGAAATCAATGCGGAATGCAAATCAACGAAGAAACTCGTCGCAATGCGAAACATGTCCCAAAGAGGGTCTCCTTCTCTTTTTTTTTTTTTTTTTTTTTGGTTGAGCCTTAGATGCGTCTTTCCGCCAAGATCGACGCCAAGTGGCATTAAATTTCACACCTCCGCAGAGAGAGAGAGAGAGAGAGAGGGAGAGGGAGAGGGAGGGAGAGAGGAGTACACCTTGTTGGGTAGATAGAAATCGGTAGCAAAAATAAATATTTATACAAATTATTAGGCTAGCCTGAGCCCGCAGGGAATGGGAAACGCAGTTCGCGCGAAAGGGCCACAAAATGTTGCACAAAAGGAGTAGCAGCGGTGGCTCAAGAGTCGCCTCAGGATCAGACGTGGCTACGTGTTTTGCATGATAAGCTGGGAATTTACACAGATTCTGATAGATAAGATAAACACCGACTTCGGGCGACGGCATGAAAAGTGAAAATGCGCGCGTTTTTCCGACTGTATCGAGAGTTCACACAGACGCACGCACACACGCACACCACACAGAGTGTGTGAGATTTATGATGACTTTTTAACATGTGCATGCAACAGGTAAACCCGCACACACACCCGCACACACACACACACACACGGCGACCATGACCGTGACCATGACCAGGCACGTCATCGGCAGCATCGTAAATCCTTTTTTCCCACGTTCCCGCTCAGCGCTGGGAGGCACGTCCCAGGCACGTAGAGCCTCCAAGTCACACGAGTCGCAGTCGCAGTCGCCGTCGCCGTCGCCATCGCCGTCACAGTCACAGTCGCAGTCACAGTCGCAGTCACGGTCACCGTCACAGGCACTCACAATTGTGGGCGTGTGTGTGCGGGGACTTCCCGCCGTGCACCGGCCTCGCACGGGGAATTCCTCGCTGGCCGAGCATCGTTTTTTCCCCGCTAACATGTGCGTGCCACATGTGCCCGGCCGGGATTTCCGCACTTGTTGCCCGCTCGCACGGGAAGGTGTGCGCCGCGTGTCCTTGCTCCTTCCGCTGCATTTGCGGATTTTCATTTGAATTAGCCGAAAACGCATTCGCGACTTCGACTTTTGTTGCACTTGTCCCAGCGCCGAAAGTTCCGCTAAAATCGCTCTCTGTGTGATTTGCGTGCGTGTGTGTGTGTGTGTGTGTGTGCCTGTGTGTGTGTGTTTTTCCCGCACCAGGAGTTAACTGTCCTGCACAAGGATCTCGCGTCCTTTGCTCTGCTTGGCGAGGGGCGCGTCTCTCGGGCGACTTCCCAGAACGTGTCCAGCATCAAATGACGTCCTCGCTGGTCCCGGACGGGCTCGCATTTCGATGGGGTCGAAAGCCCCCCAAATTATTTATAACAACTACTTATAAAGTGATTTTGGGCATATATGAAATCTACAGAATTTAATAAAAATATAAAAGTAGTAGTAATATATATATATATCATTTTAGTGTAAATGCTAGTCTAAATAGTTTTTTGTCCCTTCGTATGAATGCATTTTTTTTCGCCACTACTGCAGCTAGGGACTTGAATCTTGGAATATATACGCGGCAATATCAGCGTCAGATCAAGTGTAAAGATTCTTTGGCTACGCCCTTTGGAGGCGTGGCAAATCAATTTGATCCATATAGCTAGATAGAAAAAATTTGGCAAATAGATTAGTGTTGATTAAGATCAGATCTGAACAGCAATAAACAAATATGTTTGGCACGCCCACTTGGGGGCGGGTAAATTGCGAACATCTCCCACAATTTTGGAGGTAGAGTCAGCAAATTAGGCATATCCAAAAAGGATATTTTTCAAAAATAACTATAATAGTTATGAACGTTGTCGACTGTTTTATTATATTTTACGGTGAAAGAGTGTTGTGCAGCCGGTTACACCCGACTGCAACGAGCTTGTTTATTTGGGCTTGAGTTTTTTTAGTTTAGATTATAAGTTCGGAATTTTATTTATATGAAATATATTTTATTTTGTATATAGTTGTTCCTTGTTTTTTTATTAAAAATAATAAAGGATTATAATATTTTTAAATTGAATAAAGATAGCATTTTAAACAAAACAAAAATATGTAAAGATGTTCAAAACTGATTTTAAATATTAAAACGAAAGTTAAACTAATTTATTGTTTTATTTTTTTGCTTTCCCATCCAAACTTCATCAGCTCGATATTTAATTATAAGTCCGTATCCTCAGTTATATAAATATCCTGGCAAGGTACACATCCTCTTCCTCTTCCTGCCAGCCTATTATCCTTTTAGCCATATCCCTCTCTGTCGTCGTTCCCAAGTGTGTTTATGCTGCCGAGGAACTTTTCGAGCTGTTATAGATGCCATTGATTTCTTTCGTTCAAACTCTGTTTATTTACGAATTGCGATGGCATTTGCCAACTCGAAGCCAATTCAAATTTGCCATTTGATGTTTCGCTGACTTTGCCGCTCCCGTTTCCCGCTTCCCATTTCTGCCTTCTCGTTGGCCAAAGTCCTTGAATCAATAAACTGAAACAAAGGCGTTCAAATGGAACTCGGCTTAAGGCGGCTGTCCTGGGAAAACGACGCCAACTGCGGTCCACAAAACGCTCGGCATACAAATGTCCTGCTTAGTCCTGCTGACCCTGTCCGGTTGGGCTCGCTCTGGGATTAGGCTGCACAATAATTTTAACAATTACTACTTGAATGCAATGTTTATGTTCAATTATGGACGAAACTGACCCGCAGCCACAACCAGGCGGGCTCTGCTCCTGGCAGGACACTCGCAGGACTCGTTGCAGTTCATTGATTGACATTTTTATTATGCATATTCAGTGGAATAAACTCTGTGAAACAAACTATCCGTGCCGCATTTCCTGCACTCAGCGAAAATTTCGGCAAATTTTCCAAGTTGATCAAAAGCAAAAATATGACAAAAAAGGAAAACTTCATTCTTCGCAAATTTTGATATGATTTTTGTTTTTCGATGGCAAATTAAGAATTAAAATGATTTAAAAGAAAATTTTCAAAATAATTATTAATTACCTTTCGAATAATTATTATATTAATATATAATAAATATTTGAGATGTTGGAGATTCGAGTGTAACCAAAGCCAAAAACAAAGAAATAACTAAGTGAAGGTTAAATAGAGTACTCAATTCTGGACAATTTTTCTGAACATTTTATACCAATTTTTTTTCTATGAATTTAATAAAATTTTTGGTTTGTTTTTTTTTTAACAAAAACTTAAAATTGTATATACAAAAACTAATACATATTTCAATCAAAAATATTTCAAATTCTAAAGAAGAGTCTGGATCAAAATATTCGCTGAGTGTATATCCTTCCTTCCGTTGCCTGCCGCCCTTTTCCCGCTCGGACAATAACAATAAATTTCCAATTTGTCTTTGGCATTGGCCATAATGACGTCCACAAAAGGAACCTAATCCAATAGATAAATTTGAGTACTCTTCGTCAGTTGCAGTGCAGGACAACGAGATCCTTTCCTTGCCGTTATGTAGCGGACAGTCTCATTACTTGGCCATTATTCCATATACATATATATATGTAGTCTGCATCTCAATCAATATTTTTTTCCAATTTCGCTGCCATTGCCATTTTCAATTGGCTGTCGCGTTGGAGTCCTGTGGCCGCTCGAGGAGCAGGACAATCGAGAAAATTTGCATTTCTGTCGGGAAGAACTTTACCCGCTGTTCCCTTTGCCCAATATTCAAATGGAAATTTACTTTTCCTTAATTTGTGCATCGAATTAGTTTCAACTGCAATTGGAGTTCGATTTTGACCATGGCCAAGAACTGGGCTTGTTTACATTTCAGTTTTGTTTTACATAAAGTCCTTAAATAAATGTGTGTGTGTGTGTGTGTTTTTTGCAGTTAGTTAGTTTTTCGTTATTTGTCTGCCGTGTGTTCTGTGCTCAGCAGCCCGAAATGAAGTTGCCAACAGAGCTTGCAACATTTTAGTTGTAATTAACAAATTACTTCAGCTCGAATGCGAATTGGAGCAGCTACTCAGTCAAGTGCAACTGATTCGTGAATAAATGTTTCGAGTTGTTGCCGAATAAGTCAAGCAATGCAAATAAAGATTACAGATTTGGCTCGGCCAACAGAGCTTTACATCGTTTATACCCCTTCATTTGCAGTTTGCGGTTAAGGCACTGCCCATCCGACCAGTCAGTATGTATATGCAAATAAAATAATATTATTATTATATGTACATAAATAAAATATATATAGTATATGACAATAATTTCAATTAAAATAAAGAATATAATTAAATATAAAATAAATATAATTAACTTGATTTTTAGCCAAAACATTAAACCTGAGTTTAAAGGCGATTAGTTTGATTGCATGAAGAATTTTTGGTCTTATTTTTTCATTCGAAGATTCCAGCTGAATTTAATTACACACAATTATTTTCACATAAATATAATATAAATATCTATAGTTAGAAAACAATTGTGTGGCTATATGAAAATAATTTTAATTAAAATAAATAAAATAATTAAATATTAAATAAATATAATTAACTTGATTTTTAGCCAAAACATTAAAACTGAGTTTAAAGGCGTTTAGTTTGATTGAATCATTTTTCTTACTTTTATTCGAGGATTTCAGCTGAAATTAATTACACACAATTATTTTCAGCCACTTTTCACACTTATTAATAATTATTTATTTATTACTATTATTATTTATATTATTTTTAATATTCAACTCGAAATTATTACTCGCAGCTTATATATAATATATATTCCACATACACCCAATTACTGGGTATCTTCAAGCTTTCATCAATTAAGACTCTTGTTTGGGGCTTTTTTGGTTTCTCAGCTCATGTCCTGTTTTTGAGCAGCTCGTAGCTCAAATTCCCTTTTAGCTGCTGAGAATAATTTTGCTAATAGTTCCTGTCATAAATAAACATTACATATCTCGATTAAGCTGAGCAGCTGTAAAACTGTCCCCCAGCCCCCAGTTCCCTGCAGTTTTATAAAATTCATTGAAGCAGCTTATTTAATTGCTGACCAGGCAATCGCCCCCCCCCCCCCCCTCCCCCTCGCCCCCGACAATGTTGACGGGAGTCAAAACATATTAAAACTGCGGGCAGTTATGATGCTGCTCCCAGCTCCCAGCTCCCGGCTCCCGGCTGTGGAGCACTCCGGCACTTTTTGCGCTAATCAGTTTAGGGGCACTTGTCCACTTTGGGATGCTTTGGTTTTAATTACGCGGCCAAAGTTGGTCTCTGGTCAGCAGCCACTCTCCAAGTTGTCCTGTAACCCGCCCCCGCCCCCCCCACAGTTGCTCCAACTGGTGCTCAGTTAAAGTGCGGCCAACACATTAAAACTGCAATTCATCCGCTGCTGCAGTTGGCCACACATGCGGTGCCCTGGAGGGGGGATCTGTGGGGCATCTGGGGATGGGGCTTGGAGGACAGTCAGCAGCACGACGATGAAGCTCAGCAGGAGCTGGCGCACACTAATGAACATTTTATTACAAAAGTTCTCGCCGGCTTTCAGTCCAACTGTGAGCGGAGCCGTTGCTTCGAAAACTTTTTTATACCCGCTCACGAGGTGAAAAGAGTATATTGGGTTCGTATGAATGCACTTTATGCTGGTGCTATTCAAACTAGGCACTGGAAACTTGGAATATATACTCGTGCGTATCCGCGTCAGATAAAGCGGCGAGGTTTTTTGGCTACGCCCAATGGGGGCGTGGCAAGTCAATAAAGTCTGTCTCCTTGAGTTTAAAGGTTGATGACCTCCTCTAAATAAAAGAAAACTATATTTTTCTAAAAAAAAACCGAGGCGTGGCAAACCGATTTAATCTCTATATCTGCCTCAGTTTAAAAGTTAGATATATCAATTTTTTACTGATTACTGAAGAGCTCTTCTATATAAAAAAAGTCCCACAATTTTAGAGTTCGAATCGGATGACCTCTTCCTCTTCCTCTTCGTCATGCCCACTGCCGCCCCTTCAAAATATCAAAATCTATATTTCTGCAAAATAATAAGAGGCTGAGAAAGAGTATGCCGCCGTCGGCTACGCGTGCCCGCTTGCGTCTGGTTGGCTCTCTCGCATTTTATTGCATTTCATTTTGCTGCAGTTGCTCGAGAATTGCCAACGGAAGCTGCTGGCCAATTTGAAATATTGTTATTCCAAGTGGACGCCTGAGCCGCAAGTGCTTCGACCATAACTCAAACCAAATTTGGCCCGTAAGCCCGCCCCCTGCCCGGCCGGGCTGCTTAAGCCAAATCCACGTGGAGTGCCTGCACTTGTGTGGCCTCCAACCCTAAGCCGGCATATCACCTTCTACCCCGTTTTTTTTTTTTTTTTGTATTTCCTCTAGCGTGTTTTTGTCTGGCGAGCGTCTGCTGCCCTCCAGACGCACCCGCTCCAGCGTCGAGCCGTTGACATTTGTGCTGCACTTGAAATCCAATACGCTGCCGGGCTATTTGCTCACTGGGCAACCACTCGGCAATGTCCTCCACTGCCCATGGGAGGGGGGGGGGTTGGGGTCTCGCCATGGCGCTGCCATGCAGTCAGCTTTGTAATTTCATTTTAATTTGCGTGAACCTCGCGACACGCTGACCAGGCAAATGGATATCCTGTGCCCCCACCCCCCTTTGCCCCCCCCCCCCCTTCAACCCCTCTGACCTTGCTTGTTAATGAACTGCAGCTTGACTTTCGGTTAGCTATCAACAGTTTTAATTACGGATTTGCGCAAACAGTTTTCCAACCGAAATTCAAATAGTTTTTCCTGCCAGCGAGCAAAGAAAACTCCGCTTAACGTATTCATTTCCATTTTCCTCGAATTTTTTGTTGTAGTGCAGAATAGTTTGTTAATATGTGGAAGGGTTACTTTCCTAATTGCGTATATTTTAATTGGTTTCTTCATATATTTTTTCCGAGTGTATTTAGTTACAGATTACGAATTTTTAATTGCTTTTTATGCATTTTTTTGTTGCTGTAGTATTCAAATATTTTTAAAGGGCGTTTAGTTTTTAATTACGTAAATGTGGTTTGGATTTCTTTTTTTAATTTTTCCATGTGCTTTTAAAGTTTGATCTTGTTTGTGAATTATGAATATTATAATAAATGTTCTCTTAATATAATGTTAAATAAAAAATATATATAAATAATAGCAGCTAAAGGATATATACTTGAATCCAAAAAATATATTATTAATATATATTTTATTTATTATAATTTAAATTTTAAAATTAATGTAATAGTCGAGCAAATATATTGTTCTTAAAAACTAAAAAAACTAAGAATATATAATAGCTTTTATTATAATTTGTAGTCTTTAGAATTAATTGAAATGGTTCCTTGACTTTTTATAGGAAATAGCGTTTAAATAATCGTATTAAACTATTAATGTTTTTCAGACTGAGGCTTTATTTATTTCACATTAAATTAAAATAAATTTCACTTCCTTTTTTTCATCAATGTCCTTTATTATTTTTGATAACTCCAGTATTTTCACTTGGGCTCCGATAAAATATACCCTGCCTGCACAAAGGATTTCTCCTGCAGTGGACAGGGACTCCTCTCGGGAGCATCGGCTCAATTAACAGCCATTTTTTATGGGCCGCCTCGTGGCGTGGCTGCCATAAATATCAAATGCACCTGTTGGGCTGTCGTGAAAACCCAGCTACCAGTTACAAGATTATCTCGGCCACGGCCCCAACTGGACCCTCTCCAGTGCCGTTGTCCCGTCCCGTCTCCCGTCTCCCGTCTCCCCTCGTCTCTCGGCGGCTGCCAATGATGGATTATGCTGTCAATCTTTGGTAAATTGCTTGGCTTAAAGCCGCCTGGCGCATGGCTGCTGCCCCATGTGGCACGTGCTTGCAGCGACCCACTTGCCGGCTGCCCCTTTCAGTGAGCCCCCAATGAAGACTCGACAAGTCGTCACTTGAAGCTCCAACGTTGTCGGCATTCATTACAAGAAGCAGGCGGCTAATTGAAAGCTGCATTCAAAAAATTGACGGCGGTAAAATGTGAAAAACGTGCGGTGGTTAAAGGAGGGCAATTGGGGTAACTGGGGGGACTGGGGGGCAGGCAGGTGTGGAGCCTGCCAGCCGGCTGGCAGTTTGCCCCTGGGCAAAGTTATGTAAAAGGGGGAGTCGCATCGGAATGGACCCCCAAAAATAAATGCCGAGGCAGCTGTCGATTATTGACACTGCGGTCGGACTGGGGGCAGGGGGCTGGTGGGGCAGGGGGGGCGATTGAGACGATAAACTGCGCCGCCAGATGCTGCAGACGTCGATGGGCAATTACAACACGCGAGCCAGACAACAGGTTGCAGAAGGGCCCGATCCGGGCCAGAAACAGACGCAGACGCAGACACAGAAACCGAAACCGAAACCGAAACCAAAACCCAAAAACCGAAACCGAAAATGAAACTGCCTCGATTCTCGATTCGTTTGCTTTTTGCGCTTATGTTTTTCGACGATTTTCGTTCTGTTTTTTTTTTTCTCTCTCTCCAATTTCTTTCTCTTTTTCTTTTTTTTTGTAAGTTTTTTCTTGTGGCTTATAATGAACCCGAATCGGTGCGAGGCTCGAGCTGCTTGATAGCGCTTCGGACAGTTCCTGCCAAAGTAGCGCCGCCCCCCTCCCCCCCCCTGTTGGTACCCTTCCTGCCCATCAGCGCGATAATTGCCGGTAAAACGCCTCGCTTGGCCTTTTAAATGCTGCCTCTCGTTTTTGTTTTCGTGAAATTGTATCAACATCATGGCAGAGCTCTTCACCGTGGGTAACATACCAATTTAATGGCTTTTGTGACGTCCGACTATTTGCGGATCGGTTTTACCTTCAGAAAGGATATCACCGTAAAGAGTTCCTCGAGTTGTTCACACATTCTTCTAGAACTGGAGTAGTATACGATATTTTCATGGAATTTAATCTTTATACTTGAATGCAATTGAAAGAGTAAATAGTAAATAGAACAAATATATTTTTTTTGAATATATAACATATTTGGGAATTTAATGAAAAATTCTCAGCAGACATTCAGCTTTTCAGTTTTTCAGTTTTTATTTATTTTTAATAAATTAATATTGGCAACATTATCTTTTGAATTATCATCTTATTTTGTATACAAACAAGTTTCAGGTTCGAGATATATTATTTACATTTGTTCAAATTTTAATATAAAAAGCCTTTTCCAAACGAAAGTTTAACAAAAACTGCTTTTAAATTTCAAATAAATTCTATCAATTAAAAATTAGCATATACAAGTTTAAGCAATATTTTTAAATATAGATACATTTTTTCTTGTTTTATAAATAACAAATTTGTAAGGGCATCTGCAGTTCGTCGTGCCGCTGTTATGCTCAAATTGTGTTCGCTTTTTCAGCGCCGTTCGACCCATCGACGTTCCGGCTGCCCTTTTTGCCGCACTGAGCCGCAAATTGCAGCTGGCGCACGGAAGCGGCGCACACGAATCCACAGAGTTTTGGGCCAAGTAAAGCACGCGCCGCTCGCGACGATCCCGGCCCGTTCGAGCCATTGACCGAGCCGTTCTGCTGCCGTGGCCAGGGAGAGTGAGAGAGCGGAGAGCGGAGAGCGAGTGCAACTCAATCAGGCAGTTGTTGCACCTGCCTGCAATTGCAGCTAGCAAGGGGAGGGCGGGGGAGGGGAGGGGAGGGGGGGCGGGGCAGGCCGCGGGGGTAATTAGTAACAGGCCGTTGGCTCAATCGCGTGCTGATAATTTCCAGCGCTTCCAACTGAACGCGTCCGTACGCTAATATGAATTTATTTGGCTCTAAGACCCGGCCCGTATTGAAGGGTTGGCCCGGACCCGGACCCGGACCCGGACCCGGCACCCACCCCCGGCCCGATCTCCGGCAGTCAGCGGGCTCAGCATTGTCCCAGCTCGATTTTGCGTAATAATTCCACAATCGGTTTAAATGCACTTTTTTCGGTTTTTTTTTTTTTGTTTCCCCGTTTACGCAAAGCCGTGCCCGGCCGAAACTCACGCTGGGCCATTGTCTGTGCGGCTCAGTGGAAAATCTGGAAAATGCGGAAAATGCGAGCTGCGCACGATTCTTCGGCTCACGCGCTCCGATTCGACATGGCCTGACCGTGACACACATTCTGAACCGGGGATTGTGACGGGAACCGGTCACGTTTATGTGAAAACAAAAAAAATGGAAATTAATTCGCATTAAATTTGGGACTCTCTCCCTCTCCCTCCCTCTTCCTCTCTTATCTGTGGCATTAGCGATGCTGGCAAAGGACACGTTCGTGCATAATGCCCAAGTCCGTCTCCCTGTCCGTCTCCGTGTCCGTCTCCCTGTCCGTGTGTGTGCAAACGTGTCGTCAACAAATGGAAATTGGCCCGTTATTTAACAATTCCCATTCATCGAATATCCTGCGGCGACTGTGAATCACATTTTGAGGACAAAGTTCGCAACGAACGTGGAAATTAGCCCAAAATTCAAACGAAAACTCAAATTGGCTCTTTGAAAAGAAAGAGTTGCCAGTTTTGACCGATTTTAGCAAATATAATACTGTTATACAGATTTGCCTTTTAAAAAATAAAAATAAAAATAAATACGAAACATAAACAAATAAATACATATGTATATATATATATATATATATATATATTATAATATAAATAATATATAAATTATATACTTATATTCTTGATCAGTATCAACAGCTGATTTATTTCTATGCAAGCTAGTCTCTCAGTTTTAAGGCCAGCTTCATGCGGTCAAACTTGGCCGGATTGGACTACTATATCATATAGCTGATATAGGAAAAATCTATCGAAAATTGAGTTTTTCAGGCAAAACATTTTTTGTCTTCAAAGATATATCTACTATCTATCTACTATATCATCAGACAATTTTTTTTTTAAATGAAAACCTTTTTTTTCTTGATCAAAATCAAACTCCAAGCTTGTAAGCACAATAAATTTCCTGTATTTAATTACCAAAAAAAAGGCCGATAACAATTTAGTTTTTATATTTGACAGTCAATTATGAATAGTGTCCGAATGTCTGCTCGTTGCTCTTTGCTAAATACCCTCTAATTGGTAGCTGTTGGGAAGAGCAACAAATGCGACTCATTTGAGACAGTTCCGTCATTACAGTGAGTGTCAAAATGGACCGAACACATGCTAATATCTGAATCCGGACAATGGGCAGCCCTAATGAGTCGGCCTCAATTTTGGAATATATATTATGATTGGTTTTGGGCCGCAGGAGTTCCCGGAATTCGTGTGCGCGGCACGCTTCACGATCCTGGCCATATGGCCGGCGGGCGAGCGGTCAAGCCTAAGGACCTCAATCAAGGCAGGGGCTCTCGCCCGGCATGTGCGCCTAGAGCCCCTCCGCAAGAGGGACAACAACAACAGCAGCCGTCATAACAGCGTCAAAACTAATTTTCATTTTCGATAACAAAACAGAAACGAGAAGAGGATGCAGGCTAAGGAGACGCGGTGTGGCATCTGTTGCGGCAGCCAAAATGCATTTGGAATTGAAATTATTGAAGAGAAACACTTTTCATTTCGGAAAAGTGAAAATGCGGCCGCGGCTCAACCAACTGTTGTTGGCTGCGATGCAAATCTGACAGCATCATCATTAGATGAAGTGCGTCCTCCTGCTACTGACTGACAACTGACAGGGAGCAGGACCCTCTCTCCCTCTCGCTCTCCCTCTCGCTCTCCCTGTTAGCCTGTTTCATAACAAATTGTGATAAGCACGCTCCTTGGGGCGTCCCAGCCTCACTTTCGCTCCTTCACTTTTGTAACTGCCACGCGACTTGCAACTGCAACAGCTGTTTACCGCTAGTCCTGTTGCCGGTCCCGGCCATCTGCTGCCGCTGCCCGTGGCGCAACATGTGATGGGTGACAAGCCAGAATCTTGCCCTTTGTGTCAACAATTTGCAATAAACATGCATTTTTATTAAAGGAAGCAGCGCAGCAAAGGAAATGAATAAAAAATTCGATAAAATTGCTGCGGTATTCGAATATTCACATGTGGAATAAATATTACAAAAAAAATTTAATAAAAAAATAATAGCTCTAAATTTGCTCTAAATCAAAACGAGTATTGAAGTGTGTGTAAAAGTGAAGAATGTTTTATAGTGAAAAAAAAACCAAAAGAACAGCAATATTAGAAAAGTGTTGCTGAAAAAATGCTTAGCTTAAGAAATAAGCTATTCGAATTCCTCAAAGAAAAACAATATAAACAATTTGAATTTCTTAAGTTAACAATTAAAGTAAATTAAAGTTTTTTCGAAAGTCATAAAAATACTTTCTTTTATAAATTTTTGTTAGAAAATAATAATTTATAAAAATAATTTAATAAAGTAATAATAATAATTTATAAATTATTTTTAGAAAATAATAATTTATAAAAAAGTGTTTTTCTGAAGTGAACTATTTGCGCTCTCAAAACAAAGTATTTAGTTTATCCATATCTATTCGAACTCCTCAAAGAAAATATGGCTTAAAGTTTAATTAAATTAAATGTATAAATAAATTGAATTTCTTAAGTTAACAATTAAAGTAAATTAAAGTTTTTTTCGAAAGTCATAAATGAATTATGACTTTAAAGAATTATGATTAAAAGAATACTTTCTTTTAAAAATAATAAAATAAAAATAATTTAATAAAATAATAATAATAATTTATAAATTCTTTTTAGAAAATAATAATTTATAAACAAGTTGATTTGTGAAGTGAACTATTTGCGCTCTCAAAACAAAGTATTTAGTTTATCCAGCCGCACACACTCTAATTTAACTATTGACCTTTCTCCCGCTTCAATAAATTCCCATTTTCGCCAGACAGGCGGCTGTCAATATAATCCCCAAATTGAACGCCAGTTAGCCGTTGTCTAGTTGCCGTTTGGCCAATTTAATTGGCATTTAATTTCACATGCCCATTGGCCGCTGCTGATTATGGAAATGGAATCCGGCCGAATTGCCAAATTGTCGAAACCAAATTCAATTTTCGGCATTTGCGAGCTATTCATTCAAAATGAATTCAATTAGCGTTAGGCGTGCCAAAAAAGAAGTCAACACAGAAATACGTTCGAAACTGGCTTTAATCCGATTTTTGTTGTTTGTTGCTGTTGCAAGTTAAAGCTGAATTAAGAGATGTATTTACCACTGAGTGTTATCCTCGCTGCACTATCTGGCCAAACATGACAGGCGTGTTTTTAATTTCTTTTCTGGCCATTTTAATGAGTGGCCGGCGGGCAGATGGCCAGGTTGTCGGGGCTGTGGCTCAAATGGAAGCTGCTCGTGTGGGCTTGATTCGGCTGGCCCTTTGGGTCAACTGGCTGGCGAGCAAACACTTCAGAGCATGGCATAAATCTGCAATTACATCGTTTTTTATTTAATATTTATTTTCACTCTGATTGCAGCTTTCCCTCTCTCTCTCTCTTTTAATATCTCATAAGTGCACTTTCTGCTCAGTCGGGTTCACGTCCTGTGCATTAAAAGCGCTTAATGAGCCGCTTCGATTATTAAAAACTGTTCAGTTTATTGCCCCATAATGTATGCTTAATAGGCTCTTTAACAATTCATAGAGTGCACACACACACATACACACACACACACACACGCACACCTGCTTAACCCGTTCCTCAGCTTCTGGCCAGATCCGATCCGCCTCCCTATCGGGCTAATAAACTTATTTAGTTGGCTAACTTGAGCAAACATTGGGACGGCCCATCAAGTACACCTCTGCCACGACTGTGCTGTAGGGGGCGTGGCCGCCCGCACCTCCGCCTCAACTCATTAGGGAACACCTACCTTAAGGTCCTGGGCGGACCTGAAATGGCCACGCGAAAGCGACTAATTAATGCCGAATAACCAAAATAAAGCAGAGTTAAAATTTAAAAAACCACGGCCAGACAAACAAATGAATGGCATGAAATGCACGGAGGATGCTGACAGAAACAAGCCGAATTTCAAATACACTTTAACATTTAATTGGCCTATAGACTTTAGTATAGGGTAATTGCAATTGTAATTTATATTAAGCAAATATTTTAGGATAAAAGAGCCAATCATAAATTATAGGCTGATTTTTTTAAAAATTTAGTTTCGTTTTTATCGATATTAAATAAAAAAATTTTGTTTTAATGAAGTCAAATAATGAACATTTTGGGTAATTTATATTTCATATTAAAAGAAAATTTACTTCTTCTTGAATACATTTTTTATTTTGCCCATACTATCTTTTTATTAAGATTAGATTTCTAAAATAAAAACGGAGCTGATTTTTATCAACCCATTTATAGCTTCTTAAATAGCAATATTAATAAATATTAAATATTAAATATTAAATATTAATAAAAATAATCAATATTAAAAACAAAAAGCCGCTTTTAAACCATATTATATTAATTTATATGTTTACATTTTTCACAATTAAAATTGTTTTGATTTGCTTTACTTAATTAATGAATTTCCCAAATTCGAATAGTATCTAATAATATAGCAGATAAACAAATGTTTACTGGGACCTGTCGTGTGACTTTTTTTTATTTATTTATTAATTTAATAACAATAAAATGGAATAAATTGGAATTGTAGCCTACAAACATATATGTTTAAGTATTAGTAAATTTCTTAGTAGGGTAACCAAATTAATTTAATAACGATAAAATGGAATAAATTGGAATTGTAGCCTACAAACATATATGTTTAATTATAAATTTAATTTAAATGTAAAATATTAGTTAATTTCCTAGTAGCTGCAAGCCTGTAAATAAAATAGTTATGCCCTGCGATAAGCGCACAATGATGAGATATTGAGAGTGGGCAAACAAAAGCAGATGGCAGCCGGACCTGGGGCCGTAGGTGTTGAGATGAGCAGACAGTGCGATGCCTGTTTTGGGGCCAGTTACAGGGCCGCCCAAAAGGACGGTGGGGCTTTTAATTAATAAACGGCGACTGCGAGACCGCACGAGACAGAGGGGTGTCCGACTAAGTAGGGGTATGCATGCCGCAGACTCGCGATTTGGAGCCTTCTGCGGCTGGCTGCTAATCGCCGGGATTATTAATTAGCCATCGCAACGCGAGTTTGGAATGATAATTGCGGCTGTCGTTGAATGTTGGGGCTGTTGTGCGTTTGCCTTCAAATGATTTGATTAGCCAATCAATAATGGGCGTCTGCCCCCTGGCCCCCGGCCCCCCGTCGCCCCCTGGCCCCCACGGACAATCAGCCAAGTGCTGCACACTGTCCAAACAGGCGGCGGTGAAATGATTTTGTTGTCTCGCCGCGGGCCACAAAGGTGCCAACAACAACAACAACTGGTACCAGGGCGCATTATGGATTTGCCGATTTTTTAAGTTGTTGTTTTTGTTTTTTGGCCGTACGGGTCCGCAGCTCGACCGGCTGCTCCTGCGGTGGCTGGCAAAAAACACATAACATTTATTTATGCGCTGAACGTTCTACTTCTCGGCTCGGCTCGGCTCGGCTTGGCTGGGATCCTCGAAACCAGATCCAGATCACTTATTATTAATTTTAGTGGTTAAGAAAATGGGAGCGGGTCGTCCGCAGGTCCTCCCGTTCGTTGCAGGCGGCGATCGGCACCGCCGCAGGCAAATGCCGCAGATGAGGCATGCAGATGGGCAAAAGGTTGCTGGGCAAACGTTGCAGGTACACACACACACACACACACTCGCACACTCGCACACTCGCACACACTCGCACACACTCTCTGGCTCGCTCACCCGCTCTTCTGTTTTGGGCCAATTTTAATTAGTTTTGCTTTGAGCCTGGTCCAGTCCTTTGCTCCAGCTCTGAGCCAATTTTGTGCAGCATATGCGCTACTTGGAATGTGCCACGACCCAGCGATCAAAGGGGGGTTGGGCCGAAGGGGTGGGGGGTGAGGGGGGGAGCCGCTTGCAATTCGCATTCGCGCACAACTCACTCATTTTCCATTCAGTTTCGGGCAACGCCCACTTTTGGGTACGCTCGTCCAGTTCATTTTCGGCTTCGGGGGCCTCTTTTAATAGTCCGCCATTCGCCATATACGCAAATCGATTAAAATTGCGGAGCCGCCGCAGCACCCGTTGTGGCCAGCCGGGCAGCCCGCACGGGACACATATTTAAATGCCAAGTGAAAAACTATAGCCAATTACTTTAAATTAGTGTAATTCCCATGGACTCTCGCTCGAACTGCGACTCTGTCCGACTGTCCGGCTGTCCGGCTGTCCGACTGTCCGGCTGTCCGGCTGTCTGGCAACGCAGCGTTTATCATTTTTAGAACCGAACAGAATCGAACTCCTCGCGCACCCTATTCCCGGACTCTATGCCGGGACGGCTTGTGGCCCGCGGGTGTAATTTTAATTTGTGCCCAGTCGAGGACGCGGTTCCAGCCCATCGGCTCAGCTGTTTAGAGACGCGTAATTGGCGCTGCGGCATGCGCCTAAGCCGCGCCACAAATATATAGTGTGTATATATATAGTGTGTATATATGTGCACATATTGTATATGCCCCACGCCATGCTGCATGCCATGTCACAGGGCCTTGCCACACGTTGCCAACCCCTCCCTCAAATTGCCAGTATTTAATAACTTTTTGCCCGATACCCTGTAAGTGGCTGCCCCAATGTGCAGCATATATTGGTAAATTCAATTAAATCATAGCAATAAATAAATTTCAAAATAATTTGAATTTTCCTTTTACGATATTTTATGATTTCTCTTTCGTTTTTAAAATGTAATTTTACAAAAAAAAAAAATAAAATAAAATTTAATTTTACAAAAAATTTAAAATCATTTTGAATATTTCCTTGTTGAATTTAATTTCTTCTTTAAATTAATTTGATTTTATAATTTATAATTTTATTTAATAAGAATATGCGTTATTATATATAATATAGTAATATATAATAATTGATAATTAAGAAATAAAATATATATATAAAATTAATAAATGAAAATAATATGTTCTATTTGAGGAATATCCCTAATGCATTAGCTTTAAAGTAGGCTGCGCTGCTTAAGAGTCATTTGTATAAATACAGGGTATTTGGCTTTTTCCATCTTGCGCTTAGCTGGATTTTGAACATTACTAACTGGTTCAATTCCTTGGAGGTTCTTTCACTTTTCGGGCAACGCCGCACTGTGGGAAAATATGTAGAAGCTGGCAATCAATGTCCAAAAGAACGCCGCCGGCCATGACAATCCGGCTCAATTTATGAGCATGGCCAGTTGTTGGCAGCCTGCTTCGGGCCGGCGGCAGTTGCAGTTGCAGTTGCAGTAGTTTCTCATGGCATAGATCTGTGGCAATAATTGATTTCAATTTATAGAGCTCAGGTGGGCTGCGCCGCCAGGTGAACGTCAAATAAAATTAGGATTTTATGCGGCTAACAAGAGCGCTTAGCAAATTGTTGCAGCTAATCCTGCCCCAGCCGAAAACAGCTTAATCCATTTGGGGCGGCGGGGGGGGGGGGTGGAGGGGAGCGGGCACCTTTTTAATGAATTCAAATTCGAAAGAAACTAAGCGTAAAATTGGCCGGATGGGCCGCCAGGGCAGTGGCTGCGCTTTGACATTTAAAGCCCGGCCAAGATAAGGCCAGCGAGCAGTCAAGTGGCCAAGACGGCGTCGCTCGAGTGTAAACCGCTGCTGACCCTTTTTGGCTAACCAAATTATGACAAGTTTTGTAGTTTCGGTCATTTGGCAAAAAGGTGACCCTCCCCTCCCCACCCCCCCTTCCATACCCTCGCACACGCTCCCATGGCTGTTGGGCATATTAATGCTGGGAAAGCTCACAGGCCAAAATGCCAAGTAGCCAAACTGTTTGCTCTTAGCCATGTATTCTAGACCTAGGGAAACCCTGGCCCAAAAGCAATTAAAACGCGTTTTCGCAATTAAATGACTTTGCTATTTTTTTTTTGTTCATTTCTTTTGCCTTTTTCGACATATTTTTTTACTGTTTCTCGCTGCTGTTGGTTTTTGTAGTTCAACAAAAGTTGATGTCAAAAATTTGAATCCGAAAGGGGGGGGGGGGAGGGGAGGCACAGAATGACTTCTGGTAATTAGACTTCTTGGCGTGCTCGAGTTGTTGCCATAAACGGAGGAGGAGGTCGCAGCGCTCTTTGCCCGGCTTTTGGGAAAATGTTTCCAATTAAGAGCCACC
Source organism: Drosophila sordidula (assembly GCA_035047465.1). NCBI lineage: Eukaryota > Metazoa > Arthropoda > Insecta > Diptera > Drosophilidae > Drosophila > Drosophila sordidula. Next base: position 5,208,764 of record JAWNPQ010000185.1, on the reverse strand, counting down.
GCCTGACGGCGGGCGGGCGGGCGGAAGGGGCCAGCTCGGTAAAATAAATACGAAATTGTAATAACTTTATATGTACACATATTTTTCTTTCATTTGCGCAGTGCGGGTGGCGGCTGCTCTGCCACTTGCGAGATGCGTGGCTGCTTTCTGGAGCAGAGCGGAGGGGGGCAGGGGGGGGGGCAGGCCGGTGCGCCGTGTAGCAGAGCTGGTCGCGTGTCGTGCATGTTCACATCGTGACACGAACGTCACAATTTATTTATTTCAAATATTAAATATTTTTATGGTCTTATCAGCAAATGTCAAGCAAGCTAACTTCTTACTCTTTAAAGTTTAAGAGCATATAATAAAATATTGTGAAAATCAATTAAGCTCTCTAAAGTAACCCAGTAAAATTTGGGCAATTGAACAATTAGAGTTTCATTTAATTTTTTTTTTCTAGCTTACAAATTAGTTAGTAAATTAATATAATTTTTAGAATTTATAAATAACCTTTTTTGTATATCTCTTTTTTCATATTTATATGTATAAAAAATATTTTAAATAAAAATTCAAACATTTTACAATAAAATTTTTATATAAATTATTATGTATTTTTGAATAATTTTTGTTTTTTTTTAGTAAACATTTTTTGTAATCAAATTCAAAATATATGCTAAAGTCCCTAACTGATATTATTGGAAATACAAAGCAGAAACCATGTTTTTATTTTTGAAAAATAGATTGGAAATTCAAATGCTGGTCCGTGCGGCCCATCGCTAGTGCGAAGTGGGCCCATTCGGCGTTGGCGGCTTTTGTCACATGGCTCTGACATCGTTTCCAAGCCAAGCGATGACGCTGCAGTTTGCTGGCTCATCTTTTGTCATTATCATTTCTAGAACGCGCATTGCAGACATTCACATTAAGTTGAAGTTAAGTTCAGTTGTTGTTGCTGTTGCTGTTGTTGTTGATGCAACTGCGAAGCGTAACGAACACGCTTATAACAACACCAACAGCAGCAACAATTGCTAAAAACAACATCCACACACAAAGCATAATCATCATTAGCGATCCACGTCCAAGATTGAACAGCCCAAACCCCAAGCACACATATTGATAAACAGAACATGCCCCGGGTCCGGGTCCGGAACGGGCAGGCATATAATCATTTGGCGCACTCGCTTGTTACTGGGCGGCACCGGAGAATCTCCGCGGTGCAGACGCCTCGGGAGCAGCAAGTGAAGCTGCCACCGTTCTGGTCACAGCTCGGCGCATGCGCGCGTTGCAACTTGCCGCTTGCCGCTTGCCACTTGCCGCTTGCCACTTGCCACCTGAAGACGCGCCCAGTGGCCAGCGTGTTGCAGCTAATTAGCTCTGCTTTAAACAATTCTATCAATGCGAAGCACATTCGCCGCGATTGCATAAAACACCTATTAGGGGCACGCTTGAATGCCCCGCAATTGCCCCAACGATGCCCGTTCCTAGGAACTGGACATGCTCTCCATTAAGTCTGTCTGGTTATTTTAATTCATTAAAACCATTGACTTAAGTCAAGTTCCTAACAGATAAAATATATTTAAAATAATAAAATGTTCTATTACATAATACTTATTATATACATAGGCACTGTGAATACATTAAATTTATTAATCAATTTTTTATTATTATTAGTAAATATTTATTATTATTTGTAAAACTCCCCCATCGGGTCAATGATTTCCGCCTCTGTCTCTTTCCTCTTATCTAACTATCTAATGCTAATTATTAGTATTAGTAACTACTAAAGCTGTATCCTTCTCTTTCTTTATTATTTTGTTTAATTATAAGTTTAGATTTATATTTTAGAATTTCGTTTTAGCTGTAGGTTCTCTTAACGTCACTGACAACAATTAGCTGTGATTAGGGGCATAGCTAGCCGGACAGGCAAATAAAATTATTATTATTAAACAAATAAATAAATAAAAAAATAAAAAAAATTATATCATAAAAAAGATTAAAATGTAAGCCTATTTAGGGATTTATTGAAAAAATAAAAATAAAATATCTATAAAATAAATGATTATATCAAAAAAAAAAAATGTTAACAACAAATAAAAAGGTAATTTATATTGATACAATTTTTTACACATTCCCATTCAATTTTATATATATATATATATGCATGCCATGTCTTCTAAAAATCATTGTTAATTCCACTCTCAATTTCACCGTCGTTTTGTAGCCTTCCTTCGTTTAATAAGACATAAAAGTGTTCTACGTAATTCCTGTTCATAACGGTTCACCCTATCCTAACCTCGAACCTAACCTCAACTGCTGGAATGGGACGTGCTGCTACTGTTATAAGGAAAGTGTCCAATCGATTGTCATTCGTGGAAGTAAATGGAGATGTCAACTGCGATGCTGCTGCTGATGCTAACAACGGATTAGGGCGATGAGCAAACACCGATAAGGCGTCTTTAATATGCCCAATGGCAACCGGAAGATAGAGAGAGGGAGCGCGAGTGAGAGAGAGGGAGAGGGAGAGGGAGAGAGCGAGCGAGATGATGCAAAACGGCGCTAACCCAAAGATTTACGATGGAAAGTGTGAGAATTTGAGAAGCAGGCAAATGACACAAGAACAGTTATAGCTTGCGCCCAAAAAAAAAAAATAATAATAAACCTATCTAGATGCCAGAAACATGGCCATGACTAGACTGGAATCCAACAGTCTGTCCCTTTCTCGCTCTTTGCTCACTCTCTTTCTCTCCGCGCCACTGAGCCGTGAAATATGATCAAAATATTTGTGCTGGCCACAATTATGAGCCAAAGACAGAATAATAAAAAAAATAATACACAAAAAAAAAGCAACAAAAACAAAAACAGAAACAGAGCCCGAAACTAAAATCAGGCAACTAAGTAGACAATGGGCACTGTTGGGACCCTCACCTGGGTTTTTTGTTACCTGTTTCTATTTCTCTCCCTGGTTTTTTATGACTCTATTTGGGAATTGATTTTATGGGCCGCAGCATTTCGGAAGTGCATTGCATATTGCAATAAAGTATTTGATTGATGCCGGAGCCCAGACCCGGCCAACTCTACACTGAGCGAAACCAGAATGATTGCAAGCGAGTTTCTAGTAATTTAATTTCAAATATATATTTAAATCATTCTGAAAATATAGAAAAAGGCTTAAATGAAGTAGAAAATAATTATTATAAGAATTTGCATATTTAAAAAAAAGGTAAAACGCCCAATCCAGGGGTATTTTTTTGTTAGTTTTCTATTTGGCAGTTTTGTGGAAAACTTAAAAAGAAACACTCGGATTAGATATTTATTTAAAGAATTTGCTTACATCAATTAAGCGTAACATTTTCTCAGTGTAAGTTCAAAGTTTCCTATATAGAGACCTAACATTTTTAAATATGAACTTTCTTCTAAAAAAAAAAAAAAAAAAAAAAAAATAAATTTTAGATAACGCACATTAGTTCTTAATATAAGTTACAATTTTTTTTTTTTGACTAATTGAGGAATTTAATTCAAATTAAAAAAATATCCTATAAATAATTTGCATTTTTAGCAGAGCATTCTTGGTTTTCGGCCAAGTGTAGTTTCCGCTAAGTAGTTTCGTTCCCCACTTTTTTCGAGAGTTTTCCGTCCGTTCTTAAAGTGCAATTAAAATGCGAGCGGCGAGCGGACTGACAGAAACAGGCACAAAGCGGGCACAATTGAGAATCAAAGACAAATTGCAGACAGAACTAGAAAGTGACATTGCAATTAATTATTTTGTCAGGGCGCCCCTCGGCGCCCCCCGCCCCCCACCTGGGTCGGCGTCAGCGACTTGGCAAGTGCCAAGAGACAAGTGAGAAATTAAAACTTTTTGTGCAGCTTCGCGTATCCCGGGAGAGAGTGCGCGCGGAAGGGGCAAGGTGGCAAGGTGGCAAGGGACAGGTCAAAAATGAAGCGCACAATTAAACAGTTCTCATGCCACGCCCACACAATGCACGCCCAGGCACAAGCCGCCTGCAGGTAGGTGTGAAAACTTAATTAAGTATGAATGTGCCACAATGAAAACAGAAAAAAAAAAAAAAAACAACACGAAGTGAACATCAACTGGGGGAAACGCGTAAAGAAAGCTGCCAAAAACAAACTGAACATTTCTCAAATTGAAAACGTGAGCATTTAAGCTTTAAGGCCACCAGCCACGCCCATTTTGGCGGCCTGAATTGCTGCACAGTTTGCCGCGGTCAGCACTCGTTGCAAATAGATTTCTGCGGTTGGCTCTCTGCGGCCGCCTGCATTCGCCTCTGTTGCATGCCCCAGCCCGGCCCAGCCCAGCCCAGCCCAGTTGCCGCCCACCCGCAATTTCCCGGCCCGAACGCTCGCCATGCAGCCCAATAGGCAATCTCCGTGGAGTTGTTACCTGCACTAAATTGAACTGGCCGGCTACCTGTTAGGACTTCAGGCATTTGCTAGATAGTCGCAGAGGACTCTACGCATTCCTGACACATGCGTCACAGTGTTCCGATACCCTGTACTTTATGGAAGCGGGCAAGCGAGTCTTTCGTTTCATGTGAATGGCATGTCCTATGAATATTTAAAGTGGGTCGAAGGGGATTTAATGTTTCTGGCAGAAGAAGACATCTCTGTTTTGAAAAATCTATATATTTTATATTCTTGTTCAGGATGAAGTTGAGAATACAAATGTCTTCAAATCTGTTAAATAGATTTTCTTTACACATATGCAGAACAAATTTATAGTTCTTTTGTTTTCTGCATACTTGCTCGCATTTTCCGGAAATCGATAATTATCGCGGCGATTATCAGAGTTAAAAATCAAGAACAAGTTTTATATGCATTCAGTGGAATGCCAGATTACGATTATTCTTTTTTTTTTCGATAGCTCCCCCGTTTGTCCAAAATCGATAAATATGCATAGGGTGTCTTTGGGAATATCTTGCAAATTTTTGTACCTAGAGACAAGAAATTTAATGCTTAGTATTTTTTCAAGGCCCATTTTGTGTCTGGGATTTATTTGAGCAGTCAATATTATTAATTATAATTATAATATTATAATTAATATATCATATTCAGGTTAGATTTGATGAGCCTTACCCAATTAAGAATTTATTATTACACTTTTCGTGTTTAGACTAAGGGTCAGAGGGGAATGTATTCATATTGCCTTTGGTACAGGGTATCTGCGGACCCGGCTAGTTCAGCCAAATGCCACCACTTGTTGCGTCGTCGCTCTTATCAATTGGTCGCACGAAGCCAGAGCCATTTCATTGCCCCGCGATAAGTTGCAGGCTTCTCGCTTGGGTCTTCGGTCTTCGGGCCGGGCATCGAACGTGGGCGTCCGTGGACCACCAAAGGCAGCTTCCACGGTGATTTATGCGTCGTTGCGTGCATTTTTCATGACTGCTTAATTAGTTATTAGCCAAGCCCGAAACACACCCTCGCCCTGGCGAACGGGGCTGGGCGCGACTGGCGGAACCTCCGGGGCCTGCAAAGTGGAACCTACCACGGAGCGGAGCACAATCGAATGGAATTAAACAATTAATGTGTAATTATCACAGCGAATCTGGCGAAAAAAGGCGCCGCAAGCGCAGGGGTGGGCGTGGCAGATGGAGTCGTCAAAACGCCCATTGTGGCGCGGGCGTTTGGCGTTGGCGTTGGCCATTGTTGTTGTTGTTGTTGTTGCTGTTCTTGTTGTTGTTGGCCGGGTCCACGAAGGAGCAATACATCATCGTCAAGCAGCTGAAGGCGCTGACGATCCTGACTAGTTGTTACCACCGGCCATGTAATTAGAGCCGGGCTTAGACCATTCCAGGCGCCGTCGACTCTGGCCATCATTTTGTCAGTCAATTTGAGGCAACACTTCAATTATGTTGTTAGGCCGGGGCTGCTGATCAAAGTGATCGCCGACATTGATGGTCAATTAGATCGGAGGAAGCAGCTGAAACGGGGAGTGGGAGCGGGAGCGGGAGCGGGAAGGAACGAGGAAGCGACAGCCACGTGTTCAGTCCCAAATCGCACTAATTATGCAAATCAGTTTAGGCCTAGGCCCGGGATTAGGCCACAACAGTTGATTTAGTGGCGCTGCAAATGTCCTTTAAGCAGCCTAATGGCTGCGCTGCACTCGGTTTATCGGATTTCCAGCTTTATTTTCTCGTTCATTATTTTTGGGCAAGCGCTTTTGGGCGTGATTCCTTTGTCAGGCTGCAGGATAATCCCGACGAGGCGCAGGGCACACAAGACAATTAACCGTTTCGTGCTCTAATTGTTTTTTTTTTTTTTTTTTTTTTGTCGGGCTCAGTCTTCAAGTCCTTTGCGTGCGCCTGCCGCAAATATATTCCGGGGCCACAGTTGTTGGGCCAATTTGTTGGCAATTACTTGCGAGCTCGCTTTAACCGCAAGATCTCGGCCGTGATCCCTGCTTTTGTTCTGGCCTGGTCACTTTGATCTGCACCGAAATGATCTTTCGTTAATTTCTTCTTCTCTCTTTTTTTTTCTCTTTGCAAAAACAATAAATATTTAGTTGTGCCCAAAGTTAAACTCGCAAGGGATCAGCAGCGAAAACCTAGTTCTAACTCTTCTTAAGGCGCCTCAGCGTATTTAGAGGCGATCACCGGACTGTGGGAACTACTTAGGGCCCCTAATTATTTAAGGAGATCAACGCAAACAGAATGGCCCGATCATTGATCTTGTCTCATAATCCGCTCATCTGCATATGGGATTTATGATTAGTATGCAAATGTGGCCCATTGTAGTTGAAAGCTTTAACTACAAATTGTCGGGCCAAATAGAATCCAACTGGAGAAATCGGCTGCGATTTGACTTCTCTCACACAACTGATCCTCAATAAATTGTTACCAAATTCGAATAAACGTCCAAATATTTGGACAAACGTAACTGTTCCAAGTGCAGCTTCTGTTGTTATGGAAAGTCGCTGGGGTTGTTCCCACAGAGCTTTGGGCTCGCCAGCGGTTAATTTGCTTTCAAGAATTTCGGTTGATCGAATGAAAATAACAAACGGATTTTCATTGTGCATTGTGCTAATACCCTGTACCTATTCAGGGCGCGCTGCAATGGGGTATACAGGTTCTATGCAAGTGGAGGCATTTCTGAGCACAGAATATATTTCAATCATATCTGATATATAAATATGTTCTTATTTTCTTATTAAATTAAAATTAAAATTAAAAAAAATCAGACTAAATGCGGTATTTATAATAATAATAATAATAATAATAATAATAAAAATTAAAATTAAAATTTAAAAAAATCAGACTAAATGCGTTATTTATAATAATAATAATAATAATAATAATAATAATAATAAAAATTAAAATGTAAAAAAATCAGACTAAATGCGTTATTTATAATAATAATAATAATAATAATAATAATAATAATAATAATTTCCTAGCTAATTTTCTAACCATCTGAAAAAATGTAACTTTTATATACAGAGACAGACTAACCCTAAAATTTAAATTTATAGTAAATTAAATTAAATTAATAACGCATAAATTGAGCCCTGATTATTAGATTCTTTTTTAAACAGTTTTCGCAGGCATTGATTTTGAATAACTTTTTGGGTACAGGGTGTTTGCTAGTCGTGCACCCCGGACTCACGCACTTTGACTTGTGTTTTTCTGTCGTTCGGGAAAAGCCCCTGAAAAGCGCTGTCGGTCAGCTTAAAGCGTCGGCCATGACACCTGAAAGCGATCGGCAGCGCCCACACGAAATTGAGACAAGTTCTCCAAAAGGGGAGACGCATTTCCCAGCGCGCTCTCAAGTGTGCGTGTGTGTGCGTGTGCGTGCGTGTGCGTGTGTGTGTTGTGGGTTGTGATCTCTGCTGCACTGGCCGGATTAGTGGCACTTGCAGCAAGTGCTCGGTAATGACTTTTGATTTGCAGCCGACGTGGGAACCGGGCGTTTTACTGTTTGCTTGGTGACATGGGAAGTTGGCCCGGACGGCGGTCACCTGGCCAGACGTCGAGCACTCGAATCCGACCCGATTCGTGCGTCTCCAAAGCCGCAGTCGATTTGCATAAATTCCTGCTGGCGAGCATTTGGCACTTGGCTCTGATTCGTTTGGTTCATTCGTGCATTAAATTGTCGCCGTCGACCGCAGAGCCACAACTGGGCCCCTATATATATATATATATATACATATATATTCTTGTATATTTACATATAGAGTAGGCAACCGCAAAAGGCTTTCGGCTCCTTTTAAAGTCGGTTGCAACTTTGTTGTCACTCGCTCCCTCCCTCCCTCTCCCTCTCTCTCTCTCTCTCCTCCTCCTTTAGCTACTATTTTGGAAACATTATGCAGCTTAATCCTTTAATCGCAAATGCAGTTTTCTGGCTTCAGTTCTTGACCCGGCTTGACCATATTTTCTGCTAATTTCCTTTGCACTCCGGTTCTGTTCGGTTCCCGGCCACGCACACACAAAAGATACAATTTATGTGCGTGGGCCTCATAATAATCCCAAAGTGCACATAATCCTTTTGTTTGCCACTGTCCAACATAATTCGAGATTTCGCCAGCCTCTTTGCAAAACAAAAAAAAAAAACATTTTCAAATTTTACCCAAAAACATTTCTTTTTTTTTTTTAATAACTCTTTGGCTGGACTCTTTGTTTTCGGGTTTCTTTTCTGTTGGCTGCTTTAAGCGGAGTTTTGCTGGAAACCGTAAAAGGAGTCCAACCGGATCAACGGTAGCCAAAATACGGAAAATGCGGAAAAGCATTAACTGCGGCGATTGTTCGATGGGCGGATATGGATATTTAATACCTTTGTCCGCCGGACCGAGTGCCAAAATGTGAGTTAAATGCTGTCCAAGGCGGCAGGTTTCAAGCGATTTACGAGCCCCGAAACGGTTGCGAGCCCAATTTCGATGCCTATCGGAAAGGGCTCAAAATATAGTGTGTATATATATATATATATATATATGTATGTGGAAAGCAATTGTGCAAGTGCTCGGGGGAATCGAAGCCCCGTTCGGGGCTGCTTATCGGGGCCATATATGACACCATATGCTCGTGTTTATCACGGCAATCCTGTTAAGAATTCCACCGGCCGAACGAAGAACGAGCGCGCTTCACACATCTGTTATGGCCACAATCTGTGGGCCCTGGGCCCTGTCCGGCCAGTCCGGGCCATGCCGGTGGTCTGCGGCACACACGCTTAATAACCGAATAAAAAATGATAGCCCGAAAATAAGAAGACATCAAAGAGCAACGCGGACTGCAGCCAAATTGAGAGAACAACAAAAAGTCGCAGCGATAGCTAACAAGCCACGAAGAATGGGCCAAAGGGAAAACGAGCACAGCAACAACAACGAGTGAGCAAGTCGTGGGGTGGCCAATGCCGACGCTTAAATACCCTCGCAGCACAATTGTGATTTACTTTTATTGCTCGTTCAGTTTATATACTAACTCTAGTAAATAATAAATCACCTAATTTAATTTCTTAGGAGCCTAATTACTGAGTTTGGCTTAAATATCTTAAAAAACTAAGGCTAGATAAAGTTGACCTGAAGAAAACAATTTTATTTTTATTGTGATTCGTATTCATTGCTCCTTCAGTTTATATACTAACTCTAGTAAATAATAAATCCCCTAACTTAATTTATTATATTATAATTTAATTTCTTAGGAGCCTAATTACTGAGTTTGGTTTAAATATCTTAAAAAACAAAGGCTAGATAAAGTTGACCTGAACAAAACAATTTTTCATATTTTTAACAAATTGTAACTAAATAATAAAAACTAATTTTTAAATAATTGTTCCTGATAAGATATTATTGTTAGGAGCATAGTAAATCTCGTAATAGCCAAGATTGATAATATTGATGATGTGCTAGAAATCAAACGCAGGTTTTGACCGATTGTTCCTATGATATAGTGATCTAATATTTGTTGCCATTTAGTTGTAATATATTGTAAAGCAAAATACGTACTCATATAAGAAATATATTTAAGATCGATTATTCCTATCAATCTTTGCAAACATATTAATTAACATAACTGCATAAGTTGATCGAAATGTTTTGATAAAAAATGTTGTTGTATATAGTTAAGCTTCCATAGAAAGGCACGGTTAGATCGAGTCGGCTGTTGAAACTGATCAAGAATATGCAATGTCTCTTTCGAGTTCTCCTCTATGGGTTCCACGCTTTGCGACAAAATGAGAATACCCCGTGCGAGCGCGAAGAGGAGACCGAGAGCAGGAACCCCCCAGCCGAACAAAGGCGCATAATGATCGCTAAGTTGGGGCCCCGGCGGAGCTGCTGGGACCACCGCAGCCGCCTAATTTATGCACACCGAGCGATCGGCGACCGGCGGCCGGAGCGAGGCTCGGCTGAGCGCTGGGCTAAACCCTTATTAATGAGCGGCCCCAAATGGGGCAGCGGACCAAGTGTCGCACGCAACGCGCCGATTAAGCCCAGTTAGCGTCGGCTGGAGGTGCCGGCCAACTCGACAACTGGGTTTAAAGTGCACGCTGGCCGCGGGCGCGTTGCATTTTATCGCCTTAATGGCACCGAGAGCTGCCATTGAACGTGCGTGTCTCCGACTCGGCCAAGTTAGTGGCCAGTTGGCCCGTTGGCCCGTTGCCTTGGCCAGATGCTGTTTCAATTAAGGCTGCGTTGCGTTTCGGTGTTTTTTTTTTTCTTTTTTTTTTTTTTTTTCGTTCGGACCATAAAGTTCGCTTATCGGCGCGCTTGTCACTCGCCCCGATTTTGTTGTTGTTTATAAATAAAGACATTAAAAGTGCCGTCAGGTTAGCCACGGATTTTTATTGTGGACCACCGTGGACACCACCGTGGCGGCTTAACACTTTTTAATTTCACTTGCAATCAATCTTTGTGTGTGTGCCCCCGAGAGAGCGAGAGGGAGAGGGAGAGGGAGACGGAGAGAAAAAATTGTCAACCCGAGTTATGAGCCTGAGAAATGGTTCCGACTGTTCCCGCTGCTCACTTGGCCCGGAGTCGGGTCATAAACAATCATTAGCCCAGGCCGAGCCCGAGTTAGAGCCATGTACTCTGTCCGGCGCTATGAGTTCACGGATCTGCAGTTTTTTTTCTCTCTTTTTTGTTGTTGTTGTTGTTGTTGTTGGTGGGCGCATCGTCAGCTTTATAACAAGTTCCAGGGAATCAGCTGCTGTCAAGTGTTGACAACTTCTTGTGGGGTCAGCCACGTTGCAGCTGCTACCCGTTTTAGGGAATTTTTCGGGAATTATGTTTTGTTTATTGCGCGTCTCTGTGCGATTGAAAGAGATTGCAGTCGCTGCAGCACGCGAAGGGGGTGGGCGGAGCGCGGGGGGGGCGGGGTCGCATGTGGCCAGCTTACTGCTCCAGATTTCTACGGCATTTCAAGCCGATTAGGCGGCGGCTGCTCGCCCCACCCAACTGCCACACATGCGGTTGACATTTCACTTGGCATTTCATACGCTTAACTCTTGAGCTGCTTACGAACTAGCTGTATATGTTAATGGAAGAAACAGAAGTAGAATTCGTTAGGCATTTCAAATTGCAACTATCAAAATGCAAAGTTTGTATGCATCAGTTTATTCAATTTCCCAGATCAACAGCGTGGAATATATTAATTATATTCGTTCCCGAAGAAAACTTCGTAGCACCCTTATTTCAAACTCCCATAACTTTGTCAAAACTGAACCGACTTTTTATGTTTATAGCATTTTGATCATAGTTTTTCCTCTAAATTGATTATACATTTAAAATATTTGCATTTTTGAAAATAAATTTTTTTTGTAATTTTTTGGGAATAAAAGCATATACTCCCCCCTTACTCATTATCGAAAAAAAAATTTTTTTCAAACTTTAAATTTGTGAATTTATATTTTTAATCGATTGTGGTTGTCACCATTAGCATAAAAAACAACATTAAAACTGATTCTGAGGGGGTCAAATTTTTTGTCAAAAATCACGCCAAAATTGACAAATATTTTGACATGTAAAGCTCTCGGATCCATAGCTCCTATATTTCAAACTCCCCAAACTTTGTCAGAACCGTACCGATTTTCATGTTTGATGGCATTTTGGTCATGGTTTGTCTTCTAGATTGATTCTACATTTAAAATATTTGCATTTTTGAAAATAAATATTTTTTTGAATTTTTTGGGAATAAAAGCATTTACTCCCCCCTTACTAATTTTCGAAAAAAGAAAATTTTCAAAATTTAAATTTGCGAATTTATATTTTAAATCGATTGTGGTTGTCATAATTAGCATAAAAAACAACATTAAAACTGATTCTGAGGGTGTCCAATTTTTTGTCAAAAATCACGCCAAAATTGACAAAAATTTTGACATGTAAAGCTCTCGGATCCATAGCTCCTATATTTCAAACTCCCCAAACTTTGTCAAAACCGTACCGATTTTCATGTTTGATGGCATTTTGGTCATGGTTTGTCTTCTAGATTGATTCTATATTAAACATATTTGAATTTTTGAAAAAATTTTTTTTTCAATTTTTTGGGAAAAAAGCATGTACTCCCCCCTTACTCATTATCGAAAAAAATTTTTTTTCAAAATTTAAATTTGCGAATTTATATTTTTAATCGATTGTGGTTGTCACCATTAGCATAAAAAACAACATTAAAACTGATTCTGAGGGGGTCAAATTTTTTGTCAAAAATCACGCCAAAATTGACATAAATTTTGACATGTAAAGCTCTCGGATCCATAGTTCCTATATTTCAAACTCCCATAACTTTGTCAAAACTGAACCGATTTTTTATGTTTATGGCATTTTGATCATGGTTTCTCCTCTAAATTGATTCTACATTTAAAATATTTGCATTTTTGAAAATAAATATTTTTTTGAATTTTTTGGGAATAAAAGCATTTACTCCCCCCTTACTAATTTTCGAAAAAAGAAAATTTTCAAAATTTAAATTTGCGAATTTATATTTTAAATCGATTGTGGTTGTCACCATTAGCATAAAAAATAACATTAAAACTGATTCTGAGGGGCTCAAATTTTTTGTCAAAAATCACGCCAAAATTGACAAATATTTTGACATGTAAAGCTCTCGGATCCATAGCTCCTATATTTCAAACTCCCATAACTTTGTCAAAACTGAACCGATTTTTTATGTTTATGGCATTTTGATCATGGTTTCTCCTCCAAATTGATTCTACATTTAAAATATTTGCATTTTTGAAAATAAATATTTTTTTGAATTTTTTGGGAATAAAAGCATTTACTCCCCCCTTACTAATTTTCGAAAAAAGAAAATTTTCAAAATTTAAATTTGCGAATTTATATTTTAAATCGATTGTGGTTGTCACCATTAGCATAAAAAACAACATTAAAACTGATTCTGAGGGGGTCAAATTTTTTGTCAAAAATCACGCCAAAATTGACAAAAATTTTGACATGTAAAGCTCTCGGATCCATAGCTCCTATATTTCAAACTCCCATAATTTTGTCAAAACCGAACCGATTTTCCTGTTTGATGGCATTTTGGTCATGGTTTGTTCTCTAAATTGATTCCACATTTAAAATATTTGCACTTTTCAAAATAATTTTTTTTTTAATTTTTTGGGAAAAAAAAATTTGTTTTTTCCAAATTTATATTTGCAAATGTATATTTTTAATTGATTGTAATTGTCATAATTGGTGTAAAAAAGGAGACAAAACTTGACCTATTTTGATGTTAAGAGGCATTTTGGCGATGGCTTTTTATCTAGACTGATTCTGTACGTAAAAGTCTACAAATACTGCTAGGGTAGCGAGTACTTTTTATGTATGTCATATTATCATATGCATTATTATATCCTTCTATATGCTGTCTTATAATAATATTTATTTAGTTTTCATTTCATGCTGCCTCGGTCAACTCCTATTTCTGTTTTCATTTTCTCTAATATCCCAATTAACGTTTTTGAAAAAAGACCTAAGCATTCGGCCATTTAGCCAGAATTCTCGAACGTGTCGTAATGCAGCGACTTCTAAGTACCTCGGCGAGTACCTCGGGCCGCCTGTGGGTAAAAAAAAAAAGAAGCAAAGAAGAGAAAAAACCCAACAGTGTGCAGGTTCCAATGTCCAATGTCTCAACGTTGAAAACTCGCCAAACGACTGGCAACTTTTTTTTGTTGTTGTTCATGAATGAATTTCAAATCCATTTCCCATACCAAGCCCGAGCTGAGCTGGGGGCGGCGGAGTGGGGCCAACCTACTCGCGCATGCAAAACACGATTTACTATAAAGGCAAAAGTTGTAGACGAACAACAACAACAACATAGAAGCCAGCCGTGTGGGCAGAGGGGGGGGGGGCTGGCGGGGAGCTGGGGGGCTAGGGGAGTGCGTCTGGAGCTGCAGACATTTGCAGACATTCGTGTAGATCGTTTCATTCATAAAAGGCGCTGGCGTTGGCCGCAGCTCTGGGCCAGGCTGAGTGCAACTTTTGGCACATGTTGAGCCAGGTCTGGGATGAGTCATCGTCGCGGCCGCTGCCCGCACGTGACGGCAACGTCACCAGCACCAGCGCCCCACGTCGAGGTGTGTCAATTAGCAGCCAGTTGCGGCAGGCGGCCCAGCTCGGGTTGGAGCTGCCGCGTCCTACTAATTGTGCGGATGAGGCTGTGACTCATCGTGGATGGCAATTGACGACGACGACGACGCCTTTGGCAATCCATGAATGAACCAGTCGGCCAGCCAACTGGTTTGGCCCCGGCCTGGGCCCGTGCAGCACCCACATGCGGCAGAGACAATTTGAGCGCGGGTGTCCACATCCATGTCCACATCCGCCGCAGAGGTTTGTTTTTAAATGCGGAAGAAGGCGTTTTTCTGTTTCGTTTTTGTTTTTGTTTTTTTTTTGGCTTGCATCATTTGTATGGGTGCCACATGCCCCCTGCTAAACCCCTTCCTGGCCCGGTTGTGGCTCACGTGCGTCTAGCCAAAGCTGGCCGGGATGGGGTTTGGTGGCGGCTCGCTTTGTGGCGCCCACCGCCGCGTGCCGCTTTGATTAATTATGCGCTCTAACATGAATACATACACATACACATACATATACCTACTCCTCTGTCAAGTCTGGCCCGCAATTGGAAACAGTTAATGGCCAAGTGTAAACTTATCGGCTAGCTGTCGTTGTCATAATCGTTCCACCACTTTTGACCCAAATAGGATGTGGCTCTGGACATGCCAGGTTGATTTCCATGTGTGTGTATTCGCTGCCAAAGGGGCCATTACCTTGTTTACGATAGTTTTTTTTTTTTTTTTTTTTGGTAATTGCAGGTTGGGCTGTGGGCGGGGGCCGTCGGAAAACCGAAATTGTGACAGCTGAGTGAATGGAACATCTGTTGTCAACTGTGAACTGTGAAAGCCCTGTGAATATTGCATAGACCACAATTTAAGAGAAATGTGTTACATAACAAAATAATAAACCACGAGTTTTTTGCATTTTGTGGTTGTTCTAGTCGAAGGTCTTTCACAAAAGCTGAACTCCAATACATTTAAAATAATAAAATAAACTAAACCAATTCAGGCGAACCGAAGCCTTGTATCTTTTAAAATTGTTTCTTTTAATTTCAGTCAGACGAACAATTTTAAATCAATTTTTTTCGACTTGCTGATAATTTATAACTATATCCTACACCTGAAATAATAATAAAAATAAAGCCTCAATAATTGCATAACTGAATATTTGCATTCTAGCTCATAATTAAGAATAAGCAACATAAAAGGAGAAAATAAAAATAATTTTCTATTAATATTGCTATGCTGATAATTTATAACTATATCCTACACCTGAAATAATAATAATAATAATTTGTATTTTGATCTAATTTGCGTATCTTTGATATTTGCTCTATTTTAAAAATAAGCTCATAATTAAAAATAAACAACATAAAAGGAGAAAATAATATAATTTTCTGTTAATATTGATAATTGTTTTCTTTTAAATTTGTATTAATCTAATCAGCTTGAGATCAATATTAAATGTAAATATTTTGTATATAGTATTCACTCTCAACTTGCCAGTTATCTGCCCACTCAAGAGTATATATAGGCTCATGGCTGGAGGAAAATTCTCCGAGATTGAAGCAGACATATTAACAAAGTTTTTATTGCTGCTACTGAAAATATACGCACAAGTTTTCAGATCATGTCCTTCACATGCAATATCTTTTATTTGGGGGGGTCGCATTATCTTCCAGCAGACTGAGCCGAAACAGAAATCCCTCGGCTGGCAGTCCAAGTTGGGCAATCGAATTGCGGGAAGCTGCGAGTGCCATTTGCAAAAGTAATTTTCGAAAACAAATTAACTCATTTCGTAGTTCGTTTATAGTCAGCCAGGCATGTGGAAGGGAATTTGGGACAAAGGACGAGTGAACTGGGGGCCACATTGCCACATAACTAAGGGAAGAGCGCCCATGGGCCAACAGCAGGAAGCTAACAAGAAACTTTATCCTTTTCAATCTTAACTTTTGCCATGATTTCTTGCGGCTTGAGCCGAGCTCCCCCCCTCTTTATTGTTGCAGGAAAATTGAATTGAAAGTTGCGCGTTATTCGGGCAACAATGCAACAAAAGTTTGCACTCAAATGGCCGCAGGGAGGCGCCACAGCACGCCTAGCCAAATTTTGGCCATTGTTAATAGAGCGAAGAAGGCCAAGGCCATGCCAATCATTTGGGCCCTGCCTGCTGCAGTTTTCAATTTTGAGCTCATCTGCATGCAGCGGCTAATTCCGAACCTGAAATGGCAACAAAGGCAAAGGTCAAATTTCGTATTTCGGCCAAACAATGGGCCAACATTTTGACTGGCCAGACTGGACGCGTCCAATAACGGCCAATCGCGGCAGCTGAGCGCTGCGACTTCTGATCCTCGATTGATCTTTCAATCACAGGAGCTGCCAACTGCCAACTGGCAACTGCCAGCTGCCTGTCCGCCCGCCTGCCATGCGCCAAATTTTTGCTTGGCCATGGGCGTCAATATTTGTTGGCCGCCGTATTCCAGGAATGCCCGAAAAAATAGTGTTATCGCCAGCTTTTTATCATATCGCGAAAGGAGCCGCGTCATCAGCGCAGATTGAAATAATTCGACGTTGTGTGAACGCCGGCCAAAAAAAGTTGCCAAGTCATTCAAGTGGTCAGCGGTGATCTCTGATCTCTGATCTGTTTAGTGCCCGGTCCGTGGGCTCGTCATTCGTGGCTCCGGCGATCGCGTGCGATAAGCAACGTCAATATTTGTGTTTGGCTCTGGGAGCAGCGGCCGATTATTTGGTCCTTGTTAGCCACAAACTCAACCTCAACCTCAACCTCGAACGCGAACGCGAACTCAACCTCGGCGGCGTTTCCTCAGATCTCGTCCACCGACAAGTGGCTGCCCAATTTGCGCTCTGTTTTGTGGGCGCAATCGGAGGCAGCGGCCTGGCTAATTGTTTGCTCTCCGCTACCTACCCCTGCCCCTGCCCCTGGCCCTGGCTCTACCTGTGGGAATGCCACTCCGGCCGCGTAGTTGGCCCTCGAATTGAATTATCACAGGAATATACCGCGGCCCACCAGTTCACGTCCACGTCCAGCTCTCGTTTGTCGGCTTGACGGGGCGGCGGCAAAAACGCGACTAGGCTAGAAATCTAGCTATTGATTTAACAGCTCAGCCAAATTGCGGCGATTTATGGCCGGAGTATGCCCAACTTTTGGCCCATATATAGTGCATAAGATCCGGCGACTCATCGTATATAATTACAATATGATTATCCTAATACTCTACTTCTACTACTACTATTATAATAACTACTACTTTTACTAATATTGCTACTACTATTACTACTACTTAAATCGCTAGAACTCTGGAAAATGCTAGTATCATAACCATTAGCTTTAATAATAAACATTTCTGCTTTTACTACTTTTCACTTCTACTACTAATTCTACTTCTACTAAGAAAATAATAAATAATTATTAATAAAACAATATAAAATGTTTATATTTGCATTTATTACATTTAAAACTGGTGCCATTTTACTTTTTTTTTTTGTTTTTCAGTTTATTATCAGTTCGAATAATAAACCTATAACTTCACTTATATATAATAATAAACTTTTCTATTAAAATTGCTAAGGTTTTTCAATTATTTCATTTTTCACTTAAGTTTTATTTATTGTAATTTAAATACTTTAAAAGCAATGCCATAAAAGCTATGCACTAGTTCTTTACTGGCTTAGAACTTTTTAGTTCCCATTTTGACAACTGCGGTACTTTGAAGCAGATTGGCAGCACCGAATTGCCATTCAATAGAACTTGAACTTTGACGCCTGCTTTCGCAATTTAATTGCAAATTTCTTTAAAACAAATATGAACCGCTCTTCAGATGAGATTGGCGCTCACGAAACGGTGCAATCAAATAAGGATGGGATCATGGAATGCCAATACAGGTAAAAGGCATAAAAGTGTTCAAAATAGCTGAGTATGTAAAAAGAAACCCATGGCAGCACCGTCGACAGCAGCAATCTGGAAAACGAGGATCCGTCGGAGGCCAACGTGAGGCAGGCATTTGGCCCGCACCAGAGAAGTTCTCTGCTCCAACTTGTGTGCGACAGAAAGCAAAAGACCAAGGTGAGTCCAAGAATGCCCCAGACCTAACCTCACTTATTGGCATTAATTATAACATACACGTATGTATATCTCTTAATAATTTTAGGACATTTGTCAGGACTGGATCGAATTCTATACGATCTTCCCGGAAGCGGCGCTGCGGATGTTTATGCAGTTCATTTTGAAGGCCAGCGGGAGCCAATATCAAATTCCCGAAGATCAAGGATTACCATTTAATTTTAACCATATTCTGATAGCAGCAACCGCACATTTTGGCAACGTAAGTTTGTACTTGATTAAGAAAAGTTGTACTTAATTGAAAGATTAGTTCATCTTTGACATAACCTCACTTTCTGAAGATGTGCATAACCTTACTTAATAAATGTGCTTCCCTAATATCTAACAAAAAGTTACACATGAATAGAACATAGCCGTACCTTATAGAGTTGTAATAAAATAAGACATAACCTCACTCTTGAGTAATAACCTCTCTTTAAAAATAAAACAAATCGTCATCTTATAAAGTGCAATTCCAAATAAGTCATAAACGCACTTTATCAAGCTGTATTTATGGTCGCTCTGGTCGAAAATATAGCCTTACTTCACGAGACATAACCTCACTTTTTCAAAATATCTCTGTTTGTTTTTACCCGCATGCAGAGAAGTATCGCATATCCTTTGGTAATGAGAGTGGGAAGCTCCTTCGCCCGCGATATCAGCAATTTTGTGCAGCATCTGGTGCGTCTTCTATACAATACCCCCATAATTGCGGACAACATCCTACTGAGGAACATCGCCGACTTTCTGATGGTCTGCGCCGACTCGAAGGTGCGTGCCTTCCGGCACACCTGCACGCTGATTGGTAAGAAGCGGATTTATCTGCCAGATCGTGTCCCTATATTAATTTGCCGCAGCACTCAGGATGATGACCACGCTGAGCGCGACGGTGGCGCTGGCGAGCGACAATCTCCGCGAGATTTGGATGCAGTTGTTCGCCAGCGTTTTTGCGGTGCGTGCCGGCGATGTGGTCGATGAGATACGCTACCTGTGCATACACGAGTGCGGCCTCTGGCTGGACGAGTATCCGCAGTGCTACCTGCAACCGGATCAGGTGGCGCATCTCTTCCAGGCGCTGCAGGACAACTCGCGCAAGGTGACCGAATGCTGCTTCCAGGGACTGTTCAAGCTGTACAACAATCCCCAGCTGCGGTCCGTTTGCCTGGAGCTGGGTGCCAAGTACCGCGTGACCCTGCTGGGCCTGACGATGAGCGCCGAGAGCGAAGTGGGCAAGATGGCCATAGAGATGCTCACGCTGCACTACAGGGCGAGTGCCCAGTTCCTGGACGAGTCCATGCTCCAGGTCATCGAGCAGCTGGTCTTTGCCGCCCACCGGGGCGTGGCGCAGGCCGCAGGCAGGCTGGTGCCCTATCGCTGCCAAGACGTCTCCACGGACAAGGAGCGCATTAAGATCCTGGTGCGCTTTTTTATACGGGAGGGTGAGCACGAGCATGCCGCCTACCTGGTGGATGCCTTCTACGGCCACAACGACGTGGTCCTGGCCTGGTCCGACATGGTCGCCCTGCTGCTGCAGCCGGGAGACCTGAGCTCCGCAGAGACCTCGGCCCTGATTGAGATCCTGGTGCGGGCTGTGAAGCAGGCGGTCACCGGGGAGATACCGCCTGGCCGCTATACCGAGGATCTGCTGCGTCAGCCGCTGCCGGATGGCAAGGAGCTGGCCACGCAAATACTTCTGCCCAATCTGCCCGTGCTCTTGTGCCAATATCGCGATTGCGATCGGGATCTGGGCAATCTGTTAAAGCTGCCGCAGTACTTGATGTTCCGGACGGAGCAGTTCCAGCCGCTGCTCGAACAGATCCAGGACATTATGTTCGAGCAGCAGCAGCTGCACGTGCTGCAGGTGGGCGCCACGACCCTGGAGCACCTCTACGGCCAGAGTGCCGGCCATGTGAAGCATCGCCAGCAGCTGCTGAACAATGCGGTCACCAATTATCTGATTGCGGCCAATGCGTGGGAGCAGTCCCTGGCGGGCGCCTCCAAGATGCCAGCTAAGGCTGTGGCCGGACGTCTGCTGGTCACGTTGCGTCTGCTCTCCACGCTCTACGCTCGCTTCGATCTCCATGAATGGCAGCTGGCGGACACCATGCTGGCCGCCCTGAAGCGAGTCGTCGGCGAGAGCAGCAAACCCCTCGAGTCCTGTCTGCCGGAGGAGTCCATTGCGCTATATTTAACCACTGTTTATGTGGTGCTCTCCTGGGACCTGAGGCGGGTCAAGGAGGCGGCCAGGGCGGACACGGATGTGGCCGAGGAATGCTGCGCTCTCCGTCGCCGTGTGGACAACTTTCTGCAGCTGAGCTTTCAGCTGATCGAGCAAACCTCCCACGTGAAAATTGGCTGCGATGTGAGTAGTGGGCATTTACTGAAAGTCGTGCTTTTTTTTTACCCTATAGGGGTTTACCACCACTGTACTCTAAGTCATAGATCCTCCAATTGAGTTGCAATCGAATGCAGGTTGTCGGGAGTAACAATCCCCCTTGGTTTGGGGCTAGACCCATTGACAGACAGTCTGACGAATATCGGGAGATGATTTAGGACTTCCAAACTCTAAGGCTTAACCCCTCTCCTCTCCCCTTTTCAGGCCTTTATCTACACCTGCGACGTCTTCGTGCTCTTCGCCGATCCGCTGCGTCAGCACAGCAGCGTCTGGATCCAATCCCTGGAGTACAGATCCAAAATCAGCGACTACGAGCTGCTCGAGAGTTTCGTGCTGCGCTTTGTGTTTGCGGACGCCGATCAGCTGCTTCAGTCGCAGCACTTTCCGCTGCTGCAGAACAAGCGTCGCATCCTGGCCAGCTACTGCAAGCTGGTGTTCCACAATGTGGTGCCCGTGATGCGCGCCTGCATAGTGTTCCAGTTCTACGAGCGCGTAAGCTGGCCTGAATCAAATCTACCTTAGAACTCTAATCTCACCCCGCTCTCCCCAGTACAATCCCCAGTTTGGCGACATCATGCGCGCCACGCTGGAGCGCTGTCTGCTCACGAATCCCACCAACTTTGGCATGACCCTGATGCACACCTGCCTGCTGGTGTACAAGCGCATCCGGACAACCCATCCGGATGCACTTCAGGCGGCCGCATCCTCACAGTTCGCGCAGCTCCTCAAGCTGGCCAATCTGCTGGCGGAGCTGTTCAATGTCAGGCAGCTGGATGTGCGCTCCGGCGTGCTAATCTTGCATCGTGCGGGCATCCGGTACGCCGCGGAGTTGAGGTCCGTCGATCCGACGGCGCCGCCCGAGAATCTGCTGTACTTGAGAGTCATTCAACAGTTTGTGCCGCAGCTGCTCGCCCAGGATATGCTCGATGTGCTCAAGTTCCTGCAGTCCATCAACCACGCCCCGCTGCCCACCAGCCGGGCGGACGAGTGGCAGCCCCTGGTGTCCTATCGGAACACCCTGGAGATAGCTATTGTCCAGAGCTGTCGCCGTGAGTTACATTTGGGGTTTGGCCATTGCAAAGATCTAAAGCACTCTAATTTCAGGCGATGATCTTTATAATCTAGCCGACTTTAAGCAGCAATGAGAATTTCCTCTTTTTCTTATGATATTGCTGACGATATATGAATACGGAAAACAGGCCAAACAATTTAAATGCAACTAGCACAAACTTAAAATAAGTGTCTAACATAAACATTTAATTATTTTCCAGTCGTTAAAATAAATTTATTCGCCATTATACGCGTCAAATTTTAAACTATTGGAAAAAACCGCTAGCTTGGCGGGAAAATGCTAAAATCCTATAACAGTCGCACTCCAAAAGATATAAAGTGCGGAGTGCCCAATTTGAATGTTTTCAAGAATTAAATTGAACATCCTTCGTCACAATATTTTAATATTTTTTGCCACTAGATTGTTTCCTTGTTTTTATTTTATATTATAATCAAATAAAAAAAACTTCTAAGCACAGGAAAAAAAATTTATTAATTTTTTTTATATATTCATTAAAAGTTAGAAATTAAGAATTTTAGAATAATTATTAAAGTGCAATTTTTAAATTAAAATTAAATTTATTTTATTTTGATTTTTTGTCAATCGAATTTGTTTGCAGACGCTTAACGATTGTTTATATTTATTGTCTGATAATTATGAATTAAATTGCTAGGGTCAAGTTGCAATTTTTCCAGTTAAAATATAACTACTGCCATATTAAGTTGCCAGCGTACAAGTCTTAGATGCGATATCTGTTCAAAGGCTCCGCACTAGTTCTTTAGTGGTTCCACTGGTTCAACTGCTGCCAATTGCAATTTTAATCTGTATGTGTAGCGTCGTCGCGCCATTTCGCTGTGAACTCTTGATCAAATTCCTCGTCATTTAATTGCGAATCTCTTTTCAAAAAAAAAAAAAAAACCCACTAAAATGAGCGATTCGAGGTAAAGAAAAAAAACAATTTATGCAAGTACTAAATACCTGACTTAAAAGTAACTCCCACAGCAGCGACGAAGACCCTGATGCTCCGGTCAATATCAGCTCCTCCCAGATTTATCAACTGTATCAACTGCGTCTCGAAGACAATCCGCCGGTGAGTCCACAATTACCATAAACCTCCATTTTGTCCATTTTGGCTCAACTGCATTTTTAGCGGTTCTTAGAAAACCCGGAGCTTCACTTTCTCTTTCCCTTTTCCGCGGTCGTATTTCGAGTCTTGGCGCATTTAAACTAATTTATTTTCAGTTATTTTGGGTATTTTGTATCTATTTCTGTATTTGCATGAAATTGTTCTAATCTTTGGGTAATCCTCTCTTGCTCTCCCGTTTAATTATCTGCTCAAGATTACTTTTTAGCTTCGTTCACGAAGTGTAGAGAGAGTATATTGGGTTTACACTGCAGTGCAATGTGGACTTGAAACCACGGAAATGTCTGTTGGAGTCTGCAAATTTGGCAGAGAGATTTTCGGTCACGCCCCCTCCCGACCCCTAAAATTCAAAAATCGAATATTTACTCTCGCTTTCGCAGCTGTTATTGCACTATGAACGAGCATTGCGCAGTCGGCTACACCCGACTGCAACATTCTTTCTTTTTTCCCGTGCTTATCTTCCATGCATTGTTTCTTCTCCCGCGTTTTCGCAAACGGGTTACAGTTCAGCTCTCTTTGCAAACTCCCGTTTTAATTTATCTGTATATGCCGTTACCTTTTAATACCCTGAACCAATTGGAAATGGAGAAAAAGGGTATAATGGTTTTGTGCGAATGTATGTAACAGGCAGAAGGAGGCATCTGCGACCCCATAAAGTATATATATTCTTGATCAGCATCAATAGCCGAGACTACAAAAGCTAGAGAGCTGTTTATTTCAAATTAGCGAAAGCTCGTCTCGTAGGTGAAGAATATTTCGGATTTTGGATACCCGCCACTCTCGTGTGTGTGTAAGGACAGGGTGCAGGGTATCGCCTAGTCGAGCGCTTGTTTAGCTACTCTAGTTGTGCACTTGTTGTCACACTCTTTATCATTTATCTGGCTTTGCCAGACTGGCAATAAAAATGAAGTCAAGTTGAGTTTCGCCAAAGCCGATTACAGCTACTCCATCTATTATACCCTGACAATACTACCCAGTACTAGAACTAGCGCCCAACGTAATGGTTGCGTTATATAGGGCGCCTGGCGCTGGACTGGCCTTAAAGGTCTGATCTGATATATTCCAGAACAGAGGAGAGCAAAATAGCATATCAAACATTTGTTGATATATTAATTACTGGCGATATGGACTTCACTCGGTAAATAAGATGATTAAGTTTCGATCAATTGGGAGTCTCTCCCCCCTTGTATTCAATCTTCTTTTGTAACCTATTTACCACGCAAGATCCTTTGATTATTTCAGGACGTCATTGCGGAAGGGGAGGTGCGGAGCTTTATGCAGTACTGTTTGAAGGCCAGCGGGAGCAAATATATTGTACCCAAAGGTCACGGGTGGCCGGATCATTTTAACTATACTTTCAAGATAGTAACGGACACGTATGGCCCTGTAAGTTTGTACCAGATTAAGACACTAGCTTAAGATTGCTCCACATATTCTAAAATTAAATACATAGTTCTACTTAAGTACCACATAACCTCACTTAATGTATTTTTATCAAATGCAGTACATTAAGAAATATCCTTTGCTTACCAAACCGGATGCCATAACGCTCGACATCGACTATTTTGTAAATCTTTTTCGAATAAATACTGTAATCTTTATTGAGGACACGCTATTGAATAAAATCGTCACCTTTTTGAGGCCCTACACAAAATCGGAGTATCGTGGCCTCAGGCACACCTTCACGATGGTTGGTAAGAGCATCCATCAGTTGGGTTCATCTCGAAATTGTCTTATTATTTTCCATCCCGCAGTACTCAGGATGATGACAATGTTGATCACCAAGCTGGAGACAGATGGCGACAGGTTCAAGCCGACTTGGTTTGACTTGTTTGAGACCGTGTTTCTGGAGCGAGCCGTCGATGAGTACGATGAGATACGCTTTCTGTGCATGTTCGAGTTCGGCCTCTGGATAGAAGACTATCCGCAGTGCTATCTGGACCTGGCACATGTGAAGCATGTCTTCGTGGCGATGGAGGACAAGTCGTGCAGGGTGGTCGAAGCCTGCTCCGATATACTGACCAAGCTGTACAAAACTCCCCGGCTGCAGCCCTTTTGCCTGGATATGGGTGAGGAATACCTGATGACCCTGATGCGCGTGACGGACAGCGAGGACGCCGATGTGGGCGAGATGGCCATACAGCTGCTCCGGCTGCACCACAGGACGAATGCGCAGCTCCTGGTCGAGTTCGTGCTGCAGAACCTTGACATGATGCTCATAAACGGCATCCTCCACGACCACTTTCCACAACTATTCCAAGACGACGTCATCGAAAATGAACGCATTATGATGGTGGCGCAATTGTTACTACTCGTGGATACGGAACAGCAGGCCACCGCACTGGTGGATACCATCTATTTCAGCAATTTCGTGGTGCGCTCCTGGAGCAAGAGGGTCGTCCAGCTAATGACGCCGGACGGCCTCAACGCCCCAGAGAGCTCTATTCTACTCGAGCTCCTTAATCGGGGTGTCAAGCATGCGGCCACTGGGGAGACACCGCCTGGTCTCTACACCGATGATCTGTTTCGCCAGCAGCAGAACATCAACGTGCCGAAATATGACAATCTGCTGGAGCTGCCGGACGCCGTAAAGATGATAAAGACGCAGCCGCTGCTCGATCACATCGAGGAAGATTACATCAAATTGAAATTCCTGTACGGCCATAGCGAGCGCTATAAGAAGCGTCGCAGGATGCTGCTAAAAAAAACAGTCACCAATTTTCGGAACGCGACCAATACGTGGAAGAAGACCACGGTGTTTGGCACCTATAGACACAATGGGGAAGCGGCAAAGCGTCTGCTGCAGCGGCTGCAACAGCTCTCCATGCTGTATGCACGCTTCGATCTGCACGAATACGAGCTGTGGGACATCGTGCTGACCAATCTGAAGCTTCTCGTCGAGGACGAGTCCAAGCCCATCGAAACCAGCATGGAGGTGGATTCGATTTTGCTTCATTTAGTCCTTGCTAACATAATGCTCTCCTGGGAATTGAAGCGAGTCAAGGAGGCGGTCGAGGACAGCACGCATACCGTAGACATGCTCAGGGAAGGTGGCATCCTGTGTCGCATTGTGGACGAATTCTTCTGGGTGATCTTTCAGCTGATCGAAAGGGGGGAGGACTTGAAGCTTCGCATCGATGTGAGTAGTCCATTTACTGTTGGCAGGCACTGTCTAAGGTCATCCCTCTGCTTTTTCAGGCCTTCATCTACGTCGCTAACATGCTTGTGCTATTATCCAAGTCGCTGGCTTATATCGTGGGCTTCTGGGACGATTTCCTGGCATATCGGTCCGATAAATGTCGGCTGCTCGAGAAATTCGTGCTGCGCTTTGTGTTTACGGGCAACGATCTCCCGGCGTCCGATCACCGGTTCCTGTGCCAGCGTCGCATCCTGGCCAGCTACTGCAAACTGGTGTCCGACGATTTGGTGCCCGTGGATGCCCGCTTAGTGTACCAGTTCTACGAGCGCGTAAGCTGCCCTGACTCAAAACCAACTTCCGAACCACTCTAAACCCCTCTCTCCCCAGTACCTTCCGCGATTTGGTTCGATTATTCGCGAACCGCTGGAGCGCTGTCTGGTCAGGAATCCGACCAACCTTGGCTTGATCCTGACGAGCACCTTCCAGATGGTGTACAGTGTCATCCGCACACACTATCCGGATGCACTGGAGATGGCCGAATCCTCACGGTTCGCCCAGCTCCTCAAGCTGGCCAAACTGCTGGGGGAGCTCTTCAAGGACAGGCAATCGGATGTGAGCCCCGGCCTGATTAGCTTGCATAAGGCTGGGATTCGATTCGCTGCGATGAATCCACCAGAGAATCTGCTGTTCTTGACAATTATGCAAGAGTGCGTGCCCCCGTTGCTCGCCCAGCACAAGCAGACTGTGCTGGAGCAGCTCAACTCGTCGCTCGACAAGCACGACTGTGAAACCGAGGAGTGGCAGCCCCTGGTGGCTTATCGCAAGGCCCTGGAATAGCTCAACAGGGCTCTGATATCTCAAATCATTTCCATATTTATCATAACTTAAAACAGACAGCATATAAAAAAAAAGCCACTTTATTCTTTTTCCTCCTAGAAATTTCATCTCATTTCATTTTTAATAGCTAAAAGTATTTTTATATGGCTTACCAAATAGGTAAATCAGTATATAACAGTTAATCTATTTATTTTTCCTTAAAATTATTTACTACAATTAGCATAAACAATACAATCTTGGAATTATACAAATTAAAATAAGATAAAGTGGAACAAAAAAAAAAACCTATAATTGTATTACTTTTCACAATATTTTTTATTAATTTATTACAAAATGTATTTTTGATTTTAAATTTTGGAATTATAAAAATTAAAATAAAATAAAGTGGAACAAACAAAAAAAAAAAACTATAATTTCTTGTATTACTTTTCACAATATATTTTATTATTTTATTTTAAAATGTATTTTTGATTTTAAATTTTGGAATTATAAAAATTAAAATAAAATAAAGTGGAACAAACAAAAAAAAAAAAAACTATATAATTTCTTGTATTACTTTTCACAATATGTTTTATTATTTTATTTTAAAATGTATTTTTGATTTTAAATCTTGGAATTATAAAAATTAAAATAAAACAAAGTGGAAAAAACGATATAATTTCTTGTATTACTTTGCACAATATTTTTATTAATTTATTTTCAAATGTATTTTTGATTGCATTTTTCGCAGTTTCTCTCTTATTGAATTTCTCCTATACATAAGCAAACATCGTACTCGATTTCTGAAATTCCTGCAGTCAACAAAATTGTCCGCATATATGCTTATCCGGGTGCATATGAAATCTGTGCATAGAATGATGCCACGTTGCGACGGGGATTGACAGCGACTGCACCCTAGGGCCACATTCAATGCAGGATTCGATTTCCATTCTTTGTGTAGCCATTTCCATTCCCATTTTCCATTTGCCATGTGCAGCTAAAAAGCTCGTGTCCATTGACTATCATAGCCTGAAAAATATTCTATTCAAATGTTGCATAATAATGCGCGCGTGTGTGTGTGTGTGTGTGTGTGTGCATTTACAGGGTGGCCTGTGCACTCAGAGGGGAACAGGGCGCAGCTGCCCATGTATCGAATTTCCATGTTCGCATTCAAAAGAACGAATCCGTCGGAGCTGCTAAACAATTTTCAATTTTCAATTTCGATGCCTGCTGACAAATTGACTCGCAACTTTGGAGGTGGGGGGGAGTAGAGGGAGAGGGCGACCTCGCTCAAGAGGCGCTCAGCGGCTGTCAAAGGCTAACACGGCCTTTGACACCAGGTCGCGCGCTGGGTCAGCCTAGAGGTGTGTGTGTGTGTGTGTGTGTGTGTGCCAAACGAAATTTCTTTTTTCTTTTACTTTTTCCTTTTTTGGGCTTGTAATTCAAGTGGACTTCTGTTTTTGGTTTTGGATAACCGTGTTCCATGTCCATTTCCTTGGCACATGCCAAGTGTCCGACTTGGGTGTTGGATTACGAAGACCATAAAGTGTCCCATGGACTCAGCTGACGTCATAAGAGGCCAGCGTTTATCGCTGGCATTGTGCTGCAGATTCAGATTTGTGTTTGGTTTTTGGGCCACAGCTGCGCGATTTGGAGCCGGCTATTAGCATGCCAGATCGTTAGCCAGCGCCACGTCAAGCACACGGCACTGGGCAACAGCTGGATTCGAAATTCGGGCACATCTCTCGATCTGAGATCTGCACGGCTGCGCGGCAGGTAGGGTTGCCTGCCCTGCCCCCTTTAATTTCGCGTAACGGGCGAACCGCTAGACGGCGGCGGCGCGAGTCCTGGCCCGCAATTGCATTTCACGCTTGCTACTCCGGCGGCTACAACGGGAATGAGCCAGGGGCGCTGGCAGGAGCAGTGGCGGGGGCAGGGGCACAGCCAGCGGGCACAGATGTGCTGATGCGATCCGAATCGTCAGCGACAAGCAGCGGTTGCGGTTTAACGAGATGCGTTGCCGCCTCCGACACACACACACACACACACACACACACACACAGCACACACACCAGCACACGCCTCCACCTCGGCTCACCCCGCGCACCTTGTTCCTGATGTCTGAGCGCGATAAACGCTCGCTGCGCCGTTTAGTTTCTTGTTTTTGGCCGAGTTTAAAACGAAAGTGTAACAGAACATTTTTATATACAACTTCCTAATGAGGGGAAAACAGAGTATATTGGTTTTGTGCAGTTGATAAAATGATAAATTGTTGAGAATTGTGAAGGAAACAAAAATTCAGGCGAACCGAGTAATTGGTTTGCAGCAAGGTTATTAAAGCGTGTACGAGTATTGCGCAGCCGGTTACACCCGACAGCAGGGTTCCTACTTGTTTTTCGGGCCTCATGTGCGACACGCGCATCTGTCGTCCTGTGGCAGGGGCTAGGGAAGGGGCAGCTAGCGTTTCCCTCGAGCTGTGGCCGAAAATTTCGCAAGGGCGACACGTGGCACTTGATTCATATCAAATTTCTGGCCACAAATTGTATTGCAACGCAATGCGCAACTATTTCGGGAGTTCACATTTCGTGTGGAAGGGTTTCCAGGTGCGCTGCTTCTTCTTCCTCTGCTTCACCTTCATTCTTTAGTTTGTGCCAACTGTCAACCCATTTGACCATATTTATGGGCACTTGCTGGCGGGCATCCAGTTAGGGGAGCGGGTTAGCAACTGTTATTAACACAAATTTATAGTTCCGTTTTTTCTTCATTCGCTTGTTTTTTTTTTTTATGCTGAAAAGTGCGAGAAATTTGCGACGCTTTTAAAGATGCGTATAACCCGCGTACTGAATTGCCATTCGCGAGGATCGACCAAAGGTGCTGCCAACTGTTTGAATTTTTTGCGAACGTCCAGTTGGAGTTTGTGAAAATCAGAGGGGCTTAACAAAATCACAGTAAATTGCGTCTAATTAGATATTAAATTTATATATATGCCGTTTTTATAGCCAATAAATTGATTATAATTTTAAAATTCTTCTGAGTAATTTTGTTACTGAAATTCACTGAGATCACACAACAAGTGTTGTCACAGTTCAATTTAAAAAGTAAGTTCAGTACTGAAATTGTATGGAACAACTTAGTTCGTTGACATTTAATTAATATATACTCAAAAACTATATAATATATAGAGAAGAATGATTCCAATTAATTACATTAATTAAAATTAAAGCGGTAAACTTTTATCTTGAACATATTTCGTTCAGTTCGGCGAGTAGTTCAATCGAACTGGTTTGGAACGATTCGATTCAACTCCCCCACACGCACGTTCAAACTCGATTTCACCTAATTGCGCTGTGATTAAACTCATTTAAAATAAAGTCCAACAAATATTTGAGTGCGATCAACACAATGAAATTCTCGGCTTGTCAAAGAGTAATTCGCAATAGTTAAACACACAAGTACACATGTTTGTTTGTGTGTACACGCGCAGCATCCGTTTAATCGGTTGGCGCCTTGCTTTAATTGTGCAATTTTGTTGTTGATATGTTTGTCAGTCAGCACGTGAATTTCATTTGTTAGTGTTGTTTGCGCTGCATGCGGTCGGGTGCGTGTATTGTTTATTGTGCGGCGTGCAATAATTGCACAAGTATAGCTGTTTTTTACATCTGTGATGCATAAAATAATGCCTAGTTTTTTAATATCTTCTGCAAAAATTACGCGCCAATAAGTTACATCTGTGGGCTCGCCAAAAATAATGTGTTCTGCGTATTTAGCACGTGAGATTTTTCGCATTTTTTAATTTTTTTTTCTGGCGTGTACATATTTTTTTGTTGTTTTTATTGTATATATAAAGTAATAAAGTGTAAAGCAAAGTAATTCATAAATTGCCAGGGGCAATAAGGTTCACCGTTTGGGTGCAGTGTGACCGCAACTTCTTGTGCCAAAAATAATGTGCTTTCGTTATCAACACGTGAGTTTTTCTGCTTTGCTTCAGCTGCGGGCAGTTTGTCATGTTTGTTTGGAAGGTGCCTTTTTTTATATATTTTTTTTTTGCATATATATATTGCGTATGTGTATTTATAGTGTTATAAGCTCAAATAAGCTTCAAAGTGCAGTGCGGCGGCAATTTTTCGGCCATGCAAAAATGATGCTTAATTAATTAGATCGGCGCTTGGGCACAGTGTGACCGCAGCTTAGCTGGCAACAAATACCAATTGGGCGCTGAAATTGTAACAAGTACGTCGCATTTAAAATAAATTATCAAAATTAAGTATTAATTATGTACTGATTAATCACTGTATGCTGCACACACCCACACACACACACACATTGCTTACTCATGTTTGAGGCGCGTAGTTTGCGTGTAAAAACATGAATTGCACGATCCATCAAAGAGATTTTCGTTTTCCTCCTTGCTGCAGTTCTGTCTTCTGACGTCGCGGTGTTGTCCTTTTGACAAGCGGCGACTTTCATTGATAAATGCACAAATTTGTAGATTGTCAATCAGTGTGCTTGGCTGCCACGAGTGACAGCAAACAAACACGCCGTGTGGCAAGGATCTGTCGGGGCACGAATCTGTCGTGCATGGCCGCTGTTTGTGAATATACCCTGTACCTATGAAGGATGTGTGCGCATGGGTGTATTAGCGGGGGAAGACATCTACTCATTTACGTTATTTACCTCTTTTATTCGTGTACTTATATTTCCTGCTACCTTAAAGAAATTTCCTTAATTAATGCATGTTTATTCATCTGTGATATCGAATGTTTCGAATGTTTATAATTGAACTCTCTTAAGCTTGATTTTTTTATTTATTGTACATATACAAAAAGAAAACAATTTTCTTACAAAAAAAAAAGAATTTAAAACAATTTGACGAATCAAAACCTATTTTTATTGATTTAAAAAACTTTTGATTGGATGATTGCAGAGCATCTACTAGTCGGGCACGCCCGACTCAGGCACTCCCGCTTCTTATTGTTATTGTTATTATAACCGCTGCTGCTGTTGTTGTTGTGCGTGTGTGTTTTTCCTAATGCCACTGCAAATAAGGCGCGCCGTGTGCTCGGCTCCTGCGCCGGGAGTCCTGCAACTGCAACTGCAACAGAATCTCGCTGAGGCTGTTTACAAATGTGTCGCCAACGCGTAATTCAATCCTTGCGCGCAGGATGCGCTCGGGCAGCCGTCGCCGCTTGGCAAACCAATAAATACCACTTAAAGGCAGCCAAAGGACTCGCTGTGTGTCAACAAAGTCATGTGTCGGCATGTCGTGTCCTTTGACACAGCGAACGAGAGAGAGAGAGAGGGAGAGAGGGAGAGAGGGAGAGTGCAGCTGAGACTGCGCAGGACACGCATGCCAGGCATAAATTAACACGCAGCTCCTTTTCGTTCCCCTGATCCGTGTCCCTATCCCTGTCCCTCTCCCAGTCCGCGTCTGGCGTCTGGCTGCACCTTTGCTCCCCATTAGCACGCGTCCACTTGGGACACGGCGCACGCGTGCAGCATCCACTTGAAAGGATCAGGGTGCAAGCTGCACCAATGCTCGACTCAAGTGCCGCCGGAATTGTGGCCGGGTTCAAATTAGTCAAGGCCTGTCGGCGAATCTGATTTAGTGCGCAGATGCTGCTGCAACCCAAAAAGGATGCTCAAATCCTCGCATTATCCTCGCAGCGCAGCTCAAATTAAACAACTTTAGTGGCAATTTAATTAAGCAATTACAAGGGTTTTTTTTTTTTCTGGCTGTTCTCTCAAGTGTTGATTTATTAACAGATGCTCTGATTTGAAATGGAAAGGGCAACGAAAGAGATAATTTAAACAATATTTATAGCAGGACTAAGATCCTTCGATATTTGCTTCTATTGCGTATTGCTCTCCTAGAGAAATAAATACTTCAGATATTCACTTGAATAATTCCATTTTGTTTGAGTTTTTAACCTGAATTTGGTTTTTTTTTTTTACTTTTTCTTAAAATTAAAATTTATATGATATCGATTTGTTACTTTTTAAATATTCAATAAAATGATTTCGTTTGTTTATAAATTTTATACTGTTTTTTTTTGCTTCAGTTACTGCTCATATATTTTTTATTAAAATGTTATATTATTACTTATAGGTAACCTTACTAAGCTCAGATTCTCTTAAGGATTTTTAATAATGTACTGTTCTTTTTTCTCCTTTTTAAATAGTTTAATTACAGATTCCAATACTTAAAATTGATGGTTTTTTTCACTTGTAAATATTATCTGCTTCAAGTGTTCTATGCTCCATAAAGATAACATTTTATGAAGGTCACGCCGGGTTTCTGGGTGAGTTCAAGCGTTCGACATCTATGGATAGTTCAATTAAATGCGATATTTATATCAACTGACACGGACCACAAAGTGGACAATTGGTTTGACTGCAAGTGACCAGAGCGAGGGGTCAAGAGGGCACAGAGAGGGTCTCAGCGGGTCAACTGCACAGATGGCGGCAAAAGGCGAGGGTGTCATGCGTTCGGGCCAAGTGCAACAGATGCGGCAACGAGAACTGGACGGAAATTAATTACGCGCCTCAAGCGCAGCCAAGCTGTATAAGTAAGGGTGCTCAACAAGTAGATACCCTATACACACAGACAAACACACTTTACATTATTGCGCATGCACAAAACCAATATACCCCCGCTCCTCCATACAGGGTATAAAATGCATAAAATATTCAAGTTATGGTCCGTCCGGAGTTCGCTGGCAAGTGACAAGTGTTTTGGCCCGACAGCTGACTGGTGCGGCTTTCACTTGTGACGCCCCCTCGTGCCCCAATGCGTAGGGGTATTCGTGCCTGAACAATTAATCATCTGTCGCATCATTTTGAGATTTTTAACGACTGCGCCTGCTGTCAACGCGTCCTTCCTGCCATTCCATGCGGCTCGTGAAATCTCTCCTGAAATGGCCATAACCCAGAGGCGCCTTTGGCTCGCCTCATAAAATTGGGATGCGCCCTCTGATAAATGTGCCTCAAGCAGCCCATCAAATAGATTTATTATTGAAAATATTTGTGCCCTTTTTGATTGTTATGGCTCTGTGTGTGCGTGTGTGTGTGTGTGTGTGTGTGTGCCCCTTGCCTGTTGTGACAGCGCCAGGACAGCCCAGAATAATACACCCAGCGAACTGTCCCGAGGAGGCTGTGAACAAATGTTGTGTTCAATTTATTTCATTGCATTGGCATTTTATGATGACTTTTCTATATTGTTTTTTCATACATTTCGAGGCGTTCGATTTCAGGGCAATAAAAGTGCAAATGGTCCTTGCCACAGGAGCAGCATCAGCAGCAGCATCAGCAGCAGCAGCAGCATCAGCAGCAGCATCAGCATCAGCTGTCGCCATTGTGAATGGGTCTTTGAACCTTGTCCAGCGGCAGCAGCTGACTTCGATGGCTGCCAACTGAAAGCGAAGACAAATTGGGAACAAGTGATTTTCAGGGCTTAAACCAATAAATATTTAAGCTGCATTCCTTTTAGTTTTCACACATTTAGAATATATAAACCAATTTGTTTATTTATTTCTTATTGCGATCCCCACAATCAATGCAAAATGAAAATGCAATATTTGATGATTTGTGGAAAAGAATTTTTTGAAAACGACTTGGGATAAAATACGAAATATATATTTTTTTTCATTTGCATATAATTTAAATGTGGAATTAAACGAAATAAGAAAACATGGCCAAAAAGACATAAAACTTGAAATTCGGTTAAGTATTGACAAAGCTATGGAAGTTTGCAATTTAGGGAGAGACCCCAAGTCAAACTTTACCAGTGAATTTTTTTCGTCAATTTTTGCATGATTTTTGACAAAAAAAATCAACCTGCTCAAAATCATTTTAAAACTAGTTTTTTATACTAATTTTGACACACGCAATTGATTAAATGTAAAATTTCGTAATTAAAAATTTTGAAAATTTTTTTTTCTCAAAAATGAGTAATGGGGGACCCTTGGATAAAAATCCAAAAAATATCGAAAAAAATTAAATTTTACATTTTCTCAAAATTTAAATGCAGAATAAAGTAAAATGAGAAATCCTGACCAAAAAGCCATAGAACTTGAAAATCGCTTTACAAGTGAATTTTTTTCGTCAATTTTTGCATGATTTTTGACAAAAAAAATCAACCTGCTCAAAATCATTTTAAAACTAGTTTTTTATACTAATTTTGACACCCGCAATTGATTAAATGTAAAATTTCGTAATTAAAAATTTTGAAAATTTTTTTTTTCTCAAAAATGAGTAAGGGGGGACCCTTGGATAAAAATCCAAAAAATACCGAAAAAAATTAAATTCTACATTTTCGCAAAATTTTAACGCAGAATAAAGTAAAATGAGAAATCTTGACCAAAAAGCCATAATTTTGACACCCGCAATTGATTAAATGTAAAATTTCGTAATTAAAAATTTTGAAAATTTTTTTTTCTCAAAAATGAGTAAGGGGGGACCCTTGGATAAAAATCCAAAAAATACCGAAAAAAAATTAAATTCTACATTTTCTCAAAATTTAAATGCAGAATTGAGTAAAATGAGAAATCCTGACGAAAAAGCCATAGAACTTGAAAATCGCTTGAGTTTTGGCAAAGTTATGGAAGTTTGTAGTTTATGAAGGAGAAATGAAGAACTCTCAACTTGAACAAAATAGTATCACACTTAAAATTTTGATAAGGCTTTTTTGAAGGGGTTTGATCAAATAAATTCGCCCCTAAATCAGCGCACACAGAAGCCCACAGTAGCAGCTGCCACACTTGGGTTGCACAGTGGCACAGATAAGCTGCATTCAACATCAGATCGAAATCCTGGCTACAACACTAATTAGCTCTTGGATGAGAGCGTAGTTGTGAGGGGCCTGGGTGTGGGGGGGGGGGGGGGTTTGTACACAGACACACACACACACACACACAACACCTTTACACATAATTAGAGGCCTGTTGACAATGAATGGATATGAATGGTAAACAGCCGGGAGGCAACACGTTGCCGGGCCAGCCAAGTGTCCGGCGTGTCGGCCATTCATTAATCCACATCCAAGCGGAGAGCTATGACACCACCACCTGAGCAGCGGGTCCGTGCGGAACGCGCCTTGCAGTGCAAACGGCGGCTGAACAACAAAGCGACAAGGGCCTATTAGCCACAATAAAGAGGCATCTAGACGACGTCGCCAACGTCTCGAGTCCCAATTCTATTATGCTGCTATGCAGATGAATGGGAATGGGAATGGGAATGGGAATGGGTTCGCCTTGCCAGACTGTTGACTGTGTTTGCCCGCCAGATGCCATTACAATGTAAATACAAGAAAAGTTCAATCGGCAACTTGATGCGGGTCTCTTGCAGCTAGTTGAAAGGAGGGGCAGGCGGGGCGGGGCACGTAGAAAGCCATTTCATTAGGCAGACACAGACAGCCGACATCTCTAGCTCCATCTCCATCTCCATCTCCATCTCCATCTCCATTTGAGTGGCCCGACTGTTGAACAATTGATCAAATATCATAATTTATCAAATGACAATGCGACGGCGGCCTCTGTGAGGCGACGGCCCCGATCTTTGTGCCCGCTCGAACTTGTTTGCTTGCCCCAATCCCCACACCCAGACGCATTCTGGTGTCATGGTGGGGTTTTCTCCTCCTCTTCTTCTCTATTTTGAAAGCTACAACTTAATTTATTTGAACAATTTAGTCTGACACAACAGTGCCCAGAATCTAAACAGACCCATTTGGCTTGTCTTGTTCTTATTTATACCGATTGGGCAGGCCAATGAAGCTATCAAAGCATCTATTTAGCATAATTGCAGGCCCGGTCCGGCCAGGCCAGGCCAGGCCAGACAGGCCAGACAGCCGGCCAGCTGTTGTTGCTCTAGTGGCTCGCGATGGTGGTCTATTGGTAAATCCATACAGGTTAACCAGGCACAGTGGAGCAAAGTGCGTTTATGGTATAGTATATTATTTAATATCAAAAAAAATTAAACTTTGCTTGGTAGTGTTAAAACATAATTTAGAATTTAATATTTGTTTTAATATTGAAATTGATAATTTATTTATACTCCATTTATTTTACATATCAGTGAATAAAAAGTAATTCATTGTTCAAAATTGGGTTTATTAAATTTTTTCGATTGCTTGATGTATATTCAAATGTATATATAATATTTATAGTAAAATGTATGCAAAACTGGATTTAATTTATTCTTTTTAATTGAAATAAAAGTAAAATTAGACTTGACCACATTTTCGCTCTGCCTACTGAATCAAGTTGAAATAGTTTTCTATTTAGCGAACCCACTGTTGTTTTAGCCTTCAAAATTGTTGAATACTTTTATGGAGCGGTTGTTGTAGAGTTTCAATATCACAAAATTCTTTGTTAAAAACCGAAGAAGACAGCGAATATGGCAAATGTGAAGCAGGTGGCGGCCAGTGATGTGAACGAGGAGCCGAAATGCTGCTGCAACTGCAAGCGCAAGCTGGACCCGTATCAGCTCTTCGATGACAACATCGAGGACATTGCCAAGAGCCTGGCCCAGATCATGATCATCTGCGGCATCAACACGACCAAGGCCTGCAACGCCAAGTCGATAATCAAGCGGGCGTTCATCTACCACGAGAAGCTGCGCACGCGCAACCCAAAGACGCCGCCGCAGGGCTCCCATCTGCATCGGGACGATATGCTGCAGGCGCTGCGGATCAAGTGCGAGATGGAGAGCGTCGAGGCGATGCTGACGTATGCGATAATTAAGCGCTCGTTCAAGGCGTTCTTTCACGGCAAGCCGGACCGGACGATCAGCAATCCGATATTGGACGCCATGGCCATACACGATCAGAAAGCGGCCTGGGTCCATGCCGCCTACCGGACGGCCCGCATCTTTGACAACTACAAGGCGGCGTTCTTCTGGGCGCACAAATCGTACGAGAAACAGATCACCATTGTCTACCGTTCGCTGTACGATCGGATGAGCGCCCGGGCCGATCCGCTGACGGTGCCCACGTGCCCGTGTCGCAACTGCTCCAAGCAGGAGGTGCCCGGCCATCCGAAGCCCGGCCAGCGAGCCCGCGAAAAGTTCAAGCTGGCCGACTGTGCTGATCTGCCGATCTCGTGCATATTGTGCGGCCTGCAGGTGCCCAAGGTCGATTCCAATGTCAAGGTGAAGCGGCCGCGGCCGATCACCAATCACGAGCTGAAGCTGCCGCGCTGCAACAAATGCAACTCGCCGATGCTCATCTGTGAGTGCAACGTTGATCAGCTGACCGGCGAGCAGTACGGCGAATGCGGCCAGGACTCGTACAAGGTGAAATGGTATCGCTTGGAGGACGAGCAGGAGCAGGATCAGCGCCAGGACCAGAAGCGGCCGAAGCAAGCAAAGAAGAAAGTCCAGCCGATGGGGACGAGCGATACGGATGCGACGAGCTATGAGGACGCTCTGGAGCCCTCAATCGACTGGGAGAATCACCATTGCCCGATCGATTGCGTGCATGGCACCAGCAGCGAATCCTCGAACGTCTGCCACGAGGATCAGCCGTCCGGCTCGGGCAACGCGGACGGCAGCAGCAGCGGCAGCAGCGACAGCTCCTTCACCACCTGCTCCGAAGATGCCAGCGAGGATGTTGTGGAGAAGCTGGAGCAATATTTGAACATGCTCTGGGCCGAGGAGGTGGCCGCCAGAAAGAATCCGGACACGTATGTCCCCAGGACCGTGCCCCCACCACGGCAGCCATGTGAGCCATGTAATCGGGAATCGTGATCATTCCACGCTTTCCCAGTGTGCAACCAGTTTGGCAATATGTGATGACAACTGCGTGAATTCGTGACCCATGACCAACCAAAAACAGTTTCTTTTAATAAGATGAAATCTCAATTAACAATTACAATCAACAATAATCCGATAAACCATATATGATCTGCTTTGAAAATGGTTCGATTTAGACAAGTCTAGTTTAGTTAAGGTGCTCATGTCGAAGTCGCCCGATCGCATTTATATATCGTATCATAACAATCGGTCGAAAATTGAGTGTTTAAATGAAAAATTGTTTTGCTATTCAAAATTATCTTACCATCCTGGGCATTTACACGCCTTACTATATTTCTAACATATTTTAAAGATCTTATTAATATTAAACAACTATATCATATTGCCTACATAGGAGCAATCGGTCAAATATTTGTGTGTTTTTCAACTAATCTTAGTCAAAGGCGTTTTGAAATGCTTCTCATATTTGCGAAATCTGTTCAATGTCGGATAAGTATATTATATAGCTGCCATAGGAACAATCGGTCGAACAAGAAGTTTTTGTATGAAAAACTCGTTTATTCTTTGAGATAACTTTCTGAATCTCGTTTACTTACTTATAATCAAAATCTTTTGCGCTTCAGACTGTTTAAAAAAAAAATTTAAAATTCTGATATTTTAACAACACCAATATATCAGCCAAATTCAGTTATCGTCGGCCTACTATATTATATTATGGTAGAACAATAGAAATTGGAACAATCAGTCAAAAATTTAGTTTTTATATTTATTTATATGGACGTAGATGTGCTAACGAGCAGTACATTCAAGTGGCCCAACGATACCAAGCACGGGCTTGTTAACGCGCGGACCCGGGCAAAATGCCACCCACCTCCCGCCCAACCGACCGAGGGGCGGTGACGAAGATCGCGAACAAATTGACAGATGACAAAGGACTAAAGTTTTAAGGATAGGAATAGAAGTAGCTTTACTTATTATTCGGAAAAGATTATTATAATTAGAGCATAAGATACGAAAAGGATTATGAATAGAATAGTTACTATGGCACATTTCAAGAGATAGCGGTAGAAAATTCCTCGTATTTCTACTCGGAACCGCAAAACTAATTTGGCTGATTAATTCGGAAGAATCAATTTCCCCATTAATTAGTTTGTGTAAGAAGATTACACCAAGCATGGTTCTACGATTAGAAAGTGAGGGAAGATTTATTAGTAAAAGTCTACTATGGTAGGAAGGCATGCGATAATTAGTATTCCAGTTAAGACCCCGGAGGCAGAAATTGTTTTTGTACAGATTCAATTCTATCCTGATGAACCTTGTATTGGGGACACCATATACAAGAACCATATTCAAGAATTGGGCGAACAAGTGAAGTATATAGAGTTTTAGTAACATAGGGATCGTCAAATTCGTTCGACCAGCGCTTTATGAAACCCAGAACTCCAAAAGCTCGATTTGCAACAGAAGAAATATGCTTGTTAAACTTAAGCTCGGGATCAAGAAGAATACCCAAATCGTTAACGGACTCAATACGCTCAAGGGGTTTGCCATTAAGGAAATAATTATTAAAAAATGGCATTCGTCTATAGAAGGACATAAATTTGCACTTACTGTAATTAAGATTTAATAAATTTACTTGACACCAGGTTTTGAAACTGTCAAAGTCGGATTGCAAACTTTGGGCAGCTAGAGAATTGGTAGACGACAGGCAAATTAACAACCTTTTTTTGTTTTTCATTATATTTTGAACAAACTTGGAAAAATACGAACTGGACTTTGTTTAGCGCTCTTGAGCGAAGGCTTAATAATATCGATAAGAAAGAAATGTTTTTTTATGTAATTAAGTAGTCTATTTAAATTGATAAATCTCAAGTTCTTTTGCAGACTCGAAAATCGACAGCTTTTCCTAATTGTTTGATTTATTGTAATCATTTTTCTTGTTTAGCTATTGATGCCTTTGAATTGGCCCCCAGTTCTTTGCCAGATAGAACCTGGTTAGACTCCCTTTCAGTTCACCGTAGGTTAGTTCACTTTAATTGTGTTTCGTAGCGCCACCGCGGAGTGCAGCAGTTGGCACCTCTGGCCACAGCGGGCGACAACCCTGCGATCGCCCACATGCGAACGCCGTCGTTTATCGGCCGCTGCCCGCCGCAGATCGCGCCCTGACAATGGCCACTTAAATCCCATTGCCGGTTGTAATCGCTGCTAAATTGCCGCCTCGGCTACTGTTGTCAACATTTGCGCCTCATGGCAACTACGCCCCCGCCCCCGCTGGGTCTCTGGCGGGTTCCACATAAATCGCTCGCATTATCTGCGCACTTGCATCGCGGCCCGGGAATGGGAACAGTGCGAACAGTATGGCACGGGCTGCTGTCTGGGCCTCCTTCTGGGCCTCCTCCTCCTCGCCTGCTTATCAATCTCGGCTCATCTGCACGCAGCCGCTGGGCGCACTGAGCGAACAGAACATCTTCTGCGAAAAATAATTCCGCAACTTGTCACATTTTGTTAGCGCGAAGACGCCTCTGCGCCAGCTTGCCGGCGGGGCCATGGCTATTGGCAGCGCCGAGTCCTTGACTGCCGCCTAGACTATTTTTGGGCAGGCCTGGCCTCTGGCTGCGGCTGCAGCTTGCCACGTTTCTGCTGCGGCGTATCTCTTCTCTAAATGCTGACTTATTCTTAAATTCCTGACTTCTCTTGTTTGCCTTGTTCACTTAGAGCCGCATTTGCATACAGATTTATTTTTATGGCCCCCACAATGGATTGGAGACGTTTAGGTCGTTTCTTTGGTATTTATGTGTGAGCCTAACTACATTGCCGACTACCAGTTAACGATAAAAGGTGTAGGGAAGCTGTCGTATACTTCTAGTCAGCGTTTCGATCTGTAAAATGATCGCTATATGTGTCGGTTAGTCGAAGCCTATTTATACCCATGGGGCTAAAAATATATTCAAAAATTGTGCTTATGTTTGTAATAGGCACAAATCCATATAATATATATAAATACAGATTCCCTATTTATATTTTTATAAGTGCTAGGTTATTCCATATGTGCATTTAAATTATATTTAGAACTGGCTTTCTGTCCTCTCTTTTTGTATCTCTCTTCTTCTTACTCTTACTATCTGTTAAATATCGCCTTTCTATGCGATTTTCATCGATTCGAGTAACTTTTTTTCCAATTTCATTCTTATTAAATAATTAAAGGGTATTGAGATTTTAGCGTGTGTGTATGAATAGTAGGAATTGAATATTTACAGGGTATCGATTGTAATTATTTTAGTTAACTTCCCGCTGCTGCTAATCACAGCATGTAATACTAAAATCTCAACAATTATGATATTCAAAATTTGGAAATAATTTCCCATCTCAGTTGCCAAATCTTGAATTGTGTTCTTCTCACTTTGGTGATGGGGAAAAAGCACTTGGCATCGCCTACTTGAGAACGGAGCAGCGAGTAAACAGTGGCATCGAGTAAAAGCTCAATTGCACTCAATTGTTGGCATTTCGAACCATTGAACTTTTACAAGGCAATCAAATTTGCGCCTAATGCGATCTCTTTGAGGCGGCTCCAAGTGGAGCACCACTTGGCTGTGGAACCGGTAAATGCCCCAGCGAGTGCTTCGATTGTTTGCCATTGTGCCGCCGGCTGTGGAACTTAATAGTCTTTTTATAGCTGCACTTTTTCAACTTCAATTAATGAAGTGTCGAGTTGTTAACACCAAAAACACAAGCGGGCCACTGTTGCCTGCCTGTGCCCCGCAGGACTGCCCCCGGGGCCCCAACGTGCCCCAATACGTTTCTATTTCCAAACAGTTTTGCCCACCAACTACCCAACTACAAATGAGGCCCGCGACATGCTGGGAAAAGCCGAGCAGGAAAATGTAAACAAACAAATTAAAACGAGTCGAACGGCAGCCGCCGCCGTCTCTTTGGTCCGGCTCTGCGGCGTGGCCACCAGGTGAGAAATCGGCTGGTCTCTGGGAAGCCAGCAAAGCAAACACAAACAGACCCAGTCCCAGACGCGGACCCAGACGCGGACACGGACAGAAGCAGCAGCAGCAGCAGAAGCTCTTTAATCTTTAGCTGTTGAGTTTTTGGATATGCGTAAAGTTATCTTATTCAATTGAGACATTAAATGGGTGGATCTTTGGAGACATCTGGTCGTGATCGCGCACTTAAGTGAGCTTTAATTGCTCATCGGGCGATTAACACGCGCAACTGTAGCGAAATCGAAATTTGGAACGCGCCAATCAATCCTGAGTGGGCACAGTGGTTTAAACCTATGAAAAGGCAAAGAAAATAGGTATTAAAGATAGGCG
Organism: Drosophila sordidula; assembly: GCA_035047465.1. Classification (NCBI taxonomy): domain Eukaryota; kingdom Metazoa; phylum Arthropoda; class Insecta; order Diptera; family Drosophilidae; genus Drosophila; species Drosophila sordidula. Next base: position 5,165,572 of record JAWNPQ010000185.1, on the reverse strand, counting down.
TTAGGTAAATAAACAATACGAAATATATGATTATTTTTTATTTATTTATTTTTGTATTATAAAACAAACTTTGAACTAAACCACATGCCAAAAAAGAAAAATACAGTTTTCATATTTTTCAAGTTTAAAAGATATGGAAAATTGGTTAATTTTAAAATATAAGCCTCTTTCTCAATAGTGACTTTTTATGAACTTTCCCCAATTTGTGTTTAAATGGCAAATTCGCCAGTGTGCATACTTTAAAATTGTTGCTTTTTTTTTGTTGTTATTTTGATTGTCATGAGCCCAGTGTAGAAAAGTTTTGTGACTCTCTTGGTGTCAGGTTAATAGTTAACCTGACCGAAAATGACTGTGGGAAAACAGTTGGAGCGTCAAATGATAAACCTGTTTGTCAATTAAACAAAAATATTGTAATAGTTGATAACAGAATGGGCAAACAGAGCCCCAGTGCGGAGGCAGTGAACGCAGATGCCGTGATGAGAACTTCCCAGAACCGAGGGAGAACGGGAATAAGAAGAAGAAGAAGAAGAAGAAGAAGAAGAAGAAGAAGCAACAACCTGTCAACCCAAGCAAAAGGCCCAAAAGGCTGCGACTGGGGACCCTGGCCCGATGTGCTTGACGCCCGTCGGTTTCATTATCGCCTTGCCTTCAACTTTGGCTTGGTGTCCAAGTCAGTTCCCTTGGCTTATTGTTTAGTGAAGCATTTAACTTATAAATATTGTGTGTGGCAAGAGGAAAAGTGTTTTGTGCATGCGATACCGTTTTGAAATGTGCCAGCAACAGACAACAGTCTGGACAGCAGCCGAGTGGGAGCGTGGAGCGGGAGCGGGAGCGGGAGCGGGAGCGGGAGCGGGAGCGGGAGCCCGACTCGAGACAGAGTGAAATATTTCCCATGACAATTCTGTTTGTTTTTCGTGCATTGTCTGCGCCGCCCTGTCTTGGTCTTGGCACCTTGCCGTCGCCGCTGCCCGGGTTCACATCGTCGTCGCCCACTCGTTGTCCAAGCGGTCCACGATGCCTGAGCACTCTCTCTATTTGCTTTATCTATGCCCAGGGCTGTGATGTTCCTGCGCTTGATTTCCCAGGCAGACCTTAGGCTTTGAGTACCCCTTGAGTACACTGATGGACGCGATATGGTCACCCTAATGGTCGCATTTGGCAAAAATTCCCAAAAATTCCCAAGAACCAGTTGCAAATATTTCGGAAGAAAAAAACACAAACAACTTTTGCTCAATTTTGGAATACCCTTAATATTGCAAATATTTAACAGCTAGTTAACATTAACAGCGTCACGTTAACATACCTCTTCAATATTTTACAACTCTGATTTGCGTACACTAAAAAATTTATTCAAGATTCCAAAAATGTATACCAAAAACAATGTTGCTTATTATTAGATTGCTAAGCCAAATGTATATATATAAATATATATAAGCATATATATATATTTGTATATATATTATATTTTTTAAGACACGCACATTTCAAATATATGCACGATTTTTGAACTATGGAATCAATCTTTCAATGCTAAGCAATAATTTGGAGGTATGACATATCTATGAACCCTCCTTCCGTAAGGGTATTCCGTTGTTTTTTTTTTTCCTTCTGTTTTTGGCCCGCGTCGGCATCGTCAATGGAGTGCCGCCGAAATTCCATGAAATAAAAAAAAAAAATATTCAGCGGCTCCAATTTGGCGAGCGTTAATTATAATTGCGTGCTGCGGATTCAGTTGGACCAGGTCAGGCGGCCGGTGCGATTGGGGCACTGGTGGCGACTCCACCAGTCGACGAACTCCCCGGGCTGACGCTGACGTCGCGGCCGACGCAGCTGGCGACAGAGCTGGCAAAAGTGCAGCCGATTCCTGTGCAGCTGATATTTGGTGCGCCACCAGAAGAACTGCTCGTACTCATCCGGCTGGGTCGACAGCAATTCCAGGTGCTCAGCGAGCTTCTGGGGCGACTCGAAATCGCCGCTGCTGATATAGGAGCCGGGCGGCACGAGATGGCTCAGATTGCCGCCGCCGACCACGACGGGCACCACATTGTGGGCCAGCGCGTGATAGAAATGCGGATGCACGTAGTCCCGGCACGCGCTCGGCTCGAAGATCAGCATGAACTTGTAGAGGGCGCAACTGTGGCGAGAGAGGAGAAACCCGCAATTAGATCGACGTTAATGGAAATGGAAGTGTGTCCGGCACCTACTCTAAATAGCCGTGGCAGCTTATGTACGCACTCAGCTCCATGTACTTGCGCAGCTCCTGCAGGTAGAGGCTCTCGGACAGCGAGTAATCGTTCACCTCGTACACCATGTAGAACACCAGCCGCGACTTCGACTGGAGCTTCTGGCGCAGATCGTTCGCCGCCCGCTCGGACAGCTGGGCCAAGAAGCTGTCCTCCAGGCCGCGGAGTCGCTGACGCTTCGCCGTTGGCGTCGTGAAATAATAATCGGTCCACACCACATCCGAATCCTGGCGATAGGTCATCGTAAAGTTGAACCCCGGCTGGCCCTGCTCCAGCTCCGGCGGCTTGTGGGCCAGGCTCAGCGGATTCTTGTCGGCGAAAACCAACAGGAAATTCGGGGTGCGCCTAATCCCCTCCAGTTCGTCGAGATTGTACGGCTCGTCGCCGTAGACGACAACGGCATCGATGGGTCCGCCATCGTAGTTCCGATTTGTGGTCAGCACACAGCCGCAGGGCTGGTATTTCCACTCCTCTATCCGCTCCCCGGCGTTCCAGAGCAGTATCGCCCGGCCCTTCGGCCGGCGAGCCAATCCCCCGCCCGGCTGCCCACTCTCCGGCACGCAACGCATCAGCACCAATATGACGAACATACAGACGACGCTCTTCACAATGTTCAGGTAGAAGTCGATCTTCTCGTTCCGCTTGTCCAGCGGCAGGGCGGGTCCGCGGCGCGGCCGACTCTGCTCCGGCTTCTTCGCGTTCTTGGCAACGATCTCCTTGGCCTTCTCCATGCTCTGTGGCTGCATTTCTGAATTGAGTTGAGTGCTAATAATTTTGTCGGCTGGCATTGTTAAAATTTAACTGTAGAATGTCATGTTTTCGAACAACTTTTCGTGCATAGTAATATGTGAATGAAATTGAAACAGTTGCCTCCGATTCAAGCCAACTTCGTTTGAACAAGCTGGCCACAAATAATGTATACAAATAATGCCAGAGTTATATTTGATCATTTTCACTGAGCAGCTAAATTCCCTCTGCGAAGATGATCTTTTTTTTTTAAATTATTCTTTGCTTCTCTATTGCATTTATCTGCGAGGACGCGTTGCCTTATGATCAACTGATTTCATTACATTTTATTTATTACAATTAAATATTGTAATTTTGTAATATTCCACGCCCCCCAATGAAATTTCTTGTGCGATCTTTAGATGAGCTTTAAAAGTGAGGGATATTTATCGATTTTATTCAATTGCTTTCATACGGGCAGACAGACGAACGGCCAGCAAGACGGACATTGCAGAAACCCAATATACTCTTTTTACTTTGCAAACGAGTAATATATAAAAATATTGAAAAATTATTGAACCGTGTTTTACTCAGGAAAATCGAACTCCTTGGCTGATAAAAGCGTATTAAAAGTCGTATGGGAAAAATTTAAATTTTCTCCAAGGCAATTCAAACATATTTTTAAAGGTCTTTATATAAAATTATATAAATAACCTTTAACCACGTTCGGAAAAAGGGTGAAAAGCCCGCGATTGCAAGTCCTATTTGAAGCTGAACCTTTGAACCGAATAAATATAAGTACATGCACATATATAAATATTTTCGGCAACTTGCACCAAGTAAAATATTGAAAATTAAAACATAGGTATATGCTGTACAGTTAGTTCAACAGTCTCCTTTATTTGTAAGCGCAAAAAAAGTGAAAATTTGTCAATGGATTGTGCCTATGTTGGGTGTTCCGATCGGGAGCTCGTTGGGATCCGGGCACTGGTACACGGTCCACCATTGGAGGAAGTCGAGCGGCTGGCGGCGGCGTCGCGGCTGCCGCAGCTGGCGGCAGAGGGCGCAGTAGGGCTGCTTGACCTGATGGATCTGGTATTTGGAGTGCCACCAGAAGAACTGCTCGTACTGCTGCGGATTCACGGAGAGCGTCCGCAGGTGATTGGCCAGCTCGGGCGGCGAGAAGTTCTCGCCGCTGATGTAGGAGCCGGGCGGGGCCAGCCGGCTGAGATTGCCGCCGCCCAGAATCACGGGCACCACAAAATTGGCCAGCGCCATGTAGAACTCCGGATGCACATAGTCCGGACAGCGGCTGGGCTCGAAGATCAGCATGAACCGGTAGGGTATGCACCTGAAACGAATGATTATGAATATAGTATTTGGAGTATTTCGAGTGTTTCGAGTGTCTTTTGATTGCGCAACTCATTCGTTTCGTGGCACGTCTGCAGGACGCGCAGATCCATGTGGCGACGCAGCTGGTCCAGGTAGCGGCTCTGCGGCATGCTGGCATCGTTCACCTCGTACATCATGTACACCGCCATATGCTGCTTCAGCTGCAGCTTGAACTGCAGATGAGAGGCGGCCACGGCGGACATGTGCTGCATGAACTTCTTGTCGGGCGCCTCGAACTTGTGCGGGCGCTCGAGCACATTGTATGCGGTCGAGAAATAGTAGTCCGTCCAGACGAGGTCCGAGTCCAGGCGATAGGTCATCGAGTAATTGAAGATGGTTTCGCCGTGTGCGTCCAGCGGATTTTTGGCCACATTTAGCGGCTGTTTGGCCGCGAAAACCATCAGAAAGTTGGGCGTACGCGCGACCTTGTCGATGCCCTCCATGGCGTACGGCCGATTGGCGTTCACGATGACGGCATCGATGGCCCGTTCGGTGTAGTTGCGTACAGTGGTAACCGCACAGTGGCACTGCTGGTAGCGCCAGCGTTCGTGGGCGTTCTCCTCGTTCCAGAGGAGTATGGCCAGGCCGCGGGTTAGCTTCACCTTTTGGGGCTTGTGATAGCGCGGCACGAAATGTAGGAATAGAAAAACGGCCGACAGGCAAACGATCCATTTCATGATCAGATTGCGATTGTTGGACAATTCGCGAGGATTTAGCCGGGACGCGAGCGAACGCCGCGGCGGCGGCAACATCGGCAGTTCGGAGTCCATGGAACAATCGGAATAATCGTTCGGATTCGTTCGATCCGAATTGGACGCCTCGCCGCCACTGAACTCCTCACGCTGCCCACTGGGGCGCTGTGGATGGCCTCGATTGCTAAGAATTTTGTCAATTGGCATGCCGCGAACTCTTTCGATTGGCATTTTCAATATGTGATTAATAATAATGGTTTATTTGATTCGTTTTGAATGTTAGTTGCTTTTGCAAATGTCGGAATTTTTTGATTTTTTGTGATCGAAAGCAACTACGTTGGCTAAAGTTGTGGAGTCCAAAAGTCAGAGTTAAACGTCATTCAAATTGTATTCGTTTCTGACACAGTTATTACACAGTGTCAAATTTCAAGGGGGAGAAAATATTCTAGAAATTCAGGCCAACTGGTTCGGTAAGGTTTCAAATTTTAAATATGTTGGAAATCCGGCTTCTTGTTGTAAAATCTAAAATCACAGAGATTCTTTAAACCACTTTTCCAGCTGATTTTAGCTTGATCCGAGTATCGCAGTCAATTATCTTCTGTATCTTTTCAAATAGGGTATTCTATCTCTGCAACTCGTTTCAACTCCATTTCCGATTTGTCTCTGCTGTTCGAAAACCGCGCCAAGTTGCAAATTCGTTAATCAATCATCGGTTCAAGCGAATTTTCCAATCTGCAATTGTAAAATGTTCAAAAATTTGCAATTGATTGTCTCGTTAGAAAAGTGTGAAATCCTTGCAAGCAGCCCGATTATGCGCTTTCTCTTTTCCGCACATTGACAGCGACGAAAACAACTTTCGCATTTCCGATTTGCCACTTACGCCGACGCCGACGCCGTTCCGCCCCCCGGCCCCGCCCCCTGGTGTCATTCAGACAAACAGGAACCAAGTAATCAATCATGTTGGCAAACTCTTCGGTAACATGACAATCTGGCCAGAGAACTTTTGCGTAATGCGCACCGGTGGAAACACTGTGCAGCACGTTCCAGGCCAAATTGTGCTACTCTCTCCCTCTCTCTCGCTCTCTCTGCCTGCGCTGCTGTCTGGCAATCCATCGATGATATATCACTGCAATTTCGCATATTCATTTGGCAGCTTTTGTCGCTGCTCATTTCAAATGCGCCACGCGAACTCGCCGAGGATGTGGCACGCTGTGTTCGCAGGAAGAGCCCGGCGCTGGCCGCTGGCCGAACGTGCCGATGGCTTCGGCTGCGGCGCAAGACGCTAACTGAAATGTTCAATTGGTGTCGTTGTCACTGCCTCGGCCTGCCACAGGGCGCAGCTAAATGGCCAAACATGTTGCAACTGATTCGGGCATACTCTGTTTACGGTCCAGGAAAAACGCGCAACACATAAAAACAAACAAGTTAGAACGCTGCAATCGGGCGTAACTGACTGCGGCATACACTTTTCACAGCATCAACCAAGGCTTGAAACAGTCGAAAACGGTCTGAATTATGATTATTATTATTTTTTATATCATGTTTGAAATTATAAATTAACTGTATGATTTTTTTTAGATTTAACGCAGAGATTATTATTTAAAGAAGGTCCTTAGTAATATTGCTGTCATAAATGTGACTAGTTTTATAATTGTGGGAAATTAAGATATTCGTGATAGGACACTAGAGTTGCTAAAGCCAATATACTCTGTTCTCACATTGCGAACAGGGTGTAAAGACAGGAAAAAAGAGTAGGTGCAAGCCAGCAATTTTCCAATTGACAAGCATTTTAATGTAACGCATGCATGTTAACATGTAGGTAGACAGAGATGGGGAGGCAGAGACCGGGCAAGAGCAAGAGAGAGAGGTGAGCTCTGGCCAGGATTATGGCCAGCGAATATTGGCATTGGCACGTAGCAACAGTTGCCATGCAAATTGCCAGCGCCAGCTTTATAAATAATGCGCTGTTTGTGTGCGAAAGTGAAATGGAGCCGGAGAGGGGACGGGGGGGGGGGGGAGGCAGGTGGGGAAGGTGGGGAAGGTGTGCTGTAACTGCAGCATATTAGAAGTGGGGGTGAAGCGGCGACTGAGGCTAAGCCAAAACGAAACACATATAAATTTTAATTATTCCTGCGAATCGCAGCCAAGTCAAGTTTAAAAGAGTGAGAGAGGGAGAGGGGAGAGGGGACAAAGCGTGGCTAAACAAAAGACGCGACTCGATTGCATTTTGAGCCTCAACCTGAACCTGAACCTGAACCTGGCTCCAGGTTCATACTTTAAAGTCGCAACTCAAAGTCGGAGAATGGAATTGAAATTCCATTGTGAATTTTGGGGGCGTTGCCGCGTCGAAAAATGCAATAAATATGCATATGAGAGAGCGCTGAGAATTATGGCCGACTGGAGATTTGAATAATTTGGTTCCCACACTCGCAGCTCCAGTTCCAAATGTGCCAAGTTGGAGCTTTCAGGCCAATGATGATGCTGATGCTGCTGCAAATGTGCCTGCTGCTGATGCTGCTGCTGCTGCTGCTGCTGATGATGGCGGCTACCAAAGTCGCCACACAGACACTCATAATTTTAATTAAAGTTATTAATAGGCCTGCCAGTCGGGGGATCGAGTGTGATTTACCTTTTAACCACTGACTCAGACGGCGGTCTGGCGTTGCCTGACAGCCGCCGCAACGTTGGCCATTTAGTTAGGTTAGGTTAAGGTCCTTCAGCCTGGCGAGCTGCCCAATTAAATGCCGCACACATTGTTGGCAACTGCTTAATTATCGATCCGCAGCGCCTCAATTCGAACGAATCAAACAAGAACAACAACTAGCAAGTATGTGTTAGTGGCGAGTGAATGACTCACAAATACTCTGTATTCTTATATTTAACTTTTATATACACAAGAATTCTGCACTTAAATCAAGCCAAAGCTTTTTCAGCTCCAAATTTCCTAACTTGAGCGCAAATTTCTTATTGAAAGCGGCTTACAAATATTTATTTATTATTTATATTATATATTGCTTATAAGCTAGGGCAATTTAAATGTTTGGATTTGCAATTATTGTCATTTTCCAGAGTCTATAATTTTCTATATATATAAATTAATTCGGGTTCAGTTTTTCTTAAATTTTAAAATGCGATTCGGGCTCGGCTCATTTTTTTTTTTGTCAACTGTTTCCACTCAAGGTTCGGTTCATAATTTGAAAAATATTGTAAATTTGTATTAAAATTTTATAAATTAACTAAAATGAAGCATTCGTGGTTGGACCTAGAACAATGTTTTGGTCAGACAAACGCAAACAAAACAACCATTTCGCACGGGTACAGGGTATAAGAACTAACAACAAAAGGACGCCGGCGGCAAAGTCGCCACCTCAGAGACGCCGCTTCAAATTGGACTTGATTGCGCTGTCTTCGGATTAAATACAAAAATACTGAGCACCGGGACGCGCACACACACACACACCGATATACCGATGCACACACACTGATGCACACAATTGGAATTCGAAGCAAACGAATTAACATGTAATTATCTCAGCTTGGTCTGCAACACGGCAACACTCAAATGAAACGCAACGAATCGGCGGCGACACCCAAACCGAAAACAAACTGCGTCTTGTTACCAGGATACGGCGGCCAGCTCGAACGTGGCCTAGACAGCTGCCCGTTCCGTGCTGCCACTTTCTGCTTAGCCGCTGCGGCGGGGCGTGCTTCCCTGCCTTGCCCCGATCCTCGACTCGACCACCCGCGCTTGGCGGCTGGCGCTAAAGTTGTCAGTGGCTCCGGCACCCTAATTAGGTGTTATCTAAGTGCCCTCGACCAATAGGCTAACTGCCTGGCTTATTGATGTGCCGACCCGGCGCACAGACGCTGCCAATTTGTGTGTGCGTGTGTGTGTGTTTGTTTGTTAAGCGCTCCCCCCTTTAAGATTTGTCTTAACTCATTCTCACTTGTCCTCCACTTTCACTTGGCTGCTTTCGGGCATTCGTCATGCCATTTCCTGCATCTCATTGTCGCTCTCTCGTGATTCACCGAGTCACACGCTTTGTGGCGCCACTCGCAATATGAAATAAGTTCACTTTCTGACCCACAAAGCGGCCCTCGTGCTGTGGACAATCAAATCTGAGCAGCCCAGTGATTATCACTGCCCGGCACCGTCGCACCGCTATTGTCATTATCAATTCAGGCCCCTGCCACGCCTCGGCTTCGAATGAATTTTCCGCCTTGCGTTTTGAGGTTGTCCATCAGCCGCGTAAACAGTTTGATGATGCCAATCAAGTAAAGTCGGCCCCGTTCGGGGCCAATTGTTGTGCTCGCTTTTATTGTCGCGATCAACGCAAATTCACCGCTGATCATCCTCCACCCGCCGGTGGCCTCCCCGTGGCCTTCCCATGGGGGGGCAGCGCCGACGATGACACATGCGCCTCCATTGCCCGGATGCAGGCACTTGCCGGTTTGATGATTGATGCGCGGGCGGCCGACGTCGCTGCCCATTTGCCCGCTTGCCCGCTTGCCGGCGCTGTCGCAATGAGTTCTCAAGTTGCTCAAATACGGAAAAGTTATGTAAACCAGGAATTCCGCTCGAAATTATACTGAATTTTGGAGAAAGAGCATTATCTATGCCACTTAAATAATTTTCTTCTTTTTTGAACTCTTTAATTAAAATTCTTCTTTGTTCAACTGTCTTTTCACAATACTTTTCGCGGAATTTAAGTATAAAGAATAATATCTCATGATCCCTTTACTTCTTTTCAATTTTATTTGGCTTCTTTCTTTGTCTTAGCGCTTTTGTATTAATTTTGTTATATATGCAACATATTATTTATTGTATATATTTATTGTGTCTAGTAAAAGTAAAATCTCAGCAACAAATGCAAACATAATATTCTCTAAATGTTTTCTTTACTTCTTTTTCTTCCTCTTAAATACAGATAACATTTTGTTTGTTTATTCTACTTTTTATTTTGGCTTTTATTAAACTTACTTCATATAAAAAGTTCTATGTGAAAAGCCTATTCTGCATACTTTAAATATTTCCTTGCTTCCTTTTTAATAAACAACGCTTGTTTCTTTAACGAACGAAATCGTTCATGTTTTTAGGTCTTATTCCTTGCTTTTATTTTTCTGTAATACATTTTTCATAGACATTATGCTTGTTATAGAACATAATCATACTCATTGCTCAAATGCTTCGTTTGTTCTTTGCTTCTTTAGCTTCTTTTTTTTTAACTAAGCTCCCTTTATTTATTTTTGTTGCTTAACCCTTTCCATATACAAAAGCATCCTAATCTTCCCCATTTTTCAACAGTTTTTCAGGTTCTTTTCAGCTACTTCCTAGCTGAACTAAGCGTCTTTCATTGTTTTATGTTTTTCGTTTACGAAACTTTAAGTTTTGCCTTCGCTCTGCTTTCTGTCTCAAAGCATCTTTATTTACTCAACTTATCTTCTAAGTTCCTGTTTTGTTTTATTAACCATTTTCCTATTCAACTTGCATTTATTTCTTCCTGTTTCCTTCGCAGTCTGTTTCGCCTTCCTCTTTTGCTTTTCTGTTTCATTCCCGTCAATCATCTTCTCTTTCGCTCTTCTGCTCCACTGTCAAGCATATTTCATTGTCCTTCGGCCCCCGCCCGCCCCGCCCGGTCTCCCTAGGGGCGCCGCTACCGTGACGACGAGACATGGACAATTATGTAAATATACGGAGGCGCCGGTTCCGGCGTAGACGGCGAGGTAGCGTACAATGCGACAACCGCAATTATTGCCGTCCATTTGGCAAATGGATGCGTGACAAAGCGCAGAGAAACGCCGAAGACATTGGAGGAAAACGAGAACAACGGCAGGGAAAAGTGAGACGCAAGGACAGTGCCGAGGTCAGGACAATAGGCGGCGCAGCGGGAGTGGCAGCGAGGTCAAAGGTCAGCCGCGCTAATGTTGTGCTAATTGCGATTGAAGCGCGGCCCAAAAATTGTGACACAGAAGTCCAAACAAAGGACGACGACACGAGACAGCGGCGCTTAGCCTAATTGAAGTGTCCTTGGCCAGCAAGATTTACGACAATTGCCGAAGGAGGTAGCATTTAACAATGTCGCGCCTCATTGCCAGCGAAAGCAGCCGGGACCACCCAAGGCGGCGGTCAAGACAGCGACCTGATGCTGTCTGCTGCTGCGGCTGCTGCTGCTGCTGCTGCTGCTGCTGCTGCTGCTGCTGCTGCTGCTGCTGCTGCTGCTGCATCCTGGCCGGCGGTCCACGGCCAGAACGGCTCCAATGTCGCTCGAGCTGGGCGGGCAGCGCCGTCGCATGCGCCCCGTAATTTGATCCTGCGCACGCGTGGCCCAGGTCGCCGGCGCCTCGTCCTTCAGCCCGTCTGTCGGGCCAACGGCTGTGATCTTTGCTCCTCTTTTTTTCGCTCAATTGGCAGCCGTTTTGCCCGGCCAAAAGCCAGGTGTGATATGTGTCGATCAAAAACTGTAACTGGATCTCCGGCTCGTTCGGCCGAGTCCTTTTTGGGGTCCAGAGCGTATGCAAAGTGGACCACCAATTGGCCAAGCGGCTGCTGTTGTCTGCTCTTTGTGCATACCCTGCCAGCTATTTGAGACTTAACGCTATGTAAGCTATCTGCCAAAGAGAAATCTTAATGTATTTTTAAAATATTGTTTTTTTTTTTTTGAATTAATACTTTTTTTGTTTTTGAAATATATTTTTTTTTGCTATAAAATATAATAAATAATATAATAAATAATATTTTAAAGTATTTAATATTTCCTTTATTACTAGTTTATTTTATTTTATTTTGCTAAATTTATTATTAATTTTATCCTTGTTTGTTGTTATATATTTTATTTATTCTATGTAGAACTAAGAACTGGAATAATAAACCAATCAAGCAAAAATAAACGCCAAGCCAACAGCAAATTTTAAACAAAAAGAAAAAGTTTTTTTTGGTACTGCATCGAAGGCAAGCGAAGAAAGAGTTAAGGGATAAATACAAATTGGTTTCCAGAACGTTAACGAATGCGCGACAAAGAACTTGTGTAAAAGGTAGTGTATATAAGAGTCGTACAGCCAAGTGTGTTGCTTATATATTTTTTCAGCTTGCGGCTTGTTGACCACCAAAGTTGATTGAAATTTTGGCAATGACCCCAGAAATTGCTGGGCAGCTGCTGCCGCTGCCGGCGCTGCTGCTGCCGGCGCTGCTGCTGCTGCCGCTGCTGCTGCTGCTGCAGTTTGATGTGTGTAGCAGCTGCTGTTGCTGCCGCCGCCGCCTGGCATCAGCTTCGCCAGCAACCCACTGGCCAGGTCGAGAAGCCGCTGGCAGAGCCGGCGGAGCGTTAAAACGCACACGTTGACAGCTTTTTTTTCTTCGCCTCTCTTTTTGCGAGCGACGGCAGTTGTTGTCGGCCTTTTGCCGTTGCATTCGCCGTCGCTTAATGTGCGATTTTTATCAGCGAGATATAAATTGTAATTATTGCATTGTGCCATTAATGTGGAGGGGGCCTTATCAGTGGCAGCCACATGGAAACCATCGCCGCCGACGACGACGAACATTAGCAAAAAATTGCAAATGAGTGTCGAAATAAAAGTGCAAAAAATCACCCTCCGCTCCCGCCCACACTTAAGTTGCGAACTGCGGGAGCAAGGGGGGGGGGGGGGATTTCACCTGGTGCGACTGCGCATTGTGTTGTTGGCTGGGAAAAACAGTGGAAAGACAAAGCGTAACAAATTGCTCAATGTTGTGCTCGTTGTTTAGTTGTTGTTGCTGTCACACCCTGTACCCATGGAAAATGGCGAAAAGAGGGGTATATAACCGTTGTGCAAATGCACGTTACAGCTAGAAGGAGGCATCTTTAAAGCCATGGAATATGTGTCGAAATCAGGAATTTGGTATTTTATTTATGTAGAAGCGTGCACAAAATCAGGCCAAGCTCGAAATTTCTTTACTTGAGCTTTACTGAGCCCAAATTAAATTTAATTTAAGAAATTTACCATAATGAATGCAACATTATAGATCGATTACCACATTAAGTATTAATGCACACTAAATTTCAAAATATTCAAGAGCCAAAAATTTCGTGAAATTTAAAACAACATAACTATTTCTCTCGGTGAATTTAAAAAGTACTATTATCTTACTTTCTTACTATTCTACTTTACTTTCTTCATAGAAAGTTTTAGCCTAACATTCGTTTTTTTTTTTTAATGTTGAAATTACCGTTGAGCTATTTATTTTAAGAATATATATTTTTTGGGAATTGTTTTTCATTTAATTTTATATAAAAATATTCGATATATAAAATATACTCTTTGTCTAAAAATCAATAAGTATCAATAACTGGGCTTGTATTTTTTTCTACTACTTAAGATTTTGTAAGGCATAAATGCATCGAAATTTTGGATATCTGCCCGCACTCGCAGCTCATGTGCAGAGTATCTCGCAGTCGAGCAGCCGCGAGTGGAGCACTTTTACTTGTTATTGCTGTTGCTTTTCGCGCTTTAACACTTTTTGTTTTTCGGTCGCTCCGAAAATTGATGATGGTGGCAATGACGCTGACGTCGACGAGGACGTTGAGTTATGGCCAGGGCTGAGCTGTGACAGCTGCCACCAAAGCTGCGCGGGGGGGTTGGGGGGGGGGGCAGACCGCATCAGCTGGCTGACCACCCATCAGCAGCAGCAGCGTCAGCAACAGGAACGCATTAGGCACTATCAAAAGAAAATACATTTTAATTACCAACCAAGTGATGAAAATCGCCGCTGGCCATTGCAGGCGCCCGGAGCGTGCAGCATTTGAGGTTTGGCGCTGGCTTTGGCTATTGGCATTTGGCTGTTGGCTGTTGGCTGTTGGCTGTTGGCTCTTGGCTCTTGGCTCTGACTCTTGGTTTTAGCCTGGGTGGTGGCGGCTGATGCGTTAATCAATAAAACGTCGCTCATCGCCGCATTTTGGGCGGCATCCAACGGTGCGTATGAAATTGAAAATCAACCATGCGACCGACCACACAACGCTGCGGCGCCGCCCCCCCCCCCCCGCGCTGCCCGCGCTCCCCCACCACACTTCACACTGGGCGCTGACGTTGATGGAGCTGTCGATGATGCGTTGCACTCGCCTTTCAGCACTAGTCCACTTTTTGGTAGTTGTTATTAACTGTTTTTTGTTGTGTTTGCTGCAGCGGCTTTGATTGATGCAACACTCCAACCCCTGCCCCCGCACACACACACACACACACACGCACGCACACACGCCCAGACGCCGTCAGAGGCCAGGGCCATGGCCAACAGCAGCGCCTTCTGAATCGCCTTCGATGCGGTCATGGCCCGATAATTGAAATATGTTTCTTTTGCTCTCTGTGTGTGTTTTTGTGATCGCAGATCAAAGTGCGAGCAGCAGCAGCGGGTCGGGTTCAGGGGTTGCCAGAGCGAGACAGATAGACAGAGAGAGAGAGCGAGAGAGAGAGAGAGAGAGCGAGAGATATTGCCCAGTCGGCATGATGATTTGATTAATTCGAATTTGGGTTCTTTCACAGCGCTTATTTTGGGCTTGGCTTTGGTGTTGATGGGCTCGGGTTCCCAGCCGTCGTCTAATTAAAACGTATATATGTATAAATGCAGACCCTCTAACTTGAGGCGAACTAATTTCCAAGTTTCTGTTATCGAGTTGACCAATAAACGTCGGCGTTACGGGAAAAGTGCGCAAGTTTTTGACAACTGGTTCAACGACGGTGACAAGCAAATACGTGGAAAATAAAACATTAAACAATCATAAATAAAATTTTCCCACAGCGCGCCACACACACAGCGGGCAAACAAAATTGTTGATAGACTAGCAAATGCCCTGCTTATATTCAGTTGAATCATATATATATATTTTTAATGCAAGTCGTACTTAAGATTTTATTTATAAGAGATTTTGTAAACAATTTTTGTCAAATTTCACTTGCAAGTTTCTGTGAAATTCCAGCCACAAGAGTGGAAAATCGGTGGAAATGGAATGTATTCAATTTTATTTGTATGCGAGTTTCAACTCATTTACATTTTTAAGCATTTTTCTTTCGATTTTAATTTAGTATTAAAAATACAAGTTAAATTCACGCCTTTGAGTGGAAATGAAGGTACTACAAAATAATTGTGGTTTTCTGTCGAAAAAAGTGTAAAAAGGTGACAACTAAAATGTAAAGCGAAGCAGTTGAAACAGACAAAGCCTGTTTAAAAGAATCCCATTTGCAGTTAAATTTATTTACAGGGTATAATGAAAACGAGCAGCGGTCGAGAAACTTTTGTAGTACATGGAAATGTCATTCGCATAACACAACCAACAAGACAACAACAACAATAACAACAACGAGAAATGTTGATGGTGACAACAACGTAACGACGCACAAAAGTTTCAATCTTTCTCTCACTGGTTAACTACCCCCCACCCCCCCCCCCGGGCCCCCCTCGCCCCCTGCCCCCCACCTGGGTTGTGCAGTGCTTTTGGGTAAAGTTGTAGACCAAGTTGGTGGCACCTTTGCGGTTGACTTTCGTTATTGTTGTTTGTTATTGCGAGATAAGAGCCAACAAAATGTTTGATGTAGTTGAAACTTAATGTTTTGTTCGGCCAAATTTGAAGTTTTTGAGTTTTGCCAAAGCCTTTGAGCCGCTTTTAATGGAGCTTTTTGGCTTAATTCGGTTACGCGTCTTGACCTTTTTCGTGGCTAACTAAACGGAGCACTTGTCATTAACTAAGAGCCGGATATTTCGGTGGCGCCCTGAACTTTGAACCTTTTCACACGCTCGGATTGAGGCAGCTTTTGGAGTAAGTTTCTTTCAGCTGCCTTTCCGACTGACAATTACAATTAAGGGCTACACACTTTTGCTTTCAGTGTATGACAGCGATGAGTGTGCGTGAGTGTGCTGTTTGTGTGTGTGTGTGTGTGCGTGTGCGTGTGTGTTTGTTGTGTGGAACAAGCCCACGGTTATCATCAGAACCTTTAGCCGCCTCATTGAAGACATGAGCCACAAAAAAATATGAAATTGTTTTCCCACGCAAATTAACACTTGACTTTGTTTTCATATTTGCACAAGATGACTTCATTTTCTTTGGTATTGTTTTTTGCCTCATGTCTTTTTAAATATTTTATTGCTATTGACGTGGCCTACACTGGCCCGGGCCACCTTGCAGCAGCGCCTCGGGGCCCAAAAACAACACCCAACACACAGTTGCTGCTGCTGTCTCATTGTTGTGGGTGCCGCGCGCTGTCATTGTTTTAAAATTGTGTGTGTGCGTGTGTGTGCGTGTGTGTGCTTAGTGTGTTACAATTTACAGTCATATGCATTGTCGATGACTCGACGCGTCGACTTGAAAGCTGAGGTTACAACACTTGCCAGGAATTTTTGTTTTTCGCTTTGACACATGTGCAGAGATCTACATAAATATGCTGGCAGATAGTTGTCTGCGTTATTCATATGACAATGGGAATTAAAAGCGAGAAAGACGTTATTTAGCCAGTTGAAATACCCTTGCAAATGCCCTTTCCATTCATATCTATGGGCAGCTATGTTTAACACAAATAGTAAGTGCATAACTTTCTTGTGTGAGATATTCATATTAGTATGATGACATTTAAAAGCGAGAAAGAAGTTATTTTGCAAGTTTAAATACCCTACAAAAAAGGTAATTTTTGATCGTACCTATGAAAGGTATATGATAAAGATTTAAAAAAAAGACTTATTAACAAAAACTAATTTTTCGAACGATAATAAATAATATTAAAGATGGCTTTAAAACGGAGATATTCATTTTCATAGAAATAGCCAGCAGATGGACCTGGCTATATCAACTATTAAATGTATATTTTATTATCCCTATTATATGGTGAAATTTGCTGATATATATATATATATATATAATTTAAGGCTAATGATGTATGATTATTATTCGTGCAATTGAAATAGTCAGGTGTATAATATGATAGTTGTTGCTAAATAGAGAAGTATTATACAAAATAATTTTCAATTTCAAATGAATTTAAAAAAGTAAAATAATATTTATAACAATACAAAAATAACATTTATCATAATAGGAAAAATAATTATAGCAATAACTTTTATAACTTAAATAGAGACCCATGTTAACTCCACACATATATAAAAGAAGTATCTCTTTTTTTTATCATTGCAAGACCAAATCATTATTCTCAATATGATGCCTTAGAAATGCCTGAAGCAATTTATAGTACAATAACGACCATATTGCATTATATTTAATGCGCTTTATGCAACCAGTCGCCAGAGTCATTTTAACGTTGATTGCACGGCTCATGTCAAGTGCAAGGACATGTGGGGGTGGGGGGGTTTTCTAGGTGCATTTCAAAAGCGTTGCGCCAATAGGAAAGAAAAAGTTTTTTGTCGTAACTGTACCCAATCAGGGCAATATAAAAGGACAAGCACAACTTGCAGCACTTGTGCAGTTGAGTCACTCGAACCGAATAAATTCAAAGTTCTCGAGCAAGGAGCTCCCACTTGACTCGACTCGGCCGGGCTCGCATATGTGTGTGCCAGGAGGAGCAGGAGAGGGAGGGGGGCGGGATTTTTACTGGATTTTATGCGCAAGAAACAATAAAATTGCTTTCTCGGCAAGTTCTACTTATTTGCCCGGACAAGGACAACAAAAAAGTACTTGCCCGAGATTGAGATATGATAGCACTAGATGACACTCGTGTCATTCGCCAGACTTAAGCACAAGGATCAACTTTTCTCTGTCGCTGTCTCTGCTGGCTTTGTTTGCCTTTCAAGTGCTTTTTTTTTTTGCCTGCAATTGGATTTGGAGACAGCTTGAAGAACCTGCTCAGCCTGCAGAGATTTAGCTGCAAATTAGCTTCATTAATGGATAGTAAGGATTCTTCCCTGAGGGCTGTTTGATTTTTGCCCAGGGGTTTCAGTGCGCTGCGAATGTTGCCAGCATTTTTCCTGCATTTTTCTTTTGTATTTGCATGCGATTTTTTTTGGTTTTTTTGTTTTGGGTTTTTGGCTTTTTTTTTTTGTTTGCGAGTTGCGCTCAGCTGGTGCCGCAGCTCGCAGCTCGCAGCTCGCAGCTCGCATTTCGCTCAATCAGCGCTGAAATTTATTATGCTCCATAATCATTTGTCATCTTTCCATTCCATTCCATTTTCCATTTTCATTTTTGCGCCCGCAGCGAGCGCATTAAAATTTCTCGCAACATTTTTCACGCATTCAGCAAAATGGCGACTCGAAGCGGAATACGCTCCATTGGCCCCGGGCCCCAGACTGGGCCCCAAACTAGGAGAGCGAATCATGCAGCAGAACGACGGAGCATAGGTCATAAATTTCCGGCATATTGTTAAGAATATTACAATTACTCTCCATCTTGCTATCTCTTTCTCATTTACATGCATATTTATTGCGCTGCGCTTTTATGGATGTCCGAAAAATGCCAACGCAGCGCCCTCTGGCGGCGGCCATTTGCACCATGTCCACAGCAGGGAAAGGAGAATGCTTCCCATAAATATTATATATTCTTGAGTTTACTTTTAGAGCTCTGCTGATATATTGAAAAATAATAATCGTTAGCTTAAAAATAGTTCAAATAGTACAAATCTTCAGCCCAATATAATTGAGGAGAGTAAAGTTGGCTTCCTATCGAGTTCAATATTCTTACTTCATTTGTTCTAATTGGAACTTGAGTGACATAAACTTTCTTAAAGATTTTTGGGAATAATCGAATAGCACGTTTTTTGTTCGTAGTATACGAGATAATTATAATACATGTTTATGGTTAAACAACAAAAACTCGAAGCAACATTAATATATATGTTTTTACGATTCCTCTTTTTTATTAAAACCGATCGATCAATTTCATTTGTATTCCCAATTCTGTCTTAAATTAACATTTTTAAAACAAAGTATTTCTCTTTTCCTTTCTCAAAGTACGCTCAAGTACACTCCATTTATAAATTATATTCTATTGTATTCCATTATTGTTCCTTGCAAATTCTATTTTATTACATATTTCCCTACCATTTACCAATATATGGCACAAGCAAACATAACGTATTTATGTTCACGTTACATACCCCAAGCTTGTACAATAAATTTCAAGATATTTTTCCACAACGAAAACAAATTTCCTCGCATCATTTTCTTCGGTTCGATTTGGTGCGGTTCGATTTTGGTTTTGGCTGTGGTTCGGGTTCTTTGTATGCATGCCAGGCGCATTCCATAAGGAAATATCCATAATTCATGCATTCGCAAATAAAAAGAAAAAATCCAATGAAAATATTAACAACAACAAATAAAATATGAGTGGGAGAATGTAAATCGCTTTCCATAATTCATCGAGCTGTGCGCAGTCAACGCCGCTGCAACCTTCCAGCGAAGGGTCGTAAAACGGCGACGACAATGTCCCAATGTCCAACTCTCAGTCCGAGTCCGAGTGCGAGTCTGAGTCTGAGTCTGAGTCTGAGTCCCAGTCCCAGTCCGAGTCCGAGTCTATGTCCATGACGTGAAGGTGTGCGCCCATCCTCTTGATATTGCTTTATGGTCGCGTATCGTAAAACTAATGAAATTTCAATTCGAGTGGCGCGCCCAAGTATTGCCAGAGTACCAGAAATTCCACGAAATATTCGCGCACTTGCCACACAGACGAGAATTCATAAATATCGAAAACGGTTGTTTTTCTCTTTTTTTCGTTCCTTCCACCACCAGGACACAGGTCTAGGCCTGGGCCAGGGCCAGGGCCAGGGCAGCGGAAGCAGGTCCGGTCCAGGATGAACTCGTGCAACGACAGGTGAATTTATGATGAAGTGAAGACGTCAGCGTCTTTTGTCCTCGTCTACGCAACTCGCGTGTAAATTATATTAGATACAAAAAAAAAAAAAAATAAATAAAAATAGAACCAAAAAAGGGCGATAAAAACGAAAGTAATTCAAAATCTGCGTGTGTGAGGGTTCTAAATTGTTACAACTCACGCCCCCGCCAGGTTAGGGACACACACACACACACACACAAGGAGGAGCGAGAGGGAAGAAGAGCGAGCGAGAGTCTGCCTCGACTCACAGATTTATATCGTTAAATTTATGATCCTGTTAGCGCCACTGCACTTGGTTATCTTTTATCTTTATCTGCAGCAGCAACAACAACAACAACAGTGCTGAAGGTACTTGTTTATGGCCTGGCGGATAGAATAAGTAAATGTAATCTCTTCATTGTTTTTTCTTACCTGATTTTTACCTTTGTTGTTGATTTGTTTTGATTTAGTGAGCTGAGGGAAGCCCTGGGTGTGTGCGGATTGGGCAGATTAAATGACTTTATTTCTGTTTATTCTATGTTGAAATTCATTGACAAAATAAACTAAAATATGAACTTATAAGCCCGATATAACTACTGTCCATAAATGTTTTTCATTTTTGGTTTTTATGAAATATTTGAATATTGATTTTATATTCATTTTCATTCTCAATTAATTATTAACAATGCCATTATCATTAATAGTCTCAATTTTATTCTATGCATATTGCCATCTTATTTTTGAATTAGTTAAGTAAAGTATTATTTAAAAATTCCCATCGTATAATTAATCTTAATAACGCTTTTCCCACTGTCTGTTGTTTCAATTTGCCACTTGCGTATGTGAAATTAAACTTGCCGGGAACTTTTAACACATGTGCCCGGACTGTCACGTCACGCACACACGCCCCCACACGTGTCAACGGTAATTGACGCCATTTTGTTGTTGCTGGGCGCACGCGACGCCATTGCAGCTTTATGAACATCCTGTAAAAATGCCGAGCTTAATTTGTTTATGCATTTCGCTCAATCAAATTGCACTTTGGCCCATTCATTAGCTGGCAAGGGAATTGAAAAATTAGCCACCGGAAATGGCTTCGACACGCGATTCAGCGATCAAGTGCGGCAACTGGACAAGGATACGATGTAACCATATCCCATATATATATATATATATCTATATGCATATACACTTAAACATATATGATATTTAGTTGCAGCCGCGTGTTTACTTTTAACTGTATAATTACCAACGGCAGCCACCTACACGGATGCCTTTTTTTTTTTTTTTTTGTATTTACTTTTGACGAGTGTTTGCACATTTTGTGGGCGTGGCCGGGCACACAGCTGCAATTAGGCCTTGTTGGCCGTGCGGTTCGTGCCGTGGAATGTGTTTTTGGATGCGTGCTCCGAGCTGCAAGCGGTTACATAGCCACGATTCACCGTTTGCTGCTGGTCTGTGGCTTCTTTTGCCAGAGTTGGACAAAGCACGGAGACGACGAGCATCGGTTTGGTCCAAAACGTGCCTTTGCCAAGCAGCAGCAGCATAAACAATTCATTCAGTGCTGGCCATAGAGCACACTGGACTCCTCTATACAGGACTTGGGCAAAGGCGTTCCAAATGCCGAAATGTATATAAATGTATACTCAAGAAAGGCGTCAGTATTCATATAATATAGTTTCTAAAATTTCAAGTAGATTTTATATTTTAATATGCTTAAATTAAGCAACAATCATTTTTGGCAAACATTTAGCGATATTTAATATAATAATGAACGCATAAAATGTTTTAAATAAAAGTATAACATTTCTTCGATTTTAAACTGTATTCAAGTGTATTGCTTAGCAATTTTGAGAAACCAAAAAATTACTTTAAAAACAAATTCCGTTATTGTCTTACAAAATTTCAACCCTTGCCAAACTTTAATAATTCCTGATTTTTTCACAGATTCTAGATAGTTATACAAGTTTTATGCTTGCTTAAATTACGTCTACCTCAATTTGTGAGATTGCAGCTTAACTTTTTTTTCGAGCAAAGTTTAATTGAAGGATATTAATCCATCGCAACGTTAACTATTATTTAATGCGAAGTTTTTCAGCTGGAAATTAGTTTCTATCTCAAATTGCACCATCGTGCACTGGCCCTCTCTTTCAGGCAGTATGTCTGTCCCTTTCGCGGCTCACTGACGCGCTCCACCTGCGGTTGGTAGCGTTTTGTTCTCACCTCGACGCACACATTTTAACCGTATCGGCGCTTCGTATCTTTAACAAAATTGCGAAACCGCAGCGAGCAGCAACAAAGGGAAGCCGTTGGCGGTGTGTGTGGGGGGAGGCGTGGCGGGGGCTTGGAGTTGGGCTTGGGCTTGGGCTTACGGGCAACATGAAAACGTAATGCGATACTTGGTCCGATAGCCGATGTCTGATTAAGTCCAGCCCAACCGCAAAGTCGAAATCCGTTCGGCGGCAGACGCTGCCTTTATGGCCAAATTGAAATGGAATAATATTTCGATTGTTGAAATATTTACTCAAGTCGCTCGCTCGTTCTTGCAATTTTCTCTGGCATTTGCATTTGGCACGCTCTCATTTTGGCGAATTATTTTCATACAATTTTCCACACAATTAGCCATGGAAATGCAAATCCCTGAGAGCTTTTCTCTCTGACAAGCAGCAGTCACGGCTTTTGGGATTCCCAGCACACACACACACACACACACACACACACATGCAGTCGAGCTTTTCCATTTTCATTTTTGGCTGCGAAAACTCCATGCCTTCAGATGCAGTTGAAGGGGTTTTCCGGAGTCGGGGAGGGATACTTTGTAAATTGTGCAGCATTTGCACGAGGCTGAGATACATTTGTATCTGCAGCTTAAGTGGCTCGACAGTTCCTTACTGCCACTCGGAGATAAAAATCTATTGCGGCAACTTGCAACAGTCGACGTGTGGGAAAGTTTACGCCGAATTTTCTTTTATATTTATTTGCCCTACTTTGCCTATCATAGGTGGGCGTGGCCCGAAATTGAAAGGGGGCACACGCCATTCTCATCGTTATCATCATAAAGAAACGAGACGACGACTGGCAAAAAGTTTTTCAATTTTTGTTACAACTTTGGGCAACAGCACCCACTCCCGGTCCTGCCACTATATCCTTGGGTATCCTTGACGTAGGTGTAGCTGCGGGGCCAAGTTGTGTAAACATTTGTAGTTTACTTTCAGTTTGGCAGGCTCGTAAAATCTGTCCGTTTCGTTTCGGTTTCGGTTTCGGTTTTGGTTTTGTGCCTGAACTGTGACCGTTTTGTATCTGGCTCGTAATTCAGACGCTTTGACGGGTTTGCCAACCCATTTTGGCCCACTTAAGAAGTTTGGGCAATTGAAGTGAGCCCCTGTTTTTGTTGGCTCTGGAGTCCGCCCTCAATTGAATTAGAAAATTATCCCAAAAGTTATATGGGCTTAAATGCCTAGCATCGAAACGGGTTTGTTGCTCCTTGAGAAAATTACATTTTTATTGTACGCTTAGATTGCATGCAAGAGCGAAATAATGTTGATTTGACGCAAAGATTTGTTTCAGTCAACTTTTTTTTGCCAGTGTGGGGCAAAATAAAATAAATATATTCGAAAAAAGGTTTCCCATACCGGGAATTGAACCCGGGCCTTCCGGGTGAGAGCCGGATATCCTAACCACTAGACAATATGGGACTCGAATTACCGGACAAACTTATTCCTAAATTCAACTTGGGATCACTTCTAACTTGACTACAATTTAAATATAATTTAAATACAAAAATACATTTTTATCTTTTGCCATTCGTTTTTATACCTCAGTTAATAATATTGTTTTTGGAAGCTGTTTATTCTTATAAATATAAATTAAAATAGATTCGGAAACACCAACTGCGGCATAAATCAATTCGAATTGTTCAAGTTATGCAAACCAATCTAAAGTTTATATATTTGGCAAGTTTTGTTACTATTAAGCCTTCAACTTTAATTTGGTATAGAGCTGTGTCCTCTAACTTTAGTTTATTACACAGTTTCTGCAACATCAGGCCAACTTTAAATGAGCTTTAGCCCAAAAAAAAAAAAAAAAGAGGGAATTTAATTAAAAAGCATTCAACACTCGCAGACTTTATGCAGTTGGTTGCAAGTTGCCGAGCTGTGAATAAAACACATAATCATCAATTATTCGCACAATTACCGCAAACAAATAAATATTGTTAATTTATTGTGTTTTTCGAAACGGGCGCGGCCTGCCCGCCCACAATGCGAAGCCATGGGAATTGAAATTGGAATCAGAATCTCGAATGCAGACGCCAAGAGTGCTGCGAGAGAAAACAGAAAAAAAAAAAACATACACACACAGACACAAATATTAAAAATAAATTTCCAACCGAAATAACAAAAACACACACAAATTTTCGACGCCAGAAAGACAGACGAACCTGGGATATACTAATACTATACCGTCCGGCCAGAGCTGTGAAGATTGAGATTGATGTTCGTTAATTAATTCTACGCTGTGTCGCCTTTTGCCGTGCAATAAATTTCATAGATGCATTTGGTAATTTCAATTTGTTTTCGGATGTCGCCGCTGCGTGCAAAGTGGAAAGACATATTATCTGAGTTTTATTGGATGTGCGCTGAGTCGATGCTATTTGCTATTTTTGGCAGGCCTCGTGGGATGCCTCCGACAATTGTCGCTGGCTCTCAGCCCTGAGGGCTGTGGAAATCGAGCGGGCGGCAAAAGCTTTTTGAACTAACAAGGGCGGAAATGTACTTATATAGATTTGGGATTTGTGAGTGGAGTGGAGTGGGGTGGGGTGGGGTGTGGTGTGGAGGGGGGGTTGGGGAATCCATAAAGTTGCCGCTTCCCCTAAATGAAGTTGTGACTTGCATTAATAAATTGCTGTACTCGCAGGAAAACTGAGCTTAGTTCGGCTATCTGTCGAACTGTTTTAACAAATTTCTGTACATATGTATCGCATATATCATAAATCAAATTCAGTTGGCTGACACATCTTCTAGTTCGATTGTCAAAATTGTTGCGACACTTCTTTGTTCGGCCGTGTTTTGTTTCCATTGGTGCGGAAGCTGCGACTTAGCCGAGATTATTTGTGTGGTTAGTCGCATTGGCGCCATCATCAATTCTGGCGGGATTAGGCCAAAAGGCATTTGCACACAGCTCCATCATAATTAATAAACCCCACCGGGCTGTGCAGCCAAAGCGAGTGGGTTCTGTGTGCCCTGTTCCAACGATGTCAGGTTTTATTTCAACATAAATTTTACGGTACATTCTATAGACTTAGTTGGCGACTGGGCTCCGGGGAAGGGGGAGCGGGATCTCAGTGTCACATGTACGACCCATAAAAACGACGTTATTTGTTTCGCCTAGCGATGTCATCAGTCGCAGCGGCCACGTCTGCATAGTTGTTGTTATACCCTGTACCCATTTAATGTGGGTAACATAGGGTATATTTCAGTTGAGCATAGGTATGTAATTTGCTAATAATATCTGAGCCTATAAAAGCTAAAGACGGTTTTCTATACAATTATCGATATTTATAAATCTCACATTTTCGATAACTTACGTCAATTTCAATATCTTATGATTTTTAGTATATTTTGTAAATTATTTTAAAGAATATGATAAATGAAACAACAATATATTTAGAAAATGAAAATGAGAATATCGGTACAGGATATCTCATTGTCCCCCACGATATATTTCTTTTGATTTTTGACCAAATTTTGTAGATAATAAAAGCTAAGATCATCAATAAGAAACAAAAGGTATAAGAATATATCATTTTTTGTCAACAGGTATTGAATCAATATTTTGTATCTGCCATTTGAGAATCTTTTGTTGAGAATGAAATCTAAGGAAGCGAATTCGTTTATTTTATGTGTACAGGGTATCTGGCTGTCGGCCCACACACGCCAACTTGTTATTCTTGTTGTTGGCTGTCTTCGGCTTCATAATCGGCGTTTAGAGCCATTTTCGCTGCTTGGGTGTCCGAATTTGTTGCGGGTCCCCACCCGGGTCAGCCGCGTTGGCTCCGTGGAGGACGGTGAGAAAATTGCGCTTACCGTTGCCCTTCTGCCGAGGTGTAAAGCGGCGGGCCGGAGCTTAATTTTAGTTGTCACCGGCACAGTTGTGCCGCGAAGGGTTATGTGGGGGGCTGGGGGGAGGTGTCTGCGGTTCATTGCAGTGCGGCGCATTTCCTGAAATTTTCAGCCGTAAAAAATCTGAAATGCTGCTTAACGTTTTCATTTCGTTGGCATTTCAAATTTGACGTCTCATTTATGTTGCGTAGCCAGCGAGCCCCACCATGCCCTTGACCCCTCCCTCGTAACAGAAATGGGGCCAACTGCCATTTCAACTTGTTTCATTTACTTTCGGGCTTCATTTCTTTTCATTAGCCGCTCTCCAACTACGCCGGGGCCTGTGTTCGACTAAAGTCATAAAATGTAACTGGTTACTACCGCCAACTACGTCGCGTTAATGTTCTCATATCTCTCTCTGTCGGATGTACTACACGTTGCCCCCCTGCCCCCCAGTCCCCCCTCTCCCCTCGCCTGTTCCTATGCAATATGTGTTACTGTGCTACACACTGTGAAAGACCACCGAGCATTTTATTAATGAAAAATGCAAAAGTTGTTTTGATATTTTGTTTAGTTTCAGCTTTTTTTTCTTTCTCTTTTATTTTGTTCTACGTGCGTATGGCCCCCGTTGTGGAAAGCGCGTGGTCACAGAGCAATTTTAGTAATTACGCTTATGCTCTGATTTATAAAAGATTTAAAATGGTAGCCTAGATAAGAGCTTATCTGCTGGTTCCGGTTTACCAATCTAAATTATCCGCTTTAAGTCTGAAGTAAGTTTATAAAATGTTTCAACAGAACAGAAATAATGAGCAAATAATAGAACATTTTCTTTTCTTAAATTAAAATAAAGTTGACAACATATTTTGCAAAGAAAGAACTAATAAATAAATGAAATGGATGAGATAGAGGAATTTATTGGGAATAAGATAATTATTTGTTCATTTACAATTAATAATAATTAATATAAGCTTGGAATATTATTGGAAAATGTAGGGTAAAATTTCAACATGAAGTTGGATTAGTTTAGAGGCCAAGCCATAAACAAAAAGTTATTCCGTTTGAATTTAGGCCAAGTTATGGCTTCGAAACAGTTTCATACATGACTGTATGATATTTTTGGTAGATACTTGAGTACGATTTTGACAAGTATTTCACAAGTAGCGCACATATAAAATTCTATTTTATAGACTCCACTAACTCACCAGTTTGGCCCCATTTGAAGAAAATCTTTATTTGTTTGGTGTAGAAATAATCTTTGTACTTATTTTAGTACATATTTACGCAGCGTATAAATATATATCTAGCCACACTTACATAGTTGCTGAACATAATAAAACTGCACAAATCATAAAAATCTCACACATATTTTCACTGTGGGTTGTTGCCGCTGTCAGGGGGGGGGGGGGTCCCCCTTCTCCTTCTCGCTCTTGGAGAGTGCAATGGAACTTAATGCTGAACAAAAACAACAAAATACAATAACAACAAGCACAAAACCCAACTATAAACCGGCATTAAAATCTCAAAATGAAATTAAATCTCAACACCCACGAGAGTTATGTATTTTTGTGCTTTTGTTTTGTGTTTTTGATTATTTTGCGTGTGCTGCTGCTGCTTCTTGCCATTGTTGTTGTCAAGTCGTTGGCATTCGCAGTCGCATGTTAATTATGCGACTACCACTAGCTCCGCCTGCCTGCCCCGCCCCCCTCGGCGGGCACAGAGTCGGATGTGGGCCGCGCGTCCAAGCTGCCAAAAGACCTTGACTCTTTGGAGATCTTGATACGATTTATACGATTTTTGATTCATGACGTCTGCGCCGCGCACTTCGCCCCCCCCCCCCCCTCCCCTCGGCTCCCCCTCTTCTGACGGTTTTGCGACCATATTACGACTCATTCCGTAGGCAAGACATGTCGCCATATTTGTCGCGCCTTCTGGCCTCCGAAGAACCGGGCACAAGAATTTCAATTCAATCAGCAATTTGCATACAATTTTACAGGTCGTCCAAGAGCAGCTCTGCTTTATATGGCGGGGATTAGCCAGCCAGAGCAGTTCAGTCAACCCCGCCCGACCCGGCCTACCTGTAAACTGTGGCCCGGTTAGCGCTCGGATCGACCGTTATGGGCCGTTAACCGGCGCGGCAAGTGTCGGTTCTAATGGGACAGCCGATTGACAAACTAACTTAGTGGCTAAACTGATTGAATAGGGCTGGGGGCTGGCGCGTGGGCGTGGCATTGATTGACGGCCATCGATAGACCAAATAGGGGTGGCCCCAACGGCCAACAGCCCACCTATATAGACGTGGCCAAAAGCAACGCGGATCACAGATTGCAGCAAACATTTGCAAATTGTCTCGTTTGATTTCATTTCGCTTCTGTCGTGCGGGCCAACTAAAAATACATGACAGATCACTGTCTGAAACATCGTACGATTTTGTGTATATAAAACAAGATACCAAAGTCAAGTACAACATGATGAAGTGAAAATACTCTTGGGCAACGATTTAAAAATAAAAACGTTTACAGATATAAATGCAAATCAAATCTGACGCGGCAACAATGTCAGCCAACTATATAATATCTCGGAATACACTTAAGAATTATTCGTTGGATTATTATGAATATGTCTTAAATCTTTGTTATTTTGTATAATTATTTGTTTTATTATTTATTAATTTTTATTATTTTTTTGTTTTGTTTTAACTTCAGTTGAAATCACAAAGTGCCCCAATTAGCGCGTCTACTCTGAACTCGTCTAGTGTATTTCTATTATAAATATCAGCAACTGGTGCTACATCTATTTTCAGTTCTCGCTCTCGCCTCAGTGGGCTGATCGCCGTCTTGTCGCATATTTTTGCTAAATTTAAATGCCCAAACATTCATAACGACATTCGGTTTGTTTTCACTGCCCCGACGCTCAGCCCACCCGCCCCTCCGGCCCCCCTCTCCCCCACCGAGCACATTTCGCTTTGATTTGGAAATTGTATTCAATTTGTTTTTGTTTTTTCCTTTCTTTCTTTGAATTTGTATTAATTTTCTTGCATTAGCCTTTAATGCGTCGTCGCTATAATTAAAGTCGCCATAAAGCTGACAATATTTTAAGGCAAATTCGCAAAGTGCGACAAATTAATGAATTTATGTGACACGACTACAAAAGACCACGCCCGCCACACACACACACACACAGACACCGCACACACACCGCACACACACCGCACACACACCACACACACACACCGCCCCCGCACACCGCTCGCCGGTTAGCCACCTGTCTGGCCATTGAACAGTTTATCGCTTAAATTGTTTCAAATGTCGCCAGGCGCCGTCACCCAACACCCCCCGCCACCCTGTTCGCCCTCCCCCCCGCCCCAATGCAGCTCGCGTGGGCGACAACATTTTCAATTTGCTTTTTCGGCCCGAAACTTAAAGAGCGCCCATATATTTATTTTTTTTTTTTTTAAGAACCGCACACACACACACACACACACACACACACATATATTATATATGCCACTTGCCTGTTTGTGGATATTTATGAGTGCTAATGTGTGTGTTTGGCAAGGGGGGGGGGGCGCGGGGGCGAAAAAACATCTATAGGGGAGGATCGTGTAGAACAAAGATTGTTGCACGTTTCTTGGAAATTTCGTTAATACAGTTTTTTATTTTTATACATTGCCGAATAGATTCGCGCAGATTGCGCGACTCGAGGTGTTTGCTGTCCACACGTTGACTGCATGATAGCCGGCGACGATCCTGAAGCGGCAACAACAGCAACGGCAACAACGAAGAACGTTGCAGTCGGGTGTAACCCACTGCGAAATACCCCATTGCCAGATGTGATGACAGCTTAAAAGAGTTCGTGAACTATTATCAATTTAGGGAATTGGTGATTCCAGTGCTAAAATTCTGGGAAATATGTATTTTCATGGCCACGCCCCCAGTGGGCGTATGCAAGAAACCTTTTGTGTGATCTTTCGACAAGGTCATCAGTAAGCTGTCTATTGTATAACTAACTGTCTAACTTTCAAACTGAGGCAGATATATCTATTTTATTGATTTGCCACGCCCCCAGTGGGCGTAGTCAAAAAATCTCTACACTTTATGTGACGCGGGTATGCACGAGTATATATTCCAACTTTCAAGGCTTTAGCTACAGTAGCGGCGTAAAAAACAGCGTTCATACGGACAGACGGACATCTCCGAAATCCAATATGCTCGTTTTACTTCCCCGGCGAGTAGGACAATCTGTGCGTGGCGACTCCAGACGACAGCACAGTTGGGCCCCCTGCCCACGTGGCTGGCAACGAAAGCGAATTCCACGCCGACATCCTGGGAAAGTGAGTGGGCGTTGCGACTGGCTTCGTGGCACGGCTCAGACTGAGCTCTAAGCTCTAACTAAATCAAATTGAGAACCGGCTGCGCTGAGCCGGCGCGTTGAACTCGTTCTGAGGCGCCACCGCCGGAGCGGCTTTTCGCAATCCGCGCTGCGAAGCTGGTGACTGCGGCTAAAGGGGCAAATTATTGAAGTTCACAATTTAGGCAGCGTTTTGCACTCGGCTGCTGTCGGTGTGCTTATTATTATTGCTGCTGCTGTTGTTGTTGTTGTTGTTGGCCGCACGCGTTTTTGTAAACAAACAAACAACACAAAAACTCGGCAACAAACAAAACGCAACGCGTGGCATCCACAGCCGCAGCCGCAGCCGCGACCTGGTCTGCGGCATCTTTCCGTTTGCTATTTGTTTTCCAAACAAGACTCTTTGCAATGGCCCCCAGACTGAGAGGCGGGCAGCTGCCCGCCATCCACCTCCCCCTTGCCTTTGCCCACCTCCAGTTGCAGCGTTCAAGTGCGTTCAATTTTCAATAAATCCATAAAAATTTAGTTGCCAGCGTTTTCACCACAACAACAGCAACAACAAGGGCAACTGGCTGAAGATTCCTGCAGTGTGGCTAAACCGCAGCGTCTGCCGCAGCGGCGACTGGTCATGCCCTGCTCCAACTGCTGCCCCATCTTCCATCATATCCATCTCCATTTTCATCCCATCATCTCGGTGGTCGTTGCTTGGCGAACGCTTCGCTGGCGATGTCTGCGCCCCGGACTCCCAACTGGCTGAATTTTTGTTTTGGTCTGCGCTAAGTAAACAATGCAACAGTAACAACAACAACAACAGCAACTATAGCAACTACAGCAACAACAACAACAACAATAATAGCAACAAATACGGCCGCGAAGCGACAGCAGCAGCCAACAGCAGATGCTAAGCTCGCATGATAATGATTCACTGCGCACAGTGGTGCAGAAGCGTCCAAATTGGTGTAAAATATTCAAATCATATTTTTCAAATACTCAATAGAAGTTCAAACAATTATATAACAACAACATATATACATACAAACAATTATACTAATGCATAACAATTTATTTCTTTCTTTGCAGCGATGGTGAGTCCTATTTTTACATGTTCATTGCAAAGTTGATGGTAGCTGCAAGGAGAATAAGTGAGAGTAAGAGCATAGGTTAAGTATTTTCCTATGCAGTTGCTAAGTTCATAAAATGACAAGAGGATAAAATTTAAAGTTTATCATGAAGACAAATGTCGGCAAAGCTAAATATAGCATCTGCATAAAAGCAAGTAGAGGAAAATGACGACAATCTTCTGTAACAAGCGGATATTATATGTATCAGGAGGATACATTTGTTATACTGCCAGCTACCTTAACAGATTAATGGTGTTAAGAGGATAAATGTACCATCAGGATAAATATACCAACAAAATAACTGGGTAATAAGAATAAATTTATTATGATACATTTTTTTTTCTTACTTTTAACGCAACGAAATATTCAATCTGCAATCTGCTTTAACACATTCCAAGTCACCGATATGTCTTTTATATATATCTCTTTTCGTGATAAGATCGCTTTTTTAACCCTTAAGCAGAGTTACCCTGAAAAACAAAACCCTGCTCGCTCAAATAATCAAAGAGGAGATAAGTATCAGAGGGATAAAAGTACACTGAGGATAAAGTACCATGAGGATAAATGTACCCGGTGGATTTTTCTTTATATTTAATGCAACAAAGTATTTGAATTGTGGGTTTTTATAGCAAGGGATGCGCAGTTTGTTAGCAAAGTGGATCAGAAAGATTATTTTGAAAGTCACAGATGGCTTAAATTATGTTTTTTTTTAAATATTATATGATTTTGGCCACTGTTCAGCTTGAGCTGAAGTAAATATGCGCGTGAGTGCTGTTGGAATACAGGGAAGCTGGCACTGCTGACTGTTTGGAGTTGTGAGATTGTTGTTGATTGTGCAGCAAACGTAGCTGCATATTTTGCATCTGTTGCTGCCGCTGCTGATGTTGCTGCTGCTGCTGATGTTGCTGCTGCTGCTGCGGTGCCCCAGACGCATCTGTAACTCATCATTTCTGAAATATTGCTCTTTTGCATACCTGATGCACGGGCGGGCAGAGACAGCCGCTTGGAAGTTTGCTTCAGTTGCTGTTGCCACTTGGCTAACAGAACTTAATTCCATTTTATCAGAGACGCGATTTCAATCAACTCGGGCGGGCAGTCGACGCCATCGACGCCGCCACCGCAGACATAATTTATGGCCACTTTTCGCAACGATTTTCATTTTTGCGCATTGATGTTTTTGTTATCTGGTGGATTTTCCCCGACTTGTTTTGATGTTGATGTTCTTCGAGTGCCTCGCTGGCAAAGTGGGCAATGTGCCAAGTCGACGGGGACAGACAGACATTTAGCTCTCGAGCGTTACAAATTGACGGCCGAATGGGCCGCAGTTAATTGGCCCCGGCCAATAGACACCCGAGAGACAGGCCAACAGAGTCGGACGGTCGGACGGTCGGACGGACGCAGCCCAGTCAGGTACTTGCCCAAGTGTTTAATTAATGCAACCGACAAAACTCGTTGCGATCTTTGAGCACTTTGGCGCATTAGATGCACTGCTAGAGCCCAATTCTAGGAGCAGGCCACAAACCACTTAATCTGCAAGTTGGCTAAAAAGAAACACAACAACAACAGCATTAAAAAACAACATTCGGATGCTCGCCAGGATTGCCTCGTGGTTGGGTGCGGGTGAACGCTGTCAAATGTTGTGCAATTCTCGCCTTCTGCTTGTGCTCTTTGGGTGTGGACACGACTGCTGTTCCACCTAGACCGGATTGGGCACATCAGCTAAGACGAGCCGCTTGTTACCACATTTAAAGACTTGGAATAAACAAAAATTAATATAAACTCTAGGAAGCTAAGTGAAAGCGAAGGGATATTTATATATATGTAATATATGTGTTGTCAGCTTACCAGTAAAAATATCATAAATTGCACAGAGTATCCATTTACCCTAAATAAACTTAGTCTTAAACCTAAAGAAGGCAGCTGCTAATTAAATAGTTGGGATGTAAGGCAGCTGACGTGACCTGAAAGCCTTTCAATTACATTAACAATATATTTAAATTTGGTGAAATTGTTGGGGTATCTTGCTTTATTGAAGGATCTGGCTTACATCATAAATTGTTAGGGTATCCATATGCCTAAACCTATTTGAACTTTGTATATCAGTAAAAGCTCTCATAAATTGTCAAATTCACTTAAGCTTTGCGAATAATTGGGGTATCCAAAAGTCTAAAGTCTACTTTATTTAAACTTAATTTAAAATTTAAAATTCTCTCTCCCAAGGGACTAGTTAGGGTATCCACAAATGCTGCATTATGCCACAGAAAGTTGTTGTCTTCTAGGCGTGGGCACATTAGCAGTTGCTGCTAGAACAAGCAGGGTATATTGGCTAAGTCAAGCTGTTTGACATATTCATGGAAATACCACAAGATTTGCAAAGTCCGTTAAGTTTAGTGGCTGGTTAGGGTATCTAGAGGCCGACTTGCGGCATTTAGAGCTGCTCGGCTGCCGCTCGGCGTGGGTTGTCGTTGTTGCTGCTGACTTGTCTGACTTTCTGGTGGGTGCAGCAGCCAAAACAGCCAGAAACGAGTCAGTTTTGTGGATTATCCTTTGTTACGCATCGACAAGCAGCCAGCCAGGAACATGAACCGTTTCTTGTTGCTGCAGCTCCTCCAGATTCGCTGTTGTTGTTCTTCTGGTGGTTGTTCTTCTTGTTGTTGTTGTTGTTGTTGTTGTGGCTGCTTCTCCGCTCAGTAAGAGCCACGCACTTTGCCAAAAATCGAGGCTTAATTGCAAACATTTTGCTGTTCAAGTGAAGTCTGATTGCTCCTGCTGCTGCACTTTCTCCCCCTCTCTCCCCCTCCTCTCTCCCCTCTCTCGCTCTCCTTCCCAGCTGCTGCTGGTCGCGTTAATTGGGCTGGCAAACATTTGCGCCCTGGCACTTTGATGCCTTGCCGATGATACTCCACACACACACACACACACACACATGGATCCCCCAATCCCCCAATTCAGGAACACCAAACGACATGCAACTGGGGGCAACATCAGCACCGAATTTGCATTTCAAGCAGGCCGCGATTTATGACCAGGACCGCAAGAGCGCCTGTGACGAATCCAATTATGAGGCGCGCCAGCTGCCAACTGTCCAATGAGCCATGTGCCGGGTTCGGGCTCGGGCTCGGGCTCGGGTTCGGGTTCGGGGTCCCGCTTCGAGTGCCGGGCTATCGAGTGCCGGGTGCCATGTGCCTGATCCGATAATGCGCCATCAAATGGCCATAAATAAAACGCACAAAGCGGATTAAGCGTTTTGTTAACAGATTTATATTGAGCTGAGTTATGAGGCCACCAAGCGGTTCAACAAAAAAAAAAAAGAAATGAACAAATTATATAAGTAACCAAAAACGAGACTCGTTGGCAGCTTTAATGAGACGAGGATTGGTTGCCGATCAATGAAATTAGCTGATCGTTTAACGGGGATCAGCAGCACTTCTGGATTATCTCCTCTTTCCCCTTGCGTGCTATATCTATTGAGCTATTAGGCGGGCATTCCAATTTAACTATTCCAATTATATTTAAAGTAATTTATATATAATAATGAGAAGTTACAAGCTAGCAAGTATATATAACAAATTCAAGTAAACATATCTTTATTATTGAGTTGAGACTTCATGCAGAGAGGTGGAGATACTTTGCACACTAGTCAAAAAAGTCGAACTGATGTATTATGAATGTTAGCAAAGCTAGCAAGTTAACAATTAAGCAGATTAAGCAGCAATTAAGGCATTCTTGTCAAAATATTTCTAAGATACATTCGAACACAATTTATTAAAATATCAGACCGACAAGTAAAAGTGAAAAGTTAATTTGATAGTTTATAACTATGTCATGTAATATAAATAAAAACAATAGTATTAAAATATACCCCAACTCAACAATATATTATTAAATATATAATAAATTATTTAAAATAAAATATATTATTAAATATTTATTTTAGCATACTCAGCGAATATTTAGGCAATATATTGTATATAATAATCTTAAAATATAATATGTCTATTATTTGCTTATTTATTCAGTTGCCAACAAATGCAATTTATAAAATTGAATTGTGAGCTAAATGTTAGAAAGCTCATGGAAATTAAAAATATATTTTCATTGCCTGAATGATTGCAAATATGTTTATTTGTTTGAGTTTGAGTCTGTCTTTAATATCCCAGCTTATCAAATAATCAAAAATAGAGACCTTATATTTCGATAGTTGGTGGATCAAGCACACAAGCTGATCACGTACAGATTCTCCCTTCCACTGATCACATTTGTACATTGGCTATGCCCATTTAATTGATGCCAAGGCAATTACGCAAATTGTTTTTCAATCTCTAATCAATTTTATGGATTGCTTCAGCGACTAAGTGAATTTTTGCCGTTTGCCGGCGAGAGGAAGGGTCTCTCTGCTGCCGATCGCTGGATCTGGCATCTATCAAAGTTTGTGATATGCGAAAGGCAGCAATGTGAAAAAGTTACTTACTAATTGTTTAAATAAATCAAATTTTCAGCTGCTCTGATCTGAGTACAAGTTCACTAGATATGCCCGATCGTTTGGCAATCGTTATAATTTCTCGCTGGGGACTATTTGCGCTGTCAATTTCGACTCGGGTCTGGCAGGAGTTATTGACTGAATGTGGTTTTCGGTTCGTTCTGTTTTTTCGAGGGGTGTGCTCACATAATGTCTGAGCGAAATTACAGCCACCGAAAAATGCGGCAAGTGCAGCCATGTGATAAAAACTTAACTTGCAGTTGGCCGCGGGGCAGGCAGAACCAAATTGAGGCAGCGACGGCGACTGCTGAAGAAGCCGCTGCCAAGGAGCCGGCCCAAGGATCATCCTCGTCAGCCACGGCCGACGTGAACGTGTCGATCGTCAGCGGCACAAGAAAAACAAAAAAAAAAAAAAAAAAAAAAAAAAAAGAGCAAAAGCTACCAAACAAATTGACGAGTGGCAGCCGCGTGCTGAGCGCCCATTACGTGGCCCCAGTCCCCAATCCCGGCCCCAAACCGTGGGCTGAGCCTACGCAGGGAGGCGGGCAACGACTTTTGGCTGAGCGTCGAATTAAGCAAATTACGGTGCTCGGCGATTGGCGATCGGTGATCGGCGATCGGTGATCGGTGATCGTTGCTCCAGCTTCAACTCGAAAGTTCATTGCTTGGCTCGCGTTCAGCCCCAGAAATGAGGGGCATCTGTGGCAGCGGCAATTTGCCTTAATGCCAAGGATTAAGATGGCTCCAATGGGGCCCGGATGCCAAACTGCAAACTGTTGACTCTTTTTTTGTGTCCACCCAGCGTCGCTTTTTAAATTTGCGCATGTAAATTTTTGTGCGTCGGCCATAAAAGTGCCGTCAGTTGATTGGGGCATACGAGTTGTCGAGTGGAGCCAGCGAGCAGCCTGTGAGATAAACTCGATCGTAACTTGATCGTAACTGTCAAGATCGAGGTCTTTTGTTATCTAAGCCAAAGAGGATCTGTGCGATTACACTAGAAATCAGGTAGATACCAAAGTTGGGAACTTTGGAGACATTTTTGAAGAAGTCTGACAGATTCTTAGGTAGAAATGACTAAGAAGATAAAGTTAAAAAAATATGTATTATTTAGATTGACAAAAAAAAAGTAAAGTAAACAAATTATAATTATTTTAAAAATTATTCTTTATTTATATCTCTTAAATTTTAATATAATTTACATGATATTTATTGATTGTACGATTGATTGATTGTATAATTATTTAAAACAGAAGCAGAGAAAATAAGATAGAAATCTCTAAAGCTATATTAAGCCATCTGCATACACAAAAATTAAATATATATATCGAAAATATAATGATCATTTATCAATAAATATAACATCAGGATCAGGATTGTAAAGCTGCTTGTAACTACTAACTATTTAACTTTCTCTCTCATTCGCTCTAGCTTTCTCTCTCCCGCCTCTCTTGTTCTCTGTTGCCCTCTGCGTTTTTCTATTTTTCTCTGGCTGTCTCTTAATTTCGCTCTTCTAGGACTCGTCTTGAAATCTTCCTGGGAAGAGCATCTGCTGGTCAGTCGATCTTCGACGGCACAACAAGAGCTTCTGCTCCTGTTTACTACTTACTTGTTTTTGTGCGCCGGCTGAAATATTTTTTGAATGCAGATTTTTCACTTAAAATTATTTCAATTACGTGAAGTGCACTGAGTCCAAGTCCAAGTCCAAGTCCGCGGCCGTGGCCGAGACTGAGCGGAAAGCCAAGTGCAAGACCAAGACCAATGCTGAATCCGAGCATTTTTTTGTTGTTGCTGTTGTTGTTGTTGTTTTTGTCGTCATTTGGCAGCTGCTGCCGCCGCTTCAGTTGTCGTTGTCATCCGCGGTCTTCAGTCGCCAGCCTCAGTCGGGGCTGCAAGTAGATTAAATGCCACAACGCTTTTCGTCTGGGCCCAGAACCGCAAACAGACAAACTTGGTCAATTATTTTCAACGGCGAACACAAATTATTGATGCAGTCAGCGGGAAGCAACGGGGAGGGAGGGAGGGAGGGGGGGGGGCAGGGAGAGAGCTGCCCAAGGCCCCTGGCACATACACATATGTGGTCTACCCAGGCCATGCTCGAAGCTCATCAATCTGAAGACGTCGCCGAGACAATGGCCAGGACGCGCCACCGCAAAGGTCTTCATTAAATTAGTGAAATGAGCACGTAGCTGCAGTTGGGCTTGAGCTGAGGATGAGGATGAGGATGTGGATGAGGATGAGGATGAGGATGAGGATGAGGATGAGCATGGGGTTGAGTATGTGGCACTGAATGTGGCTGTAGCTCTGTGGCAGCCACAGCATTTAATGTCACAAATATTTGTTGTCAAATGTCGCCCGGTTCTGGCTCTGGCTCTGGCTCCCATTCTGTTCGTGGCTGTCAACATACCAGAACCAGCTCCTCACCTGGTGATGACTTAACGAGGATTTAAACGTGCCCAGTCGGCCAGCCGGGCAGCCGGGCAGCCGGGCAGCTACTTGGGATCTTAAGAGCTTCGTGTTGCAAGTTCAGCTGCACGGGTTGCATATAAAAATCGCATTCAGTTTGCTAAATTGGCTCCGCTTGCTGGTGGGTCGATTGCTCGATTGAACCATCAATGTCTCGTCAAAGTTGCGCTCCTTGTGCGGCGGGGGCTGGCAGCTTTGGTGGGGCTCTGGGGGGCCATTGATAGGGGAGTTGATATTGTTGTACTAGCAGCAGCAGAAATCGAATGCGGCACCAAATTGCAGCAACGAGTTATTAAATTTCAGCGCAAATACGGTCAGAAGCGTTTACAATTTCGTTTACAATACCCCGTAATCGGCATTTGAGTGGGTTGTCCCACTCATCAAATTATTGGTCATCTACTTATAACAGTATTTCAATGTTAAAAGTTCATTAAATAAATACATTTAATTCAGCATAGTAAAATTCAGAATCAATTAATTATATATTATATTATTATTATTATTTTATATTATATTTTTATTTTTTTTTTTATTTTTTATGTTTTATAATTTTGCTGCTCTTCTAGCAGTTTCTAACTTGTTATATATTTACTTAAGTATTTTCTCTTTATTTATCTTTAAAAATGTTACCTTTTTCAAAAATATTTTTATTATTGTATATTATTGTATTTTATGCTCTTCCAGCCTTTTACTAAATTTAACATTTCATTACTATTTTCATTCATTTTTTATATAATTTTATTATTTTATATTATTTAATTCTACAGGGTAGCTGCACTCTCAGCACTCTTTGGCCGGCTTATTGCTCTTTGCAAACTGCGACACGAAACCGAAAACCAAAACAAAAGCCAACCGCTGCCCTGGCTCCCCGCTCCCCGCTCCCCAATCCCCTTCTCAATTCAGTCGAGGCCCTGGTGCCTAATTAGGCCAATTCTCGATGAGGCAATGCCAACAAACAAAATCGAGCGGCTAATTTTTTGTTTGTTATTTACTTTTCGTTTGCCAATTGTGAATTGCATTTGGTTGTTGTTGCTTCTGCCATTGTTGCCGCCGCTGCTGGCACATCGTGTTGTAGAGCACCACCCCAAAAACACTCACATATTCATATTGGGCCCATAAATTGGCCAACGAAACGCACAGTGAATCCGTTCGGGAGTCACGCAATTTGCGATGTCAGAGGAGGCGCCGCAATATGTTGCAGCTAATTTGGTGGCTTACTTTTATTGTGCCATGAGATCAATAATTGAATCAATTCTGTATTGCCCGGTTTAGCCCGGCCTCAGTATACCCTTACAGAGTTAATAATCATGTTTATTTTATTTTAAATGAAACTTACCCAGTTTTGTATTTGTATAAAAAGCTCTTCTCTTCTCTTAAAATAATCATTGAAAAATTAACAAAATTTGATATTTTTGTAAGTAGAATTTATTGTAGATATTTGTATTGTTTATTAGTTTGTTCCATTCGGATGCGAATTAGGAATTGAAGTGAGTTGTAGCCTAGCTAAAACTTGAACGACAGCTCAGATTATATTGTTATTTCGTAAATACATGCGATGATGTCTGTTACACCTTAGATATGTATATATAGCTGCATAGCCTAAATAGGATCTTGTCTGTTGTCTTAAGCGGCGTTGTTTCATGAAAGTCTTTGAAGTGAGCCTCGCTCGCTTCGACTGCTTTTAATACTCGTTCACGAAGGGGAAAATCGATTTATTCCATATATCTGCCTCAGTTCGATATATATGTATCTTTCACAACTTAAGAGCTAGAGACACCAAATTTGACAGACAAAAAAAAAAAAAAAAGGATACTTTACGGCTCTCTTAAGCTGTTATTATACTGTGAACGAGTATTGCGCAGTCGGTGACACCCGACTGCAACGTTCTTGTTTGGCATTTACATAAGTTGAGTAAAATTGAGTTTCCGCTTCTTCTCCAAAGTCCAAGTTCTTAGAGCTAAACATTTTGAGCACATTGTCCTGGAATGCATTACAAGCTAATGACTAGTCTATTATTCAGATATGAGTATATGAGTTCAGGACCTGACTGGCTTTCAGTCTTCTTCTTCTTCTTCGATCTCCGCTCTCAACGCCGCATGCCCAGATCGTGCAGCAGATGCTGCTTAATCACCTCGCCCTCCTGCTCGGCCAGCAGCTGAGCGGTCACCGTGTTGATCAGATTGAAGGCAAAGGCGAACCCGCTGAAGGTCGCCCAAACGGCCAGCGCCAGCCAGCGCAGCAGCCGCGGACGCAGACTGCCGTCCAGCTGCCGGAGCAGGCAGAGGCCCACGCTGAGCCCGGCGAGGGCGCCCGTCATGTGCGCTATGTAGGAGACGGCGATGGTCGGCGGCAGCTCCGCCAGCGCCAGTTGCCGGCTGTACAGCGTGTAGCCCAAATCGCAGGACACTAAGGAGCAGCATTTTAGACACGCATCAGCTAAGGGGGAAGGGGGGGGGGGGCGCAACTTACCGAAGATGACAACGGCCAGCAGCTGGGCGAGTCCCTGGCGCATGTGCCCGAAATTGAGGAGCACATTGGCCAGCTGGGCGGCCAGCAGGGCGTAGACACCGCCGCTGGCGCCCACCAGATACACCGTCGAGTCGACGACGCTGGTGCCCAGCGAGCCCGCCAGCACGCCGGCCACGTAGACGACGGCCGTGCGTCCCGAGCCGTGGAGCAGCTCCAGCGGCAGGCCGTAGACCAGCTGGGTGAGCACATTGAAGCCCAGATGCAGCCAGCTGGCGTGCAGCAGCGCATAGGAGACGAAGCGCCACAGCTGCAGGCGACGGTCCGGTCGATAGATGAGCGCCGAGTCCTCCGGCGGCGCCGCGCCCACGTACACAAAGACAAAGATCTGCAATGGCAATTTGATGGGGTTTAGCCCGCAGTTGATTCAAGTTGGAAGCGTTTAAGAACCGCTCGGCCATCGATTTGGAATTCGATTTCAAAAGCATTACGTGGTATCACACGGTCTAGCTACCGCTGCATTAAGAGATTTGTGATTTGAGGGCGTTTTGTGGGCCGGGTTGACAATAAAGCCATCACAATGTAAGCCATTTTATTGCAGTCCCCCCTAAACGGCGCCAACATTCTGACAGGAAGGCAAAAAAAAAAAGAGAAACACAGAGCACAGCGAGGAAAAGGAAAAACAAGTGGGAACTTTGCGGCCGGGTGTAGCCGACTGCGCAATACGCTTAGATTTCAACTTGGCAGCAGGTCATCAGATTTGCCAAATTTTTTTATTTTTTATTTGGTGTATCCAGCTTTATAAACAAGACAGCGACTTGCCACGCCCATGGTGGGCGTAGCCAAAAAATCTTCACACTCTAGCTGACGCGGGTATATACGAGTATATATTCCTCGATTCAAGTGCCTAGCTTTAGTGGCAGCGACAAGAGTGCCGTTCATACGAACGGGCGGACGGACAGCAATACGCTCCGTTCACGGCGCGAGCCAGTGTAATAAAAGGAAAAGAAAAGCCGAAGCAAAGGCAAAAGGAAAAGCAAAGCAATGCCAAAGCCAAAGCGAGGCAAAGCAACCCTCAGGCCGGGCTGCGAGCCGAGTGCGGCGGAACGAGACTGGCAGCAGACAGCGGCGAGACGTCGACGCGTCGCCAAAGCCGGCATGGCAAATTTCATGTGCCTTGCCACTTGCCACATTCCGATTGCAGGGCCCCCTCGCTTGTGTGGCTGGCGGCGGCGGCGTCCAGTCTGCGCAAAACCCAGACACTAATACAGACGCAGAAGTGTTGGATTTTCGCACGCACTGGGCAATGCTGGGTCGCTCGGCTCGCTCGTCTCCTGTTTCTGTTCTTTTTGTGTTGATATATCCTTTACCCGGAAGCCAAATGCCATTTGCAAATGCTTCGCTCGCCGCTCGCCGCTCGCCACTCGCTTTGCGGCCAGCCGGCAATTTATTTGCCCCATCAGAGAGCACTCGTCCCAGCCCAGCGCTCACGTGTGTGGCGGCTTTGTGCGAGTTGGCGAAACGGGGGCTGAAATATGATCACGAGCTGTTATTGCCAGCCGGGGACACCCACAACGGACCCCAAGGGACCAAGGGCACCCCCGGCCCCGCACATCTAAAGCGCAATAACTTGAGATGATGGCCAAACAAAACGCACGCCGAAGGGGTCCAGCAGGGGAGGGGGGCCGGCAACAGCTGTTATGTTTGCGGCATATATAATTCATATTAAGTCGAGAAAGCTCTAAACAAACCCCTCGAAAACCACAAAATGTCGAGTAGACATTTCAGCAGCATTTTATTTTAGGTCGACGAAAAATACATTTCTTGATTAATAGCTTCAAGCTTAAAAAAAATACTCCGAAAAAATTTAGGATGCATCGTTTACTTTAAAGCGAAAAAATTCAGAAAAAACATGATGTTGTATACACAAAATCTAAAAATATTTTACTTTGAATAATGCATATATTTTAAATGTAAAAACAAACTAGATACTAAACCATGACCAAAATGCCATCGAGCATGAAAATCGGTTCGGTTTTGACAAAGTTATGGGAGTTTGAAATATGGGTGCAATGAATCCAGGAGCTTTACATGTCAAAATTTTAGTAAATTTTTGCATGATTTTTGACAAAAAATTTGACCTCCTCAGAATCGATTTTTATGTTGTTTTTTATGCTAATTGTGACAACCACAATCGATTA
The DNA here is from genome assembly GCA_035047465.1 of Drosophila sordidula. Taxonomy (NCBI): domain Eukaryota; kingdom Metazoa; phylum Arthropoda; class Insecta; order Diptera; family Drosophilidae; genus Drosophila; species Drosophila sordidula. The sequence goes on along the minus strand of JAWNPQ010000185.1, from coordinate 5,122,572 downwards.
AAAATGAAAATTCGCAAATTTAAATTTTGAAAAAAAAAAATTTTGCCAAAATGAGTAAGGGGGGAGTAAGGGATTTTTTCCCCAAAAATTAAAAAAAAAATTATTTTCAAAAATGGAAATATTTTAAATGTAGAATCAATCTAGAGAACAAACCATGTGCAAAATGCCATCAAACATGAAAATCGGTTCAGTTTTGACAAAGTTATGGGAGTTTGAAGTATGGGAGCTGTGGAATCGAGAGCTTTACATGGGTAATATACCTTTCTTGAATGAGTATAAAATTAAAATAGAGATTAAAACCTGCTAAAAATGTCATTAAATCTAAAAATTGACACAGTTTTCTCGAAGTCCAAGCAGTTTAAAGTATAAAATAAAGAATCACTGTGGATTTGGGAATTCTGTAAGTCAAAACAGATTCACCTCGAGTAAAGCTGGAAAAGTAACTAGTATATAATATTAATTTCAATAAGCAATTTTCTAATATGTGGATAGATGGAGTAAGATTAATTCCATTGAAGAGAATGCTTTGAGTACTAAGTAAAAATAAAACCTATTACTTCGGGCCGGATTTTTAGTCCTGACAGCAATTAAATCGCCCCAAAATGAGCTCGCGGTGTGTTGTGCAATGTGGCCGATGTCATGACAACCTGGCACAACCTGGCACTTTGCCCAGTGGAGTTTTTCAACATCAACCCCCTGGCGCCGGGCAGAGGTTAATCGCATTAGAAAAGGGGTGGGTAGGAGGAGGGGGAGGGGGAGGGGGGGTTTTCGGTCACCTACCTCCAGCAGTGATACGAGCACAATGAAACAGGGCGGCGGCCAGCAGCGGGTTTGTCCGGATGTCAACTGCAACTGCTTCTCCGACTCCGACTCCGCCTCGGCTGGGAACGTCTTGGAGCTGGGGGCTGGCGGCGGGGGGCGCTGCATCAGCTGGTCGAGGCAGACGCCCAGCACCAGGCCGCTGTTGTTGCGGGCCTGCGACGGCGGCATCTGCAACACGGTGGCAGAGAGCATTTCCGATTTGTTGCCGTTGCTGCGGCGTCTATTTTTGGGCCGTCTGCCTTGTGACGGTGCCCCACTTAGCGGCTGTCATGATGTTGCCGGCGGCGCAGCGCGAGGAATTTCGTCTGGCCCACAGTTGGCCCCTGCAAAGAGACAGCAGCGCAGACAAAGAGCGTGAGTCACACATAGAGAAAACGAGAAAACGAGAAAGAGAGAGAGAGAGAGAGAGAAATGGAGATGGCATTCTGCTAGCCAAATTAGCTCAAGGTTGTCTGTCCAACAATTTTCACGTTCCAACTGCAGCGCAATTATTCTTGACTTGATTTGGCGCCCGTTCGCGTCCACGGCGCCAGCCAAGTCAATAAGCCAACAGCCCCCCCCCCCCCTCCCTTCGCCCCCTTTCTCCCATGTCCTCGACATGCTGCTTGTAATGTCACTAGACGGCAATAAAATAGTCGGAATTCATTTCTTGCCTAGACAGCGCCATTTTTCGACAAACAAATTTATTTCCGCTGCACAACCAACTGGCCAAGAGCAGCACATGGCCCCCAAACCGCCAAGAGCCCAGAACTTGTTCAAAATAAAGTTTCTTATTTTGCCAACTCATCTTATGGAGAGTTTGTGAAAACAGGAATAAATAGCCTGTCAGATACACGGCTTGAATTGAATAAATTTAATGAATAGAATATTCAAATAATTATTATTATAAATTTACATTTTCGATTTGATTATCATTCAAAAAAAATTAATACCAAATATGTTTTAGTTTCGTTTGAAATTTAACCTGAATTAAAAAATTTTTGAAAGATACAAATTTGGATTTGAAGATTAGATTATATGAAAACGGACAGTTTCTGTTTGTATTTAAAATTGCCTGCATTTTTTAAGTACAGTAAACTCTCGAAACTTATAACGTTTCTATTATTTGCGAAAAAAAACTATGTTTTAAATTTCTTGATTTTTTTAAAACAAATTTTAAGTCACATAACTTAACTTAATGAATATACTTATCAATAAGTTTTTATTTTAACTAGTCTTAGCTTGCATTTGAAAATCAACTTTTGTTTAATTTAATTAACAAAAAATTTAGAAGTAAATAAATAAAAGTCGTTTTAATGCCAAGGAACTGGTTTAAATGTAAGTAAACTGATTTCTATAAAAGCTCAGCTTAGATTTCCTATTTATATTAATAATAAATATATAATAGAAACAAATGATTTAATTTTTCACAATTATATAATATATATTTGAAATAGCTGATTGTCGAGTTAAGTTCAATAGTTAAAAGCTAAGCTAAATGTTGCCAATTGATATTGTTGTACATGTTGTAGCTGCAAGTTTATAATCCCCGAAAAGAAAAGAGCTAACTAAAAGTTGTGGTTTTTATTACTGTTTCATTTCGGTTGCAATTTACTTTTTGCGTACATTGTAATCATTGTAGTGCCGGCCAAGTTGGTTTATAGTTGGCCAGCGCCAGTTTTAGTGTGCCGGGACCTATTGGCCATGGCGTGTTGTTTTGTTGGCCATGACGCTTTTTGTTTCGGAGCTTCGACTGGCGTTTGCCAGTTGCCCTTGGTAATGAGTTTTAATGGTGATTACCTTTTGGCGCTGCTTTCGGCCGAAACAAAGGGCAGCTGGGGGCAGCTGTGGGCAGCGGGGAGGGGGAGCAGTCACATGTCGAACGGTAACTTCTGGGGCGCCTCTCGGCCAACTGACAGGACACTTTCTTGCAAACGAGTTTTGCGAACGGAAATGCCGTGTTTCCATCTTCGATCCTGTATCAGGATGCAGGGCCGCAAAGCCGGTTTGCTAAAGCTCCGGCCGGAGGCCGCAAGGGGGGCGTGCCGGGGGCTAGCGGGTTTGTTGTTGTTCTCGTTTTAATGAACACAGAAAACGAGCGCACGCCAAACTGTACAAATATCGACAGGTGTAGGTATGTCCTTAATGTCCTTAAACATCATTTCTTGTTTCGTAAGCGTTCAGCTTTTGTTGTTTCTTCTTTTTTTTTTTTGTTGTTGTTCCGCTGTTGTTGTTTTTTGGCCTGGCTGGCCTTCGCACGCAAGTTATACGCTGTTGTGCCCATTCGGGACACGCAGGTATCCTTGAACCAGCTCCGCTCGAGCATCGAGCCAAGAATCGAACTCTGAGTTTATATAATGTATGCATGGCTGTGTGTCTGTGTGTGTGTGTGTGTGTGCGAGTGGATTATGCAAGCAGTCGGACTTGCAGGGCGAACTCCTCAAGATGGGCGACTACCTATTCAAGCCCCCATCCCCCCCTGCCCCTCCCTTCCCCTCTTCCATTCCCAGTCTGCTCCACTTCTGCGCCACTTGATTCGGCTTTGAGTTTGTATTTGTATTTGTATTTGCATTGGCAAATATTTAATTTGCATAATGTTGACTATGTGTTGTGTATGTGTGTGTGTGTGCGGTTTGATGTGTGTGTTTGCATTATTTGCATTTGTATTTATCAAATATGTGTGGCGCCTCTTTTGCTATGGCTATTTTTTCTTCCCGATTGCTTTTATTGATTCATGCGTTTCAATGGGTAAATAAATAAAATTATTTAAAAAAGGACATGAGAGTTTTGAACTGTTTAATGCGAGAGTTTATTTAATGGGTTTATTATTGATTATGTATTTGTATAACAAACATTAAGTGAAAGACAATTGCACATAATTACATTAATGTGCAAATTATTCAATAAACAAGGGCAATCATGTTGATTGGAATTACGGCTTGACAGCAAAAATCAAATGCAGTTTAAACAATTGTGAAAATGGTAACCATCAATATCAGTATTAATTAAAGCAACAATTATATTAAAAAGTAACAAAATACAAATTAGAAACAAGACATAATTATATATAATAATAGTAATTAAAAATGATCAATTATCAATTATTTAAATAAAAATTTATTTCATCTGTTACTTTAATCTAAAAGATTTGTGAGACTCTTAAGGCTCTTTATGATTCCAAATTATTTTAATTTCAATTCCCAGACTTTAAACAAGTTTCTGAAGATCTGGCTCTTCGGGGATAAGTTTTTGCAAGTTGGCAAATGTGAATGCCTCTTACATATTTTACAGAAAACAGTAAAAAAGCTGCATTTGGCCAAAAAAGAAAAGAAAGAAATAAGTAAAATTTAATGCAATGCGAATGGCAGCAAAGTCAAGTGAAATGCAAAGTAAAATGTAAAATTTTAATTACCAACGCCGCGGGCGAGCTATGGGCAACGAGGTGGGATGGGGATAGATGGAAAGGGGGCGTGGGAGGCAAACAAAGAAATGTTGTGAGAGTGAGAAAGCGAAATGTGCATAATAATTATGACTGGGCTTAAATGTTAGTTATGAGAAACTTGTGAAAAGTGAAAAAAAAAAAACTATATAAATAAAAACTATAAAAAGAAAATAAAAATAAATATTAACAAGTTGGCAGCACTCGACTCCAGTGCGGCGGCCTTGGATGAGTGGGTGGCTGGGTGGTTGGTGGAGTGAAAGAATTAAGGCGACTGCAAATTATGCACATAGAAAGTTGCATTAACAACAGCAGCAACAACAACAACAACAACAACAATGACGAGAAAATTGTTTTGAAACTATAATTGAAAAGACATGTGAGAGAATGTCCCGAGAATGGAGACGGTCGTAGCCCACGTTTTGCCCGCTGGGAGTTTTCACTTTTTATAGCCAGACAAACAACATTAACATTAACTTTAACATTAACATTAAATTTGCAGTTTATTTCAGTTTTACTTGGTTTTTTGCGCTCGCAGCTAAAATCGCTGGAAAAGGTAGAGTTATGAAAGAAATGCAGGAAAGTGTTCAACGGGGGTGGGGGTGGGGGGAAGAGAACTGACTGTGCACTTCACTGAGCAAAGAAAGTTGCGCGGGGGCAGGCCAGACCCAGGGGGGGGGGGGGGCAAGGGGAGGCTGGCTCAACGCCCAAAGTCGTCGCTCATTTCACAATCAAATTCCGGCAATTGAAACGAATGCGATTAAAAGCCGCACGTCATGCGAGAGGGAAACAAGTGCGCACAGAAGAGCGGAGGGGGAAGGGGAGCGAACGGGAATGGCGCAAATGGAGCATCGCGATAGGGCCATCAGCTACCAATGGAGTTTTTTTTGGGGAAGGGTAGGAAATGAGGCACAATTTCAACTGCAGCGGCCCACGCGACTCTTGCGGCAGCTGCCAAGAGTTCATTTCCATTTTGGGTTGCATGCCACGCCAACGTCTCGCGTGGTGGGAGGAGAGAGAGAGAGGGGGGGGGGGGGCAGCAAAGTAAACTCAATCTCTACTTGCCTGCTTTCAATTTAATTGTAATTTCTTTTGTGTTTATTGCGTTTGCCTGCGCTGCTTACGTTTTAATTTCATTAACTTGTGTTTACTGTGTGAAACACTTGCCCGGCCGCAAGCTCGCCCCTCCCCCGGCCCCGCTCTGTGCCCCGCTCCGTAGGCCACACTGCGCGCGCTGGCCGTAAAATTTTTGACATAAAACTTAACCCACAAGCAGACGCTTGTAGCTTTTGTATATCTGTGCCAGCGATTTCAACAGAAGCTGCTCTTGCTCTTGCTCTTGATGAACTTGAGATACTCGCAAAGAGCACAGCGAACGGTACCATTTACCCACATTGGGCAATCAAATGGTCCAGCAATGAGCCACAATTACAAACCTGATACTTAAATATATTTACAAGTTTCCAAAGTGAATAACATTGAATATCAAACCTGAGCTGGGCCTTTGGGATAGACCGCAATCGAATATCGAAGTTCAGTTATAAGTATAAACAACAACAAATATACGATAAATAATCGAGGATTTGATGGTCAAAAAGAGAATTAAAAAGTGTTAACATTTTCAAAGAACTTATAAAAGAAATCCAACCTAGGCCTTTTGAGTGTGATTTGAATACATAAATCGGTTATCGGATAGCCCGCAAAGCATTTCTTATTCATAGTCAAGGAAATGTTTAGTTTTCAAATATAAAAGTCTTCTTTCGCAAACGATAAAGAGTAAAAGTTAGAAATTCTAAAAAAATTTGTTCAAAATTCTTAAATTTAAATAAGGACTTCAAAAAAAGTTTTCCCTACCAGGAATCAAACGCTCTCAAAAGTCAAATATTTAAATTGGTTATCGAATTTGCGCTTACGGGGAATCGAATATGCAAAATGAGCCAGCGAAGGCGGATTTGAGAGCAAAAATAAAAAATAAAAATAAAAAATGTAAGAGCACGAAATTAAATAAAAAAGAATAATTGAGGTAACTCATAAATTAGAATGTAGCTTTGTGTTGGCTGTTTTGTGGAAAGCATAAAACTGCGCACAACAAGTGCACAAGAACTCAGTTAAGAATCGAATAATGCGCGTATTTATGCTGAATATTTCTACGACTTCGCGTCAATGCACAAATCAGTTAACGTCCGGCAGCAGGCAGTTGTCAGACGTAATAACTGGCAGTCAGCGGCGGAGGTAGGAACAACAGCAACAACAACAGACAGCGACATCGACACCTGACCACGCGACGCTTGTTGTTGTTGCTGTTGTTGTTGCTGTTGCTGTTGTTGGTTGGTTGGTTTGTTGGCGGGTTGGTTAGTTGGTGTTACCTAAACAAGTGCAGCCGCGTATCCATGTTTATTTTACGGTTCAACGATTATTGCCAGTTATTGTCTAATAGCAACGCAGGGTGGCGAGAAAGGGGGAGGGGGAGGGGGAGGGGGCAGGGCGGCAGAGAAGCCGATACCAAAGGGGGCGACTTGACAGTCAGCCAAAGTGGTCAACAGGGCACACAAACCAAAGCAAAATCGCCAAAAGAGACGGCGAAAAGAGTTAGAGGGAGAGAGAGAGAGAGAGAGAGAGAGGAGGAAGCCGAGGCAGTTGGTCAGAACAGCACTAGGTGTTGCTAGATTGTTGATTGTTGTTCTTGTTGTTGCTGTTATTGCTGCTGTTCCTGTTGTTCTTGTTGTTGTTGTTGTTGCAACCACCGCGCTGCGCTGCTGAGTGTATTTGTTGGCCCTTGTTTTGTGGTCTCTGCACTCGCTATCAATATTTCAAACACGTTCCAAAATAAAAAATAAAAAAAAACTTCTGCCTTTTTCAGACAGCAGGGCGTGGCGAGGGGGGCAACTAAAAACGGAAGTTCACACGGAAATATATAGGAAAAAATAAAACGAAATGAGAAAACGACACTCGGCAACAAAAATAACAACAAGGAAAAAATACAAACATTATGTTTATAGTGAAAATAACAACAACCAAAAATATGAAAATGAATCACGCAAAGCAACAGCAACGATAGCCAAAGGGGGGCGGGGGGCGGGGGGCGGGTGGAGGGTGGAGGGTGGGCGTGGTAGCAGCAGACGCTGCAGGGGAAATGCAAATGCAACTTTTGACTGAATTAAAATTAAACATTTCGATGTTACCATAAAATCAATATGTGAATATGACGAAATTGTTGTTCGAGAAGATGGCAACAAAACTAAAGAATTTAGGGAATGTGTACACTCAGAGAAATGCGGCTAGAAGTGGTATACAATGCTTTGCTCTTGAATATACCCAAATTGGGTGTGAATCATGGATGAATGTTATGACACTAAGAAATAGTTGCTTGTACATAGTGAAAAATACTTTTCACAAGAGTTTGCATATGTGAAAGCAGTTGAACTTTATAGAAATAAGAAATAAATATTTTGTTTTAAATACAAAATAGTTATTAACTTGTTAATTAAATAGCATTTCGTAAATTGAATGAATACGAAAATAAGAAATAAATAAAAATTAATAAATAATTAATATAGTACAAAATACTTTTTACACACGTTTTTATTTTTGTAATAAGCAAGTTTTTAAATAAAAGAAAAACAATGGTATAAAAATATGAATTAAATGCAAGTATTAATTACAATACACGTTAAAATTTGTTCTTTTGCTGGAGGTTGACTGATTTGAGGAGAGAATTCTTAACACTTTTTTTTATCATTTCTCCAAGTGTAAGAAGGGGGCGCTGGGCAACACGAGACGTAACATTGTCAGCTCACATTTGGCATAAGGCCACAAGACGAGGCAACAACATGGCCCAAGGAGACGACCCACAGAGAGGGCTGTCAGGGGGGAAGGGGGAGGGGGAGGGGCCGCTTGTTCCGGGGGCCACGTTGACATATCAATAAATTTAGCACGCAGCCGATTAATGTGCGTAGCTGGGCACACAAGATATACATATATATATGTGTGTGTGTGTGTATAAATATACTCACTTATATCTGCCACAGATCGAGCATAAAAGACCCAGTGTCTAGACGCGAAGTGAAGATGACGAAGCTGGTGCGTGAACTTGCGGCAAGTTGTTCGATTAGATTCCGTAGGTCTGTTGTATGGCACGCAGATGGCACTGAATTATCATCTGGTGGGCACTTGATTTATGTGAACGAACGCTGCTCCAAACTGGATTAGAAGAAAATTTCTCTCGACTGATCTAATAAAGCTTAAGAAATTGCGGCACGAACATGAACTCGATAATTAACATCAAAACGCGACTGCATGCAAAAGATACAAATGCACGGCTGCACCGAGCGGCATGCAGATACAGATGCACAGATGCACAGATACACAGATGCACAGATACACAGATGCACAGATTGACAGATACGCTTGCATCGAACTTGGCCAGAGGAAGGAGCGCGCGCGCCCGCCAATTGCCGCTGATTGTCGAGCGTGGCAATTTAATGCAAAAGCCATCAATTAACCCGCTTTCCAAGTGGCAACAGCGGCAGGCGGCAGGCGGCAACTGCAACAGCGGCAGAGAGCCAGATGAGATCTGTGCCTCCGATGAGCTGGCAATGAACCGCAGCATTGAACGGTTAAGCAGCCATCAACGATGCAACGATTTGCACGTAGTTCCGTTAGCTAATTGGTCTATAAAAGCAAGCCCCCCCCCGCCCAGCCTCCCTCCCTCTGTCGCCACTAAGCCCAGCTTAGGAAGCGCCTGGCGGAAACGGCGCAATGAGGAAACGGACAAAAGCCCATTGGCCAGGAGCACCAGGTGGACACTTGTCTCCACCTGCAGCGCCATGAATAATTAATTTATGATTTTCTCATTTTTTCTCATTGTAAATCATAACAATTAATGTGGCTTTAAATGCGCAACAACTCATGAACTGAGGGGAGGGGGGGGGGAGGGAGCACTACAGAAATCAACAGCAAAAGGCAATTATGCGCCAAAAGTAGGCGGCATGGGCGGGGCAGCAAGCACACACACACACACACACAGTCAAATAAAACAACAACGTTAATAAGAAACCAACAAGAAAATTGCGGAAAAAAGGGGAAAAGGGGCAAGGGGGCAAGCACCTAGAACAATTCGCACGATAATGGAAATGAAAATGGCATGAAAAGGCTTTTGTGCTCAGAGTCCGACAAGAACCAGAGACAAGAAGAGCGGCAAAGCAAGACTGGCCGGGGAAAACGTGGACCGAAGAGTAGTCGAGAAGGGAAGGGCTCGACAATGAGGCTAGTAAAACAAGTGCGGCGTCTGGAATGCGTGAATTATTTGTGGGTAAAAAAATAAGCGGTAAAAATAAGAAAGAAAGTATATTCAAAGCAGTTCTAAGTAGATGGAGTGCCTGAGTAGCCTAACTAAACAATGCGGCCTCAAACATAAGATATTTGATATATTTAAGTCGGCCCTAACTTCAACTGCTAACAAAAATAATTTTCTTAAATAAAAAATATTCACATGATTTAAAAAACCAAAAAGTTAATGGACTCAAATATTATTTAAAGACAAAAACGAAGTTAGTGAGAAAAGGAATTATTGAGAAACCAAAAAGATCAGAGTACATAAAAGTTGATTACTTTAAAATAAAGCTCTACAAATAATAAAATAATAAACTGTATCATTCTACAATTAATTTACGAATTATCAATATTTAATAAACCAAAAAAAATTTAAATAATCAAAAGTTAAAATCTGCAAAATCTATCAATTAAGAAGACAATATTTGTAAATTTTTATAAGTTGACATATAAAGTTATTATTATTAGGTTAACAAAAATATATATAAACTGTCAACATAACTGCTAAGACAAATATTATATACATATACTAGCCTGGGATTCGAACCTAATACTTTAATTTCTTTAATTTCACTCAGACCAAGGACTGCATTTAAGATACTTTTTTGAGTTCTTAAACCAAACCTAAAAAATCAGCAAACTAAAAAACATTTAACAATTAACAAATGCTAATTAAGTTGAAGTTCGCATTGATCTCAGAGAGAGCTATAGAAAGTAATGAAAAGAAATGTAACTTAACAATGCCAATGCGTAGCTCCAGCAACTGAGCAATTGGGCGGTCGTTCGTTCGTTCGAGGGGTTGAGCGACTTTCCTTTTGCTGGGAAATATTGCGGCTAAATAAAAAAAAAAACAACAAATGGCCCATTAATGGGTTCAATAGCTGCAAAATGTGCAAAATGTATGTCCGCCAGTTCGCCAGTCCGCCAGTCCGTGCGTTCGGTGTCCGGGCGCACATTGAACCGATATTGGAGTTGGAAGCCCTCGTCTCCGATTATCACATTTCGCCAGCGAACTGGCAACTGGGCGTTCATAAGCACATTAGCACCGCCGGCGCTCGAACGGCCCATGGAGCCGCCGCCGGAGCCACCCAACTCTTGGCCATGGCCGGGCGTGCGATTCACATTCATTTGTAGCTAAAACATTCACCGGGCCAACTATTTTTAGTTGAGGCTTTGACTGAACCGCCTTGCTAGCTGGCCAGAAACTCCCCTCGCCGCCCCTCCCCTGCCCGGCTCCCCTTTCCGGCTATGTAAAAGTTGTAGCTTGGTAATTATTCGCGCTCAGCTGACTGCGCGAGTCTGCAAAGCGTAACTTGTAACTTGTAGATACATTCACGTATCTGTATCTCAACGCACGCATCTACATATGGTAAGAGCCTCTGTGTGTGTGTGTGTGTTGCCCCACTGTGGCCAAAGAGTTAATCACCGTTGCCGTTTAGCTCAGCCGAGCTGCTGTTGCTGTTGTTGGTGTTGGCGCTCGCATAGTTTACATTTTATAAGTTAATTGAGTTAACTGTGAAACGCTGCTGACGACGCAGTCGCAGTTGGCTTTTTCTTTCTCTTTGCTGCGCTCATTTGCTAATGCAAATTTGATGAACGCAATACGTATCTATCGGATACAATATCTGCAAATGAGCCAAACAACCGAGGCCACAGCTGCGCCGCTTGCGACTGGACTGCGGCAAATATTATCAACTTGGGTGCATTTTATCAAAGCATTTGGAATATTTCTCACACGCCCTACGCTCGGGGCGCTCCTCTAAGCACTATCTTTGGCTGGCTGCCCGCATGTTTTAATTATAAATATTTTACAGTTATTTGTTTGGCATTTTTTTCTATTATTGCTGGCGTTCTTCTTGCCTCTGCTGTTGTTGTTGTTGTTGTTGTTGTTACACAACCAAATTGCCTGTAAATTCGTTTTGTGGCCAAAACACATTTAAACATGGCGAACGAACAAAATAAAAACAAGCCCAACATTTTGCATGTCACTTTAATTGCCAGAATATTTCATTTCATTCCGCATATTTGCACAGATATCCAATTTGATGCACATTTCACATTTCACATTTTGCATTTCGCATTTCGCTTTTGCTCTCGGGTTTTTAGTTTTTAATAGTCGCGCAAAGCGCTGCAATATAACCCAAACGAACGCCCACCCCCAGCGGCCCACCTCCCCCAAATAGCTCCCCAAAGTGCCAACATTTGGCCACACATCAAAAACATAACTGAAAACAAATAACTGCTTTTATTGAAGGCTGCGGCCAGCAGGTGATTTAGTATCTTTATGGTTTGATTGTGTGCTGCCCATCGGGTTTATAGCCCAGATTATATAGCCGCAGCAGAGTTGAGCTACTATTGAAAACTATAGCCAACATTTCCATATCTAAAAATGTATTATTATTTAATATGGGATAAAAGCGAATAAAAAGCTGCAATAAAGATGAAAGGCAATTATCTTGTTTGGTAGATGTGCCAATTAACAATACCCTGCACTCCAATAAACAATCGGAAACATAGATATAGCATAAGATGGATAGGGTAGAAAATTGCAATAAATTCAGGAATGGTTGGAAATTCAAGTTTTATATGAATTCGAAAATCAAAATCCAATATTTTACAATAAGGAATGAAACTAGAATTATTAACTGGGGGCGGTGAAAATTGAATACCCTTTAATACCCAAATTTATAAATATTTTTACACAACTAATTTTACAGATAATTTTTATTTATTTTAAGTTTTGAAACCCAATGCTAAATCAAAATTATTGATTAAAGTGTATTGAGATTTCGGCTTAAATAAGATTTCGCTGCATTCGCTTGTTATCTATTTAAAATCAAATTTAGTTTAACTATTTACTTCATTAATTAAGAGTGCTAATATATTTGATTTTATCATTCGCATTAGCTTCACCTTCTTCCGCCTGCAAATAGTTGTCACATGATGTTTCGCCATTCGATTGAAATTTGATAATAATAAACAAACAGAAACCACTCACGAGACAGTTGTTTAAGCTCCATATGAGCAACGACCTGCTGACACTCATAAACAAATTTGCAGTGCCATATCATAAATGTATAGCACCCCCCCCCCCACAGTACTCCCCAAATATGAAAGGGGCTGCAGTGGAAGAAAAGAAAATCAAGTATTCTGTGTTCAAATCAAAGTTCTTAATTTTAGTAGTACTTTTTATGCTAATAAATATTATATATTATATAAATATTATAACTGTTGTACTTCAATAAACATCTTAGAAGCGATTTTTATGTAATTTATCTTTTTGAAATTTCAGATATATATTTCTCATTAAAGTCAAATTAAAATTGAATTTAAAAAAATAAGTGTAATTTATACCTCATATTTACTTAATCCTAGTCTATATATTTGCTATATACATTTAATTAAAATAAATTTCTTAAAATCAAGTCTGATTTATACTTCATTAAAGAATGTTTGAAAGTGCAGTTAAAAAAAGTAGAAGACGTTGTGAATTTTGTGCCAGTCAGGCCTGCATGTAGAAGAACCCCCATTTTTCGCTGAGTGTAGTGTTTATAGTTTGTCAAGACAGCCAACCTTATCTGTGACGTCAAATGGCTCGAGTCGGACCGTTGGCCCCGGCTGCGTTCCAATCTAAAGCCAATCCGGGGGGTTTTGCCCACGCGTCGCTTGATGCCGTGGGAAAAACTCGTTTTTTTGGGCCGGATAAGTCAGATGCGGATTTCAGTGGCCTACACTATGCTATAAATGCTGCACACACACACACATATTTAGTGTATACAATGTCTATTTGTTTGGCTTTAGCTGTAGTTGCGGCCCTGACTCGGGGTTCCGTTTCACTTTTCAATAGTTTTCGACAGCTTTGCTAATTTTGTTTGCCGTTTTTGTTTGCGTTTTGCGGCCGCGGCGAGAAAAAATTTCAACTATGCAGTTTAGTGTCGTTTCACACGTAGCTAGCTGGCCAGCCAGATACGCAGATACAATTGTATCTGCATCTCTTGCATTCAATTGTTTGTTTGTTTGCTGCGCTTGTTAGCCAGCCAGCTTTTGTTTATCTCGCGCTTCTTCGGCTTGCGAGTCATTTGCAGTTTTTTCTCTTCTTGGACGCACGAAAATTTCACCGGCACTATCGATGAATGAATGCGGCAGCGGGTCGGGGTGAATGCGGGGGCGGGGCGGGGGGGCTAACTTTGCGATAAGCGATGAGTGTGCGGAGTTCCCTTGGCGCGTTCTTAGCTGTTGTTATTTCATGTGATTCATAGCTCGCACTCGCTGTTCACAGTTCGCAATTCACATTTCGCATTTGCAAATTGCGCTGGTTAGGCATTCTTGCTGCCGCTGCCGCTGCCGCTGCCTCGGTCGACGTCGCCGTCTCTGCCGACGCTGGGTGTCGTAATTTGCCGCTCGCTTTGTGCTTTGTGTGAAATATTCACGTGCAGACAACAACGACGGCGGCGTCTTGGATTGCAGCCTAGGAATGCATGTATCTACAAGTTTACAAATGTATCTACGTACACTCGGAGAAAAACACACATTCTGCCCGTATGCCTGCGTAACTGCCAAACAATTTGTGCTCAAGATTTTAATTAGCTTTCATTATTGCATATTCTTAAAACCAATCGTGAATCATGTCTGATTTCTGAATTGAACGTAAATGTTGCAAACGAAATAGGAAACAGTTGTCGAAGCTTAAATACCCTTAACCATATGCAAGATGAGAGTTCGAATCCCAGGCTAGCAATATTTTAAAAATACTAAAAAAAAGTGTAAATAAAATTAATTTGCATAGTAGGATAACATTGAAATTAGAGTTTAGTTTTGAACTGAAGAATTCAAGACAATGTTTGTACTTTGTTTTCGGCAAGTGTATCTGCCAGATACATTTGCCTAGACGAATAGGAAAAAACACTTTTTCCTGCCTTGGCATTTTTACCCACATTTATTTTGCGCCGCACTTCCGCCGGCTGCCAGTTCCTACTCCTGTTCCGACTCCACCTGCGATAAGCAGCTAGAAAATGGTACCGTTTGCTTCTTTCTGCTTCTTTCTGCTGCTGGCGTCTGCAGCGCTTCACTTTTGGCATTAAACATTTCCTAAACTTTTATCTAATTCAACAAACTGCAGCAGCAACAACAACAACAACAACAACAACAACTTGTACCATTTCGTAAGATTCCCAAGACATTTCCACATTTTCCAAGCCATTGTTGTTGCCTTCTGCTGCTGCTTCTTTTGCGCTCTTTTGTTTCTTTCATTCGCATTTTCAACGTGTTTCAACTTGTTAGGCATTCAACTTTTCACATCGTTTCTCTTCGCCTTTTCTTTATTGTTTTTTTTTTTTTTTTTTTTTTTTTTATTGTAGCCCTTTTTTTCTGGCTTTGATTTGGCTTAATGCAGCGCGAGTTTGTTTTTGTTTTTGTTTTTCCTCGCTGCTTTGCAGACTTGCGGGCGACTTTTCTTATGCAAGAGTTTGGGGAAAATTTATTAAATTTCTTAAGCATAAAGTGCACTAATTTATTAGCTCGCTTGATGAGTCTCTGAAAACTCTTTTCGAAATGAAATAGCCCTTGGAATGTTTGCCGATAAGAAATGTTAAACTTGATTTATGTGCATCTCGAAGTGTTTAACTATGCAAATTAGCCGGGCTTAAATATACAGCCAAGTCACGCATTAGGCCATGCGCAAAGGTTAACACATATCTAAATACAGCAAACATATGAACTATAAAAGCAACTCTCAGTTCTTATAAATAACAGAGAAGTACATTTTATATATAGAAAATCTGGTAGCTAACCCATTAAAAATTCAGGTCTTTCAGTTCAACTCATTTTTGTTTTTTTTTTTTTTTGTCAGCTCTTGAAACGATTTTTCTTTTCACACCTCAATGTAAGAAGAAAAAAAAGTGCGATTTAAAAAAAAAGCAAACTTGACATAATTACAAAAAAATAAATATACCTACAAAAATAAAATGTGCCTCCAAAAATAAAATGCAGTGCGTACAATTTTTAAAAAAGTAGCAAACGATTTAATTTTTATGGGTCTTTTCAGCTTGTTGTTGTTGTTTTGTGCAAAAGCAGCTGAGGCCCCCAGAGATAACCATCGGCAGCGGCCCCCATCCCGCGCCCCACGACTCTGGCAGGCCGTGGAAATTCAAGGCAGCGCGTCGATCATCGTCGTGTGGCGTCTCGCCGTTGTGCGCGCCCCTCGCCCAGCGTCTGTCCGTCTGTCCGTCTGTCCGTTGTCTGTTGTCTGTTGTCTGTTGTCTGATGCTCTGATGTCATGGGTGCTTATAAGCATGATATATGGATTTATGGCTGTAGTTGTTTCAGCTGCCGTCGCACGCAAAATTTGCATGCAGTTTTAGCAGACAATTCAAAGCAAAACAAAACAAAGCACAAAAAGCCGCTAAAACCAGGCGCTGGCCACGCCCACGCGCACCAAGGTAGTAAACCTTGCAAATGAATGAAGCAAGCGATTAATAAAAAACCCAACAACAACAACCACAACTGTAGCGGCAACAACAACATTGAAACTCGCATTTCATGAAACACGCAAAACGGCGGCGAGTAAATAAAATACTTTAGTGAATGAATAAATAAATCAATAAACAAAAATGTAAACAAATTAAACAGTAAAACAAAAGCATAACACAAATAAAAATAATAACAATTAAAATACATTCGAATTTTGAGTTATTGTTGGGCAAACATTTACACAGAAATCAGCTACAGGGCTGAAGCACAAACTAGACCAAAAGCAATTACATCAATCTGATTTACAACATATTTTGCTCCGAAATGTACTGTTATGTGCTGCCCAATTTTATACAATTTATAGCTGTTTTGCTTGTACAATGTATTGTTTAATAAATACTATATAAACAAGTTAACAAGAGTTGTGGCATAATAAATGATTATAGAACCTCTCCTCTGTAATCGGTGAGGTATATGAACAACAAAGCCCAAAGTTCTAGCAACTATTTATATTTGATATAACTAAATATAATAACAAATAAATCAAATTTTATATTCAGCCAAAAACCCCTTTATAAAAATAAAAGTTAGTTTAAAAAGTAGCTGTAGAACTCTGCCACATATTTTGCCCTAAACACAGTTTCAGTTTAAACTGCAACGGATATAAATTAATCAGCTCATCACTTATAATTATTTATAATTAAAAATAATTACATAAATACAAATTTTGATTTTCATTGCTTCATTTCTAAGACTGATATTGCTATATTCAAAGTTTGGCTGTGAATGATTTTTGTTTGGCTGCCTGGCCGAGGATCTTGTCTAGCTGCGATTTTATCTGGCAGCTCTTGCAACGTTTTTGGCTACGCCGCTGCGTGCGGCGGCCCACACAGGCCATTCAAGAAAAGAAGAAGAAGAAGAAGCAGAAGCAGAAGCAGAAAAAAAACAAGAAACTTGGTATTCAAAGCCCCCATTCAGAGGCGGCCCCCGTCGCTGTCGCCGGTCCTTCCTACACACAGAAATGGGTTTTGTGTGCGGCTAACAGCTTTTCGAATTCAAATTTAGGCTGCCAAAAAAGAGTTGAATGAATCGAAACAAAAGAAAAAGAAATCAAAATCAAAATCGAAGCAATGGAAATGGAAATGGCAAACGCAGCCACAAGTTGGCAAGTAGCACTTGGGATGCCCCGATAAAAGATACAAGATACGAGATACAAAACTGTTTAACTGCCCGGCACTAAAGCGAAATTAGAGCAACCCACATTAACAAATATAAATAAATAAAGCGAGAACAAAAAACAAATACATCTCGATGCCAAATGAACTGCGTGTTTGAGATTGTTTTTATACTCGTGTTTTTTTCTTTCCTTCTGTTTGCTGAGGGGCCGTTAGTTTCATTCATAAGGAAAAACATTTTAGGGGCAAAAAAAAAAACAGCTGCTAAAAACACAAAACACAAAAAAATTTGAAACACAGCAAACAAGGCAAATGCAAGCAGAACCAAAAGAAAAAACAAAACACGCGTAAACGTTAACGTTGCGTATACGCAATGTGACACACAGGATGCGAATGCAGGCGAGGTAAATACAGTTGAAGCTGCAGCTGCAGTTAAGGTAAACGTAGAAAAAAAAACAAGAATTTTCTGTTCAACGCGAGTACAAACATTGTTTAAAAAAGTCTTAAGCTGAAAGAATCCCACAATTGGTATACATTTTATCAAAAACACAAGTCGAAATTTATTTAAATTTAATTTGTATAACATTTTTGTTATAAAGCATTGTTTCAAAGCACAAAATATATGTCTTAAACACAGAAATCAATCTAATAAATGTTTTACTTTTTTTGATTCAAATTCTTATGATAAAAACCTAATCCAACAGTTAAATTTTGTAAATCAAATTTCTTATTTTAAAAGCTTGTGTTTTAATCAATTTATTTTCAAATACAATTCCCAAATACAATATTATTATTTATGTAGGTATAAAACATCTTTTAGTAAAGTTTAGAAAAATTTTTATTTATGTCAGAAAATTCTTTTATTAAATATTTTGTGCTTTATCTAAGCATTAATTCTTGTTTTAAGAACCTGTTTTACAATCCTAAAATGTTTATAAAGCGGACTTCATAAGAAATTAAATGATTAATTTTTATATCTGTAACATAAAATTCCTCGTTGAAAAACTGCTTTTCAATTACCAAAATTTATAAAATTCTAGACTCAAATACAATTCCCAATCTACGAAAAGTAGAGCTTACTGTCAGAACTTTATTTGAAGGCTGAAAATTCATTTAAAATTTATTTTCTACCAAACTAAGCGTTTACTTGCTATTTATAATAAGTATCTTGTACTTAATTTCTATATTTTTATTACACTCACGTTTAATTTTTGAATCAAGTAAGATTCACACACAATTTAAAAATATGCCTTGAAATATTGCGCACAAAATGACATAAATTCTATCCCAGTCAGACTAGCTTTTGGAAGAAACTTTTGCTGCTTTGAGTAAGCCAAAGATACGGATGAAAAAAAAAAAAAAAAGAAAAAAAACGCAGCTGTTTTGCGTTGCATCTCTGAGAAACAAGGGCGACTAAAAGCTGTTGGATTTGTGCGTGTGCGTGTGTGTGTGTGTGTGTGTGTTAACACTCACCAATGATGCTGACAAGTTACTGCTGACTGCTGACTGCTTAGTGCTGTTGGCAGATGCAGTTTATGGTCACAGCGAGGGCCGCAATGTATCTTGTATCTGGCGGATACGCGTTCATTGCCTGCAGCCTGCGCACAGTTAGCACTTTCAGCGTGTCCCTTTCGGCAAGGATACTTGTTTTTTTTTTTTTGTTTTGTTAACCGTTAAGCGTCGCGTTTGCCGTTAGCCGTTAGCCGTTAGCCGTTAGCTGCTGCCCGTTGCCGTTGCAAAGTGCCGTTCGCTACTGAGCTCGTTGTTTATGCGCTCCGATACTTTTATAGATTCGCAATGTGCCTCGAGGCCGGCGCCGCAGGCCTAGGGGGAGGCAGCGCACTAGGGAAGGGGGGGGGCGGGGCAGGAGTGCGGCGGTAGCGCAGGGTAGCGCTTGTTTGTTAGTAGTTGTTATTGTTTTTTTCCTTTTCATTTTTTTCCTTGTTTCTGGTGTTGCCGTGCACCCCTTTTTAGCCGGCCGGTCAGCCCAGGGCCAGGCCAGCAAAAAACAGCAACAACCACCCAAAAAGGCCAGCGCAACCCGCCCCACGCCCCCCACCTCCCCCCCCCCTGTGGCAGTCCACCTGCTGGCGAACTTGTTCGAGGAGGTTCGAAGCACGTTGCCAGGTTTTCAGTTGTTTTGGCTAACAGAACGGTAAATGCGGAGCGACAGAGAGAGAGAGAGAGAGAGCGAGAGAGAGGGCGAGAGAGACGCGGTCAGGAGCTGCGCCAGAAGCCGGTTTCGGTGGCAGGTGCACTTGCCACCAGCTGATGTGCAGCAGCCCGACAGCAAATGCTGCCACACAATTAACGAGTCTCATTACTCAGGCGGCGTGCAGCTGACGCCTGCCGCCTGCCGCCTGTTGGAGCCACCACACACACACACACACACCAACCCCCCCTCGAAGCTGTGCCTGTGTCTGGACATGCATTGGGGTCAGCCGTTTGCCACTCATTTGACGATTAATAACAATAATCAGCAGCGAACTCATCATCGGCGTGACAATCAACGGATTCGCAAATGAAAACAAATACTAGAGTGCGCGCGTCGGGCGTGCTCGACTGGCAGTTACCCTGCGAGCTGGCCTAAAATTACTTCAGTTGAGAAAAAGGCAAAATACGCTCAAATAATTGCCACAATTTATATACAAAATATAAATTATTAAAAATTAAAAATAATATGAATCAAAGTTTTGTCTCAAATTCTGTTTCGTTTTTGAGGCAAGGCGAGAAATGTATCTTTAAAGTTAAATATTTTGCATCTGTGGTGATTATAGCTTCTATAAGCTTTAGGACAGATAAACGATATTTATCGATTTCAGGCAATAAAAGAAATCATCGATATAATTGAAAAAAACTTAATTTGCGCTTGGTATATGAGAGCTAAAGCCCAAAAGATATCAAGACAAACCCAGGGCTACTATATATCGATTTCCAGTAAAACCAAGATAGGGTTTCGATATAAATATTAAGGAATCTATATTCTCCTTGGACCTATTTAATAAACTATCACAATATACCCTTGCCCAGACATTTTCAACAAGTACAGGGTACACTCAAAAAAAAAAAAAAAAGCAAACAGTTGACGCTCGCCGCTTTCCCAGGCTCGTTGGCAGCTGGCGGCGGGAAATTAGCCAAGCGCCACCATGAAAATCGGTTCAATTGAATTTGATCAAGCAATTATGCGGTTTACATTGCGTTATGAATCCAAATCTCACCCTCGCGACCAGCATCGCGACGAGCTAATAAAAGGGCCTGTTACCCGCTGCCCGCTGCCCGCTCCCCCTCCACCTCCCCCTCCCCGCTCCCCGCCCCGTTGGAACATATGTAGCTGCCACTTAATTCTGCACTCGAAAACATTTTAAATCAAATCCATTGAAAGCGATTTCGCGATGCCAGCAACAACAACAACAACAACAACAACAACCCCTCCGGGCCCTCATCAGCTGTCGGCAGCGGCGGGAACGTCATCTTTGATGAAGCTGAAATTGATGTAGATTTCGTGGCTCGTCTATTGTTATTGTTGTTGTCGCTTGTGCCGCAGTCGGCGGCAGGCAACATATCAAATTATGTGCGATAGATGTTAACAAGTCGAGCGAGAGCTGATCAGCTGATAGCCCCCATACACGGATCCGTTTTGTAACTGCAATCCATCGGATACATGGCCCAAATGGCTGCAGATATTTTCCGATAGCCCAATAGGTCAAGGTCAAAGGACAGGGCAGTCATGACATAAAGATAAATATAATATATAGATATCAATAGACGAATAGCGCAAGTTGCACTTTATTATTTCTTTTTAAATTTTAATCCTAAAAGATCTTCAATATAAATAATTATAAACCAAGTTTAGATAGAAAAATTATATATATTTTTTATTTAATCTTTTCACACAAATCATCACATTAAAGATTTAACAAAAAAGATATTCGTAGATTTCATTTTAATATTATTTTTTTATTTAAATATATTTATATTTTTTTAAATTTGTATTATAGATCAAATTTGCATTTGTAATATTTCCCACTGATAGTAAATAGAATTTGCTAGAATTTCTGAATTATCTCTTCCTTGCCACAAATTGTGGCGGCTGTTGTGTGTGTGTCACAAACAGTTGCCCATAAAAATAAACACACCGAAGACGATTATCAATTTTTGCTACGCACAGTTTTTACTCTTACTTTTAATTGCCGCCGCCGCAACAAAAAAATCGAAAAATCATAAAGCCGATAAAAGAACACGAAGCCAACAACAAACAAGGTGGAAAAGAACAACAACGAGCCAGAAGTAAAAACGAACGAAAAGCCAAAAGCGATTTATGCAAAGTACCTCAGCTGGCAAGAGGGGCGACGTGGGGGGGGGCGGGCGATTAGGCGATTTGACGCACAATATCGCAACATAAAAGAATCCAATAAAAACTGATTACGTGCAGAGTGGGGGGCGGGGGGGGGGGGAGGAAGGGGGCTGGGGGCACGGCCCTCTGGTGCTTGCAAATCAAAACAGATGTGCGACAGGGCAAACTGGCAGCCAAAGCAGCGGCCAAACTTGGCTGCAGATACAAAGATGCAAAGATACAAAGATACTCAGATACACAGATACGGGATATAAAGAGGCAGCGGACGAGAAACGAGCTGCGAGCTGCGAGGTGTATTTGCGCAAGTTGGTCTGCTGTTGTTGTTGCCGTTCTGCTCGTGCCACACGGCGAAGCTAACTGTGCCGCAAACTGGCGCATATCCTGCAGGAAAAAGGGCACTCGAAACGGGAATTGTGCAAGGATTTGCAGCCAGAAAACTGGTTGCGTCGCTCACCTGCCGCATGTTGAACACGCCAGCTGAGTGCCTGCCACATGCCGCATGACTCAAATTACGCTTCCTTTCATTTTTATATATATTTTGTTTTTTTTTTTTTTTTTTTTTTTTTGGTGGGCGCTGCAGCTTAGAATAATTATGAAGTGCCCCGCTTGCCACACGGCGCTGGCTGCTTCCGCTGAGAGCAGATCAGGGAGAGGGGCCAGGAGTGTGAGAGAGAGAGAGAGAGAGCGATACACTCGGCGAGAGGCAACGCGAATTTGTTGCTCAAATCAAGATTGTCAAGGTAGAATCGAAATTTAAAGTAAATAAAAAGAAAAGAAAACATTATTATAAATTACTTGTAGATTCGCTCCAGACGTAAGAAATCAACTTAAAAGTACAACAAACATAATAAAATAACAAAAACTGATTTAGCGTATAGCAAAAAATAACCAAATTATAAACAAAACAAAATTTTATTCATTTTCTGACAACAATACGCATCCGTTTGCGTAAGCCTGCAATATTACTAGAATTATTTTGTGCACTATTTTAGCAAATTGTTTCATCATTGTTTTCCCATTGTTGATAATTCTGTATAATGCGAGACCGAAAGAAATTCATAGAACATAAAAAAGAGCATAAAAAGAATATTTAACATCGTGCCAAAGCAAAACAATTCGTGTGGAATGATAAAAATGGTAACTTTTGAAGGCGTGTATTAGCTGTACTTAAAGTGTTAAGCACAAAGCGGCTTAAGCGTGCTCCCTCTCGCTCTAGCATTTCGCACTACGATTTTCGCTGAGTGTAGTGCGCAACCACGACCACGACAACAGTGCAGCAGAAAGGACACAGCTGCAAATATCGCCAATGTCAACGTGCGATTCCAAGTCCAGACGTGCGGCACGTTGAGCATACAAAGCAGCGGCGGCGGCAGAGGCAGCGGCGGCGACTGCGACTGCGACGCGACTGCGACTGAGGCAGCGACTGCGGCACGAAAAACGGAAAGTGCTCGTAGTAATTTTTATTGAGAAATCCAAAGACAGACGCCAAAAAGGAAGCAGCTAAAAAGCCACAAAACCGGCAGCTCAAGACGCGGCCGCGGCCAAGGAATGCGACGCCTGGCGCATAACAATGCGCTCTTGGCCCAAAGTGTTGGCCAGCTGCACAGTGGGATACGTTGACAGTTGCAGTTGCCGCTGAATTGGCTGGCCGAACTTGCTAACTTGGTCAACAAAGAGCTAACACCTAGCCGAAATGACAAAAAAAATAAACCAGAAAGAAATAAAAGAAAGAACTCTCTTGGCCCAAGCACATACAACAACATCTGTTCGAACATGTTCGCTGCGTGCGCTCTTATACGTTGCAACAGCGAACAGCTGTTCGAACGTGCTGCGTATAAGAGAGCGTCTGCGCTTATAAGAGCGCGCAGACATGTTGCGTAGAAGAGCGCCAACATGTTGGACGGTTCGATGGTATTTCATGATCGCACTTAATTGGGATGCAACTTAGTTGCGGTGCCTGTGATCGGGCAGGGGTGGGGGATATTCTAACTGTAAATAAGTAAATAGTCCCAAGGGAGATTACTGAAATACTCGAAATACACATAGAACAAAATACTCGCACAAATTGAGTTGAATTTGCAACTGTCTCTTAGTAATTAAATTTAACTCAAATTCAAGTTTACTCTCTCTTTTTCTCTATCTTTTCCCTTATTTTCCATCTTGCTCTTTTCCGTTGCGTTTCTTTCTCGAGCTGCCTTTAACCATAAAGCTCGTTTGTTTTCTCTCTCTTTCCCTCATTACCTTTCTGATCAGCTGAGCCTTATTCTCTTTCACTTATAATTATCATTCGCTCTCCCTTTAACTTCTACTTCTCTCTTTCCCACTCCCTTTCTCTTTAGCTCCTATCTAAATATAAACTGACTTTAAGTTCTTTTCCTGACTATCTCCCTCTCTCTCAGTATCTCTCTAACTCTCTCTCTTGATTTGCCTTTGGCTTTCTGTTCATTAATTCAATGTAAACCTTTCGAATGAAATCCATTAGAGTTTATATTTCAGCCATAAAACGCTTGAAACCAAACACACGCACATGGCCAAAGCCCTAGGCTCAATTTAAAACCAGCACGGCACACACACACACACACACACAGACACACGCACACACACCATTGTAACTCACACTTGGCCCATGCCATTTTGGCCCGGCTTATCCAAAAATATTTGCATAAGATTCAAACTGCATGCAAGAAAAGCCGCAATCCCCCTACCCCCAACCACCCACCCCCCCCCCCCCGGCGTCCGCCCTTGCCAAAATGTAACAAAATAGCAGAGAGACACCCCCACCTCCCCTCTCTCTCTCTCTCTCTCCCTCTCGCTTTTGGCCAGTCAAAGTTTTCTGCCAACTTTTGCAAGTGGAGTTCATATTTGAGTTGAACTGAAGCCCCCCCTCCCCCTTTCCCCAACCCTCTCCCCTCCGTAGTTGCTCTAACCCTTTGCCTAATTGTATGAAAATACTTGGTCCTTGGGTTTTGCCCACTGTGCCAAATGTGAATTTAAGCCGGCAACAGAAGTGCGTCTCCAGTTGGGGCTGCAGCAGCACCTGGCTGAGTTATTGGCTGCGCAAACAGTTGGCGGTCCAAGGTGCCACACACAGTGCCCCATTGCGTGGGGCAAGTGCAGCGGAGCGTTCTAATTCGGTCACACTCGAAGAAAAATAAAGAATTTCTTATGCAAATATAGTTTGGGAACTGCCAAAAACAAGCCAAGTTCAAAATCTCTG
Source organism: Drosophila sordidula (assembly GCA_035047465.1). Classification (NCBI taxonomy): domain Eukaryota; kingdom Metazoa; phylum Arthropoda; class Insecta; order Diptera; family Drosophilidae; genus Drosophila; species Drosophila sordidula. The sequence goes on along the minus strand of JAWNPQ010000185.1, from coordinate 5,097,787 downwards.
AAAACTGAAAACGCCGTTTTGATCTCAGGCACTTTTGTCGAGCACCAAATTTCTTCATAAACAAAACTCAAATACAGTACTCAATCTAAGAAATGTTGTACTTTTATTGACTATTTTAAGTGTTGAAACTTTTTTTATTATGTTTTTTTGGGTTAGTCCAAAAGCGGTTTCCTTAGTTTTGTAGAGCAAGTTTCTTCTGGTAAGAACTTATTTTTCAATTCAGCAACTTTTAAATACAAAACGTTTAAGCCAAACAGTCTTAAACTTAGATCAACAAATTTTCAAGTACACAAATTCTTGGAATAAGTATTTTTTAATTATTATTTTTGTGCAGACAAAATGCTTATTTTAAGAACTTGTTTTTAAATTCCACAACTTAAATACAGTAGTTAATCTAAGAAATTTTGTGCTTTTATTAGAATTATTTATGCTTATTTAAAGTATGCATATTATTGTAATACTAATTGTTAAACTTAATCCAAAAGGGTTTTTTCTTATTCTCGAAGAGCAAAATTCTTATTTAAGGAATCCCAAAATTTCTATAAACAATACTTATAAAAATAAAAATTTATTTAAATGCGCAGATTCTTGAAGAGGTAGAATTTAAATCAAATACTCTTAATAAGCATTTGGTTTTTAGTTTTGTAGAACGAAATTCTTAGCGTTACTTTTCTCAAATACAGAACTGAATCTTAGCAAAACATTTGAATTTAAGTATACAAATTCGGGTAAGAATATATTTTGTGCCTAATTATTTATTTCCATTTTTTGTAACGTTTTTATACAAAGTCAAAATGGAGTTTTCAACAGGGTTTTTCTCCAAGTGCAGCAGCGCTGGCCACAGTGAAATATATTTAAATAAAGTCGTGTCTTTTGGCTATGAAATATCGTGAGAGCGGCGACTCAAGCGCATCTTTCAAGCCTAGGCCCAAGCTGCATGCCCCGCCGCCGCTGACTCTGACTCTCTGGCGGTTTTGGCCCAGTTTGAATTGAATCAAAGCGGCAGAAATGCACATGGCCGTAAGAGGCTCGGCCGGGGGCGTGGCCGGGCCAAGATCAACGCAATGGCGGCCACAACAGCATCTGCAGCCAACTGACCAAGCGCTCTGTGGGTCAAGTTACGAAACCCGTTTCGAGAGGCTTCCGCCTCCGCCTCCGCCTCCCCGACTGGTCGGCTGTGATTGGAAGCGCCGCACAGAGCTACCTGCTCCTGAGCACGGGTTCGAACCCAGCCTCGACGCGAAGTTCGAACTCAACAGGCAGGCAAGCAGGCGGGCGGGCGGGCTCTCGCAGAGGTCCTTGTGAAAGTTGTGCCTGGGCCGTCATTAAGTCTCAGCCGCAGCACCATTAACAAGTAACGGTGCTCGCGTCGCGGCTGCCTGGCCAACAGATACCCTGTAAGCAGCTGCGAAGTAACAGGCTAGAAGCTAGATCAAAATATAGTTATTGTTTAAATACAAATAATGATCAAATTCAAATTTCTAATACAGGTCCTGCAAATTTATCGATTTAGCAGAAAAAGGGGCAGTTAATGTTTATAATATATACAATTTTATTCCAAATTTGGTGCTCATTTTTTAACAATCTATATTTTATGTTGAAAATAGAGCTAATCTGCGTATGGTGTGAAAGGACTTGTTATTAATTAATTATACTATTTCGATTCTAAAGATCCTTTATTTTTATTTTAATGATGAAGTATTTATAAACTCAATATATATCGAGTTCAAAAAAAAAGGAAAAGTCTTTATTAAAATAAAAGTTCCGATAGTTGTGAAAAAATAAAGGTCATCTTCTAATGCATACAGATATACTCGAAAAATCGGATATAAACGACGATATCGATACCGGGTAATGCTTGGTGATATCCTAGGGCTTAAATAAACTTGCCTTTAATAAACGAGCTCTTACAATATCTGAGATATAATTATTTATTTATTTATTTCTCTGTTGATGCCTATTAAATAGTTGTATACTTTGTAATCGCCTGTTGCATTTGCCCAACAGCAATATACCCTTTACTTTGTTGAACACATTTTCAATGAAAACAGGGTATAGCAAGGGTCGCAGTGAGGGGTAGGCTTTCGAGGGCTAACTATTGCTGTCCTAATGGTTAACACGGCCGCGCTAATGAGCCGCAACTGCAGCCGCTGTTGCTGCCACTGCCACAGCCACCGTCCCTGCCCCTGCCCGTGCCCCTGCAGGGCAGGGGCAGGCTGCCTGATTAATTTGTGGGAAAGTCTGCGGTGCGAAGGGTCAGTGCCACACACATGCTCGCATCGGTAGTTGATGGTTTGTTTGTTTCGCTCAGCTAGCCAAGACAGCTGGCTATTCATTAAGCTTATCCCCTGACCCCCCCCCCCCTCCGCCTACTTAAAACGCCCCTGCCCCATTCGGTGGCATGCCAATCGCTGCTAAGCGGCTTATGAAAGTTGCTGTCGTTCATTTTGGCACCTTCTGTTTTCGTTCCATCAGCCAGAGGGCTGGCGCATAAAGTTGCCGATTTTATACGAGTTTTCCATGGCATTTTCCAAATATATATCGATTCGGTTTTCTATTTACCGAAAATGCACCTGCTACAAATCGGAAAGTACTTCAAAGTGCCGACGCGCCGCAGAAGTTCGCTTTCAAAACACACTTATAGATAATGCCGTACGTAAAAACGAATCCGACTTCAGAGACACTTGTCGAGGGGCCCAACAAGAGGAAGCAGAGCAACAGCCACAACAACAACAAACAAACAACAACTTATGCTAATGGCGCGTACCAAAAATAAAAACCCGAGTCGAGGAAAAACACGAAAGAAAAAAAAAGGAAAAAAAAAAAAAACAAAAAGCGGGCAATTCATAAAAATTTACATACATTAAGCCGAGTGTTAGGGATCAGGCGACCCGACTGAACCAGGGGCAGGGAATCGGGATCGAGACCTTGCGTGGAAGCCACCAATAAAAATTAGAGTGCGCTCCGCGCAACATAAAGTGGAAGCGGAACTACCCCGTGAGGCAACCTCTTAGCTGAAGCCAAACGGAATTTGGCCATAGATCATGGCAGCGGTGGCCAAAGGCGTTTCCATATTAGAATTATGATCGGGGCGTGCTACGTGTTGAGATCATAAATCATGGCGCCATAATTGAAGTCGCACCAACATTTTCCAGCGCAAACTCTAGTCGCAGCCCATTATTTAAATGATCTATTGTGGAGAGAGAAGTGAGAGTGGCGTAATTGCGGCTTGTTGGGGTCGCGATAAGGCGCCTCGATTATGGGCATTTTTGAGCTGAAAATTTACTAAGTACATAGATACTCAATACAACATCTGGTTTATTTAAGCGCACATTTTATGTGCATTCTATTAAAACAATTTTTGAATTGTTGCTGTATATATAAAGGTAATGTATTCTCTTCTGAGAGACTGAGGACTAAAAGTGGGAGTGAAAAGTAAGTGTGAGTTTTTCAAAAATAGCCAATAGTCGAAAAATAAAAATGTATTTCATATTATATCTAAAAATGTAAAGAGTAGGGAATATTAAAAAAACATCGCAAGAATGATTTAAAAATTATTATTTAGAAAAATCAACTCTCAACTACAATAACTTAATAAGTTATATTTACAAACAAATTATAAATTATTCAAAATAGATACATCTCATCTGTAACATAATAAAAATTTAGGATACAATTAAATATTCAAAAATCTCTCTGCGCCTTCAGATTCAATTTCATACTGAAAAAATCAAATTAAATAATTGTAAAATGCAAGTTATGATCCCATTACTCCCAACTAAATTCAACTAGTTTCGCATCGAATGCATGTATCTAAAAATAAGCTGAAAATAATAATAAATTAAATATTCAGGAATCTCTCTGCGCCTTCCTGAACCTCTCAGCACCAGATTCAAATTCAAACCGCATAAGTCAAATTAAATAAATGCAAAATGCAAGTTATGATCATATTACTCCCAACTAAATTCAACTAGTTTCGCAGTTTCGCCTCGAATGCACGTATCTAAAAATAAGCTAAAAATAAGCATCCATTGCCTTCAAGCTCGTATGTCCTCTAATTGAATTGACGCCACGAGACATGCCCTGTATTTTTGATGTATGCGTAAACAAATGTATTTGAGAGCCGCAGATGATGAGGTTCTAAAAAGCATTTTCCGTTTTTCACATTTCATTCATGACCTGCATGCTGCAAGCGCAACGGTGTGTGTGTGTGTGTGTGCCTTTGTGTGTAAGTGTGTCTGAGCAATTTATTACCTGCCATTTACCGTTTGCTCATTATTAATTGCATGTAATTAATCAGCTTTTACTTGCGTTCAACGGGCCGTATACGCATTGTGCGCCCCCCGCCGCCGCCCGCGTCTCCAGAGCCAAAAATCTTGAATGAATTCAATTGCAAATTGTAAATAAACACTGGAAAATTTGGCTCTTCGCTTTAAGGCAGCCAATTTGAGTGTGAAATCGGAAATGTTTCCCCCCCCCCTCTCGCTCTCTCTGAAGTTTCTATGTCCCGACGTTTTCCTGTAGAAATGTCGAAGGAAGCAAGGTGCGGGGGATGGGGGTCACTTCCTGCTGCACTTGACGTTGGCTGCTGTCCTGTGCCTGGTGCCGCAGGACGTGGCAATAAAACGCATCGCCAGTCGCCGTCGCCCGTGTCCTGCAAATGTCGCATGTTATTTTCTTATTACACTAAATATTTTTCCTATTTCCAAGTTTGACATGACATGCTCCCCAACCCCCCACTTGGCGTTTGTCTTTTACTCAATAAAACTTTTTGATTTCCGCTCGAATGGACGAAACTTTTTAATGCGGATGTTCCGGCTGCGGCAATCGCAGCGAAATAAAACCGAAAACGATAAAAACAAATCAAATCAAATTAGATTGAATCGCGCCAAGGCAAAGCGAGACAAAGCAAAGGCGCCAAAAGAGGGCACCCGAAAAAAAAAGCAGAAAAGCAGAGAATAGACAAATTTAAATGTCGAGAAAGCAACACCTGCAGTGCACTTTCCCCACGCCCACCCGAAATCGCTGTGCAGTAGCACGCCCGGGCACGAATACCACTTTAATTCAATTGGATTAGTTGGCCTGGAAATCGCGACCAGGGACAGGGAAAGCCAACAGCTGCACCGACAGCTTGCCCATATTCACAGGCTGGATCGTGGGGCTTCTGCGACGGCATTTAGCCAAATACGATATTAATGCAAGCTCCCCATTAGCTGACACGCCCAACCGCCCCCCACCCCACCCCTCTCGGTTTCTTTGTGCAATTATTCACAAAGTAGCGCAAGAACTCTAAACAAGCAACAAAAACAACGCCGCGTCTGTCGATGAATGAGCCACTGAATAAGTGCAATGAATAAGCGGGCGAGTGAGTGAATGAATGACTGAATAAAGGTATGAATGCATGACTAATGCAAGACATGCAAATGTGCAAAAATGTTGCATTAGCGTAATTAAATGGCCAAAGGGCGTCCGGCTTCAAAGTGGGAGTACGACGAAAAGGGGGCGTGGCGGGGGGAGGCTCCTTTTTTCCTTTGCAGCTTGTTTACATTCACGCGGCACGCGAGGCAAGCGATATATATATTTTTTTCTTATTGCAAAAGCCTTTCCTGTAAAGACATAATCCCATTAACGGGCAGTTTTAAGAACGCTTTGAAAAACTCCAATTAACATTATTATAAAGTAAAATAAAATATTTCATCGTAAAATGAATAAAACGAATCAAAAGAGAAGTGCAAAAGAAAACATGTAAGAAAAAGAATTATTTTAGCATTGCAGCAAATAAAACCAAACCAACTTCAAGGTAAGGAAATGTAGGCTTAAATTTAAAATCAGTTTTGGTAAAAAGTACTTTACAAATCAAAATGTTGCTTCCTTTAATTTCTGGCCTGAGTCAAATAAAAAGAATATTTTATTATTGCATACACTGAAGCTAAAAGTCTAATTGAAGTAAATTTTTGAAATGCTGAATTTAAAAAAGAAGTTTATAAAATCAAATAAAAGTCAAAATCAATTCAAGAAGAAGTAAAAACCAACCAAATATAAAATCAATTAATAGTACGAATTTCTTTTGTATGCATAAATAGATTTTAGCGAAATATGATTATAATAATGCTTCTTGAAATTCCAAAACTAATTAAAGCATACTCAAGTTGTTTTCTGAACCCTTCACCAGCTAAATGGGGTTGTCAGCGCCGGGGGACAGCCGAATAATGAGTACTGAATGGGATTGAAGAGGTGCCCGTGATCCGAGACGTCGAGATGGAGGCAGGGCTCGTGCCAAAGCGCTGCCGGAGCAAACTTGCAGCTCGGAGGGTCTGAAGGGGAGAGGGCCAAACGAAACTGAAACCAATAGCCAAGAAGGGGAACGGGGTCGGGGGACAAAGACAAAGACAAAGACAAAGCCAGAACAGTGCATGGACCGGAAGAAATACGCAGCGAATTTTGAAGGCAGCTGCTGGAATCTGATAGGAAGCGCAAGTAGCGCTAAGGAGCTCGTCATCCACAGCCATATCCGGGGCACGACCGACTGCAGCAGCAGGGAAAGTGTCGACTGGGGAAGCGGGGGCGGGGGGGGAGGGGGGCCTGCGCTTAGAAGCGGGCAATAAGCGATATACGATGCGATAACGAGTTGAAGTTCAAGTGTCGAGACGAGCTGAGCTGAGTCGAGGCGTGCGTCTGTTTGGATTGAGCTGATTCCCGGTTCGGGTAGAGCACTTGCAGGACATGTACACACACACACACACATACATATATATATATACGTGTAGCGGGCCGAATTACTTATGAATCCAAGTGCTGCTGTCGCGTTGTCTCAACCCATCGCCGGCTTTTAAGTTGTTTTGCTTCTTGTGCTAATGGCTGCAGCGACCGCACGGTGGCACGGTGGCACGGTGGCACGTTGCACGTTGCACGGGCGGCACGTACAACTCAAGCTGCTTGCTGTTTGCCAGCACTTTGTCAGCGGGCGTGTTAGCAAACTGATTGAGTGCAGCTTTGCTCGAGAGCAGCCCGGATGAGCTGCCGGCCCACCCAGCCAGCAGCTGCTCCTCCAAAAGGAGCTCTTTCACTGATGCAGTCGGACTTGATTTAGGAGCCAACTGATTGTCAACTCCGGGACATCAAAAACGGGCTTTCATAGTATTTGTGACTAGCTTGCTGCAAACTTATTTTAAGTTAATGAACACTTACTTTAAACTTTAATTAGGCCCATCTCTTTAAAGTTAAAAAAATACACTTCCTTTAAGCTTCAAGTGAGACTCATTTTTAAGTTGTTTTTCCAGCCTCAAATTTAGTTTGGCTTGAGCTTAAAAGCTATAAAATGCTAACCTTTATTCAAAACTAAACTGACCTTAAATATATTCAATTTTTCTCATATTCCTCATATATTCTAGACTCTGTTCTATTTTTTTTTAGCTTAATTTAAGCTCGTTTTTTCTTCATTTAAAAATAATATATAAATAATATTTAAAAATATATAGTTAGACTTTAAGGAAACCCAAACTGATCTTGTCTTTAAATTACTTAGTTACTTAGTTGATTAGACTGAATTAGTAAAAGTAAATTTAATTCCTGTTCTGTTACACTTAAAAATGTAGCAAAGAAATCCCAACGACAAAAATAAGTTACCCTAATTGAATTATATTAACCCGGTCTTTTCTTTCCCTTGACACCTGGTTAACCTGCTTGAAATATGAAATTCTCGATATTCGCTCCTTCGGTACCTACATCCTTTTACTTTTCATCGCAATTGGACAATTGGGCTCGGACACGAATCGAATGCACGTGCAAATTTGATAGTTTTAATGTGGCTTACCCCAACCCCCTCCAGCGTCTGCTGCATATTCAGAATAGCTGCGGCATCTGCTGCAGCGCAGCACGCGCATCCTTTGTGCAAACAAAGGGATCTCTGTGCGTGCGTGTGCGTGTGTGTGTGTGTGTGCACACATGTTGCCCCGGCAGGAAGCGCACTGATTGAGGAGCAATCGCTCGTAGCCGGGACAGATGTTTTCTACATTAAACAGCCGCTGGCTGCCCTGCCCCTGCCCCTGCCCCCGACTCCGACTCCGAGGACGGGGCGCGTGCGCAGCAGCCCAAAAAGATGGCAAATCGGAAGTGCCGCACACAATGGGAGCGGGCGACCTTTTCTCTCCGGCTGACGACGAGGTTAAATGCCTACGAAATGGGCCCAAAAGATTTATTGTTCAGCCCTGCAATACGATCGTTGTTTTATATCAACTATTTGGCAGGAGCACATCCTTGACAAGTGCCAGGCCCGAGTTCGCGCTGCTCTGGAATGTTGTGGCCTCGTCCTACTCGAGAAGTTCAACCTTAATTACTCAGGGTTACAAAAGTTGAAAACACAAATTGTGGGTATAAAATATATAAAAACCTCCTGGATCCATCCATCAATCTCCCATAACTATGTCAAAACTGAACCGATTTTCATGTTCGATGGCATTTTGGTCATTAGTTGTCCTCTAGATTGATTCTACATTTAAAACATTTCCATTTTTGAAAATAAATTTTTTTTTAATTTTTTGGTAAAAAAAAATCCTTTACTCCCCCCTTACTCATTTTCAAAAAAATTTTTTTTTCAAAATTTAGATTTGCGAACTTATATTTTTAATCGATAGTGGTTGTCACAATTAGTATAAAAAACAACATTAAAAGCGATTCTGAGGGGGTCAAATTTTTTGTCAAAAATCATGCAAAAATTTACTAAAATTTTGACATGTAAAGCTCTAGGATCCATAGCTCCCATATTTCAAACTCCCATAACTTTGTCAAAACCGAATCGATTTTCATGTTTGAGGACATTTTCGTCATGGCTTGTCCTCTAGATTGATCATACATTTAAAATATTTGCATTTTTGAAATATTTTGAAATTTAGAAATATTATTGTTTTATATTATATGTGCACAAATAATGCTGGGAAGCCTGTTTGGGTTGTTATGGGACTGTGGACAAGTATTGTACACCCGACTTTAAAGACTTTAAAGTTAGCTTTCCAAATCAGACCTTACATATATCTTTTGTAATTTATTAATATCTATTCAATCCTGTAATAAGCCACAAATACAACAAATACCTTAATTTTAGCCGAATAACTTATTTAATAAAAAAATAATTTGTTTGAGGTGAGGCTGGCAACACTTTTGATAGCACTTGGCTGAACGAGCTGGCATCTTTGGCCAACTAGCCGCTGGACTGTTAACACACAGATAAGTCCACACACTTGCCACGTAATTAGATTTTAGTGCCGAGCTGTGCAGTTTTTCCTCCTGGCCCCGCAAACTTGGCCAGGTAAACAGTTTTCCTTTTTGGCCGCACGGTTTCTCATTAGTGAGCCGCAAAATATGAGCCCGGCTGGCTATCGGCCGCACACAACAAGCTGCCAGCCAGCGAGCTGACCTCATAAATCCACACGAAGCCAAGTCAAGGATAGCGGCAAAGGGGGCGGGGCGGGGCGGGGCGGGGTACCGACGAGTTTCAATTAAATTTCAACTTACAAATCAATAAACCAACATTTTCAACGCAATTCATATGAGGCACACATACACACACACACACAGACATACACATATGGGGCAGCTGGTCTAAAGGAAACAGCGCGATGTCTAGGCCAGGGGGGCGGGCGCGGAATCGAGGCCGTGTGCAACTCGACACCGGAACAAGTGGCAGACGTGGCAGTTGCGACAGCAGCGAGAGCCGCGGCGGGGCAACACCAAAGTCCACCACGTGCACGTTTATTATATTTACTGCACTCGTTCACGCTGCGAAAAGAGTATATTTGTACGAACGCAATTTTTGTCGCCGCCATTGAAGCTGGAGACTTGAAACTTGGAATATATTCTCGCCTATATCCGCGTCAGCTAGAGTGTGAAGATTTTTTGCATGCGCCCACTAGGGGCGTGGCATAACGATTTAATCTGTATATCTCCCTTAGTTTCAAAGCTGGATAGAAATTCTAAAGATAGAAATTCTTTGGGTACGCCCACGGGGGGCGTGACAAATCGATCAAATATCTTGGGGACGGGTAGAGTCACCAAATTTGGCAGACTGTTTTCTGATGATCTCCAAAAATCTAGTCGGAAAACTTCGCCCACAAATAACATAACAAAAGCTTATACTGTGCCGTGAAGGAGTATCGCGCAGTCGGTTACTGCCGTCGGCACTGTTTTTACTTGTTATATTTTGTTGTTGTTTTGTTGTTTTTGTACGCCGAGTTTGTTCAGGCCAAATGAAGCGGCGCTGCCCCTGGATAAATGTGTTTAAAAACATTAACGGGTCAGAGGCACGCGCAGGAACTGGCACAGGACGGGCACAGGAACAGCAGCAAGAGCAGGAGCAGGAGCAGAAACAGGAGCAGGAGCTGAAACAGGCTCGGGAGCCGGCACAGCGGACAATGAGCTCGACATCCTGTCGTGGCTGGCGGAATCGGTGCGCGGCATTAATTGGTTCACTGATTTTAAACGACCAAACGGCGGCAACTCGGACAATAACAACAAGTTAGTGGCAGCCAGTCGCGAGTGCACGACCGACAGATACCCTGTAGGCAGCTCGAAATGGCCAAAGTTCTTTATAGTAATAATACTAATAAACTTTTCGATTGATATTATATATCCAAAAAGTGAAATAATCTACGATCTAAGCTAACATATCGAAAGTTAACAATTGACGGTAAATGGCGCGAACTTATCGATAATTTATTTTACAAATTTTTTGGGCTCTGATGAACGACAGATAAAAAGGAGACAACTGAAAAGGGTTTTTAAGTTTACATCATATTTTTTAAAGAGTTGAAAGAGGCTTTCTTCATGCCTGTTACATACCTGTGCTAAACTTTAATACGCACTTCTTGACACGTTTTTAATGGCTGCAGGGTATAATAACAACGGCTATGGAATTAAGGACACGCCGTTCCTGTTTAACCTGTCCAAAGCAAAGGCAGGATAAACGAGAGGGGGAGAGAGAGGGAGGTAGCGAAAGAGCGAGAGAGGGAGAGAGGGATGGGGAGCAAGTGAAACGTGAACATGTGTGAAGCAAATGAAGCGCACTTGCAATCGAGTTCGATAGTCGCATATGTGGCCAAGGAGTAGACTATATTGTCTGCTCCAATCTGCTCCTGGCTGCGTCCCGGCCTGCCACTGATAAGAAGCAGCTGCCGGGCGAGGCAAACTAACTGGCGGAAAATGATATTACGAGCCCATAACTCGTGCCAGCGAGCATAAGGAGCCTGGCACACGCTGCTGCTCCTGCCTGCTCCTGCCTGCTCCTGCCTGCTGTGCCAGATGAAAGCGGGCAAATCTCATTAAAAACTGAATCGAAATGGTAATTTGAGTTGTTCACAAACAGATACGTTGCAAGCAGATCCCGATGCAAGCCGATTGCGATTGAGCTGATAGCAAAAGAGTCCCCTGTGTGTGTGTGTGTGTGTGTTTGTGTGCAGGCACAAGGATTTTGTTTGCCAAGTTGGCAGACGCCGCTTGAGGGCAAAGACGCTGCCACAAGTCAGGGGCGCAGGACCTCGAGCTGGGGCAGGAACAGGACGCAAGGTGTGATTTTGTTTTTGTTTTTGCTTTTGCTTTTGCTTTTGTTGGTGGCACTCGGTTTCAAATGCGGGCAGGTGGCTTCCACAGCATAAACAGGAGCGGCCACAGATCCCATAGATGTTAAGCAGCAATCAAATGCAGCCCCGACACACACGAGTCCACAACAAACAGGCCTTAGACAGACGACGGGGTAAATAGATTATGAAAAATTGCATTTAAATCAACTCGAAAATTAATTAATTGAAGCAACTGTATGGGCGGTGTGTTATTGCATTGACACTGATAGATTGATTGATTGATGATGTGCTGCATAAATTTAATTAAATGCTGCATTTGCAAAGTGTCAGAGGACTGCAGTCGCAAATGGGAAAAATGTCAATAATTAACAAAGCGTGTTTATAGACAGACCTATTATATATATTTAATAGGTAATGGTGTATTTAATAGTAAATAACAGAGTACATACATATATGCAGCTAAATCAATGTCAAGTATCCCCTTCAAGTTTGGCTCAATTAAACTGACATAAATGTCAGCAATTACACTTGGGGAAAAACGCCGTTCTAAAGCTGCATAGAAATATAAAATTTCAAAAACATATATATATATAAATAATATATAAATGTGACATAAATAGGAAATGTTTTATAATTAAAAATTAAACTCTTCAATAAAGTATAAAATGCATTATCCAAGAATTTTTATACTCTAATTAAACGTCCTAATAAATTAAGTATATTTTTCAAATTTTGAGAGCAGAAAACCCGTTTCTAATTAGAAATTTTGTTTACAATTACAAACTTCTGAGAAATTCACCCTGGCCAGCTTTTGTTCCTAATTTTCATTTTTTTTTTTATTTATTTATTTATTCCTTTTTATTTTCGAGTGTAGTCGCTTTTGTTTAATTTAATTAGATGCCAACCTCGCATTAAGCTATAAATTGCCATCCAATTTATTATTAATATTCAGCTACATTGTGCAGTGCTGCCAAGTATGCAATGCTTTTAAAGCTGGGCTGCACCGAAATTTGATCTAATCGGAAATCTCTGCACACCGCATGCAAATTGTGTTTTTATTCGAACATTGTTGTACTACAGTAATTTGACATAGGCACAAATTTTGATAAATATGCATTTCATATAATAGTTGACATACTTTAATTAATTTTAATTTGTTTTCCCACACACAAGCATCATTTCAATTTGCAACTGTCAACAAAAAAACATAACCGAAAAAAAAATGTTGTACGCTTGCAGCAATTTTGGCTTGTTGCAGCAAATGTAAATGCAATTTGGCAACAATTTGTGGCAATTAGTTTGTTTGTTGTTTATACATGTTTAAAATGATTAAAGGTTTTTGTTTTTTTTTTTAGCTGTTAGTTTCAAAAGGCTGACATTAGAAATATGCATATTATATGCTCTTGTAATTTATAGCAAATTAATTATATATTAAAAAGCACAAAGATTATGTTCACTTTATGTTTAGATTTGGAAACTCAGCATCTGATTTATTAGGGAAAAATATATAGCTAAAATATAATTTGCCAAAACTGAGGATAGATTTCAAGCTGAAAATATTTTTACACTTACATATTCATATATCCATATTGTTAACTAATTGTATTCTCTGTTAGATTTTAATCTAGCAATTTAAATTAGCATGCAAATTTATATATATTTACATAATAAGTGTATAAATTCATAACTGTATTTATTTGGAAATTTCTTGGAGGGTCAAACATAGCCCCACTTTTATTTGTGCTTTCAAGCAAGCCACTTACACCCAACCTACCCTATACCCTTACATATATACATATATACACTTTAATTAATTCTTACAGTTGGTTGAATTTATCTGTTTGCTTCAAATGCCAATCAATATTTGCATTGTGATGTGTTATGTAAATGACTTAAGTTAATTTTTCTGCACTTTAAGTCGAAGAAAAACCCTTTCCACAAACTTGTCTAATCTCGGGCCGTAGCTCCTCCTAATTGCCTTCCATTAGGCAACAAATTTCTCTGGCAGTAATTAGCATACTTCACTCAGGTGAATTACTTACTCGTAAGCACCGTTGTTGTTTTTGCTTATTGTTGTAGTTGCCGTTGTTCTTTTTAAGCTGCCTGCGCACTAAAATTGATTTTGACACCAAAAACTTTGAGAGCTAGCGAAAAGTTTCGCACTTGCCAAGGAGCTGCAGAAGTTTCAACGAAATGGACGCCATTCCAAGGCAATGGAAATGCACATAAAACACGAACCGGAAACCAGAAAAAAGACAAGACAGGAACAGTTATCATCAGGTTGACAAAGTCCAAATACCCTTCCTGACTTAAGACAGTTTGCGATATATTCACAATTACTCATGTTACTATGATTGAATTACTATTTTTCCGATTGTTCCTAGGGGAGCTATATGATATAGATATAGATATGATATATGATTTAGGAGCTAGAATATAATACATTATTGTTCACATATTAGAAACATAAACAAGTTTTGGAGGAAATAAAAAAATCTTTAAAGAGGATGTTCAGACAATAATTTAGTTTTCCAACGATCGTATCTATGGCCGCTATATAGCGAGCCGATTCGGCAGACTCTAACATATATACAGCTGTCAAATTTTATTTAGCTTTAAAACTGAGAAAATAGTTTGCCTAGAAACAAAAATAAAAAATAAAAATAAATATATATATATAAAAATATATTACTCTTATTATTATTTAAAAGATAGCATATAGTTAAAGGCACCATCCTAACTATCCTTCTATCGAGGAGTCCGTATATATATATTAATATAACACATATATAGTATATATGTTAGACAGGCAAAACTTTTGTTTTTTTTTTAAACATAAAACACAAAAAAAAAATCCGTCACTCTATATATATACTTTATAGTATCCGAATCGTCTCCTATAATGCATTACACAATTCGTGAGGAAATTGAAATACTCTATTGAGAGTGCATAAAAGCAGCATTAAACATGAAGAGCTTGCAAATGTAACTGCAAAGACGTCAAGAGCGTTCTTGGCTAAAGGGGCGGCGGGACTGGGGCTGGGGCTGGGGCTGGGCGCAGCGGACAGACACACCCCCAAAAACAACAAGAAAACACGAAATGGCAAACTTTGGCAAAGATTACATGCGCATTACCCCAGTCCAAGTGGAGGCGCCGAAGCCCGTGAGGAATTATGCGAGCATCGAAAGAAAGCGCAGATGGCGAAAGGTCGCCCCCGAGTGCAGGCAGACCCACAGACCCCCGCCCCCACCCGCACACACACGCACGCCCAGAACGAACTGTAAGTGTGCCAAGTGGTCGCGACCTGTGCAACATGGCGAGTGCACTTTGAAATTGATGTTGATGTTCATGTTGATGTTGATGGGCAGTGCAGCCGACAGCTTGTGACGTGGCCGGCGTGTGCCCGTCCGGGCGTGGGGCAACAGCTGAAGACAGTCAGCCCGGGCAGCCCGGGCAGCCCGGGCAGCCCGGCCAGGCAGCCGCAAATTGATGGCCAAGACGAGCGATGGCCACGCGGCGTATGCGCAACGTGTGCAGTTTATTGAAAAACTTGCTTAATTTATGTTGGGAGCCAACCGGCTCCCGACTGGGCCTCGACGCCATGGCAGCCTCGACTGCATGACAAGGCCATCAATTGCAGCAGGGAATGCGCCACAAAATTGTCAATAAACAATTCGTGGAAAATGAACTGCAATGCCGCGAAGGAAACGGAAAGGAGCCGGCATTGAAGGACACTTAAAACGCAATTCAGTTAAACGCGAGGGGCAATCATTTAAAGAGCGGCCGGGGGGTGGGCCCGACATTACGGTAATTGAAGTATGCGCATTAATTCATTTGCCTGCGTGTGCGTGTGTGTGTGTGTGTCGGCCGGAGCAATTTGCCATTTTGAATGGATTGAATTGGATTGCGTCTAATGCGGCTTATCCCATGCACAGTGGGTAATATTTACGAGCCGGCGACAGCATGCGGCGACCGCGCAGAGCGCTGGGCAACAGCGTTGCGCCGAATCGCTCAGATTTAGTTCAAGTGAACTAGTTCTCAACTGGGGAAAAGACCATGTAACCGATAATTGTTTATTAAAGCAATATTCGACTTTTAGTTCGTTTAGAGAAGTTCGGACTTAGTTCAATTGAACTGGTATTTGAACTGAGTTACTGAACTATGTGGCAGATAATCGTTTATCAAAGCCACAATTGGGTTTCAAATTTGCGCTCTCTTTGAGAAGTTCACTCTGTTTTCAACTCCAATTAGTAGTTCACAAGTTCCAACAGCGTTAAGTAGTTCCTAGAGTTCTTTTCCACCTTCGTTCAGTAGTTCATTTGAACTTCACAATCGTTCAGTAGTTCATCTGAGTCCCATCTGCTCTCAGTAGTTCAATTAATACTTATTATGATTCAGTAGTTCATTTGAGCTCCATCAGTAGTTCAGTAGTAAGAACCATTCCCGTTGAGCAGTTCATTTATGTTCCAGCTTAAGTAGTTCCTTCAGTAGTTCATGATTTAGATTCCTTCATCGTTCAATAGTTCATTTGAATGCCAACTTTCAGTCGTTCATTTGAGTCGGTTCATCACGACATTCACTCAAATGAACGACTGAGAATGTCTCAATGAACTGCTGAACAACAATTGAATTTCAAATGAAAGGACACTTTGTTCAGTGAACTTGAGCTGGAGCTGGCGGGCACAGCTCTGGCGGGTGAAAGTAATCCTCGTACGCAGCGGTAAACACACACAAAGCAAAATCAAACAGATGTACAAGGAGCTGCCACATCCTTTGGCCGCGCTTAATGGCGCTGTAATCAAAAGTCATTATGTCGAGCATTGCCATCAAGGACAAACGCACAACGGTCCCTGGTCCCTGGTCCCTGGTTAGTTCCCCGGTTAGGGTGCTGCCCGGTCGTGCTGCCCGCCACTGGTTTGGCCATCCATTTGCTCACACAATGGAAAATTACGCGTATTATGACCAGGCAAACAGCACTGCGGGAAGGGGGACAGTGGGGGAGGGGGGGGGGGAGGGGAGGCGTTCAGACCAGCCTAGACCAACCCAGTTCAGCCTTCGTTTTCTTATTAATTTGTTTGTCAAAGCAGAAGGCGAGCAGGAAACAGGAATACGCCGCATCACGAGCAAAGGAACACGCCCCCTGGCTCCTCTCCCCCCCCCCCGCGACTATTCTCTCCAGAAAAAAAAGGGGCGCGAGCAACAGTTTCCGCCGGGGTCGTCCAGTGTCTGGGCCAGGATAATGCGCGTCCGCCGTTTAAGTCGGTCTAAAACGCGGATTAGGCGCAACTGCACGCACATCATGAGGTTGCAAGTTGAAACCGTAAGTGTGTGGCAAGGGGCAGTCAGTTCAGCTGGGTCGTGGGTGGGGGATGGAGGGGTGCAGGAATTGGAAAACACACGCACAGATCCCACGCCGGCATGCAAGGACACGTGCTGCTCCTGTCGCTCCAGGCACAAAAGCAATTTTTTGTTTAGAGAAATGTGAAATCGCTGGAAGTGCAGTCAAGGGAATTTCTGAAGAGGCTGCTCTGGAGCGGGCAACGGGCCGCAAAAGGGAGGTGACTCATTTCTCCGCTTCTGCCCAAATGAGCACGGATTATCGCAAAGGAAATTGTTCTACTTTCAGTTAAACATAATCCGAAGAGTTGGAATTCGTTTCGTATCAGAAATTTTAAAATGTGTCTTTAATATACAAAAGAATTCTATGTTTTTTTTATGCTTATATTAGTTGTACTTTTCCAACAGAATAATTTAATTAATGAATTCTCAAGTGAACTTAAATAATAATACCATCCGAAGACTAAAGCACCAATCCTAAGTTTGTTCAAAAATTACTGTACAGTTAGGTTAAGAAGCTCTAGAATAGTATCAATAAATTTGCTAATAAAATTAAAAGAAAAAAAAAAATCATGTGAACTCTAGCAGGACTTCTTTTATAATTAGATAAGTTTCCAAACAAATACAAATTAATATACAAAAGAATTCTATGTTTTTTTTATGCTTTTATTAGTTGTACTTTTTCCACAGAATAATTTAATTAATGATTTCTCAAGTGAACTCTAGCAGGACTTCTTTTATAATTAGATAAGTTTCCAAACAAATACAAATTAATATACAAAAGAATTCTATGTTTTTTTTTATGCTTATATTAGTTGTACTTTTTCCAACAGAATAATTTAATTAATGAATTTTTAATTAATGAATTCTCAAGTGAACTTAAATAATAATACCATCCCAAGACTTAAGCACCAATCCTAAGTTTATTCAAAAATTACTGTACAGCTAATTAGCTAATAAAAATTAAAAAAAAAGAAAAAAATCAAGTGAACTCTAGCAAGACTTCTTTTATAATTAGATAAGTTTCCAAACAAATACTAGTAACTACTAAAGACTGCTACTAATTTTTCCATTTAGCTAATATTTTTTGCCTATCGAGTGAAAAGCGAATTTTGTTTTCATGCACAATCTATGACTAATTTACAGTTTTTTTTTTTAGTAAGGAATAGAACAAATCTGTTATATGTTCGTGCGTCGGGTATTCAATCTTCGGGACTTCAAGCATGGCTGTTCCACCTACTTTTTTACTTACAATTAATTGCAGCTCGTCCAAAGAATTTCAACATAAAACAGGAAAACGAAAATATTTCGCTAAAATCATTTTTCCAACATGTCGAAATGCCAAAAGCCAAAGACTTGATTTCGGAGAATCGCCAAATTGCGGATTAAATTCGTAAAAATCGAACGCGGCCGAAGTTGTTTCGGCAGAAGTGAGACTCACTGACTTATTCACCCCTAACAACTAATTGCCCATAATTATTAACAATGTTGATTTATGGCGTCGTAGTCGGAAGCACGGGAACACCCAGCTGAATGGCAGGAACCACGGCCCACGCACACACGACCCCGGAGAGACCCAGAGGGAAGTACATAAATGTGTGGGCATGTGTGCACTCCGTTGCCAATTGTAGGACCCTCGTCATGGCGGCAACAATAGCATATTATTAAGTGTACAAATGTTTAGTTCAGCTTTTCGTATTTGTATTTAAATTTGTGTTTGTTTATCTTGCCTGCGGTTGGAAATAAACTCGTGCAATCGCCCAAAAATAGATGCTGTTTCTCATACGTTGCGAAAAGTATCGAGATGCAAATACAGTGGGCACTCGATAAATATAATTAATTAAAAAACTGGAACTATCTGACTCCGTGGCCAGTTGGAATTAACAAAAGCTAAAATAACTGCTCGTTTTATTTACTTTTTTTCTTTTGATTAAAATGTGAAATTGAAGTTTAAAAATATTCGCATTTAAATTTTAAATATATTTATATTATTTATTTTTTCTTTATTCACAGTAAAAAAAAAGTTGTTCTCTGATAAATTGATAATTTTCGCTTTCTTTGAATTTTCTCAATTTTCTCCACATCTCGAATCAATCTCGAATTTGGTTTTAGTTCTTCAACATAGTTTTTCTCAATTGAAATCAGACCGTGAATAATCACATTCTTATTTTTTATGATATTTGTTTAAGTTTTTTACTGTTTTTGGGGAAATGGATATTTTTAAAAAGTTGTCAAACAATGCAGAAAAAATTCTCTAGGTATTTAAAATCTTTAGTGCATTAAATTGCTGGCTTGAATAGTGGAGCGTTCTTTCGTTGAGTGCTTCGAGTGTTCACTGTACTTGCGAAAGGCCACAAATTGGTGCCGCTTAGCCTAGGTGAGGGGCGCACGTCGCCGGCGCTGATGCTGTGGCCGTGACGTCACGTGGGGCAGTCGCAGGTGGCGCCGGCGTCATGAAAAGTCGTGGCACTAATTCGAGGCAGGGTGCCGCGCAGATTTATTTATATTAATTTTTGCGTGCTTTGCACCGTTTACGACTCAACTCTCGGCCGGCTGCATCATCGAGGGGCCGTCCATGACGTAGGTCCTAGACAATCGCTCTTACGCTTTTCCAGCGCAAATCAACTGTATCTGCGGGTGGTCGACAGTTTCTTTCCTTTTCTCTCTCTCTCCCTCTCTCTCTTTTCTTCTTTTTTTTTTTTGGGCAATTTCAAGTGCAAAGCGCTAAAAGAATCCGCGAGGGGGCGACTCGGCCGTTTGCTTGATTGACTTGGCCGGGCGGGGCTGGGGCTGGGGCTGGGGTTGGGTGTGGGGGGGGGGGGGAGAGGTGTTCAACTTTATTGTATTATTTGTCTGGCTGCTTATTTATTTGCATGTATTTAGCGTGAATTGCGCCTTGTTTTTTCAACGCACCCACGCGCTACGAAAACTAGCTGAAGCACAAAAAATCGGCAACGAAAACTGACAAACTGTGCGGAGATAAATTCGCAGCTCCCCTCGATCCGACGGCAATCAATAAGCCACGTTGCCAGCCGTGTGTAGTTTATGCCAAATTAACTGAATATACGCAAAAAACTAGAAATTGGAAAACTTTATTTGGCATCAGTCTCTATGGGCAAACGATTTCTATGTGGTCCAGGTGTTGATTTGAGGGCTCATCGCTCACCTCTGACCCATTCGCCCAATTGGGATTTGTTATGAATTTCATTGATGCTGTGCAAAAGCAACATACTGTTGAAATATATATATGTACATATGTGCATTATTGGTGCTATGTAAACCCTGATGGAAATTTTCAATTATGTTTAATCAAATAATCCCACACACGTAATCGCTGCTCCATCTCTCTCCCGCTCCTTTCCTTTGTCGCTGTCGCCGTCTCTGTCTCTGTCGTCGGCAGCATATTTTGAGTTAGCAATCTCGTTAATGGCCAGTTGAGAATTTCAACAATTTCATAAAATTTAACGCCTATCATGTGTTGGCATCTCTGTCCGAGCATTGTTTGTTTTTATAAACCTATTTTTCAATATGTACTTTTTGAATTATTAAGTTTTGGCATTTCTGTGACGCAAAGTAGTAAATTCTCCGCTACAAGTGCGAATAAACGTTTCCATATGCAGCAGCGAAAAGTCGGACGGACGGACGGACGAACGGGCGAACGAACGAAAGGGGCCAGAGCAATCGCTTTGAGGGTGGCCCCCGTCAGCTGACTTCTGCTCGGGGGCGCTAATCAAATCATTTCCCATGGCGAAAACACAAATCAATGCTGCAAATTGGCAAACACATTTCATCGCACATCTATTTATGATTATTAAAATACTATGAATTGCGCTATTTCCAGCAGACGATCGTTTCGGTATCCACAGGATATATTGCGGCCACAAACAAATTAATCAGCCAATGTAGAATAACAAGTTCTTAGTGGAAGCTAAAAACAAACACACATTCTGTACTCGAGATCTATCTTTAAAGATAGAAACAATGTATTATTGAAAAAATAAGCCAAAATTAGATGTTGAACATTTAAAAAGGCGATGTACTAAATACTATATCAAAATATTAATATTGGCTTTGTTAATTTCTATTTAATACAGTTTTTGGTTTTTAAATGCCTTTAAACATTCAGCGGCAGTTACAGAAGCCAATTCAAATTGGCGCCATCTATTGTTCGTTACGGGACCAACCAACAATTCCCTCATATTGCTTCTATACAGAGCGACATCTAGTGTTTGTGAGCGACACAAAAGCATTGCATACTTATCGGCACGCTCGTTTATTAGCGCCATCTACTGTTCGTTTTTTAAACCATTTATTCTTACATGCATTAAAAATGGCACTAATTGAATTCAAACCCCACTAAATACGTTGCAGTTGAAAGCTTCTAGCTGCTTTCACTCCCCAAGCTCAAAATGTAGTCAACAAAGATGCAACAAAAATACCGTAATCGGTCAAAGCGTACTTCTATCTGCATTAAGTTCAAATGAACTCATCTTTAGATTAACTTATCGGGCACGCAAATGTTAAACACTCGGCGTGCAAAAATCAACTAACAATAATTAAAATTAAGTACTTGACAAAGGCGCATAATCCAAAATATTTCCATCAACATGCCCAATAAACTGCAATCTGCGCTGATAAGAGATAATTCAAGTAGCGCTTTATCAAGTAAGCAAAAATAAAAAATAAAAAGTGCAATGTGTGAGGGGTACATGGGAATTATCAACATGTGTATATATACTATAAATATTATGTTTATTTATTTAACAAAGACGACAAAAAGTAGACTTCTAGCGGGTATATAGAATACAGAGCTGGATCAAGCAATTTCCATAATTTCAGTAATTAAAGTTCAAAACAGATAAATTGCACTGCCGCAAAGCACCCGCATGAGAACAAGAGAGAGAGAAAACTGAGTGCAGCGTCAGCCAGAACACGGACTCCCTCTCGCTCTCCCTCTCCCTCTCGCTCACTCTCTTTCGCCGTGAAGAGAGCGGCAATTGACGCATTTTAAGTAGCAACTCCGCGTCCAATTGGAGCTCAGTTCGTCGCCGCACGCCAAACACAACGCACAGTCGCCAGCTTTAAATACCGTACGCTGCGGTTCCGGCCCTTGTTTATCAACAACGAAAATATTCTCTACACAAATAAAAAAAAAAAAAAAGCAACAAAAATCAACAAAACTATTTTTTTTTTTTGTTTTGTTTTTGTTTTTGTGCGTGCCACTGTTGCTTTAACTAATTATTGTCATTACCCCAAGAGCAGATGAGGATCAGTCTGTGTTGAAGCCAAAGTTAAATAATACACAAATACAAAATAATTGCGCTCAAAATATGCAACTATCTACAACAACAATAGCTACGCAAGCGTAGAAAGTTTTTATTGTTATTATTTCTAAGCCAACCAAAAAAAAACAAAAACAAAAACAAAAACGCCAAAGTCAAAGCCAAAATACAAAAAATAATAATAACGAAAAAACCGAAACTTCAGCACATTTTTTGCGTGTGAACCCGAAAAAAGCGACGAAAAAGAAATTCGAGTTTAGCGATTTTTGTGTGTGTGCATAACATACTAAATTGGCAGCATTTTAGCAATTTTGGTTAGCTAAATAAATCACACATATATATATATTATAATGTCTGGTCCACTGCCCGAAATCAGCGCCGAGCAGCGCAAAACATTGGAACAGGTGAGAGCGATGCGTGCGTTAATTAAAAGTGAGAGTGCGAGCGGGAGAGAGCAGCGGCTCGTGGCGCTCTCTCGCTCTTACACTCTCCGTTTTAATATACTTGCACATTGGCGCAAAAGTCGGGCTTCGTGTGGGCGTTCACTTGTTTTTATTTTTAATTTTTTTGAACAAAATATATTTATACAAAATTGGCATATTAAATGCTTGTCTGTACAACTGCCTTAAATTAAAAGCCAAGTTTTTTGCACGTTAGGTTTTTATTTTTTTTAATTTCTTTAGAATAAATTTAAAATAACTGCGCATTGATAATTAAAGGAATGTAGTATAACAGCTCTGATTTAGAGCCCGATTAACAATTTGCGGTACGCAATCGCAAAACATATGTTTGTTTTGCACACTTTATCAAAACACAAAAAATAAAAACACGCTCAGTTGTGTGTCTTGTCTTCCTCGGGTTTCTTTGGCCTTGCCAGCTTTGGCGATAAAAAGCAACTGATAAATTGCGCATTTAAATGCGCTCACGAGTCGATGGAATCGATGGAGCGTGACTGGGCGACTTTGGCTCGGTGTTCGCGTGCAGCTGTCCCACTGTGCAGCGGCCAGAAACAACAACTAGTTCTGGCCAGTGCACTGTGCGCAGCTGTTGTGCTTTGTTGACGTTCTGCTTGGCCAAAATCTGCATAGCGCACAGCTCACAGCCCACGACAACTGGCAAGAAAGAGGCAATGAAATAAAAAAAAAAACAAATGAGCCGCAAATTTTGAAATTGAAAAACGAACCGGTTAAAGTCCAAAACATGGCCCACTTGGCTACCTGTTGCCTACGGCTGCATTCTGGGCAGATGTTTTCAAGGGGAGCCGACTGTCGCGGGCCCCGCCCCCGCCCCCCTCGCCGCCCCCCTTCTACTTTTTAAAGTGCTGCAATTACAAATGTCACTTCATCGCAGGGCAGACGCAATTACGGCTGTTGTTAACTTATCGTAAGCTGGCGAAAAACGACCCTTTGACCAAGTCCGCTCAATCAGAAAAAGCCGAGCGATTTATGAGCGTGTAAATGGGTTTTGCACATGTACACAAGCATATGTCTGTGTGTGTCTGTATGTGCTTGCCAAATGCTAATGAGTTCTGCTTCTATGCACAGCCAAAAGAAAGGGTATATTGCAGTTGTGCGTACTTTTGCGACAGGCAGAAGTACCATTACTATATATTTTTATATTTTTCTTACGATAACTTCGAGTGCTTTCAAAATCGATAAATATCCATTTATTGAACTGAAGATTCAACTCATTTAATTTAGCATACACGTGTGTTACTTTGGGTGCAGGGTATCGCTGAGTCGTGCACACCCCAGTGCAGTACTCCTTCTTGATTTACCGTCGACAACTGGTTTCTTGGCACGGAAAGCCCAATGCGCAAAATAGTCAAGCAAACACTTTCGTTATTTGATTAAGAGCCAAGAGCCTACGAATGGCTTAAAGGCCAGCAGTCAAGGGCTAAGCTCTTGCCAAATGTGTGTATATTGGTAGGCTATTGAGAAACTGCCACGTTAGAATGCTCAGGTGAAGAATGGTCGACTGGGAGATACGCTCGAAAATAAAATAAAGCGAATAATTTATTTGTCTAGCTTTTGCTTTAAAAATTCGTTTAGAATTTAGCGCTGATTTAAAAAAAGAATATATATATATTTGCAAAATACAACTGGTTTTAAACAACTACTTTTAAATATTAAAATAGAGTATATACTTTATACTTTATACTATCAAGCAAAGCACAAATTCAAACTACCCTTCTTTGACAACTTTACAAGTATCCCAAAATTGAGTTTACAAAGTTGGCGAGTTTTTGAACACTCTTTAACCACACAATAATTTTCAATTTAATTAAATTGCAATTTGACTGTTCAAAGCTGGTGCAATCCAAAACACGCTCCAAGCAGCTGGCACAGCCTTTTAAAGATTTCTTGCCCTTGTAGATTTACAGCCGTTTTATATTTTTGGCTACTGACTGTTTGAAAACTTGGTCAAGTTGTTTTGGAGAACAAAAGAACAAAGCAAACTTGGCAATAGGCAGCTGCGAGGCGAGTGAGTTAAAAGTTATGAGGAAGTTGACCAAAAAATGCTCAGCGCTAATGAAACCCAGCCAAGTACCCCCCGCCCCGCCCCCCCCCCCAGCCCGTCCGTCGAAAAAAACGAAATGACCACGTTACAAAAAAAAAAAAAAAAAAATCAACGTCTTGGCCTGCAGTTCAAGCCAAAAAAAAAAAAAAAAAAAACCTGACAACTGGCGGCCTCGTTATTGAATTTCAAGTGTGGTCAAAACTAAACTTAGCCAAGCCTAGCAAAGCCGCTTTAAGCTGCACGATTGTCAAGTATTTGGCGGGCTCTGTGGGTAATAAACCGTATAATAGCCTCTAGCTAAGCTATTCACAATTAAACAAGCGAAACACGAAACTTCAAGATAATCATATTGACAATTGTGCAATTGCATTTGCCTATTTACCACATATATACCACATATATATATATATATATAAGCATATCCAATCTGCTGTTCAGAAGCGTTAAATACGTTAGCGGATCGCTTTCAGTTGACAAATCCAATATATATTAAAATGCAGTTAGGTTCAGACTTCCGTTGCTAATTCGATTGAACTTGAATAAAAATATTACAACAAAAAAGCAACAGTTAGCTGAGTCATAGTTTCAAAAACAAGATATGGAAACCTTCAAGCGTATCGAAACCGCACTGAAAACTTATACTGGCAAGCTTAATATATATGATCAACTTTAAGATGCCCTGTAAACAGATATGCGCGGGCTAAAAAAGCCTTAACATGTGTAATTTATTTATATTTTAAATTCATGTATGTTTATCTGGAAAATCTTAACAATTTTTTATATATATATTTTAAATTAATGTGCTTTCTTTTATCTAAAAAATCTTAAAAGTTTTTATAGTATTGTAATTTATATATTTTAATTATATTTTTTTTTGGAAAAGCCCAAGAATTTGTAATGTATTTTAATTTAACATTTTTTTTAACTGGTTACACCGATTAAAGATAGCCCGATATAGTTCGATATACCCCAAGTTGTTAAAAAAACATAGCGCATTCATGTACTCGTGTACCGACTACCCCACGCTCCTTGAACATAGGGTACACAAAATTGGCATTGATGCAAGTCCAAATTAACAGTTATTAAGGCCAACAGCTTTTAGGCCACCAGCGAAATAAAGTTAAGACGTGGAGATACTGCCCGGCTCCAGTCACATGATTAACGGTTTCTGCCGTTAGCTTTGGTTTGGTTTGGTCAAGATAATTGTTTATGGCCCGATTGGAAAGTGTCAACAATTCGACATGGGATCAGTCCAAGGTTGCGGCCATTATCTAGCTTAGCAGTAGAGGTCTATAGGTTTACATATATAATCGATATCGAGTAATTGACGTGCTTGCAATCGCATTTGCAGTTCCGCAAACTGATGAGCCCCGAGCTGAACGAGACGCACGACGATTACTTTCTGCTGCGCTGGCTGCGAGGTGGGTGCCGGTGTTCCACGGAATCGGATCATCCAAATCGTAACCTCTCTCCCCCTTTCTCTTACAGCTCGCAAATGGAACCTGGACGCGGCTGAGAAAATGCTCAAGGCGGTAAGTAGACTTCGAATAAGGTAAAACTCCTGCTGCCAGTTTCTGTCTAGCTAGCCAAAGATATAGTTCAAGAATAAAAAATAAAATTGAATTTAAATAAGCTAGGAACGAAACTCAGCCCGGAATTGAAAGTCATTTTGTTTTTAAAATTCCAAGAACATTTTGTTCCCAATTCTAGTAGGATTTTTTATTCCTATAAACAATAAACTTCAACAATCCTTCATAAATAAAGGAAATATTCTTGAATTAAATACTCATTGGAAAAATTTAAGTACTTGTTGTTCTATGTTGAGGAATTTTGGAATTATAAAATGAAATGTTTGAATTAAGAAGTTTTTTTAAGTTTAAGTTATTTTTTTAACCATGATTGATTTAAATAAAAGGTTTTAACTAGTGGGAAGCAGAATAAAGCAGAATTTATAAGATTTGTTTCGCATTCGAGTGGGATTTAAAAAAAAGTGCTCAAATTCCGAATTTTTTCCCAAGTTAAGAAATAGATCTGAACGGGAAGAAGCACAAAAAGTGCTTAATGAAAGTGCAACATTTGTGGGATTTTCTTCTGCATTCGAGCGTCATATTCAGGAACTCGGGGATTATAGTAAAAATGATGAAATTTGTGGTCTTTTCTCCGAGTGTATCTAATCAATCTGAACTCTGTCGCACAGTGCCTCAAGACGCGCGCCATGTGGAACGTGGACAACATCGAGAAGTGGGACGCGCCGCAGGCGTTGCGCGAATATCTGCCGTATGGCCTGATGGGCTACGACAAAGAGGGTTCGCCGGGTAAGCGAGAACTGCCGCTCCACTCCATTCCCATTCTAAACACCTTCCTCCCCTGCTGTGCGCAGTTATCGTGTGCCCCTTTTACAACTTCGACATGTGGGGCATGATGCACTGCGTGACGCGCTTCGAGTTCCAAAAGTTTCTGGTGCTGCTGCTCGAGCGCTTCATGAAGACCGCCTACGAGCAGAGTCTGGTGCACGGCTGGAAGGCACGCCAGCTGGTCGTCTTCTTCGACTGCGAATCGATGAACCTGAAACAGTTCGCCTGGCGGCCGGCGGCCGAGTGCGTCATCTCCTCGGTTAAGCAGTACGAGGCCAATTTCCCGGAGCTGCTCAAGATGTGCTACATCATCAATGCGCCCAAGCTCTTCTCGGTGGCGTTCAACATTGTGAAGAAGTTTCTCGACGAGAACACCACCAGCAAGATACACATCTACAAGTCCGGCACCGACAAGTGGCAGCAGCAGCTGTTCGCCCACGTCGATCCGCAGCTGTTCCCCAAGTGCTGGGGCGGCCAGCTGGTGGACAAGCACGGCGATCCCCAGTGCAAGTCCCTGATGGTCTGGGGCGGCAAGCTGCCCGAGGAGCTCTACATCGATCAGAGCAGCCAGCAGAGCGACAAGTGCTTCACCGACGCCCAGGTGCCCAAGGGCGACAAGCTGAAGCTCAGCTTCAAGGTGAACGGCCAGGTGGAGCAGCAGCTGCTCTCGTGGAACTTCCGGACGCTCGACTACGACATCAAGTTCGGCATCTACAGCGTGGACGAGCGGACCGGCGAGAAGCGCAGCGAGGTCCCCCTGGGCACCGTCTACTCCAACGAAATGGACGAGGCGGGCTTCATCTCCACGCGACCCAACACCACCTGTAATTACCCTGTAAATACTTTACGCCATGGCGCACTCATCCAGCCCCTTTATCCTTGCAGACACCGTTGTCTTCGACAACTCGGCGAGCTACCTGCGCAACAAGCGCCTGCGCTACTGGGTCGACCTCATCTCCGAGGAGGAGGAGGGCATCAGCGAGCTGACCACCAAAATGGAGAGCACGCAGCTCGCGCCGCAGCAGTGAGCTGGCGCCCAGCTGGAACGCAGGTGCAGCAGCAGCAGCAATCAAGCCAAAAAAGGGAAGCAGTTTGAACTGTAATTCCATTCGGCCTGGCCGAATCTTTTATACCCTTGCGCACAGATTGGGACAGCTCTATAAATTATAGCTTTTATCACAATTTCAAATATAGCTAACTGGTAAGGTATTTTTTTAAATTAGCTCTCATTAGGTGTTTTTTTTTAAAGAAATTTCAACAGTTTCTCACCTATTTTCCGCTTGTTGCAGTGAAATCTAAACTACATTCCTATAAAAAAAAGCACGTAAGAACGTTTACGTGTCTACTAAAACTAAGGGGCATATGTAGATTAAATAAAATAAGACCCAGTGGGTGTATCCAAAAAATCTTCACGCTTTGTCTGACGTGGACATACACGAGTATATATTCCAAGTTCGAAGTCTGTAGCTTCTATAGCGGCCAAAATTATTGCATTCATACGAAGAGACAAACGGACATTTTACTAAGCCAATATACCCTTTTCAGTTCGTGTTTAACATATTCGCTTAACTAATATTAAAGTATTACTTTGAGATAGGTGACTTTCACGCCTTTTTTCACCCATAAATACTCCCGAGTGGAGTCTATTTGAAGTGTTGGTTATAACTGGACCTAAGCAAGGGTATAAACAACAGCCACTAACAACCATAACAATTAACCTCGGTGCAAGCAGTCACAGAAAGCGCTCGACAGCTTCAGGACAGGACGATGCTGGAAACCCATGTGATAGAGGAGGATAGGAGAGCGATGGAAAGGAGCTCTGACGTTAGCTTTACAGTTAGTTAGTGATTTATTACATGTACTTAGTGCACTTGTGTACAATAATTGTGTATTGTTATGAGCACGCTGGATGCTGGATTTTTGTATATTTCGTATATATATGTTGAGTGTTGATCTTGATCCTGACTCTGATCTTGAGTGTCGTCTCGTGAAAGTTCAAAACTTAAGCAATAAATAAATGGATGATGATTGGGAATTTGTGTGTGTGTATGTGTGTGTGTGTGCGTGTGTGTGTCTTTGTGTGTGTGTGTCTTGGTCGCAATTGCGCCAGGTGGCCGCCTCATGGCTGCTGCGAGGAGACGCGGCGCTTGCGCCTTCATCACTGCGGACCGCCCGGATTCGGGCCCAGCTGCGGCCCGTGTCCGACCTGCGGCTGCAGCTGCTGCATGGGCATCATCGTATTCGGGCTGGCCCCGACGACGCCGCCCACGCCCACGCCGACGCCGACGCCCACGCTGACGCCGACGACGACCGGCTGGTTGGGCGGCGGCGGCGGCAGATCCGATGTCTGCTGCAGATTGGTCAGCAGCTCGGTGATCGCCGGAAAGAGCGAGCACTGATTCTGCTGCACCCCGAAGTCGGCGAAGCGACGGAGCACGGTGCTCGCCGCGGCCATCATAGGCGATTGGACCTGTTCGCGCCGTTCGGCGACCTGCGTCATGTTCGTGGCGATGTCGTGGACGATGGGCAGCACCAGCGAGATGCTGTCCTTCCAGTCCTTGCCGTTGTACGGTATGCGCGTGATGTGCAGAAAGAACAGTATCTTCATCCGGCCGAGCACGACGCACGCATTGCCAATGGGCACGATGGGCATCGCCGACGGCGGCATCCGCATGCACATCTGCACGGTCCACTTGAGCTGATCGCCGCCGAGCTCGGGCTTCAGCTCCAGGCGCATGATCTGCACGAAGTCCTTCAGCACGTGCCCGGGCAGGTTCAGCAGCCGGCAGATGCTGTGCAGCGCATTGGGGCGATATGGGGGCGCGGCGACGCGGGTGTCGAAGTACTGTTCGATGACCAGGAGATCGTCGGGGCTCAGCTGGAAGGTGGCCTTGTCGGGCATGGGCGGCAGCTGGGTGACCTTCAGATGGAGCGACTGCATGTGCAGCTGGTTGAGCATCACCTGGCACTGGAGTCCGTCCACCTTGAAGAGCACCACGCCCGGCTCCGTCGAGTTGAGCGCCGTCAGCGTCTCTTCGCTCTGGATGTTGCGATGCAGCTGGCGGCGCATGTAGACGCAGCCGAGGAAGCGCTCCAGCGGGCTCATGTCGGCCACGTTGATGTCCTTGTTGGGATGCGGACTGGGGCGGCACAGCGTCTCGAGCGCCTCGTGCGTCAGCAGCGTGGGCACGGCGCCCGCCCAGGGCCGGTTGAGAGTGCCGCGGTTGCCGCAGCGATCGCCGCCACCGACGCCGGGCACGCCGCCGCCGCCCGTGCTCTTGTGCTCCGGACTCTGGCCGGGCCGGGGCGAGGGACGCGGCATGCTCGGCGAGCCGGGCCAATTGTTGTTGGCCGGCGACATGGCCGTGAATGGTGAATCCTGGTGGCTCTGCATGTAGAGCGTATTGGGTCCCGGACTGTGCACCATGTGCGGACTGGGCTGCGGATTCAGCGGCGACGAGGGCATCAGGCCGCCCGGCGACGGGTGCGGCATGTGCGGCGCCGGCGGCGATGTCAAATTGAAGTTGGCGTGACTCTGGGCCCCGCTGGCGCCGCCGCCGCCGCCAGCGCTCGGATGCGGGCTGGCCGGCGTGTGCGGATTGGAGCTGGAGGGCGGCGTGTGCGGTGCCGGAAACCGCAGGCCGCTATCCCGCGGCGACTGTGGGCCACGCATGCCGGCGCCCAAAAACGGCGAAGACCCGCCGGCGCCCACGCCCGTAACGCTGCTCGGCCCGCCAAAGGTGTCCTCCAAGCCCATGGGCGACAGCGGATTGTCGTCCTCATGCGGCGCCCGGCCCCTGTACACGGCGGACTCGTCCACGTACTTGGACAAAAACGCCTTCAGGCCCTGAATCGGCGTGAACTCCTCGATGACGTTGCGCTCGAAGCGACTGCTGGCCCCATCCCGTATGGACACGAGCCGATTGGCCCGGAAGCGCAGCTCCAGACAGTAGACCGCCTGGTAGGTGAGCCGCATCAGGCAGGGCGACTGCGGCAGCATGCAGAACGACAGCACGGGCACCTGCGGACGCTGCAAAGGCAACAGGTGACATTAATCGCATAAGTAGCTGGTTAGGTAGGTCAACAGCAACAATGCATAAGGCACCAAGAGTCAAGCACCTCCCGGCCGGGTCTACAGCAGCTGGCTTTCCCAACGAGCTTGAATTGCCCACGATTTGGGCAAACAATTCTGAGCCCTTC
The DNA here is from genome assembly GCA_035047465.1 of Drosophila sordidula. Lineage (NCBI taxonomy): Eukaryota > Metazoa > Arthropoda > Insecta > Diptera > Drosophilidae > Drosophila > Drosophila sordidula. The sequence goes on along the minus strand of JAWNPQ010000185.1, from coordinate 5,066,523 downwards.
AATTGTGACGTCACAATATCGGAATTTCGATCTTTCGCTCCTAAAGTAGGATAACAACAAAAGTAGGCAAGCTATTTCATATCATATTATTAGTCCCGATCGGATCACTATGCCATATAGCTGTTATAGAAATAATCGGATAAAACCTCAACTTGTTTAAAGGTGCTTTGATCTAATTACAAATTTCGGGCATTATTAAGCTTTATATATATTCTATATAAGCTCTAAAACAAAGCGATATTGTGACTCCTAAATCGCGCTCTTTCTCTTTCAAGAACCTTCCGGTTCTATCATCAGCAGACTTTGCTATCGTCGGCTCAAGCTGGGCGTAGCCAAAAAATCTAACAGTCTTTCGACCGAGGATATACACAAGTATATATTCTCCCTATGTGTTTTATATACCCTGTTGTTGGCAGACAACTGCTAGAGAAGGAGTTTGGCCCTTGTTCCCTTTTGAAATAATCAGCTTTAAAGCTTGTTCTACTTTACCGGAATGCCCAGCAGTGGCAGCACGGGCAGCTTGGCGATGGAGCTCATCGGATTGTAGGTCTCGTGCAGAATGTGGGCGATGGTCGTGAGGCTGTGCTGCTGGTTCAGGTGCTGGGCCAGCTGGTCGCGCATCATCGAGTGCGCGTTCACCGCCGAAATGCCGCCGACGAAGGTCAGCCGAAAGCCGTGCGACTGCACGGACCAGTAAATGTTGCAGGTGACCTCCTTCTTGGGCCCGTAGCCGAGCAGCAGGTTGGCATACGTATAGGACTTGACCACCAGCATATCGCCCAGGCTGAGCCGTTCTGTGAAAAACGAAGGTGCACATGAGGAAATAATCGTATTTAGATGCCCGACTTTATACTAACTGTTGCGCAGCTGCTCGGCAAAGTCGTAGACCAGCGTGTACAGGTAGACAATCTTGGACCAGTCGCTGAGGAGATCCTCGACCGTTTTGGCGAAGTCATGGTTGGCCTGCTCGTAGGTGAGATTGACGGTGCGGCGACTGCCCTGCTCCTTCTGGTGGGTGCTCTGCAGCGGCGTGCTGTAGAAGACAAACTCGACCACCCAGATGCGCACCTGGCTGTTCTTGTTCGTCTGCGAGCGCACCGATATGGAGAGCACGCGTCGCATCAGATCGTCCCACACATGCGGCTCGACCTTGGGCACCGCGGACGCAATGCCCGTTGGCGGCGGCGTTGGCTTCGGTTCGCCGGTGGCTGTCGGCGACTGATTGGCGCCCGGCTTGGGCAGCGCCAGGATCTTGAGGACCAGCGAGGTGGCGTTCGCCTCCACCTGCAGGCCGCTGTGCGGTATACGGAATTTGGAGAGCGTCTGGGCGAGATTAAGGAACGGTATCTTCTCATCGCACATGGCCACCACGTGCGCCAGTTCCGGTATGAAATATGCGGGAAAAATGGTCTTCTGCTGTTTGGCGGGCGGCGCCAGAATGTCACCGTTGGATTTGCGCTTATGTGGCGACACCTCTGCTGGAAGCGCATAAAGAATTTCAATTCATCCACGGGCATTTGGTGGCCGGACAACTCACCATCGACCTCGGTGCCGGGTCCGTGGGTGGCCACGAACGTATCGAACTCGATCAGGCGCATCAGCTTCGTGTACAATTTGGGAATCTCGGACGGCGGCTGGGCAACAATGGAGACCAGCTGCTTGGCCGAGTCGTCGACAAGATCGCTCTCATCCTTCTGAAAGAGCACGAAGCCCAGATGAAACGTATACTCCATCTCGTTGGGCATGGCGGACTTCTCCTTCAGCTGAACCACCTGCAGACAAGAAACGGCCGTAAGCAGAGCTGCTTGGAGGGCTCGTAAAACAGATGGCATACCAGAATAATGTTGGGATGCCGATGCAGCTTCACATAGATCTTGTGCCGGCCCGGCTGGAGCAGCTCCTGCTCGGGCAGCGTGAGGAAGGGCAACGTCTCGGTGGCCGTGGCGGGCAGATGTTGCAGCGTTTTCTCGCACCGCCGATGGGTGATCCAGAAGCGCAGCTCCGACAGCAAGGCGGGCAACTTGCTGCGCTCACCGTTCAAACAGTCCTGCATCTCGTCCGTGATGGGGCAGTCCAGGTGCTTGGGCACATGGCAGCGGAACATGCCGGTGTGCGTGTCAATGGTTATGTGAATCTGCTCGGCGCGCAGACAGGGCGTCAGCACGGGCACGGTCAGGATGGCCGGTGTGCCCTGGAGGTTAACTGAGAAATGAGATGGGGAATGAGATCAGGAGCTGCTGCCTTGATTCGAACTCAACCGAATAACATTTACACTCACAGTCAACGTCTTTGAGGAAGGCCTGAAACTCGAGCTTCAGATCACTCAAACGGGCCACGGACCGTATGTAGACGGTGTGCACAATCAGCCGCTCCATGGACAGATGCTCGGAGCGCACGGCCCGATCGGCCACCTCGGCGGACTCCTTGGCGCCCAGCGAGGGCACATGAACAACGACCAGAGGTCGCCCGATTTCGCTGGGATCCGATTGCACCGTCAGGCGGTAGCCCAGCTCCGATTTGAGGTCACGCCAATAGGACACCGTGAGCTTAACGCCCGGCACATACTCCTCCACGTTGATATTGTTATCGTCCAGACGCTCGTAGTTCAGGCGCAGCGTCTGCGTGTAGAGCACCTCCAGCTGCAGCGACTGGCAGAAATAGTGCAGACAGTTGTACACCTCGCTCAGGGCATTCGGATTCTCGACGAGACGCGCCTGGATCAGTTGGTGTATGTAGTTGACCTGCAGCGGATGCACCAACGATTTGCCATCTGTGAACAAACAAGCGACAAGGGATTAATGGGAATGGGGATGGGGCTGGCCGGGAGTCGGTTACCGCCTGTCTCCTTGTCCTCGACGAGCACATCGATGTCCAGCAGGCGCCACGGCACATTCGGACTGTCGCCCATGACGGTTAGGGCCACGCTGAACTCGTGCTTCACCTCGAACGTGACGCGGCCGTTCCGTATGCGAAACTCGCGCATCTGCGGCAACAGTCGCCCCGTGACGAGGCGATGCTGTATGACCTGATTGAGACGCAGCAGTGTCTGCCTCTTCTCCGCCGGCGTAATCGCATCCGGCGGCACGATGCGCTCGCGGATGCACGTCGGCAGCCGGTTGTAGGTGCCCGTGGTGAGCACCTCAACGGCGGCGGGTATGTGAAAGTTGGGCAGGCGAGCCCGCACCAACGTTTCGCGCGACATGCGCGCCAGCATATCGGCCGTCTCCACGAACAGCATGTTCTGTTTGTCCAGGAAGCTCATTATCTGCGAGCTCTTGTCCACTTTGGCAACCGAGTTGCCCCACTTGACCAGGGCGTTGAGGCGCGTGAACAGATGTCGCGTGCGCGCCGCATACGCGTAGATCTCCACCTTGCGCTCCATGTCCGTCTTGCGTGGCAATCTGTGGAACAATCGAGGCGCGCGTCAGACGCGGAATCTGGCGGCATTTTTTTATTTTTTTTTTATGGGCTCTACTTACAGTTCGGCCAGAACCATTAGCTCGTGGTAGGTGCGCTGGATAATGAAATCGATGAGCACCGACATGGACATGGTGTTAATGCGCGGACCGCCCTCCTGCCCGGCGGGCAGGTAGCCCGCATTTGCGCCGGGCATCTGCTCCAGTGGCAGCGGAGTGGGCGCCATGTTTTTTGCCAGCGCTTACTATATATGATGTAAACGTATATATATGATGCGAAGGTTGCGAAATCACTTTGCCAACTGTTTCGCGTTGCGTTTACCAAGCTCGTTTTATTGCCAAAAAGTCAAACTCATAGTTTTTTTCGCCGTTTGCCTGCGAAGTTTCAGCGATTTGCAAATGTTTAACACGAATGCGACATTGTCGTACACAACTCTGCGATAACATTAAACATCGCATGGACATTAATCGATGTATGCTTCAAATATCGATAGGCACGCAACAGTGCGCAGCTCCGTCTGTTAACACTTGGCGCCATTTGAGTAGCAGCTGTAAAATTCAAATTTGCGCAGCATTAAACAGCGGCAGGCTGTGAAAAAGTTGATGGAAAATGTTTACGAAAATTAGACAACTAATGAATTGCATAGCATTATTTGTCAAAAATGAATATTGATGAACTGTTAGTCGACTGTCAATGCGTGTGTCGGTATCAAAATGTACTACAATCCAAACGACGAAAAGCCGTATATTTTTTTTGTCAAATTACCACAAGTTGAACAAAAGTTTGCCATGGGATGTAAGAGCCTAAATTCAGCAAACATCGGTTATATAATCGACCTTGGTAAGATCTAATTGAACAATAATTCTTACTTAACTAGTTTTTATCTGAATTTTAATATCTATTGGATACTTAGCTAAAGATGTGGCCGCAAGAACCTTTTTTGAATACACAGAGGAGCCCGCAGTATTCTGTTTGGAAATCGCTAAAATTATTGTCGACAACACGGCGCTGGCTTTCTGCATATCGAGAGGATACAGTTTCGAGGTGTTTAATGGCATCAGGGACGTCATACAAACGCCAAAGCCGAAAGAGAGCAAAGTGGTATTAAGTTATTCAATATCAAAAGACAAGTAAATATAGTGCCGATTTTGCTTGTCAGGTGGTCGACAACCGGGGTTCTCCAAATTGGGATTTGGATTAAAGCCGGTTGAGCTACTAGTTGTGAATTTTATTCTGTATTGTTTACAGTAAACATTTAACAAATGAATGGGATATGGCAGTTGATTAATTGTTTCGATTAGTTCAAAAAATGTTAAGGCGCTGTTAAGGCCAGCTGAGACTGTTAATCCACGGACAGGGCTGTTATCTGCGCACTGAGAAAGTGGAAACTAAATTTATATTCTATTACTATTGCTATTAATAAGAAATTATGATGCATATGTGATCCGCTAACAGAACGAACGAAAGACAAAAGTTCAATGACCAAAACATTTCAATTGCCATATAAAAGCAGCCGGCAGCGGTAATGCGGAGGATCAGGCTGTTGTTTTTGTTTTAGTTTTTCCCTTGTTGCTGTTAAAAATAAAGAAAACAAAAACATTTCCGCTTTGGTTTCTTTGAATTTTAACACGGTTGTAGTAGAGACAACCCGCACACGCACACACATGTCTTCGACATGCTGCGGCTGCAGGTTGCTCGCAGATGCATTGCACTCTTTTCCTGACGCGTGCTGCAGTCCCTCCCCTGCGGCCCGCCCCCTCGCTCCATGCTCCTCCTGCTCAGCCCTCGCTCGTCAAACAGCCACCGGCAGCAAACTTCCAAGTGGCGGCACCGCCCCCCCCCCCTCGCGTCGCCGTTGCCCTGCGCAAAGTGGCTGCCACCTATGGAATCTTTTTGGCCGCTTAACTTGCACTTCAAATTCAAATTTAGCCGGAGTTCGAAGTCAGCCCCGTTGTTGTGCCACGACAGCACGTCCCCTCCCCCTCCCCCTCCCCGCCGGCATTAAAAATAGAACTTTATGATGTTTGCGCCTCTTTGAATGGCGACCCCGACTTCGACTGCGATTTCGAGTTCCAGTTCGACTGCATCTCCGTTTCGGAGATCACAAGCATATCCGGCCCGGGGCGACCACTTTACGGCTCACGGCGGGCAATTCGCTGCGCTGCGCCGTAAACTCGTAAATCCGTAAATCCAAACAATGTTTTTTGATTTAAACAATGAGCTGATTCCTGTAAACAGGACGCACTTTTCCAATTGGGTGACGAAATCGCAGCCAATTATTGACAGACGGCAAGGCTGAAAAAATGCTCGAGTTGATTTTGCCCGACTACAAAAAGCGCGTTGTCCGGGCCAGATTCCGGCCGGGGCGGGGGCGGGGGCGGCCAATGCAAACGAACTCCGTACAATTCAAAAGAGATTAACGGATAATTGATGGCAACGCAACGCAAAGACTTTCATTTGAAATCGATTATAAAATGATTTACACAAAAGCGCAATGCGAAATATTTTGGCTGTTCTTTTTGTTCATTTTTTGTTTCTTGCTCTTTTTGCCCTCTTGTTTGGCTTCGCATTGTGTTGAGTTTCACATTAAGGCGATCGCGCTTATTTATCTGTGTAAATTATTGGAAAAGCGGCGCTGCGATGCGCTGTTCTTGTCTGGAATTTATGGGCGCATCTCCGACTGCATTTTACCTACGCAAAGAACCGTTGTTCGCTGCCCTGGAGCCCGGCAGCAGTTAAAAATAAAGTCTCCGCTCGGCACCAGCATTTAAAAGTACAACAATTGCGCAGCAAGTGCGGCCCCCGGGCCCCCTCGGTCCCCGGTGGGAGATTGGCTGGAGAAGCAGGACCAAAAATAGATTTATGGCCGCCAGTCGCGTCAGTTTCGAGAATCGCAGCGCTCTGGGTGATGGCTCGATGGGACGGCTGAAGCGTTAGAGCTTCTTGTCGGCTCCACTTCCTTCCTTTGCCAGTGGCCGCAGTGGCAGGCCCCAGAGCTGTGCTGCTCGCTTATTAATTGCCCTGATTAAAGTCGACGTGGCTGCCACGAATGTCTTTAGCACATGTCACGTGGCTTACCCCAATGCGGAGTCCATTCGCATCTGCAGCCAACCACTGTGGCCCCCAAAGTGGGCGCTTTGTCGCCAGCCTCGCCATTTCCTTGGTCCACACTCAGCTGCTGCTGCTGCTGCTGCTGATGCATGGCGCTGGCCCAACCTGACCCCCAAAGCATTCAAATTGCATTTCCATGTTGGCGCCAGACAACGCCACGGGCCATGCATCGCACATCTTTATCTTCGTCCATTCGATTCCCTTTGTTTCCGTATTGCGTGGGTCGAGGCCAGAATGAGAAGTGCGAATGCCAGTTCCGAGTAGACGCCTGACAAATCTCCTTTCTGCTTAGACCCTGTTGAAATTGGGTCTAGTAAATAATCGCATGGGCATATATAGACACAGATCGGTCATACTGCCTGTGTACTTGCAATTGTTCAGTGTTGCAAATCCGCTAAATGGATAGCAATAAAATAGGCCTTAACATAACAGCGTAAGCTCATGTTAAGTTCGACAATTATCGATAACATTCCTAGAAGAGTCTTCATTTAAATTCATTTACATTCAAAGGCGGATTCGATTACGCTTCTCGCTAAAATGGAAAGTTCTAGGAATATTGTGAACCTAGATATCTACGTTCTCGATTGCATATTGTCCAAATTAACCGCAATAACGGATCAAATAAGCTTTGCGCGTGCTCATCCCAATCTAACCGACGCATTCAGATATCACAATCGCAAACGATCCATCAACATCAAGGAAGGGGAACATCTTCTTTCGGTGTGCGGATCGATTGTGAAATCAATTTATACTTCGAGAGATTCAGCTTTAATGGCCCAATATGCAGCAAAATATTGTACAGAACTTCAGCATGTAGGATTTTTTTTTAGCGATGCTAATTATAATAATGAAAATTATCAAATTATTTATTGGTTGTCAAAAATTAAATCACTCAATTCTCTAAAAGCATCTATGGATTACAATATTCAATTCGATTCCTATTCAGAATTAATGAAATCAGTGCAGAAACTACCACATTTAAAAAGATTATGGCTACAATATCCAAATAATCGTAAGTAATGTTGAGTATTATTTTAACTGTTATTATATGAAAAGTTATTACAGAAATGTCGGTCGACTTGCCGGTGGGGTTGGAAGAGTTAGGGATAGAGACCTGTCATATTCCCATTCCAATATTCGATCAGTATGCCAGACTTAAGAATCTTCGCGTGTTATTTCTTCAATTCACACACAATGTGTGCAATTTTTTGGAATTTATGCAGCGACACTATCGCCTTTTAGAAAAACTAACAGTATTAGGCCACGATGACGAATTGTCCATTCCGCACTTTCCAAAGCTAAAATACCTTCGAGTGTTTTGTGTATTTAAAACCCTACACGATCTATTGTTCGCTTCAGTCGATCAATATGCAAACCATTTGGAACATCTGATTCTCGACGTAAATATCGATTTGAAAAGCGCCGAACTGTTGGGAAAGCTAACACAACTCAAACAACTTGAAATAATCGATATAGAAAAATTGGAATTCCTTTGCAATGCCAATAAGCTTCGCTACCTATTTAATATAGTAGCTAAATGTCCAAATTTACAATACCTTCGTCTTGCGAATGTGGATAAAAGCCATTTAGAGGATGTAGGAAAACTCTTCAATGAGATTCGAAAGGAGCTACCCAAAGGATTTTGCCTATATTTGGGTGAACATCTATTGAATAATTAATTAGGTTTATTTGATGAATTTGATGCTATATTTGACTTATAATTGCATTTTGTTCCAAACAAAGATTTAAAAACAAATATGTGTTTTCTTGTCTCAACGATTTTAAAATTTATGATGATTATTATTACATATAAGAAAATGTGAATTTCGACGACGTTTGGTGCGTGCAACTGCAACAGCAACAGCAACTGCAGAAATGTCTGGGCAGCAACAAAATCCACTTAGAACCAGAACCCGAATCAAGGCGACAACAACGCGCACGGGAGAGAAGCGTACGTACATAAATCACGTAGAGTATACGATTATAGAATGTGGCAAATACGTACGTAAGAGGCAAATTCAAGACCCTATCGCCGGGGCCCAACACCTGACGGAGCGACATTAAGTTCATTACGCTTGAGAAAGTCAAATGTTGAGAGCTGGCCGACGACAACAACACCTGTGATGAATCCGTTCGTTTGAAAAGGGACTGGCCAAGGGGCGGGGGGGTGGGGGTGGTTTTGGGGGGGGGTGCGGCAGGTGAGCGAGTCTATTTTGGATGGCCACGCGAAAGTTGAAAACGGCAAATGCCTCAAAATGCCAAATAGCCCGACTGCGTCACCGTCAGCCCAGAATTCGAATTCGAACCGGCAAGAAAGCTGCCAAGCATAGCGCACATGCGTTGCAGCGCCCTCTCCCTCTCTCCCTCTCCCTCTCTCGCTCTCTTTTGCTGGCGCGATTTGGATTGGATTTGAGGCAGCATGGGGGCATCAGCGATCCGAGCAGCACTCTGTGAGGTTTTTGACACTGGCTGCGGTCTGGCCGCCAACTTGGCGCTGCATTAGAATATATTCTGCGCAGTGGTCCTTGCCCGCAGCACGGCGAAAATGTGTTTTCCCTTTTGGAAACGCCAGCGACGGCGACGGCGACGGCGACAGCGGCAGCGGCAGCGGGAGAGAGAATAATACAAAAAAAAAAAAAAAAACAACAAACATTATTTTCGATTTATTTTTAAACCGCACACACTTGTTCCAACGGGGCGCACGCTCGCCGCTCTCGCCTTCGGGCGCCTTCGGACGCCGTCGGGCGATCCTCGGCTAAACAGCTGCTGGCTGTCGCTGGCCCAACTGTCGTCGACTGTCTTCTTCGGCAGACGTCACCTCCTCGACGCGACGTCGACAGCGATGTAAAAACTGTAAGTGCCATCGCCGCGAAAGTTCAGTTCTTTCTGAGATCTCGCTGCGTTCGTATCGAAGAGCGCGCGCTTCGTGCAGCCGAACAGAATAATAACGACATCGCCAGCCTGCCTGCCGGACTGCCGGACTGCCGGACTGCCGGACTGTGAGGATCGGATCAGTAGTCGGGCCAAAAAACACTTGTGCATTACTCGCATCTCGAACTGTATCTGCATCTGGTACTTTTTCATTTTTGTTATTGTTCTTCGTGTGATGAAATTCGTGAAAATCGCGCGGCCAGACAGACAGACAGACAGACAGACGAGCAGAACATTCTCACCGCAAGGAAGGGTGCCAGGGTGCCAGGGTGCGTGGTGGATACATTATTGATTTCGCATCGACAGCAAACATTCGCCTGAATCATCGGCTATATTGAGTGCCAGGCAACAGCGTTCGCGTCGCCATTCGACCGGCTTCAGTTGAACCACCCGCAGAGAAAGAGTTCCGACGGATTCGCCGCCCCGAGCTGCCACAGCTCGATCTGGGTAAGCAACGCCAATTGGGCTAAATAATGTATGCTCAACTGTAGCTTCTAGCTCATCTATGAATTACACAATTGCTCCAATACGCAACCCTTCTGCCAGTTTCTTCGCGCTCTTCCCGTTCCCACACACACACATTGTAGACGAATCTTGGCAAATGAGCAAATTTTGAAGAACAAAAACAAGAACATCCCAGTCGGGTGTAGCCGACTGCGCAATACGCCTGAACAGCCTAAAGCAAAGTCGAAAATGTTCTTTAGATCTTTAGAGGAGCTCATCAGCTCATATCCAAAAATCCTTAACACTTTATCTGACACGGGTATACTCGAGTATATATGCCAAGTTTCAAGTCTCTGGCTTCAACAGCAGCGACAAAAATCGCATTCAACGGAAGCAAAAAAGCCAATATACCCTGTTCACGTGCTCACTTGTGATCGCCTCGGCGCGAGCACAAAGTGAGATGGGACCACACTTGTTAAATGAATATTATGATTTCTTTGATATTTTGACATTTACGTGAGAAATGTGTGTTTGCATTGGCAATGATCGGGCCAAGCAGATGAGCTGCAGCCACAAAGTGCCCGGCACGAACCGTTGACAACTTTCTTTCACCTGTCCGCCGTCTCTTTCCGACTAGTATGGCTAATATTTTCAGCTAGTCATGCAGCGTGCGAAAAAAAAATGCGTCGTTACGACGGCGAAAACTGCGTAGCATAGAAGGAAAAGCGCTGAAAATGATGAAAATCTGAAATAAACAGGTAAAGCAGGCCCAAATAATGGCCTATTAGGGCGCACAGATCCTTTGTGTCCCGTTGTGCCTGGCCTGACAGTGTTTACAGTTAGGTGGCGTAAACAGAGCCCAATGCGACGGGCGCTGATGGAGCTGCAATAAACAAAACGGGGAAAAAAATAGCTGAATCCAAACAATTGCAGGCTGCAACTGGAAGGGGCACGGGGCACGGGGCACGGGGCAGGGGCAGTGCACAAGGTGGAAGAAGGAAGTCGAGCGGCGGGCAAGTCCTGGCCGCGTGGCGTGGCATTGACACTTGGCCGGGGCACAGCGGGCGCCGCATTGCCGCCGTTTGTTTATTGTGCATTTGTGCATTTTCAAGTTTGAACTCAAATGTAAACTATGCGCATTTCTCCGGCCCTGGCTGCGGTTTAAAAATAGTCCAAACGCGCACTCGATCCCGTGGCACGCAGCCACCGGCCGTTGGTAAGGCCACCGAGGCCACCGCTGCCTACGCCTCCGCGCCCCCCGCCCCTCGCCCCCCGCCCCTCGGCCGCCTCCGCCACGTCAGCCATTAACATTTCTTTGCTTTGTGTACATTAACAGGACTTTGAACTTTCTTTGGGCCGCGTATTTTGCGCAGATTTCTTTCCCCGTAAATATACAAAAAAGACAAAAAAAAAAAGAAGCAAATGAAAAGAAAGAACAAGTGGAAGCAGCAGCATTTTCATGTCCATTGTGCGTTGCGTTTACAGAATGCACTCGGAACACTTTCGGATGGCTCATCATCAGATGGGGCCCCAGTTGACGAGAGACAGCATGTGGTAAATGTGTTAAATATACATGAATATATACAATATATTCTAAATGCCAGCACATAACTTGCTACGGCTTGATTTTCTATTACAAATGAGAGGCGATTATTTGTCCCCCGACAAACGAAATTCATTTGTCAAATGTTTAACTGCTTTTCAAATGCATTTCCTGCTCTCTCTCTCGCACTTTTGGACTCTCTTACGCTCTCGCGAGAGCATTTCTTGCTTCCTCTTTGGGCTTTGTTACGCAAAGGTTTTCGTTTTCGCTTTGTGCCTTATTCGTAAAGGTTTCGATTTGCATTGCTCTGCATAAATGAAAAGTGCAATGAATTGAGAGTTATAGAAATTGATGGGCATTCGGATATATATTTCCTTGTTATTCAGTTATTTATAGGCTATAATGGCACTTGTGCTCGACTATAATCACACTCAAATTGTTTCAAAACCAAATTAATGCGGTTCGATTTGAATATGGCAACATGTGCCACATGTTACATGCCCCCAACAACCGCAACCGCAACCGCAAACCCCTCCCCCGCCCGCCGCCCGCCGGCTTTCCATTTGCCCACTTTGTAAAGGCCTGCACCAATTAACGTCTGCAGTGCTGCGGCTGATGCCTTTTCCTGCTCTTTGAGATGTCATATGCGATTACCGATCTGCGATCTGCGATCGCCGCACGGGCCAACGAATAATTAATTAACGGCCTGTCACAGAAACATGCGACTTTCGGACTTTTCTCGGTCTTCTGACATCGAAAATATTGCACAGACATGTCCCTCGCCATCATTGGGGAGGTCTCCGCAAGCACCAGAGCACCGTGCTCGCAATTTTCCCACTTGTCAGCTTTGTTTCGATCTCTTATGAAAGCCAAATTGGCAAAAGACAAAAACAAAAACAAATTTTCGGTCGAATATCTATTGGGCAAAAAATATTAGAAATAATTTAGGAGCATTTCTGTGGAACAGGTATGCTGGCGAATTGGGGGAAATTACCAGGTGGTTGTGGGGTGTCAACGGGGGGCGGCGCTTCCACTAATTAAGTATAAATAAATGTTATACATATATATGTATATATATATATATATATATAAATGCACATATGTCTGGCGGGAATTTTGGGCTCCCACACGCATTCATCATGGCCAATATTTATGGGTCGATTTGGCTATAGTTAGACGTGATTCTTCATTAGGGACAGGTGGGGGGGGGGGGCACATATTTTGCCACCTGCCGCTGCTCGCATCCAGCCGCAGGTTTTATGGCCGCAAACATTTTGATGTACTCGACGAAATTATTTCGTTTTGAATGCTTTCGAACAACTATAAAAGCAACAACAACAATTGCGAGAATTGGCCGACAAGAAGACGCAACAGGTTGCAAAAGTCTGGGTGCGCAATGTGTTTAGGCCAAATGGCTGCCCACTCGCACGACTTCTGCTCGCCTTTGTCTCTGCTTTTGGGGTAGGGAATGGTGCCGGCCAAGGGGGCGTGGGTGGGGCACAGCCCACGCCCACATCACGCGGCTGGCCTCAGGCGGCCCCACAGCAATCGGATGAACGGAAAACGGCAGCCGCTGTAGAAGACCAAAAGAAAACAAACAAAGAAAACGCGCACATGACCTCCGCAATGCATACACAAGACGTCTCCCGTTCCCCCACCCCCATCCCCAGCCTACCCCCCACACGCACACACACACACACAGCTGCTTCTAACATTCTTTTCGCTGTAGTGGCAATAAGAACTAATCGATTATTTAGACGATTACGAAAACATAAAGAGAAAACGTTCAACAATAAACAAGAGCAAAGTGAGATCGGAAATATAAAATTTGATTGCCTCGAAAATGCAATAGCCTATGGAACTGTTAAAAAACTGCCCTACGGCCAATACGCGGAATATCCCCATTTTGCATTTTATAGAGAAATTTAATAAAACCCACAAATTAAAGCCAATAGAACGCTCCACTTGCGGCGAATTGAACTGGAATACCCTGAACCCTGTCGTTAGGTGCACACATAACAAAGTGTCCAAATCGGACCACATATGGCCGATATAAACTCACTTCAAAGTGTTACAAATCTGATATACCTTTTCAGATTCGTACGAATCGGGACCAATTTCAAAATTTGACCAAATTTGATTATTAAATCACAATTTTTGCCAAAATCACAAACATTTTCGACTGAAAATTGTTGATGTCGGTCGATTCTATTAATTTATACGAGTTTATGAATGTATATATCTCTAAGATATAGCCATTTAAAGCTTGTAATGAAAACTATAACCTGCATATTTCGGGTAAATTAAGTCGAATCGTAGAGTAATACAAAAATTCCAATTCTAAATTTTGACCATTTTTGATAAAAATTACAAATTACAAATTACAATTACAAAAATTACAAAAATGCGATAATTTTAAAATGAAATATTTTGAATGGGGTTTGAATATATAAACTTACATGAGTCGAAAGAGGTGTATCTTTCCGAGATCGGACAAAAAAAGTAATATCTATGAATGATATACATTCTTAAACTCGTACGGATCGCAACTATCGTTTGGCATTCAAAAATTCCCATTCTAAATTTTGACCACTTTTGACAACAATTACATAGCTATTTGAATACCCTTTAAGTGCGTTAAGCAATACGGCCAGTACTACAAAATGGCCAAGAATCATTTAAATCGTGACGAAAATGGCCAAATTACGGCGCGTTTTGTATTATTCAGCCAAGTTCTTTAACCTCAATTTAACAATAATTTGTAAGCCGTTGGTTCCTAGAAGACCTCCATATCCTTGGTAATCATATTAAAATAGTTTTTTCAGCTGTCCCACCCCTCCTCCCCTCCGCTCGACAAGCTGCTCATCGGCGGCTTAAAATTGTTACCTTGTAAGTATGCAATAGAATTTTTAACTTTGCATTTTTATTTTGTTGACTTCCTGCCGATTCTGTTCGCCTGGTACTTCAGCTGGAATTTTATCGAAAATCCTGCACACCAGCTTCAAAAAATTTCCCAGGCTAATCGGGAACCAAAACTTTTAAATATTTCTTATTGTGAGTATTGTTAATCAAATAAAATAGTGAATAAAAGTGAAGAATTAGGCATACTTAATATTATTTTAATACATTTTGTAAAGCACTGATTTGGCGATTATTACGAGATATTATATTCGATTTTAACAGTCTTGTCAAAATTATAAATAAATAATATTTTGTATGAGAAAAAAAGTGAACTTTTTGCGTATAAAAAAAATCAAATAAAATTTTAACTTAAATTAAAAAGAAAACAGATTTAAGAAAATATTTAACTAGACGCTGCTTAAGATAATAGCACAATTATAGTTCGAATTATGAAAGTCATTGGCATAAATAAAGGAAACCTGCCAGAAGAGCGTAAACAAGTCGTTTGAAGCTTTGTGTTTAACAATTTATATGTGTGTCTGAAAATTGTTTTAGTTGAGTTCGGGAATCGTAAGATATTATATGTAAATATTATAGTTAAAATATAGGCCCACCTGCGTGCCTGCCCCTCTGCGGTTCCGAGTGGATGGGAGGGGCTCTGGCTGTGGCCAGGGGAGGCAATTACGTGCGAGATTAATCAATGCCAAGACAACATGCACAAATTATGCGCATTTCGACGTGAATTTATTTCTAAGATGCTGGCAAAGAACGCGATCGCGAACGGGCAGCCAACAAGTGCGATTCCGATAGCGATTGCGATTGCGAGTGCGAGAGTCGACGCTGCTGCTGACGTTAATCATACGCCCCGTGTGGCAGCAACAGCGGCGGCAGCGGCAGCGCCAGCGCCAGCGTCAGCGTCAGCGTCAGCGATGCCAACCTCAGGCAATCGGCAAGGTGACGACGCCGCTGCAGACGACTTTGGCTCAGCCGCGTTTGGCCTCTTGGCTCGTCCTTAATTATAAAATTGACGAGCGTTCGCATTAATAATTATGAAATATGCCGAATTCTGTATGCTCTTCGGCGCGCCAGACTGACGGGCCGGGTGACGGCGGCGCCGTGCCCGGCGTACTGTAGGGTAGCACATAGCTCATTAAATTCTGCATTAGTTTTGTCTGCGACATGGCAAAATAAATATTTATAAACTCTTGGCTTTGTATTTATTTTGATTTCATTGTAGATTTCTTTATTTTGATTTTTATTATTCGTATTTTTGTTGCTTCGGCTGCTTGTTGTTGTGGCTGTCATCGTCGTGCTGGTAATGACGCATCTGGCGCACATCTAGCAGGTTGGCGATCGATTCCTTCCACTTGCACAAGTCGGAAGAGGTATATCTTTGCGAAATCGGTCGACATCTGACCGAGATATGGTCATTTTTCAATATTAAAAGCGGAATATCTCCGGCAAATGAGGTCAGATTTTCCCTTTGAGAGTCGCACGGTGGGGAACTATCGATTGGCATTCTAAAATTCCCATTCCACATTTTGACCAAAATTTAGCAAAAATGACATCAGAATTTTTGACAAAAATGCGAAAATATTAAAATTAAAAATTTTGATGGTGATCAATTCTATTAACTTATACGAGTTTAAAAATGTATATATCTCCAAGATCGGATGTCATTTAAGCGAGATATAGCTTGTAATGAAAATTATAACCTGCATATTTCGGGCAAATTTGGTCGAATCGTAGAGTTTTATGCCTTTTTAGACTCGTGCGGATGGGGACTGTCGATTGACATTAAAAAATTTTAATTCTAAATTTTGACCATTTTTGATAAAAATTACATCAAAATTTTTGACAAAAATGCAAAAATTTTAAAATGAGAAATTTTGAATCAAGTTTGAATATATAAACCTATACGAGTCGAAAGAGGTATATCTTTCCGAGACCGGACTACATATGGCCGAGATATAGCCCATAACAACAAGTAAAACCTCCATATATCGGGCAAATGAAGCCATATCTTTAAAAAAAATATACCTTCTTAGCATTCTATTTATTTGCCAAATTTGACAAAAATGGAAAGGGGTTACATCACAATTTTTGCCAAAAATTGGCTCGATTCTGAAATCAAAAATTGCTGATTCTATTTTATCTTATTACAATTCTAATAAATTATTAGATTTAGGATCATCATTAAACTAATTGCGATCAGATTACTTATTGTTTATTATTTGACAAATGGAATTAGCACTACTGTCATCTTAGAAAAGACTCTTAATTGCTATGCTATTTTGTTCAGTGTATTGCAGGGTAGCCCATAGCCCCATTAAATGATGCGTTAGTTTCGTCTGCGACATAGCAAACATATTTATAGACTCTCGAGTATTTATTTTGATTTTGTTGTTGCCATCTTTCTTGTTTCGATTTTCGTTTTGATATTTGTGTTGATAATGACGCATCTGGCGCGCATTTAGCAGGTTGCTTCACCTTTCTGTCCCATACGTCATGCCCCCCCAGAGAGCTCATCTCGCAGTTGGCTGCCGTCTCATTGTGTTTTGCAGACGACATGGCCAAGGATCAGCAGGCGACGCCCATACCCGAGGAGCTGTACAATCTCACCCAGCTGGCGGATGTCACGCTGGCGGCTGGGCCGCTCAGCACGGCGGCCAAGAGCGCAGCGTACAGCAAGCCAATGCCCGCCAACAACAACAACAGCAACAACAACAGCAACAACAACAACAACAACAACAACAACAACAGCATATTCTACGCCTCGTCGGACGACGATTCCATTTGCAACTCGTACAGCCACAAGGTGTTCGATCGCAGGAAACTGCGCCGCTGCACCATCTCCGACTCGAACTCCTGCGCCAGCGTCACCAGCAGCAGCAGCAGCAGCCACTCCAGCGACCAGTCGCCCAACCAGGCCACGCCCTGCGGCAACAACAGCGGAGGCAGCTCCCTGGACGACGAGCACATCTGCCCCGAGTGCGGCAAGAAGTATTCCACATCCTCCAATCTGGCGCGCCATAGACAAACCCACAGGTGAGAGGCCCATTATACCCATTATACCTTTAAGCCAGGGTATTCGAAATGTGCCACAAATTGTAGAGCTCATCCATGGCATATATATTCGTGATCTGACTGTTCTATATATCTTCTACATCTATACTTTTGCAGATTACTATATCATATAGCTGCCATAGGCACGATTCGTCGTAATTTGAGTTTTCAGCTATTTTAGTTCATGTCAGCAAGAACTTAACCAGATCCGATTTCTATATCATATAGCTGCGATAGAAACTATCGATTAAAATGTCACTTTTTGTATGAAAAACTTTTTTGTTTTCATAGATATCTCCACTAAACTCCCCATTATTGATAGCCAGTTCATTCCTAATATATAAACAACAACTGATCAATATGGGTTGACTATATCCTATAGCCACCATAGAAACAATCGGTCGAAAATTCTGTTTTTGTATGACAAACTTTTTTGTCATAGGAGATATTTTGGCCAAACTTACCAGTTCCGAGTTTTATTTTGCCCTAAATATTTAGGCAAAAATTGATCAACATCGGTGTGCTATATTATATAGCTGTCATAGGTGCAATTATCAAAAATTTTCAATTTGTACGAACAACTTTTTTGTTTCTAAAAATAACTCAACCAAGTGTTTTTTTTTAAGCGTAATAAAGTTGAGCTAAAACTTAGCAAGATCGGACGGCTTTAACATATAGCTGCCATAGGAACTATGGCTTAAAACAATTTTATGTATGAACAACTTTGTTGTTTTTGTAGTTGTAGCAGCCAAAAATTTTTTTTTATGAATTTAATGCATAATGATTCTTATGATTAAGCAAGAAATGATTGAGATACGACATCAATATCGTAGGAATTATCTTGAAAAAATATCGGTTAAAAATTGATTTAAGGTATTAGGGTTGTAGCAGCCAAACTTTTCTGTTATGAGTTTTATATGATTGAGATATGACTACAATATCCTATAGCTGTCATAGGAATTACCTTGAAAAAAGCACAGTTCTAGTATGAGAAACAAAGTTTACCAGCTAAAAATTAGAAGCTTTCTGTTCTACTAACTGAACTTCGCCCTCCTCCGGCAGGTCAATTATGGACAAGAAGGCGCGCCATTGTCCCTACTGCGAGAAGGTGTACGTCTCGATGCCGGCGTTCTCGATGCACGTGCGCACCCACAACCAGGGCTGCGAGTGCCAGCAGTGCGGCAAGTGCTTCTCGCGGCCCTGGCTGCTCCAGGGCCACATCCGCACCCACACCGGCGAGAAGCCGTTCAAGTGCAGCGTCTGCAGCAAGGCCTTCGCGGACAAGTCCAATCTCCGCGCCCACATCCAGACCCACTCGAACACGAAGCCGCACACGTGCGCCCGCTGCGGCAAGGCCTTCGCCCTCAAGTCGTATCTGTACAAGCACGAGGAGTCCTCCTGCATGAAGAACCGCGGCGGCGAGGCCGTTCCACGTGCCGCCCACGCGCTGGCCACGCCCAAGCAGCAGCTGCAGCAGCAACAGTTGCAGCAGGAGCTGGAGGCAGCTGCGACGACGTCGGCAGCTCTGCCGGATACGGCCAAGTCAACGCTGGCGCACAAGCTGCTGCAGAAGAAGGATCGCAGACAGGCCCAGGCCCAGGCGCAGGCCCAGGCGCAGGCCCAGGCTCAGGCCCAGGCTCAGGCCCAGGCGCAGGCCGCGCTGGCTTACGGCTATCCGGACGCCTTTGCCCGTCTGGACCACTACGAGAGCCTCAAGCGCGGCGGCGTCATCCAGCCGACGGTGCTGACCTATCCGAGTGCCCTGTACCAGGAGCACCTGCTGCCGCTGACGCTGGCGCCGTATCCGCAGCACCAGTATGCACACGGGGCCGGCGGCGGGCGTGCGGCGCCAGCCGGCGATGGGGACCAGGAGCAGCCGGTCGACTTCTCGCCCAAGAACAATTTCACCCACTCGGCCAAGACGAGTCCCTTCGAGCTGACCGGCAACTATGCGATGGTCGCCTAGCCACGCCCCCTCAGCTGCCAACTGTCAACTGACTGTAAAAAGACAACCGAGAGAGAGATTGACAATTTTGAGATGCCTCAGCACGAGCCCAAACACAAAGCCAAAAAAAAAAAAAAAAAAAAGAAAAACCAAAAGCCAAAACCGCAGATAGAAAACAAGAGGAAAAACCAAATAAAAACCCATTTTGCATTCGATTTAAGGAGCTTACTGTAGTAAACAAATATGTGATAAATATGAAAAAGAGCTAAAGTACCGTTAGAGCGTAGTTGATTCCAACAAAAAAAGAAAAACAAAAACAAAAAAAAACAAACAAACAAATCAGTAAAGCGTTAACAGAACTTAATTCAAGAATACAGTGAAAGCTCGCTGAGATATATTTCAAAAGCAAAGATGCACAAAAAAACGTGTTAGTCAGCTTTCACTGTACTTGTACTAACGACCGAACGATCTGCACACTTAGTTGTAACGAGGATTTAGAGACTTGCAAAAAAATGTAACCAGTATTTTTTTTAGCACTACTTAAACCACATTATACATACATATATATTTACATATATCGCATACGGACATACGATTTATATACACCAAATATGATTTACATAACTGTTAATTGATTCACTGATTTTAGCCATTTACACAGCTAGCATATATATCGCTAACTATATATATATATAATTTTGTTTTATTTTTTTTTGCCATATTTATCTTACCAAATACGAAAATACGTTTAAAAGAATTTCATTTGTTTTAAGGCATTACGGCGATTTCCTGCTACGGGCACGGAAATCCAACGAGCGAATCTCTAGTCTTGTATCTTTTAAAATGCAGCCTGACCTCTAGCCCAAGGCGGGGGCCAACGGGGGGGCGGGGGGCGGTGGGGTTGGGGCGGTAGACCGTGCATGTGTCGCGTTATTTTAAGCACTTTACGGCCGCATGTGGTGCAATAATAATTGACATAACTATAACACTAATTAGCCTCTACACACAGAAACTTATATATGCATAACCTATATATATGTATGTATATATATGTTCTTTTTTTTTACATTTTATTGTGTATTTATCTTATAGCTCTTTATATTATTACTTGTATTGTTTTCGTTTCTTCTCTTTTGTTTACATTTTGCGTTGTTGTAGAAACTCACTGCATTTTGTATACTCTACAAAACCTACAGCTAAAACAGACCAAAGATATTGTATGTGTATATGTAAGCGAGCATATATATAGAGTACATTATGTATTATAGAAAAGCACATTTATTCACAAATTAAACGAGTGATCCGAACGATCCCTAAAAATAAGCTAAACTTGTTTTCTTACCATTTATTTACTGTTTTGGATTTGATATATTTTCTATATATCAAAAATTATTATATTATCTTTATTTAGCTTAAACAATTTCAGATTAGTTTTGTTGTTGAAATTTTTATTGAATTTGAATTGGAACTGGGAAACTGACTAAAAACATATCCGACTTGAAATTTATCATCTTCTGTGCAGCGTTTTGTTTACATGGCTTAAATCCGTAAGCCAAAATCATATATATATATATGTGCATATATATATGTTGGTACAAAAAAAATGAAACTTGAAACTTTCACAGAATTATGGCATGCCAAAGGAATGAGAAAATGGTGAAACATAGAAAGAAAGATGATGCCCATCAGGCGTTCTCCAGATTGCGGCTGCTGGGCGCGGACTTGGGCAAGGTGTACTGCGAGTGCGGTTATTGAGAGTGGGGAAAACAGTTAACGACTACGAAAGATTACATAACTTTAGCTACCTTCAGTGGTGGGCCGATGTCGCCGACGCCCGCGTCCCCGGCCGGGGTCTTCGAGCCGCCGCAGCGGACGATCAGCTCCTCGTAGGGCTTATTGTGCAGCATGCAGACGAGTATGACGGTCATGTTGTCGCCACCCAGCCCGTAATTGTAGGCGTTCGGCGCCAGGCAGTAGCTCATCAGGTGCTCGCAGATCAGATCCGGCTGCATGCCGACCGCGATGCGTTCGCGAACGAACTCGGCGACCTCGGTGCTGCTCATCACGTCCCAGATGCCGTCGCAGGCGAGCACCACGAACTCCCAATCGTCGCCGATATCGCAGGCGAGCACGTCCGGATCGGCGGTCACAATTTGCTCCTCCGGCTTCATGCTCGTGTTCCGCTTGTACATAAAATCGCCGAGTGCCCGCGACAGCGCCAGATTGCCATTGACGCGATTGTTCTCGACACGGCCGCCGCCGGCGCGTATGCGCTTCTCCTCCAGCTCGTTGCTCGGCTTATGGTCGACGGAGAGCGGTCGGACCATGCCGCCAACGCTGGCGATGGCCCGCGAATCGCCGGCGTTGGCGCAGTAGAGACGCTTGTCCTTGATCAGGACGACAATCGCCGTCGAGCCGGCGATCTGTTCGCCCCAGCTGCCATTGTGGAGCATCTCGCGATCGAAGTCGAGGAACGCCCGCTTCATCGCCAGCTCCACGGAGCTGCCAAAGTACTCCGGCCGCTTCGTGATGAACTTGTGCAAATGCTTGCCAGCGAACTTGGCAACGGCCGCCCCGCCATGGCCGTCGTAGACGGCAAAGAACGCGGCCCCCGGATCGTCCGGCAGCGACAGTATATGGGTGTGTGCGTCCTCCATATCGATGCGCCAGCCCTGCATGCAGCTGCTGCCCACGAGGAACGAGGCGTTGGCACAGCGCGCCGAGTCCTTGGTGGTCACCGGTTCGGACAGTGTTTGGCCCATGATCAGCTGCGGCGTTGAGGATGACAACAACAGCAATCTGACTTTCTACTGTTAAGCGATCCCAGCGGTCTACTCACTTATCGAACTTTATGGATAAATTGCTTGTTACAATTTCACACCATAGACAATATTGTTGTACTTTATTGTTGTACGTTCCTGTTGGTATGTTAAAAACTATATGTGAATTTGATAAGTAAACTAAACACGATTTGGAATTTTGCAGACTGAACTTACATCGACTACTATAGTCGATCTCATTTGAACGCTCTGACAACTTTTTTTTATTATTTCAAATCTACATAAAAATACAATTTAAATACAAAATTTCATTTTATCATAGAAAAAAAAAAATTCTACAATTTGGATGTTCATTTAATTTCAGAAAAATATTCAAACATAAAAATCAATCTGGTTTTGAACAAATTGTTGATGTTTAATATCTGCGATGGGCATTTAAAATGAATTTTATTTTGTTTTACAAGTCCAAAAAAAAAAAACTATTTTTGCACTTATTTTAACACTCACATTACAAATACAATTTAGTTTTTTGAAATTTTGAAACAAAAATCTTACGAAAATCAGTAGAGGGAACCATGGGATAAATCCAAAAAATATCGAAATATATTTATATTTATTCTGCCAGGAACTTTGTGAAATTTATATGATTATAGACAAAAAGTTTACCACCTCAGAATCGGTTTTTTCCACACCCACAATCCTTCTAAAAAAGAAATTTAAATTTCTACGTTTTGAAAAAAGGGTTATTTGAAAAGCCTACAAAATTCCAATAAAATAGTATATAAGAATATATATAAGAAAAATTATAATAATAAAATAAAATTTCCGAAACCCTAAACAAAATGCCATCAAGAATAAAACTCAGCTCAGTTCTGAAAAAATTAATGAAGCTTGAAGTTTAATAAAAGAGTAGTTGGGTTGTTTTTTTTTTTTTTAAATAAAAATGCAGCAGAACAGGATATTGGATACTTACTTTCGATAACCCTCTGAAATCTCTCAAGAATTTGTACTGAATCCATTTTCATTCAATACAAAAAAAAAAAACACTTTATTTATCTTTTGATAATTTTGTTTTTGTATTTGTTTTTGTTTTTTGGTATTTTTTTTTTTGGTTTTTTGTTTGTTTTTGTTAATCATTTGTATTTCATATTTTCCATATACATACTATATAGACATTTATTTGTAATGTTTTCTTGTCGTAGATTACTACACGTTTATCCTTTTAGGCATATGTACGAGTATGTATCATAATTTGTAACCGTATTCGTAACGGAATATCTGTGAGTGTATATGTATTTGTTACCGTTTGTGTGTGTGTGTGTGTGTGAGTGTGAGTCATGCTTATACGAATATTGGCGCCATAGCCATCTACATTCAATTATACTTAGTTAAGTTTTCTTTATTTATTTTTGTTTTTTTTTTGGTTTTGTTTTTGTATATACTCTTTAAAGTGTAAAGACACTAAATTTCACAATTTTCGTTTGTTTTATATTTTTGTTATCTTCTCTATTCGCTACAAAAAAACGCTGCCCGGCCAACTAGAAAGCCGCACGTGGCGGAGGAGGGAGGGGGGCGGGGGCGGGGGGATTTCATCATGCCGGGATTTATCGCAAACCAGGCAGAGAGACAGATAGAGAGAACAAGAGAATTAGAGATTGAGAGAAATTGATCTAAAGTTGTGTATTGCCCCGCGGCAGCGCTCTACGGTTAGAGTATCAGCTGCTTCGGCGGGGCGCAAAAAATTTCGACTTTTCTATGGGCAAAGTTTCCATATGTTCTGTGTGTGTGTGTGTGTGTGTGTGTGTGTGTGTTGCGTACATTCATATGTATGTATTTATGTAAATAATTTACGAAAAATGTGTATGCTTTATAATCGTACGTATGTATATATATATAATTAGTATATATGTATTATAAAATCTCTAAACAGCCATAAAAGTCAAAAGTTCTTAATCAATATTATCAATTATCTAAACGCGTTTTCGGGATTTTTACTATTATTATTTAATGCTTACCTTTTACAGATCTAAAGGTTGCTTTTCGCTTTGAAATCGGAACTCGATTGTTATAGGTATTATTTTGGTTTCGGGAATTATGATATATAAATACAAATTTGCGGCTCATTGTGTTACAATTTGTTTTGGTCTTGAGACGGTTTACCTCCCCCCACCAAATATACTTGCATTTAAGTAACGGGGGGAAAACCCATAACTATATGCTCAATATATATATATATATATATTTGGTATATATATATATCCGTCGAAGAGTTCACAATTTGATGCTGACTTTGCATTAACATTGAATTAGTTGCTTAAAAAGGTACGCATATCGGGATAAGTTATATAACTCATTAGTACTCGTATATATATATATATATATATATGTTTTTTGATTTGCATACAACTAAACGCTTATCATATTCATATTCCATATTCCATATATATATATATATATGTATATATATATATGCTAAATGTATCGGTGTGCTTGGTTTTTGATATATATAAGTATTTCTTTTGAACGCTTACATTAAGACTCTTTCTCGCTTCTTACAAAAAGGACACCAAGTAAAAACATTCAGTACACATCGATAAGTTACAAAAAGTAAGTAAATTGTTTTTGTTAGCTTTAAATTGTATTAATATTTTGTTAGATTTTTTTTGTTTTGTTTTTTGTGTGTGTGTGAATAGGTGAGTTGGCTTGAATCTTGAATATATCTCATATGTTTTTGGTAGCTAACAGGACGATCCGAAAAGTATTTTATTTTGTTTTGGGGATCCGCCTGCGCATCGTTGGTGATCGAAATTAATTAATTAATACACAAATACACGAAAAAATTTACTTATGCGGGGGGGAGAGAGGCCCAGGGTATGTTCAAATATAATTTTTTGTTTTTTGTTTTTTTTGTTTTGTTTTTAATTCCATCCCAATTTGCCCGGCAATTCGTTGTCTAACCCATGCGCTTACGAAATCTAAAAATCTCTTACTATGCTCGTTTAATTTAGGGCTACATGCAATAATCTTAGGTACACGCTATAAGGAGAAATCGTATGTAAATACACACACAGATGTATATATATATGTATGCATATATAGAGTATATGTGGGTATGATTAAGACTTGGTGCCCAAAAAGGAAAAAAAAAAAAACATCATTTAGTTTTCAACTTTAGCCTAGACTAAATTATGTGCGCGCTTTGATTATCGGTCTTTGGTTTATATTCTTGTTGTTGTTTGTGGCTATTATTGAATATGCCTGCTAAAGGAGCTGTCCTTAACTACGATCTATTGGCTCTAGTGTTATCGATTTTGGTTCGCATATAAAAATATTTAAATTCTTTATTTTGAAACGGCGCAAGACGACACTAATGCTAAAAGTACACCCACACACACATTTATATGCGATTTGGTATTTTTTTTTTTCTTTGTTTTTTTTTTTTTGAATTACTTCCGATATCTTCTAGTACATATAAGTACGGATGTATACATATATATATGTATATAAAAAGCAAATCCCATTAAAGTGCCATCATCTATTTGCATTTGTTACGGGCTATTCAATATATATATATATATATTGTTCATATATATATATTATTTATGTATATTCATTTAAAACATATTGTTTCGATTACGTTTGCATCACGCTTCACACTAAATACGAGAGACTTTTTAATGCATATACTATGTATGTGTATGTTGCAATTTATTTAATGTACTTAAGTTTTAACTATATATTTTTTTTCCCATTTAAATCAGCAAAAAGGTACGATCAATTTGTTAGACGCTTTTGTTGTTGTTGTTGTTGTTTTAAATTCAATATTCTGTATCTTAGTTATAATCGTGAGAATGCGTACGATTTCAGCACTAGCTGCTAGTTAATTATAGTTATCATATATCTGTATACATATATATATATATCTCATTATAACCGTATATTGTTGTTGTTTTTGTTTTTGTTTTTGTTTTTGTTTCTGTTTTTGTTTTTTAGGTAGGAAATATGCTAGTCTTATAAATTTCACACATCAACATTTTATTCTTTTGGTTATGTTTTATCCATTCGAAATATTTTGTATTTAATAAAATATAGTGTATATATTTGTAATTTGTTGTTGTTTAGTTTTAATATGTATTTGTATGTTGCCATTTTTTTCTTTGCATTGTGTGTATTTCTTGTATATATATGTAAATATATCGTAATTAGCTTGTGTTTCACATTATTAAAACATCTAATATCAATCCGAACCACAATTTCAAGTGTATTTTTTGTTTTCTGCTAGTTTTGACTGGAATTGAAATTTTCTATACATACAATACTTTGGTTTATCATTTTATTTTTGTTCAATCGAAAGAAACACGAAGAGAGCGTATAACTAGTTTAATCTAATACGAGCTGACGATGCCATCAAATTACTATTATTAACTATATATGCAACTATAGAGCCGATTCGAATTGTGGATTATTTTGAATTCGATTCCTTATGCTGTTTGTTTCTGGTTGATTTTCTTTTTTGTTGTTGTTGTTGTTGTTGTTTTGTTTTTGTTTCTTTGCTTAAAAGAACGAAATCTAATTATGGACGGGTTCTCATCAATCTTGTTTGTCAGCGTCAAGTGTTATATAAACGTTTCGATCCATTCAATTTCAATATACGACATCAAATTCTCGTGGATCAGTTAAAATCCATAAATTGTTTGTTCGTATGGTTCGGTTGGTTTCTTCTTCTTCTTCTTTGTTCTTGTTAAACGGTAATTTTTTAAGTGTGTGTGTGTGTGTGTGTGTATCTATTTGTTCTTAAACACTAACTACGCTTTTTAATACGTGGCATGTACTAGACCTTAATAAATTATTATTGGTATCTTTTGTGGAGTTTAGCTTTGTGGTTATCTTTAGCTTTTTGTTGTTTATTCGATAAATGCACATAACTTGCGTATGAAACACATTCCAAAGCGACAAATTATTTATAAAAGCTCATCAATTGTTCGTCTTTGAATTGGTCAACTTAGTTGCGAGTCACATACAAAAACACATGTATGTCTCATATAGGGCTAGGAGTGTGTGCTCGATTTTTGCTTATCTTTCTTCATTCTTCTTCTTTTGGAAATAATTAACAATCTATTGGCAACTACAGAAACCTGATTTTGTCTGTCAACTAAAAAGTAATTAATATAGACTATATATGTATATATAGCTGCAGCTAGAACCTCGTTAGAAGGAATTCACGGTCAAAGGAATTCTACACACACACGAAGAGTTTTTTTGCGATCCATCAATAACTGATGAGCTAACGTAAACTAAACGGAAATGCAATATCATATATCATATATATTGCACAATTATTTTAAGTACGCAATGCTGTTGTTTTTTTTTTTTTTTGTTATTAAACTGTTTGTCCCTTTTTTTTTGTGTTTTTTTGTATAGCTATTTAAATGTTAAAATTAATTTGGTGGGATATATGTTGTATTTGTTGTTGTTGTTGTTCTTGATTTTGTTTAAACTTTTGATTAGCTTGTTGATTTTGTATTTCCCTACAAGTTGCTAAAGGTCAAAGAATAAAAGAAAATTTATGATAAAAATAATAAATAAAATCAAAACAAGAAAATATGCTTTCGATAATAATATATGTATTTATGTTTTGCATTTAGGACATAAGTAAATATTATAATCATTTATGATAATAGTAAGTTATGTTTATGCTTGTTGTGGCTATGTTTATATGGTATACAATATAAAAAGTTATGCGTGTGTGTGTGTGTGTGTGTCAGTGAGTAAAATACAATTCAAAAGTCACAAAAGTAAAAGTTAAGAATTAAACAAGTTGTTAATCAAAAATTAAAAGGCAAATCAACTATATATATATTTTTTTTGTCTTATACATTGAAGTACATAGAAATATTGTACGTAGTTAAACATTCAACTCGATCTGCTCATACATATCATATTTTAGGTATAGGTATAGATATATATATATATATATATATTTATTTATATATATATATATATTTATATATATGTATATAGTACATACATATAGTATTTTTTGAAGTTCATTTGTAAATTGATTTTAAGGCTACACAGTTAAAACGTTGTTAATTTAAAATGTACTTCTCTTAAATACAAACGATATATGCATATATATGTATGTGTCTATGTCTGTGTATTTGTTTAGTGAGTGTTATTAATATATTCTTTTAATTTTCATTTGTTTTGTTTTTAAGTCTATTAACGTTTCGTTTTTGTTACATTTAAAGCGTTCTTGATTTTTTTCTTGTTGCTTCTCTAAAAAACATTGAGTAGAAATTGAAAAGTTTATTATCTTTAACTTGTTCAGTTAGATATATATATTTTTGTTGTTTGTTTTAGTTAATTAATAATAGTGTATACTTTATGTGTATGTATGTATATATATAAAAAAAAAGAGGAAAAACAATTAAATAAACGACAAGTTGCAAGCATGATTCGCTTTTACATCAAACGCTTAAGATTTAAGACTCTTATTTTCTTGGTATCGCTTTGATACAGCAAAATGTTGTTGTTGTTGTTTAAGTTTTCATTATTAATGGTCCATAAAATTTCTATAAAAAACACACACCTATGATGCCTTTAAGCATAATTACTCGCTTTCATCTTGCGCGTTTTCTAGGAAAACCAACAACAAAAACTATTAAAAAAAAAAAAAAGAGCATTAAGCAAAAGCTAGCAAACACTTGCCACAAGTGGGCGTGGCAGCAGCTGCTTTTGCCCTGCATTCAGTTGCCACAAAATAGTTAGCTGCATAGTTTTGTTGTAGTTTCTATACACAAAAAAGAATATATGTATATATATATAAATATGCCAAACAAATCATTCCCTCGTCTATAGCTAGATCTCTAGTCATCAGATCCTTATAGCGTATATATATGTACGTACGATTAATCGCATAGTCACAACACTAACGTTTTCTTATTTAACGCCTAAAGCTGCTAATTAAACGTTCTTTTAGTTGCTACAAACAGTTGATATTTAAAAATTTTGCTCGAGTTGTTTTAAAAAATACATATATGATTATAAAAAAAAAAAAAAAAAAATTAAAAGTACAGAATAAAAATAAAATATTTTGTTGTTGTTTGCCTTTTTGCTTAGTCATTTTGTTTGCGTACTAAATAGTTAACATATATTTTATTTAATTATTATTTATATTCATATGCCGTATTGATTATACATATTAATTAGTAATTTGTAATTTGTTGTATTTTTAGTTGTTGTTGTTAATTTCGTTACTGGCTAATTACGACAAGGACAAAAAAAAAACTTTTATCAATTTGTATTTGCATCGATTTTTAAAAACTACATCACAATAATTATATGCTAGACTTTCAAATAGATCTGTTTGCATTTGTTGTTGCAATATATAAATATATATGTATATATATATATATTTATGTAAATTTAATTTTGTTTTGCTTATTACAATTATTTCGTGCACAGCTGATTAATTATCATATATTCATGCGTTCGTATAATCATAATTACAATAATTAGTTAATTAATGATAATAAAACGCGTTTTGCTGTTCACCATTGAAACTGGTACATTGAAACATGTGTTGGGATTTGTTGGTTTCGATATATATATATATATATATAAATATATATATTTTAGTATCATAATAGGAAGTGCCCACAGTTATAATAAAAAATATTTGGAAAAAAAGAGTACAAATAGCGAAAAAGTTACGACTAACTACAAAATACTTTAAGAAACCTAATTAACAAGAACATTATATAATATATATGCATAGGTAGATAGTAGTATCATAATTGTATGTATATATATGGTATATAGCATATAGTAAGCATGGGTGTTCGTACGAGCTGCAAAAAAAAAAAAAAAAAAAAAACGCACTATATATAAGACAAGAACAAAAATCTCTGCGTTCGATAAAATATGTTTTAAAAAAAAGTTAAGATTAAATACGCACACACAGCATAAAAAATACAAATAGAAATAGAAATACAACTAAATTAGTAATAAGAAATTTGTTAAAGAGAAGACTATAACTGTTCAATTATAGCTAGATTGCTTGCCTTTTTGTACTTTAGTAAACATTCTCATAAGTGTTTTTTGTTTTATGTTTTATATTCTTTTTCTGAAAATTCATACGAAACAAGAGCTAAAAAAGAAGACTTAAACGCAGAGTCTGTTAGAAACAAGAACTAAACACAAATACAAAAAAATCCCTTTTGTTTAGGACTACACAAATTAAATTGTTTTTGTTTTTGTTTTTGTTTTTAAATGACGCAATAAAATAATTTGCTTGGTGTTTTTCAACACTGACCTGATACCTGATCTGATTTTAAAATCCATTATTTATAGTTATTTATTGCTAAATACAATGCATCTAATTTGTTATATTTTTCTTCCATATTTTTTTGTACAAAGCCCCAAATATTAATATATATATATATGTATATATATCTTTTTGTGGGTCAGCTTATTTTTAAGTTCTATGAGAGTGTGTTTTATGTGTATTAAAAAAAAAAATGGTATATGTCTATGTTTATTAGCTATAATATATCGCATGTTCAGTTATCAGTTATTCAGATATCGCTAGGTTTACCTACAATATTGTTTATATATGTATGCTTTGATTGCTAGTAAGGTTTTTGCGGTATCATATCATATTTTTCGTTTTCGTTTTCTTTTTTTGTAGTTTATGATTATCTCACTAAAGTTTGTTTGTTTGTTTGTTTTTTTTGTTTGTTTTTACAATATTTTATTTTTACTATGTTTTTGTTTGTTGTAAAAGGCAATTATTTTTTTGCATAACATTATTTGTTGTTGCTGCTGTGGCTGCTTCGTGTTGTCGTTGCTTTTTTACTTTAATATTTTGAGGTACTTGCTAAAAAAAAAAGTCTAAAAAATGTTACTATGCCGTTTTGCACTAAGTATTTGTTGTTGTTGTTGTTGTTTGTGTACAGAAACATATTTGCATTAATTTTTGTAATTTTGCATTAATTGTTTTCTCGTGTGTAATAGATGTAATTATAATAAGAGTTAGTTAGGTTTAGTTTTACATATATGTATGCATGTAGTACTTAGGCGTATCATAATATAGAATACATATTTATCATAGTTATGTATGTTTTTTGTGTTTGATTATATATATATATATATATGTGTATATATATAGTATGCACTTAGAAGTTCTAATAAAAAATATACAACACACATAATGAAACGCTTTAGTTTTTATCGGGAGAAATTTTCAAAAATGTTGCATGTGTATATAGAAAATGTTTTGCGCCTGTTTGTGTTTTTTTTTTTTGTTCTTTACTTTTCCTAAGTTGCAAAGTCTGTTGTGTGTGTATGTTAATTACATATATATATATATATATGTATGTGTGTGTGTAAGCTTAAGCACTTTACACTCCAAACTGCGTGTAGAAAATGCTTTACATTTATTTTAAAAAAAAGAGAAGTAAATATTAATTATAATTCATAATTGAATTATTGAACAATCGACAATCTTCAAGTATTGACGAAATTAAAAAAAGTATTGAAGTGGAGTGCGGGCGGGAGGGCGGACGAGTTTTGTTGTTTTTTTTAACGTTTGCGGCGACTTTTGCTGCTGCAGCTGATGCGTGCAATATTTGTGCTAGTTGTTGTTGTTGTAGTTGTGGTTGCAGTTGCTGTTGCTGTTGTTGCAGCTGTTTCTTGCAACATGTTGCTGTTGTTGTGCTGTATAATGCTCTGTTGCATGAGCATCATGAACCACCAGCACTGCGTTAGCTGCAGCTGTTGCAGCTCCTGTTCCTCCGTGTTGCAGTTGCCGCTGCCGTTGCTGCTGTTGTTGCTGCTGCTGCTGCTGCTGTTGTTGTTGTTGCTGCTGCTGTTGTTGTTGTTGTCAGCCGAGGCCATAAAAGATCTAAACGTGCGCAAAGTAAAAAAGAATTTGATTATTAATAAAAAGATCTTTAGCTGCATGCAAAAAAAAACCAGTTAAATTTGGCGTCTTTTTATGGCCATCAATCTGGCATATTCGACTCACTCGAGCGTCAATCAATCAATCAATCAATCAAGTTCTAGGCTCAAGTACTAGGCTGTGTGGAGAGTTGGTGATGTTGGTTAATTTTTGGGAGGAGAGGCTGTGTTGTTGTTGTTGTAGTTGTTGTTGTTGATGCTGTGTTGTCAGTGGTGGCCTCTGGCATCCTCGTCAACCCTCGTTCACCCTGCAAGCTACTCAGCTCCATACCATATGTTGGTGGGCGCAAAGTGCGCCGCATGCTTGCTGGCAGCTACCTGGGCGGGACTCAATGGTCCAAATTGGCTATACTGCGACGGGATTTGTATGTGAGCCGGCAACGGATGGGATGGTATGACCTGCGAGTAGAGACAAATTGTTAAAGTCGCACAAAGTCCGTTTAATTACTTTCCATTACTTAGGTAATTAAAATTATCTATGGCAAAATATGGGATAAACGTGTTTAAAACTAATAAAAAAATATATGTTTAATTACCTCTCAACACATTTAATTACTTTGAATTACTTAAGTAATTCAAATGTAATATAATACTGCGTGTATAATTTAATGTAATTTACAACAGTTTACTAAGAAAATAATATTGCATTTCAAGTAAGACCTTTGAATACAACAATTACTACACTTAATTACTTCCAATTAGTAAAGTAATTAAATAGTAATTAAACGGTAATTATGGCTATGCTATGATTTTAAAATTGAAAGTATAAGGTAAAAAATATATTC
The DNA here is from genome assembly GCA_035047465.1 of Drosophila sordidula. Lineage (NCBI taxonomy): Eukaryota > Metazoa > Arthropoda > Insecta > Diptera > Drosophilidae > Drosophila > Drosophila sordidula. The sequence continues at coordinate 5,033,637 of JAWNPQ010000185.1, read as the reverse complement.
ACATCAAGTATTTTTAAATTAGTTTGCAATACCCAAGTAATTAACTGGTAATTGAAAGGTAATTATAGACATTTAATTATACCCAAATTAACAAATTTGCTGTTAAATGTGCCCGCACTCACCTGTCGACTGGAGCTGTTGTGTGCTGGCGGCGGCGCGACCACCGCGCGGTTCGCATAGGCGTACGTGGGCGCTGCCTGGGAAACGTAGACCGTGGGCCGACGATACATGTCGCCCTGTGCGTAAATGTCCGTCTGCAACATGGCTGCAGCGGCTGTCGATGACGGTGAGCCGCCCAGCGGCGTGCCCGCCTGATGGTGATGATGATGACTGTGGCTGCTGTGATGATGATGCGGCGGCGGCGCAGCTGGCGCCTGTGCCCCACCGGCACCCGACGACGGCGGCGGCTGCGACGGCTGCCGATAGACCTGGGGTGCGCCCCACGACGGCGGTCCCACGCTGGCAGCAGCAGCAGCTGCGGCAGCCGCTGCAGCGGCCGCAGCACTGATCGACGACGACGACGAGCTGGAGCTGCTCTTGGAGTGGGCCAGCGGCGGTGCCACACTGGGCGCCACATAGCTAACGGGCGCCACGGAGGGCGCCTCGCGCTTCGGATGCGCCAGCGGCATGGCCGTTGCACTCGACCCGGCTGCCCAGGAGCTGCGCTTGGTCTCCAAAAGTTGTTGCTGTTGCTGTGGCGGCGGCTGTTGCTGCTGTGCGTATTCCGGATAGAATTCGGCCGGTTCCTGTTTGGTTGGAATATGCGGCAGACTGGCGACGGGCGGCGGCGGCTGCTGCTGCTGTTGTTGTTGTTGTTGCTGCGGCGGCGGCGGCGGCTGTTGTTGTTGTTGTTGTTGCTGCTGTTGCACGTGCACCTGCGGCTGGTAGTTGCACTCGCTCTGGGCCATGGCCAAGATGCGTTTCTTTTGCGATTGACCCGGCTCGTATTTGATGTTCGGCTGCTGCTGCGGCGGCGGCGGCTGCGGCTGCGGCTGATAATGCGGCGTCTGCTGAGCGGGCTGCACCTGCAGCTGCTGCTGGTGATGATGATGCTGATGTTGTTGCTGCTGCTGCTGCTGCTGCTGCTGATGTTGCTGATGCTGCTGATGTTGTTGCTGATGTTGTTGATGTTGTTGTTGCTGCTGTTGTTGCTGCTGTTGTTGCTGTTGTTGCTGCTGCTGATGATGATGGTGCTTGGGACTGGTGCCAGTGGGCGCGGCCAGTGCGGCGGCAGCGGCGGCATGATGACGTCGGCGCGCATCCTCCGGATCGTGATCACCTACGGTAACGCATGGAATTACTAGATGAACGTGTTGTTGTTGCGTTGACTTATGACGACTGAGATGCGACTGAGACGTGGACGAGACGGGCAGGGGGGCGGCGGGCACGGTCAGGGGCACGGGCACGGGCACGGGCAGGGGCAGGGGCAGAGGCAGGGGCACGGGCACGGGCACGGGCAGGGAACAGAGGCTCGTGGAATTGGAGGTGCTGGTGGCACTGCTGCCAAATTGTGTGCTTGTGGTGCTTGTTATGGATATGGGTGCGGGATTAAGCTGTAGACTATGATGGTTATGGTGATGTGGTTGTGGTTGTGGCTGTTGTTGTTGTTGGTTGGAAGTGGAAGCAGAATTGGAAGTGGTGTGATGACTGTTGTTGTTGTTGTTATGGGGCTGAAAGCAAGGCTGTTGCTGCTGCTGCTGCTGCTGCTGTTGTAGTTGTTGCTGCTGCTGCTGCTGCTGCTGCTGTTGCTGTTGCTGCTGCTGCTGCTGTTGCTGCTGCTGCTGCTGCTGCTGCTGTGTTGGCTGCAACGCGCAATTGTCCAGCACAGCAGCAACATATCCATTTCCATTTCCACTTCCGCTTCCGCCCAGCGACGCAGACGCTGCATGATGATGATGATGATGATTATTGCTACTGTTACTGCTACTGCTACTGCTACTGTGATGCGGCGGCGGCGGCAACTGCTGACTGCTACTGTTATTGTTACTGTTACTGTTACCGTTACTGTTATTGTTACTGTTACTGTTATTGTTACTGTTATTGTTACTGCTACTGCTATTGCCATTGCTGCTGCCGCCGTGATGCTGCTGTTGCTGTGCCTGCTGTTGTTGTTGTTGTTGTTGTTGTTGTTGGTGGTGGTGGTTGTTATTATGGTGGTTGTTGTGGTGACTATGGTGATGGCTATGATGACTAGCTCCGCTACTGCCGCCCAGCTGGCCGCCACATTTGCTGGCCAAGCGCTGACTGCTGCTGCTGCTGCTGGCATTCGCGGAGCTGTTGGACATGGAACTGTGGGCATTACCATAATTAACTGCCTGCTGTGCCACATGCAACGGCTGGGCGCTGCTGCGACAATGCAGATTGCTGGCCGAGTGCTGTTGCTGATGATGTTGCTGCTGCTGTTGCTGCTGTTGCTGTTGCTGCTGCTGCTGCTGCTGCTGTTGCTGCTGTTGCTGTTGCTGTTGCTGCTGTTGCTGTTGCTGTTGCTGCTGCTGCTGCTGCTGCTGCTGCATCAGGCTGCTGGTCGTCTGGGACTGCGCGTGAGCTCGCTGCTTCACGGGCGCAATGGCGGCGGCGGCAACTGTTGCCGGTCCCTCGGCGCCCTCGTCCTCGCTGTCCGATATGGTGATCACGTCGCCCACAACGGCCGTCGGCGAGGGCGTGTCGTGTATGGTGATCGTCGGCTGCTTCACGTGCGGCTGGTGCGCGTGCAGCGGCGGTTGGCTGCCGGCGTGATAGCCGCCCACAGCGGAGCCGCCGCCGCCGCCGCCGCCGCCACTGCAATTGTTGACCACAATGTGGTGGCCAGCGGTGTTGTAGGCGCTGCTGCCGCCGCCGCTGCTGCCGTGCGGCGCGTGCGCCACCGGGGCGTGATGGTGCGAGCTCGACGAGCTGCTGCCGCTGGCGTTGATGATGTCTGCAAAGAGGGGACTAGATTAGTACGAGTTCACTTCGAAGAATGGAATACCCATATTCCATAAGATATCATGCCCAATTCTCGTTTTAAACGGTTTGGGTTTAACAGGATTTTAAATACGAATACCCTTGCCGACAAAAGGCATTAAATAATATAAATATAAACAATTTTGCACCTAATTCTCTTTTAAACACAGCTTGGAAGTTATTTAGTTAAATATTAACTTTAAAAAAAAGATGAAATTTTGATCGATTGTTCATTTGAGAGCTATATATTATTATAAATCTGATGTCAATTATTTCTTCAAAAAATGTTGCTAGCATAAAAACACTTGCAATTGGCGAGTAAAATTAAACTTTAACTGATTGTTCCTATGGCACCTATATGATATAGGAAGCCGATGTTCATAAGATTTTGTCTACATATGAGGAACCTATTAACACTTGTTATTGGTGAGTCTCGTTTAGATATCTTTAAAAACAAAAACGTTTCTCAAACAAAAACTCAATTTTCGACCGATTGTTCCTATGGCAGCTATATGACATAGTAATCCGATCTTGATAAATTTTTGCTTACATTTTTAGAACATAAAAAAACTTATAAATTGTAAGTTTGGTTAAGCTATCTTAAGAAACAAACAAGTTTTTCAAACAAAAACTCAATTCTGGGCCGATTGTTCCTATGACAGCTATATGATATAGCAGCCCGATCTCCACCTATTCTTGCTTAAGCTTTTAGAGCATAAGAAAACTTCAAAATTGTGAGTTTGGTTGAGATATCTTAAGAAACAAAAAGTTTTAAATACAAAAACTCAATTAGCGACCGATTGTTCCTATACAAGCTATATAATATAGTGTCGCGATCAGGTTGCACGCAGCAAAAATACAGATGTACCACAAGTTTCATAAACATAAGTGCAAAACTGAAAGACTAGGGGGCATGGCAACAGACGGACGTCGGATCAAGAACATATATCCATATAGAGCAGGGAGCCTAGGCAAGAGTGTAACAATATGCGAGCTGGCACTCACTGCTAGCGGACGAGGCGGAGCTGGTGACGACGGCACCGGCGGCGCCGGCGCCGTAGCCGCCTCCGTAGTTGCAGTTGTGGTGGGCGTGGTACTGCGGCGAGACGTGGGCGGGGCGCTGATAGCGCTGCTGGTGCGGCGGCGAGCTCTCCTTGACGCGCTTCTTGACCGGCGACAGCTGCTGGTGCTCCTTCTTCTCGTGGCGCGGCACGCGATACGAGTTCCCCTTGCTGCAAGCGAAGAGTGTGGATTAGCTGGCTTTTCTGCGATTCTGATTGACAAGCCGGACTCTACTACGTACGCTAGATGGTGAGCCGGCGACTCCTTTTTGAGATCGTTGCGCGGCAAGTTGAGATGATGCTTCGGATAGATCTCCTCCACGTTGAACAGCGGCGTCGAGTCGACGATTAGCGAATGGGCCGGCGCCTGTTGCGGCCACGACGGCACCAGGGCCATCTGTCTGCCCGTCTGTGGCCAGGCGACGCCGCTGGCCTGGACACGATTGGTGAGCAGCATGCGCTGGCCGGAATTCGGCTCCACCATGGACACCGGGACGGGCACATTCACATATTGCTGGGGCGGCACCTGCAACGGCGGCTGCATGGTGGCGCTGCCGACGACCACATGCTTGGTGGGACTGGGCATCGCCTGATAGGACGGCGGACAGAGTATGTTCGAGACCAGCTGGTGCTGGAACGCATCGGTGCGCGCCTGCGGATACTGGCGGGCCACATTCCGGCCGCCGTAGATCTGGTAGAGACCCTCGTAGGCCAGCGGACGGCCGTCGCGCACGAGCCGCTGCACCTGGCTGGTCAGCTGATTGTTGATGGTGAAGGTCATGTTCTCGGTGCTGCTGGGCACAAAGTTGGTCACCAGCGTGGGCGCCGGTTGTACGCTGCCGAAGAATACGATTAGTTTTTATTTTCTTCCTCTTTTTTTTTTTGTTTATCAAACTTGCTGCACTTACGTATGAAAGTCGCCGCGTCGACAGACCTCCATCATCTGGACGGAGGCCTTCACATTGTTGCAGTACACATAGTCGACCAGATGGGTGAGCCGCGTGAAGCTGTGATTCAGCGCCTCGGTGGGCGTGAGACGGCGCTCCTGGTCGATGGTCAGCATGCGCTTGAGCAGATCGATGAACTCGCGCCGATCGGTTTTCTCGGCCAGCAGCTGGCCGCCCTCGAGATCGGTGGGCACATTCACCTGACCGATGTCATCCAGGCAATTGAAGATATATTTGCGGGCCTCCTTGCTCTTCGTGTTCGTTTCGGCCTCGTGCTCCTCGGTGGTCTTTAAGCGCCAAAATGGATACGTTGAGTCGACGTCGCGGTAAAAGAACTTGGATGTCTTTGAGGCGCTGTTCAGCATGTGCTCCGTGGGCAGGCCCTGGGTCTGGGATATATAGCGGATCTGATCGAACTCGGAGCTGCCCGGATAGAGCGGCCAGCCCAGAAATAGCTCGGCGACAACGCAGCCCAGCGACCACATATCGATGGCCTCGCAGAACGGCAGGCCCAGTATGATCTCGGGGGCGCGATAATAGCGCGACTGCAGATACGTATTGCAAACGGTTTTGCTCACGTGCGAGGCGCTGCCGAAGTCGATGACCTTGACGCGGTACGGCTGACGCACCGGATCCACCAGCATGATGTTCTCCGGCTTCAAATCGGCGTGAATCAGGCCCAGTTGCTTCAGCTTCAACAGGGCAGTCAGCACCTGGAGGAAGAGAGCGGCTCAATTATATTCTATCAAATAATATTTGAGTGGAGTTACTGCCCGGCGTTGCCCGGCATTGTTATTTTACAAATGTTCCATTCACTTTCTAACCAATTGTTATACCCTCAACATATTAAAAATGGGTAAAAAGGGTATAATGGCTTTGTGCAAGTGTATGTATCAGGCAGCAGAATATACTATATTCTTGATTAGGACAGTCGATTTAGCCCTGTCCGTCTGTCTGTCTGTCTGTATGAACGTAGCGTTCTTGGAATTTTTTTTATTTTTTTTAAATGTTTTTCTATCTAATTGTTTTTCTATTATTTTTGGCATCTGGTTAAATACAAATGTATGCTCTCTATTTTGGTATTTGAAGTTTGAAGTCGTTCTGATGAAAAAAAAATGCATAATCAAGAGTTTTCCGCTTTTGTGAAAAAAATTAATTTCTACCTTGTCATATTACAAAGATCTTAGATCTTGGAAAAAAGGTTTGAAATCAATCGGATTAAAAAACAAATTTACAATCAACAGTTTCGCTACATTTGACATGTGAAAATCTATTTTGTATCTTATAAAACAAGATCTTGGAAAATTTGCTTAAAGGCAGTCGAATTAAAATAAAAATTCACTGTCAACAGTTTTCCGCTTTTGTGCAAATAAAAACTTAACCGTTCTACATTTGAGATTTTTTAAAGATTTTTTTTAGATTTTGGAAAATAAGTTTACAATAGTTTTGGATTTTTAAAAAAATTTCAAATTTTTTTTCACTTTTGCACAAAAACTTTAACATTTTTACATTTTTTATGAAGAGTCTTGAAAATAAATTTAAAAATTGTACTTTATAACAAAATATTAGAGGGCCTACACTTCTTACTCAAAACATTTGAAACTGCCAGCACTTTTTAAAAGGAATCTTTAAAATGTCCACCAATTAATTTTTAAAGAAATCTTTAAAACAGGAACATGAAACCAATCGGATGATAAACAATAAATATGCATACTAAATTTTACACACTTTTTCACAGCACCAGCGAAATTCTGAATTGTATTAAAGAAAATCTCAATCTCCAGTGAAGGGTTTGAGTTTGAAGTTCTCGACTCACCTGCTCCAAAATGGGACGTATGTACTTGAGCGGCAGCGGTGAGAATTTATTCTGCTTGAGAAAATCGTAGAGATTCTGCTCGAGCATCTCGAAGACCAGGCAGGTGTGGTTCTTGTGCTGGAAGCACTCGAAGGCGCGCACAAAATTGAACTCATCGGCGTTCTCCTGGCTGAGACGCGACAGAATGGAGACCTCGATCTGGCCCTGGCGCGCGTACGAGGGATGGTTCTTCAATATCTTGATGGCAACAATTTCGGAGGTGCCGCGCTTCCAGCACTTGACCACCTGGCCAAAGGTGCCGCGGCCCAAAAACTCCAAGACCTAAACGGAAATTAAAAAAAAAGAGAGGTATGTTTTAGTTCTGGCTGGGCTTCAAGCGGCAATCGCTTACCTCATATTCCGCGGATAGCGAGTAGAGCACCTCGTGCTGGACCAGCTGATAGTCGCCGTCGGCGCCGCTGCTGGAACGTTTGCTGGGGGGCTGCGTATTGGCATGCCCCCCCGAGGTTGCGACCTTTGCGTGCGCCGTTTTGAGGCTGCTGTTGCCGCTGCTGTTGTTGTTGCTATTGCTGTTGTTGTTGCTGTTGTTGTTGTTATTGTTGCTGTTGTTGTTGATGTTGCTGATGAGGACGTTTTGGGCTGCTGCTGCTGCTGCCGCTGCCTGCAACTGGCCGTGCCGCAACTCAACGCTGCCGCCGTTGTACGAGTCCACGCAGCCGCAATCGCAATCTGCAAGAGAGCCAAAAAAAAAAAAAAAATATATTAATTTAAATAAATTTAATTTTCAAAAAAAAAAAACATAAATTAAATTCTTATTCCTATTATAATTAGTTGCACCTCGTCGCAGCAAACGTTTTACCACATGCGAAATCATGTTCGTTATCCGCGCCAGAAAATTCTCCTGTGCCGCGCAACCGTGCAACAGGACAGGCAATTTTACAATGCGAGTGCTGGCGGCAATCGAACAATGTCGCACTCGACAAATATAGACGCAAACACACATATACATGTTTATATACATGCATTGATGTCTCAGCGGCGTCTTGTCAACGGCCTGACAAAGAGAATGTGGCCAACGAACACAAACGGCAATTGCAACGCGCACTTTTGGCCAATTCAAACAGGCGCAAATGGCTGACAAGTCACAATAATTATAATTAAAATAAAGCGTATAAAACATTAATATACACATATGCACATAATAATACCAATAGCCGTAAGCAACAACAAACAATGCACTTGCCATAAGGAAGCTCAACTCTAGCTAATATATATATGCATATATAAATATATATATATATATATGTATATACATTTCATATATTTACCGACGCAGATGATGGACCATTGTTGTAGATATCCGAGAGTCATCATGTTTTTATACAGGTACGAATCGTTGAATATGTATATACATTTAGTATATATTTTTATAGATATTTTTTTTTGAAAATATAGAATGGGCCAACTTTGTTGAGTGTGTAAGACCGACGTTATAAAATTTAAATTTTATATATTAAAAAAAAAAAAAAAAAAAAAAAAATACATACAAATTGAAAATGCTGGGAAAATTTGAATAGTTGAAGTAAAAAGTAAATTTATAGCACAAAGAAATCGTTAGTGTAGGCTGTGAAGTAGAAAACCTAAAGAAAAGTTCCATTCAAGGAAAACGATCAAAATATTCGCTTATGGAAATATTTGGGAGTGAAAATTTGGATTTATTTAACTATGGAGCTATGACAACATCGCCAAGACGGTTTATAGAACCCACAAAGCAGCCGACAGCGCGAATAGACCCCCAGCTGGATGTGCACAATCCAACCAGAAACTCGGTCAAGTTGCGGCGAGCCGAGGTATTCAATCGCAGACAGAAGTCGTTGGATAGTTTTTGTTTCCGCCCTTTGCTTCGATTAGGAGCGATAATTTTTTTTCTCATGACACACAAACAAGAGTAAGTAATAATTAAATCAGAATCAGTTTTCATGTCACTTTTTTTACTGATTGTGACAACCACAACCAATTTAAAATATAAATGTGCAATTATAAATGGAAATTTTTTTCGAAATGTTGTAAGGGGAAAACATGATTTCTTTACTAAAAATTAAAAAAAAAAATTATTTTTAAAAATGCAAATTTTTTAATTGTAGAATCAATCTAGAGGTCAAAGCATGACCAAAATGCCTTCAAACATGGAAATCGGTTCAGTTTTGACATAGTTATGGGAGTTTGAAATATGGGTGCTATGGATCCGAGAGCTTTACATGTCAAAATTTTCCTCCATTTTTGCATGATTTTTGACCAAAAATTGTACACCCTCAAAATCGATTTAAATGTTGTTTTTTATACTAATTGTGACAACCACAATCGATTAAAAATAGAAATTCGCAAATTTAAATTTTGAAAAAAAAAAAAATTTTCCAAAATGAGTAAGGGGGGAGTAAAGGATTTTTTTTTTTTTGGCAAAATATTCAAAAAAAATTATTTTTAAAAATGCAAATTTTTTAAATGTAGAATCAATCTAGACGCCAAAACATGACGAGAATGCCTTCAAACATGGAAATCGGTTCAGTTTTGACATAGTTATGGGAGTTTGAAATATGGGTGCTATGGATCCGAGAGCTTTACATGTCAAAATTTTCCTCAATTTTTGCATGATTTTTGACCAAAAATTTTACACCCTCAAAATCGATTTAAATGTTGTTTTTTATACTAATTGTGATAACCACAATTCACAAATTTAAATTTTGAAAAAAATTTTTTTTCCAAATTGAGTAAGGGGGGAGTAAAGGATTTTTTTTTGGCAAAATATTCAAAAAAAATTAATTTTCAAATATGCAAATATTTTAAATGTAGAATCAATCTAGAGGCCAAAAACATGACGAGAATGCCTTCAAACATGGAAATCGGTTCAGTTTTGACATAGTTATGGGAGTTTGAAATATAGGTGGTATGGATCCGAGAGCTTTACATGTCAAAATTTTCCTCAATTTTTGCATGATTTTTGACTAAAATTTTGACCTCCTCAAAATTGGCTTTAATGTTGTTTTTTATACTAATTGTGCTAACCACAACCGATTAAAAATAGAAATTCGCAAATTTAAATTTTGAAAAAAAATTTTTTTCTAAAATGAGTAAGGGGGGAGTAAAGGATTTTTTTACCAAATAATTAAAAAAAATATTTATTTTCCAAAATGCACATATTTTTAATGTAGAATCCATCTAAAGGTCCAAGCATGACCAAAATGTCTTCAAACATGGAAATCGGTTCAGATTTCACCAAGTTATGGGAGTTTGAAGTACGAAAGAGCAAATTTTGTAAATTGCAATTCCAAGTTTCAAGTCGCTAGCTTCAATAGCTCATGGTTCATGGTTCACGGACAGGCGGAAGGACAGCTAGACGGACATTGCAAAAAAGCAATGCACTTATTTCGCTTCGTTAACGAGCATAATAAGCAAGACTTTGCACTACAAAGGACTCTGTCGTGCGTAAATAGAAATAGAGCGTAGTTGATTAAATAACTAATTGGATTCTAGAAATAAATTAGTACCTCCATTCCTGGAATTAATACCTGCTTGTTAGTGGACGACCCCAATCGGTTGTTCATATGCACCCACAGCTTTTGCTAAGAACTGATTTTCTGCTCATAATTGCCGCATATTAGGCGTCACTGACATTGAAGTAGAACTGCCACCCAAAGCCCCCCTTTTTGTCACCTCCTTCTGCTCCACCCACCACTCAACGGTCATTATATAATTTAATTAATTTGCGTCAGAGGACATTCAATACGAATGCGAAAAGACATAAAAATAGCGCACAGGACGAGAACACGGGGGAAAACGAAAAGAAAAACACATTTTATATAGAGAGAGGCACGCGCACTCGGAAAAGGAAAATTGTATAGCAACGGGACAGCGCGCTGAAGGTCGCTGAGTGTGGGCGTTGGCGGTGGGACGAACTTGGCCTGAGGCTTGTGTATGAGCCGGACAAAATGCGGTTGTTGTTGTTGTTGTTGTTGTCGGTTCGAGTCGTAATCAAAACCAAATTTGAGGACACACGCGACGACAATGTCCTGCGGCGGCTCTAGAGCCGCCTGCGCGGACTAAGGGGTAAGGTGGAGAGCCCTCGGAGCTAACTGGAAATTTATGGCACAACGAGTGAAAACTAAATGCAATAAATTATGCAAAGCTCGATGAGGAATAGCACAGTTCGAAAAAGCAAATTGAAATTGAAATCGAAAGGTAAACTACAAATGGACAACAGGCGGGAAAGAACAGGTAAGCAAACTAAGTACGTGCGCTGGACTAGTTGATACCCTGTAGGCTGCTTTTCAGCCTGTTGCTGATATAAAAAATGCTCAGCTTTTTTAAAAACAACTTCCGGGTATACAGATCGAAAATTATGCATTTTCAGAGCAGATAACATTAAAATGGGACTTATTATTCTTATAAAAAAAATACATTGTTTTGAAAACATTTTTTTTTTTTTTGATTATTTGTCTGTAACTCTGATAATCATTGAGATATACTCAAGACAAAGCAGATTAATTTGTGATATGTATCGATTTTGTCAATACAATAAACAAGAACTTATCGATATTTATCGATTTCTAAAGATTGTAAAATAATTATTGACAGAAAGCTTATAAGCACGACATAATGCTTTTAGTTCCTACAATCACAAATATCTGTGACTTAACTTTAAAAAAAAAAGATCATAATCGATTTTGGAGGTATTTCGATATGTTGTTATTGTTAAATAAGAATATATCCTACATATTGGTGTCTAATTCTTATAAACTTCCAGTTAACCTAATGTTGCTTTATTTTGAGAAATTATAAGTTCTTTTACGACCAAAAATTCTTGGTTCAACTTCATCTTAAATAAAGCTCGAGTGAGTCCTAAAAGAATCCCAGGTTAAGCTTGCAACAAGCTTATATTATTCTTGATTCAATCCCATTTTTAACTTAAATTTGCGGATTAACTTGCAATATCCTCAAATTAAAAAGAAATATGTTGCCTACTTCTCTTCCATAGACTTCGAATTCGAAGTGTTTATATAAACAGAAAGAGGAAACTGGCTATAACGACTCAACTTCACATTTTGACCAAATACAATACCCTCTCGGCCCACTTCAATCGGTGTAGGGTATACAGCGAAAAAAAAGGTAACAGAATTTGCCAAGCAAGGTCAAACGTCGGACAATTGTTGGAATTGAGTCGGGCAAGCGAGCCACCCACCCACGCCCACACAAGGCCGCCCACCTCACGGACGCGGGGAGTGCGTTAACTGCGCCCACGGCCAGGTTATGTGCACGAGGCGACGCCAATGGCAAGGACTTAATTTGTGTAACACTCGCGTCGTTCACGTGGCGCCTCCATGTGTTGGCAACCGGCGGCAACAAGTTACGAGGCACCTCCGCCACCCGCTCTGCCGCCCACTCGTCTAACGGATTGACATCAATTTGCATATTTATTGTTTGGTTGCACAATAAAACGAATTCGCTTACGCAAATCTCAGCCGCAGTTGCAGCTGGCGCTGGCTTCGCAGCAGCCGCCGCCGCCGCCGTCGTCAAAGTTGCAACGTGACGCAGTTTGGCAAACAAAACGAAGCTGTTGTTGCGTTGGCTTTGCCTTTGCCTTCGCTGTTGCCGCTGCCACAGCGCGTTGCATAAATAGCGCGCCAACCAACTGTAAAGGCGCAACGAGGGGCCGCGTGGGCGGCCCCCGGACGCAACGTGATGTGGCCACGCAACCTCAGCTACATATGACACACGATGCGGGCGCTTTTCAACGTAACTGTTACTGGCAAAAACTCTTATGAAACGAAGAACAGCGAAACGCCCCCCACCGCCCTTCACAAAGGGGCTGCTTGCCAAACTAAAGTTGCGCCGTTTTTTTCGAGTGTATTTTGATTTATCGCTTCGTCATTTTTAGGCTGCTGGAGATTTTGTTAATAATAGGCAATTATTTCATTAATATAATTTAATCAAGACATTTGCCACAATGTTTATATAAAATAAAAACTAACATAAAATGTTTTCAAATTTTAAAAACAAAAGTTTTCATGTGAAAAATACATTTTTGTTTGATTTCAATAAGTTTTTATATTGGGCGCATTATGAAGCTAATAGTTGCCAAGTTTAGTTAGGATATCTTTAAAATCCAACAAGTTTTTTTTCTATAAAAATGCGCTTTTCGTCAAAACTTTAGTATTATATTATATAAGTCGTATGTTAAAAAGATTCGCCCGATATATTAGGAACATGACATGATATTTTTAATAATACAAAAACTCATTTTTCGACTGATATTTCATATACATATGCTATAGTAAACCGATAGAACTGACTTTGAAAAAAATTCGAAAAATTTCTTCTTTTTTTTAAACATAATTCAATAAAAATTCTAACAAAATTATATATTATAAAGAAGAAGAATATTTGAAGCTAACGAAAAAAAACATGCTGTTAAATTTTTTCCCCCATGAGTGTATCTATGAAGCCTACGAAGAAATACAGCTATAAGCCACATTTAATCAAAAAAGCTCAGAAACTGAGATAGAAGGCGTCAGATAAACATAAGAATCCAATCTGTTAAAGATACTAATTACTTCAAGGATTCTTAGAGCTAGCCTTTCACGATTTTTACATTGACATAAACACCTTGAATATATATGCAATATATACAATATTTCGTATTTTGTCCCCTTCGCTTACATTATTTCAAGTAAAGTGCAAATTCATACTTATATATTTTTCTGCTGGTTTAGCAGCACTTTGAATACGTGTATTCCAGAAAATTGCCTCGTTCCCAGAGGGAGCATAAAAAATGGACTCCAAGAAGTGGCCGCAAAGCGGGGCTGGGGACAATGGGTTCAAGTTATCGTTGTTAACGTTGCCCCCGCGTTATCGGTTATCGGTCGTTGCGGCCACGCAACTGGCTTGGGTCATTCGGTTTCTCAATAAAACAAAACATGCAGTCATAATTATTGTAATAGAAGTGAACAATAGAGATAACGACAATAACAGATAGTGGCATTATATGCAATTAAAGCGATTATTAAGACGCAAATAAAGACAGATTATGGGGAAGACGTGTGCAGACGTTATAAAACAGATAAAAAGCAGAATGAAAACTAAGCAATAATTGTATATTGTCTATTATATATTGTAAAAGGGCAATCTCTCAATTCAACTAGAATCTAGCGCGTTTAACGCATAGAGAAAGTTGAAAAATCTGCGGGGGGGGCAACAACTTTCCTACATCCACATCCGAAAACCCAAAACCCAACAAAATGTAAATTCAATTTCACGTTGCATGTTGCAATTTGGTGAAAACGCGACGCAGACAGCGGAAGTGGAGGGTAGCGCACAAAAGAGTTGCCTTTAAAAACACACGATAAATGCTTATTTAAAAAAAAATAATAATTTTTAAACTCAAGTCGCCAAACGGAAGCGGAAAGATAAGAAACGATTAAAAAAAAGAAGCAACAGCAAAAAAAATATATATGTATTATAATAATAATAACTTCCAGAAGCAACAGGTTATGGTATATAATGCTGACGCCGACTAGCGCTGATTAATGGGCGCAAACAATAAACACAGGGAACAAAATAAAAGAAAAAACACAAAACAAAAACAAAACGGGGGCAAAACGTACAAGGAATGTTGACAAGACAGATGAGCGGGCGGGGCGGAGCGGGCTGGGGTGGGGTGCCTGTGCCTGGGCTGGTAAAGCCTGTTGGAGTTGTGCAAATATTTGTTGCTGCAATGAGAGCAATGCACGCACAAGCATTTCCACTTGTCGCGACGCACCTGACAACAACAACAACAACAACCGCCATACACACACAAGCACACACAAAGAAGTTTCAATGAGAGAGCGCGCAACAATGTTGCTACATAATTGCGCTTTTGTTGCCAGTGCCCGCTCTCTCTCTCTCTCTCTCTCTCTCTCCCACCCAAAATGGCTGGCAGAACGTGCAAGAACAACAGAGAAAGTTGTGATGTGGATATAGCAATAATTGGGCGAATTCATGTTGCCAGCATTCGCTTTGGGGGCGAATTATGCACTGCTGGCCATTGTTGTTGCATGTGCGACTGAGACAGGCTATTTTGTTGCTGCATATTTAACACTGTGCGCAAGCGCAGCATCATTTACATAATAAACCAACAGCAATATTTCATGCTTTGTTTGCTGCACACTTCAGCGAGCAGAACAGTTAACGCAAAAATAAGGAAAAAAAAAACACCAACAAAAAACATCCCAAAAAAATAAACTGGCACACGAACAAAATGGCAGCAGCCTGGCAACAACAAACACCAGCAACATGTTCACGGTGCAAAAATGTCGCCAATTGCCTTTCTAAAAAAAAAATTCAGAAAAATAAAAAAGCCTTTTATGTGCTTTCACAACAGAAAAAAAAAATTCAACCAAATAAATAAAAAAAAAAAAAAAAACCAAGTCAAACTTGAAAAATCAAAAAGGCGATCAAATGACAACGAGATACAACCGCAAATATAAGTAAGCAGAGTGGAAGAAGAAGCAGAAGCAGACAACAACCACTGCAGCGGCACATCAAGCCAAAGATAAGCTGAAGCGAGAGCCGCGCAGCTCAAGTGGCGAGTCAGAAAGAGATGGCATTATCGATATTGCTATCTAAAGTCTGCTGGCGACATGTAGAGAGTTCGAGAGAGCTTTGGGCAACATGTGTCCAGCAACAATTTGCATATTTTCATTTTATGGCAATCGGAAGTTTGCTTTACGCATTTTGCACGCTTAGCCGCATGGAAAATACAAATATGTAAATCAGAAAACAGCAACAACTACTACACCCAAATTGTGTGTGTGTGTTGTGTGTGAATTTTTTTTTTTTTTTTTTTTTTTTTTTGTATAACTGCATATAAAGTGCTTGTTGTGTTCATTTGTGTAATTGCATTGCACACTTGATTGCACGCAGCAGCAGCAGCGACGTCAGCTGCGACGGCGACGGCGACGGCGACGGCGACGGCGACTGCAATGACGCCAATAAACTTGCGCCCAGCAACAAAAGGCAGCGCAAAAGCTGCAACGCACTCTCTCGCACTCGCAGTCGCTATCATACTCTCACTCTCGAGTTTTTTCTTTTTGTTATTGTTTTTTTTTATTGTCTTGCTGTTCCGATTAAATTTTATTTTGTTTTCGCATTGTTGTGATTGCCGCGAGTGCATTAACAGCAGCTGCGACAACAACAACAACAACAAATAACAGAATCAATTACAAATTAAATGCGAACAACAACGAAACAACAGAGCAAACAGAAAGCAAGAAAAATGCATTTCAAGAGCTGCTGTTGCAGCTTTTTCAATGCTTTACAGCATTTTTTTTTTCTTTTTTTTCATATACATACATATATTTTATTTAACGATAACAACAAAAACAGCGACAGGGAAATTTTCACTTATATTGCAGAAACAACAGCGGCAAGAAACAACACAAATGCAATTTAAATTTAAATTGCGCGGATTTACGCCAGCATGATTTTTAAGAGTTTCGACAAACAGCAAAAGCAGCAGCAGCAGCAGCAGCAACAACAACAACAACAGCAGCAGCAGCAATAAACGTAAATGAGGTAAAAGCACACACACACACACACACATGCATGTATACATGACCACAAACATGCACACGGACACTTGAGCTTGTGGAACGCATGCAAGAAATGTGGGAGGCATTTTTGGGCGACATTTTATGTGTAAATTGTTGCTGCTTGCGGACGACTATGTGAAAGCTGCAACGCCGACGTCGACGTCGTCGCTGCTGCGGCGCGCTGCTCTCGTGTCGCACTCATTTATTTTTGATCTTTTTCGGCTTTTCTTTTTCGGTTAAATGTTGCATGCAGTTGACAAGACGACAGCAACAGACAACAACAACAAAAGAAATGCAAAAAAAAAGAAAAAAAAACAACAAATGAAAATTAAGGGAAATTTTTCTCACTTGCATTGCAAATGATTTTTGCTTAATGCTTGGTGAAAGTCGCTATTTATAGCGCAATTTAACAAATTAAATACAAATTAATGAATGCCAAATGAATAATTATTCACTGATTCAATATTCGAAGAATTGCAAATGTTCTTCTCTCAAGCAAGAAAAACAACCACGAGTTGACGAACGACGCCGGCAGCGCTGCCGCCTTGGAGGTCGACGCGACGCGTCGGACATTCGCTCGGTCGGCGCACTAGCCGAGCGCAGCTAGCTCAGCTAGCGTTAGAAATTAGTGCTGCGAACTCAGCTTTTTATGCTAGTTGAATCTAGCCTTTTTTATGGCTTGACTTAAAAAATGTGGGAATTTACACTTTTTTTTTTTTATAATAATTGTTAATAATGTTTTATGTATATGTATTTACAACTCCATATTTACACTATATATGCTTGATCAGCATCAGAAAAAACTTAAATATGTCGAGTACCAACTGAATCTGATAACTATATTATATAGCTGCCATAGCTATTATAGCTTGATAAGTGAGTTTTGGTTTTAAGAACTGTTTTTCTTTATCAAGATATTCTTACCTTCGCACACTTAAGCAACAAATTTGTAAGATCGGTTTACTATATAATATAGCCCCAATGGAAACATAAATGAGTTTTGTTTTTCTTTTGGAATATATTTACCACTTCTTGCTTGTTTTGCACTTTTTCTACAAATAGCTTTTATTTAGCTTGACAACACTGAGGAGAACAAAAACAACAGCAGCAATTACTGCTGCCGTTGCAGCAGCAATAACAGCCACAGTTGCAACTGCAGCAGCAGCAGCGACACTTTAGACGGCGTCCTTCAAGCGAGCGTTAGACGTCAACTGCAATGACCTAAAGTAACCCAATGGGAAGGCGAATGCGGCGAGTATTGCACAATGCAAGCGGCAGGGGGCAGGGGGGCAAGGGGGAGGGAGAGGGGAGGGGGGGGGCATGCGGACTGCGGGGGCAGCAAACTGAGAACCGGCAAAGAAGCAGCGGAAATGGGCGAGTAGTTGCCATGAGTGTGCACACACACCGAGAGAAAAATTACTAAAGTCAAGAAGTCTGAATTTATGTCAAGTACGATCTTTTAAGTTTGAGAATTGCTGAATTTAATTTAAGCAATTTTTTCTTGATTCAAGTAGAGTCTAAACTGGAATCAAGTTCGCGTTAACCTAAGTCTAAAGTAAAAAACATTCTTGAAATAAGTCTGTTTAATCTTGTTTTATACCTAGATTAAATATTTGAATATATTAATAAGATTCTTATATCTTTATAGTCTTAATTTAAGATTATACAAACTTTCAATAAGTATTTTGATGATAAGTATAAATGATTAAAATATAAATTCTCCCATATCATCAAAAAAAAATGTCGAATTTATATATAGAAATTTCATACTCATTTCTGGTAAATTGCAAGTTTTACTTGATTCAAGAATATCTTCGCTGACATTAAGATTTTTCTGTAGTTTTTTTTAAGGTTTTTATAGCTTTCGCATGGGTTTCAATTCTAAACTCTATTTGAGTCGCCCTTTTTTCTCTCTGTGCACACACTCCGACACATGTACGCCTATGCACTTCGAGTGTGGGCGTGGCATGGCGTGCCAGTTGACGGCGCGCCGCGTTTGCCAGCTGCAAACGCTGAAAGCTAAAACCGTCAAAGCAATCGGACTGACGTAAAAGATGAGCGCCAAGGGGGGTCGGGGTTGGGCGTAGGGTGGGAGATGGGGCAGGCGCCCCTTACATGCATAACTGTGTCAACAAATGTGAGCGCGTTCTGTTGGAATGCGCCTGAATTTTTAGATCGAAATTCCACATTCATTTTTGGCAAAAGTTCCATATTTAAATTGATTTTTTGCCTAAATTCTGGATTCAAAAACGGAAAGTCATTCCTTATTAAAATCGTGCTAGTTTTGGCAAAGTTATGGTATTTCAAAATTTGAAATTTTTTAGGTACAATTTCACTATGAATTTAGAATAAAAATGTTGTAGCCAGTTTAAAAAGCACTCATCAAAATCAGTTGAGTTTTGGCAAAGTAAAATTTCAACATGAATTTGAAGCAAAGATGTTGTTTCTACATTTGAATGTCAGATTGATCAAAACAATCAAATCAAAACATAAACAAAATGACAGTGTCAAATTTGCAGCCACGTCGATATGAAATTAAATATAAACTTCGTTTATATTTGAGTAAAATTTTAACATAAATTTACAAAAAAAAAAAAAAAAAACTAGAGGCCTAATCGTAAATAAAAAAAACTATTCCTTATCAAAATTAGTTTTAGTTCTGACAAATTTATGACTGGGCTTTTCACAATTTTAGTATGAATTTGAAACGGAAATGGTTTAAGTAGATTTTAAGGCGGTCTTAAAAATGAACAAAATAGCATTTCTTATCAAAATCAAGGAGTACAGGGTATATGAACGGAAAAGTTGCTTGTAAACAAACACTAGACTAGACACTCCTTAGTTTCCCCCCCCCTCTGATTTCCCTTCCTTCTAGGAACTTCTGCTCGCATTATATATGCATGATATTTTTATAACTGACATCTCTGTTTTGCTGTTCCTGTTGTTGTTGCTGTTGTTGTTGTTACAACTTCAATTGAGGTCAACACTTAACGAACGCCTGGAAGGGGGGCGGGGGGTTTGCCTGAAGCAAGCAGATAGCAGCAGGGGCAGCAGCTGGGAGTCGCCACTCGCCAACTTGCAGCGCGACAAGTTTAACAAGTCATTCCAGAATTGGAGCAACAACAACAACAACAACAATCTGACGCACATAATCCAAGCAAAATAAATAGAGGGAGAGTGTGTTCAAACTGAGCCAACTGCATTCTGTTCATCATTTATTTGTCCAGCGATCGCCAAAGTTGAAGACGACAAAATTCTCGAACAGTCCATTAAAACGGCCCGTTATCTTATACACAGAGCTGACTGATCCATGAATATTATATGATATGAATCAAATCAATAGAAGAAAACAAGTACGATTTATTCGGTTATTTTTAAATATAACTATTCTTCTGCTTCATCTTTAAACTGTCTGCCAAATTGGGACTCCACCTTTCAAATGTAAGAGATGTGGATTTTCGCGCTTTACCCATCCCAAAGACATGTAGATTTTACCGATTTGCCACGCCCCTGTGGGCGTAGCCAGAAAACCTCCACACTTTATCTGACGTGGCTATACACGAGTATATATTCCAAGTTTCCAGACTCCAGTTTCAATATTGGCGAAAAAAATTGCGTTTATACGAACGGAAGGAAGGACGCAAACCCAATATACTCTTTTTAAATAATTTATAATAGAGCATAGTTAAGAGGTATTTCCAAATATGACAGCAACTGTGATATATATGCTTAAGATAAATCATTAGCAAGTCGTAATAGTACCTCTTATTACCATTATTAAAATTGTTATTAATATTTGACTATTGCTGAAACTAAACAATTTGTGCAGAATATATTCGAATTCCTCGATTTGTTTGCATTTCACAACATTTTTGCTTTTTGCTTGCTGTTTACAAACATAAAATTAATGTTAATTGAATTTATGTATTTCTCATATTTTTTATTCAAACAATTTCATAAAGAAATTTTTGCAATAAGAAGAATAATGCGGTTGAATAGATGATATCTAATGTTTATTATATTATTGTCAATATATTTGTTTAATTTGTTTTACGTAATTAATGTATATCAAAGCGATTAATCATTGTCAGGGTGTTAGGTTAAATATATATTTAGTGCACATATTCTCTAGAAGTTGATTCATTCAAAACTATGTAATTTTTATTTTTAACAACTGGTTCATATTTTAATTTAAAAGAACATTTGCCACACTTTTATAAAAATATATGTCATTTCCATTTACAAGATTAATGTCTTTTAGCCATAGTTTTTAGTAAATGTATCGTTCAAGATTCGAATTCGATAAAGTGTTTTGTGCTATTCAAATGCCAGTTTCAAAAGTCTCTATCTATAGTATGTAACTATATTTCAAACAAATAATATTAATAGAAGTCTTTAATCTTTTCTGCCCTATTTTACATATTCTTTATTTAAGATTCTTTCATCATCTTTAAATATTTATCTACTGAATAAACCTTTTGAGAAGCTCTCCAACAAAATATTAATACGATCTATCAGCTTTAGCGTAAAGGCAAAGTTCAAATAATTTTCCTTTTTAGCGGCTATCCAATCAAGTTGAATCCCCACAGATTCAAAGCGAAGGCAGTGGAAAAACAAAAAGCCGTGGAAAACCCTATGAAAATAACAGCAGCAGCAACAACAACAACAACAACAACAACGACAACGACAAAAGTGACCAATTCAAAGCGAGTTGGCAACGTAATTTAAATGCAAATAAAAAAGTAACTAAGCCAAAGTGGAAAGCGACGCTTGTGGGCGGCCACGAGGGGGCGTGGCAGCGGGCAGCGGGCAGCGGGCAGCGGGGGGAAAGCGTGTCAATTTGATTGGCCAAATGCAGGGCGCAAGAAAATTACTGAAAAACAAAAAGGAAAAACTGAAGCGAAATGAAAAGCGCAAACAGTCTATTGAAAAGAAGTCCAAAGGGGGCGGCGGAGGCGCTAAAGGAGGGGCGCACAAAGCGGCGCCGTCAGCTGAAATGAAATCGCAAATTGCATTTGAAGCGTTAAAGAAAAAGAAAAAATATGAAAATCAACAGCAAGAGGCAATAATAATCATAAAAACAACAACAACAACGACAACAACGATAACGACAACTAAAACAACAACATGAGGACTTTCAAGATTATTGATTCGCATTCCATTGATTTGCAGTTGTTGTTGTTGTCTATCTTGTTGCAATTGAAATTGCCATGAAAACTGACCCAAACAAGACAAATTGGACTTTGCCTCGCCATCCACAGTGAAACCTGGCACGCAGTGAACGCAGCTCATTTATAACCAAATTGAATTTCGGTGCGAAACGAGCCAACTATTTTAGGCCAAGTAAAGCCATTTGTTTAGATACAGTTTTATTTGTTTAAATAACTGGTTTTTATTTCTCACTTATTTTGCGCCTGTTTAGGTTAACTGCGCTTGGATCTTTATAATAAAATTGATTTATATAAACAGATCGAAGAAGTCAGCTTCTTTTCATATATTTGAATCTTTACAAATAAAAAGTATTTAATTATTTTTACAAATATTTTTACTTAACATAATTTCAAATTGTATAAGGTTTTTAACTGTTTTATATGAATATTTCACTCTTTTTACGTACTTGCTGACATAACTAAAATACCCCCCTTGGTAGGTTTTGGAAAAATGCATTTCTTTCGTATTTAATTAATGAAATTGTGTCCGCATATATGAATCAAATTTCAGCGTGTATATATTTTTCTTATCGCCAGACAACAAAACCTTAGCTCTGTTTTCCGACGCCCGTCCCTACTTCGTCTGCTTCTTCTTTCTCCCCATCGCCGTCTTCTTCTTCTTCTTCTCTAAGCACTTTAAATGTTAAGCCGAAAATTGCATTTATGCATTTCAAATATTTGCGGCCAGCAAATGGCAAAAGGCAGCAAAAAGAAAAATCGGTAGAGCGCCTGCCGCAAAACTGGGAGGGCAAAACACATAAATACCCTGTAATTGCACTGAAATGAATTGCCTAAAATGAGCTTATTAATAGAGCACAGATACATATGCAATATGTAGATATTGCTTCTACTTTCCATTCACTATTTTCAGAATATGGGCATACCCGCTGTACCCGTTTGCTTGCAGGGTATTAAAACCTCACCGCAGTCATGCAAAATGCAACGTTGTCTAACTTTTGTTGTTGTTATTTCTGGCTAGTTGTTGCTGTTGTTGTAAAAAGCACTCGACACGACACAAATTTCGTTCATTTACACAGTGGGAAGCCAGCGATGAGTGTGCTTAAGTGAGTGTGCGAGTGTGTGTGCGAGTGTGTGTGTGCTGTGCTCGTGGCAGGCAGATAGGGCGGCGGGAAGGGGCGGCAGGCGCCGCTAATGTCGTTGCACCCGCAAAGCGACACGGCAAACAGGACATGCCCAGCTGATAAGGATCTTCAAATGATTTCATTTTTAGAAACAAGTCCATAGATGAGGTTGAACAATGAATTCTACTATGAGTCATAGAAAATGACAATAATATGCAGACAAAATAAGATAAAATTGGATATAAATAGCAAATAAATTGAGCAAACAAATAAACAAATTAGTAACAAACAGCAAAATATTAGATTAGAACAACTAGAGAATAAGCAATAACTAAATATTTGATAAAAAAAAGTACATATATAAAAAAACAATAAGTAAGGAAATTAAGTAAAATTATTATTTTTATTTATTTAAGTTAAGGATTCCTAACTGTGGATATATAAGCTTATATATATTATATAAGCTATATGTTCCCCAGCTTTGAAGTTAGGGTATCTTTATTATCATTCTCTCTGTATGTATACTTAACAAAACTATTTATTTATATAGTATCTGTATTGAATTTTATTTTATTATTTTTATTTTTTTTATATTTCTATACTTTAATTAACGGCGGAAAAACAACTGCTTGAAATGTAAATAAAAACAGTTCGAGCGAAAAAAGCCGTAAAAATACCATCTGTATGGGGGCATTTAATCATCCGCACTTAAAAGATAACTATTTATTCTTGTCTGGCATTAGTTGCTGTTGCTGTTGTTGTTGTTGTCAGCGTCCCTTGATAAGCAGCAGCTGTTAAGGCAACCGAGACAATCTCAAAAGTTGAGCAGCTGTCAATAAATTGCAATGCTAGGCAAGCGATAAGACCCGCTCGGTGAGGGTATTTGCTGCTAAGTGGGCGTGGCCGCACGAGCTTCCGCCTGCATTATCAGGCAATACTCTATATTTGCAGCTAAGCGCCACAAACGATATAGTATGTATATGCTAATAAAATTTGATTGGGATTCATATCTGAGTACCTCTAGAGTATATGCCACACGCTGTGGCATACAGTTGCCCCTGCTGTTGCCGTGAATAATTCAGTTTGCTGCCGCACAAATAAATAATCAGTTTAAATGTGGATCGATGCAATAGGGGCGTCGCCTGCTCTCTGGGGGCGTGTCAGGCGAAGCTGCTTGATTTTTCTGTCAAAAGCCGTGCAAAAGTTGACAAACAATTTTAGCTGAAACGATTTTCAGGCTTGATGTGATTATGGCCATGGTTTGTAGTCTAAATTGAGTCTGCATCTAAAATTTATGATCCGTTTTTGGTAAAAAAAACTATTTTTCACAATTTAGAATTTCGAAATTTTATTTTAATTTAATTGCGGATGTCAAAACTTTTGTAATTCTGAATTGATTTTCCGATTTGACCATCGATTTTCCTTAAGATTGCATCTTAAATTTTTGAAAATTTCACTTTTGATCTTTGGGAATAAAAGTAGTTTATAAAAAAAAAAAAAAAATCAATTTTTCGAATAAAAATGATTGATTGTAAAGTTTGTCAATTCCGTAACTAAACATAAAATTCGATCGACCCACGTTTGGCAATATTCCCCAATTACCCCAATTTATTCAACTGTCTCCAGCTGTTTTTTTTCTCTCCATTTGTTATTTCAATTTTTGATTAGTTTACTGTGCGACTTTCGCACAATGAAACCGAATGCTATAATAAAAACAGAATAATAAACATAAAATTACTCACACGCAGGAAAAAAAAAACAACGTGTGTTTCATTTCGGGCAACAGCTACAGAAATAAATTTAACAGCAACAACAGCAACGACAGCAAACACATTAAATGTTACGAGCCGCAAAAAACGCCAACAACAAGTTCAAAGACCCCCCAATGAAACCTGTAGGTACCCCCAGGGGTGGGGTGGGGTGGGAAGGGGACCTCGCACACCTGCACAACGTATCCTGCTCGGAGCCAACGGAAAATAGTTCAACGGAAATGAAAACTGCAAGTTTCGGGGCGCATAATTTGTGCCGCAAAAAAAAAAAAACGAAGGAAACAAAAACCAGAAAAAATGGAGGTAACTTCGTAATGCTGCTCATTAAATACCCTGCTCACCTATATAATAGTGTGAACCGATTTTTATGAGCTTTCACATAAATGTTAATTGCATAATAAACTTTGTTATTTGCGAGTTTGGCAAGCATATCTTTTAAAACTAAAAAGTTTGTCCTATGGTAGATATATGATATAGTGGTCCAAAGTTAATGCTATTTAGCAGATTTGTTAAAAACATAGTAAAACTCTTGATTGCCATTTTTGGTCAGGATATGTAAAAATAAGTTTTTCATGCAGAAACTTAATTTTTAAACGATTGTTCCTATGGCGGCAATATGATATGGGTATTAGTTTTATTATATATTTTTTTATTTATTCATTAAATTGATAAGTTTGGCAATATTTAAATGTTTTTCATACAATCACTTTATTTTTATCAGAACGCTGCGATGGTAGCTATCTTAAGATCTTAAGATTTTTTGATTTACAAAATAGTTTTCTCAATTTTTGACTGATAGTTTCTATGACAGCTATATGATATAGTGCTCCGATCCGACATATTTTCTATATATGTAATGTAGGCAGCAAAAAGATGGATCCAAGCCAAGTTTTCTCAAGTTAACTTCAAAACTGAGAAGTTTATTTGTATGGAATCAATTTCTCCTACTGATCAAAAAGATATTTATTTATCTAAAATTTGATCCCATGATTTATAAAAAAGTATACACATTCCACGAGAAACTTCAAATGCTCACCGCCAAGGGTATATCGAGTGGAAATTCGTATGAATATATTTGCAAATAGCACGAACGGATAAATGTAAGCAAAGGGTGCAAAGAGGGGATGGGGGAGGGGGGAGGGGGAAGGGGAGGGGGATGGCAACTGCCTTATCGAGTGGCCAGCCATAAAAGAAGAGGTAAAATTCCTCGTAAATTAACATGAAAACGTTAAAGTAGCGCCAGCTCGAGCCCGGGCTAAAAGTTTATGAATGGGGAACTAAAGGAAGGAGCCGCAACAAGAACAAGAAGCAGCAGCAGCAGCAGCAACAGTGAGGTACTTGGGAAAAATCCAAAAGCAGAGGACTCTCACCACGCTGGGCAAAGCCAAACATTAAAAAGCTGTCAAGGACATAAAGCGAAGGGATGGGGAGCGACAGAGAGAGCGAAGGAGAGAGAAACCAAACGCTGCAAAGTCATAGGAAAAACCCCATTGTGTGATTCAATGGAAAAACCCGAGAGTGCTCAAATTCGTTTTTTTACCACTGACAAATGTTTCTAAAAAAAAAAATGTTATGAATATTAAACTATATTGAAAAGCGTAAAGATATTTTGAAATTAAGGGCCATAAAGGCAGGAGAATTTTGGAAGGACTGCAAGTAGGACAGAGATAAATCAGATATATCTTCTTATAGTATACAACTGAATTTTAAAGTAGAAATCTTATAGGCACATTAATATACAGTTGTATACTATAATTTTATATATAATTTATATATAAAATTAAATATAACATATTTATAAAAAATAAAACAAAAATAAAAATAATATTAATTAAAGTATATATCTAAAAGTTAATTATAAATATAATAAAATAATGAAAGTACGATTTTTACTCTTTCTATTTCAACAAACCATTTAAATATATTATTATTGTTATAACAAACGAAACTATTATACTTCGTTATTGTTGGATTTTCCAAACGAAACTTTTCAATCAAATGTACAATCAAAGCATACCCATTAATTTGACCACGAGTGTACACTGATATAAATTGATGAAATTTGTATAATTTATGAGGACATTTGAGGGTAAGGTTTTCCTTACCCTCTATATTTAGAGCCAGACGACGACGTCATCGTGACTAAGACGCACCTAGGGCAGGGGTTGGGGTTGGGGTTGGGGCTGGGCCTGGGGTAGGCGTTGGGGCAGGGTCAGCTCCATGTGAGGTTATGTTGCAACATTTGCCAATGACTAATAAGGCCAAACATGGATAAAAACAAAGCTGAAAGAGAGATAAAACTAAAGCTGCAAACGAACAAATGAAAACAAAAACAAAATGAGTCAGAAGATGATGATGTCGAAGAAGAAGAAGAAGAAGAAGAAAAGGCAGATGAAAAGAGCAGAGAGCCAGGCCAAGTGCTTCAAGTGCAGGCAGCGGCCGGGCAGAGGGAGAGAGGAACAGCAGCCAGACGCTATTATGAGCAATGGGAGCAACAGGGGGTGGGGGAGGGGGGGATAGTGGGGGCTGCAGTGAAACTCAGTTGGCGCGGCGTCGAGTGGGCTGCCAACTGAAAGCTGAGAAGAGTTGTTGGCGCCGTCGACGTCGACAGCTTTTCAATTTGCGTTGACAGTTGCCGCCGTCGCAGTCGACGTCGCCGGGCCCGTTTGGCAAAATCGAAAAGCAGCCCACATAGAAAACAACTGGAAGGGGGGCCCATTTAATATAGGGTAGCTGCGTGTTGAGCTATTCGTGAAATTCAAACTACAAGCAAAAGCATTAATTTAATATAAGCAATTAATTGTGGAAATTATACAAAACGCTTTAATTAATTTTCAGCTTTTTATGAAATAACACACAATTAATAATTGGCTTTTGTTGTTGTTGCTTTGCCAGCATTGATTGGATTTATGGAATGTCGCATAATTAAATAGAAAAAAAATATCTTAATGAGCTTTAGCGCATAAATTTTATGTAAAATGTAAAGCGAAACTGTGGAAAATTAATAGGCGACTAATTTGTAATTTCTTGACATTTATAAAATGCTAAAAGTCGCATAAGATAACTAAAAGTTACTAACTATTCAGTAAGGCTTTGTAAATAAATCACTTTTCATTTACAAAAAGGTTTTAATTGCTAAAAAAAAATTATTTTTTTTTTCATAATAAATATTAAAAATCAAAATTCTAATTATAAAATATTGCTAAATATAAATACTCTAAAGTCCAGTTGACAAACTGACAAAAATAATCAGAAAATTCGTTCAGAGAACATTTGACACCGATTTTAAAATATGCAAATTCTGGATATATGAACTTTTAACTTAATATTAGGCGCTCTTCTCTCTGCTCAGTTGCAAGTCAAACTCACAGCGAAGAGAGAGATCGAGAGAGAGAGAGAGAGCGAGAGCGAGATGGATTGTGTGCGCTCTCAACATAAGATCATAAATTCCAGTTGATCTCAGTTCATCTTTTCCATGCTGGAATACAATAATCAGCAGCCGTGTTCCAAAATAGAATTCCACGCCAAAGTTCTAATCAGTTGTTTTTTCCCCTCTCTCCTTCTCTTTCCCTCTGCCAGCCACAAAACTAGAGACGCGTGCAGCAAAGCAATTTCCATTTTCATATACCACGACAAAAACAACAATAAGAAATGCCCTACTCAGCGGTCAACAACAGGCGACGGCAGCAGCGACGCCGACGCCGCCGCCGCCGCCGCTGTCGCGCGTAACAAAAAAATGCGTGCAAATGGCCAGAAAAAAAAAAAAACAAAACAAAAAAAGAGTAGCAAGAAGCCCCTGAGCAGAGCGAACGAATGAATATATGTTTTTTTTTTTCTTCAGCTTAATTACGCGTATGCTAAAAACAAACAAAAACAACAATAAAGAAGCTACACGGAAGTCGCCAGCAACAAAAACAAGCAGCAGCAACAACAACAACAACAACAACAACAGCGGCAGCAAAGCACCTTAAGAAAAGGTAGAGCAAGAGGAGCGGTAGACCAGAAGAAGATGGAGATGGGGACCGAGCGAGAGGAGTGGGAGGGCGACGGCATTTTTAAATAAACGACACACTTAACTTAAAATATAATAAGCCAAGAATATTTTCAATATGCGACAAGACGCAAGAAGAAGCTGAAGAAACAACAAGCAGAAGCAGAAGCAGCAGCAGCAGCAGCCACAACAACAACAGCAACAACAACAACGACGACGAACTGCAACATGGCTGTCGCACTTGTATGGACGAGTTCCAACACGAGAATTTTGCACACAAATTGCAGCGAATTTGCGGCGAAAGAAAGGCTGCTGGCGGCGTTCGTTAGTGCGAGGGAGAGAGCGGGGCGAGGAGAGTGCGGGCTGCTTGGGGTCCAATCAGTGCGACATTTGTGTCGCATAACTTTGGCGTGTTTTTATTTTTAATAATATGCAGGTTCCTTCAAGCCTAGAAAGCTGATTGACTCGAATATACCCTGTCGAAAATATAATCAGTTATTTAAGGTGAGCGAGACAGATTGCCAATATTGTGGCTTAGACAAGGTGACAAGCCTATCAACGAATCGAATAAAAAATACCCTGTAAAAAGTTTTCATGTGCCACAAAGCTTAGACAACTAAATATATGAAATTACAAAATAGAATTTATATTCGCAGATCAAAGTTGAGATACCCTGTACAAAATTTAAAAGAAACCTAATTATGAGGTCATATACAAACTTAGATTGCCTGCACATACAATTTTTGTCGTCATGACCGACTAATAGACACCCTTTACATTTTTTTTTTTCAAATACTTAACGCTTAAACAGTTAAACAAGATAAATAAAAGACGAATACTACTTAAATAAACGTATTATGTACTGAATAGGGCCGTTTTATAGCACATCCTTTGCTTCATATGGTACAGGGTATGTGCATAAATTAAAGTATTCAGTTGGCAAGCACTAATATATTGTAATGCTCGATTAAATGCCGAGAAACTTGGACGTAATATATATAAATCAAAGCAAATTTAAATTACATAGATAATAAAACTAGACCAAACTAAATAATAACAATTAATTATAATAAAATGGCTCAAGTTTTAAATATAAACAGCTAATGTATTTTTTCATATTTGCTATACTCGTTTTCTTTGGAAATTAATTTGGTTTAATATGAGATCTGACCTTCAGTAATATCTACATATTTTTTTATTTACACAGATCTCGGAAGAAAAAATATCCGCGTTTTGACAGTTTTTTTGTTTTCATAAATAAAACTAAAGAAAAAACCTTAAAAAGCTTAGCAAAGAACTTGTGCAAATAAAGCAAGAAAACGAAAAGAGAACAATAACAAAACTTGGAATAGTCATGGAAATGTCCAAATTAGATATTGAAGCCAATTTGAGTAACAACAACACAAGCATGAGAAACGTCAGCTAAAACTTGTTTTTGCAAAAACGTAATTATAGGCAACAAACAAATTTTACCATTAGTCATCGCTGCTGCAGCGACGTCAGCGCCAGCGCCAGCGCACACCTGTAGAAAGCGTAGCGCAAGCAATAAAAAATCCACAGCGGTCCAATAAGAAAAATAATTGCAAGCCCAGCTCGAATGCGAGAGAGAGAAAGGTAGCTAGATTGCAGTGCGGGACGCGTGACAGAGCTGTGAGCTTTATGTTGCTAAGCCAAAGCGCAAAGCCGATAACGAAGAGATGCGAAAAAAGAGTGTGTGTTCAGAGGCAAAAGGATTAGTTTCCAGTGGAACTGAAGCGCATGGAAATGGAAGGGCAACAAAGTGGGATACGGCAAGCGCGTGTTGGGTTTGTTGCGGCGCCCACACGCCGCTCTCCGGCGAATTAGCTGGCAAGCGTCGCTAGGCGCAAGCGGCTTTGACGTTGACGTTGACGCTGACGCTGACGTTGACAGCGACTGCGGCCGCCCCCTAGCGGTGTTTGGCTTTCAACGCCCGCGCAATTTAGCCTACTGTTGTTGTTGTTGTTGTTGTTGTCTCTCGTTTCTCAATTGACTTTCTATAATTGCGTTTAATGTGTTGTGACGGAGCCGCACTCGCAATTACCCTACCAAGCAGCCCCAGCCCCCAACCCTCCACCCTGTTTGTTGTGCAACTTGGTAATTCTATTTTTGTTCAATTTTCTGTGTGAGTGTTTTTGCGCTTGTCTCTATCTCTGTCTCTATCGTTTTATCGCACATTTCGCTGCACATCGTTTTCATTTTCACAAGAGATTTTCCGCCCGAACCTCTCCCGTTGGTCCTACAAACTTAAGCAGCTTTTGATATTATTTAATTTGATTCTATTTTGTAGCTGTTTTTTCTATTTTTTTTATTTTGTTTGTTTGTATTTTTTTTTTTTTTTTTTTTTTTTTTTGTTGCTTTGCACCTTTTTACCGTTAAGGCTGCTTTGCGTAATCTATGCTAAACAGGCCGCCAGGTGGCGCCACGTTGATTTCATTAAGATTACGCGAATTTGATGGAAAAGCGACAGCAACGAAAATGCCCACAGAAAATCAGATTATGTACCCTACATTATTTTTTCCTTGCTACATATTTCCAGTGTTTTCTACGAGCCGAGTTCCATTTGAGAGCGTTTCCAGTTGCCGTGCGTAGATTCTTTTGTTACTGCGCCCTTTCACATGCTCATTTAGCATTCGATATCTTTTCAGCTTTACAAAAAAAACAGAAAAAAAAACAGAAAACAGAAAAAAATCTTCACACAATGGCAGTAACGGTACTATGTGTTTACTGTACTTTGCTTTTGTTCGCTTTGGTTGCATTTACTGACTCGGGGGGCTTGGGAATTGTCCATTAACACTTGTTAACCCAATTTAGATTCAATTTCCATAGACTGAGTGTGTATGTGTGTGTGTGTGTGTGTGTGTGTCTGTGTGAGCTCGGAACGTTGAGCGACTTACAAAGCAGCCCTGCATTGTCACTCAAAAGCAATACAAACACACACACACACACAGAGACAGAAACAGCTACGTGCTGCAACAAGAACGATAATAAAGCAAGTAAAAAAGAAAAAAAAAAAAACAAAAAAAACAGCAGCCACAATAACAACTTCAAGGCTTGCCGCTCACAGAGCGAGAGGCCGCATACTTTGTGAGAGAGCGCCTGCTGATCGAACGCAGCGTCGCAACAGTGTTGGCAAATTTTCTCTTCGCCGCGATGCGTTGTGTTTGACCTCCATTCGGCGCCGCCCGAGGGTCGAACATGGAACCGATGTTGATGTTCGAGTTGGAGTTGCAGTTTGGAGGCCGGCTCAATTAAAAAGCTGCCCAAAAAATAAAAGCACTCAACAACAACAGCGATGTACGTACAGATAAATTGCGATCGTTGTGCAAGTGTGCACCCAAAAAAAAAAATAAATAAATAAAAACGAAAAACAACAAAAATTAAAATAAAAAAAATAATTGAAAAACGAGTTCTCAAACGAAAACTGGTCCAGCGCTCTTTTGAAATCGATTTACTGCGAGGGGAGCCGACGGGGTGGGGGAGAGTGGTGGGGGGGGGGGGGCAGGGCGGAGGCGACAGTTGTCGTTTTTGAAAGTAATCAGCCGTGAACTGAACAATTCTACCATTAATAATACTACAAAGCATCATACATCATCTCAAACAATAACCATAAACAACTATAAAAACTCACGTTTAATTCTGATTTAAATATTCCAAGTTGTTTTGCTTACCTGAAAAATGAGCAAGAAAATATTCCAAAATTAATTACAATTGCAAAATATTCAACAAGTTATATTAGTCTACGACTTGTTTCTACTTATATAATCGTACTTGGGACCTATCCATCATAATTCTAAACAACTATATATGTTTATTTGTATTTGTGGGTACCAAAAACCGCGGACATTTCTAGGCCCACAAAAAAGTGAAAATGACAGAAAGGTCGACGGGCGCATCATTCAATTTCATTTCGCCCAAAAATGTCAAAAAAAGCACTTAAATTAAAAAAACAAAATTGCGATAAACTTAAGAGTGTGTAGCTAGACGAGCAGATACCCTGTGCATAATTGAACAATTGATATTAATGCTAGTTTTAGGCGATTACATCAACAAAAGTCAACAACAAATGCAAAAAAGTTCTGACAAAACAACTTGCTCGACTTAAAGATACTCAGTGAAACATTTGAGTAATAAATTATAAGCCAAGTTAACTCAATTCATCCATCAAATGTCAAAAATAAATTCAAAAAGGCATACAAATAATAAACACAACTTTTGTCTGACTAGAAGATACCCTGTAAAAATTAAAAAAAAAATTTCTTGAAGAATAGAAGGAAATATGGCTTTGAGATAAGAAGAGTATAGGCTGCTGTGTTTGGGATACCCTGTTATTAGAAACAAATTTTTATAATAAAGTCAAAAATAAACGTTTAAAAGAAAAACGACCTAAAGATACTCTATTAAAAGTTTCAGAATGTTTTGCTTTGCCTTCAGCAGAAGAAAATAAACATTTTGCACATGAAGTAGACATAATAATAAAGTGTGCTATTCGACTATTAGATACCCTGCGAAGAGCAACATTTATTTTGTTTGTCTT
This sequence comes from Drosophila sordidula, assembly GCA_035047465.1. Taxonomy (NCBI): domain Eukaryota; kingdom Metazoa; phylum Arthropoda; class Insecta; order Diptera; family Drosophilidae; genus Drosophila; species Drosophila sordidula. Next base: position 5,000,637 of record JAWNPQ010000185.1, on the reverse strand, counting down.
TACAGAGATTATTTAAAAGCTATCAGTTTGCTTTTCTTTACTCAAATTTATTTAAAATATTTTAGTTCAATTTCATCGGAGATATGCATAACATGTGCTATTTGACTATTAGATACCCATTGAAAGCAATAATTTTCTTGTTTATTACTGAGATTGGTTTAAATTATTCTAGTTCTTGAATTCATTAAATAGTCGCACATACCTTGACTACCATTTTGAGTTACAGGGCATAAATAGCGAGCGTTTCTCGCTTTTTTTTTTTTTGTTGTATTTTTTGACATGACACAAAAGTTCTGTCTCTGTCTGGCATGTTCGCTGGTTTATTGAAATTTCGTGCATACTTGTGCCCCTAACCGTACTCGTATATGTGAGCATGTGTGTGTGTGTGTGTGTGTGTGTGTGTGCGTGCGTATTGCGACAGGCAGCTGCTGTATCTCACAGATACGCGCGGCACACAACATGTTTAGCAACATTTGCATAGAGTTATATGAGACATTTATGTATATACATATATACAAGTATCTGTATCTTTGCATCTTTATATAGTGTACCGCATGTAGTTTACTTTCGCACTCGCCCACTTGAAGTGGCCTTCCCTTAACCTCAGCTCGGCTTGACTTGGCTCACTTTAACTGACGAGGTCTCGCTTTTGGCCACAAGGTTCGTTGACTATGACTAAGAAAATTGCGTTTATGGTCAAATGACAGCAGTTGCAAATGACGCCAATTTTGTTTTTTATTTATTTATGTATATATATATATATTTTTTTTTTGTTTTTTTTTTTTATAGTGCTTATCGATGGCCACACCTGCCACACACGCATCCACACTCCATTTACTTCCAGTGAATTCGATCGCACATTTTTGGTTTTTTATTTCCAATTTATTTACATACAAGTGTGAGGAATTTCACTCAGTTGCATTCATTTGTTACCAATTAACTCGTCTAGGCCTAGTGTCATAAATACATATAAATAACATGTATATGCATATATATGCGCAATGGGGTCGGTCGTTAACTTCTCCATACTCTCTTTGTTTTACTGTAAATTAACATTTGGCTGTCATGGAATTTCGCAGTCGTGTGCGCTTTAAAAGCTACCTACGTGATGTCTTGCATGAATATTTCATTTACATTGCGTTGTGTTTTACAGGTTCTCACACACACACACACACACACGCACACACAACTCAAAATAACTTTGTCATTGGCCGCGGAGATGAAACACAAAACTAAATTCAACTTATTCGACAGCCAAAAAGTATAAAAAACAAGAGCGCTCTAGTTGGTAGATACCCTGTACCCAGCCACAAGCTGGCGTAACATACGCTCGACAAATTCGTGTATATACCGAATCACATTTTTATTTATTTTATTTTATTTTATTTTTAAATTCCATATTTCAAAGAGCCAAGATAAATCTCTTAAATTGCACTTTCGCAAATTTTGGGTAAAATGGGGGAAGAAGGTATCCAATAAAGTGAGATATTTTTGAGTTGAGAGAACCCATGTCTAAAAATCAATATTTATTGATATTAAGGAAATTGAAAACGCAAGCAAGAAAAACGAGTAATGTTGCAGTCGGGTGTAACCGACTGTGCAATACTCTTTTACAGTAAGACAACAGCTTAAAACAGTTGAAAACAATCTTAATTATTATTGTTATTTTGGAAAAATAGTGTTTTTTATTTGTAAGGTGTTCGAAATTTGTGGTGAATATTTAGAGGAGGATACTAAAATTCTAGAAAATCGTCCCTTAGATATATGGATTTATGGAAATGATGAGAATAAACATATATTTGAATTATCCGATTCTCTAGCCCTACATCGACTCTGCTAGTCATGCTGAACAGGAATATATATACACCTTATAGGTTCCGCGATGCCATACAAATGTGCACGATACCCAAATACCCTTCTTCTTACACATTTTCAATGGGTACAAGGGCTTAAAAGATGAAAACACCAAAAGCAGCGCAGCAGCAGCGCAGCAGCAGCAGAGTTTTCCAGCCGTGACGCGTCCCGCACTGCTCACACTTTCATTCTCCCTCCCGCTCTCTCGCCCAGCTTCTTTAGCGCTCTCCTGCGTGGGTGCTTAGAAATGTCTTTGATGTGACTGCGGCCGTCAAAGGAAGTCACGCGAAGAGGAGAGGAGCACGAGGAGAGGAGCACGAGGAGAGGAGCACGAGGAGAGGAGCACGAGGAGAGGAGCTAGCTGAGCGAAGAGGAAAAAGGAGAAGAAGCAACAACAACAAAAGCAGGCTGGAAGCTTCTCGTGCCACAAGGCGAGCCGCAGGCAACAGTTATGCCTGTTTCTTGAGTGAAATTGCAACAACAACCAAACAGAGACACACTCGCACACACACACACACACACACACACACACACACGCAAGTCTGGAATTTAGCCGTTCGACTCCTTTCACCCACTCAAAAATGAAAAAAAAATAAGCGTTGCCATGGTGCAAAATAATAGGGCAACCAGAGTTGCCACCGCACACGAGATCACAATTTATGATTTTCTGTGCAATTTGTTGTGCCAAGATTTATGAGAGAAAGTACGACGACTTGGCAACATGAACAACAGCAAGCATGAGAATTGAGAAGAAGAAAAAAAAAACGAGTGAGAACTGAAGACGAAAAAGAGAGAAAAAACAAGGCGAAGCCATTGATGGGTATGTATGTCATTCTCGCTAATACAAAGAACACATTTTACGAGTTGAAAGAACTTTCCAGAAGTGGAGCACGAGATCTTGTTTGGCTGAGAAACACAGAGTTTGTGGAAAGCTGATATTATCAGGCATTATATTCAATTATTTTCCTTTTCATTTCAATTGTTTCACCCATTTTCCACTCGTGCGAGTGAATTTGAACACAAAAAATATATATTTACTAATTTAAAGACATATTACTATCAAAATATGTATATGAAGATTTAATACGTCCATAGATCTTTAAAAGTAAGTTTGAAACTAATTGGTTGAAAATAAATATGTTTCATATTCAGCTTTTCACTCATTTTTCACGTACCTTTGTGAAATTGCGAAATCAGTTAAGCATTAAAAAGACTGCTGTGAAAAAATTATGGTTTTAAAGCATTAGCGTATAATAGAAAGATAATTTTATTGCAAATATTTATATAGTTAATCAGTTATACAGATAGCTTTAGCAGAAATCTGTATCTTTTTGTAAAGAAATAACTCAAAACGTGAATTCTGCTTAGAAGAATGAATTACCAATGTTTTTCTTTCTCAAATCAACTAAGTAGATAAAAGAAATGAAATCGTTTCAAGTATCAAAAGTATCTCAAGCAACGTTTATCTAAATAAAGTTTTTTATCACGCCGTCAAATATGATAAAAAAAAGACATTCCAGAAAAATCTGGTTTGTACTTTGCGTTTCCAGTAAAAGTTTCCACGACATTAGATTAACGATCAGACGCCAGATTAAACGAGTTATGAATGAGTGTCGGGAAAATCCGTGAGTGACCATAAAAAAAAAAAATCGTTGTTTTAGTTTTTGCTTTTTTATTAGCACGCAAAGCTGTTAGAACTAAGTGAAAAGCATTGGATTGAAGTGTTACTTTTAAGGGTGGTAAACATGATGGTTCCCCAACGAAACTAGCACAAGTTGCGGTTTCTTTCTTATCGAGTGCTTGAACACATTTCCAAATAACAAAAAAAAAAAAAAACAGTTTATTTTTATACAGCCCGCACCTCGAAAAAAAAAAACAACACACACGCACACACACACACAGAACCAGAAATAATACTAGAGAAATACAAAACAGCTCCAAAAGTATTTAAACGTATTATCACGATAAAAGCCAAGCGTGTGTAGAGGGCCGAACAGAACAGGCCAAATACAAAATACGAAAACAAAAACCATAAATAAATATAAAAAAAAAAATAAAAAAAAAAAAAATATTCCAGCGACGACGCTGCTGATGACGACAATAACAACAGCGAGAGAAACACAAACAACAATTTGTAAGTCGCAATAAGCGTAAAGCAAATAAAAATAAAAATTGAAATAAAAGCAAAAAAAAAGAAAAAAAAGGAAAGAAAACAAAATGCTAAGGGGTGGTAATTGGCTGAGAGAGTTGAAAGAAAAGCAAAAACACACAAAAAATATGAATAAAAACAAAAGCTAAAGCGGCGTTATCTGGTTGAGGTTGATTTTTTATCTTGAAATTTTAAAAGATATTTTCTTAAGCACAAATAAAAACATTTATTTATCTAGACATTTCAAAAGATATTTCTGTAAATACAAAAGAAACTCAACGTGATGATACTTTTTATTTATCTCGAATTTTTTCTCGTTTCTTTTCTTTTTCAAGAGGTTTTTCCCTGACAAAGGGAAAGATACTGAAATTGAAACAAAGTATAATTCTACTACTAAACGCTATCGATAAGTAAATATTTTATTAAACAGTTATCGATAACATAATCAAGAGCAGAAAGTGTTGGAAAACGAAGATAAGCAACACATTTTTGTTCAGCCGAAAAAGAGTATATACAAACTATATACTAATCGAGGTAATGAAGACAATTATCGATTGTTTTCTCATACATTATCGATACCATTTTTCCAGTGAATTGTTTGTGTGTACGTGTGAATATCAAATAAGAATAACTCGTTAAAGTAAAAGCGAAAACATCAAAACAAATAATCAACTAAGGCGTAGGCAAGAGAATAAAAAAAAAACCCAAAAAATATATATATAAAAGGGAAAAAAAGTACAAAAGGGGCAACAACAAAAACAACAACAAACTGACTTAAAAGGCAAAAACCGGAGACAACTTTGAGCTTGCAAAGTAATCAGAGACAAATAACAACAAAAAAGTAGCAAAAAAAAAAAAAAAAAAAAGAAATGAAGACATAGAAGAAGAAGAAGATGGCGAACAGGAAAGATGATAAGCGTCTGGGTTTTCACACGCGCCCAAACAAGCCCAAATTAAAGCAAGGGTGCTGGGGGGACAGAAGGAAAATTTTGCTTCATTTCGACGCATTCAATTGAAGCCAAGTGGCAGCAGCAACAACAACAACAACAACAACAACAACAACAATAAACATCAACACAATTTCGCATGGTTTCTCGTCGCGTTTATTGTTTGATTATCAATAGAGCGCAAATGCCGAATGTTAGGGAATAAAATGATAAGCCGCAAACGAAAAGAGAAGAGAAATGAGAATATGCACGGCAGCAACAACAACAACAACAACAACAACAACAGCAGCAACAATGACAATAAGTATGAAATATAATCATCATAAATTCTTGTCTCCAAGCGCTGTTTGTCTGTTCGATAAAACGATAACGATAACGATAACTGGAAATGATTGAGCTATTGCGTGGCAAGCAAAAAGAATATAAAGGCGAATATTTCACAATTTCTATTTTTCATGTTATAATGAAATATTACTGAATAGGAAAATGGGAAAAAGAATTTATTTTAATAAAATTTAAGCATAAAACCAACTAGTTTTTTTTGTTTGTTATTTTTTGCCAGATTTAATGCCCATCAAAATTATATATTCCAAAATATCTGCTAAGGCAAAGATGGTATTTAAGATTTTATTCAACTTCTTCAATAACAGATTTCTGCCTTGATTGTGTCTTATGACTTTTGCCCATTCCCAAACGATAATTAGAGGAATCGGATGATGCAATAGCCCATAAGAAGTGCATCAGTCCATTCGATTATTCAATCTGTTTGCCGGAGATGGGAATAGAACTTGTTCGACTTATTTTGTATTTACTGATCAAGATTTATTTGCATGGCAATTAAATAGAAATCAATCTGGAGTATTGTTAGACTGTCTGAATTACGATTTCATTGTGAACTATCAGATAAAAAGTTATTCATAATGAGGCATACTAAAGCTCATATTAAATAATAGGTTTCGAAAAAATACAATATTAAAAAAAAAAACAAAACTCCATTTTCGACTGATGGTCTCTAAAAAAAAATTATATAATTTGATCCAATCTGACTTTAACACACGTTACGTATAGTTTTTTTCTTGTCGGTATTTCACAAAAACTCAAATGGAACAAGTTCATTTGAACTCAGTTCCTATACCATCAAAAGTTCTCTATTCCAAAGGTTTATTAAAATAAAAATTCCACTAAATTATATTTTAATTGACTTCAACCTATTTTTAGTGTATATAAAAATGAACTGTCAAATGTATAAGTTCATTAATGTAAAAAGTTTCTATAAATTCGGTACATTAGATTTCAGTACTCATAATCTCTTTGCAACCATCTAGTTTTGTATTTAATTCAGAACTTTTCCAAAGGTTTATTAATGTAAAAATACCACTAAATTATATTTTAATTGATTCCAACCTATTTTTAGTGTATATAAAAATGAACTGTCAAATGCAATCAATTCGGAACTTTCATATGTATATAAGTTCATTAATGTGAAAAGTTGCCCTAAATTTAAAGCATTAGCTTTTGTATTGAATTCAGAACTCTTTGAGAACTTCACAAATGGAAAAATGTCGATTCAATTAGGTTTCTTTAGTGTATGTAAAAATAAACTATCAAATGTAATTAATGCAGGACTTTGCAAAGTGCGCATCGATGCAAAAGGTTGCCATCAATTAATTTCCAATAGAGTTCAATTAACTTAATTAAAGCTCACCTGTTTCGCGCTTTCGCTTGCTGTTGGCCGCTGCTCCAGACTTGGACAACGTTTGCTGCTGCTGTTGTTGTTGCTGTTGTTGCTGCTGATGTTGTTGTTGCTTGATGATGACGCTGCGCTGTCGCGGCTGCTGCGCGTCCGCGTCCAGGTAGACAATCGGCTTGAGATCGCAGCTGATGCCAACGCTGACCTGTTCGATTGTTGGCTTCACGTCGACCGCATCCACAAAGGCGCCGGGACGTTGGCCCTGTCGCTGGCTGTAAAAGTAGCCGGGCTGCAGCTGCGCAGCGGAACCAGCACCGGAACCGGAACCGGGTGCGGCAACGACGGCGTAGTCGATGACGAAATCGGACGCGTGCGAAGGATGCGACGTTTTCATTGGCGCATGCGAATTGACAAAACGATCCTCTGTTGCTCTCCCTTTCTCTCTGTCTATCTTTATATATATATCTCTCTCTCTCTCTCTTTCGCTCGTGTTGTTGTTCGCCTTGTCTTGTTTGCAATTTATTTATTTATTTTTTTTGCAAGCTCGTTTCGGTCGTGGTTTTTGTTTTTATTGCCTGTTGCTCTTTATCTTATTTTTCGTGTATTTGCTGAATTTTCCAATTCGCTTCTAATTGGATTTGATTAGATTTGGTTGGTCTTGTTGTTATTGTTGTTGTTTGCTCTTTAGGCTCAATATTCATCGGTATTTCGCCTGCTTACAATTTAATTTACTGTACAAAAAAAATTACGCCTTTCAATTGAAACGTGACCAAAATGTTGTTTTTGGCCGAGCTTTTACATTGAGATTGTTATTGAAGAATTAATATTTACAAATTTTTATTGCAATTTTCTTTTTTTATTTTGACAATTTATGTTAAATTAAAAGAGAATCTGCAAGTAGAAGAAGAAGACAAGATTAGTGGCAAGTCGATCAATTTAAATATATAATAAAAAATACTTTAATTTCGTTTATTTAATATTATTTATTTAAGTTGCGTTCCTTCATGTTGTTTTTCCATACACACTGGAATTTTACAGTGGTACACTTGTCGAAAATTTCCATTAGCAAAAAAACAACAAAAAGCAACAGCAAACAATAAAAAATTAACGCTGCCAAGCGGCCAATTTGTGGTTTTTGTTTTTATGCCTTTTTTTGGGGCGGCGTTTTATTATGAGAAACGTTTTGGGTGACTGCCGTGTGTGTGTGTGTGTGTGTGTGTGTGAGCGTCGAAATATAAAACTACGCAAAAACTATAAAAACAAGCGCCAACAACAACAACAACAACAGCAGCAAAGCAACGTAACCCAATAGCAACAACAATTTTTGTAGATTACGCAGCACGCCAAGCGAAAGAGAGAGGGCGAGAGAAAGAGAGCGCACACACATACGCTAACTTTTTTCTACGCACGACAGAAAAGTTCTTGGAACTTAAAAAGCGCTTTGGCATAAAAAAAAAAAAAAAAACAACAATAAAAATTGTCCAATTGGCAACTTTCGTTTGAAGATGTGCGTGCGTATTAAAAACAAAATTACCAACTTGTTGGTTTGAGAGGGGAAAATAATGAATATATGTGCGGCGAGAAAACAAAAATTAAAGCAAACAAAAAGCCGGTTCTCATACAAACACAAACACAAACACAAACACAAACGTACGGCAATAAAAGCGAGAAAAAGTTGCAGAGATGCTGCCGACGTCGCTGCTCGCCGGAGCGACAGGGAGAGCAAGGAGTTGCAGCTGCGTTGAGACGGACAAACATAACAAACAAACGCGCACACACACACGAATATAAACATATACAGAGCAGACAGCAGCAGCAGCAGCGTCAACGTCAGCGCCACATCGACCGGCGCAGACGTCAACAACAAAATAGAAGAAGCAGCAGCCGCAGCAGAGCGCGACAGAGCAGCGAATTGAAAGCTGCGCGGCGAGCAGCGAACGCAGCCGCAGCCAGCCAACGCAGCAAAGGCAAAACGAGTTTTATGTTTCTTCGTTTATTATCTGCTCGGTTTGTTTTTGTTTTTGTTGGTGTTGGTGTTGCTGTTGTCGCGAGCTATAACAACAAATGTACATAAACGTATATATGGTATATACGTTTGTATTAATAAATTGGATTTGTTTGCAAATTGCGACACTTATTTTTGTAAAGTTTTCGGACAAACACACACACACACACACACACACACACTTGGAGCGAATTGGCCAATATGTTTGCCATAAACAAATAAGTGTTGCAAAACGTGTTTTTCGCTCTATTATTAGCTGTGTTTTTTTTTTCTTCTACTATTTGTGAACCTTTTAGGACGCGCCTTGTCCTTAGAAATTTTTTGTAATTCAATTTTTTTTTTTTTTTTACAAGTTTTTGGCTGCCGCGTGCAACGTCCGCTTACGACGCCGTTTGCTGAGACTCTGCCACGCTGCCTGGTGCGGCTGCAGCTGCCGCTGTCGTCGTTGGGCGCCTGCGCAAGCGCCAGCAGCGGCAGCGGCAGCGACAGCGACAGCGACAGAGGCGTGCGCTCTCTCGCTCGCGCCCACTCTCTTTGGCCGTGGTTGAGGCGGCTCTGCCCGGGGGACTCGCGCAATTGTCGCTTTGCTGACGTGGGCGCGCCACCTTGGGCGCTGGCAGGGCGGGGCTGGGGGCAAGGGGCAGCCTGCTTATTTCAACGGACACGTAAGGATTTACGTAGTTCGCAAAAGGCGCTGAGTGGATTACGAGCGCGTCAGAAATAGTTTCAAAGGCTCAAAGGGGGAGAAGCTTGCAAATAGAAATGTTGGGGCAGGGGGGGGGGGCAGGGGGGCAGGGCAGCTCAAGAGCCTGATGGCCGGCGGCAAAGCGCGAAACTTGCGTCGTAGGCAAACTTAATTTCACACACACACACACATCAAATAAACTAACTAATACAGGCACACATGCGAGTGTGTGTGTGTGTGTGTGTGCGTGTGTTGCATATTTTTAGCCCAGCAAATGGCACAGTTACATTTTTAAAAGACGCGGCATGAGAATTAAGACAGGAGCATGGCCAGAAGGATGTGTGTATAGCTACAGTGGTGGGCAAAATAATAGAAACACAGTTCGTGCGATAAAAGTAAAGGAGTGAGCAAATTTTATGCATGAAACCAACTGTAAACAAACTGTTAATAGCAATAAAAATAAATAAAATGTAATACAAATTGTCATTATTTAAAATGAATTTCACAAAAAAAAAACTTGAACTTTACGACAAAAAAGAGAAAAAAGACAAGATGTTTCTATTTTTTTGTCCATCACTGTATGCGTGGGTGTATCTACAATATGTTTTCATTTATGTGCATATGTTGACAAGAAAGTTAAGTGAGATCAAAGGATTCAGCAGAAACTGGACCAGAACATGGCGAATTTCCATTAATTGGCACCCGGCTTTGCCCGGCCCGGGTTTGTTTTTTTTTTTTTAAATCTAATTTTAGCTAACTGTACTCTGCAAACTTTTCTGCCTCCGCAGCAAAAATACCCAATTCCATGAAGTCGTCGCCCCTTTATGGAGCTGTGGGATACGAATTCCGGGGAACCGCGACTAATTGCAATTAGAAACGTAATTCCACCTAAATTCCGCCCCTTGGGAGTTGATTTCAGATGAACAAGTTACGAAGGCTAAATCACACATAAAAAGTCTATATCTATATATATTAACGAAAAAAGTAAGCTTTATCTGCAATTTCTTTAATCAATATACAGCTGCCTTTTTTTTAAAATATGTCTTTTCATTCAACGAGGGTGAAATACATGTATTTGTGTCACAAGGGTGAAAAATGCGTGGAAATCAATTGTTCTATTTTTTTCTTTTGTAGGATTTAATCCCCATTTTTCAAGATCTTTGTAAACAGTTCCAATAATCCTAAAAAGGTAGATTTAACTGTATTTTAATAATTATTTTTTTAATTAAACTTAAAATTAATTAGTTTAAAAAAAAAACCTAAATTGGAATTGTTTGCCAGTAAGAATCAGCTCTAACTGTGCTCTATTAATCATTATTACTATATATCATTTATGCAACTACTTTAAAGCAGTTGCAAGTAATCCGGCTATCAGGCTAAGCCCTAATTAGTGTCGTCCAATAACCGCCCCCACCCCCCCCCCCCTAGTTTTGCACAGCTGTCGGCGATTGGTTGGCTGACAGCTTGCGGTTCCTTGAATTTCACTTAAGGCTCTCGGCGGCCTCATTTTGACGACTAATTGACAAGTGTGGGCGGCACTGGGAGCTTGTTTCCCACTCCCCCACAGTTGCCGCTTGAGAGAGAGAGAGAGAGGGAGAGAGCGCGCAAATAGTCGCTGCTCTCTTGAACAAATTAAAGTTGTGCAACAATTTCATTTGCCTTTAAAGCTTTTACAGTAAATTGTGCAAAGTCAACGGCGGGCAGCGACAGCGGCAGCGCTGTCGACGTCGACGCGCGCGAGCAGCGAATGCTTTTCAGTATCCTTTGCCATGAATGACACACACACACACACACACGCGCGCGCTCTCTTTCACTCGCTCTCTTTGGCTCTGTTCTCACGCGCACCGGCGACGCTGGCGGCATTTCTTTGATGACGCAGCGCTGCGGCCGCAAGGAGCCCAAAGCCAAAATACATGTACACTCGTGGTCCACATAATGAGTACACAGCCATTAGCTTGCTCTGCAAATATTTTAAATTTTATTGAAAATTTTACCGTTCAGCATTATTAATATGAACACAATCAAAATAAAAAGGAATTATTACTTTACTTATATTCGATAATGGTAGAAAAGAGAATTTATAAATGTGTACTTATTATTTTCACCACGAGTGTATGTACATGTGCGTTTGCAACAACAAAATGCCTCGTTAAAAATGTGAATGAATATTTGCGGGCAGCTTGTCTGGCAAAACATTACAGTTTAGCAGGAAGAAGAAGAACAACAACAAGGAAGGCAGCGAGAGCGAGACAGGAGAGCGTCAGGCGGCGCCCGCATTTGCCAACATATGGAATGGAAAAAATCATAAAAACAGACGAACAGAAATTATTTTGTGTACAAAAAAGACGCAAATACAAATGAAAAATTAAAATTTAATTAAATTTACAACAAAGGGGCGAACGGGGGCAGGGCAGCTGACGCGCCCTCACACACACACACACACACACACACTAGCAAACGCTCAACGCGTCAGCATGTATTCAAATTGTTATTAAAAAAAAATTCACAATGCATACACACAACAAAAATACATGACAAAAACAAGTTAAAAATGCAATTGAAAACGTGTATAAAATGCGCTCTCTCGCTCACACACACAGCTACGTGCGCTACTTTGAGTTCATCGTTTTCAATTCATTTTGAGTTTCTCTGGGCGGCTGCACTCAACTCACACACACACACACACACACGTACTCAGAGTCACTCAAAAAAAATATACGTATACGTTTTGGAAGTGTATTTGGATTTGTGCTTACTTTTCATTATATTTTTGTTGTTGATGGGCGAGTAGCAGGAAAAAAAAAACGGCGGTGGGGGGCGGGGTTAAAAAAAAACAAGCATTCACACAGCGCGCAAACACTTTGGCCGCATTACGTTTTATTGAATTATAGAAAGTGCAATTGAATTTGCGTTATTAAAACACTCGCCATGTTGCGCTCGCTCGCTCTCTTTTTTTTTTTTTTTATTTTCACACACACGCACGCATGAGACAATGAATTCTACTTTTTTTTTCACACTTTTCCACGAGCCCGTCGAACGAGCGACTTGGCGTCCGCGTTGTTCAGAGAGTTTTAGTAGACTGACTGGGCGAATGTGGCCGCTGACAGCGTCAACCGAAAATACTAAATGTAAATGCGCTAAGAAATAACGAATGAAATACCAAAATATACCAGCGAGCATGATGTTAACTGGTCACACTGTGGTGTTTATTCTAATTAATCGAAATATAAATTAGTTATCGTTAGCACAATTTGGCGCGCTTATGGGCTATTTTTAAATGTAAACAGTCTGCTAGCATAATGTAAGCTGGTCACGCTGCCTATGCTAACAGAAATACCGATTTATTATCGATAACGTTGACGTGAATTTAAATATGGCATAACATTTACAACTGCTTTTAATGCTAATGTTTTATGATTTACAATATTTAAGTTTAAATGACTAGAACTGTAACTATGGGAATGTTTTGCCTAGAGAAATGCACAGGGCGTGCCGCCAAAATCGATTTGCTGCTGAAATGCAGCGGTTATTTCGCCCCCGCCGCTGGCTTCCTCCTACATTGTGCTGTCCAGCATGTCCACCAGGCGCCTAATCTCCCGACTGTTAAGAGAACGGGGCATATTTAAGGTTACATGATTGGGTGCAGGCTATTCGAGGCACTCACATGCGCTGACTGAGCTGCTCGGTGGGTCGCATCGACTTGGTGATCTCCTCCGTTTTGGCCAGCAGCTGATACTGGCACTTGATGTTCGCATCGAGGGCGTCCGTCAGCTTCTTGACCGCATTCTTGTGCACCTCCACGTTGTCCGCCGTGATCGAGCTGATCGAGTGCAGCAGATTGCCCAGATTCTCGACCAGGTTGTCCACGGACGTGGCCAGATACTGTGCCTCCAGCTCAATGTCGCTCAGCACGTTGCCGTCCACCTCGGGCACGTTGCGCGACTGCAGAAAACGCGAAATGGGCGCCGTGGAAAGCGAGGGCGTGGTGTGCTCGGAGGCGTTGCTGTTGTCGGTGGCGGCGCGCAGCTTCGACTCCAGATTGTGCGCCACAAAATGATGCATGCCGCCCGCGCTGCTGGTGGCGCCCTCCAGCTCGTAGGGAAAGGCTGCGGATGAGGAGAAACTGATAATCTCGGCCAAAAAGTTGAGATTTACGGTACAAACTCGATTCCGGCGACTCGGGCCGTTCTGTGGGTTTGCCCAGCTCGTTGGAACTGTCTTTGGAGTTGCTGTTGCTGGGCTCCTCCTCCTCGTCTTCGTCCTCCTCCTCCTCCTCCTCGTTGTCGTCCTCGCCCGAGTCCAGGTTCATGTAGTTGTCGTTGCCCAGCGCCGGCTCCTTGCTGGCCGTGGGCGTGATGTCCTGCAGCACGTGCTCGGGCACGGGTCCGGCGTACTGCGCCAGAAAGGGTATCTCCGAGTAGGAGGCGGGCGTGCCGCAGGAAACGTTGTTCCTCTGCTGCTGCGCCCTGCTCTGGCTGGTGGCGGCGTCCTCGCCGTCCGCTTCATCCGCGTAGCCGTAGCGCGGGCGTATGGGTATGTCCTGGCTGCGACGCGACATCGCAAAAAATATCTATATCTATTAGGAATGCGAAAATGATTCGCCTTGAATTCTTTGTTTTTATGCTTTCTCGTTACAGTTCAGTGTACGATTATCAATGACAGTGCATCGATTGCGCGAAATATCGACTATCGTATCACATGGGTTTAACTCGAGCTGCATCAAATCGTTCCAGTGAACTAGCTCCCAATTAGTTCATCATTCATTTTATTCTGTGGTATATTTCGTTCTTAACGTTTTATACATTTAAATAACAGTTATCGCATAATCTATTTATTCATTTCAGCAAAAACAAAAAATCAATCATCGTTCGTGGATAAGTTTTGTTTTTTAAAATTTGTAATTTCACCGTTTCAACAGCTGGTTAACAATAAATACTTAATTATATAAAATATGATAAGTATTAAGCGCTCCTTTAATTATTTTTTTTATTATATTACAATAATTGAGTAATAATATATATAACAATTGAATAATTTAACTTTTGAATAATTGAACAACTTAACGACTCCTTAAATAGAACTACGATGTTCATCTCTTCAATAACTCTAGTGTGCTGCACCTTTAATTACAGTTCAGTGTTACAATTGGGAATAAAAAATCGACTATGATATGATTTAAGGCGCTTGCCAATATACAACTATCGTTGCTAATTGCGGCAATTCCTCAAAAACAATTTGCCATCTATATATATTATATATAATTTGGTCATTTTTGCATTCAAATTGTATGTTCTCCGTGCTATCGATAGTATCGATACAACACAAAAGACCTTGCAACTATCGCTGTGTAAGCGAGATTAACATCCCTAAGTTTTACCATAAACAAAAACAACTTGAAGCGGGTTGGACGCGTCGCGGACGAGTATTGTCGCGTCGCACTGTTGTACTTTTTTTTTTCAAACAAATGGCCGCCGACGCGTGTGCTTTGGCGAAGAAGTGTTAAATTGTGTGTTTAAACGTAAATGTTTTAAAAGTTGATCAATGTGTGTGCAAGGCTAGTGTTTTAATCACGCTCTCCTGGCAATATTTGATGAAACAGCGGTAAATAAAAAAGCCGTTTGCATGCATATGTGCATGCGTGTGTGTTTATTGGAGTCATTTTGTTTGCGTGTACTTGTGTATTAGTGTGCGTCAAAGTGCATGTGCACGGAAATAAAGTGCCGCAAACGACAAGTAAAACAGATGAAATAATATTTTCCCAATGTCTGTGTCTAAATTCATGTGCTAAACTAAAAGCATAAAACAACCAAAAGCCATTCGCAGGCATCGACAATACACACACACACACAACACACACTCACACTCACGCACACTTGTGTGCAGAAAACAAAAAAGAAGAAAAAAACCAACGGCGAATGCAGTGCGTGCAATTGTGTGTGTGAGGGCGACAAATTCGCTCTATCTGTGTGTGCGTGTGCGAGCAGGAGAAAAGAAGAAGAAGCAAACCTGCGTTTGCGTTTGCATTTGATTTTGCGCCTTACATGTGTCGGCTGCTCTTCCAGCCCGGGGTTCAAATTCCAATTTGAATTTGCACGTTGCGCATGCGTCGTGCTGTTTTTTTTTAATGTGTAAGAAATAAAAGCATCTCCGAGAGCAACAACAACAGCAATAAGGTAAGTCAAAAGCAACACTTGTTAACAAAAGAAGAATTGTGCGAGAGCGCATTAAAATTAATTTACGTTCCGTGCGCTCTCACGAAGAGAGCAGCGAATTCGATTAAAGTGCAGAAAAAAAAACTTCACTTGTGCCTGCGTGTGTGTGTGTGTGTGTGTGTGTGCCTGTGTAGTTTTGCCTGCTACTCTTTTCTCTGGCATTTGGTTCTTTGGCTTTTCTTTTCTATTTTGCTGCTGCGGCCAACTTTTGTTCTGGCTGCTTTGTCAGTTACGCTTATTCGCTTGCTTTTGTGCTTTACGCCATTGTCTGGGCATTCGCTTGGGCAGCCGCTGCCGCTGCCGCTGCCGCTGCCGCTGCTGCTGCTGCTGCTGCGCTTGCATTGAATCGAATCGTAAATGGACGCATTCAGCTGGCAAAACTTCGTTCTGCTTTTTTTTTTCTAAACTGAAATTTGAAAATTACAAAAAAATAATAAATTTGCATAAAATATGTTGGGCACACACACCATTTAATTATTATTTTATCTATTTATTTATTTTCGTTTGATATATATTTTATTACAATTACCAATCAGAAGATTTGCTCAATAATTTCTTGCCCTTTTTCTTGCTCTATTTGTATTTCAGTTCGCTTTGCCGCTTTTCGTGTTTGTGTGTATATGTGTGTGTGCTTGTGTATTTCACTGCTGCTTTTGCTATCAACCGTTATGTTCGATTGCGATTTCGTAATAACTTTGACTGCGATAATATTTATTTGCCTCGCTCTCTTTCGCACACACACACACACACACACACACACTTGCACTTGCACTTATATGTACATGTGTTGTTGCTGCTGGCTGTGTATTTGTGCATAACTGTGCAATGGCAGCAGGCTCTGTGTTTGCAGTTGTTGTTGTTATGCGTGGGCTGCGATTTATTTATCTATGTATGTTACCGTATGTATGAATATTGATGTAATAAAATATTCATGAAAAAAGGCGCGCAACAATTAAAGCAATGGAGTGTAGAAGTGTAACGGTTCAATTTTATTTTTTTTTATGCTCAAATATACTGCGGCGAATTGGCAAGTGCGTCATTTGCATGTATGTGTATGTGTGTACAGCGGGTTAAATATACATTTCTGAAAGTTGTATTTTACCCTAAATAATTGCTAATTAACTACAATTTTTTTTTAAGATATTCAAATACCCCATTGACTATTTTGACAGGTGATATGAATGTGCATATCCATAGTAATTAAGCTATTAACTGTAACAATCTGTTATTTGTTCACTCTGCTTTCACCCACATCACTTCACACACACACACACACACACTCGCACACTTCACTTCACTTTATAAACGATCCTGCTGAGTCCCACTATAAACAACAAAAAAATCAACATAAGTGTTTTCTTTAACCCGCTGCGCTTTACATTTGTTTGTTTATGTTTTTTTTCGCATATTATTTGATGGCGTTGAGCTGTCGACAGACGCTAGAGGGCGACACTTATGCCTAAGTGTTGCACTCTTCCAAGAAAAGCAATTCCCTTTCCAGTTCCATTTCCAGTATTAGTCACTTTCCAAAGAATACCCTTTGGTGCTCTTTCATTGATCTCCACACATTCTTCTACGTTTTTTTTTTAGTAGTATAGTTATTTATATTGTTGTTCCTCGCTTTGCGGAACTTTCAATGGGCACCTCGCTTTTGACCTGGTGACCCAGCAGACAAGAGATTCGTTTAGCGTTTACGGCGATTTCGACTCTTTTTTTTTTTTTTTTTAAGTAACAACAAAAATAACTACAGCCACAAGAGTGCTCTAGTCGCGAGTGTACGACTAGTAGATACCCTGTACGCAGTTAAATTAGAATATAGGTTAAATAAATTGAATGCGGATTTAACAATGAGCTTAAAACATGAACGAAAAAGATTTAAAGATTTGACATAGTTATGGTAGTTTAAAATTTAGAGCCTTGTCTATATGGAAATTATAACATAAATTTCGAGTCTCTGATTTTATTGCCAGATTGATCGAGAGGTCAAATTATGAACAAAAATTCAAAAATTTTAAAATGTTGATAAGGTTATGGAAATTTTGGGGTACAAAAATTAACTTGAATATAAGCTAAAAATTAAAATTTAAAATTTAAAAAAAACATATGAGAAAAAAGTAATTCCATATTAAAAGCTTAAAATTGTTTCCAATTGGAATTTTTGAGTTAACAAAAAAATGGAATTTTGTCAAAAAATAATAGGAATAACAAGTAAAAATCCTATGTTATGTTTTCAGGGCATCTAAAAATGTGATAGGGTATAAAATGTGCAATAGCTGACACAGCTAGCTGAATGAAACTGAGAGAGAGAGGGAGGCAGAGCGTGCGAGCGAGAGAGCGCTATAGGCGATGCCTTGCAGCGGATTAAAAGCGCGTCTTAATGCGATTTGCATTTCGTTATATGCCGTGGCCTCTCGGGTTCGTGGCTGGAAAATCTAATTGAGGAAATTCATATTTATATATTTTTCGTTTTCCCCCCGTCTGACCCCAAACGGCACAGCAACAACAGCAACAACAACAACAGCAACAACAACAATTGCCGCTCACGTGCAACTCCTTTTGGGCCCAAGTCATGTGCGTGGCCAATTTCAGTTGCCTCCGCCCCCAACTTGCTTTTGCTTTTGGCCCGATAAGCGTGTTAATGGCTCATTAGCGGGCCGGACTTTAGCTTTGTGTTTTGGGCCAAAAGCCATTACACAAAATTGCTAAAAAATTAACGAGCTTTGCGCGGCGCCCTCTTAACTTATTGGGCGTGGGAGACACCTGTTTTGGCCTCCACCCCCAACCCGCCCAAATTGCCGTGAAAGCCAATCGAATCTCTCATCAGCAACATTTTGGAGCCACAAAAAAAGCCCAAAGCCCAACATCAATTGAAATCGTTTAAGCGTGTTTTCTGTCTGTGGCCAACAGGAAGTCGCAATGTTTTGGGCCAACTGCTAATTGCAAGTGAAATGGCCTGAGATATTTGAAATGAACTCAAATCTGTTTGATCTGTTGCTAAAGCGGAAAGATGACGCGAGAGAATTTACGAACTGGAAAGCCCAATCAATGAGGCTGGAAAACACGCGTTGAAATACGCTGAGAACTTTTCATTTGGGCCAAAGAAGTAGATTTTAGATGATCATTGTAGATGATCACTGTATATTTGGTAGGTGGGGATTTACTGTAGATAACTATAGCATCAAAAGGTTTTCATGTTTTCTTTTGTTAATTAATCGATAAAAGGATTTTTTTTATACGATTTCTTAAGAATTTTTCTTAGTTATTTAAAAACTGATCTATAAATAGTTAAATCTGAGTGTTGAATAATAAAAATTAACATATTTTCAAATATTTGAACTATGTATTATAAAGTACTTGTAGATATTATTAAAATTGAGCACCAAAATTCTTGAAAATATAAATCTTTTAGTATACCTTAAATTTTAATGACATCTGTTTATAAATAAATTAAATAAATAATAAATAATTAAATTAAATTATAATAAAATAATAATAAAAAATAAATAAATAAATAAATTAAATCTCCTGATTTATCTCAACTAAAGTTTAAGTTTTTCTTCATAATTAAAAAAATGTCTGGTCTAATGAAGGAAAATGCTTAAAAATCTTCGTGGCTTACATTTTGTGTCGGCTTATATCATATTCAAATTTTACATCTTTATTTAGAAATATTTTTCTTGATAGACATTTTCTTGAAACATTATTTTTATAAATTTCTATAAAAATACCTCCCTGATTCTTTCCTTAACTTTGACTTTTTGTTGCTTTCTTTGGCTCTTGCTTTAGCTATTGAATGTCTGGCTGTTTATTATGTATATTTTTGGATCTTAATAATTCTTAATAATTCGAAAAATGCCTACTACACCTATTTATTTCTTGTGTTTTATTGCTCGAATCGTTTCCTGGATTGCTTGGCTGGCGATCTCAGCGAAGCATGACTCAGAATTGAGAATTTTCTTGAGAAATTGTTACGATGCCATGCATTCCACTAACTGTACAAATCCAGTAATCAATTCCGCAACATTTGCTGAGCTAAATACATTAAGAACAACAGCACGGGGTGCAACCCCCGCCACCCACCACCCGCCACCCTGCAACCCCTACTCTTTACTCTTTACTCTGCCCCCTCCATTTGCATTCTGATTTTGATTTTGTTTGTTGTTTTGTTGTGATTTTTGTTTGCTTACATTCAAGTTGAATGCATCAAACGAAACATCATTTGAGGAAATTGTAGAGTATTCGGTGCTTGGCTCGTTTGGCAAATGGAAGCACTTAAGAATTTTGCAATTATCGACAAGTTACAAAAACAATCTCAGCAGCAACAACAACTAGCAATAGCTATAAACTGTAGTTGTTGTTGTTATTGCTGCTGCTGCTGCCGCTTTAGTCCCGATCTGTGTGCCAATATATTTGACCTCCTTTTGATTTGTTTACAACCAGTGCAGGTAGGGCCGCGGCAGGGGCAGGGTGGGAGGGTTGCACAGTTTTGTTTTTCTTTTTGTTTTTCCGTGGAAGGTGTAAAATGAAAAGCGAACCGTTTAGCTTTGTGGCAGCTGCCGCTGTTGTTGTTGCTTTATTTTGTGGCGCAATATTTGACCCACCTTTTGTTGAAAATTGTTACCCAGTTTTCATCTCTCTCTCTCTCTCTCACTCTTTTTGTCTTTACAAATTTTCACACATTTTCCGTTTTGTTTTGATTGCTTTTAATGTGCGTTTCGCTTTTGCCATTTGATTGATGTCTGCGATATCATTATTATGTACATCATCATTATCATTAATAATCATTATTATTAACTTCATTTACCAAATAAATTTGTGGGCTCAACTTTTACTTTTTTTTTTTTGTGTGTTTTTTTTTGCTTTTCTGCTTTTCTGATTTCTTTGATCATTTTCGACATTATATCAGGCTTAGTTGGCTATTTGCCTTGAGGGATTTTTCCTGCAGTTATTGCGAATGTTTGTTGTAATTGCTGTTGTTGTTGCTGCTGCTGCTCCTTGGCATTTTGTGTCAAAATATTGAACCCACCTCCTAACTCTTCCAACGCGCGGTTTTTTCTCTCTTAACAATGTCCGCATTGTTTGCAGCTCATTAATTTTCCAAAGGTTTTTTTTTTTATCTGCATTTCCGTATCGCTTTTTGTTTTAACTTTTCTTTTCTTATTTTCTTATTTTGACTGCACGCATAGCGGCTGTCTGTTGTTGTTGTTGTTGTTGTAATACCCTTCTGGTGGTTGCATTTAATTTGTCATACAGTTGGTTACATTTGCCGCTGATCGCTTGAATGATTGATGATCAATTCATTCCAACTAGGCAGCTAAATTTATCATGGAAGTGTTCTTTAATGTATTTAAACAATATAGAGGTTGAAAGTGGTGAAAACGAAATTGAAATTTGGTTATTTTGTATTGTTGTAGCTTGAATAGAATTCTTACAATTTTTGGGAAAGTTCATTGCTGAGTTATTTTAACTATTTGGAAAATTTTTCAACCTTATTAAAAATTAATTAATTGATTTAGCGATTTTAGAATTTTTTATTGGATAATGTATAAATAAAATGTAAAAATTCGCCAAGATCGAAAAAAAAAAAAAAAAAAACAATGTTAACTTTAAGATACTTTTTTATAGGTAAGTTTTTCTTTATTTTAGCGATTTTTAAAAAGTCTGGTTAGTAAGATATATTCTTAGCTTACGTATTGGAGAGAGTATTTAAATATCAGCTTGCGAAAATTTCACTTTTTTCCAGCTGCACTTGTGACTTTCGGGCGGCCGTTTTGTAAATTTCTCCGCTTGCGTGTTGCATTTTTTGGCGGGGAGCCGAAGGGGGCGTGACCAAGCGCTGTGGCGCACGCCCACAAATTGTGTCAAATGTTGCACAGCCGTTAAACGATCTTCAACGCTGATAATGAATCGGCAGCTGGCATTAATTACCGGAGCGCTTCCTAATGCTCATCTTGAATGGTCAGAGTCGAGGCGAGCCTATTTATAATGCTGCCGTTTGTTATTTGCCTTTTGTGCATACGAAATTAGCCTTGAAATCGTATATAAAAATCAACTTCATTTAAAACCGGTTAACAATTTGTTTATCCGTCTCTTTGCACACTCCGTTTCGCTTTGATTTGTTGTTGTTCAAATAGTTTCGCATAATTCATACAAAAGTTTGCGACGCATTCTTAAGTGATTTTTTTTTGTCAAAGGCAGCAGCTTAAATTGTTTTCGTTTTTCGTTTTTTATAAGCTTTATTTCATAAGCGTTTTATATTTTTGCAAAATGATATAACGTTTATAAACTCGGGCTTGCGTCTAATGCGTAGACTCATTTGAACTAAGCCTAATGATGCTTTTAAGGCTGCGACTCGGGGCTTATTTAAATTCAAATTATAATTTATTTAAGCTGTTAGCAAGTCATGTGTTAGCTTCTTTTTGTTGTATACAAAATGCAGTTGAAATTAATTTAATTTTTGCATAATATTTTTGGTATGTTTACTTAATGATTTCCCTTTAACTAGTTTATTTTATTTAAACGTTTAAATTTCCACGCTTGGGCGTGCAAACTGTAATAAAAAGTAAGAAATATGCACTAATTTCTTTAAAAATAATTGGAAATAGTATACAATTTTATGGAATTATATATCATAAATAAATATTAAAATTGAAATCAATTGCAAATAAAATCTTAAATTTCTCTCTAGGCTTAATATCTTATGTTGCATTAGGATTGTAAGAATAACGCGTGTGCTTAATTCTTTGCTTTCCCGCACACACACACACATATTCAACGACACTGTAAAGTATTTCACAACACTGGCATTTGGGGTTAAGCACTTGAATAATCCCCTAGCATAGCCATTGTCAAATGCAGCGAAAACCATTTTGTACGGCTTGTTATTGCCAAAGTAAAAAGTTTGTGTCACGTTGCTTAAAAAATAGTTGCAATTAGTGTTGTAAAATGCTGGCAGCTGTTAGCCAGGCCCCCCTATGTGGGCAATGTAAAATTGAAAAAAAAAAGTAGGAAGCCTAGCAATCAGGAGAATTTGAAGCATTAATCGGCGTCATTAATAAAACGCAAATGGTATTTGGCGTCAGCTGGTATGTATCTGCCAGATACATTTGTATCTGCTGTGCATTTGTGCCTGTTGAGATACACGCCGTTCATTTTAATGCCTGGAATAGAGCCAAGCCAATGGCGACACTTGCATTTTTTTCTTTTCTTTTTTTCTTTTCTTTCTTCAATGCTTTATCTTTAGAATGTGCAACTATTTTTGTGTGTAGCTGCTAGCTGGGAATGTCTAGCTAAGTGTGTGTGTGTGTGTCTTCATTTTCTTGAATTAGGCACGCCGTCAACATTACAGGGGCTGGGTCTGCGCCTGGGCCTGGCATTTGGCTAGCTGCTGCAGCTGTATCTTGTAGATACATTTCAAAGCGAAACTGCAGCGCGTGCTAAAAATAAACCAAAAGCCCTTCCATCACATGCAACAACTATGTATAGCACTCGAGCGTTTGGAGAGGGGGCGGGGGGAGGGAACCATTTTTATTATCAACTTTGCCGCAGTTGCTCAATTTATAGCGTTGGGGAGCTCTAGAAATCTAGATATTTGCCGACTGATATTGGTCTGCTTCTGTTGTTGGTTTTGCTTTTTTTTTTTGCCGTCTGCTTGCCTCATAATCGTCATCGTTTTGTTGCTTTGGCCTCATCTTGCCGCCTGCTCTTTGCTCTCTGCTGCAACGCTCTCTTGAACCACGGCGATAAGGCCGCCGGCTTCGACTCCTCTCAACTTGAATTTTTTCATTTTTTTTTTTTGTTTTTTTATTAACTATAATGTTGCCGCTGTTCTTGTTTTTCTTGTTGTGTATTTTTAAAAATAGTTCAAGAAATTGCAGATAAAGTTGGGCATGCGTTTTATATGGGGGCCATGGTTTTATAAAGTCAGCGAGTCAAGGGGTTCTTTTTTTTTCAATTTTTTTTTTTATTTGGCTTTTGATTTACGACGCATTCCCTGGGATGAAATGCATAACGGGAGACGGGCTGGAATTTGTTCATTGGGCGTGGCTGGCAATGACTTGTGGTCCATAATGAAGTAAGTGTGGAATTTCTAAAAGCCAACTAATTATTTCAGTACTCATTGCTAACGGTGCTTTAAGTGTGCGGTTGAAGAAAAGTGTTCGAAAAGCGATAAAATCAATAACTGAGAATCTGTAGCTGAGAAGAAAAACAAATGCACTTGTTATGATAATTTTTTGATAAACATATTCATTCTATATACAAATTTAAATAGATTTTTAAATTTTACTCACAGTTCGCTCGCAACTAAATATTTTTATTTAAAGTCGACCTAAAATATAGAGATATCATTTCAAGATTAAAGTGAATTTATTTATTTCATATAACCTACAAATATCTAAATGCTTCACTTACAATTCATCAAAGGCAATAAATACAAAAACATAATTTACAAATCCCAAAATAAAAATCAACATGAACTTTCCATTTTTACATAACTCGACTCAAGTGTCGGCCAAAAGGAAATCCTCGCCAAAAAGTGCACAAAAACAAAAGTAAAAGTCCAAACCGAAAAGTGACCTTTGTCGAGGCCGCAATGCGACACAAACAAGAGACGAATCTTAATATTGCCACTGACCCATGTCCAACTTGCATTTTCCAAATTCCCATGCACCAGAAATGCCTTTGTTTGTTTTTCTGTACGATCCAGCTAAAGCGGACTATCAATTTTTATGGAACACACACAAAAAAAAAAAAAAAAAGAAGCCAAGCCTGGCCCGGCAAGCTGACTTTGGCAATTGTTGTTATTCACACGCAGCTACTACGAAGCAGAATTTCTATGGGCCAGGCTTAGATTTCAGTTTTCAGTCCTAAATACAATGGACATAGAAAGAGTATTATGAAGTTTATCACCGTAGATTTCGTTTGATTGCCAAAAATCCCCGTGGAAAATGAAATAGCTAAAATAATTTTTTTTTTTTAATTTGTTGGAGAGTTGTTGAAAAAACTGTATTTTGTTTTTAAGTTTTTTTTTTTTTGGAACTGCATCAAATATATTTTTTAAGTAAAGAAACTTGTTGTAGCATGTTTCACCGATTTTGGAAAGTACGTTGTCTTAGATAGAAGAAAAGGACCAAATTACGTGCTCTAAATGTAATAAATAAAAGGTGAATGTTTTAGCGATTTTAACAAATCCACTTGAAGGAATGGAAAATTCGTGGAAATAAGGCTTCAAAGTTGGGCCAGCTTATCTTTATTATTTAAAATCGAATTTTATTTGGTGTCTTTATGCTTTTTTGTAAGTTAATTGAGCTAAATGCATTTGTAGGGTATTGCACTTGTCGTTGATACAACTTGACTCTAATGCATTTTCTAGCTCATACTCCTACATTTTTGCGTTTTTGTTTTTGGCATTTCAAAGGCAGCGAAAGTCGCCGTTTGCATCGGGTCTGGTCTGGGTCTTGGTCTGGGCCTGAGTCTGGCCTAGGAGCTGCTGCTACAATTTCTGTGTGTGTGATTTAATGCGCGACTTTTCGCTATACTTTTTTTTCGTTGGCTTTATTTTTATTTTTTTCGGCAGCAGCTGCCCGTGGGCACACACAGTGGGTATCGGATCATTTGCATATCGCATGCACCATCGAGTCGAGCAAATAAAAATTTATGCAATTAAGCAAATCAGACGACGACGACGTCGATGGCGAAGTCTCCAAACGAAGCGATAACAAATGAACGCTCTCGATCCTGGCCAGCTTCAGCTAACGCCTTATCGAGCGATCGCAGGAGGAGGAGGAGGGGGAGGAGGGGGAGGGGCAGGCGGCGATTCAATACCCTATGCCAGTGTCAGGGCGTTACGCTTCGATAGTTATCTCTCCATTGTAATCATCGATTGCAGCTCCTGCAGCTGGAATCATAAATTAAAATGCTGCGCATTTGTTTGCCTGCTTTGTCATGTGCATGTGCCACGCCCACTCAAAGCTCCTCCAGCTGCTAACTGGGCGCCATAACTGGAACTCGCGCTGGCCACACCATGTCCATCAATTCTTCACTTCACTTTCATTTGGAGGCCAGCTTTATCTATATATAATGCACTATATATATATATATATATATATGTATTTATGTATATTGTTAGTGGGTGTTTTTGGGAGCATTTTGTTGCAGCATTTACGGCTCTTTACATTGTTGTTGTTGCTGTTAATTTGCCTGTCCGCCATGTGAAAGTTTGCATGCCACAAATTGCACGCGCGAACGTGGGAAACGTGTGGCAGAAGGGAGGGAGGGAGACAGAGAGAGGGGGTTGCTCTTTAGGTGCAGGTGGAAACCGCGCTGCGAGGGTTCAACATTCAACATTCAACATTCATTTTTCATGCTGTGCGATTATCCTTTTAACGGATTGACCAGCATACAAATAAAATTACAAACAAAAACAATTTTCACCAGCCATTCACAGCCCATAAATCGGCCAAATGAGGCATTCAATCATCGCTGCAACTGCAACAAAATTCGCAACTGGTTAACCAAAAAGGATCTGAATTATTTATTAAGCTACCTGCGGCTTATTCTGTTATGCAAAGCTGCAAATGTGGAGTGCACGCTGAAAAGTAACGGGAAACCATAGTGAAATAAGACTAATGTTTTCATATGGATTACTGGCAAATATTATTTGGCCAAATTCAGTGAGATAAGCCTCTTGTCTGCACAGCTATATTTATATACTATATACGCAAGCAAACTGCCACAACTTGGCCAAAACTGAACCGATTTTCATGTTTGATGGCATTTTGTTCATGGCTTAACCTCTGGATTAATTCTGCATTTAAAAAATATGCATTATTGAAAATAATTTTTTTGGTGAAATTTTTGGGAAAAAATCCTTTACTCCCCCCTTCTCATTTTCGAAAAAATTTTTTTTTTCAAAATTTAGATTTCCAAATTTAGATTTTTAATCGATTGTGGGGGTCACAATTAGCATAAAAAACTACTTTAAAACCGATTCTGAGAAGGTCAAATTTTTGGTCAAAAATCATGCAAAAATTGACAAAAATTTTGACATGTAAAACCCTCGGACCCCTAACTTCCATATTTCAAACGTCGATAACTTAGCGAAAACTTAACCGATTTTAATGTTTGATGGCATTTTGTTTATGGTTTGACGTCTGGATTAATTCTGCATTTAAAATATATGCATTATTGAAAATAATTTTTTTTTGAAATTTTTGGCAAAAAAGCATGTACTCCCCCCTTCTCATTTTCGAAAAAATTTTTTATTTCAAAATTTAGATTTCCAAATTTACATTTTTAATCAATTGTGGGGGTCACAATTAGCATAAAAAACAACTTTAAAACCGATTCTGAGGGGGTCAAATTTTTGGTTAAAAATCATGCAAAAATTAACAACAATTTTTACATGTAAAGCTCTGGGATCCATAGCTCCCATACTTCAAACGCTCATAACTTTGTCAAAACTGAACCGATTTTCAAGTTTGATGTCATTTTGGCCATGGTTTCTCTCCTGGTCCTCTAGATTAATTCTGTATTTCAAATATATTCATTATTGAAAATAAAATTTTTGATTTCCATATACCAAATTTGGTGACTTTAGCTTTGATATTGTGGGAAAAATGCACCTTTTATTGATTTGCGATCGTCATGTTATCGGTTTGCCAGCCTCCCAGTGGGCGTGGTACAAAGTTGTGTTCATACGGGCAGCAAGATGGACACCGCAACGACCCAATATACTCTTTTCGCTTCGTGAACGAGTATAAAAATAAAAATGTCATACAAGTTTCTTCTTCTAAATTGAAATTTATGCGCTTTACATTGATTGTTATATTTAGAAATAAATTTTGGTCCTGCCTCTTACATATGAATAAAATCTTTTGAACATTATTCTAGTATATAGACTACTACGATTTCGAAACAATCGGCTGCAAACTAAG
The DNA here is from genome assembly GCA_035047465.1 of Drosophila sordidula. Classification (NCBI taxonomy): domain Eukaryota; kingdom Metazoa; phylum Arthropoda; class Insecta; order Diptera; family Drosophilidae; genus Drosophila; species Drosophila sordidula. Next base: position 4,973,159 of record JAWNPQ010000185.1, on the reverse strand, counting down.
TTTCCTTTTATTTTATAAAAAAACAAGATTAGGGTATGAAAACTTCTGCACTCCACAATCAACTCTTTCTGCTGCTTTTCCTTTAATGTTTTTTGTACCATTAACCATCCCAGCTCATTATTTACTTTATCAGCTTAACTTATTTAAACTCTCAAATCTGTCGTAACCTCTTTGACCTCTTTACTCACTGCACTGCACTTGGGATTGCAATTACATCGCACTTTATTTTCAAATTGAATTTACAAAGACTTTAATGTCTCAATTCTCAGGTAAAGCCCCACACCCAGAAAAACCGCGACTCGATTCAAAAGAATTTAATTGCATTTTTTACGTGTTGCTTTTAGCAGCTACCCAAAAAAAAAAAAATAAAAAAATAAAGAAAAAAAAGAGAGACACAGAAAACTTGAGCATGGGACACATTTGTTCACAAATTTGTGGCCAGCTCTAAAGCAAGCAAAGTGTTTGCTATACGGAGGGGGTTTTTCTGCCCGGGGTAAATATACATAAAAACAGCCGCTAACTTCGATCAGTGTGACATTTTCTGACATTTAAATACATTTAAATTTGTTCCAAAAAAGCGGGGGGGGGGGGGGGGCGCCCACTCGTGAGAAGCGAACGAAGCGTGTTAAATGGGAACGCAGATATTTGTGCCTAAAATCAAAAGTTCTTTGCCCATAAATTATGGCCTGGCCCAGAAGAAAGTGTAACCCAATTCCAAGGCAGGTTGCAGGCTCGAGGAACGCCTCGTTGTCCTACTTATGCAATCGCAACTTTCCAAAAAAAAAAAAACAAAGTAATAAAAAAAAAGTGTTGGCCGCAGGCGCAGGGCCAGCCCAGTTCGAATCGAGCAATCGTGTAATCGAGCATTGATCGATAAATTGATCATAGCCCATCCCCAAAGCCCATAGCCCCTCTGGACACTGATCTCGAGTCCCGCAAAAAGACTGGAATTATCGCATATCGCAAGGCACTCTGAGACTTGATATTTGCATTTGCATTTGGCCGCAGCTAAAGGCGCGCAATTTGGCCTAACGATAATGTGGCCAAGTGCAGCATAACAGAAAACCACAGCAACAAAGTAGGAGGAAAAAGATAAAAGATATATAAAAAGCTACAGTAACAACTCCATGAGCATGGACAGCTAAGCAATTAGCGCTGGCCATTTATGGCTGGCCACGTTGGTAGCTGGCAAAACTGGCGAAATGTCCAGCTGGGTGGTTTAAGAACCGTTACGCAACAATTTTCTTTCTTATTTTGTTAGCTTTTTGCTGTTGTTGTTGTTGTTGCTGTTGCTGTTGTTGTTGTTGTCGCCGTAAAAGCCGCAACTCTGATCATGGCTGCATAGATAAAGCCCACAATTTATGATGCCGCTAATCACCGACGCGCCTCGGGGATGACTCCTCAAGTTGAGCACTTTGCAGTTATTATGTGCTAACTGATAATGATTATCCTGCCCGACGATCTCTCCCCTTCTCGCTCGCACACATAATTGACTGGCCCCGGACAAGTTGTTGATTAGAATGATATCAAGGAATATGATCAGTGTGGAGCCGGAGAAAGGCATGTTTGAACAAGTAAAAGGTGGTTTTAGAAGAATTAAAAGTGGTTGTCAGTCTCCATAGTTGTTTGGTTTGCCGATCAAGATCAGTTGATCACTTGGCGAAATGAGCACAGTTTAATAGCTAATAAATTTAAGCAGAGTTAAGGTATAAAGACAAAGTAGAAAATTCCATATGTTAATGTGAATCTGCGAACTCAATTCGTTTGGAGAAATGAGAAAAGTTTAAATATTAATAAATAAGAACAAATTCCAAAAACCTTTTCTAACTTTCTGAAACTGCGATCTGAAATAAATATTTGTTTATGTTTATAAAAATATGATATATGGAGCAACAATGTTAAAAATCTTGGGTTAGTTATGTTCTACACATAAACGATCTTATTATCTTTAGATAACATATTTTATTTCTATTGTCAATCGAGCTAAGAAAATATCATCTACCAGAAAAATAGATATTATAGATATTAGCTTGAAAAGTGTGAGAAAATACAATTTTGCTTGATATTTTGTATTACTTGATTATTTATTGGTATATTAAGAAGCCTTTATGCAATCATATTTATTCTGCTGTTGATTAGTTTTTATTTATTTTTAAAATTGTTTTTTTTACTAGTACTATAATAACTATACTATCTTAATTGATATATCAAACGTAAAATCTTAAATAAAATTGCTTAAGTTTTTTTTTTAGATAAAGATTTACGTTCATGGCGTATTAATAACCTTTGAATTCCTTTCCCCACTTGGTCAACAATTCCTTTTGATGCCATTAAGGCACTTTCATTTATCTCGAATCGTATGTAATGAGATCACTCTCCCTCCACGCCACAGTCGTCGGATCAATTGAAAAAGATTCGCTGCCAGCTGAGAAGGAAAGTAAAACCCATCCTAGCATCATCAGTCATCAGTCAGATCGATATTACGATAAGCACTGCAGCTACAATGACGCTTGATTATGCAATGATCTGTGGCAGCAACTGTCGCTCCATCTCTCTCTCTCTCTCTCTCTCTCTCTCTCTCTTTCGTTTCCCCTCTCTTTCTCGCTATCTTCTGCACACTCTCAGCTTGCTCTGTCTCTGGTCTGCCAACGCCCATGGCTATCGGGCTGGGAGGGGCGGGGCGGGGCGGGGCGGGGAGCGGCAGTCGGGAGTGCGACTGGGCAGCTGCAGCTGCTTGTCCACTTCGACGCCTGATGCGGCCGCGTGTCCAGGAAATGAGGTGAATGCCTTCTTAGTGGCAAAGTGGCAATCGGAACAAGCACACAACAACAACAACAGCAAGAAGAACAGGCAGAAAATTGAAGAATACAAAGAAGCAGAGTCAACAGAAGGCATGCACCAAAGTCCAACAGCGAAATCGATATTATTTCAGGGACGTAGCTTCTGACAGCCGCAGTTTCGCAGTTGCCACTTCCACTTTTGCTCGGCATCTTGCATTGGGCACTGTTTGTATACCCTGTAATCATTTGAAATGCTAGGCAAGGGTACAATAATATAATACAGAAGACATTGCATAGCCCTTTCTTCTCGATCAGGTCGCTGAGTGTAAGTTCTCATTGAAATTTTGTATTTTTCGATAAATATCGATTTTAAGCCACGTGCTTTCAATCAAATCTCTGTAATGATTCCTACTAGCTAAATCAAATTAAGCATTTTGTTCTTGTATAGCTAGCGTTAAACAACAACGTTACTCGAATTACTTAAATTTCCTCGATATCGATAAATATCGATTGATTTTTTTTTTTTATATATTTCAGGGATGGTAACAGCTAGAGACACAAAATTTGGCATAGACCTGGTTTAATTCTTTTTTTTTTTAAATAACTAAACGATAGAGTGATAGTACAGAGTATCTCATAGTCAAGCAACCCTACTGGATTATCGCTTGTTTTTGTTCGTTTGTCTGTTTCGGTTTCAGTTTCCCTGCGTGTTGCATGCGGTTCCAATTTTGTGCTCATTCGGCCATTGAGCGCGTATTGGCCGAGGGGTTTTCGGATTGGTTAGTCAGCGGGTGGGAGGGACGCTCGGGGTGGTACAGAATGGTGGGGAAGGGGGGGGTTTGCGGGTGCGGCAATGATTAGTGACAACAACATTGGTGGTGAGTCACTTTGCAGAACATTTGCCAGCTTGTGTGCGGCACTCATGAACTCATAAAGTGCTGCAAGTGAGTGTCTGCATGAGTGTGTGTATGAGTGTGTATGCGTGTGTACGAGTGTGTGTGTGTGTGCCTCTCTGTGGTCGTCGCAGCCGCGTGAAGCCACATCAATCCATCAGCCGACTTTTTAAAAACGTGTCGCCAGCTTGCCACAAGAGACAAAAAAATAACAAGAACAAATTAATGACAACAGGCTGGAAACACAAATTGTATAAAAACGGTACGCAAGTTGGATAAAAACGGTTGGATATTATAAAAAAAAAAATAAACATTGCGATATACATAAATTTGCAAATTGATAGTTTATTAAAATTTAAATTAAACATAAAATTGTAATAGCTATTATATATAAATATTTTATGAGGCTTGCTCGAAAAATAAAACTTTAATCGTCGTATAGAAAACATAAGATCTATTAAATATTAGTCAACTTTCCAAAAGATTCATATTCTTAACTCTAATAATACACATGACAGCTATAATATATATGTATTTATATATCATGTTCCATCTAGATAACAATTTTGTTTGTGTACTAAATGTTTTGAGCCAACTGTTTTTTTCCGTTTTGACAACTTTTTTCTTTGATAGCGTTATCTTAATTAGTGTTGAGTATATAAATAATATGCTAAAGATATCTCGCAACTAGAAAATCGGATTCTATCAACTGCGCGATACTCTGTTCACAAATTTAAAAACATCTAGAGAACAATTTTTGTAAATAAAACTAATGGATTTGTTTCTTCCATTTTTAGAAGAGTTTCATGAGAAAAAAATCAATGTTAGCAAATTGATTTCCCTTTATTTGGTTTCTCCTAAATGTTAAATTGCATACCCCCTATTAAGCAAATGCTGGCACAGGGTATACGCATTGGCCAAGTGTCTAAAAGTGTCAATAAATTGTTGACTGTGTCACGTTGTGAGTGTGTTTGTGAGTGCTGCCAACTGAATTATAGCCAGGTCTTGTTGCCTGTTGCCCATTTGATGATGATGTTGTTGTTGTTGTTGTTGTTGTTGTTATTATTGCTTGTTGCCTTTGCTTATCTGCAGCATGTTTTAATGACTTTTCATGTTCTTGACTATTGACAAACTGTAAATTAATGTCGCTGGGAAGCATTTGCAAAGCAGCAGTAAACCAATTTAACATTTAAGCCATCAAATCGCATTCAATTGGAGCCACCGAACCGCAAAGCTTAGGCCAAGCCACCGCACCACAGCACCACTGACAAACTGACTGACACGACAGACAGACAGACAGACAGTCTGACAGAGAGACAGACAGACAGACAGACAGACAAACCCGTCTTAACTGCAATCTTTACGTTAGTCAATTCGTCAATTGTCACATTTGTCTGGCTTAATAAGTTTTGCGAATGTTTAGGCTCAATTTATGTTTACGTTTCGGCTTCATTTATGCTGTGCGAAACTGAACAAAAGCAATTGACATTAGCGGCAAATAGAGGTTAAGTGGCCTTTGGGTTGGGTTGGGTCCCACCATGATTTATGGTAGTTACAAAGAGAAACCCTTTGCAAATTATACTAGAGAGCGAGCAGTATGCGGCCTAAATTATAAACTTAGGCCTCAAAAAATGTCAAAATGTCATTTTATGTCAACAAAAAAGAGATAATCAATTTCAAAATATATATGGCAATAGTAAAAAAAGATCCCAAATAAATAAAAGACAGATCTATTTTAGTTGAGAAGACCATTATACCAATTTTTTTAAGCCAAAGTCATGAGAGCTTGAACTATAGGAAGAGAATTTCCTATGAAATGTTTTAGTTAATTATTTAGTGTTAATATTTAAAACAAAAAATTGCTTTTCTGAATTGGAATGCAAAATGAATCTGTTCCATTCCTGCCAAATATGGCATTGATTTAATGTTAGGATTTGACAAGCTTAAAGTTTAACCTATGAACTTTTGAAGTGAACGTTTTTGTAGTTTTGGCCTTGATTTTTGACAGACAAAAAATTAACCAGCTCAGAGCCTTTTTTGAGATAGTTAGTTTAATTTCTACACCCACAAATCCATAACTAAATGTTGTCTTATGGCTCAATTGTAAAAGAATACTTGGGCAAACGTGGTGTGTATGTGGAAAATAGGTCACATGCGGTCTTAGTATTTGACACACCTTGTAAGGTAAGTGCGATCAATCGCCAAGATCTAAGCGCACAGTTCCAGGAAGTCTTTCCAGTCGCCTTGCGGGCGTGGCAACAAACGACAAGTGGCGCCAAGTGTTGAACTCTCTCGCTCTCTCTCTCTCTCTCTCTCTCTCTCTCTCTTCCTTTTCCTTTTGCTCGTACTCTTGTGCGGCATTTCACATTTCTTATGCACACCTTGCACTGATTTCCATGGCTTTAATTACTAAAGTGGAAGACCAACTTGGCCAGCGCCATTGGCCCACATTTGGAGAAGCTGCTGTGGTGGAGTGCCCCACGGCATTGCGTTGCCTTGTTGATGACGTTGGAGGTGCGTGAAGTGCCGTTGATTACCGTGGCAGACACCGGCACACCCCCTTGTGGCACTTTTTTTCTTTCTTATTTTTTTTTTTTTTTATTGCCTGTCCGCCCCAAATAAAATACCTGCAGAGGTTTGCAAGGCTCAAGAGGCAAAAATCGAATATATTACATACTTACATTTTCTTACAGCTTGCACAATTTATGATACTAACTGATATTGACCTGATTTTCGCGTGTTTTAGTATTTTGTTTTAGTATCTCACCCATGTTTCACTGGTGTGAGTGAAACTTGTTTGATATACATTGTAAGAGTATGCCATAGTCGCAGCATTTTCACTCGCTTCATGTGCAAGTTTCAGCTTTAGTTATAGCTGAAAATAAAGTATCGGAGCGTGTTGAATCCGCTTGATCGACAAGTGTTAATTATGCGCACGTTCGTCGTGAAGATCGGGCCGAGCAGAAGAAAGCCCCACGCAATCAGAGTGGGCCCGGATATGCGTATGACTATCGTATGATAATCGAATGATAATCGAATGATAATCGTATGTAGATTGCGACTGTTCAGTTTACGAGTATGACCAAGTTTGGTCTATAGGAAGCATAAATTGTGAGCTCTCACATTGCAGGCAGTTATGCGATTGCATATTAATACAATGTGGGGGAGTCATCAATATCTTAGCGTTGGGAAATTGGGAAAAACAAATTCGAGGCGAAAATAAAGTTAAAAAGCAAAAAACAAACAAAAAAAAAAAAAAAAAATGTGTATATAAGCCCACTTATTCTAAGTCAAATCGATTTAGTTGTCAAAGTGCTTAGCTAACCGGCATTAATTCAGTTTCAAGCATACAGAACTGACAATCGGAATTGTGTTAAACAATTTTTATTTTTCGTAAATTGTCTAAACCAAGAAATCCACTTTCCAATTTCGATGGCCGACGATGATGAGGTTCAGTTCGATGCCGTCGATTCGGGCGCATCGAAAACGTATCCGATGCAATGCTCGGCGTTGCGTAAGAACGGATTCGTGATGCTGAAGGGACGTCCCTGTAAGATAGTCGACATGTCCACCTCGAAGACGGGCAAGCATGGACATGCCAAGGTCCATCTCGTTGGCATCGATATATTCACACAGAAGAAATACGAGGACATTTGCCCATCCACCCACAATATGGATGTGCCGCACGTGAAGCGCGAGGATTATCAGTTGACCGATATCAGCGATGATGGCTATGTCACCCTAATGGCCGACAATGGCGACATACGCGAGGATCTCAAGGTGCCCGAGGGCGAACTGGGCGGCTTCCTGCGCAACGATTTCGGCGAGGGCAAGGATCTCTTGTGCACCGTCCTGGCCGCCTGCGGCGAGGAGTGCGTCATTGCCATGAAGGCCAATTCGGGACTGGACAAGTGACAAGCGCGTCGGGGGCATTCCCAATATATATAACTTGGGCCGATTAATATAATAAAATACTTAGCTGCATTGAATTAAAAAGCAAAGCATATCAAATACATGGTTCGTTTTTGGTGAGTTTCTCTAGAGTTGTTGTACGTGCTGAAGTTGGTCCTTACATAGTAATCAATTTCAAGAAGATATAATTACTTCTATACGAATCAGGAGATATAGAGATGATTAAGTTAATAATCAGTTGATTTGGAAGAATGTTTTAAGATAGCTGACCGCAATTACCCTAAAATCTTTAATAACTTAGATAAAGTTTATTGATCGATAAATTGATTGTTGTCAAAAGATATAAATATATTTCATCTTATCTTCTCTGATATATGATATATGATATATGACAAGATAAATGAACATTGATCTTTATTTTCCATTTTTTTCTTCTCAATATTTTGATCGTTCAAATGAAGTTCAAAGCAATTTATGCTCAAGCGCTACAAATTTTAGGCCCGCATTTTGGCCTAGGCTCATTTATCATGCCAGACGCAAACATAATTTGATCGTTTTTATCAAATTAATGAGATCTCATTAAGGGAACGCGCCCGTCCATTGCAGCGTTTTATCAATTCGTTGTGGTTTAACTTAATGCCATAGAGAAAGAGAAAGAGAGAGAGAGAGAGAGGGAGAGGGAGAGAGAGGAGGTCATCAGCACACTTTGGGGTCTTCACGTTCATCAAGTGTTGCTAATTACGCATTCTTAGCCATTGCTATTCCTCCAGTTACAGTTCAATGGCCAAGTAACCAAGTCTGTTGACCACCTGAACAATTAAGCGCCAATTGCAGCATTCATTTCGTTAAATGTCGTTTTCCATTTGCATTTTCATTAATTTAGCGTAGACGAACGTTTGTCGTTGCTGGAAATATTGACTGCTCGTTGCCTGCTCGTTATGCCAATTGAAAATGGATTGATTGGGGTATATTGAAGTAGTGCGAATTCAGGAGCAGGCATCTCTCTGACTAAATAAAGTAGTTATATTGTTTTGATCAGTTGACCGAGTTGATTTAGTTTCATTTTCAATTATCACAATTTGCTCTATTCTTTAAAAATCAAATAATATCCTATAAAAATTATTTTATATAAATAGCAACTTATTCTATCCTTCAGAAATATATTGATATCGATGGATTTTTGCATATATATAATATATTACAAACATTAAAGGCAAGATTTTATGCTATATTTTGTATAGAATAAATTCATCACAATTCAGCTTATTTTTAATATTTCATAACTTTTACCATTACCCTAAAATCGATTAAAATTAATATTGCATACATCTTTGCATTTCAACAATCAAAAATATAAACTTCAGGCTTGGAATGTATTTTCGCAAAAGAAATTAATGGTTTGATCAGTGTTAATACATATCGATTTTCATTGCCAGTTTAACATTATTTTATAGCACACAATTACATTAAAATATTATTCGATTTTTTGGTAAATAACACGTATTAAAATACTATATCTATAAGCCCTGCAAATTTGATAATGTCAGGTTAAAGGAAAAGCAGAAAACTTAAGTTTGTAATTATGTAACGCCAGGTCGTAGCTATTTACAGGGTATCTGCTAGTTTGGCACCCTCGCGTGGAGCACTCCTACTTGTTTACCACGGCCGTTGTGGCGTCTCGCTGGCGGCGTCGGCGGCGGCGTCTCCTCCTCGGTGCAGCATCGCTTTGCTCCACCTTCAGCTGCCGGCGGCGTCGTCTCCTTCATTTTGAATTGACAGGCAGTTATTTTGCTGCTTCCTTGTTTGCCAATTGCATTGCCAATCGACTAAATGCATAATATTTGCATAGGCCCGAGGACTGCGTTAGATGCGAGTACTCGCTCGCGCATTCACACACTCGCACTCGCACTCGCACTCACACTCACACTCACACTGATTCATTGAATGCGCCCGTCGCCAGTCATTCATTCAAATTTTGTAACTGTTGTTTTGCCTGCCAATTTGACATTTCTGTCAAGCTGTCGCCGTTTACAAACCCTCGTTACAGCCCCCCCCCCAGCCCCGCCCCCTAAGTGTGTGTGGGTGTGTTGACTGCTTCCAGCTGGTTTCTCTAGTGCGTGGTTTTTCAGTCAATATTGCTACCTCCTCCTATTTCTCCTCCTCCCCCCCCCCCCCCCCCGTTTTAAGCGATTAAACGCGTTGTCATGTCTGTTAACAAATGCAATAAATTTGTGCTAATACAATTTAATACGCGACTTGTCTGAGATTTTGGCCAAAGGATTTTGTTACATGGCAGGCGCCACTCCCCAATAATTCGCTGTGGGAATGAATGAATGGGAAAAATAACCAGTAAATACCCAGTAAAAAAAAAAAAAAGATATATCTGCCTGCGCGTGATGTCATAGCCGAAAAGGCGACAAGAACTTTGCATTTTGTTGCCCGAAATTCAATTAGTTGCCAAAGAAATAAACAAAAAGAAAAGAGCATAAAAAAAAATATCAAATTATGAATAACAAACACAAAGAAGGCAACGCTAACCACTTTGACGGGGGCGTCTGTTGAGCCCAACGGCACCCGCATATATTTATATATATATATATATATGAACATATAATTCAGTCGACTCTTTGAGTCGAGCCTGAGAAATGTTTCCTAACTTTGGCATATGTGAGAATTAAAATGATTTTGAAAATCGGGGCGTGAGTGTTTGGCAGGCAAATGAATAAGCGATTGCTAAGCAATGAGTAAATAAAGGCATTAGCTGTTGGGGCTAGCGACACCAGGGAGGGGCCGTATTTTCCAAGAGCGATCGGAGGGGACACACAACAACTAATTGCTAAGCTTGATTGATAAATGTTTGTCCAATCGCCTAAAATATGTTGTTGGAATGTGTGTGGGATTAAAACAAATGAGAAGAAAACGAAACGGAAAACAAGCTGGCCTGCATTCCTCAAGGGAATTTCTATATATAGTATTACTTAAAGGCTTCTTTGATATCGCCTATATTGACATTATAATCTCAACTGTTAGACATATTTATTAAATAGATTAGTCTTTCTTCTAGACAGATATTTTGAAAATCTGTCTGCATTCTCTTCTCCACTTTCGTATTTTCTTTGAATTATGTTAAGTTAACAGTAACAGAATCTCCAGTTTTACCAAGTACTCTAATATTTATGTTAATAATTTTTTAATATTTCAAGAATTTACTTCCTAAGGGAATAACCTTCAAAAATACAAACAAATGGGAATATAATTTTTATTATAGTTACTTTTATGTTAACATAAACAGCGTCACATTAACAGCCCAATATCTTTAAAAGTTTCAGATCTTTTAAATAAAAGAAGGTATTTGTTTTTCTAAATATCCTCCTCCTGTTAGATCATTAAATCATTGAGCGGGCTTTAATAGATATCTAACGAAGTACTATTATTTATTCAATACCACCGTCTACAACCAGATATTTAATCGGCTTTTAGTGAAGTTTGCCAGCTGCATTGAAACCAACTTAACTATTCACGCCCCTTCCGCCCCCTCTGACTCCCTTCGCTTGCCCGCATAAACTGCCAACTAAGTGCTATTGATTTTGGCTTTGCATGCAGCATTTCAAATAAGTTTTGTGCATAAGCCCAATGCGGAAGAGGGTATTTTTTAGACGCTGCACTTGGCCCATGGACTTGGCTGTCAGGGCTGTCTTGCATTATATTTTCAAGTGCAGCGGAATACACAACAATATCATATATTGAATATCGCCAAGACAACAACAACAAACTTCCAGTGTGGGTGAGGCCTAGAACAGAACCCATTTCAGACTCTGGCTGCACTTGACCTCCAGCTACAGCTCCAACTCCAACTTCGGCTCTGTCTTTGGCTGTAGCTCCGGCGCGACTGACAGTGCTGGCTGTCAGTCTATCAACTGCACCATGCAGAGTCCCCCCCCCCCCCCTCGCTGCTGTCAGCTGCCTGCATATAAATATCTATCTATCCAAAACTAATTACACGCTTTAATATGTCGGCTGGCGGTCCGGGGCGTGGCCATTATTCAGCACTTTTGTAGCGTTTTTTTTTTTTTTTCGGAGTGTGGGGACTGGGCGGGAATGCGTGCATCATGCAGTCATGGATACACTTTTTACTGTTATTTACACACATACACACAAAGCAAATGCAAGCGACGTCGATGTTTATCTAACGGTCATAGGTAAACAGCTCGTCAAACAGAAACCGCCCCATTTTGCCCCGCCCCAAAAGCGCTTTCAATTAGAACTTCATTTGTACTCGGAAAGGTGACAGTTGCTGGTTTTAATTACTCAATTTGTGTTGATAAACTATTATATCGATATAACTTTCTATCCTGTTAAATCGATTAATGGGCAGTCATCGGGGGTTTATTTTTGTGTGTTTTGAGATTCCCTGGAGGTTTATCTAACTGGAAAATTCTGAATTTGAATGTAAAAGAGCTTTTAATAAAATATATTGGTCATGAAATGTGTTCAAAATTAAAATTGGAATACTTTGTAATCAAATGTAAGAAAATCCAGAAATAATAATTATATTTAATAAAAATGTAGAAATATAATGTTTTAGTTATTTATTAATTTTTTTAAATGAAGAAAAAATAATGTCAAATTATTTAATACTTTTGGGTGATTTTAAATTTATTTAAAGTTCGTTGGGTAAGTGAAAATAAATCAAACTTAATTTCTTGAATTTTACATAATCAGATTTAACCATAGTCGGATTTTATAGATAATGTGTGGGCGCGTTGACTAAACGCTTGATAATAAAACAAAGGTATCAAGTTTTCTTCTTCATACTTCATATCTTGTGGCTAAGATGCTGCCAATCTTTATCATCTCCGCATCTCGGTTTTATGATATACGGGCTTACCTTTCCCGGCGTTTTCCATACAGATTTCGTGGCTTAGCTGGCAAAGTGCTAATGATGCAACGGCGTCTTTTTCTGATCTGAAGATAAGCATTAAATTAATTTAGTGCCGCTTGCTTTAATTAATTGTCGCTTGCGAGACACCTTTTGACTTCTCAAGTCGCAAGTCTCAAGTCTCAAGTCGCAAGTCTCCAGTCTCGCAGGTTGCGTGAGGCAATTAAAGAGATTTATGTGTCAAGTCTCCACCCTCTCTTTAAAGGGCCTAACTAACGGAATCGTGCGTGTCTCGTGGCGCGCTCAATCGGAATAAATGGGTTAAAGAAACAAGTGTGTGTGTGTGTGTGTGTGTGTGTGTGTGTGTAGGTTTCGCACCAGATAAGCTAAGAGATACAAAGGGAATTGGAGTCGCACTACTCTCTGCGTGCAATGGGGTCATTGGAAAGTTGGGTTATATTTTATATCAGCATGAGTTGAGAAATGTGACTTGTGGACTGACAGGTAAGCTCCCAACTGCAGCCCGGCTGTGACACGAGGTGTTGATGAATGAGTTACAGTTTCAGTTTAATAGTTAGCTTTAGCAGGTGCTAAGGAACAGAATATGTATATAATGATAAAAGAGCGAAACTTAAGGTGGTAAGAAGTTTTCGTGTTAGCTTTAGCAGATTTAATGAATGAATAACGAATTTATTTATGTGTAAAGATCTATTTTAAACTCATTTTTATTCTGCATACAAAATGTAATAGCACGTGTTTCATTTGTTTTTGATGAATCCACCCAGACAGGTGGAAAATGTGTGAAACTATGACCTGAATTTCTATATAGGAAATCCTGAAGAAGATTAAAAAATAAAATATATCATACAATAATAATGGTAAATATATAATGAATAAAATAAATGCTTCACTATTTCAAATTCACCCACAGGGGTGAAAATATGAGAGAAAAAAATTACTTTTCATAAAGATCAGCTCAAAATTTATGAACTTCTTAATAAAAAAGTGAAGTCATGTTTTACTAATTTTAAAGCCGAGTAATATTTGCTAAAATACATTATTTACTTCAAAAGCAATAATTACATTTATTTATAGATATTCCAATTATTGTTAAATCTTGTAATTTATTTTTAAAAAAAGTTTTCCAATACATAACAATTCTCTAAGGAAAAAAACTCGCAAAACCCGCTGATGACATCATTTTTAAGTAAAATGCTCATTAAGTAACACCACAGTGTTCCGGTATTATATATATTTTTTTTAATTATAATTCCATTTTATTTTATTTTATTTTAAGTACATTTTCTACAACATATCGTATTACAGTATTATCGTCTTATTGTAGAACAATCTACAACTCATTACACAGCTAAATGCTAAGGTCAGCCAAATGTAGTTAGATTCCCCGAACCAAGGTGCTGGCCTCTATATATATGTACATATATAAAACTCCGGGCCTCTCATGCCGAGTGTCTTCTGTTCTCGTTGCGTGTCTTGTTTGTTGTTGTTTTCTTTCTTTAAAGCCAAGCCCATTAAAAGCTTGAGCTGCGATTACTGGGACATTGGTCATGAATATATCAAACGACATTTTGGAAGAGGTTGTCTTTTTTTTTTTTTGTTTGTTAAGAAACGCACACAAAATAAAAATTCATATGCTAATTGCGTGCCAAGTGCGTTGGAACGACCCTGAGAGACGAGGGGGGGGGGGGGCGGGGGCTGGGATGGGGCTATGTGAAATATATGAAATGATATTGGGTAACACCAAAGCAAACAGACGTACAAATATCAGCAGAGTTTGGGGGGAAGGGTGGGGGGCAACTGGCAATCGACTCGTAAATCAAATTGCAGCATTTAACGAGGCAACTTTGGACCGCGGACTCGGACGTGGCGTCCACTCGACCACGCTCCACTGGCATTTTACAAGGGAACTGCACGCGTTTTAATTGCAAAGCGGGGAGGGGGAGCGGCCAGCGAGACAGCAAGATGCCTGTGTGTGTGTGTGTGTGTGTGTGTGTGGAGGCGTGCGTGCGCTCAATGAGCGCTTGGAGTGGCGCCCCCCAATGGAGAAGCGAGGCATGCCACATAAATAAAGCAAAACTTGCGTACAGTAAACAATGTTGCGACAGTTAAACGGAAAGTGCAGTGGCAAAGTGTACAACAGAGGGGATTGTGGGGAGGGGGGAGGGGGGGGGGGTACCCGAGGGTACCGACTATAAAACACAATTGAAGCGCCACATAAAAAGTTGTAGGAGCAAATGGGGGGCGGGGGTTGGGGGCAGAGGCGCGTTGGCTGTCGGCGCATTCAGTTAAAGTCTCCATTAGGCAAGCGCATGTGTCGCTGCGTGGGCTGAGCAAGAGGAAGCCAGCAGAGATAAGTAAGGAGGAGGAAGAGCGAGGGAGAGGGGGAAAGAGAAATTCTTTGATTTTGCCTCGTTTTTTTGCGTACACAACTTAAATGATTTTTATCGCCATTTGCATCCTTAGCTCAAACTCTTTTTTTTTTTTGTTAAGTTTAGAGTTTTCCCGGCAAACCCAAAAAGGAAATTCATTTTCACTGACCAACTTTTTGGCATACGTTTGCTGGTGGGAATGGCAAGCAGGAAAGGTTTTTTTTTTGGTTTTTGTTATTGTGTGTGCATTTCCACCCAGGTTTTTCAAGTTTTTTTTTCTGTTTTTTTTTTTTATTTACTACCTACATTAAATTTAAGTTTTTCATCAAGTATTTGTTGTTGTTGTTTTATAACTGGTTTCTGGCCAATTGAGACATAACTGTAGTTTAATGCACATTAACATTTTCCTTGGGAATTATGTCAGTTGGTTCGCTGGGCCCGAGAGTTTCCTTAAAAAAAAAAAAAAAAAAAATTACAACGCACAACATTAGAGCGTAGGTTGGGGCTGTTGGGGGGAGGGGGATGCCGTCAACGATTCATTATAGTGTTGCACAAATGTTATTGTTTGTTAATTTTGCGAAAAATGTCTGAGCTTAAACAGATCTGCTAGGGAATATGTATATATACGGTTTATGCTAAATTGTGGGAAATATGAAAGTAGGTTTTGATTAGAGTGGAATATGTTAAGCTTGTGCATTATTATAGGATGCTATTGAGGTTATTGGAGTTGAATTAGTTTGAATGATAAGCAGGGAATATTTATAAAAAATTACATAGACTAAAAAACTGAATGTCTAATATTAAAGCTTTGGAGGAAGTTTCAAGCTCTAAAGTGCTTAAAAAGAAATGTTATTGACAAATATGAATAGTATGTGAAAGCTTTATATTGCAGTTTAGACGAAAATGTTAAGCTTAAAAAACCATAGAATAAATGCTGACAAACAGGAAATAGTTATAACAATCATAAAGGGAATTTAAGCTAATATTAAAGTTGTTATTAAGCTAAAGCTTTAGCAGGAAACTTAAAGAGCTTTAAGCTTCTGTTTAAGCTTTAAAGTAATCTTTGGGATTAAACAATAATTGTACACATTTATTGACAGATTGATTAGCTGAATAATTGTCATTACATAATACTTGGAGTTAAGCTAATATCAAAGAATAAATTGTTTAATGTCGATCAACTTTAATGTAATACTAAAGCTTAGGCAAAACATTAAAGCTCTAAATTACTTAAGTGCAGACTAATTTGCCAGTTTGATGCGAAGATAAATCGCTGATGCCATGAACTTTAACAAGGGGTTTTCTTTACCTGCAAGCTGATCAAATGCCATGCTAATCATTTGCAGTTGCTGCACTTGCTCGCCTTTAAATGAGCACCTTGTACAATTGCAGCAGACAGGCTGTCAAATTAATTAAATTGCCTGTAAATGCAGCAACAACAACAACAACAGCCATAGATACAACAACAATCATCAGCTACCTCAGCTTCAAGTCATGATGTCGCTTAAAAACGTCATTAACATTAACATTAAGCTAACCCCCAGACGATGGACTTTTCACCTTGGCCCCAACTGCAATTTACCAATAACAACGAACGACGCGAGACGAGACGGAAAAATCAACTCATTAAAGTAGCGAGACGAAGAGAGAGTCTGAGAAATGAGATGGGCGGAGAGCAGAGGCAGAGGCAGAGTGGAGCTAGCCAAATTGTTCAGGTCGCAGAAGGGGACGAAGGCCAGAGGAAACGAAAAGTCAAATCAATGCGGGTGTTGTCTTCATAGTCCGAGTCCACATTCACTTGTCTCCACGGAGCTAAAACAGAAGCAAACGCCATAACATGCAACGGCAATGCGGCGTGCGGAGGCGGAGCTGCCGTTGCAGTTGTGCCAGCTGGAGACTGGAGGTGGAGAC
This sequence comes from Drosophila sordidula, assembly GCA_035047465.1. Classification (NCBI taxonomy): domain Eukaryota; kingdom Metazoa; phylum Arthropoda; class Insecta; order Diptera; family Drosophilidae; genus Drosophila; species Drosophila sordidula. The sequence continues at coordinate 4,956,394 of JAWNPQ010000185.1, read as the reverse complement.
TGGGGCTGCGGTTGGGGCTGAGGAGGCGTCAGTGGCTACCGGCTACTGTCTGCTGTCTGCTGTCTGCTGTCTAGTCTCTGGTCAATGCTGTCGGCTGCGGACGTCGCCGGTGCCTGACAACGAATGTGAAATGTGATTTTATTTTACATTTTTATGCTCTGCTCACGTTGTGTGAAACGGGTGAATTAGTTTTGTGTAAAGAATTTGCGATATTTTGAAATATATACATATATGCGAAAATATTTGTATGGGAAAAAGTAGAAACATTTCCAAAATATAAATTTCTCACAGCTATGATCAAAAAGTTTAACAACTAGTATTCTTAAGATTGATTTTTTTAAATAACTTAATTTTTATTAAAATTAAGTTTTTTCTTATATATTTTTTTGTTTTTCCGTTTTTCGTTCACCTAACCAATATAAAAGACAGCTGGCTTTGGCAATACTTTGAATTTCGAACAGAGTATGACGCATTCGTTTGCAGTCGACTGGAAACAATTGTATTTTGTGTTTTTATTTTTTGACTGCAATAATTTGGCTCTTTGTGAGCTGTTTTCCATTAGCGAAAATGAAATTTATATCATGTAATTTAGTAGACAGCGAACTCCCACGTAATCCAACCGCCAAACCGATTGACATTTCCACATTTGGGAAAGCCAAGACAAGGCTAGCCAAGCGAAGTCAAGTCAAGTGGCCGCAGAGAAACTTCCGAATGCAGCATTGAAAGCTGACTTTTTGGCAGCCATACTACATCATCCGAGTTCTTTACACACCGTTGACTTACTTTTCCGCCTGCCTATTGCAATTTGTTTTTTCATCGTCATTTTTTTTTTTTTTTTTTTTTTGTGTAGCTTCTAACGGGCATTTTTCCGTTGTTGTTGTTCGTTCTCACATTTTCACCTGCTGCCTGGCAAATTTCTCCCATCAGTTTTGGCGCATAGCCCAAAAAGTCTTGACAAATTAATAAACAAGCCGTCAAGCGGGCTGCTCGACACTGTCCAACAACTCTGCCATACTACTATATACATGATGTACCCCACTCCAAGGCCCCCTCCCCCCCTCCCCTCCAACTCCCCACGCTTGCCATTTGTCAGCCTCCCGGCGATTTCAGCAAATTGCATTCTTAATGGACTCTGCCCGGCCCCAAGCTGCAAAGTTTCTATGCAAATGACGCGCACAGTTCCAAATTGTGAGTGTGTGTGTGAGTAAAGCAAAAATGTTGCTGCTGAAAAAAAAAAAAAAATTGGATGATAGGAGTCGAAAAACAAATAACTGTAGTTAAATTTCCTCATCCAATATTTATAGTATATTTTTAAGACACTCGCAATATCAGAAACTTTCAATTCCCGCTATCTTTTTCTCTTATTCTCTTTGTTTACCCTTTTTGTAGTTTACCTATTTTCATTTGTTGTCTCCTCTCTCTTCCGTTTCCTCTAATTTTTCTCCTTCCAGTTTTCACACAGAATTCTCAGAATAATCTTTTATTTTTCTGCAATTTCTTTTGTGCTATATCCTTAATCAATTTCAATTTCTTTATATTGTCATATTTCTTTAGATTTTGAATCAACCATTTAATTCTTATTTCTCTTTACATGCTCTATACTTAAACGTAATTATCATTGCACTCGATCCCAATCAACGCTGATTTGTAGCGAATGTATTTATTAGTATTTAAACGTATTTTGAGTGCATTTTCACTTTCAATCGGCACTTAACTCCGCTTTTTTGGGCCTTGTTTAACTGTCATTAGCAAATACTTATAATATCTCGACTTTCAATTGCATTCAATTGAAGAGTTTCAAGCGTTAGTTTTTGCGCTCTGGCTCCTGAAGACATGCCATATGTTTTCATTTATGAATATTTTCGTTTTCTTAATTACTTGACAATTAACAATGCAAATTGCAGAGAAACGCCACCTGGCGGCGGTCGTTGAACGCGTCGCTTCGACACGCTATTGCAACAAAAAAACAAAAATATACACAAAAAAACAAACAAAAAATATCCCAAATACCATTGTGGAATATTAAACATATGTAGACAAACATTTTGCTGTTTGTTGTTGTTGTTGTTGTTGTTGTTAGTTGTTAGTTGTAATAATAACGTGTTAAATTTTCACGTGGAGCATTTCGAATATTTATCGCTGTTGCAGTTAAAAGACCGCCCACAATACCAAAGCACAAGTGGCTGCCTAATTAAAATGCAAAGCAAATGTTTACGACTTTTGTTCAACTAATTTAGGGGTAACTGCAACACCAACAACAACAGAGACAACAGACACAGCCTGCCATAGGCCAAAGCAAGGCGGCGCTTTATAAACTTGGCTCTGGCACGCGATGACCGCGAATTTTTGCCAGCCAAAGGCAAAGTTTGCATGTTAGAAGACCATAAAGAGCTAACGGAATCGTTGACAGCGAGTCCAGGGACCAACATTGACATTAGGCTTGGGACGCCACATGCCACATGCCACATGCCACATATCTCCCAGTGTTGGGCAACAGCAGCTGTTCCTGTTGGGCCGAGTTTCGCTTTCGTTTATCTATCGGCATCATTGTGATGTAAATTGCTTGACCCAAACATTTATAGAAAATATGCAGTTGAATTTGAATGGCAAATGAAAGAAAAACACCAAAGGGTGTTTATTATTCAACACTCTTTTAGATATTAAATTAACATAATGTGCTGCCTACGATTATAAGATACTGTGACTACTCTTCGTTAAGATTCTTTACAAATATGCGGGCTACCTCGCACTTTTGTCGCACACAAATCGTCTATATCTATACCTTTGATTTTGGGCCAGAGTTCACAAGTCACAATTTTAGTGCTACAGATTTTATTGATTAAAGATTTATTTATATATTAACAGAAGTCACCTGCTTAAATTGACAATTAAACTGAGTCAGTGTTTTGGATTGTTGTATTTGTTTAGTTTGTTCTATATGTTTAAGAGTCTTAATTTTAGATTAAAAGTAAATTCTGCATTTGAGTCACATTTTTCCGATTTCTTCTTTTGAGTCACAAGATTCGATTAAAAGTTGCATCTGTTCTGCTTTTGAGTTACAGATCTAAAGTCTGTTTTTGAATCACAATTTTAGGCTCTCAGTTTTATATAATGGGTTTTATAGTCATAGTCTGAGGGCTACCATTTTAAAGAGACAGTTTAAGAATAAATGCTTTTGTTTTTTAAAGCACAGTTGTACAATCTCAGATTTAGGTGCTTGTATTTAAAATCTAAATATAAAATATTTGTGACAGATTCTGATTGAAATTGAATAATTTTTATATAATTATTTCTCGACCGATTAGACTCATGAATGCCATATGAATACCATAGTATATACCATAATATAATATAACAATAAAATTGTAAAATTCGTTTCACAAACCGTTACCATACAAATTCAGCTACCCTACATAATTGTTGCTACTTAGTAGCCCGTAGTTGAGACTTTTCTCTAACTATAGCTTTTCCGGCTGTTCGCATGTCTTTGGCACTAATCTGATGAAACTTAACCCCTATGATTATTGGAGATTACTCGTATTAGATGTTGGGCTCATTGCTCATTGCCACGTTTCACCTGGCCCAGTGCCTTTTTTTTTTTGCCAGAGTTCAATGTGAAAGTGCGAGTGCGAGTGCGAGTGTTAGCTGTTGTATCTGCTAGATACTTATGAAAAGAAAAATGCATATTTTTGGTGCAGTTTGGCCAGCTGCCGCCTGGCCAGGGAGCCGGACAATGAGAGATCTTTTGTTGGCCACCTGAGGCGATGTCGGCCTGTTGCATGTCATTTTCTGACCGGTATCTCAATAATTCATACGCAATTGTATTGAACAATAAATTAATCACACGAACGAAAGCCAACACACACACACACACACACACATACACGCCCGATAAAACGTCAAAAACAATGGCCAAACACAGATGTATCTGTGCACATATGTAATAGATACATATGTATCTGCATATAAACGTATGCAACTATATACAAAACACGCATTTGCAAATGAATAAATATTGAAAAAAAAAGCGTTGAGCGGGAAATTAAAAGGCAATTTTCCAAACAGATAAAACACAGATCGAACGTGTTTTTTTTTTTTTTTTTGTTATTTTTTCTACCAGTGCAAAAGTCAATTAATCATTAAAGAAAATACTGTGTTCAATGTGCATGTCGATGTTGTTACCGTTCGTTGTTGTTGTTGTTGTTGTGGTTGCTGCATTTGCAGTTGTTTTGTGGCACAGGAAACATCGGCCGGCGTTTGTTTGTAAAGTAAAAGTAACCAAAAAGAAGCCGCGACAATGTGCAAAGCAGTTGCACAATTAAAGAGACATTTCACAGATACCATTGGCCAAATTCCAACAATTGACTCCATTTCCAATAGTCGCAGCTCTCCCTTGAGTGCTCGCAGTTCCTTCCGCCCGCTGGAAACTAGTTTAAAGGCATTTTTCTTTAATTGTTGCCCAGCTTTGATTATTTTTAGAGTCCGTCTAGACTCTAGACGTGTGGGCAATTTGCCAGCCCATGAGTCAGTCAATCAGTCAGCTAGTCAGTCAGTCACTCAGTTAGTCAGTTATAAACTTTAAAAAAAAAGTTGTTTTCGTGTCCAGTTTATTGCTCACACGCCTTTGACGAGGACTCTTACATAACCAGTCGACCTATAAAAAAAATATATATATATATAAGACAATTTTTGAGCGCTGAGTTTTTTAAGGGAACAAAAACTTGATTTTCTGCAAACTGACAATTGAGCTTACATTGAGTCAAATAAACTTATGCAAGAGTTGCGCACAACTTAAAAATTCTGGATTGTTTAAAATAGTATTAATAAAATACCAAGAAAAAATTTATATACATTTTGTGGAATCTGATTTGTTAAAACCTTCTGTTCGATTCGATTGAATTTAAACTTAATATTTTAGATCAATGCGATAATTAATTGCCTATTTTTACGCAATTGAAAATAACACCCCAACAACAAACCATTAAAAAAAGAAAAAAAATAAAAGATATATATATCATATATTAGATATATTCTTGACCCTGGTAAAGTGTGTTTTATATTATATAAGCTATTTTCTTGGTTCTGGTAAATGAGATATTATTCAAATATATACATTAACAATGTTAATGTTTTTTTTGGATCTTGTAATATTTAAGAAATATTCCTGTGCGAAATGTATTCTTGATCCAAGCCATCTAGCTCTTTATATGATCTTTTAGGCCATTAAAAATTAGTTTTTCCTAAAAAGAAACCTTTTTGTTTTTTAAGCAAATCTTCGATTCACAATCAGAAGATACGATGCAGATAAGAAAACAAAAGACTTAAATATTTCCCGCACTTGAATTCTGCTTTGCTTATTTATGGAAAGCAATTGAAAGTGAATATTGACGCCAAACAAATCGGGCATCTAATTGCTGCATGTCTTTATATCTGGTCACACACACGCACACACATATACCATGCACAGCATGATGTGATTTTAATTGAATCAAGCAAAAGGAGCGAAAACACAGCAGCAGCAGCTACCCACTGTGGAAACGTTAATAAAGCTGTAAACATATCAATTACTGACATTTCAATGCGTTTGCCATGGCCCAATTATGCGTCTAATATGGAGCTACCGCTCTCTCCATCTCTCTTCTCTCTCTCTCTCTCGCTCTCTATCTCTCTTGATCTTCCGCTCCCCTTTTGCCATTGTTTTCTTTAAATACAAAAAAAATTCCACCGCCGCAATGACAACTTGAAGATTTATCTATGGCTGCATTGACAGCTATACGAAGAGGCAGACGTCAAACTCCCAAACCGAAGTCGTCTCTAGAGGGTTGTGGGGAGTTGGGGAATACAATTGGCATCTTTCTTTCTTTCTCTCTCGCGCTCTCTCTCTCTTTCTTTCTCCACTCGCTGAGTCACTTTTTCTTTCTCAACTTGTCGCCTGCCATTTTATCAAACGAATCTGTGGCATTTCATTTGCTTCTGCAGCCCACACATCTGCCGACGAATGCTGTGCGACACACACACACACACACACACAACACACACACACGATAGTTGCAACTGCAACTTCAAGAGTCGTCAATGAGAAGTCCACAGATATTTTATCTATGAGTTGTGTCTAGTTGTTATACCCTGTAACCATTGAAAATGTTTGAAAAGGGGTAGTTTTCTGTTGTTTGTAACAGAGAGAAAAATGTTTATTTATATTGGTATATATGAATGCATTATAGAAATATATATATTTTAATTCTTGATCATGCAGACTTTTAATTTATTTTATTTTTTTTAAGTTAAAACTTATTTCTTCTCATATAAATTCTAAGTTTATTTTTTTTTTTGAGTATTTCTCGGATATTATGGAAAATATCATACATTCAATTGTTAATTTAAGTTCTCCATTAGCACAAAGGTCTCAATACCATTCCGCTCTATGAATACCCTCCAAGTTTAAGGTTTAATTTTTGGTATATGCATAATATTAACTTTAGGCTCTGCGAATGGCATTAACTAAGAAGTTATTGAATAAAGAACTTTTGTGACTCTGGAGCTGACAGGAGAAGAGCGCATGCCAGCAATTAACTGCGTACAGGGTATATTCCAGCCGAGAAACCGCGACATTGTGCATTGTTATTGCATTGGACTTTCGTTTGGGCCGCCAATTGCGTCGTCTTCTGCTGCGACTGTCTTCGACGTTGTCTTTCCTGAAAGTGAATCTCAAATATTTCTTGATTATGTGCAACGATGCGGCAGCCTCTCTGTGGCAGAATTCGCATATCGCATATCGCATGCGCGATTCAATGCGATGTAACAAGGTCATGTGAGAGAGTTGCCCACTAACAATGTCGTTTGTTGGTGTCCCCCTCGCCGCCCTGCGCACACACACACACACACACACTCTGCTCATATCTCCAGCATCTTTTGGCTCATTTGCTGTTTGGCTCTTGCTTTGGTTTTTATATTGTTTTTTTTTCTGTTTTTATTTTTATTTCGTTTGCCAACGCATTTCACTTTCTACTGCATTTCGAATGCATTTGTTGTTGCTGCTGTTGTTGTTGCTACCGACGACGACGACGACAACAAGTGGGCCGAAATCGACAACGCTTTTGGCTTTTCTTCTTGACGCTTTTCACTTTCATTAGCGCATTTTGGCATTTCCTTTTACCATACGCCTTGCGATTTAATTTTTTTTTTTTTTTTTTTTTTTTGACTGACCATGAAATAACATATTCATTTCCCATGCCTGTATTCTTGTTGTTGTTGCCACTTGACATCCGAAGCTGTTGCACTTCACACTTATCCATCAACTCTTATATCACTCGACGTGGAGAGTCTTTGTCTGTCAGCTTCTTGATTTCTCAGTACGCGAGCAAGTTTTATGTGTCAGTCGAGCGACTTTTTGTTGTTTGTGCTCAGGCAGCCAAAAAAAAGTTAAGCTTTGATTTGTTTTTTTTATTTTTATATATATATATATATGTATATTTGTTGAATATGTTTCTCTTTTCTTATTTATACAGCTGACAGCATTCTCGAGTTGGTTCCGTGTTCTGCTGCAGTCAGCGAACGGATTGAATTTCAGTTGAAATGTGCGCAAAACTAACTAAAGATATATGGGAAAGAGAAAAAGATTTCATAAAATGTGACTGCCCGTGAAAGCTGAGACCGTTATACAATCCTAAACGGGTGTGAAAAGAATATATGTGCATGCATGACAGAGATCTGATCTAGAAAGAACTTGGGAAAATTCATAAAGTCGTAAGAATGGAAAATACGTTAGAAAAATAATAAAGTTCTTAAAGATTGAAAATTAAAAAAGTTTCTAAATTCCTGAAAAAAATACAAAGCTATATAATTAGTATAAGAAATAAGTAAAAAGGATAATAAATTCACAAATAATAAATAATCCTTGGCAATATATAAATGTATCAAAATATACACAAATGCACTTATATTTAATTTACACAATTTAAAACGTATATTTCCAATAAATAATAGTTCACGCCAAAACTCTTCTCAATTGAATGTCTTATAGAGTATTTTTTACTCGTGTCTAATCTCTTTTTAATTGCCCATTTTAATGAAGAGCCATAAATATGCCGTCAAAATCGAATTAATTGTAAAACCCTCGAAACCGTCAAATACTTTACACTTGACTTTCCCACACACACACTTCACAGTTATCTGTAAAGCCAACGATGTTTTTTTTTTTATATATTTATTTATTAATTTTCTTTTTTTTTTTTATTTCGCCCGCATGTGGCAAATCTTTTATGGCATATCTTTGAGCAGCGACCTGTTGTTATAAGATACAAGAAAAAAAAAAAACACGTTGAGAATTGTTGCTGGAATTAAATTTTCCCCACCTTGTGTAGCCAGGCAGTTAGTCAGTCAGTCAGTCTGTCTGTCTGTCCTCCCACCACCAGCTTGGCTGGGAAAGGGACCCAATTATCGCCCGAAGATGTTGACGTCGACGTCGTCAATTGGCCATTACGACTTTGGCAACCAACTTTGGCCAATTGCTGCTTGACCGCTGACGATCGACCAACGGCGACTGTGATTGTGCCCATTTCCGACTTCAACTTGACCACAGCGCCAAAAAAAAAAACAGCCAACTAAAGCGAGAGTGCTAAGGCAAGACAGTGGGAGCGGGATAGATAGAGCCGCTGTTGTTGTTGTTTTGGTGTTGCCAAAGTAAATCGCCGTTCATTTGTTTTTTCAGCGCGTTGTTCGTGCAAATTTCGCTGGGATTTCAGTTTTATTGCCCATTTGAACAATGGGTATTACAACTATTTCTTGGGTTGGAACTTAAAGATCACAGAGATAAAGTTGTTTTAAATATATTTTAAAGTTTAGTAGTTTTTTTTTTTTAGTGTTATTATTATTTTTAGTGTTATTCATTAATTTGTTGAGCAACTATAATATTCGAAATGATCCAATTTTCAAATGGATTTTTTAGTTTATAGGGCTTTTTAGTTCTACAAAACTGAACAATGGGGATCTGGGTTTGAATTCCAGGCTAGTCTGGAATAAATATGTTATAATATATCTCCATTAAATACTTTAAATAATAATAATAAAACAGGACAATAAAATTAAAAGCGACCATTTATTTGAAATAAACTTTTATATATTTAATTATAATATTCTATAGTGTCTTATGCCAAGTATAAACATGAACCTGAGCTTTACTTTAAATCTATTATACTTTACCATACTATTTTTTAAGACTTTATTTTAGATTCAAATAAGTAACGCTAAAAGTTTGTTCAAATTAAAATTTTAGTTAGGGTATTCAAGTTTTGGCGCAACCAGCTTTTTTTCTTAACCGATCTTTTTTTTTTGGTTTTTTACTTTTACAAATTGCCCGTAAATGATATTTTCACAACTCGCATCGATCGCTGGCCCCGATGCTGTTGCGCCCACCCCTCCGCTGGCTTCCCTTTGAGCGCCGACAAGTGAGAGAGTTCGTTGGGGTTAATACGGCCAATAAATTGTTATTGGCGAGTTGTTGCTGATTTCGGGCTCGCTGATGCTTTATGGGCCATATTTTTTGGCCATGTTTTTGGGGTCGATTTTGTGCTTTGGCCTAACGGCTAACGACGAAAGAAATATTGAAATTTGCGGCCAAATTGTTTTCAATTTAATCGACTTGCTGGCATTTTTCATGCTGGAGTGCAAATATAATTAATGATAATGAATTGTTATGGACATCGAGCTAAGCTGCCCAACAGCTTCGCATTTCCGAAACGCCCACAACGAAAAGAAAAAAAAAACAACAACAAAAAAAAAAACAAAAAATAAAACATGGAAAATCACAAGAAAAACTAAAAACTAAAGCAAAGGAAAATGTATATTTAGCGGCAGGCAAATGTCGTGCGACGTTTGTTTTTTGGGAAGCTCTGAGGAATTATGTTTATTTTTATTTTTATTTATTTTTTGTTGTTTTTTTTTTGTATTTTTTTTTTTTGTGTGTGTTCAGTTTATTGTGGGAGTTGGAATTGGAGTTGAGATTGAGGTTGCGGCAGCGTTGATTTATCACTCGAGTGGCAGGAGCGAAAGGTTGCCATAAAAATGCTGCTAAACAAATGTTGACGCAGCCAATGGGTGGCTGTGGTAAAAGTTTTTCTTTATGATTTGGTTTTTCATCGAGGTTTTTCTTTTCATTTTTGCTATTGCGGCTGGCGCATTATGCAATTGCCTCGGCCAAGTGCTAATAAAATCAGTTAACTATTTTCATTTGTTGTCATTTGTCAAAGTGCAACTTGTTTCCGCTCCATTCGATTTTTAATTTTGCGCAAATTTTCACATAGTTTTTGCATATTTGTTTTTAACACGCAGTTCGCGCTCTTTTCCATTGCAGAAAGTGAATTGAAAGGCGAATTCCCCCCGTCAGGCCGCATCAAACAACATTTGGATTGGAGTGGCGCCAACAACAACAACAACAACAACAGCTGCAACAACAACAACGCTTTTGGTCACTTTTCACACTTGGAGTCCATGTGAGTTTGGTTAACTTTGTAGTTCGCTTTTAATAATGCCTTGTCTCGGTAGACAATGGGGTTAGCTAATGGTTAGACGATAATGGTGTTGGATTTGATGTACGTTGCACCTGACATTGAAATGTGTTAGTTGAAAAGGTGTCGTTGTTGTGGATAAACTGGGCATTTGGGTCAAGGTAAGTTGAGTTTGGGTTTACGGTGTTCAAAAAAGAGAGTTATATTTGTAGAGTTGGCTGGATTTGAAATACGATAATTAAAAACAAATAGAGGATGTTGAATATGAAATATTTTAACAACTAGTTAACTAGATAAAAATTGTAAAAAGCTACTAAATGGGTTTGACTTTAAAGTTAGTGTACTATATATCACTAGGTTAACCGTCTCACTTTCTCATTTTTTTCCTCTTTGTTTCTTTGTAAGGTTACGTTTCTCTCGGACTCTCGCTTTTAGTCTCGTTTTCTTACTCTCTTTCTAAGATTCTCACTTTTTCTATCCTACTCTCAAAATCTATTCTCCACTCAGACTTCTTCCCCCTTAAAGTTTTAAGCTTTCTCTCTCTCTCTCGTGTCTCTCTATCTCTCACTTTTTCTCTATCTTCGTTTCTCTCTATCTCTCACTTTTTCTCTATCATCGTTTCTCTCTCTTTCTTTGTCTTTCTTTCTCTCTATCTCTCACTCTCACTATCTTCCTTTCTCTCTATCTCTCACTCTCACTATCTTTCTTTCTCTCTATCTCTCACTCTCACTATCTCCCTCTCTCCCTCTCTCTATCTATCTCGCTCTCCGTCTCTTTCTCAGACTATTTCGGTATCCTTTTCTCGCTCTCCCCTACTCCTTCCCTCTCTTTCTCTCTCTCCCTTTTCCTTTTTCTCTCTTTCTCCTACTCCTACGTATTTTATGTTCTCCTTGAGTAACTCTCACAATCCGTCTTTCTCTATCTCTGATTCTCTCCGACTTCTGTTTTCTCCACTTATGTTACATTCCTTTCGATTATTTCTCTCTCTCCCCCTCCCCAATTCAGAATAAGTAGCTAACTAATGACACTTTTCTACTCTACTCTTTCCATTTGTCAAAGTCTTCATATGGCTTTTCGGCGCCCCCTCGCTGGGTCCGCCCGACTGCGGATCACATTCCCCAAAAGGCCCCCGAAACTGAAAGAGCCGCATTCCAGCAGTAGCCTAATCAGCTCTGTCGCTCGTTCGCTGTTTCATAATTTATGCCCGCTTGGAGACACCGCTAATTTGGTAGCTTGTTTCGGGCCTAGTTCGGGCGTTATTTACCGCCGCGCCACCTGTCGGCGGGTCATAACGAACGACTTCCCTTTGACAGAAGCCAGGCGAGCTGTCGGGGAGCGGGCGTGGCCAATCTGCGGCTGCCAATTGGGGCCGAGTTGGCCGGCTAGCTGGTTTTTCTTTTTCTTCCAGCCGATTTTTAAATAGGCGCAGAACAAATGGAAACTTGTTCGGGGCCGCAAAACACGACACATTTATCATATGAGTGGAAAATGGGACCCCAAAATGTTTTGTAGCTTGTAGACAAATTTGCTGGTCAAGCAAAAACAAAAAAAAAAAATAAAAAAATACAACTTAAGAGAGGAAAAAACTTGGCGATTAGCGACCACTTTGCCAATTGGGGGGAGTGAGAGTGTGGGGGGGGGGAACGGGGGGATATCGCTAACTGCAGTCAGGTGCTCGTTGGGGCGGCAACGTGGCGTCTGTTTGCATGTGTTCAACATTTGTCCACACGGCTCGATAACTTTCGTTTTTGCGGTCCACGGTCCGTTGGGGGGGGGGGAAGGGGGGGGATGGGGGGGGTCCAATTCTCTAATTGCTCTGCACCAGCAGCCCAAAAAGTCGCCTTTTGTCTCTGTCACCCGCTGTTGTCTCCCCACCTCCCGCTCGCCTCCTCCTCTTGGCCTCTTGCCTGCTCGCTGCTCCACTGGCCTTTTCATTTGGCTTTTCTCGCTCTGTTCGTGTCCATGTTCCATGTCGCCATATAACGTCTGGCAGCCGCCACCTTCCCACCTTTTGGGTGCACATATTTCTACGGTCTCCCCTTTGGCTTGCTGCCTTTTCATGTGTTGCATGTGTGGCAGAAAGGCAACGACTTGCGGCTTAGGAATTCGCTATGTTTTCATTTTCAGTTGACATTTGGCACATGTTTTTCTGCTTAGTATATTAGAAGCTATACCCTACGCATAGTTGGGCCAGCTTGTGGGTTTTATATACAAATATATAATCTAATCTATATAATATAAAATTTAAAAAGTGAAGCTAAAGACGTCAAATAAAAATAATAGTTAAGAACAAAATATAGAGTTAGCAATAAAAATTAACAAAATATTATTTAATAGGAGTTTTTAGGAATAGGAATAATAAAATAAAAATTGACCAAAATTTAACAATATTTTTAATAGAACGCACAAAAAACTAAACCCAAAGATAACAAAAAAAATTTGAAAAAATATAAACAAGCTAAGAATAAGAGAAACTAAGAAAACTAAATAACAACTTATTTGAATATCGTTAGATTTAATTGAAGAAAATGATTAAATAAAATGATTAAATATATTAAGAAAAGCCTTAATATAAAAGCAGAATACAAAAGAAAAGAAAATTTCTAAAGATCAATACAATGTATTAAAACGAATTTTACAAAAATTGAAATCGATGCTAAGAATTTAATTGAATTGAAAATAATTATAAACAATTGATATTTTAATAGGAGCAATTTGGATTAATGGCAGTAATTTGTATTAATAGAAGTTTTTAATATTAAAAAAGGCTATTACTTACAAATCGGGGCATTAAGCGGCATGCTCCTCCTCGTTGCAATTGCTGACCAAAAGTTGCACAAGCGACCACAAAATAGCGCAAAAAAATTAACAATTCATTGTCTTAGATGGTAGGTGCCCCTACTCTGCCCCTATCCTTAGCCAACTGCCTTTGGTGGACTGCTCTGGTTATCTAGGTGGGCCGTTGTCGTTGTTGTTGTTGTTGTTTTTGCTTGGTTTGTTTGTGGTCGCTTTGCGGCTGAGGTTGACATGCCGCTTGAACCCACTAAAGTCCCCGAGGCCCCCGATTCCCCTCGGTTGTGCTGGTTTATCCCTGGCCAAGCTTGGGCTGCAGAAGGTTTTTCGGTTTTGTTTTTGATTGGCCTGCATTTTGAGTCGTGTATTGCGGTTATCGCTGTTGTTGTTTTTTACAAGTCAATATGGTTATTGTTATTGTCACTGGCGCATTGCCTGCAATTTGGCCATTTGGCAACGGCGACAACTTCACGTGTGCCCAGCTCTGTGCAACATGTTGCCAGGCAGTTAAACAATTCATTAGGTGTTGCATTGCCTGTTGCCAGTTGTTGTTGCTGCTGCCTGCTGCTGCCTGCTGCTGCTGCAACCGGCTAACAATTTATGGCATGCTGCCCCGCGGCCAACTTGATTCAGTTGGTCAACTTGGCCAAATGCGTCGCAAACGTTTCTTGGAAGAATTACCACAGATAGAATGATAATTTATGCAATATGTTATTTTCGAACGGGCTCCGGAATGTGGTCGTCTGTCATATATAAATTGTCGTCATCTGGTTTCGACCTCTACACGGCCGTCGTTTTGTCTAGTTTAACAGAAAACTGTCGTCGCGCTTAGTCATCACTATTTTTAACCTTCTGCTGTGGGGTATTTTCATTTCGACACGAAACGTGTGACGTTCTCTGGCTGACATTTGTAATTTTACAGAGTACAGTACTCGCAAATAAATGCGTTTTGATTTTAAAATTTATTAAAACAAGCCGTAAATTTGCAAACTCTTGAAAATATGATTTCTGAATGTATTTATTATTTTTGAATTATAAGCAAGCAAAAGAAAAGTAAATTAATTTTAATTATTATAATTATTGTGCTTAGGTTGTAAACAATACAAAAATCAATTGCCAAAAAAAAAGCTAAGCTATTTATTATAATAAATTAAAATTTGTTTATTTCCAAACGAACTTGAACATAATATTTCTCGATTCTTTTATTCCCAAGCATTTTTAGTTCATTTTTCCAATGATTTTTCGGCATTGCGCATAAAATATCGTTTGATCGTTTTATTTTCTTTTCCCATGAAAAGGGGAATTTTTAATATAATGAAATGTATTCATAAAAAAGGCAGCCTGTTCTGCCTGCTGACTCAATTCGAGTCAAGTTTTTTATATAGATAAGTTTAACAGTATTGGCCCCCCAAAAGAAACCCTCCCCCTCACTGCCTACGCCACTGTATATATCTGTACATATATAGATGAGCTTTGCACACTCAACTTGAGTTTATTATTGATTGAATTCAATGGCAATTAAAGCGCTTTAGCTATTTTTTTTTAGTTCTTATCTTATCTAAACTGCACAGACACGAGTGCACAAAGGTCGTCGCAAAGTAAAGCCAAGTCAAGTCAATTTTAAATGGACATACAATGGCTTTCAATTATCTAGGTTATTTGCCTTAATTTGCCGTGAGAACATACGAATTGTACACAAAAAACTAAAGAACCTAAGACCATAAACAACGACGTTGGTCTATACCATATTATACACAAGATTATCTAACATCCGGTGGAAAAAACGCAAATATAAGATAATAATAAAAAATAAAAAAAAAAATGATCAAAGATCTTGAAAAATGAAAGTTTGTTTTCATTTTCAGTCAATTGGCGTTGTTTAGAGTTCTATTGTGAAAACGTTTTGTGTTTTGGGCACAAACAAACTTTGGAATGTTTTGGCAGATTTACGAGCTTATCGCTGTGCTTGGCATAGTTAAAGATACCGCACCACATTACACCACAAATTTAAGCCCTCAGCTCTTCTGTAATTTTGAAGTTTTTCTTTGCTTTTTGGAACTTGACTTCATTGTCGCTTTGCGGCTTTTGTCTAGCCAAATATTTGCTGTCATCTTTTATGTATTTCGTCTCCCTCTGTTGTGCCTCCATCTTTGTCTTCTTTTTGTTTATTAATTGCGACCGCGTGTGTGTTTTGGTCTATGGGCATTTTTTTTTTTTTTTTTTTTTTCTTTCCACCTCTTCTTTTATGTGCTATGTTGTGGAACATGTTTGGCATAAACTTGGGGCCCCCGAAAAAGTTTTCCTGGAATTAAGTCGTTTATTACCGCATCTTTTGCCAGTTAGCTTAAGTTTCCAGCGTGTTGTCTTATGTAACTCCAGACAGGTGACTGACGACCCCTCTGTAGCACTTGGAAATGTGAATGGGCCTTTGACTTATGGGCGAAAGGTTAAAGCACTTTTTTTTCTTCTTCTTTTGTTGTTGTTGTTGTCCACTTCTTAATTTGCTTAGCGCTCTGCACAAATTTGCATAAATTTTCGGCTAAGTGTTTTATTTTCAACCTGCCAGATTATCAATTAACTATGCTTTTGAGTATAGTTAAGTCATTTTCGCTTTTGATTGATTTCGTGTTTATGGCCTTTTAAGTTTATCTAATGGATATCAAATGGTTTTTTAAGATTATCTAGCGCATCGAGAAATTTGGGAGCTGGGCTCTGAGCGTAGAAAGTTTGTTGAAGAAAATTTAATGATAATAACTTCTCTATAACTAGGTAGGAATCTGAGTGTGTTTTAGTTTTAAATATCTGAGCACGATTAAACTTCATTAAACCATGCATTTTAATTTATTTTTCTATTTATATTTTTGTATATTGTCTATTTTACTAATTTTGTTTCCTATTTATTTTTTTGTAAATTATTTTTTTTATTTATTCATTTTAGTACATTTTTGTTTTACTTTTTTAAATTACTTTGTTTTGCTTAATATTTTTAAAAATTCTTTTACTTATTCATTTGCAAAAAATTGCAATCAATTGCTAACTATTCTTTTACCTATCCATAATTTCTTTTTGGTTCTTTTAATTCTTTTGCATATCTGAAAATCAGTCGAATCGCTATAAAGACCTGATCCTTTCGCCGGCATATGAACTATGTTATTAGGTAATGGGCCCCTTATATAACGTCGCACATGCAAATGCAGAAGCACTTTAAGCCATAAAATTATTATGATTTCTCAATGAGTCACGGCCTGGACAGGCGACAACAGAGAGAGAGAGAGAGAGAGAGGGGGGGGAGAGAGGGAGAGGGAGAGGGAGAAGAGGCCGGTGGCAACTCTCGGAACGGATGTGTTCCCCCCCGCCCCTCATGCAAATAGTGTGATTTGCATGCGCGGCAAACAAGTGTAGAGGGGAGCTCGGGGTCGAAGGGGGGGCGAAGCACCTCGCTCTTGACTATTTTTTTCTTTTTTTTGAGTGACTAAGCCAAAGTGTTTTGCGAGCTGTTGAAGTGCCTGAAAGGCTGGCCAAGAAGTGCCGAGCCGTGAGCTGCAAAGCCATAAATATATTTTATATAGACGCACATATGTGCCATGCATATCTATATGTATGTGCGATGTATGTGCGATAGACTGTACGATGTTGGCCATTGCCTTGGCCAATTCATTTGCCAATTGGACACTCGACGTGTAGGTTGCCAGTTAAAGTTTCGCTTTCGCTTGACCAAAAATCACGAACGGCCCAGAAGAATGAACGACGGCAGCGAAAAGTGCAAGTCGAGGCCCCTTTAAATTGGCCCCGCGGACTCGAGTTGTGCCTCGGGCGAAACTCCTGTTTTCCGTTTTTCGGTTTTCGGTTTTTGTTTCTTTTTGGGGCCAACAATTATAATGGCTGGCTAACGTTATTTACTGCTTTTAGCGTCGATTTGTGTGTCGTGGCACGCCCCTTGGCCCCACCACCACCAGCAGCAGCACCACTGCAACCACCACCAACAACAGGCTCAGCCACCCACTCAACCCGCTGCCCAGACAACTGCCGACAACTTTACGCCCCCCCGCCCCCATTTTGTGTGTGTGGATCACTCTTGCGATTGTTTTCAGTTTTCGCTTGTGTTGCGTTTAATTTGCCTGCTTTGCATGTGCAGGGTATATCGAGTTTTTAATCGATCTATGTGAAATTATATATAACAAACTTTGTATTATACCTTATCTAAATTGTAGAGCAATACTTTAATTTTATAAATTCCTTCACTCGTTCTGTGCGTACTTTTACTATTTATCTTTGTATGTCCTTCTTTATAATTATATCGTTATTATATTATAGTATATCAGCATTTTAAAATTCATTAGTTTCCTTTTATATATAAATACATGTCTCTCTTTTTATCTAAATAAATCTCTATCTACATAAATGTCTTACTGCCTCTCTATATTTCTCTCTTTCGTTCTTTATTTGTGTTTCACTCTTCTTTCTTTTTGTAACGTTTTTATTTCTAACATTAAGTCCTTTTTATTTCTGTCTCTATTTATCACCCATTCTTATATGTCTTTATATTGCTATATATCTTTGTATATATATTTATTTATATTAATGCTTTCTTTTTTAATATATATATTAATATTAATTAATATGTCTATCTCCTTGTGACTGCCTTTATCTCTATCTCCTCTATCTCATTATTTTTCTCTCTGTGTCTCCCCTCTTTACCTTTAAGGCCATTTTCTTAAATACTTTTTTTTAATACTACCCTACAGGGTATACTAAATTCGAGCCACTTCAAATTATTGTATGCGTAATTGCTGTTCCTGTTGTTGTTGTTCAACTCGCCGTCGTCGTCGTCGTCGTCGTTGTTGTTGTTGTTGTGGTTGTTGTTATTATTACTGGCTGCTGTTTCATAGTATCTTAAGTGGCCAAATAAACGCTAGCAGCCAATTTTGGCGAGCCGCTGTTAACCGTGCGGCTCGATTAGCATACAAATATGGCCCACAAGTGTTTTCGCGACTAATTTCGTATGAAAATTTGATTGCTCCCGATTAGAATCGTGTTTCATTGTTTTTGTTATTTTGTTGGGTGCCAACTCAGACAACTCCCCGTGTCAGCCTGCCCGCCCCCCGGCACGCCCCCAACGGTCAGCTAAACGTGTGTTTGTTTTTGTCTGTTTCGTTCGGAATTAAGTAATACTCGTGATTATTATAATATTATTTTTGTTTTGGTTTTTTTCTCCTTTTTTTTTTTTTTTTTTTTTTTTTTGGTGGTCTCGCCTTTTATGCGTTCGAGTCGTTGGCCTTCCACTGTAATTATGTAGTTGTCAGTTAAAGTTGGCTTTAATTGCTGTTTACAGTTGCTGCAGTTGCCATTGTTGTGGGTGTGATGTGAGATATTTATGATATAGGATATAGCTCTCAGCTCTCAGTTCTTTTGTCTGCTGATTAACAGATATCACAATTTGGTCATAATAATTTGAGCAGACATTTGAATTTAAATGATGTTGCAATGTGTTTTAATAGCTGAATTGCGCAATGAAAGATAATTTTAACTGGGCATTCCCTGTTCCCATTTGGTTTTGGTTTCTTATTCGTTTGTGGGTTTTCTCTGATTTACATAAGGACAGCGCACTTCTATGCGATTTTTATAACATGCCGAAATTGACAAACATTTTGGCATGTAAAACTCTCGGACCCCTAACTCCCATATTTCAAACCATCATAACTTTAACAAAATTTAACCGATCTTAACGTTTAACGCCATTTTGGCCATGGATTGTCCTATATATTGATTCTGTATATTTAAAAAATATGCATTATTGAAAATAAATTTTTTGTTGAAATTTTTTGGAAAAAAGCATATACTCCCCCCTTCTCATTTTCGAAAAAAAATTTTTTTTTTAAGTTTTGATTTCCAAATTTACATTTTTAATCGATTGTGGGGGTCACAATTAGCATAAAAAACAACATTGAAACCGATTCTGAGGGGGTCAAATTTTTGGTCAAAAATCATGAAAAAATTTACAAAAATTTTGACATGTAAAGCCCTCGGACCCCTGACTCCCATATTTCCAACGTCTATAACTTAGCGAAAACTGGACCGATTTTCATGTTTGATGGCATTTTGTTCATGGTTTGACCTCTGGATGAATTCTGCATTTAAAATATATGCATTATTGAAAATAATTTTTTTTTGAAATTTTTGGCAAAAAAGCATGTACTCCCCCCTTCTCATTTTCGAAAAATTTTTTTTTTTTAAGTTTTGATTTCCAAATTTACATTTTTAATCGATTGTGGGGGTCACAATTAGCATAAAAAAACACTTTAAAATCTATTCTGAGGGGGTCAAATTTTTGGTCAAAAATCATGCCAAAATTGACAAAAATTTTGACATGTAAAGCCCTCGGACCACTGACTCCCATATTTCCAACGTCTATAACTTAGCGAAAACTGAACCGATTTTCATGTTTGATGGCATTTTGTTCATGGCTTAACCTCTGGATTAATTCTGCATTTAAAATATATGCATTATTGAAAATAATTCTTTTTTGAAATTTTTGGGAAAAAATCCTTTACTCCCCCCTTCTCATTTTCGGAAAATTTTTTTTTTTCAAAATTTAGATTTCCAAATTTACATTTTTAATCGATTGTGGGGGTCACAATTAGCATAAAAAACAACATTGAAACCGATTCTGAGGGGGTCAAATTTTTGGTCAAAAATCATGAAAAAATGTACAAAAATGTTGACATGTAAAGCTTTTGGATCCATAGCACCCTTATTTCAATCGCTCATAACTTTGTCAGAACTGAACCGATTTTCAAGTTTGATGACATTTTGGCCATGGTTTGTCCTCTAGATTAATTCTATATTTCAAATATATTCATTATTGAAAATAAAATTGTTGTTGAATTTTTGGGTGAAATGTAAAGTTTGCGGGACCATAACTCGTTTATTTTGTTTGCAGCTTTGATTGCGTAAATTACTTGTTGGATAATGTAAGTTTTGTCACACAAGAAATTAATAATTAATAATAATGTGTGGTACGTTCCTGGTTTTAAAAGCGACCCACATGCAAAGTTTATATTTTTTGTGTATCTTTTATTTCTACAAAATATGCTTGACTCTGAACGAGTATTGCGCAGTCGGTTACACCCGTAACCGACGCAACGTTCTTATTTGTTTCATTTAATGCTTCTCTCTTTCCAAATCCCTTTCACTCTTACTCCCACACCTACATACTGGAACTCCGCTCTTCTATGCGATTTTCATGAATTTAAATAAGGCTACGAGAAAATGCAATTAAGTGTGATTTTAAAAGTTTCGTTTTAGCTATAAACACAAAACCCTCTCTGCTCGCTGATCTCGTACTTCCTCTTAAAACTGAGCGATTTTAACTGGTATTTAATTCAGGCATTAGCTTAACATCATTCACCATAATGAACATTAATATAATAATTAAATATATGTATTAAGCATAATTGATGCCTTTTGATATTTGCTTCCAACTAATTCGCGTTAAACGCTTTTGTTTCTGTTTTTCTTTTTTTTTTTTTAATTACAGTGAAATTAACAATTAAATTGTGATTTTTTGCACTCTTCATTTTTATCCAAAATAACGAAAAACGTATTTTGCATAAAAAGCAAACGAACGGAAAACGAATTTAAAACAAGCTGCCAGGAACTGGAACTGCGCCCGAAACCAAAAAAAAAAAAAACAAAAAAAAAGGTCGAGCCAGCTCAGCGGAACGGTGGCAAGAAACGAAAGAAACGAAGTCCGGCCCAGCGATGGCAGACATGCAAATTTATGCATTTTAAGTGCAGCAACAACAACAAGAACAGCACGAAACAAACAACAACGAAACACGACTAAAAGCAGATTTTAAGCAAATTAATTAAATTAACATACACATGGAAATCGGAACCAAAAACAAAAACAATTAGCGCCACACTATGGAAGCTGCCACAGAAAAGCGAACAGACGCCGAGGCGAACGAAAATAGAGAAAGGGAGACAGAGAGAGATGCAGAGAGAGAGATAGAAGCAGCAGCAACGGCAACAGAGACTGCGATTGCGACGTCATTTAGCAACCAAGAGACTGATACAGCGGCCATCATGATGAAGTGCGCCAACAGCGGAAGCACTGACATAACTAAAACAACAGCAACAACAGCAACAGCAACAAATACACTGCAATTGGAGGATGTGGTTGCATTTGTCATGCCAGCAACTACACCACGCACCACCAAATCGGGCATGCCCCAAGCCACCAAATCGGCCAGCAGCAGTCGCAGCAGCTCGCTGAGGAAACAGCGCCGGCTCAACGTGGATGTCGGCGGTGCCGCCGGTGGTGCGGGTGGTGTCGTCGCTGGTGTCGTTGGCGGTGTTCAGCCAAAGGCCGGCAACGATATGAAAACATCGCAATCGATGACCTCGCTGCCGGCGGATGAGCTGCAGCAGGAACGGCGTGACGTCATCCAGGCCAAGCTGCATCTGGAGCGGCCCTACAACAGCCTCAAGGTAAGGTGGTGCAGGTGGTGCACTTGTATTGTAACGAGTCTTGTTCGTGGGTTGCGCATAAATTTGCTATTGAGAGTTGAATATATATACCATATTTTTTTTTTTTTTTTTACTCGCTCTCTTTTGCACTCCCTGCGTTCCACACGCTAACAAGTCGAGCGGGTTCGTGGCGCGGCAGGGGGGAAGGGGGGGCCCGGGAGCCATTGCTCGATTCATGGCCATGTCGCCATGGCGGCACAAATGACTTAAATGACAAGCTGCCGTTAGAATATGAATTCTTGATCTGGTTCTTTCGCTCGGCTCTGGGCAGCTTCAGCGGAAATTGCTTTAATAAATTATTAATAAATTTTAATTTCGCTATTAGCATGCTATCAAAGGCGACAGACATAACGGTTCACAAATTTGCAACATGCTTCACATGCCACACTTGGTTCCACTTAATTAGTCAGTGCCGAAATTAAAAAACAACTAAACGTGAGCTTTGACGCGTGTTTTTTTAATAGCTACGTGATATATTTATAAACGAAAATATCTTTTAGTTAAGCGGCAATAATTTCCCCAAAAAAATATAGTTGCTTTGTTAAAAGATAAAAAGAATTAAAAGAAAATAACTAAAATAAATAAATAAAATAAAATCATTAGAAATAAATAAATCACATAATGAAATGTAAAAGAAGATATAAAAATAATAATAAAAAGATAATAAATGAAATAATTGAATTATTTGTAATTGTATTTACAGAAAAATTAGTTCGACTGAATTAATAAATATATATTTTTATAATATTTTAAACATAATTTTTATTGAATGCAACTCGGATTGAATCTAAATTTTCTGAAATATATATTAATAATTTAAGTAAATACATATAATTTATAATATTCTTACAGTCAAAGCTCATGTTAAGTTTAAAACTTAGTTGAACTATCTCGTGCTTTTTGTGCTATTCTTAGCGAAATGTGAAATAATGGTAACGTTTTGTTCTTAAGTTGGCAACAGCTCATCAGGTCCAATTAATTTGGAATTTACATTATTGTTATTTTTATTGATATTATTATGTCAATCGGTAAACATTACGGGGTGGCATTATTTATTATTATATGTTATATATCATGTTAGGTTTAAAAACTGTATAAATTTTGATTCGTTCGTTTTTAACCTCTTGTCAAAATTCTCTACAACTACGCCACAGTTTACAAACACCTTATTAAAAGCTAACAAGGACTTTTGAGAAAATGTAAAATTGTAAAACTCCAGGTGTCAATGCTGTAATACCATCTTCATGTCAAATTTATCAGGCATAACAATCAAGTTAACTAAAGAACCCAAGTTAAATACTCATAGTCGAGGAATTTCCACTTTCTGTTCTATAACAATCGATTAAAATTAATAATTTCTGTTTTAATTATCCGGCATGCGCTAAACCAAAAGTCTCACGTTCCATATCCAAATGTTTCTCCAATTAATCAGGCATTTCGCAATATGACACCTCAGATTTATCGATTGATTTCACATTCTTGAGCGTTTCGCAGCTGCTGCTACCGAAAACTGGCTGCTAATTGTGTGAGTGCATGTTAAATTTTAACGGACTGAATTGTCAGCGATTGCGAACGAGTGTGCGCTGATTATTCGCAAGAAATACGAGTCATTCAAAAGTGGGCGTGCCGGTAGGCGGGAAGTGGACCCCACCTGGGGCAGCGGCGGCTGCGGCTGCTGCTGCTGCTGCTGCTGCTGCTGCTACTGCTTATACAATTTAATTAATTACACATGGCGCCGTCATTCAATCAAATTATCAATTTGCGCTTACGATTTCAATTCCACTTTGTTGCTGTTTCTTGTTTTCGGCATTGTTTGCGCATTACGAAGCTGTGTAAATAAGGAATTTTCTTTTGTTGTTGCTAGACTCGAGCGCACAAATAAAAATTCATTAATTAATTGCGCGCGCTTTGCAATTTGGAGCGTTGTCAACCGGTTTGGGAGGGGGATATGATCCATAGATGGTTAAGCATATTATCGGCACCATATTTGGCAGATCAAATTACTTATTTATTAACAACCTCTCTCTTTCTCTCTCTCGCTCTCTCTCTTTTTAGAAAAACTCACAGAGCAGCAACAAGTGCTCCAGCGGCAACAACAATAGCAGCAACAGCAACAAAATGCACCGCTATTCGTGGGGCAGCGGCCACAGTCACAGCAGCTCCACCAGTCTGCACAGCAGCGCCACACTCGGCCTGGGCTCGTCGGGCAAAGACGACCTCTGGGCGGCCATACAGACAAACTACAATTATATCATGGACACGAACCTGCTCGATACTTGCAAAGAGGCGCGGTTCGAAATTGAGGAGGCGCAGCCAACTTCACGCGAGTCTAAGTTTACAGGCAGTCAATTGCACGTAAGTTTACAGTGCAGCAAGAGCGCCATCTGGCGTAGGGTAGCTGCAACATTTGTGTGCACACAATTTCATTGCATACTTTTGGCTGCTGATAGAAAACCTGTGTTGTTTTTTAGTCTGCAGCTATTAACGCCATTTAGCCAAGTTGCAAACCAATAATTTGCTGTGTTATTTTCCAGATTCTGGATGAAACCCAGCGTCAGGAGGGTCTGTGCGAAGATCCCAAGGAGCTGCGACGCTGGCTACGCGACATGGAAAATAAATTGGAAAACGCGCCAACTATTTCGGAATTGACTTTGTATTGTAATTCGGAGTTACAGCGGCATCTGGCAGTACACTCGGTAGGTGTTGAACTTGAATAACAGTATTACAGTATTATATAGCATAAGCAAAGGCGCAAATGTTGCTGCAACATGCGTAAGTCAGCAACATGAGGCTAAGACTTAAAACATTTTTGGGAAACAAAAGTGAGGAAATTAAATTTAATGAATAATAACTAGCCTTGCCCAGTAGTCAAACATCGACTTATTTCGACTTATTGTTTTTGGGTATTATTAATGGTCATAGCCAATGTTGGTAAGGTAGGGAACTTGAATAACATATATATGTGGCATAAGCAAAGGCGCAAATGCTGCTGCCACATGCGTAAGGGAGCAACATGAGGCTAACAGTTTTGAAACATTATTGAAAAACAAAAGTAAGGGAATTAATTGAATACAATTTAATAATAACTACGGTGCGCCCAATATTCAAAAATCTAAAACAAGAAAGAAAAGAAAGAGAAAGAAAATCGATAACTAATAAATAAAAATGCAATTGACTTTTAATGATAGTTTATGCGGTTGTGGACCACGTACATTTCGTGAATTTAAGAACTCATGTGGATAATTATTAATTTGCCGTTTATTGTTCAGTAAATTATTTTATCATAACAATTGTAAATCTTACGTCACAGAGTTAAAAACCTAAAATTTTGAATAAAACCACCTCAGCTAAGGAATCTTTTTGTATACCTTAAACAAAATCCTTTTACGCTCTCTTAAATTAAATTTCTTTTCTAAGCTCTTGCCAGGCAATAAAAACAAATTTTTCTACAGTTTGCTGCCGATTTATTTGAAACCCATAAATTAAACTCACTTTCAAAGAAAAGAAAAACAAAAAAGAAAAAACCTTCAAAGATATATAACGATGATAACAAGCTTTAAACCAGACCCCAAACCAGACAAAAAACAAAAATAGAAAAAAGTTGAGATACTAATCGTAGGTAAAAGTGTAACGAAGTGAACAGAAAAATTACACGCATTTCATTTTTTTACTTTTCATTTGCAATGACTTTGACTTTATGTATTTCTCATATTATTATTATTATTAAAATTTTCGTCTTCCGCCAGTGCGTGCCACATGGGGCACTGAAAAGAAAGAAACAAAAAAAAAAAAAAAAAAAAACTGCAGCCACTTGCTAAAGTTGCCGCCTATTGAAAAGCCGACAAGTATCTGAGAGATTGTGTAACTGAGAAATACAAATCAGGGGGGCGGGGAGAGAGATTCAAACTGAGCTTGTTTGGGGCAGTTTCAAACGTCCGTTCGCCCCTTCTCCTCTGGCTTAAACAAAACTCGGACAATGTTCCCTTGTTTTCATTTTCATTTGCGTTACGAAAATTTATTGTACTAAAAGTGAAAATTGCTTGTAAGAAAATCAAAAGTTTTAACACCAACAAAAAAAAAAATGGAGGCCAATTGCAGCAGCTGTTGTTGTTGTAATTGTAGCTATTGTTGTTGTCTGTCTGTCTGTCTCGCTGATAACCTCAAACCTCAACCTCGAGCTCTGCCTGCAGAAGTGGACGACACTGTAATTGGCGGCCGTTGCTTGCAACACCTTCGCTTAGTCTGCAAATGTTGCCTAAAGATTTGTTTAATGTGTGTTTTTCAACGGGAGGGGGATTATTATCTAGCTGAACAATATATGTGAATAATGTGTGTGTGTGTGTGTGTGTGTGTGTGCGTGGCTCTGGGCTCGAAATTATGCAATGAAAAGCCTGTGAAAATTTATTTCATTTTTTTTTGAGGGGTGGGGTGGGGGGCAAACCACAAATCTAAGACGGAAGAGCCGCTTAGCCTTTGGGCCCTGGCTTGAATCATTGCATTGGGCCAATTGGACATGACCATGACAGCGCCAGACAGCTGCCTGGATAAAGGCACGTGTGTGAGAGTGTGTGTGTGTAAGTGTGTGTGTGTGTGTGTGTGGGTGTTATATAAGACAGGTCTCCTGTTAGGCATAACAGAATTTCACTAAATGCAAAGCTTGAGTAGTATTTTTTATTTTTTCGTCGACAAGCGAGAGTTTTTTACGAAAAATTAGCTGCCAATTTTTAGTTTGCAGACATATTTCGTGGAGATTTTTGTAATTTGATATTGTTGGGAAAGTTCTTTTTGTATAAATTAGATTCTAATTTAAAATTTGCATGGGCCAAATGCTTTTTGGTTTCAAATGGATTCGGCTGTGAAAAATGAAGTGAAGAATGAGAAAGTAAATTAATTGCTAGATTTGTTAATTGTTAATTGTTAATTTTAAGGAAATTATTTATTGCAGAGTTTTGAAAACAAAATTGGATGAATAAAACAAAAAACTTTGCACTTATTAATAAATATTAATAGTCACAAATGAGTTAAGTTTGAATATTCATAAATTTTTTACTCAAGTATCTTTCGCTGTTGACTGTCAAATCAGTCCATTTATTGAGTTATCAAAATAAATGTTAATTATCTACTGTGCTCACATTTGATTTTAAGGTTTGCTTTCAACTGTTTTTCACTTATTTTTAACCGTTCATTACCAAACACGTGTTTTTTTTTCCACCCTTCAGTCAGGCAGTCCAGCAATTCTTGTAGCTTAGTTTAATTTTAACTAATTGCCATTGTTTATGGAAAGATATTTCTAAATAGTTCCTTTTAATTTCCCATAATCTCAATATGTGTTTGTTTCTTTTTTTATTTGATTTATTTATTTATTTATTTTTTTGATTGTTGCATATTTTTGTGTATATGAACGTTTATAATATTGAATATTTGAAAACAAATAAATGTTTGAGGCATCAATTAACACGGCTTTCCGAAACAATCCTAATATTTTATTTTATATTTTAAAATGTGTATTATTTATATCTCTTTTTTTTGTATATTTTTCATTTCATATTATTTTATTACGTTATTTTTTGCTATTGCTTTCTCGCTAATTGAACATTCCATTTAAATGTGCTCCATGGAATTTGCCTGCTTGATCTTTAGCCCCACCAGCAATTCAGCCCCTCCCCGTCCACGCCCCCGCCCCCCACGCCCATTATGAGCCATGTATTGTAGTTGCCCCCCGCAGCTATCGGTATTTGCGGGCCACAGGCAAAAAAATACTCCCGGGCCACGAGCCAAATGAAAGTAAACAGCAGCCAAAAGAAAAAAAAAAAAAAATACACAAAAAAAATAGAAAAAAAAATACAAAAAAAAAACAATGTGAACTGTTGGCCAAAATGCTCCATTGGCCAAAAAGTGCAATCAGCTTCGTTGCTGCGTCGCCTCCGTTTTGGCCCACTGATTTACGACAATTGTTTTGTCACGTCGTCGTTGGGGCGGGCTGGGGGGTAGGGCGGGGGGCGTGGCACTCTCAACGGCAGCCGAAATGTCAATTGCCCCAAAATGGTTAAACATATTTTCAATAAGTTGTTAGGCGTTTGTCTTCACGTCGATTGTTTGGCAGGCGGCACGCAGTCGCCGCCAACGGCTGCCCCCTTCGCCACGCCCCCTGTCCCCCCGCCCCCCGCCCCCGCCCAGCTGCACTCGGATTGCAGTTGTCACTGCGGAGGATGCATTCATTTTGGCCGCCACTGGCAAATGGAAAGGCACAGAAAAGAAAGAAAAAAGCCAAAAAAAAAAAAAAAAAAAATTGTCAGCCTGCGGCCGCCCGATGTCAGATGGATTCATGGCTAGCTTGGAGGATGAGCTCCCCAGCGCCCCCCAGCTGCCCCCCACCCGCAAATTGGATGCCGGCCAGCTGCCGCTGCTCCCCATAACAAGCTCGCGACGCACTCGAGTGGGGCCTGGGCGGCGCCCCTTGGGTAAAACTAACTGCAAACGCGAACTTTCCAAATATTAATTGAAATCTTTGCCACGGTTCGTTCTGAAAGAGTTGCAAAAGTTGCAAGCGGCAGCGAAGCGTAAACAATCATGTTGCATGCCGCATGCCGCATGCTGCTGCTTAACAAGGATGTCTCTGTTTAGGTGCAGGCCCCAAAATGGCGTTATCTGTCGTAACTATCGGTTGGCGAGCGCACTGACTGACTGGTAGATACCCTGTGGACAGTAGGAGTCCAAAGTTGAGACAAAAACTGCACAAATCTAAAAGATATTTGTTTTAACTTTTTAAATTTGAAACTAGCAACAACAAAAAAACAATTGCGCGACTATTACATACCCTGTAATTATCAGTATGTCATTTGCGAACTTTAATAACATTTCTTTTAAAGAATTGATAGACCAAAAGATATCTCATAAATAAATAGCTCTCCTTGAATATTTGCTTGTAAATCAAGAATACTTTTTTATACTTTATCATCGGATAAGTAAAAAAAAACATTTGTTAAACAATGAGATACCCTCTGCTTATTTGTATTTTTAAGCAAGATAATTTCTTGGCTTTCCTGCATTGATATTTAAGTTAATATAGAATATTATAAGAACTGTTGAACAGCACTGCTCGACCAACAAATACCCTGCAATCAGTTGCAAAAAGACTAAAAAATAACCTTAAGTTAGTGGGAAAGAGTTGCTGAGCCAAAAAATACTGTTGGATAAGTTACAAAGAGTTGATAGACCAAAAAATACCCTGGAATAAGCTGGAAAAGTACGAAAAAATACCGTTGAGTTAGTTTAAAAAGCTTGCCAGACGAAAATAATAATTTTGAATGAGTAACAAAGAGTTGCTAGATTAAAAAATACCCTTGAATCAGTTAAAAAGAGTTGCTAGACCAAAAAATATCCTTGAATCAGTTACAAAGAGTAGTGAAAAGTAAAGCTAGGGTAGCTTCAAAGTATTTACAATTTACTTATTGCCGACACTCTTACAAAAAACTATTCACAGTTATAACTCGTTAGTAAATCCATTTTCCACACCTCATTTAGAGGGTATATCGAAACAAAGCAGTCCTAAAGCTTGGTTTTTTGGCCGCAGCCAAAAAAAAGTGAAGGTGGCGCAATTTGGTTTGCCGGGATTAGCCAAGAGCTGGCCATAACCGAAAAGCTATAACCTAATGACAATGACAATTGATTATGCGGGTTGTGTTTTGGGGATCGCGGGCAGCGTTTGCCAGTTTTGGGGCGCCCAGGAAATGCTCGAGTTTGTCGCTAGTTTGGCTTTATGGCGGCCATAACTTAAAGTCGCCGCCAATTCGATTTGGATCGGTTTTGTTTTTCTCTCTTTTTTTTTTTTTTGTGTTTATATTTATTTTTTGCCAGTTGTTTGACCAATTCTACCCACTGACCATTGTTGTTGTTGCTGCTGCTGCTGCTGCTGCTGTTGTCGATGTCCTCCATTGCGGCGCAATCTCTGCTCGATTTGCATAACAATTGCTGGTCTGGACCTTTCGCCCAATAAGTTACAGTGGCTCCATTGGACACCAGTTGTCGCCAGTGGCTGCCCAAGTTGCCCGCTGGGGTTGCCATATGCTCCGCAGCTGACCAATAAAACATTACCGAATTAGCTGCTAAATCTCCGTTTGCCAGATTTGATGCACTTTCGAGTGGAGTCTGTTTTTTTTTTTTTTCAGTTTGTTTCTTTGGCCCAGCAAATGAACCTTAAAATAAACTTTCCATTTAAAGTTTTTCATAATTTTTTCCACTTTTGCGATTGTTGTTGCTGCTATTCACATATTAACTAAATAATCGAATAGATAAATTGGCCATTTGAGGGGGGAAGCCGGTGGGGGAAGTTACTGCAACGAATTGAACCTATTTATTTTTAGCTAATCACGAACAATTTTATTTAGGATAAGAGTCTTTATGCCCAGTTTATTGCTCAAGCGCTTTAAGTTGGCCTAATGAAGTGGCTTTTTGATTAATGTTTCTTTTTATATTTGCCAATCTGTAACTGAATATTTCAGTGTGGTAATGCTAGGCAGCATAATGTGTTATAAGGTGGCAACCCTAAAGGTTAG
Organism: Drosophila sordidula; assembly: GCA_035047465.1. NCBI lineage: Eukaryota > Metazoa > Arthropoda > Insecta > Diptera > Drosophilidae > Drosophila > Drosophila sordidula. The sequence goes on along the minus strand of JAWNPQ010000185.1, from coordinate 4,926,009 downwards.
TGGTCAGCTTGCTGCTTATTGCTTTTGCCTGGCGTTGTGTGGCAATCACAAAAATAGTCATAATGGGCTGGCAACTCTATAGTTAACTGACAATATTTTATTACTTATTACTACTGTTTTTAGCTGTGTAAATTTGCCTTTTTATATGGAATTTAATTAATATTTGTGTTTAGATAATAGGTGTAGGTTAGTCTCTCAATTGGGTGCGGCAACTCTGTGTGATCTATTTAGTAATTTGTTAATAATCACAAGATGGCAACCCTAACACGTCGATTGGTGCTGCATGTAGTTCTGTGGCAACCCTTAAACGTTTTTTAATATACATTTTGTGCTGGTTAAAATAGTGTTTTGGCCACCCTAGAGTTAGTTATTTGTGCTATCGATATTAGTAATCGATTACTTTATCTTTAATAATCATAAACATCAGTACCCTAAGCATTGTTTATCGATTGGTTACACAGCAAAAGCTGGTCACCTTAAATTGAAGCTTATTTAAGCTGTATGGCAACTCTAAAACTTGCTTTCTAATGCATTTGGGCAACTTTTAACTTCACATTTATGTAATTGATATATTAAATCAAAAGCTTTATTATTAGAATTGGTAAATATGGCAAGTCTGTAACTACATTTTCTATATTATTAATTTGTTCTGGTAAATTTACCATTGATTTATGCTGTATTCACCTGACAACCCTGTTTACGCATTCTATGCTTAAACATTACTCGCAATAGATATTTTGGATATTTTTTGAAACTTTTTACCCACCTTTTCAACCGTCAACCACTCTAACAATCAATCACAATCGCACTCCCATCAAATTTATCAAAACAATTCAATGCGAATTTGCAGTTTTAGCAGCGATAAGAAAACAAATCGAACGCCTCCTCTTAACAACCCAATCGAAGTTGAGTATTTAGACGAAAAACCTTTCTCCCGACTGCCGGCGAAAAACTTGACATTGTTTGGCAACACGCCCACAATTCATAACAGAATCTCATCAGGGCCATGATTGAGCTTCGAATTGGGCAGCGGTGAGGGAGAGAGCGAGATAGAGAGAGAGAGAGGGGCAGATATTCAATTTCAATAGAGTTTCACTTTTTGCCATTGTTAATCGCATAGCTGTTATTACAATTTTTTCGTGATTTAAATTAACAATTAAAGTCGATAATTAACAAAATGAAAACATGGTTAAAACCACGAAAACGAAGAAGAAAAACAAAAAACAAGGCGGCAACACCCCTAAAAAAACATAACAAAAATAACAACAATTTATCAAAGTTACCGACAATTTTCATGAGCCATATATCAAATATGATGTGGCCATAACAATGCAGGCTTCAGCTTCATTTTTAACAACAACTTCAAATCCAATAACAAATGCGATGACGACAACGAGGCTGAAAATGAAGTCATTACCACAGACAACAAAGCCAAAGCCCCCAACCGAATAAACCCGACCAAACCCAGCACCAACAACAACAACAACAACAACAACAACAAAATCAGCAGTTGATGAGGCTGCTTGAAAATTTGAACTCAAATCACTGCCCAAAACCACGTCATATGCGAGAGAGCAGATCAAATGATTTCGTCATCAGGCGACGGTCCCATAGCAATTTTTTTTTGTTTTCTTTTATTTTTTTTTTTAAATTTGAAGTCAAAGTCAAATAAAATTTATGACTGCCATAATTACATTTTACTAGCTGCCCCCCTCGAAGCAAAAAAACAAAAAAAAAAAATCGACCGCAATCGAAATATTTCAACTAAATTTAAAAAGTTTAATCGATAAATGCATTTTGAGGAAGTCGTAAGCAACACAATTTTAACTAAAACTCAAACTGAAACTGAAACCGTAACCCAATCCCAATGCCAATAAAATGCATGAAAATTAAGAAGAAAAAGCTTACAATAAATCTTGGCAATAAAATGCAATGGCCCAAACCTGAAAATGAGCCCAAAAAATCAAAAGTAAACTCTCCCGAACATAAAACTCACTTTCGGAGCACAATTTATTTTGATATCGTTTCGTTTTCGATTTTTGTATACCCTGCGGCTATTGAAAATGTGTAAATAGGGTATTATAAAGTTGGGCATGTATATGTAACAGGTGGAAAGTGACATTTTCAAACGTTCAGCTGGGAATTTAAAAAATTTAAATTGGAATTTAGGTGCTCATGAAGCATATAAATGAATTTTGAAAACTCCCTTGTTACTAGAAAAATCGATAAATATCGAGTCTACTTTTTAAGCAAAGACACAAAATTTTGGGAAAATAGGTTTTTCGATGGGCAGATAAAATGTATTGCAAATGTTCGATAAATATCCGATATCGATATATATTGATTATTATTTTTAGAGATTGTTTCTTTAGCTAGAGATTCGTATCATATACACATTTTATACCCAGATAGGAAATATATTTTATTTCAAAAGCCACCTCAAACTGTCTATTAAAAAAATTAAAATTTTAACATATAGCTCTGATTCCTTTGTCCTTTTTTTTTGTTGATAAAATTGGACAATAAACAGAAAAGTTATTCAAAAATCGATTTTGAAAAATCTAGAGCACAAAAAGAATATATAATTTGACTTGCTACAGGGTAACTGCGAGTCGCGCACGCTCATTTAGAGCACTCTTGTTCGTTTCGTTTCCAATTTTTCGCCAATGAAATTTTTTTTTGTCCATTCACCCGCCCGCTCCGCCGCCCACCGCCCACCGCCCACCGCCCACCGCCCGCCTCAAACAATGAAAAATTCAGGTAGGTTTGGAGCGAATCGTTCAGGTTCATCATTAGCAGCGAGCTCTGGGGAAAAGGGAAAGGCGGATGGTTGGAGCCACGTCTGGAGACGTCTAAACACCGCGAGTGTCGCCATTTAATTGGCTCAAATTCAAGACGCGACTTGGATGAGTGCCAATTGGTTAGCCTAGGCAGAGGAGTAGGGGTGAGGGGGGGGGGAAGGGTAAGCAGTTAGTGCCTTGAGCTTGCGTTTTAGCTCTTTTTTTTTTTTTTTTTGCTGATTAATGAAGACAATATTTTGTTTTTCGCCACCTTGTTAACGACTTTATGTTGCGCTGTTTTTCCTTCGTTTTTTTTTTTTTGCAAATGACTGCGGAGAAAATTAAATTTATGAAATAGCCCATAAAACGATAGGAAAAAAAAATTAACGAATAAAAAGCATTCAAGGAATGACGAGTTGTTATGGTGGGAGCTGATGATGAGGCAGCTGCTGCTGCTGATGAGCGTGGTAGGGTTATAAATGTGGCTACATTTGATATATGGCATAGCACTTGAAAGCCGTTAAAGCAGACGACCCCTTGCCAGACGGCTAGTGTAGAAAGTCGGCTGGGAAAACTCTTAAAAATGACCCACAAAATGATTAATTTCAGTGCACGTAGAACGTTGTGATTTTGTGCTGTTCAAGTAATGGGTATTCTATTTGCTACTAATTTGAACACATTTACTTGATTTGTTAAAGAACAGATTCACTTTTTTACCATTAAGAAAATATAATAACCAAAAAGAGAGGGAAAAAATAATCAACATTAATAAATTCTACACGAAAAGAATGTGAAAATTATCATAAAAATTAAATTATATATATTATGTCTTCAGCTGATAGATGTTTCCTAGTGCCTGTTACATACATTTACACAATTATAATATACCCATCTTTAATTTGCAGGGTATATTTGCATCTAATATTCTCTTTAATGTAAAGATCTGATGCGAATAACTTGAATTGCAGGGTATATAAAATACAAGTTTATGTAGTTGCAATGGTTTTATTTTTCTGCTACAGGGTATATGAAAACTGGCAAGCATTATTAAGTTCAGATCGACTCGACTGTAAATAAAAAATCTTTATTTGAACCATCTAATGCCTGCCTTTTATGACTCCCTCTCTATGGCCGCAGGGTATATAAAATCTGGCGCACATTTTTCCATCAAATATTTTTCTAGCGTCTGCTTGGGTATTTGGTTTTGCATTCGAGCGTTAAATGATAAAAGCCAAATGGAATTGCGCTCCAGGCACAAACAGCGCACAGACTGAAAAGCCCGCCGATTGGTCAATTGGCATTAGCCAAAAGATGCAACAGTTTTGCCGTTCTTGGCCAGTTTGTGAAATACGCGACTCTGGCTGGCACTGGCGCTGGCCAAGTCAAACCATGTGCCAGCCTGTTGAGAATTGCGCACGCATCGAGTGCGAATGCGAATGCGAATGTGTGCGTGTGAGTGTGTGAGTGTGAGTGCTGCCAACTGATTGCAAATTGATTAATGCCGCCTTGCGAAACGGGAGTTGATCAATTTCAATGCGAATCCGCATTGGATCACGCGCCACTTCCTGCTCTACCTGGGCTCAATTGACCCACATTCGAGTACAGCACACATTTCCCCCTGGCCCCTGTCTTGGCCTTAAACAAATTTATGTGCTTCGCTTGGTCCCAGAATTGTTAACAACAATTTAAGCGAGGTTTGCCGCCAGCCCGCGGCTTGGGCTTCTCCCGGCTCTCGAATTGTATACCCTAGCTAAGGGCATTCTAACTATGTTACGAGGCATGTTTTATGCTCAAAAACAAAGGAAATTTATTATGATTTTAAATAAATTTATTCATTTAGTTTTTGCGAATTCATTTCGAGGAATTTATTCCGTCAGATTTGAAGATTCGTCTTTTTGCTGCAGGCAGTAAATATATCAAAGTCGACCGGATCGGTTTACTATAACATATAAATGCCATAGGAATTATATTTCGAAAATCCTGTTTTTGTGTGTTAACAGATTTTTTTTTAAGATATCTTGTTTAAAATTAGCATCTATTCAAATATTTCTGCTTTTAACTTATAAACAAAATATATTAAATATTCTCCCATAGAAACAATGGATTATGATAAATAGTTATGTTTTTTTGAAATATTGTGATCAAACTCCGTGACTGCGAGTTTAATTACTCCTCATTAATTGTGGGCAAAAATGAAAAATATCCGTTTGATATAAGATATAGGTGTCATAGGAACAATACAAAATAATTAGTTTTTGTGGGATCATATTACTTATTTTTTTTTCAATATTGAATTTCTATATCGCATAGCTGTAATATGAACAATAGATACAAAATTGATTTTTTTTCTAAATAAATCTTTCTTAAGTTCTTTTTAATATGAGCAAAAGCTTATTATGCTCTGATTTCTATATTATATAGCTCTCATATTATCAATCGCTTAAAAATATAATTATTTTAATTTATATAAAAAACTTTGTTTTAAAACAAATTTGCACTAAACTTTGCATTAAAAGCGAAATTGTATTTCTAATAAATTTGTTTGAACTTGTCAACATCAAAGTATTATATTTTATAGTAGCTATAGGTATTATCGTTGGAAATTAGTGTTTGATTTTTCAAAATATTTGTACTAAATTTCTTTAACATATTCCTATTATTATTGAGCTCTATATATTGCTATATACCGAGTAAATTGTACTTCTGCTAGGGTATTCAGTGTTCGGCAAGCTGTAAATAGCTTCGCTTTCTTGTCTTAGCTAAGTGTATTTTATTGTCGGACGTTGCCAATTGTTGTTGTTGCTTGTTGCCTTGTTAACGCTTTTTATTGCCTCTTCCATTTGGCGTTTGGCTAGCGTTTTCGGCTAGCTGCTTTATAAGTCTATTTGTCGTGGTCGCTCCATGCAGATGTATCTGTCAGATACATTCATTAGCCTGCTTTGCAGTTACACTTAACCCGGCCCCGCGCCCCTCGCCGCCTGTCCGCTGATTTATGCCCATTTGGCCACATAATCTTTGCCAGTGCTACGTTTTTTCGTATTTAGACATTTCCTATGTTTTGTCACCCCACTTCACCTCAATATGCCCCCCCACTCTCAACTCCATCCCCGGTTCAGTTTGTTTTTGCACACTTGCTGGAATTGTTTTTGGGTTAATTAAAATAACCAGGCAAATGAGCAGTTAGTTAGCACTGAGAGTGGGTTGGGGTGCGGGGTGCGGGGGGGCCAGTGGGTCAGCTGCATCACGACGTGTGAACACGGCGAGGCAAATTAAAACTACAAGCAACAACGAGGCAACAACAAGAACAGCAACAACAACAGCAACAACAACAACAATTGCCACTCCAGGCTTCATCTCGTTATGACTATGAATATGCAATGGGTCTATGATGACGATGACGATCATGCTTATGCTGATGATGATCAGATCTAACTCTCGGGTTGGGCAATTGCCAGCCTAGCAACCTTCCTTCTGTCCGCTTTGGCTGATCGGGTGCATCCATTGGCTTTGTTGCTGTTGTTGTTGTTGTTGTTGGCGGGGCGCGCCTGTGCAATTAGTTTGGGCCCTCTGCAGCTGGCGTTTCAGCAATTTTGGCACGTTATCAAAGCGCGGAAAAACAAGTTTTCCACACCCAATGCCCAAGCTTATTCTGCTGGGCTTGTTCTTTAACTCATTCTTGTTACAGTGCAAGAAAATAAAGTCGGAAATAATAATCAAATACAATTTAGTTTAAATAAACTTTAATTTGTATTAATTTGTCATAATATTATTTTAGGCACACATTTGGCCCTTCAATTAAATTCTTGTTAAGAGTTCTTTAAAAATAAGAATAAAGCTCAAATCAAGTATACGTTGAGTTAGCCACAATGTGAAATTGTTTGCAACTGCTTTAAGTTCAACTTACACTTAATTTGAGTTTACTTAAAACTAGCTTCGTTTCAGTTTAAAATAAAATAAAACTAGCTCTTCTTATGTTTAAATGATAAAAAACATAAATTATTGTACATTTGTAAATTAAATGTATTTTTCTTATAAATAAATGCAATATTTAATTGCAGTAGAGCTATTGGCAGCTTAATATAAGTCGATTTAGGCCTAAAACTAGCGCTTTTTAAATTTCAAATTAGAAGTGATTCATTGTTCTTTGCTTACAGTTCAAATATATATAAGATCTTTTGCACTTAAGTAAATGCAACACTTTTTCGTAGCTGATCAATCAAATATTTGATTGAAGTAAGGCTTTTATGGGCTTCAAATAACTCACTTCTGGCTTGAAACTAGTTTGTGTTATGTTGCAATTAAATTCGTTTTTGTTATTGTATAGTTCAAACGTATAGAAAGGACTTGATTTTTTGTGATCAATCAAATATTTGATTGAAGTAATGCTTTTGGCCGCCTGAAATAAGTCGAATTTGGTCTAAAAGCTCTTAATCTAAGTAATTAACTAATTCCAAAAACAGAAATTCTACAAAATTATATAAAATTTGAAAAAAGTTAAGGAACTCAAGTAAAGATTTTTGAACTTTGTTTTTCTCAGTGTATTTATGATATCTTCTCCATTAAAACTTTTGCCGCTGCTTTGCTCTGCTCTGCTTCGCTCTGCGCTTTGTCTCTTGTTTCGTGATTGTTTTAACAAACATCGTGTTGGAGTTGGTTCTATTCTCGTTACTTGGCCCGAACTAAACTGGTTGTCAACTGGCAGCATCATCATCAAATAAGGGAAAACTTGTCGGCTCTGTCGCATCGTTTCCTTTGCTCGCTTCTTGGAAAACATGGCTGAAAGAAAAAGAATCTCTTGCATTTCCTTGGGAAATATTTGTGGCATTTGTCTTTGATTTGATTTGATTCGCAGTTCGCAATTGCAACTGCGATTCTTCCTGCTCCGGTTAACGTTCAGTGGCACTTTTTCCATGTTTCCATTTTGTTGCTCTTTTAGCTGTTGTTGTTGCTGTTGTTGCTAGTGTTGTTGCTGTTGTTGTTGCTGTGTGATCTACTTTGCTTGGAGTCTCCACTCGGTTTGGCCAGAGCTAAAATACAACATAACTAGGAGGCCAGCTGTGTGGAGCGCGTGCGGCGGCGGCGACGGTGGCTGCCACAAATCGTTGCAGGAAATCCGATTTGTGGTAAAAGTTGTTGCACTAAGCAAACTTGGCAGCAAGGCGACATTTTGTGCGGCTTCTTGGTGTGAAATCTAAGCGAGTTATGCTCGCCACATTGTGGGTGGTGCAGCGGTGCGGTGGTGCGCTGCTTAAACCTAATGTTAATCGACAGCTTATATAACAGGGGTCACTGCCTTCGTTTATCTGGCTATTGGCAGGGGAAAGGCGAGCGAAATAAGGGGAAAAGCAGAGTACTTTTATTGAAAAGATGAGATTTATTTCATTGCAAAGTTTATGAACATTATTCTCAAAGTATTAGTTTAAAAGTATTAGTTTAGTTTCAAAGAAAGTTTAAACTTGGAATTATTTGTTTATTTATATAAATAAAAAAAAACAGCAATTAGATATATAAAATATACTGTATATATATGATCTATAAATATGTTTGTAAATATTGAAGATCCGTTTTTTACCATTCTTGAGCTATTTTATAGCTTTTGTACTTTAGATAAATCAGACACAACACAGTTCTTAAGTAAGACTATATAAAACATTATAGAATATAATATATATTCGGATATACGGACTTATGTCGAGTATGGGTTGCAAGAATTGCGTATTTCTTTTTTTCTTTCTGATAATAAATCTGGAGTTAAACAAAATTTAATTGAATTTTAGTTAAACTTATTAACAGATTGTTTCTATTTAAGGGCTATTTAACAATTTCTGCTTCACCAAAAACTTGTAATTTTAAATAGAGTTTTCGTTCTGTTTCCGCCACTCGTTCAATCTGTGTATCTTAAAACACGCAGATGATACCACTAATCGATAAATGCATAATCATTTCGTCTGCCGTTTGCAGCGTTTAGCAATAATAATAGCATGATATTCACATGAAACTCATCATTTGTTAGCTTAGCACTCGAGACGAGTTGATTCATTAATCATTCACTTGTCTCCGCCATGAAATCAATAGCTCCAACTCTGCGGATCGTAACCCCAAGTGCAAGTTCAAGTCGTCTTCGGTCTGCGAAAAGACTTTTAGCCATATAAAAAATTTTTTTTTTTTGATTATGCATAAGTATTGCAAGTGCCCCTCTCCCTGCCCCTCCCCCTCCCCCTCTCTTACTTTATGGCCAGCCGAGTGGGTGGCTGCGAAACTGCCGTTATGCACAGCTGCATAAGTCGACTTCAACTGGCGTCGCTGCCAGTCGCCGGAGTTGGCACCCAAACGGTGCGTGGGTGGCCCGCCGACTGCACCACCGAGCTGCACCACCGAGCTGCACCACTCGCTCGGCTCATCGCGCCCGCTGCTGCTTCATTAACACTCGCCCGTTGTCGGCTCTTTGTTCGCAATTTTGCAGCTTTTGACACTCAACACGCTGATCTTCAAAGCGCAGCGATTAATCTTTGCGCCACAGATATTCCGCCGGATACGCGGCATCCTCATGCAACTGCAATTTGCGCTCATTACATACCCTTTTGTCAGCGAGAATGGGTAAATAAGGATAACGTGCTACATGCAGACATTCTGGCTACAAATTGAGTTAACTATGCGAAAGCGAGGATATCCTAGCAATTTTATTATTATTTATAAAGAGAGAGCTAAAAACTTTAAATAATTTATTAACTTTTAATAAATTATAGTTTATAAAATTTTTATATTTTGATCTTGTTTTCGACAACTTCGCAATCTTGTTAAGCAAAAACGAAAAATAGGTTCTCGTATATTATAATCTCGTATATCTCGTATATACAAGTATTTTGTTTTTATCAAAAGCTATTTGCTTAAAATCAATAAATATCCTATTTCAGCTTCATTTTTTTCTTTACCACTGTTTAAAGATTATAAAGGTTAAAGACATTCAATTTTTGGTTAGATTTTAATTTATATATTTTGAATATTTGACCTTTACTTCACGCAGGAAACAAACGCATTTATTTTAAAATATATATTTGCCTATATAGATACAGGGTAGCCTACAGTCAGGCACTGCCAACTAAATCACTTTTTGCTGGCCAATATTTTGGAATCACATTGAAGCTCAAATCTGTATATATTTAACAAATTGCATATTTATGCTGGCTAGTTAAGTACAGGGTATCTTCCGGTCAGCCACTCGCGTGTAGAGCACTCTTAGCTGTTTTGCTTAGCTGGCCAAGATTCTGTGCTTGGATTGAAGCTCGCATCTGGCTGCAACATTTCACACCCTGACTTGATGACGACGACTATGGTGGTGGGAGGGGGGGGGGGGGAAATGAGGTTTCACTTCTCTCTCCAAGTGGAGGAGCCTCCGCTCATAAATCATCGCCCAGGCGTCTGTGGGCGTGGGCCAGCGTCCATTAGAAGCTTACGCAGGCGCAGCTGTCGCAGTTTCAACACTCCGAATCCCTGGGCTCCCCCCTCCGCTGCTCCCCTCCCCCCCCGGCGCCCCACCTGCTGCAAGTTTCTCCCGACTCATTGTCAGCTGCAGTTTGCTGGAGTTGCGTTCGCAGGCGTCGAGTGATTTGCTATTTTCATATTGTTCCAGATTAACGTTTTGTTTGCCACTTGATTGTTGTTGTTGTTGCTGTCGGAGATTGGCCAGAGTCTCTGTGGCTTGGCCGCCTTAATGGAGCACTGGGTCAGCAGCAGCAGCAACAATAATAACAACAACAACAACAACAACAACAACAACAGCAGCACAAAATGCACTCAACTGTGTAAATTCTATGAAAATTGTTTATTGTTCGGTGATTGAAATCAATTTGGCGTGCGAAATGCTCGCGCAAAACTCTTTTGACCAAACGATCAGCAAACGGATCAGCGATCAAAGCAAACTCTCAATGTGATCTCAACGAGATCGCCATGTCAAGATCTTGTAAATCATTTTGCAGTTCAAAAGTTCACTGATTACGCGCACTCAACTCCAATTGTGCCTAGTTATGGGAACAAATTTAGGGCGTTAGCCAAGTGCCAAATTTAGAAAGGCAGTTTTTTATGTTCATGTAAGAAATATATCAGTTATACATTATTGTATAATATATTCTTTTTCTTTTATATATTCATTTAAATTAAGAAACAGAATTAACCTAAAGGTAAAACCATTTCCAAAATGCTGTCGAACATGATCATTTTTTGTGTTTTGACAAAGTTATGTCAGCTTAACGTTTAATAGAAACATTTACTAGGAAATTTCGGAACTTAACAAGAGAACATTTTGCTCAATTTTCTCATGATATTTAACGAAAAAATTAAATACATTTTTTTGAGTTAGTTTTTTATACTAATTATGACAGACACAATCGATTAGAAATAAAATTTCAAGATTTTAAATTTTGAAAATTTTTTTCTCCAAAATGTTGGGGGGACCCTTGACAAAAAATCCAACAAATATCGAAAAAAAATTATTTTTTCACTTGCACCAAATTTAAATGACGAATTAAACAAAATGAAAAATCATAAACAAAATGTCAGCAAACTTGCAAGTCGCAAAAGTTTTGGCGAATTTATGGAAGTTTAAAGTCTAGAAAGAAAGACTTAAGTAACTTTACAAGTAAAACTATTTGTTAATTTTGGCATGCTTTTTGGCAGAAAAGCAACCACCAGAAAATCTCTTAAGAGATCGTTTTTTAAACTAATTGTTTTTAATTGATTTTACATTTTGAAATTTAATTTCTGTCAACAATCCATTCAATTGCCTAAAAATCAAAAAAAAAAAAAAAAAAAAAAAAATGGAGACTATATTATTTTTTTGGTTTTCCATTTGCATAAAATTTCAATGCACAATTAAACAAAATAAAAATTAAAAATTGTCAACAATCCATTCAATTGCCTAAAAATAATAAAAAAAAAATAAAAAAAATATGGAGACTATATTATTTTTTTTGTTTTTCATTTGCATAAAATTTCAATGCACAATTAAACAAAAAAAAAAATAAGTTTTGACCAAGTTATGGGATTTGTGCCGGGGCAGGGGCAGGTCTCTTAATCTATTCTTAGGATATTACTAATGCAATGTAAAATATTTGATATACAATAAGCTTTTTATGTGCCATCAAGTGCAGGGAACTACATATATAAAGAAAATCGAAGCGAATGTTATTCCAGCTGCTGCGTGTTTATCGAATACAGAAGGCCTTGCTGCTCTCACTGTTGACTTGTATTTATGGGCGGCATTTACGTTAACTGTACCATTATAGAATGGTAAATGCAATTTCGCACTTTATGGGGTATAGGCTGTAATTTCTCGTTGAGTTTATTGGCCAATCGCCACATTCTTTTGGACTCTTGCTCCAGATATTATGCAATTCGTGTGGCACTCTTAAGAGCATACTCATTATCGAATTACAATCGGGGGCTGACTGCGTGATGCGGCTGCTGCTGCTGCTGCAGTTGCTGCTTGTTCGCTTTTCTAATAGCCAAGTTGTTGGCCAGGTTCGATTCTGGCTGCCTTTCATCTATTTGGCTCTGGCCATAACTTTCCAACCACGCAACACGCGGTTGCCGCTGCGGTTTGATTATTATTTTTATTGGTCGACTGCGGCCCGGCGCAGAGCGCATCGACAGCAATTGGCAAGATTGCGTCCTCCAGCAGCTGCTGCAAATACTCCTCCTCCTCCTCCTCCTCCTCCTCAATTTGCTGTTGGCATTTTGTGTTCATGTTTTTTATCTGTTGACTGTTTTGCTCCTGTGGCCAGCATCAGAGAGCACACGAGGAAAATGCGGAAAATTGCTGCACACAGGCTGCTAAACTGATGCCTTGAAATGGAAAACTTTACGACAGTGCAACGCATGCGCTCTTATCATTTGTCGCATCTTTCACAGAGTGCTGCGAGGGGCTAGCGGGGGGACTACACGGAGCTGAGAACTTGAAAGTTGTAGATCTGTGTTTATTTTTATTTTATTATTATTATTTTTTCTTCTTTTTCTACTGCAGGCAATTCACTTTTCTATTTATCATGCGAGTGGAAAATGGGAAATTAAAGTTATTGTCTTTGGCAGAGAGACAAAAAGAAAGCAAAGAATAGAAAACTGGCGCAGCGAGCAGCAGCTGAAAAAAGCCTTGGAAAGTGAACTGCAAGAAGAAGAAGAAGCTGTGTAAACTGCAGCAGCAGCAGTTGAGTTAGCAGAGAAAAAGAATCAGCTAGAACAGTTTTTTTTTTTGCAGATATACAGAAGATAATATTGATCATATAATGTTGATCAATTTATGCGAATATATTAAAAGCATAAAGAAAGAAAATTCTAAAAAAAAAAAGTGTTTGGAAAAACCAGTTTTTTACACAAATAAATATTTATTGATTGATTGTGTCTATGACAACTATATGATATAGTAGTCCGATATTAATAAAGCTTCTAACTGTAATATTAAAAATAGCATGTTCCTGATTGAGTTTTATAAAGATATTTTAAAAAACTAAAAAATTTTTCTATACAAACTCAATATTTGCTCATAATTGCTGAGTTTAGTTAGTCTATTTTTCAAAATAAAAAAGTTTTTCATACGAAAGTCCGATTTTTATACCTATAGCTCCAATTGGAGATATTTGATAATGATGTTAGATTCTAATAAGTAGTTACTAAAATGTCAGGAGCACAATTTATCTTTTAAATGCGGAGTTTTTTTTTGAAGATATTTTAAAAAATAAATAAGTTATTTATACTAAAAATTAATTTTGGGTAGGTTGCTATATGGAAATTATTTTACATAGAATCCGAGCTATATATGCTTTCCCTTAAATATCTAGCATATAAATATTTTATATGGAATATTTAAAATATTATTCTTAAAGCTCTCTCCTTCTCTGCCTTTCCTATATGTTCCCAACATTAAGATACCCTCTCAAGTTTTAAAAGAAAATCTGGGCTTCTGTCATAAAAATGCGCCAGACAATTAGCCAAAGAATCAACTACCGAATTGGCCAACTCAGCTAACTGGCAGCTGGCAGCTGCTCCCTGGCCCGCGACGTTTTGATTGTCTGCGTGGGCGGGTGAAAGCAACAGCAACAGCAACAGCAACAACAACAACAACAACAACAACAACAATAAACATCATTTGGCCAAACTGCTGAACTTGCAGTAACTGTTTGGGTTGGCATCAATTAGAGCGGCTTGGCAACTGGGCCTAGACCTTGCGCTTGAAACTTCAATTAAACGCTGCCAGAGAATCGTGCATAGACAATATTTATCAATCACCATTATTCTAACTGTTTTGTTTTAGCCAAAGTTGACTACGTTATGTGTTTATAAAGAAGCTGTTGCTACGATTTGAAACAAGCCAAGGAAATAGACTCAACTCAACCTGGCTAACTTGGCTAAAACTCATAACAAACGCAAAGTTCAGGCGGCGGTTCAGTAGAACGCGCGCAGTTATCGAGGGGCGAGGGGCGTGGGGCGAGGGGCGAGGGGAGGCAAGGAGAGGGGCCATGAGGTGGCTGCCGCTTTGGTCGGTGCATGCCACAATGAACTCGCAACGTTTTTAACTGTTTTTCCACGCCGTCGTCGTCTGTGTTTGCGATTTGTGAAAGCTTCTGCTGCCGCTTCAGCTTCTGGCCGAGTAAAATGAGTTTGCGCTTCGGCTTTTTTGAGCCGCTTCTAGTTGCCGCCGCACTGTGGTCGTCACGGCTCACCGCTGGCTGCTGCCTGCTAGCTGCTAGCTGCTATTTGCAACTTGGCCAACAAACAGTTCTGCAAACAATGCATAAATTGTGCGCGCAAAAAAAGGCCAAAGCGACATTTCAAGCGACCCAAACACGAAAGTAGTTCAAACTCTCCCAACGATATGCAAATATAGACGCTAACGTTTTTTTTTTTTTTTTTTTTGTTTATTTATTTATTTATTTATTTTTTTTTTTTTTTTGGCCAGTGCCAGCCACGCTTTTCCCCGCTTTCCTCTCCGTCCGCCCGCCTGTCTAATTAACTGCTAATATCTAGCTGAGCTGAGCCAAGGAAAATAGTTTCGAGTGCACCCAAATACATTTGATTCATAAATCAAATCATATATTTCAAATTCAGGGATGTCAGTTTAAACGCATTTTAAGCCAAGTTTTCCTCCTATATGCTGTGTTTTGACGTATTGGGCAAATATGCTTGATTAATAGCTTAAAATGAATTCAAAAATATTTGTTTAATAAATCTAAATTATTTTCGAAATGAAGGGAATTCAGTTTACTCGCATTTTAAACCAACATTTGTCTACTGACTGCCGCTGAATTGAAGCTGAAAGTTAATTGATAAATATATATACAAAATTGTCAAAAATTTGAGTATTTCAATTTAGACACATGTTAAGCTTTTTCTCTACCAAAAATTTGTTATACCAAATCTTGGCTCAATTATTATTTTATGTGTTAATTTAAGATTTCTCTCTCTCTCTCTCATAATTATGGTGTTAATTTTGTTTTCTCACTTCAATTCTCTGTTTATTTTCAGGTAAGCAAAATGTGTGGAACAAAAATCAACTTTTACCCACAGCTGATCTTTTCCGTTTACTCGTATTTTATTGCCACGTAAGTAGCACGAACATAAATCAGGCAACATCTGCACAAGCGGAAGTGGGGGACGGGGGGAGGGGGGGATCAGAGACAGGGAAGGGGGCGGGGCGGGGCGGCGCTACGGTTTATGGAGCAGGCGGGCAGCTACAAAACGCTTTGATGATGTCAATATTATTATGCAAAACCCTTTAATGTTTGGACAGCAGATAAGATAAAGTGAGAGGGCAAAAAAGAGAGAGATAGAGAAAGAAAGAGCAAGAAAGATTAACAAATCTATCGAACTGATTCGACAAGAAGATAACAAAAGCTTGAAATGACATACAAATGTTGTAATTTCTGTTAATTATTTTAATTATTTAATTGAAGCAGCTTTCATTCAAATAAATAAATATACCACGTTTTCAACACTAAATGGGGTATATTGGTTTTGTGCAATTTTCTTATGAATGCAATTCAAGCAAGCGATCTCCTCAGATCTTTCACGATCATATTTATATGCATTATTTATAAAGCTCAGTTTTCTCAGCCTTCCTATATGTATATGCCCTGCCCAGCCCAACTCTTTCGAATTTTAAAGATCTGTTTAACGCTGTAAACAATTTGTCTCGCAGCTTTGACAAATGCCCAAAGATTCATCAAAGTTTTACGAGTTTTCCCTTTTCTTTCGGCTTATCAAGCCCTGATTTTATGGCGGCAAATTTGCCATAAACCTTTAGTTTTTGTTATTTTTTATATTTTGTTGTGGTTTTTTTTTTGTCGAAATAATTTAACGCATTTTTCGTAGAAATTAATGTGCTTTGGGGTCTCGACTGAAGTTTCCAGCTTTCAATGGCTATCAAATTTTGTGCAATGTTTTACAGTATAAATAATTGGGCTTGTTATGAAATTTACATAAATTTGATTACGGTTTGGGGGGGTTGCGGGGTTCTATATTGGGGGTACACGTTGTTGTTGTTGTTGTTGAAGGGCCTCGCGATGCGTATCTTCCGCTGCTGTTTTGACAGCTGCGACCCGTTCTCGATTTTCTCTCAGTGTGTGTGTGTGTGTGTGTGTGTGTCTGTGTGTGTGCCGATCATTTGTCAAATCTTTGTTTTTTTTTTTGCTTTCTGGCCTTTATTTTTTCCCGAGATTGTCTTTTGCTGTTGCCCGTTTCATTTTGGCTTTGACTGTCACCGCCCGCGGCTAGACCGAATATTTTTTGAGGTCCAATTTTTATTTTGAAAATGGTTTTATAGTTTGTGAAAATTAATCAAAAAGTAAAATAATAAAAAAAAATTAGCTAGGGCCTTGCATAACATTAGTTGTCTTTGTTTATTTATTTTCGCCTTAAATTTCTTTTGTTTGATGTGATTAATTTGCAAAGATAATACGAGCGACTGACATTAAAAGATCATTAGTAAAACGCGCTGCGTTGAAGGTGTGCGGATTATGCAAAAGAGACCACAATATAGATAGTAAAATGCGTTGAAGTTTGTGTACAGATTAGGCAAATTCAATTTGGCGAGATAATGCTGCAGATAAGAGCGTATATGGGTAATAAATATGATGAGTAAGGCTTAGATTGATGCGTCCACAAACTGAAAAGGTCAGCGATATCAGATAGCAGCCAGTTTACAAAATTAACTAAATAGATTCCTCGGAATTGAAAATTTCCAGAAATCAGAACTGTCCAGTGAGTGGATTGAGAGATTTGCGTCTTATTTCTCTAAAGGTATCGAACATTTTTGTATTCTTCATCTTTTAGATAATTCCCTTTCGGTCAAGGTAAAGAAATAAGAAAATTAATTTTTTTGGAAGTGATCTTTTTTTAAAGAGAAACATAAAATTGATTGAATATAATATATATAATATAATTATGTGATACAAAATCAATATGAGTAGAACATAATGTCTCATATTTTCTATTGTTAAGCTGCTTCGAGGAAAGGTGTGTGTATTTGAAATTAGGGATTAATTTTGACTTTGGCAACATTTCAAACACAGTTAGTTTTCATTATGCATATCAGCTCTTCTGACTGTCTAACACCTTTGAACTGCCGTTCCCTAAGGCCATAGACCCTAGATCAGGAGTTCCTTTGTGCAGTCATGAGAACGTTCGCGGTTCTTCTCTTTGCCAGGAATTTCCTATACAAATGTTAATGCGCGAAATTCCAGGCGCACAGCACAAAAACTAACAATTTAGCACCCACGAGCAAACAAAAGATGCATTCACAGCTACAGAGTCATAGATACATTGTTGCGAACAATTAACGGCCTAACTTCCGCTGCCTCCTGCGCTTCAGGCAGCGGTGATAAAAATAAAATTCACCCAATCGGCGGGCAACATGCTAGCAACATGCGTTGAAAATCCCAAAAAGTGCGCAGTAAATGTTGGCAAGCAACATGTAGCTAAGCAACAATAAATGTTGCTGTGCAACATTGACGCTTCGAACATGTTTGACGCTAGTTGCGACTCTGACTCCGAACTGCAACGGCGTCGGATTGTGTTGGTGTGTGTGTATCTGACGGATACGCGAACGCGCAGATAAACGCGCCAGGCCGTAAGCCAAAATGTATCTGCGCAGTGAGCGTTGGCCTCAGTAACACGCGAGCGCTACTCAAATACACACGTTGCCACGGACATCGAATGTCTCAATAAAACGCGCGCGCGTTTCGGCGCATTTTTTTTCAAAAGCAAAATATATTTCGTATATTGTAACCAAGTTTTTTTTTCTCCAACCAATTGCAACGTGCTATGTGAAATGTGCAAATTGATTTAATGCATTTATCGGCATTTTTCCTATGTAAATATTGCAAAAAAAAATAAAATTATATATATATATAGATATATTATCAATATATATATATATTTCAAAACTGCTGCAGTAAAAGTGAAGTTCAAGCTGAATAAGAACGAAACGCCAGCATAAAAATTCCCTAGAAACATACTTATATATACACACATACATTCACACACACACACATAGATACACTCGCACGCCGGGGCAACTATACAAAAAAAAAGTGCATAACTACATATATATAAATATATATAGAAAAAGAGAGAAGTTCAGGCGGCATTTTCTGTTTGCTTGCGTGTGTGTGTGTGTTTGTTCTTACCCCAACTCCGTGTGTTTGCGAACCAGAGAACCAGTACGTGTATCTGTGTAGCTGTGGCTGTATCTGTGAACCGCATGCAGCTGTAGCCGTGTACTGTTGTTGTCGGAGTCGGAGTCGGTTCTGTGTGCGTGCGCAAAACACTCGGACGAAGCACACAAAAATACAAACTCTCAAAAAATAAAAAAAAAATAAAAAAAAAATTAAAAAAGGTAAACTACCTACTTTGCCTGTCTTTGCGAAGCAGCCGCAAAAGTGTACGAAAAACATACCGAAAAATAAAATATATATATATACAACAACAAGGACCATTTATATACTTGAGCTATATATACTCAGCGTAAGATTTCTTGAATCAAAGCGCTCGTCTGTTGCTCTGATTTACTGCCTCTTTTTGGGCACTTCCTCTTCATCGGCATCTTCATCTTTAGCTTCCTTCGCCTGCATACGACAAAAAAGACAGAACGAAGTAAAAAAAAAACAAAAAAAAAAAAACATTAAGTTGAGCGCGCGTTCGCATCTTATGGATACTTTTTGTCGTGTTATTGTTGTTTTTGTTTTGTCGATTACTCAACCGAATTGGATTTAAGCGACATCGACGCAAATCTTCTCCACAAACGCCTGGTATGTCTTATGACTTATTATTATTACAGTGATCGCTCGCTAATTGAAACGTTTCGGTGTTAAGAGCTGATTCCAATTTGATAAAACATTTTTCCTATCTATTTTGGACATAAAAAATATGAAATCTATCGTACTATTTTTCGCTAGGAATATATTGAAATGAGATTTTAGAATAATTGTATTTTCAAGTGTTCAAAAACAGATAACAGTAATGAAATGTAAATTTACAAAAATAAATAGAAGGACTTGACTTTCGAGATGCATTAAAACTATCTTATCTTAATTTGGAATTTCTGCACGTTTTAATTATCGAGCGTTTACTATATTCATTGTGTTTAATTTCTGAGCATATTTAGCAGATTTTTAGTATATGAAAAGGGTAAAAAACTAAAAACGAGGCACATTTTTTGCATGTGTTTCTTTTTCACGCTTTCGTTTCTGCCTTTGGTTAGTTGAGTTTTTCATGCATATATAATTGTTTTTTATTTTTGTTTTAGTTGCTAATAACTCGACTCGTGAGTGTTCTATATGTAGTAGTCTATATATATGTGCTGTAAATATGTATAAAGTCGTGTGTGTCGCGCTTTTAATTATAAAAGTGACAAAAAGCGCACGATCACATTCAGCACATATATATATATATTTTTTTTCTTTGTGTGTATATATATACTTTTGTATCTGTAGTTTAGGCAAACCGGCAATTTAGGCAACAAAAATTTGGTTTTTTTATTTTTCCTCTTTTTTTTTTTTGCCTCAGACAGCAAAAAGGCCACAGAGCGTCAGTTAATTTATAGTTTCTGTTTTTTTTTTTTTCTTTGCTGCTGTCTGGTTTAATCTGGCATTTTTCTTGAGCAATTGATTGTTATGAGCTGTGCGAATTCTGTAGTACACATTATCTTTCATCTGAACATGGCAAAAGTAAAATACCATTTAGTTATTTTGCCTAGCAAATTCAAGTGTTAAAAGCTAATTGCTACAACGGTCTTTTAATTAAAACTACAACAGCTGCCTTGAAGAGCTGCCTGATTGAAGTGAAATCCCCACTTAAAAATCATATAAAGTGAGCTTTAGCTACGCTTGATATATTTCGCTCGCATATGTTCCAATAATTGATTTCTTTTGTAATTCGATAAACGTTGTTTTTTTTTCCTTTTTTTTTTTGCTTTCTGTAATTGTTGAGTTCTTTTTGTAAAGCCAACAGCTTAACCCTTAA
Organism: Drosophila sordidula; assembly: GCA_035047465.1. Taxonomy (NCBI): domain Eukaryota; kingdom Metazoa; phylum Arthropoda; class Insecta; order Diptera; family Drosophilidae; genus Drosophila; species Drosophila sordidula. The sequence goes on along the minus strand of JAWNPQ010000185.1, from coordinate 4,905,721 downwards.
AGCCACAACCCCAACTAAAACCGTAATAATTTAAATGCGTGTTTTCGTTTTTCGGGTTTGCCCTTCGCACATTCGGACAGATGTTGTTGAAGTAAATGTGCAACATCCTGTTGCACACATTGGCCACATCCTTTGGCGTTGAGTATATCCTGCCATTGACACAATCACATCATTTAACAGCTGAATCACCCTGAGTGGCAGTCCCTGCTGCCAACCGCCCCCCGCAGAGTGTAGAAAACTTTTTTCCAAGCCCAACATGCGAACTACAACAATTCACAATAATAAACCCAAACCCAAACCCAAACCGAATCCGAGTCCAGGTCCGAGTCATAGCTCGCTGCAGCTGCTCGCAAATGCCCCGAGGTGTTCTGTGACAGATACAGATACAGATGCAGATACAAAGACAGATGCAGATACACGCGATTATTTACAGCTTTTAGATGACGAAGACGACGGCGATGACGTCGCATCTCATTGCCCTGTTTCATTGCGTTTCGTTTTGTTTTGTTTTGTTTGGTTCGGTTTGGCTTGGCTTGGTTGCTTGCGTGTTTTGGGCAACGAAAATTGCCAAGCGAGGGTTGCTTCAATTTATTGTGGTTGCTGTTGTTGCTGTTGTTGTTCTCGTTATTGGCACAACAAAGCGCAGCAATTAAATTTGATGGTCGCAGCAAACGAAGCAGCCAACCTGCACGGCCTGCAGGCCAGCTGTGTGAAGGTGTTTGTATACCCTTCCCAGTGAGGTAGCATGGGCTTAGAGGGATGTTTGCTAACGACTTATCTAACACAAATATTATGCGGGCTATACGACTTGTTGGAATTTTCTTCCACGAAAAGATATTCGAAAACACATTATATTTGACAAATTGATAAAGATCCTTTCCTTTTCCAAAAAGCTTGTTTAAATTCGGTTATTAGTATTTTAATTATTTTAATATTTTAATACGATTATTTGAAATTGTTAGAGCAAACATAAATTTATGCAGTATTCAAAAATTACAATAAAAAGGAATTCAGTTAGGAAAGAAAAATATGTATTATATATATATAATTATTAAATAATAATATTGATTGACAAAAGTGATAATTCTAAAAGGGTTTTAAAGATTTTAAATGGAGCTACAAAGAAATACAAAAAAATATTATATCCTATTTATTTATCCGAACTAAAGTAAATATTGAAATATTACAATGGTATTTAATATTTTTCTAATTTCTATAAACACAGATGTTTTGATTAAAATATATTATTTGTATTTAACAATTTTATAGGTATTGCAAATAGAGCATCTGTTATTCGTTTCTTCCGAAATACGTTATCTTTGTCTAATTTTCCACGATGGTTCTTAGTTATTGGTGGTTGGTTTAGTTGCTCAAACTTTAATCAAACGTTGGTTCGGTTCTGGGTCTTTTCAATAAGTGTGACGGGTGTTGAAAGGGCCGAACCCCTGAAATGCGATTCATCGATTATTTTATTGCCTCTTCATCCACCCACCCACAAACACACACGCACACACACACACACTCGCACACTCGCACACTCGCACACTCGCTAGCTGATAAAAATACTTTCCCAGCCCGCATGGCAAACGCACAATAATTGTTATGAGTGTCGCCCCGTTCGCTGCTGGCTCTGAACTTGTCACTCGTGCCACAAGTTGTTGCACTCAACCTGAAACCCCAAATGCATAAGCAAAGCCCGCGTGTGCAGCTCACGTTTCCCCCCGCTCCCCTTCGATTCACTTGGCGCTTCCTTTGGGGCGATGCTTCGTTGGTTTTCCCCTTTCGGCTCGTGGTTCGTTCTTCACTAATTTTCGGAGTTTACCTTTTCGACTTTATCAGCTGCTGTTTATCGCCGCTTCTTATTGAATTTCGGCGCAGTTCGTTGAGCTCCCGTTCTCTTTCTCTCCCTCTCTCTCTCTCTCTGCTTTTCTCTCCTGCAAGACTCTCAGTTGCCTTCGCGACAAACTCGTGCTACATGCCGCTTCTGTCTGGCGTTTATTTTTCTTTTTTTTTTTTGCCTCAGGTTCTTGAATTGATTTCGTTAAGTTTACTGCAAAAAATAAACTTGTTTGTGTTTTGGGCCCAAAACTGGTTTTAAGGACGTTCCGTCCAGCCGGTGGCCAGCCGCGGCGCATCTGCAACATTTTGCATCTTGCAACGTGCCTTCAATTTGCGTAAGTTTTTATGACTCATTTTTCCCTAGCCGGCAGATTAATGGCCCATGTTGAAATTCCGGATATGAGCTACAGACGTTGTTTACTTTTAATTAAATAAACCTGAAGTGGGAAATATTGTTGGGGCTGCAGCTATGTCTGAGCGTGAGAGATTCTTTGTTAATAGCTTTAAAAATTGATTATGGAATGTTCAATTTAGTTATGTTCAGGCAATATAGATTCTTGTTAAAGTGTTAAAAAAGAAAACCATTTTAACGGTCCCTTATTTGAGATATTGTTTTCGTTGATAAAGCAACGATTTTTATATAATTTACGTTTGGAAGTACAGCTAAGTACTTTTCTTAAATATAAGATATAAAAAAAAAAATATATATATATATATATTTAAAAATATATAAGGTATATAATATTAACTTTAAGAATTTTCTTGAATTCTTTTAGAATGACGACCTGCCATAAATATATAAATAATATTTAATTAGCAAATTAGTTTGCTATATTTACTTAGTACGATCAATTTTAACCTAAGAAGTTGAGTTATGTATGAAGTGCAATTAATGTTGCAGCATAAGGTTAAATGATTTTCCTTGCCTGCAAATTGCCTCATGCCAAAACAATTTCTTATTTCCAGAGACAAATGTTGATATTTTATAGTGTGAACTTTGAGTACTTTTTTGTATTTCTCTTTCGCAGCCTGAGCTGTCAAGGCTTTGGGTCTGGCATTATGTTAGACATTCCGCATATGGCAGTTTCAATTAACGCATAAGATGCCTACTCCCTCCCTCCACCTCCCCCCTGCCCCTTGTGCCGTTCAATCGCTTGATTGCTGTCTTCTAGAATGACAAACGCGCATTCGCATTTGGCTGACAGTTTTTTTTTCTTTTTCTTTTTTTTTTTTTCTTTTTCTGTTTCTATCATGCCACAGGCCGCGTGTGTGTGCCACACGTGCCGACCCCTTTGGGCCATTTGCTGAGGCAGCTGCTGCCGCCGCCGCAACTCATTTGCAGAGTTTTCCTCAAGTTTTTCCAGCTGCAGAGCAAAAGTGCGGGCTAAATAAATGCAAACGTAATCATCAAAGTAAGTGGAAATAAATGCAGCGAGCGCAATAAAAACAAATGATAAAATAAAGATACAAGCCAGGCAATAGACCAAAAGGGACAGAAAAAGATCGCGAGAGAGAGAGCGAGACAGGGCGAGACTGAGACAGACATAGTAGTCATTAAGCTGCTTCGGCAGCCACTGGCAAAATTTTTATGATCACTGCGCAAGGCAAACCAGTAAGAAAAGTGAACAGCGTAGAGAACAGGAAACAGGAATCTTAGAAGAGCGAGAGGGCAAAAGAGAGAGAGAGAGAGAGAGAGAGAGAGCGAGAGACAGACCAAGAATAGACGCTGCAGGCTCCACGCTGGCTGTTAATATTATTTAAATATCTATGCATTTATGTTGGCCCCGCAAAGATTTATGCATATTGCGTGCCGCTGACAAGTCGTTTAGCCAAGTTGTTAATGAGATTGGGTTTATGGATTTCCGCGCCGGCACCCTCCAATTGACACGTTTGCCTGCCCATCCATTATCAAGTAAATAGTTTTTTCCACAGCCCAAGCGCAAAAAAAAAAAAAAGCAGAAATTAACACTGAGCTAAAAAACAATTCAAATCTCGCTTTAATCTCATTTAACCAGTCGACAAATCTTATCTGAAAGCAATTTGGCTGCCTGCTGCGGGCCAGGCCCACACTTTAAATCGTTGACATTGAAATCTTTTTGGCCGCAGCTCATTTCGTTTTAAATTGCTCACAAATTCCAGTGTGGCCAGCTCTCCGAAACAATGAAAAGTGAAATCTTGGCCGCTTAACAAATCAAATCCAAAAAAAAAAAAACTAAACCAAAAATTTCTATTCAAGCCATAAAACACTTTTTGTTTTTGGAGGCTGGCCTCAAGAAAGCGAAGAAAATTGGTAGAAAAATACTACAAATCAAATTAATAATCATGTGTCTTCGAAGAGGCAAATGGCCGAGCTACCAAACTCGTGCCCCATTCAAAATTGATGCTAGACGCCCCCACAAAATGCGCTGCCCACCTTACCAATACGAATCCAATTGGAATTTGCACGTAATTTCAGTTGGGATACCCATTATACATTATGAGTGGGTGAAAGGGGTATGATAAAGTGGTGGAAATAAATTTGTTAAAATCGGAGTGAGGCGTGTGCAAGTGTATAAGATATTTATATTATTGATCAGGAAAAAGAACTATGTCGAAATCGATAAATATTGATTTCCATTTAGTTTTTTTTTTTGTTTGTTAATAAATCTATTTTGTTATTAGAACTAGAGGAGTGATATAAAATATGTAAAATTTCCGATAACACTAATTCATTGATAAATATCAATTTATTTTTCTTTTTGTTTTTTTAAATAAAACAAATAAAAAATAAAAATTAAATAAGATATTGTATATATTTCGTATCTAGGGTATCAAATAGTCGCTCAGCCTCGCTCGCACTTGCTTTAATGTATCTTCAATTTTTCTCTGTGGTCAGTGCAGCAATTCAGAGCGGCCTTATTATTTTCGGGGGTAATGAGATTTTCTAAGTATGCTGGAAAAGCGATTTGTTTTTCCACGATTATTATTTCTCATGTTGTTGTTGTGTATTTGTTTAAAGTGGCTTTTAAGTGGACGGGGTGGGTTCGTATGCGCTCTAATAAGATTTGTAAGTGCATTAAAAATAGGTTTTATAGCTTTTATTAGAGCACTATAATACCTGAGGTTAACATTAAGTTAACAGATTGTGCTTGATTGAAAATAAAAAAAAGCTAGATTCGAGTTTAGTTGACGTCATGACTTTAAACCGAGGCACATTTATTATCCTAATAGATTAAGCTATAAATTCAGCAACATATTTAGTAGGAATTTCCATGTTTTTGGCTCAACTTTGGGATAAAGATAAGAAAAGATATCTAAGCTCCTTTAAATGCTGTCTCAGCTTGACAAATGTAAATTTCGAAAGTTAAGCAAATGCTTTAACTGTTGTTTTCCTATTTTTACATATTTCTGTTGATCATCATTAATCATCGATCGCTGCTGTTGTTGTTTACATCTTAAATCTGCCCAGAAGCCTTTATGATTTCCCAAGCCAAACAGCCTTGGGCTCTGCGTTGAGAGACAACCAAATCGATTTATGGCTTGTCTTCTGTCTATGTTCTGTAATTAGTAAAAAATGAAAAAAAAAAAAAAAAAAAAAACAAAAATACAAGACACACAAAAACGAACAAAAAGTAAACTAGTTTCTGCCACAAAATGTTGAGAGGCAACATTGGCAACATGTTGCGCAGCAGGACAAGGCGACAAGTGTGTCGAGTTGCGTTTGAGATGCAGTCAAAGTCGAGTGTCGACTGCAGCCCGAGTTGAATGTTGAGTGTTGGGCAACACACACAAAAAAAAAAAAAGCAACAGAAAAAAAAGAAGCTAAGCGAAGAAGAATATAAAACGCGTTCAAGACGACAACAATTCCAGCTAAACAGCTGAACGTGCAACATTGCGAGCTCTGTTGCAGCTGCCGCACGAGTCCAGGCCAAGGCAATTGTGGCGGACAGTCTGCTCTGGATTTATAGCCGCGACGTCGCGTCGCTGTTGCGTTTGTCGTTGGCGCGGACAATCCCCTCCCCCTCCCCCTCCCCCTCCCCCGCTCCCTTACAGAACGATTGGCGACTTGCGTCTTGGGACTTGCCTCGCCTTGAGGTCAATGGCATCTTCATTTTACTTTACAGCAATTCTTGCTGTTGTTGTTGTTGTTGTTGGTGTTGCTCTCTTTCGCATTGGCAGTTGTAAAACAACGAAGCGCGAATTATTATTTCAGCGAAGCGAAATGGAAAATGTTGTAATAATAAAGTGCCCGGCTACGACTGAGACCCCAACATACACATAATACATACATATCTACGACGGAACTAACTAGCAGCCACAGCCAAGCCCCAAGTCCAATAGATTACTATGCTTGCTAGCAGCTAGCAGCTAGCCTAGCCTAGCCCAGCACAGCACAGCCCAGCCCAGCCCATGTGCTGCCATTTGCACCACATTCAACTCGGTTACTTACATCACATTTCCGTTAGCTGAACACGCAAACCATCTACCAAAAACAACAACAAAAATAGCTAGAAACCACTCAATTCTGTGTTTGGGCTTGTGCTTAACCTTCTTCTAGGAAATCAAATTAAATTTGTTTGGCTTGGGCAGCGGCTTTAATTGCAATTTGTTAAAGCGAGTTGCTAAAAACTTGAGATTGGATGGAGGTTTTAACAGCAGATGAGCAAGAGATTTAGATAAAGCTGTAGATACAGACAGATTCAGTTATAGATACACACATGAGGATATAAATATAGTTATTTACGTACATACGTAAATATAGATATAAAATGAATATTTAGGCATAGAATACATAATTTATTATATATTTAGATACATTTACAAATGCACTTAAAGTTATAAATGCAGTAAAGATACAAATGTATCTGTATATAATTAATAAATAGATATGACTTAAAGATATAGATAAAGATACAAACTCATGTTAAGATACAGTTGTGGATTTTTAATTTAATACATGTAAATAAACACCTTTATATAGAATTGGATATAAAAACAAATACATAAATGTAGACGTAGAATCAGATACAAATAGTTAGATATAATTATAGGTGTAGAAAAAGTTAAAAATATAGTTACAGATACATTTTAAGATACAAATGCCAATACAGAAACATTTGTATATATAGAAAAATATAAATATATAGATTAAGATTTTAGATATTGATACAGCAGCAGTTGCAGATACAGATACACATGCATTTAAAGATACATTTACAAACACAGTTATGGCCGCATATAGATGGTAACTTATTAAATTACAGTTAGAGCTGTTGCGCCTGTCAGATGCCTACTTATTTTCATCTTTTCGTTGTTTGCGTTATTTGTTCTCTCAAGTGATAAATTACTTACAATTTTTATCTAATCAGTGATTGTTGCTGCTGCCTGTTGTTGCTGTTGCTGCTGTTGGGGGAAAGTGACGCCTCAGTTGTGCACTTAATGAGTCAATTAAGTTTATCTGCTCTCGCTGTCTGTGCCTGTGTCTCTGACTTCCCTGATTGAAGAACGCAATTGAATTTAAGTAGCTCAAGCTCAAGTTGTAATTTCGTGCTGCGGCTAAATATAGAGAGCTGATAAGCATTTATCACTTCACTCATCTGATAAATCCGATTGTGAATCACAACCAGAGAAATCTGTTGATAATTGTAGGCAATTTTTGGTTCTCTTTAGTTTGCTGATTCTTAAAGGTAGTTTCTAGTTCTTTAATTTTAGCTGTAATCGGATTTTTATTGGTATTGATAAGTTTACTTTGCCAGATACGAAACAAATTAATGAATTTCCTTATACAATTCTTTTTAAGAACTATTTCTATTGTATAGAGACAGCACGCGCTGTGAAATCGAACAACTATACGAACTTGATTGACTTTTTTCAATTTTAAACGCACCTCTCTGTATTTTCTATTTCTGTTAAGATTTGCCTTTCAATTTTCCTTTGTTTTCCCATCATGTGCCGCGCAGAACATGTTCATTTCTCTCTAATTATGACATCTGACTGACATTTTGACTGCGCGTCAAAACAAACAAAATGGAAAAAAGTCGCTCTTAAGAGACTATCCATTAGTTGCGCTCATGTCAAACCGTTTTTTTGTCTATGCTGCCACGCCCTCCCCTTTGCCCACAATCTCTTTCTCTATTCTCCTCTTCCCTGTTGGTCAGGCACAAGTTTTTATAGGCGCGCTTTTGTTTTTTTTTTTTTTACCATAAATTTCACTTTCAAGCCACAGATTTCTGGACTGCGGACTTGTGGCTGGGTTAAGTTCAGTGTGTGTGTGTGTGTGTGTGTGTGTGGTGCAGTTAATTGGTTTATCACGCACACGACTTGCACTTGGCACCACTGGAACCACTGTGCAAGCAGCGTACCATGAGGTACTTGTGCTTATTATATATGAAAAACACTTTCGTTTCTTACAAAAAAAAAAAAAGAAAAAATTATGTATATAAAAAAACAGAAACGAAAGTGGCCCTTTGCTCGGTCTGCTTGATTTTCACAAGCGATAAGAAAAACCAAAACAGTTAAAAAGCTGCTGGCAATGAGGTAACGCAGTTGCAACTGAACGGGAAAAGGTGCCAATTTGGCACAGGTACGCGACGTAGGTTCAACGAAAAAGTCTGACTCCGCGTCTGGGTAGCCATTATCACATCAGCTCCGGACTTTTGTACCTGGCCAACTGCTGTTGCCAAATACAAGTGCCATTATAATATATTAACTGTAGCTTGAGTTGGTAATTTATATAATTACTTTCTTCAATTAGTCATTATGCTCTGGTTTATATATACAAAATATAATAATGCCATCGATATAAATATTAATGCAGATTTCTGCAGCCCTTCGAAATTTGCTTTTGCATTCCAAGGCAACTTTTAAGTTTGGTTTTTCTTCTTGACCACAAACCCACAAGCAAGCTGTTGATTGTAATTTAATATGTGTATCTGCAGTATTTCTTATTTAGAGTGGCCTTTATCAAGATCTTGTTGTTGTTCTTAAGTAATTGATAGCTTAGGCCTTTCCTTTTTAATATACCCTTGCTGAGAGTATTATTAGTTTTAACATATTAGATGATTTTTGCCCTTGAACACATAGAAACTCTTTTTCCCAAAGAAAATTCTAGCAATTTTATATTTAGTAATTTTGGGTTTAAACAAAAACCTACTTAAAATATGCATTTTATTCTTAAGTTTAAAACTTAATCAGTTAATTACATTTTTGCTAATTGTAAAAAAATTCTTTGAAGTTGAAAAGATATAAAAAAAATGTACGAAAGTAAAGTAGTTGATGTGCTGGGCAATATATCTTCGTTTTACTTGAAGAATTTACTGCGATGCCATATAAACAACTGAAATTATTGTATTCGTAAGGGTATTAAATCTTCGTCAGCCTGCGGCTAGCTCTTCTGTCTGCATTGCCTTCAAAAGCGCAAGCAGCTCCTTTATGATCCTATCCACAACTGCGCAGGCAACATATCAATTTGCCACCGACTGTTAACCACAACAAGAAAAGCCCCAACAATGTTGTTGTTTTCTGTTTGCCTTGTCATAAGTCTGACAAGTTTCTACAGCTTGCGCCCCACTCTCCCCCCTGGCTCCAAAAAAAAACACATCTTTCGTTGGCAATCTCTGTTTGTCTCGCATGTCTCTGTCTCCCTCTGTTTGCCCCCCTGCTGTGTTTGCATTTTGCATAATTTTGTTTGAGCTGTAAATGAAACAAAGACATCATCGATATCAAATGCCACTCCAGAGAGACCAGGCAACTGTTTGGCTTCATCCCGAAGAGTTGGCTTTAAGCAGCAGCAACAACAACAACAGCAACTGTTGCATTTGCCTTTTGAATGCATTTTTCTGGGTCAAAATGCAGCTTACAATTCGGCTTAAAAGCTCAAGTTTTTAATTGATTATAAAGCGCCGATTAAAACCTGACATATAGCTACTCCATAAAAATATTGCCAAATTTTGACTATCATGGAGAGCTCAATTAAATATTGTGCTAGTTTTAGCACACGGCGCACCTAGCTTCAGATAAAGTTACCGCTCCAAATTATAGGCCAAAATTGCCCACACATCCAACCAGAGACTGTAGTCCAGTTGGCTTCCAGTTGGAATAATGTCGTAATTTTCATAAAGCCAATAGCCAAATTTTTTATGGTCATTAAATATCAGCTAAAAACAAATTGAAAATTTTTCGAGAGGCGAGGCAGCTTCTAAAGTTGGCCTCAAAGTGTTTTTTTTTTTTTTTTGTTATATTCAATTGGTTTTTTTTTTTTTCATTTTGTAATTTTCATTTTCCCATTAGCGCTTGAGCTGTGAAAATATTTATTTTCGATATACAGTAATGAAAAGTCTGTGAAAAGAAAAGCATTAGCAGCGAGTGCCAAACGCGGACAAAGCCGGAGAGACAACGGGGCGGCTGCACAATAAGCCCAATGCTACTGTCTGTGTGAATTGACTGACTGATGGCTGACTGAATGAATAAATGAATGAATGCAGCTTGAATTTGGCCAGTTTTATACGCTTCACACATCAACCGCTGCGTCAGTAGAAAACTATTTTGGCGGCCTTTTTGATTTTCCAAGCCAAAAGAAATGGTTTTCGGGAAAATGCAATAAATGAAAGTAATATCGATGTTAAGTGCAGGCATATTTGGCTTTTAATTGCATTGCAGGTGCTACTGATTTTCATTACCAGTTTGGGCAATGTCTAAAAAACAGTGGTAGTCATTTAATTAGGGACACTTTTTTCTGTTTTTTTTTTTACTATCCAATTATATTATATTGAGTTTCATTATTAGTTTAAGCAAAATATACAGAAACGGTGATAAAGGAAAAACCTGTATAATAATTAAATTTATTTTTATTTTTTATTTAATTAGTATAGTCTACAACCATGGGAGATTTTTCTACACATATCAACATATAAAAATGTTTATATTAGTAAGAAATTCTAAATTAAAAAAATATGATCAACTATAATTATTATTAATTAATTTTTATCATTTATAATTTATGCGACTAGATGGGTTTAAAATAGAAAGAACCTATTTTAAAGCGTTTTCAGTTAACTTATTAAAAGAAAGTCGTGCTTAAAAATCACTTAGTCTAAATAACTGCTGACTTTTCTTTTATATTACATTTCCTATACTATTTCGACTACCCATTTTAGAACGGAGTTTCCACACATGAAAATTGGTTTCATGAAACCCAATTGACACTTAGCTGAGAACAGGTTGTCGGTATATCAGATGTTATTTAATGCTTAATTTAAATTTCTCACACACACACAGAGAACTCTCAGCGGAGTGAATCTCTAAAGATAAGACTTTACCCAAAGTTGCTTCATCACAAAACGTGGAATAATTAAATGCATGAATCATTTAAATGAGGCATATATGTATATAAATAATACATAGTATATATTCATCTCATGTGCACTCTTTAACTAGCTCGAAAAACTCATTTTGTGGGCGTTCTTTTTATTGCCATTAGCTGAAAAGAAAATAAATTTACTCTTTTATTTTATTATTATTGTTAGCATTATCATTATCATTAGCTGAAGAAACAAATTTAACTTAACGGCATTTCTATCAACAATTTGGTTTGTTGTCATTAATTAAATTAGTATAAAATTTATGCATTGTGCATGGACATAAAACCGCTGGAACTATTAAAAATTCTCAACTTTGTCGCTACGTTAAGTGCGTGCCCCTGCCCCCAAGCCTGCAAGACCTTTTCCCCTTTCTTAATGGACTTCTTTCACTTTACGATCTTTTCAAAAAGAAGAAAATAGAATACAATTTGTAGACTGTGACTTTTTGAGCTCAGTTTTATGAGGCGACAAAATAAAATAAAACAGAATAAATCTAATAAAATTCTATATTCTTTCTCTTTGCAGGTAAGCAAAAAAAAAAAAAAAAGCCCGAATAAAAAATCTTTGGTAAAATTTCGTGAGTATTTTTGTAAAAAGTTTTGTAATTGTACAACACTGTACATGGTTTATTTGATTGCTATTGTTGTGTATGTTAGCCAAACCTTGCTTTGACATAAACCGCAACAAATTCCATAGAAATCATTTTTTTCATTTTTTTTTTTTTTTTTTTCTATTGTGTGTGTTTGGCTTAATTTCTGTGGCTTAAATGGTTATCGATAGCTGCACTCGGAGTTGGCCAGTTATGAAGTTGGCTTTACGAAAAAGCTTTGTGAGCATTATGTGATTATATGATGTGTGGCCCAGAGAGTGAAAGAGAGAGAGAGAGATAAAAGGAGAGGGGAGACAGGGCTGCGGTTGCGGGCATCTATGCAATTGTCTGCATTGCTCTGCGTGCACCAAATGAGCCAAAAGATCGCTGCCTTTGCCGAATGCCGCCACGGCAAATTGCACAAGCGCCGTTGTAACTGTAACCAGTCCAATATATGTTTTTTTTTTTGTTGTTTTTTATGTGTAGCCCGAACTCGATTCCAGAGCGATTTGCGTGCCGAATTGAGGCACCCCATATGCATAATGGAATGGCTTTAAAAATCTAATTAGACAAAGGCATTGTTGAGGTCTTCCAGTTATGGCCATAAAAAATGATAGCAAAAAGACCCAGAACATGGTTAAAGAGAAAAAAAAACAGGCTGCATGGAAAGCAGTTCCGGAGCTTTATTTCGCGTTATGCAAATGAAACACTAAAATCAGCTGAAGCAATAAAGGGAGAGAGAGAGAGAGACAGAGAGAGAGAGAGAGAGGATCTATGCCACAAAGCACGCGCACTTGCCTCCGTTGTTGCTGTTGCTGTTGCTGTATTCGTAAATGGCTGATGAGGCCAACTTAATTATACCGTTGCACAGATCTCTTTGTTTTTGGTATTTGTTTTGAGCGTTTTTTTTTCTTTTTTGGCCACACGTTTACCTCATTTGCAAATTGCGGCATTTTCAAAAGGGCCAAGACACGGAGAGCGGGGCAAAGAATGAAGTTGTACCTACGAGCACTTGCACAAAAAGAGAGATTGTGCCATTTTAGCCCCGTCAACTTAAGCGCTTTAATTGCTACTTCATGACTTGGCCAAGGGGCTTCAGTGTGGAGCCCAGCTTTAGAAACGGTAACAGCCCTAATATAATTGCAAGTGGCTTAAGTTGAAGAAAATAGGCGGAAAATAGGGGGAAGTGCAACATCTGCAGTCGAATTTCTGGTTTAGATTTCTTAAAGTAGAGGAAAAAGCATTTCCAGAATAGCAAAATATTTGACAAAGTTATGGAAGATTCAAGTTTGGGCGAAACTTCACTTGGGCGCTTTGGGAACTTTACAAGTGAAAATATTTTTTTTATTTTTCAACTCAGTATCTTTTCTGGATAGTTTTTAAAAATAAAAATTTGAGATTGAAAATTACAAAAAAAAAAAATTTTCTTAAAAATGATTAAGGGGGTTCCCTTGGGTAAATATTCAAAAAATATCGTTAAAATTATATGCACAAAATTTAAATGCAGACTAGATGAAAGCTTTTAGCTAAAATGCTATTAAATTAGAAATCCAGTTTATTACTATTAAATGATCTCATCATTTATTAAAGTACTTGAAACATTTCCCTCTATTTATAGCTTTGAGTGCAAACCTGAACGTTTTGCGTCTCAGTTGACAATAAAGTTGGGAAAAATAAACTTATCTTAAATCAACACATTTAGTATATAGGCAATCCACACAAAGTGAGCCCGCGTTGGGCACCTGCCTTTGGTCACATACGCCCAGAAAAGCAACATTTATCAAAATGCCATGCACTCGGCCGACTGCCCCTATATAGGGCCTTATTTTAGCTTGATATATGACGTGCGATTTGGGGGAGGGTGTCACGAATGCAGCAGATAAGAAATAAAGGTGAACCGGCTTTTTCAGTTTGTTTATATCGTCATGACACGACCATTATGTGACCAGGTGGCTAAGTTAGCCAGCAATTTTCCCTGACCAGCCGCCAACGTTTTCCAACCAGTTGCCTCGGCAATTTCCCAACTATAATACATAATTTAAATGTAAGCTAAGCACAAAAATAAAGCACAAAATGCGACCGGAAACCGCGAACAACATCACGATGAAAAAAATGTATATAAATAAACCTCACAGCTCGCAATGCGTAACGAATGAGAGAGTCAACGGTTTTAATTTGGAGAATTATCTATGTAGTACTCGAACTTGTTATGGAGCAGGAACTTCATGACGACATTAACTGCAATTGCAATTAACCCACTTTGTTTTTTTGTGCTCAACTACAACCAGCTACAGCAACAACAGAACATTAACTCTTAATAATAAAAAACTGGCCCCGTGCCGTCTTTCATATTTAAAACAAAAAAAGGCATTAAGCGTAAAATTCATCCTGTAATTTCGGTGAACAGATGCCGTAATATAGAAAGTTTTGATATGGTTTTTATAGTTTTAAATAGATTTTGTTTTTAGGTAATTTGAGAGTAGACAAAAATTGATATAGTACTTGGCTGCAATTATTTAAATTACTAAAATGACATTTAATTAGAATAGACAATACTTTATAAATTATTCGGCTTTGCCCATTTCAAATGTTTTCCCTCAAATCTCATCTCTTTACAATCGTTTTTGCATTTTTTGTTTGTAAATTATTAATGCTATGTATATCCTATTAAGTGAAAATATTATTAATTCGCAATTATATCGATTTCTTTTTTTTTTTTTTTTTTGAAAGGGAATTTTAAAGTTATTCTGCTGCAAGACATAAAATTTTCATTCAACAATTTCCCACTTATTTTGCACCCTTGCGGCTGGAATTGCCGAAGCCTAACCCAACTAAACGTTGCTCTACAAAATACACCCATCAATACCATATTTATAAACATGGCAGTGCCATTTGGCTGTCACGTATTTTCTATCAAAATAATTACATCTGCCATATGTTGGCTCTCTCAGTCTATTGTTTTATGCTTTTCTGTCATTCTTCCTGATTTCTCCCCATTTTCGCTCCGTTCTAGACAATGTCGAGACCCAGTTAGGGTCAAGTGCAAGCTGGCAAAGACAACCCACAGCACATGCTGTTCTCATTCTCATTCCCATTCCCATTTCCATTCGCATTCCTACTCCCATTCCATTCATATGCCCATTCCCATTCCGATTCCCATTCCATTTCAATTTGCCAGTGCGCGACTTTTTAATAGTTTCGTTCCAATGACTGAACTTTTCTCACTCCACTAAACTCATAATTTTCAGACCCAAACTGGAAACAATTTCCTTTTATGGCGATTTTTATTTTATTTTTGTTTTTGTTTTTCCATGCTTTTGTGCGCTACTTTATTTTCTCAACATGCGACTCTAATAAACTTGAGTTTTCACTCGATTTTTCACCACCAAACTCTTTTTCGTTTTAAGCCAAGTTCATTGGCGCCTTTTGGCCAAACATTTAATTACCTCGGCGAATGCTGCAGATGCGTGTCCAGCCAACAAAACAGTTGGAGACGCCCCCACGAGCCGCCACGAATATGAAAAGGCTTTTGACGCGGATGACCTTCGCCAATGGCGGCGACGGCGGCAACTATTGTTAATGGAGGACGCCGCCGACACTCGAGTAGCTGCTGGTCCAAGTTCAACGGAAGCCACCAAAGAAATTTCTTTGCCGTCGACGCGGGCTTTTTTTTTTTTCTGTCTCTTGCAACATTGCGTAGTGGTTGTCGCTTGTAGCTTGTGTTGCCTGTGCTTGCCGCCCCCTTTGCGTTTTTGCATTTTGCGCAGATGTCTTGATCATGATAACCCCGAACCCAAACGTATTCCAAAAAAACCGCAAGCCCGCTCCCGCGCACTCTTGGTAAAAGTGACAACAACAGAAACAACTGCTGAAAGCAAATGAAATGTTTTTATACCCCGTTAACATTGAAAGTGGATACGAAGGGTGTGTTGCCATTTCGCATGTGTATGTAACAGGCCTAGAGAAACATCTTTTTGGCCATACAGTTTAAATATTCTTGATCAGATTGATCAGCACATTCAATTAAGTCAAATCATATTCCAAAAACTGCATTTATTTCCTTAAACTCGATTAATATGACTAATCTAATATTTATTTTATCTCATCAAGCTTATCTCATTTCACAATAACTTCCTTATTTTCCTTTAAATCGATAAATATGCTGTATTTAAAGTTTTTTGACAATACTTTTTATAATATAAAAGCTAGAGAAGACAAATAAGATATACTTTATTCAATATCTGGAAACACTTCATTTTGATTTTCGGTATATACACCCAATGTCTTTATCTTTAAGTACTAAACATTTCATTCATCAAACAAATAAAGTATTTAAAAAAAATTAAATAGAGTAGAGAGAGAGCTAGGAGGGTTTGTGGCACATTAGAGGGCATCTGCCAGTCAGTCAGTCTTGGCAGCAGCACTCTCACTTGTTTTTTGCTTTTCTCTCAGTCACCTTCAGGTCGGCTCTATGTCGCAGTTGTACAGCTTATCGCTGTGGGGCCATCTGTTCAGGGGCCAACAGAGCCGTAAAGAAATTAATTCGCCTAACCCTGTCGACACCTAACACAAGGCTAAGCCTAGCACCACCGCACCACCGCACCACACACACACGACTAGCCTCCCCATTGATGTGAAGAAGACTCTGTTGAGGCTTTCACTCGGCCTCTCTCTCTCTCTATCATTTTTCTGCTCTCTCTCTCTGTATTCTCGGCGGCCACCCGCATCAATTTCGTGCCTTGCACTTTTGACTGACTTATGCAAATACTTGACGCAAGGTTCGTCAAAAAAAAAGAAAATCGAAATAAAAGAAAGGTCTTCTGATGGGGTTAACTGCCAATGTTGACTGAGCCAAGCTGCCTAATTATGCAAAGCGGCTTAGACGACGCAACGTCTTCGTTTTGGCCAGGGCCAAAAGGAAGCCAAACGGCTTGGCCAAACGCCCCCAGTTTGCATAATTGACGAGTGCTATTTGATTCGCGCAGATCATTCCGCAAAGCTAAAGAAAAACTTCAAGAAATACAACCCCGGAAATTCCACAAAACTTGGTTCGTTTCCCAAATTGTGCTCTGCATGCCCCATTAAAATATGTGTGGAAAGTGCAGCAAGTGCTGCGGAAATGCAAAATACAAATCGTTTGCAACGAGTGTGAAAAACTTGAAAATGTTTCATGTCCGTTGGGGAAATAAACAAAAGCAAATGCAGCAGAAGAAACAGAAAAAGCCAGAAGAATGCACGTGAAATAATACAAGGCGCATTGTTACGCTCGAATGAGCAGCAGTACACTGAGCGAAAAGACCGTCAAAAGTAACAGAAAGAAAAAAATATATTTGTTAAAAAATTGTATGACAAAAATTTAAAATCAATTTAAAAATCTTTAGTGAAGTCAACAATTTTATAAAGTATTTAATTTCTCATTATTTAAATTAGGATTATTTGCCATTTAATAAGAATTTTTTTTTTTTTTTGTTAAGTGTTCAACTTAAAATTTCGAATGTCAACCAATTTTTCGCACAGTGCAGCCAAAGGTGCTGCCTTTTTTAAGTTGAGAAAATATTGCTTGTAACTTCTTTGCTGACCTGAAAAATGTCTGTTGCTGGGGCAACACTTTTGTGTCGAAACTTCTCAGTGCGTAAATTGCAAGTTGTTGGCAGCAAATGTTCGAAAAACTAACCGAGATTCAAAGCAGGTGCAGGGCCCAAATGACAGGTGAGCGAGGCAAACGAAGACGGGGCGTGTGCCTAGTCATGGGCAAATGGGTTCGCAGCCGGCGGAGGAGGAGGAGCAACACTTGAAGGAATGCTCAAGATTATGTGGCATTTGGACAGCTCATTTGTATGGTGTGGGTAGGGGGAGGGGGCTAGAAGGCAGGAGGGGCGGCAGGAATCTCCACTGACATTTGGCCCTTGAATAGGCCGCGATCTCGTTATGGAGCAGCTGCAGCTCTGTACGCACTACAATCGACGCTTGAGAAGCCAACAATCGCCTTGATTGCAGCTCTGCTAGCTCTTCAAAATACACGCAGAGAAAAGTGGTTGAACTAAGGACAGTGTGGAATTCAAATAAATTCCTACAAATGTTAGGATAGATATTTTTTTAAATGATTTAAATGATTGTTGAAAAGTTGTGGATCAATTCTAGAATTTGTGTGCTTAAAATAATTAACAAATTTGCTCAATGAAAGTGCAAAATATTGTTTGAATTGAGTCTTTTTATTATATTTATAGATATATATTTATTTATATATTTATAGAGTAACAAAAATTCTTCAGTTCTTCTCAAGTTGTAAAATTCTTAGCTTCTTTGGATTTTGGCAATATTTTAATGCGAAAGTACAAAATACTTATTAATAACAATTTCATGATTGAGATAGGCAATCGAAAAGCGTGCTCAATGGAAATTAAAAACATTTAAATTGAACTAAAGTCTGGTCTTAAGAAATTTAAAGATAAAAAAAATGCAATTATCATAGTGGGAATTTTTAGGGCTGGGTTTTGACAATTCTAATTATTTAAATGCGAGAGCACAAAATGCTTATTATTAAAAAATGTATGTTTCAGCATACTGTATTTAAATCTTATATTAGAAAATTTATAGATTACAAAAATTTCACGAAATTAAATTTTCATACTCAAGTTAGTTAGTTCGATTTCGGCAACATTTGTGGTTGATTTGAATGGATTTTTTCGCTGAGTACACGAGTGTTTATGCATAGAACATGGAATTAGACGGGAATTCATGTCTGCCCATAGGGAATTTGAGCGGGGCTACTGAATTTGCCGCGTTTGCTTGCAACAGGCTGCAAGAGTCGAATTGGGAACTGAACAAGCGCTCGTCGCTGGTGCAATTTTCATAATCTATAGGAAATGCAGCATCGACACGCTTCGCTTTTCACACTCGCTGTTCGGTGATTGGCGATCTCTGGTTCGGTGCGGCTTGGCCAAAACCAATCGCTTCCGGTTGCGATTACAGTTGGCCGCGCCGGCGCTCCGGCGCTCCGGTGTCATTGCTGAGAATCTCACGAACGTGACCGGAGATTGGGACGAATCCCTGGCGAGCTAGAGAGCTGCAATTACGCCAACAACAATTGCTGTGCAAAGATTTTCACGCGCCAGCAACAAAAAACAAAAGCAACAACAACGGCCAGCAACAATCAACAGCAATTGCAATTAGAGTTTCGTATAGCTGTAAATGTGGGCGTGGCTGGCAGCGCTGCCAACTGCGTTGGCTAAAAATTACAGTGCTGTCGTCTACTCAAGCGTAAGCCTGACTGCCCACCTGTCTGCCAGCTCCTGGCCAACACTTGTATATATATATAAATAGGTTTTTTTTTTTTTGGTAATTGAAATTGTTTTCCATAATTATTTTTCTATGCAATTCCGGCTTTTACAGCTCGTTATTAAATTAATAAAACAACGTGTATTGTAAATTATGACAAAGGCAATTAAAATGCTGCCAAAGTAGTTGGCAACCCTGGCGCGGGGGTGCAGTCAATTTAAGTAGACAAATTGTGGGCGTACTCGCCGTTCTTTTAGCTTTCTCTCTATATAGAAAGCTCATCATCATTACAAATTTGTTTGAACTGTGCCCAAAGCGGGCAGCAGCCTCTTCTCTTGGCCCAGTCAGCAGACACACACACACACACACACACACACATACATATATCGCAGCTGAGCATCTATTACAATTCGATTTATCGCGATGCTCTTGAATTACAAATACCCCACAAGACAATCCAGCCAAAGATTGAACTACGTTTGATGAGGCAAATAAAAAAATGATGAGGTTTTTTTTTTCAATTTTTTTTTTTTTTTTTTTTGGGTGCGGCTTTTGTTTTGGGCTTGTCTTAAACTTTTGGCTCTGTTGGGGCGCATATCTAAGTAACTTTGTCTCAAGTTGAAGGCGCCAATAACATTAAAATTTTACTGGCGGAGGTTAAAGTAATTTACATTGGATAAGTCATCATTTGGTTTACGATATTAATGGAATTGTGGAGGATTTGAGTTGGGAGGGGGCTATTCAATATACCTTTAAATGCAGCTCATATTACAAAGTGTTGAAGTTTCCTTTGGAAAGTTGAGCAAAGAGAGATTTCATATTCGAGTTTTTTTTTTTTTGTTTTTGCTTAGCATGCATTTTTGGATATGCCTCAATATAAATGCGGGTATTATAATATTGCTAATGAAATGTGTAGAGAATTTTGGAATACACAAAATATATATATTCTTGAACTGTATTGATAGACAAATATATATGGTCAAGTCTTTCTTTTGAGAGCTGTTTTAATGATATTAAAATTGTTTGTTTTCGATTAAAAAACTTTTTGTTTATTTGGGATTTTTTTGAGGATTATTTTTAGAGATTATAAGTCTGTTAGGGTATTTAAATTTGAACTTCACGACCACAACTTTTCTATGTTGTTTCTTCTTTGTCGACGATAAATCCTCGAAGCCTTTCCATTATAAACACATCAACATCATCAAATTCATCAATTGAAGTGCGACGCAAGATGCAATCCGGGAAAACGTCACGCAAGCCGCGCTTCCCAAGCGAAATGACAAAGTCATGGCTGCGATTGCGGCGTCTCTTCAGCTGCGGTTGCAGTTCCCGTTGCCGTTGCAGTTGCATGTGGCAAGTAGCATGCGGCATGCTGCGCTTGTGGGTGATTGCTTTGTAAGCGTTGAAAACTTTATTACAGCATTATCACATTCGACTTGGGGAGAGGGGGAGAAAGCAACGATTAATTTTGCTGTGCCTCTGACAAGCGTCGAACTCTCTGCATCTATTTTTTATGCAAGCCTCGCGTGGGTGCTAAACCCATTGCAATAGGGCAAAGTAACTCCCGAAACAATGGATTTGGGGAACAACAAACATGTGCAACGTGTGCCGTTCCCAATGTTGCTGGGCTGTTTCGAAAATCATTTAAAAATAATTAAGCTCATGTTGTTTTTCCAATTTGAGCAGGGTGGGGAGCAGCCCACGTTGTTGTTGTTTCTTTTTTTGTCGAATGATTTTGTTAAAATTTAAAATTTATTTACTTTGTGTTGGGCTTGATATATCGGTGGAGCTTCGGGGGTTTAGGATTACCGATGAGGTTGCGTGGGGTGTCGCACCAATAAATCAAAATGCAAACGGAAGTGTAGAAAATGTAAGATGATCTTGTGCTACACGTTCAGGTATCGAATTTCGCCATGTGATTATGTGAATGATTTGTTGTATTCATTTAAATCTATTTAGGGATTGGGGATTGGAGTGCGAGAATACAAAGATAAATGCAAGCGCATTCTTAACAATTGGCTGATTGTGTGGGTTTTTTCAATTAGTTGTCGCCTTTCTATGCGATTTTCATGAATTTGAGGAAGGCTTAAAAAGAGAGAGAGAGAGAGAGAGAGAAAGCAAATAGGCGGAATAAATAAATCTAGAACTCTTAAAGTCCCAGAAGTTCGGAAATGGGTATATCCTATATATATGGGTATATAATATGTATAGACTTATTTATATTTCCTTTTTTTCACAATTATTGCCTTTGTTTTTATAATTTTATATGTTCATTATTATCTTTAGAGTAGTTTCAAAGTCGTGTGCTATCTTTCTCTTTGCGTTGTTGCAAATAGTTTGCCACCCGCTGCTGCATCAACTGTTGCTGCTGCTGTTATTTTTGACGTGTGTCCACTGAGCTGACAAGACAAATTTCAATTACAATTCGCACACCTTTTGACTCCTCATTTCGTTTTTGGGCACTTGCAAAATACAAAACAGAAAAATAAATAACTAAATGGTTAATCGAGCCGCGCTAACCGCGGCGCAAATTAGCCAACAAGTGCTGGCAACATGTTGCGGCGCAGCATGTTGCTGACTGTTCCACCGAAAGTTGCCAATGGGAATGGCAATTGGCAATAGGCAAAATGCAATTGAAATTGCAATTGCAATTGCTGCACATTTGTTGCCATTTTCTTCTTCTTTTTTTTGTGTTTTTCTTGCCGCTGTTATTTTCCTTCTGCTTCTTCTTTCGCATGCCAAATGATATCGCAGCTAATAATTTATGACTTTTAATTTGCCACTTGTGCAAGATTTATGGCAATATGAAAATTGAAATGCAATCAAAAATATTATGTTAACCTCTGACCGCAGACCGCAGAAATTGAAAAAATACACTTTTGGGCCAGAACGAGCCAAAAGCTGTGGACTCTAAGCCGTGGCACATAAATCAGTTGTGCTACGACAGTTTTTGGCCGCCTTGTGGCGCCCTTTTGGCCAATTGCAGTTTTCACCCCATAAAAAAAAAACAAAAACAAAAACAAAAATGGCAACAACAACAAATTGATTGACAAGCCATGAAATTGCATTTTGTTGGCCCGGCTCCTGGCGCTGACAATTTGTAATGGCATTTTTGAGCTTAGAAAGTTTTTATTTTTTTATTATTTTTTTTTTTTTTTTGGCGGTCTGAACTCTGACCTGCCGCCGAAGGCGCTGCCGGCTGCCTGGGAGCGCTGCGTCCTTTTGCTGCACTCGGTGTCCTGTGTTGTTCAAATGGAGATAGAAAATTTTTGCCTTATCATTGGCTCATCTTTGGCTTGGATCTCCAGCTGCGACGCTTCATGCATGAATGGCACTTTAGCCGCTTGTTTGTTGTCCGCTTGCAACATGCAAATATGAACATGACAACAAGCTGCCCCCCCCCCCCTCTCCACAACCCCCCCATCCCCCTCTTTGCTGCTGCCACATTCAGCGTGCGATGCCACCCAAGCTTTGGCAAATGCATTTCCTATTTGTGGCCTTGGCTTCCTTCCTCTTGGCCAGGTTTTCATTGTTGTTGTTGTTGTGGCTGTGTGTTTTCTGTTTGCATAAACATTTTGCATACACTGTAGTTATATTTTTGCTGTTGTTTGTTTATTACCAAACGCCTTGGCTGCAGATTTATTTGCTCGCTGCTCTTCCCGAGTTCCTCTTGGCCTCCTCGCTGTGATGTCTTTCTTTGGCTCCGTTGACTCGTGCAATAATAAATTTGAATTGTTTTGGCATTTTGGTAGCCGTTGGAGCGCAACAAGGCCCCACAAAATAAACATTCGAAAACGTGCTTTGAATTGAGTAAGGCAATGCCACTGAGAATTGGCTAAATAGACTAGCTGAAGAAATACCATAAAGGCATAAATTAAATGGCATTATGTGCTTAAAGTGTTGGGAATAGCAAAATATGTGGGCGTCTTTTTCAAATGTGTTGCTGTATAATTGATTTACTGGAGTTTTATTTATTAGTTGGGCATTTAAAAAATTGCATTAGATAGCAAAATTCAGTCAACATATTGTTAACTATAATTATTGCTTGCGCTTATTTTTACTCCCTCAAAAGTGAAACTGTTCTCCTCATTTAAAATTATTATTTATTTATTTGAATTGTTTTTAATGATAAAATTTACCGATAAATATAATATACTTTTAATTTGATATACCATATAATGGATATCATATGGATCTTTGCAAAATTGGGTATGAAACAGTTTTATATATTTTAAAATAGTTTTATTTCTGATTTGAAACTGCTTATATATTTGTATTATTAATTTAATTTAATTAAATTAATTATTGTGGTATCACAATATATTTATAAATTACCAAGGTATATTATTTTATTATAGTCTGGTTGCATTATTTATAACGTCAAATCAAAAACTGACCTTTAAGTAAAGCTCTCAGCTGCAATTAGCTATTGTTTGCCATTCTTATCACGAATACATCACCTTTTATACTTTTGTCTAGTTGTGCATTGGTTATCTTATCAGTTGGCGCTCTATCTGTTCACATATTTAGCTTTACTTTATTATCGCAAATATCAAAATTTATAGTACTAATTAATGCACTTGGACAAACTGCGCTTCCTCTACGTCAAATTATCAGCTCTCTGCAGTGTCAGTAAGTGGGCCAACTACATATATGCTTTATCGATTCTCCGTGTTATCGGCTGCATCAACAATGTCAATAATGCCATAGTGAAAAGCACTTTCGAGGCATTCACCCAACATTTTCCTTCATTTTTGTTTTTTTTTTTCGTTTTTTGGGCCAAAACACGACCACGGGCCATGGCAGTTGCTGCATTTTGTCGCGTGTCTGTCCGCTCTCCCTCCCACGCCCACACACACACACACATACAGAAAATGTCATGCACCATTGCCACATGCACAGAGCCAGAAAATTGGGTGAAAATCTCATTTTCCTTTCCGCTGTTGTTGTGCGCTCAAGTCAACAATTTTCCGGCTAGACATAAATTGTATATGGCTAGAAAAAAGCGTTTCTCGTTGCCTATTCAATTAGCATAACAAACTATGGCATGAGACTACCCCCCACCCCCTGGCCCGGCCCCCCCCTCCCCACCCGCTCACTCAACACCCACTCTAGAAATTCTGATACGGCGCCCATTTTTGGGGGGAAATAGTTTTTCCATAACAGGGCATATTTTCTTGTTATCGTTGTTGTTGTTCTTAGCTGGCGCTTTTCGGCTGTCAATTGGGGATTTCTTATAAATGTTGTGGGTTGCGTGACTTTTGTTGTTGTTGCTGTTGCTGTTGCTGCTGCTGCTGGCATCTGGCGATTATTCGACTGCCAAAGTGTGGCCAAACATTTCACTTTACGTAAAGCCCAAAACAAATCATGCGTGTTGTCAAACTTGTCGCTCTACAAGATCTAAACAACTTCGGCGCGGCCCCTATATATTTGATCATAAATTATATATTTATAGTCGTGTCGATTCTTTGGGAAGTGGTTTTTCCTTTGTGCATCCATAAATTTAATGTAGCTTTGAAGTGCATTTCATTATGTCGCCAAAAACGGTACACTCGAAGAAAAATCAAATTCTAGTATGATGTCTTTTTAGCATTTAAACTGATTTTGAATAAACTTCTGAAGTATTGTTTGAAAAGATATTTCCATTATAGTTAAATTTTGGAGATAAAATAAAATAAAATAAAACATTTATTTATAGATTTATTTTATTTTGAAATTTAAGTTCTTCAAATGGAAATTTTTTGTTTAATAAAAGTACTACTAATTTCTAGACTAAGTGCAGTATTTAAGTCTTTTATTTGTTTTATTTGTTTTATTTGATTTTATTTAAAAATTCCTGAAATAGAAATTTCATACTGAGATTTTTTATACATTGATTCGAATTTGTTAAAGTTTCTTTTCGAATACAGTATAAAATTCGCAGTGTTTTCTCTGATTGTAGCCTATATATAAATATCTATATAAAACCAACTAACCGTTTTCATTTCTCTCTCTCTTTCTAGGTAAGAATCATGCATACATTATGTCTAAGATCTGTGATCTGTTATTTGGGGCGCTCGCATGTGTTGCGTAAGTTTTTCCAGCTATTTCTGTTTTGTTTTCATATATTTTTCGGCTACTTTTTGCTTCCGCAATTAAAATTGCCATTTCTCATGTTGAACTATCAACAACGAGATGCCATTTTGCACAGCTCCCCCGGCCATACCCCGCTATTTGAATTGGGGAGGGGTAGACCAGTCATAAGTTTGCTTATTTTTCGGCTTTGCGTGCAAATTTCAATTTTTCATGGCAATTTTTTGTTTGTGTTTCTCCGAGGCGAGCTAAAACCATTTTTGCAGCGTTCAATAAACTAAAATGGAACCCAGATTAAGATATGTTTATATACATATATAATGCACATGAGCTGCGGCTACTGCCGCACTGTGTTTTGTTACTGCCCCACCTCGACCTCATCCCCAAGCCCCAGTCCCCAAACCCCAATCCCCATCCTCTAGTTGCCTCCCAGGGTCTGTCATTCGTTTTGAAATTAACGATTTGCAATTAACATTCATTCATTCGCTTTCACTCATCTCATCTTTTGAGTGCACAAATTTTTCTACTCGCTTTTGTTTTGTTATGAGTGCAATTTCTTAATTGCCTTTATTTTTATCGATTTCGTACAGCGCTTTCGCATTTTTCTTTGATTTATTGTTAAATTAGTTTGCAATATGTTCAATAATCGATATTTTAAGAGCTGTATTGATTGAATATATATTTAATTAATGTCAGTTGCGCTCTATTTGACGCCCTGGCTCGCTTTTTTTCCAGTTTTTTTTTTTTTTTTTTTATAAATTTTCATCTCTTAAATCGAGTTCTCATACCGCCTCTAAATAAGTTTAAATATTCCTGGCACAAATGCAATCCAATTAAAGTTATTTTTCCACAGAACTGCAGCTCATGGTTTATTTTTCCCCCTAATTAAGCTATTTCTCCTATCTGCTCTTCTTATCATTTTTCTTATCCTTCATCTTTCCATTTATCTTCGATTGGCATTCATTCAATTAGCTAATTACGCATAGACCAAAAGTAATTCGAACTTATCTAGCAAAAATCTTTCGGAAATGTTGTCTAGATCGTTGCAAGATCAACAGCATCATTATGATGATCAACACGATCATTATCGGCATTAAGGCAAGCAATTACTTTTGATAAAAGTGAACATTTAGTGGCAAACCGATGCCAAATAACCAAGAGTCGCAAACTTATCCACAGGCCTGCATATAAACAAAGGCAGCTCTTTGAAGAAGAAAGATGCGCTCCGATCGCAGGGCATATGAACTGAGTTGGCCCCACATTTGCCCCCCCTCCCCCCTTATACCCTTTCATTACCCCGGGCCCTGTCTACATCTGTTGCTGCAGTCTCTTCGACTGCTGTCAGATTGTATATCTCGCGCTCTCTGTGTGGAGTGCGCCAATGCGATTCGATTGCTCCCGACGCGCTGACTGCATCTATCCGACAGACAGACAGACAGCTTGGACTGCTCCTCGACTCTTGGTCCGGCTGTCTGTCAAAGGCAAAAAGTGCATTTTTGTATATATTGAAGACAATTCGTTGTTGTTGTTGTACTTTTTTCGCAGCGTCTGTCTTCCGGCAATGTTACAATGTTTTCTTCTTTGTCTTTTTTTGTTGTTGTTGTTGCATCAGTTTCAGTTTTGTTGCTGTCATTCGATTTTGGACTTTTATTTTATACGCTCTACCCATTAAAAATGGGCAAATAAAGGGTATATTACAGTTGAGCAAATGTGTGTGAAAGGCTAAAGAGGGCATATGCGAACCCTTCAAATATATGTATATTTTCATAGGCAGACTTTAAGTAAGTTCTTGAAGTTGATTTTAATTGATCGATAACTTAAGCAATACCCTCGTTAATGTCTAAGTATCGATATTTTTGGGTTATTAGGTATGAAGAGTAGACTATAAAAGTAAGAGACAAGTCCATTTAATGGACTATAAAAGTAAAAGACTTCAAGTGGGCTCCCTTTTCGTACTTTTATGAATTTATCGATTACTCAAAGAATTTTGCAGTAATTTAAATATAACAATATATTTTTTCTCTTAGTTTAAACTAGTTAAGACTTTCAATAGGTTCTGCTATTGCGTGCGCAGATCTAGTTTATTTTATTTTATTTGATCGATAATTATCGATCAATTTAATTAAGACTTCACATTTGGACTGCATCTAAATCATATGCACAAAAAGTTTATCTCGTCTTTGATAATTTTTCTTTCGCGGTCCTATGATCGATAAATATCGAATTTCAGCCTGGGTTTTTTGACCAGATCTCTGACAATATAAGAGCCAGATACACCAAATTTCGCGGAAACCACTTCCCGCTCCCTTTGAATTGTGACGCCAATTCGAAGCTGGCCGCAGGGTATCTTTTAGTCGAGCGCTCGCCGCTAGCGTAACCTCACTTGCTTCTTTTTGCTAGTCGCTGTCAATGTGGCGATTTGGTTAGCGATTTGCCGTTTGATATGGCGCAAAAGGTTTTCTTTTCCGTTTGCTGCCACTCAACTGAGCTTTGCCAATTGAGTTACCACGATTTTAGTTGGGGTCGAAATGGATGTGGAGGGAGGGAGGGAGAGGAGGGGGGGTGGGTACTTGTAACCTCCTCGTAACTGCCACCTGGCGAATGGGGCACGTCTGCCCGAGCTTAAACCCTCATATTTGTTACGGTCCCGCAACGCCTTACGTGACAATCGTCCGGGAGGAGTTGGGTTTGTAGGTGGAATTATCATAAAATCGCCACGTGATAAATTCACCAGGTGAAAATTGCAAATTTTCGCATTTCGAATTTGCGACATGCACGAGATGCTGTTGCAAATGTAAATGCAAATGCAGATGTGACTTTCAAATGTTGTCACAGCTGCCGCGACACCTGCCCCCCCCCCCTGCCTGGCGCCCCCACCCCCACCGCCAGTTCTCCCGTTTGTGCCCCAAGGGTGCCTCGGTGTCGTTTTTCATAATTTGTCTCCTTTGAATTGACCCAAAAATTGATTTTTGTAATTAATCCTTGTTAAGTCGGCAACATCATAATCCAAATGAGCTGCTGTTGTCAACGACGTTGACGTTGACGTCGACGCCGACGCGTTTCACTTGCAACATTCAATCATGCAACAGTTGCAAGTGGCACAAGGAAGGTGTGTATGCCCCTGCCTACTACCAACTGCCACATGCCGCTCGACGGGTTCCGCTCCTCGTTTATTCAAATCGTCGTTTGGCAAATTGCTAATAAAGTTGCCAACCATCGCAACGCGCGTTGCCAATAAATATTGCTTTTATTTCGACGCTATGCAAATTTTTTTATGTACTTCGTTTGCAGCGGTCGCAATAAAAATCACAGGCGTTGATGTGTAAATTGGTAGGCGTCTCAGTGTGTGTGCGGGTGTGTGTGTGTGCGAGTGTGCCACTCTTTAGCTAGGTAGGATGAGTTCGTTATGGACCCATTGTCGCTCGGCAGACAATGCAGATCAGCTAAACTTTCACTGGATAAAGCATGGAGTGCGATTCGACATTACTTTGATACGGTTTAGAGATCATCTAATTGATGGGTGGCGAAAGTTGGAGACAGGTGCAGGGTCCTTTGTGTAAAATACCATATATGTATTTATTTTTGTATCAACTAATTTATATATTTCAAACAAACAGTGCTCCTATATAATATATGTATATGTATAATAATTTACTTTTAATATATACATTTATCTTTTATTGATCACATTTATTATTATATAACCCTGGTTTGTTCAGCAATCTGAATATCTGATATATATGTGGCATTTAAGCTATAACTAACACAGTTTTTGAGCTAGACGCTCCATATTTGGAATATTTACTACTGAAAAGCAACAAAATTTTATTTTCAATAATAAATATATTTGAAAGGCAAAATTGATCTAGAGGACAAACCATGAAAAAAATGACATCAAACGTGAAAATCGGTTTAGTTTCGACAAAGTTATGGGCGTTTGAAATATGGGAGCTATGGATCCGGAAGCTTTACATGTCAAAATTTTTGTACATTTTTGCAAGATTTTTGACCAAAAATTTGACTCCCTCAGAATCGGTTTTAATGTTGTTTTTTATGCTAATTGTGACAAATACAATCGATTAAAAATGTAAATTTGGAAATCTAAATTTTGAAAAAAAAATTTTTTCGAAAATGAGTAAGGGGGGAGTAAAGGATTTTTTTTTTGCAAAAAATTCAACAAAAAATTTATTTTCAATAATGCATATTTTTTAAATAGGGAATCAATCTAGTGGAGAAACCATGAAAAATATGCCATCAAACATGCAAATCGGTTTAGTTTTGACAAAGTTATGGCCGTTTGAAATATGGGAGCTATGGATCCGGAAGCTTTACATGTCAAAATTTTTGTACATTTTTGCATGATTTTTGACCAAAAATTTGACCCCCTCAGAATCGGTTTTAATGTTGTTTTTTTATGCTAATTGTGACAACCACAATCGAATAAAAATGTAAATTTAGAAATCTAAATTTTGAAAAAAAAATTTGTTCGAAAATGAGTAAGGGGGGAGTAAAGGATTTTTTTTGCAAAAAATTCCAAAAAATTTATTTTCAATAATGCATATTTTTTAAATAGAGAATTAATATATAGGATAAACCATGAAAAATATGCCATCAAACATGCAAATCGGTTTAGTTTTGACAAAGTTATGGGCGTTTGAAATATGGGAGCTATGGATCCGGAAGCTTTACATATCAAAATTTTTGTACATTTTTGCATGATTTTTGACCAAAAATTTGACCCCCTCAGAATCGGTTTTAATGTTGTTTTTTATGCTAATTGTGACAAATACAATCGATTAAAAGTAGAAATTTGGAATTCTAAATTTTAAAAAAAAAAAATTTTCCAAATTTGGTAAGGGGGGAGTAAAGGATTTTTTTTTGCAAAAAATTCAAAAAAAAAAATATTTTCAATAATGCATATTTTTTAAATTTAGAATCAATCTAGTGGAGAAATCATGAAAAAAAATGACATCAAACGTAAAAATCCGTTTAGTTTTGACAAAGTTATGGGCGTTTGAAATATGGGAGCTATGGATTCGGGTACATTTTTGTAAATTGTTTGTGTTTCAAAAGCATTAGCTGATTTTCAGCTTAAAATCCCTTACATTACGGTAATTAATTAATCACAATCAGCATTAGAATTCCTTTTACGTTTTATATCTATTTGATCAAGCCATAATTATTGCTTAGATTTTAATAGTTTCCACAACAGCTTTCAATTTTTTAATTAACATCAAACTTGATATTCTGATGCCCTGAATTAAGAGCTATACATTGAATTAAACCTGGATTATCATAGTTAGTATCAAACTGTCTAACATATTCATTTTTTCGTAAATTTCTACATATCAATTAGGCCGTTATATTATCTTTTATCTTTTGTTAACGCACACCTTGGATAATCCTTTTACATAAGATTCAGTCACTTGCTGCTTATTCTTTTTTAACCATTTCTTACCCAACGCAGCATCTAGCATAACTAATTCCTCGACTTTTTGCCACTTATTTTTCTCAGTTTCTATGTATTTCTTACCCTCCAGTTTCAGTTCAATGTCCTCTAAACAATTGAACATTAAGCACGCTTAGCTGGTTGTCTGTTTGTTGTTGTTGTTGTTGGTTTGCTGCTTGGCTTGACTGCTCTGCGGTGTCTTTCACCACATCCCAGCCAACATAGGTTAATATATATCTAAAACGTAAAATCACCGATTGTGTGAGTGTTATTGAACCCAGCCCACATTATTAACGCCCCGAAAAATATAATATATATTCATAGATCTCGCTTTACGGCTTTAACTCTTTTTGAAAACGTTGGCCGTAAATTGAAACAGAAAAGTCCATACAATTGAAGTACATTCATGTACATGAAGTATACAAATTTAAATTTGACTTAGCTGCATTTCAGGCCATATAAACCTTAAATTTTTTTTTTTTTTACATATTCACTTCAAACGTCACCAAAACTTAGTAATAGAAAACCGACTTCAGTTTATAAATATTATAAAAATAAAATTAAGTTACAGAAATGCTGAAAATTGAAATTTGGCATAAAATAAGCAAAGGTGCCGTTAATAGAGACGGCCGTTAAGCGAGATATGGGCGTATATCTATTTATATTTGTGATTAAATGGGCTTTTAAATAATGTCGCTGGGGTTGCGCGCAAATTGCTTTTTGGTAGCAAATCACGTAGCCGAAACCACGATAATCGAGGGGCCGCGGAGAATGGGCCACGTTCGATTGAGATTATGTGCTGGTGGACGGTCATGGACTGGGTTGAGTTAAACTTTTACTTTAATGGTACTTGAACCCTTGAATACAATGCACACGCCCCCCCCCCCTCTCTCTCTCTCCAGCGGATGCGCCCACTTTCATCTGAGCGCATTTAAAAATCAATTTTTACAGCTCCCGAGATGGCATCTTTGGCATCTTTTGGTGGCTACAAGTGCACTCACATGTCGTCGATCAGACGCGAGTCGTTTATCTTTCGGAAGTGCCAGCTAACTGCCAGTTGTTGTTGTTGTTGTTGTTGTTGTTGTTGACCCCCATGTGACCCCCGTGTACGCCACGAGAGTTATGAACCCGTTTGCCGCTTAATGAGTTACAAAGCCTGTCGCTCAGAGCAACTGCAGCAGGAGGCGGTGCCAGGTGCCAAGTGCCACAGGTGAGGGGTGAAGGCGGTGGGGGGGGGGGTGAGGGGTTGGCTGGGTGCCAGACGGGCGGGCAGGTGACTTATGTGCCTGTTGTATGTTTTGATTTTGTAGCTTCTGGGCATATTGGTTGGGTTCGGGTCGTACTGCTCGCAAATTGAGGTGTCGTAATTGTTGGCGAAAAAACTGCGCTGCGGATTCACTTTGCCTCTTTGTTGTGCATCTCCACCTGCCGCCAGTGAAAGTCAGCTTTAAGTTTTGTTTTGGCCATTGTCTCCTGTCGTTTTGCCATTGTCGTTGTTGTTGTTGTTGTTGTTGCCCGTTTTATTGCCAGGCTTTGTCTTTGGGCCCCCCCAGGACCAAAAAGCAAACAAACATAAACCCAAAAACTGAAACCCAAAACTCATTTGCAATGTTAACGAAATGAACAAATTTATTTTCGATGTTGTTTTAGCCAAGTTAGTTTATGTATTGGCTTAAAAAGTTACGCTAATAAAAATGGGTATTTGTGTATTTTATGCCAATTAAATTTTATATGTAGCTAACATGGAATTTATTAGTCGAAAATATATTTTTCTGTTGATGTTAATTGTTATTATATCATCTAATATAGAATTGTATATGACATCATAATAGGTCGCATCAAGGGTATTTAATATTCGTTATTGATAGGTTTTTTTTTTGTATGTATACTTTATTTAATTTATTTTCTTTTATTGCCAAATTGCCGTTTTTATTTTAATGAATTTTTGTTTGTCAGTTTTTGGTAATTACACTGTCCATTGTACAACTATTTTCTTTTATGGGCACTTAATTTGCCAAATGTCGGCTTTCAATTATAGTGGTTTGTGCTGTGTGTGTTTATTGCCACGCCCCAGTTACGAGTTTGTCCAGGAAAGTTGCAACCTGTTATATGAGATGTGGAAGACCGAGGAAGGTCAGTGGAGGTCAACGCAAGTGCATGATAATCATTATTTGATGGGTATGAGAAAACTGTGACTTCTTGAGTTACGTTTGAGCGCAATTATATTGAATAAATATAATAAATATTTTATATTTTCTCTAAATCTTTATTTGAAATAAATAGATTCTATTATAAATATTTATTTAAAATTCTACAAAATTTTATTTGTGTTTAAGTTTCCAGTTCTTATCAGAAATGGAATTTTTTTTATCACAAAAAATAAACGATGCAATCCATCTTACGATCGTCAATGCATTTCTATTTGAAATGCTATCAGTAGTTATTCGACGGTTGAGTCTAAGCCAAACATAAATCAAATATAAATTGATGCATATGCATATATATGTAGCTAACTATAAAGAGCTCAACCTCGGGTTCAATTGGGCTCGTAAAATTGTTCATGATTAGCAGCGGGCACAGTAATATTGTCTGTCTTGTAGAATTCTTATCATTGCCCAAACAGCCTCACATAACTAACTAACCCCGTCGAGTGACCCGCAGCTTGACTGTGCGAAGATAAATATGCCCTGCACTCTATTGACCTTGACTTGCATACAGTAGACACTCGTTGCAATGCCCCCCAAAACGATGATGATGATGATGATGATGATGACAATGATGATGATTACCCTAACTTGGCTCAACCTTCAATCAGAGCTGCAAGGCGCAATTGTTGGAAAAACTGTAATTGCCCAATTTAAATGTTGCGTAATTGCACGAGAGTTAAATGCGCTTCACTTTGTTTTTACGCTAATTAGCCAAATGTGCAGAGCAGTTAGTTGTAGCCAGAGTGGATTTATTATTATTATTTTTATTTGTTTTTTTTTTTTTTTTTTAACATTTCCTTTCCTTCTCATTTTCATTTCCATTGGCAATTTACATTTGATCGCTGCTCATTTTGGTCGAAACGTTGTGATCATTTGTCATATGCGGCTTAAGTTTTGTAACATTTGTGAACTGTCGAACTGTCGAAACTTGTGAAAATTGTGCGCTTGGAAAGCTTGGTGGTTGTTTGCCTGTGTCTAACTGTGAAAATGTCAACGCAATGCTTGAGAAATTTTCCCCCTCTCTGGTTTGGACATTTATCTAACCATATGACATTTTTTTTCTCTCTTTTTCCTATACTCATCCATAACCATATATAATTTACCCCCCTTTCTTTATATTGCATTTTCCCTCCATTTTTCCAACTATACATTTCCATGTTTTCCTGTCTGTAAAGTTGTTGTTGACCAATTTTGGTTGATTTTTTTTATTTGCGGGAAAAATCAATCATGAAATATGTTTGCCATTAACAATGGATTTATAATCGGATTTGGATTTGTACGAAATGGGTTTAAAGAGATTACAAGAGAGACGAAGAGAAAGAGAGAGAGAGAGAACGAGTAAGCTGATTTTTCTTAAGTAACTTAAAATGTATTTATCGAATTGATAAAGTTATATATTATATATATATACATATAAATTGATTTGTGTAAAATAGGGATAAACAGAAAGGAAGTTAAAAATAATTATATTGCATTGAATATTCTTGAATAATTTTAAAAATATGAATTTTCGAGAGCTTGATAAAGAATTAGAAAGTTGGAAAATAGATTTTCGATGAATCTATAAAGAAGAAAGATAGTCATAAATTAACAACAAATCTAAAGATATTAAAATACAATGAATGGTTTATGTAATGATATTTCATTGACTAATTTGATTGATATATATAAAAAAAACGCAAGATAAATAACATTTATATATTCTTTTGGGTTTTTGAGAGAGATTAGAACTTGACTAGAGATTAGATTGACTTTTCTACATTAATCCAAATCAGACTTGTTTATTCATTTGTAGGCTAAGCTTTCTATAGCTCAGCTAACGTCACTTCACTGTTAGCATTTTCTCTGGCTGACCTTCTGGCGAGTTCACTGAACTTCTTCACCTAGATCTGTGGCGGCACATTTGACACCAGCTCGAGTATCATCTGCACTCGAAACTATCAGATTACCAAACACGGTGCTGCGCCCCCCCCAAAAAAAAAAAAAAAACAAAACATACAAAAAAGACAAACAGAAAAACGACAGAGTCGAAAACACTTTCAACACACTCGTCGTGTGATCTTTAAAGCCACTCAAGTGCTATTAATGGACGTAAGTGTCTGCCAAATGTGGTCTATAAAAGAGCAGCGCCAAATGGCCGCCATCAGCTGGCCAAAAACTGGACAAGGTCAAATCTGACAGAGATTTCGGCAGCAGCCAAGGCTGTCATTTGACTATGGCTAGGGTGTAATGGCCAGCCTGCCCACCTCCCCGCCGCCTTTTGGCCAACCGAAGCGTAACGGCTTTCATTGGTAGGTTTATTGTCAAGCCAGGTTAGTTGATTTCGGTAGTCATTTTGTTGGTTGGGGTAGATTTTCACTCAATTGCGGTCTGCCTCTGGCAATTAAAATGATATTATTACCACTGTGGTCAATGTACTAGCCTAGTTGAGAGAGCCAGAGTGAGAGCGAGAGAGAGATAGAGAGAGATCCCAAAAACTTTTGGGCTAACGACTTGTTAATTGTGCAATAAATAGAAAGCAGAAAACAGCCAAGACAAAGACCCAATAGTGGCCTGATGTTGTAATAATTGAAATTTAATGCCTGGGCAGAGAAAGCGGCACAGGATTTTTCTACTCGATCAATGAAAATTCAGGTAGACAATAGCGCCTTAAATAACAAAACTAAAGAATAGTTCATTAGGTTTTGGTGCGGCAATAGTCGGAGGTTGCTATAAACACTTATTTTAAGCTTAACTTTATAGTTTGTCTTTTGTATACCCTGTAATTAATGAAAAATGGTAAAGGAAGAGGGAATAATAAACTTGTGTATATTTATTTTTGATTAAAAAATTTGTAAATATTTATGTTTAGCATATTTAAGAGCTTATTTAAGCTATATCGATAACGATAATATCATTACCTAAAAATGTGTAAATTATATTATACATATAATTCTTCCTTAAAATTGTATGTGGCGTCAGCTCTATGTTGCGAACAGGGTATGTTGAAGTCAGGCACCGCTGTCTAGAAAAAAATGTTAGCTATTTCATATTTGCTTAGTTACACTCGAAAAAATAATTATATAAACAGTTAAAGCCAGCAATTTCATAATCAGTTTAAGCATTAAAAGCCATGTAACATGTTTTTAATGAGACCAGAGCCAAAGGCAAAGGCAAAATGGAAAAAAAAAAAAAACTGAAAAACTTGCAGCGTGTTGACAAGAGACAAACTTGTTCTGGCCACAAACGGTCGCAGTTGCAGCAGACCTCAGACATAGCCGCGTGGACCACATGGGGGCCAAGACATCTCCAAGAACGTGACGGCAACAAAAGCAGCAGCCGCCGCGGTCGTCTCCGACTTCGTCTCGGTCGTCGTCTTATCGTGCCCGGCTACGAACGTGACACTCGAACGTGATTATGTCAACCGTGTCGTTGTCGTCTTTAGTATATATGTGATCCCCCTCCAACCCCAATCCCCCCTTATCTCCCACCCTGTCTCTCTCTCTCTCTATACTCGCGCCGTCTGATATGTTACTCAATAGGCCGTGTCGGGATTTTAACTGTGCTACACCGACTCGGACAACGACTCTCTCTTTCGCATTCTTAGAACGGTTTTCGAGAATTCCTCTTCTGCATCGCTTTGGGTTAATTCCCAGTGCATTTGCTCGCATCACGTTGACATCGTTCCGTTTGCTGCAGCTTGCCCTGCTTTTTTTGGGTCAACAGATCGGACATTTGTTTGTCGAAAGACTCCCAGGCAGATTAATTGCCCAGGTGACAGGGCAGACGAGGTGTTGCACTTAACACCAAACATACAATAAGTCTTAAATGCAGTCATTTCCTAGACCCCACCTTTAGTATACCCTACAAAAGCAAGTCGTGGCGGGGTGTGCTTAAACTTAATGTATTGGTTGCTCTATGAAAATTGTAAACTATCGAATATGCGATCAGTTCTCTTGAGATTCAATAATCACATAGTAATCGATAATTAATAAAAAACATTTCATTTATTTATTAATATATATAGATATATATTAATTTATTTAATTAATATTATTTTTTTCTATATCTATATTATCAATATATTACGCTTATCTGTCGACTTTCACAACTAACGAATGTGTCCTGTATAAGATCGATAATTATCAAAAACCTTCTATTAGCGATAATCACCAAGAACTTTCTTTTATAATAATAATTTTCAAATCACAAGTTCTTGACTAAAACCTATTTTTAAATTCATTGCTCTTAGAGTTTAGAGGGAACACCCCTTGTAATGCTAGGGTAACTTATAGTGTGCTACTTTCTATCACAAATTGCCTTTTATTTGTCTTAAGCTGATTTTCTCACACCTCCAGCACAAGTGTCAATTTCGTCTGTTTTCATATTTCCTCTTGTCATTTATCTTGTCAATAGAGATCCGCCAAGACTCCCCCTACAAGAAGTTGTTATTTAGTTTCCTCGGTTCAGGTAATTAGAGAAGTTGCAAGTTGTTTGTTTGGAAGCTCATGCTTAAATTAGTTTGTGCCCCAAACCGGGGCAGACTTTGTGTCTTATT
Organism: Drosophila sordidula; assembly: GCA_035047465.1. Classification (NCBI taxonomy): domain Eukaryota; kingdom Metazoa; phylum Arthropoda; class Insecta; order Diptera; family Drosophilidae; genus Drosophila; species Drosophila sordidula. The sequence continues at coordinate 4,868,412 of JAWNPQ010000185.1, read as the reverse complement.
TTTGTCTATTTAAAGGCGCTTTCGATTTGGCGATTTGGAAGTGTTCCAAATGCCGTGACTATTTCACTTAGAAATGTGCTGGCAAAAAAAAAAAAAAAAAAAAAAAAAAAAAAAAAAAAGGAATCAAAAAAATACAAAAAAAAATAACAAATGTGCGCGTTCCAATTTATGTGACATGTTGGAAATGTTGCGTTGTTGTTGCTACTGTTCTCGTTGTCTTCAGGCAACGTTCATTGACTTCCTGCTGCGAAAATTTTTCTTATTTGGCTAAAACAAAAAAAAAAAAAAAATTTGTCGTGCCAGGTAGAGGTAAGCTCCATGAGGTAGAATATATAGAACCTGGCCGAGACTTGCGAGTTCAACATTGTTTTGTGCATAGTATTTATGAATACTATTTCAGTCACAGACCTAAGAACTTGTGAATCATGCTATAATAAAAGAAAAAAAAAAAAACGCATGGCGGCTGGGGGGGCGTGGGCCGTCCCACAAATGTCTAGGGGCGATAAATATGTAAAAAACGCGGTCGAGGTCACGTACTGACATTTTCGATAATGAATGCTGTTGTTGTTGTAGTCTTTGTATTTGTATTCAGCTAGTTAATTGTTGTTGTTGTTGCCATTGCTCAACTCTAGGCACAACATTTCTGAGTCAACGAACCTCTCGCACACAGTCTAAAAGATCTGGCGATACAGATATACGTGCCCAGTATTTCATTTATAAATAGAAGCCGCATTAGAAGATCTTTTGTGGCAAACGCACGAATTCAACACTCGAATGCGTTGAACATTTGCATGAATGTGTGCGAATGAGAAGCGAATGTCGAAACGAATGGGAATATTTCTTGTGCGTCATGCTGGCCGACAACAATTGGAGGACAGTGTATGTTGCAACGCGCCTGCCGAAGAAGAAGAGGAAGAAACAGCACAAGCAGAAGCAGAGCCCCCCTGGTTTGGGGAATTTATGTGGCCAGCAGTCCAATTAGCATTTAGCTGGCAAAATGTAGTCAAAGCTCATTTTTCAACTGGCGCCAGCTGGAAAAATTGCTCGAGTTTATGTTTAATGGACGCACACAAATCATAATCAGGCTAAGGAAAAAGAGCTCTTGAAAAATTATGTAAAATTATGAAAAAGTATGCTGAAAACGTGATTATGCGCTTTACAGTAGGCAATTGGGCATATGACGTATACGAGGCGTTGACAGAATGGAAGGGAAACTATTTGGAAAATGTTTCAAATTATATATTAAGTAAGAACAAGAAGAGAAACTTATATAAACTATAGGAAACTAAGGTCGGTTTTGACAGGAAAGGTGCACAAAAGTCTGTGATGCATATAGAAATATATTTTGAAAAACTTTTTAAAATGCAAATGGCTTGAGAATGAAGATTGGGGCATATTTAAATTAAACAGTAGATTTTAAAATATATTTAAAAGAATACAATATTATGAAATATTTACAAATATAATAAATAAAAGTAAAGTAAATTAATTGACAAATAAATTGAAGGCGTTTAAGAATCTTTTTTAAATTAAAAAGTTTTCCTTGCAATTTTTTTTAGCTTAAAGTTTTAAAATATTTAAAGTATAGTAATTATATATGGAATTAATTACAAATTGTATAGTAAAAACTTTCCAATAATTTCTAGATGCATTTCAAACAATTCTATGCAAATTTTTTCTATGCCCTAAATTTTATTTATTCGAAAGATAAATAATTTTTTATATTTATTTTACGTTACGCAGCTATTCTTTTCGATACTTCTTAGCCAAGTTCTTCGCCTTCTGTTCAATTTCGCGCCCACTGTGCATTCACTTTTCTTCAGCCAATAAATTCTCCCCCCTCGTGCGTCTTGCAACATGTTGCCAAATGGGCGCCGCTGCTCGAGTGCATCAAAGTCTCAATTGCAAACACAACACTGCAGAACGGAACATCTCAAGTTCAGTTGCAGATTAGTCACGAACTTTTTGCATAAAGTTCTGGCTCATATTTATATGCACACACACACACACACACACATTTATTGTATATATTTATATATTATTTCTTTGCTAGAGTTCTGAAACTGGAGTTCAGCTTTTCAGGTGGGTGGGTTGAGCGTGTGCAAAATGCATTAAGAGGCTCGCCAAATTGCCAAGACCAAGAGTCGTGCAAAGATTGGGAGTGGTGGCAAGCCACAAGCCACGAGGCACAAGGCAGGCACCAGCCTCCACTTTGCGGCCCCAACTCAACTCAACTCAACTAAACTCGACTCTCGACTCTCGACGCTCGACGCTCGACTCTTGGCTGAGTTTAAACAAAGAGAAAGGCGTTGCTCGCTGCCTTGTGGCTGATTCCTCTTGTTGTTGTTATTGTTACTGTTGCTTTTGTTGCTGTTGCTTGTGCTTTTGGCTCTCCGGTCTTCAGTTTGTAATGAGCCGCAACTATCGCAAATAAGCAGCCGCTTGGCCACACCCACTCCGCCTCCACACACCTGCCCAAGACACACAAGAGGCTTCTTATTGCCTCCTCCAAGAACAGCCACAACAACAACAACTTCATGACTTGCTCCTCACCTCTCTCCACTAATGGCTACGAATTTTATTTGCTCAAACGGCCAAGCCTCTAAAATGAAAGACCCTCCTTCCCCCGCTCCCCGCCCTTGCTGCTCTTAGGCTGCCCCTCTCCTCGGCAACCGAACAAGTTCTTTGTTTTTTCTTGCAGCTCATAATTAGATATAATGATAAAAAAAAAAAAGAAAAAAATGTGAAAAAAAAATCATAATGCAAACAATTTTTGACTTGGGGTCGCTGTAATGACGCTGAAAATTATCCAGCGGAAAATTCCAACAAAATAGAATTCGATTTTCGAAAAGTGCAGGCTCGTTTAAATATTTAACTCGCTTGATCAAAATACTAACAGAAAAGCCATTGAACTGGAAGAGTTTGCTGGGTGTGCGAATAGCGAGAAGTTTAGATAAGAATCAGCAACAGAGCATTATAGATATATATATATGAAATTGTGTATTCAGGGGTCGCATCAACTTTAAAATTGTATATTAATGTATCTAATTTAAGTGTATCTTAAGACAGTAAAATATAGTTAGATATAAATATAGCAGATATGAAAGTGATTAAAAGATTACCTAGAAATTTTTTGATCAGATCAGATTTGATATATAATTAATTATATAATTTACTTTATATATTTTGTATATTTAATATATAGTTTATGCAAACAAATTCCTTGGTTCTAAGATTTCTATTTACCCTGTAAGCAGAGTAGATCTTTCGGAGTCTGGCAGATTCGATTTTTTGTTTAAAAAAGCATTTTGTTTTTCTTGCAAATAAAATCTAATTTACATTATTATATCATTATATCATATAGCTGCCATAGAAACGATCTAAACAAAAACAGAATAATACAGAAAAAAACAATTAAATAAATATAATATATAAAAAATATATACAAAATACACTATAACAAATATAATATAAAAGCAACGACAATTTGAGTAAAATATCCGCTGTAAACATATAAATACACAAAATTTAAAATTTTAACAAAACAAAACTGACCTATAAGAGTTGAAGATATTATTTGTACAAAATTTGCTGGCAGTAAAAGTTAAAAGTAAAAACTTGCAATTACAATTTGGACAACAACTTTCCCGCAAATCTCTTTATTCTGTCGAGTTGACATTGGCGCAGTCCCTGGCAGCGTCCAATTATGGTCAAGGAGTTTGTCAATGTGATTAAACCAACAGCTGTGGCAAAGTTAGTCAAATGTCAATGGGAATTATTTTGCATGAAACCTCACGAACTGTAAAACTAAAGAGGGACTTTATTATTCGAATCGATAGACGAACGCCTTTTGTGACATTTCAATTTGTTTGGGCGAGGGGTGAAAAGGCTACAAATGAGCAGCCCAACAGGTGAAAATTGAAATTTATGACTTGAGCTGGGGAAATGTGGTAGGGGGGGGGGGGGGCAGGATGTGTGGCAAACAGTCGCTGCAATAAGTCAGACTACCAGGTGTCGCTGGGTTTTTCTTCATTTTTTTTTGTCTTTTTGTCTTTTTGCATTCGACTTGGGCGCTTCATCATATTTATCGATTTCTAATGCCAAAAGCTGACAGCTATTGTGGCTGCTTTTTGTTGTTGCTTTTGCTGTTGCTGCTGTTGTTGTTGTTGCTGTTTACTTAGCCAGCAGACAACATGATGCAAGAGTTCGTTGAGGTTAAACTGTTGTATGAAGATCAATGTACGATAAACGCCAAGAGAGGTTTCCAAATGATCATGTGTTGTGTCTAGTGTGTGTGTGTGTGTGTGTGTGTGTGTTCAGTGTGTGGTTTGGTGGGTGTCATTGTGCGGCATTTGGCGCTGCCACGCCCCGCCCCTGGCCCCCTCCCCACCAGAGCCTCAACTTTGACCGCTGCGTGTCAATTACATTTGTAATTATTTTCTATATTTTTTGATAAATTGAATATCGCACGCTTGGCTCCAGTCAATGCGGAAAGCTTTTTTTTTTGCCAATTCCATTTATCGATTAATCTCGCAAACAATGGACGGATGCATGGGCTTATGCAATGTGTGGGATTTGACCTTTGTTTGGGGTTTGGGCTTGGGTTCGTCTGCCCCGATGCTGATGACAAATGAGTGATGAAAATCTAAGACAAAAGTTGCTGCCCATAAACGGAAATGCATTGGCAGGCAGTGCGATGCGAAGAGTTGGCTACACTGGCAAAATATTTCATAAAGTTAAATTCAATATAAATAAAATAAAAAAAATGGTTAAAGAATTTAAAAAAAAAAATTTAAGTGCTATGACAACAAATTGAATAAAATAAATTAAATAGTAGAGCAAAGTTAAAACAAATATCTATTTACGACTTTAAAATAAAATTAAAAGTTGAGTTTATAGAATTAAGATGGAGTAATAAAATTGGATAAAGTTAAATTAAGGAAATATAATATGGATCAAATTATTATTTTCAATTTAACTATAAAAAGAGACTAATTTTTGCTTTTTTGCTCATAAAATAAAAAATTATTTCTCAGGCAAAAACATTTATACCTTAGCTGAATTTTTTGAAAGTTTGTTTGAGTGCAAAGTTCTACATGCTGAACATGCCAGCCGCTTTTCTCTCAGTGAATGAGGTGCAGTCGCGTCATTAGAGTTCTAAAAGACAATGTCTAGTCTTTAGTCTGTGCTGCGCCCAGAAAAGCGGCCCACGCGCTCTCAGCCAACGTGGAAACAACTTCATCTGCAAATCGCATGGGCAACTCCTGCTCCGGGCCATGGTTAAATCACGTGCACAGTGCGCGCGCCATATTAAGTATACGTCACGTGTGTGTTCGCTTTCCAATTGACTGTCAATTGGAATTGACACCTTTTTGCCATGTCCATGTCTCGCATGCACTCAATTAACGTTTTCTTTCTCTATTTCCAGGTGTTGTACCATGAAATTGTATCACACGCTCGAGTTGTAAGCGCTTGCATTCGCGCCGCCTCCGAGAGGGAACGGGAACAGTCGCAGTCGCAGTCGCAATCGCAGTCACAGCCGCAGTCACAGTCACAGTCACAGCAGCCCGCATCCCTCACCAGCAACTGCTCCAGTGAATCGACCAGCGAATCGGTGACCAAGTCCCACAGTCTCAGCAGCGGCTTTGCCTCCGATGCGGCCCAGCTGACCACGCCCAGCACAGCGGCAGCAACTGGCACTGGAGTTCCGGCTGGAGGCAGCACAGCCCATCCTCGCAAGGGTGAGGGCAATTTGGAACGATTGCGCGATCGTTATCATCTGCTCTATTTGAAGGCCTTTGAGCTGCAGCTCTGCCTGGACAATTTACTGCGCAAACGCAGCTCAACAGCGGTAAGTCAATAATTCAAACGATTGTCTATATATTTATAGGTAAATCAGAAATAACAAAGAATTGTGTAAACATATATATAAATATACACATATAAATGTTTAGCCGATAGTTTAGATTCCACCCAGTTTCAATTCCACCCACAAGTGAAAAATAGGCGAAAATGTTTAGCAATGTTTATTTCTTTTCTCCCTAAATTAACTTTTCTGCTTAATTTTCTTCTCTAAATAAACAATTAAGTAATACTACCTTTAAGTAATTTTTTTAAATTCACTTTAACGAGTGAAAAATGGGTGGAAATGTAAATTTGTAGAAAAGAACATGATACGAGAAAACTAGGCTACATCTAAATGCTATATTACAGCTCCCAAGTGCGCTGACATTGAATCTATTAGCATAAACTTGAGACTAAGGCAAAAATAAACCGCAATGAAGTGAGTTGTGTCGCCCATTTGTTGTCTGCGTGTCGAAAAATTCACTTTAGATTAGCTCAAAGTTGTACGTTTTCCGTTTGCTATTTACGAAAAAGCCTAAAAAAAGCTTGTTGCATACGTTGAATTCTTGGAAAATAGAAATGCAGGCACTTTGATGGCTCCTCTTTTCGCATTGGCGCCGCTTTCCTTTCCTTTGCTGCCACTGCGGCTGCCTTTTGTGTCCGCCTCTTGCCAATTGCGGGCATTTCTAATTACAAAAGTGTCTCTCCTCGCTGATTTAATTAATTCATTTGGTGAAAATGCCGGCAATGCGTTGCCAACAAGCCGCAAATGCCTCAAAAGCAATCAACTTGGCCAACAGCAGCCACTGACCAACTGATGCACCCAACGCCAGAAGCCGCCTCAATCTTAAGACAATAAGTGTCTCGAAAACAAAACAAAAAAGAAAAACAATTTCTCCAAGCAAATGGTTTCGTGATTGTGGCTAATTAAATGTTCTTTGCGTTTGGGGAATGTGCTCGTTGGTAAAAGCTTCAAGCAGAGAGCTGTAAAAACTATCGATCACATAGATATAAAAATCTTACTGTTTGCAAATCTTTTGCCGCTATAGAAGAAAAATCACAGAAATTTTAAAAAGGATATATTAATGGGAAATAAAATAAATACAGTTGTCTAAGAGAAGGTGCCCGGGAAGAAAATTAATAAGAAGATAGCTGTATCCATAAATCACATGAATATAAAAAAGAAGAAAAGAGAAGAATTATAAATCAACAGAAAAAAATTAAAATCAAAATCAAATCATATATTCACTCGGAAATTTAACTATGCAAATACTTTAAATTATTTATTTAAATAAACTTTATAGTGAGGTTTAAATACGGTATCGATATTGATAGAAAGTGTAGTTTATTATATTGATTTTTTTCCAATGTGAAATTAGAACTAGTTCACTGTTCACGATCACTGCAATTGTTTATTATATTTAACCTACGGTCTTCTTTGTGGACTCAGCTCTTGTTTAGAACACGTCAATAAAATACCCCCACTTTCTTGTTTGTTGTTGTTTAGCATTTCTCATAACGAGTTCCTTTCTAGCCTTTCCAACATAATTTCTCAATTCTCTCTAGCCCACACACACAGACACACACACACACACATAGAGAGAGAGACTCCCTCCCTGCCGCCTCAGTTGCCATGCATCCCACTCACTTGACAGCTGCTAGTGAAAGTCTTTGCCTATAATCACATTGACCCAGTTTTCGGAGCACCCGACTCCGCTCTCCAACTCCGGCTCCTCTGGCCAGCAGCTCGTGCTCTGATTTGTGCCCACTTTAAACGTTTCCTGGTCAAAGTTCTGAGGCACCCTACCCGGCAGCTACCATAATATAATTGCAAACGCTTTGTAAGCCGGCTCGGTAACAACATTTTAATTGTGTATAATTTGGCCGACTCGCTCTTGGACCGAAGAGAGGATGAGGTAGACGCCCCGACTCGTGCCGTGCTATTTGCTTTGCTTTGCTTCTGGGATGTCGTAATTCATGCAAGGCACGCACCGCCGCCTCTGACCCCCCCATGTTGCAGCAAACTGGGCTGCCCTCTGTGGCAGGCAGCTGCTGCTGCCACTGCTGCTGCTGCTGTTGCCTGTCAAGCCTGCGGCTCTGGAGCAGTTCATGATGCAGCTTGAAAGCCAACCGCTTCATTTGCGGCTGAGTTTCTCCGGCTCTTTTATCGTTAGCCAAGTGAAGAAACAATTTCATTTTCCTGCATTTCGGCTCGCTCGCTGATGCAACAATTTGCATTGGCTTGCCGCGAGCTAAACACAAAAAAAGTAAAAAAAAATATAAATAAAAATAAAACCCCCTCGCCGCCCTCTTCATGTGGCATGACCAATTGCAGTCTGTGGACACGTTATAGCCTTATAATTTGCAACACTTTTCTGGCCACATTTTGTGCTCTAAATTTAAGCCAGCACAAGACGCGGCTTCTTTGCTTGTGTATGTGTGTGTGTGTGTTTGTTTGTTGCTGCAGCCTGGCAACATGTTGCCAGCAACATTTTATGCTTCATAATTGTCAAATGTCAAATGTGCTTCATTAATTGCATCTCCAGCGCACTTTATGAGCCCCATAAACCTGGCCAAAAAGCACATTAAGTAGCTGCCAAAAATGCTGCACACACACACACACACACACACACACAGACACAAATATGCCTCATATAAAAGCTAAATTACACGCGGGGGCAAAGTAAAAGTGAAATTTATATGCGACCCAATGCAGCAAACTTGGCCCAGAGGTCGCAACAGCCAACTTCGAACTTGCCACCAGACGCGGCTGCAGCGGTTGCAGCTGTGCTGCCAATGGAAAGCGGCGACTGGAAAAGAGAAAAAAAAATACAGATATAAAAAAAAAAAAACACCACAGCAAATGAAAATAAACCAAATCAAATTTACGACGTGCCCAGCGAGACGATCGCGACTTCTCATAAAATGCATTTTATTTCTGCTGGCCTTTTGTCTGCAGACTCCTAAACACTCCAGCCTCCTCCTGCTCTCCCCCGCCCCTCCTCTCGCTCGATTCCCCTCTTTATTCTGCTCATTTGCTCACGTTCACATCAATTTTTTCTCCTCTTTTTTTTTTATTTTGTGGCCACATTCGATAAACAAATGCAGTTTGCAATCGAATTACATTGATTACACTTGATTATTATATTTGATTTTCATGTGGCTGGCTTCCTTCGGCAGACTTCCATGTCTTGTTTATTCTGGCGGGGGCAGAAAAAAAAGTTGGTATAATATTTGTTATTACACAGATCATCGGGCCAATGCACCTTTTGATTGATTCCTGGGCCAGTTGAAGGCCAAATACCAAGCGAAAGTGTTGAAAGAAATTTACATCTGGCAACAGTTGTTGTTGATGCTGCATCTTAAAATTTTTCTTAAATGCAACTTGCCTTTGTTAAACTTGGGCAAAGTTTAAGTAACTTAAGTATAAAAGCTGAATGATAAGTTCTGGAACTTGCCAGTATAAAATGTGAATAAGTGAATACCGTTGGCAAATATTGTCCACAAAGTGCTTATGAATTTAGCTAAAACTTTAATAACAAAAAGAAAAAAAATGTCAAGCGACTATATAAAAAATCAGCATTTTATCTACATCTGTATAGATTTGGTACGGGTAATATTTTGACATAAGTTTCGATTTAGTTATGAGAAAGAAAATGTTGACTGCTGTTTATATGGAAATTTTTGGTTAAAATTAGAACAAAAAATTTAATCAAAAAACGTATGCTGCAGGATTGAAATTTAAAATTTATCTCGAGGCCAAATAATTTCCAAAAATATATTCTTACATTCGCGTCAACTTCTGTTTTCTCGTAGTACTTAATACAGGCTGAAATTTGGATTATTCATATTTGGATCATTCAATAATTTGTATCAACCTTGAGGCACTTAAAAATACTCAACAAATTCTACTACCACAACTAATACGCCAAAGACGTTTATCAGCACTCAACGAGCGCTGTGCAGCTAATTGGATTTCCAGCCGTGAACGAATCGAACAGCCAATTAACGTCGATCAAAATAAAGTTTACAATTTATGATTTTAATTGCCGCTCGTCAAATATTTAAATGTTGCGGCACATCAATCAACGCACCAAACATAAATCAAGCGTAATTCGAGCGAACGACGCCAAAATACACCCGAAACACGGTAGCCGCAGCTACCCGAAGGAAAAAAAAAACCCCAAAAATAAAAGACCAGATGCAAATGAATGTTAGCCAAACTATCGCATATTTTGTTTAAATACCCTGTACTTATTCAAAACGGTTCGATTTTTCTCGTGCACCATAAGCAAAGTTTATTTGTGATTTCTGTTATTCTATTGAATCTACCCAATTTTTACTTAATTTAAAATTGAAAACTTTTTGCTTAGCTAATTAAATCGATAACTATCGATTTTACAGGTGCTTTTTCCTATAATGTTCAGGATTGTATTAATTTTCTTAAGTTCAGAGTTCCAAGAATTTGTTCTGTTTCTTCTTTAATCCATAAATATCAATTTCTAATATCGGTTTTATCTTAATGGACTTTCGTATAACAAATATTGGAAGCCTTAAGAATGCCAACAACTCTATTTCTACTTTCATCGATAAATACGCATTCTTAATTTCTACTACAATCGATAAGTATCGATTCCCAATTTTCGACTACAATCAAATATTAAATATTCAGTTTAGCTTCTTTAAGTTTCTTTCAGATTATTTCAATTTTAGGTATAGCAGCAATTCAAAGCTGATTACAGGGTATTTTTTACTCAGATATTCGCAGTTAAAGCACTCGTACCCGCTTGTTTCCATTCCTTTCATAAATCGAACTGCAAAACGAGGCACGAAAATGAACGAATGCGCTTTGAATAATAATTGACGGGGCAACATAAGTCTGTCTGGGCTGCGTTGTTGTAGTTGTTGTTATTGTTGTTGTATGCGATTCGTGTTGCGAATCGGAACTGCATTTGCATGTTGAACAACGACAGATACAAATTGTGACTATTTAATTTGCGTGTATGTGTGTGTGTGTGTGTGTGTGTGTGTTTGTTGTGCTGCCCCGGAAGATGCGAGTGCTGCAGTAAATTAAATCACAATAATTATGTAAATTTTTGTGTTTTGTTTTTTTTTGTCCAACCTGTTCGGGGCGTGCCACCCACAACAGCAACGCGGAAGCTGCCACAGCGCTAGTGCCAGTTGCATGCCACATACACACATGCCACAAACGCTAAACAATGGCCAGAAAAAAAGAAAAAAAAAACACGAAAACAACAACAAAGCTCAAATTTCACTTTCGGACGCGCGTTGCAAGGCCGTTAAACGGCAGCTGGCGCAGTTCGGGCCAATGTAATTACCACCGCCTCTCTTCGGTCTCACTTTCAATGGCCACTAGTCTCAGTAATTAGCCGCTAGCCAGCAGCAACAACAACAACAACAACAACAGTTACCAAAATGGCTCATGTAATTGTTAGCCTGGCCAAAACGTTCGTCGTGCGGTTAGCAGGCAAATTGGGTGGGTTTTTGTGAGAAATTGTTTTATAATGTGGCCACATCCCCACAAACACCACCAAAGCAGCAGGCAGGCAGCTGCTATGACCGTTAGTTGATCTACTTTTAGTGGCACTTAATGATGCAGCCTGCAGTTGCCTGTGTGGCAAGCTGGTGGGGAGAGAGAGGGAGGGAGGGGGCAAGCTTGTGGTCTTGTCTCTTGGCTCATTTTCAATTACACTCACAAATGTGCACCTCAATATGCCATTTATTGTTCATTATACCTCTGTCTGCATTGGCCAACTCGACTATGGGCTTGGGATTTTATTGCAGGTTGCAAGTGAGAAGAAATCTGCATATAGGACAAACGAGTGATGAAATATGGTGTGAGGCAATTGGTGTAATATGAATTTGGCAATGATATTACTAACTGAAATGTAGTAAGAAAATATATAAGCAAGCATTCAAAATATTATACACACAACAGTATTAAATTTCCAGAAATTCTGTAATATATATTGAAACTATAAAAAAGTGCAGCAATAAGTTTTAATTTTAAACGTTTAACTAAAAAGTTCTAATTTGTCTGCATATAATATATAATTGACTTTGATTAATAATTCGATTGTTTATATCGATAACTTAACGCAGAAGCCAAATTCAAAAGAGACAACTGCAAATATCAATTCATTCCGTCAAAATACTTTGAGAAAATATGTTTAAAAATTTATTTATTTTTGTTTATTTAAAATGACTATTTTATATCTATTTATTTAGTATTTTTTTTATTCAATTTTTTTTATGTTTTCCTTTCGATCCGCAATTAATGTTTTGCAATAACATTACATTAAAAATGTTGCTTATATTTGTTACACCCATAAAAAAAATATTCAAACAAACAAGTCCATAATATAGATTTTATCCGGTGCTTAAAAGATAGCTGTACAAAAATACCGCCTATAAGTGAAAATTGGGTGAAAATTGAGAATAATAAAACGAAAAGAGAAAGAAAAGTGAAAGATGTTTCCTGTATAAGAAATTTCCTGCATATTAAGATTTCAGTAAGATTTGCTTTAATAATATTTTACTTGGCAGGAGCTGGCTGTGATTTACATTAACCTATGCAAGAGAATAAAGCTAGGTAGTAAAGTTAAGCACAGATAAACAACAACACAGCTGCTGTGAACAAATACAAATCAGCTTTGATTTAGTCTACGAAATTCAATCAAATTCGAAACTTCTGTCCGCAAATGATTAATTGCAAAAGCAACAATGGAAATCGCTGGGAGTTTCGAGGGGAACGGCAGCGGATGAATGCAATGCAATGCAATAAAAAAAGAGCCCAGAATTATAGCAGCACAAGTAAAAGCGGCAGCAGCAACAACAACAACAACGTGGCCAAATTGCTTCATTGTGGCAGCAGCTGGTAAACAGACGACTTCCAATTCCTATAATCGAACAACGGAACGAAAAAGAAAGACGAGCACAAGTCAAACGAGATGTGGCCACAATATAATCAATGGGAAATTACAATGCAGAAAGGGGAGACGGGGGGCGGGGGGAGCGAGGGAGCGAGGGAGCTGTAGCGAAATGTAAACAACAAATGCCGCCACATAGCAATGGGAGCACACAGCAACAACAACAACAACAACAATGGCATTAGCAAGCAGCAACATGTTGCAGTGTTTGATGTTGTCAACGCGTCATGTGGCGCAGTCTAACCCACACGTAAACACACACACACACACACACATAAATCAATGGGTAATGCAACAGGCCACAAAAACAATGGCCCAGACAGAGACATCTTCGACTGGAGCGCGCTACGTCGTTATACTCTAGCAGAGGGTATCATTAGTTGGTCATCACAGGTGCAACATGACTATGAAAATTATACATATTACACAACTGTATTAACAGGTGTACGAATATAGCCATGTCCAGCTCTTCCACTCTTTCAGTTTAAAAGTTAGCTTGATGAAACTTCTCGTAGATTTGTATTCTGTTCTAGAATCGATGAAAGCCCTATTGAGACCATAGCTGGAAAACACAGTTTTCTTTCTTTTAAAATAAACAAATACTTCTCAGCATCGTACTACTTTATTATATAGCTCTTTTAGGGGGAGAATCGGGGACAAAATATTGGGTTTTCGTATGAAAAGCTGTTTTGTTTTTCACGATATCCTAACCAAATTTAGAAATTACACTCTCAACTATTCTCCTAATATATGATTACAATCTTTTCAACGCCAGAATACTATATCATTTTTTGATAAATTTTGACCTTGATGTCAAATATCTTAGCCAAACTAAGAAATATGGAGCTATTCTAAATCCTAAAAGCATTGCACTTCTATATCCTCTATTGGACAACTATATCCTATAGCTTTTGTTTTTCAAAAAATCGCATCCAAGCTTAAGTAATAAATGACGAAATGTTTTTATCTTGAATTTGTTAGAAACGAGCTTTATAAAACTATCTGAAATAAAGTTGGTATAGCTTATTAAAATAGCTTCTCTGCTGTTAGGGTATTCAAATGTTCGGCAGGCCGCAGCTCGCACTCCTTTCATTGCTTTTTGCTGCAATTTCCCGCAATGATATTTCCCGTAGCGTATTTATGGCATATTGACATTTGGCAAATGTCAAATTGCGGCCTTTGTTTGCATTGTTCAGCTGTCTATCGGTCTGTCTCGCTGTCTGTCTATTTATCTGTTTTATTGGCATCAATTGTCACTAGCTGTGGCATACAAAAAATATTCTGCATTTGCCATTAATCATAGCAGCACCTTAAATTCAAATGTTGCAGCCTGCCTGCAACAACAACCTGCAAATTATGAGCAATTGCCGCTGCGTGGGCTAGCAACATGGAGGCCGCCCACGCGTTCGCAGAAACTGTCTGCAAGTGTTGCGGCAACATGTTGCCAATGGCAGCGCTGTCAACATATTAGGGTCAGGCCACAGCCACGACAAGAAGTCGCCAGAGACATGCTGTGAAATTTGTGCTAAAATATGGTTGCCATTCTGGCAATGTTGCTGCTGTTGCTAATGTTGTTGTTGTTGTTGTTGTTGTTGTTGTTGTTGCTGTTGTTGCTGCTGCTGGGGACCAACGCAGCTTTGTCTACGACTTTGCTAAATTTAGCGTCTAATGCGATTTGTAATAGTTGCGCTAAATTGTGGGCATTGCTGTTGCTGCTGTTGCTGCTGCTGCTGCTGCTGCTGCTGCTGCTGCTGCTGTACCAGGAAATGTTTTGTGCAGCAGCAATAGTAACAGCAACAATGCTAGTAATAATATTGTTGCTGCGGCGGGTGCTGCTGTTGTCACCGCAGACTTTGTGCAGAAGGTTGTGGGGCAAAAAGCTTTGCATGTTGCATGTAGTTGTTTTTGTTTTTGTTTTTGTTTTTGCTTTCATATGACTCGGAAATTTTCATGTTGCTGTTCAATGCAGCGGGTTGTCAACGCGTTTGCTGTTGTCATTGCTATGGCAATTGCTGTTGCTGTTGCTGTTGCTGTTGTTGTTGCTGCTGCTGTGTTTGTTGTTGCTGCTGCTGCTTATGTCTGCAATTTTGTTGCGCTATGCAGATATTTGCCTGGTGTTTTTGCAATTGACGTTTTTAAATGTGTTTGCATACCTTGAAAGCCTCTGTAATTACTTAATTGTCTAAGCGCTTGATTTTGAATTTGATCTTAACTGATATAAATGCAGTAGGAAATTAAATTAAAAACTTGTATTCAAAGCTAATCTGATTTAATGCATATTACAAGCTGGCCAGAGCTTACACTTATTTATAGATATCACATAATTTCAATTACCTGTTCAGGCTTACAATAAGAAACTGTTGTAAGTTTAAACTATTTTTACCGTATGTTAAAATCGAACAATAGCCGTCCGTACACTGAGCACAAATATCATTTTTGCTGTAATATTCTTGGCTATTGTATGTTCTAGTATAATAAAAGCTATAATATTACGAAATAGCCAAAAATTAAATAAATGAAAGTAAAAGCGAAAGGAAAAACTTGGTTAGCTTTTGGTATATTCAAAAATATCAAAATAATATATATATTCAGGCTTAAATGGAAAAGAAGATATATTTAAGCTACTGATAAATCTATATACATTTATAGATATATATTGCAGACATAATTTAAAGTAATTTTTCAGAATTTATATTTTATTTTATATTCCGTTATCATTTATTATATTATTTTACACCTTTAGCTATTATTTTGTATGGTATTTATATATATTATATTCACTACTGCATTTATTTCATTTTATATTTGCCTTTTTATTTATTGGCAGCTGCTAATGTAGTACATAAAGATAATTAATTTTTTGAAGTGTAATAACTAAAGTTTTTTCATAAATTACCTTTTCACTCAGCTGTTAGCCATAATTCTCATATGTTTGTACGTTCCTAAATGCGATATGCACCGTACTGGAAACAATTTCCAGCTGCAGCTCACGTTTTTGTTATTGCACGACAATTACACGCCCCTTCAAACCATATATGTTAATAGCGGTATCCCCCACATCGATGACATGAAAGCGTTTAGTGATAATTAAATGTTGGCGTGTGAAAAATTCATAATTTCAACTAGAAAACGACAACAAAGAGACTATAAAATATATGTATATATATATGAAGATAAAAACGGTAGCCAAAGCAAACGTCTAGAAAAATACATTCGGAAATTTTCCCACACACACGCACAACTTTTGAGACTTATCGAGTAATCGGATTGGAGTACACAACATTTGAAGCTGTTTGTCGTGCAGCTAAATAAAGTTCTTTGGAAGGTTCAACAGAAATGAGAAATGACTTGGGAATTGTGACAGAGCGAGAGTTTGCGTGTTGCAGTTGTTCTCGTTGTTGTTGTTGTTGTTGTTGTTAGTGTGGTTTCACTGTACGTGGCAGATGCTTATCGTGTTTCTGCGCCCTAAAGCAAACTCTAATGATAGTTTAGCCGAGGCAGGCGCAGCTCCATGTTGCCCTGTAAATGAGGTGCTAAGCTGGCAACACGACAACACAACGTCACGTGTCCAGCTGCAAAGTGCCACGCCCCCCTCATCCCCACTGCCCTCCGTGCCCAGCAGCAACACAACAGTCGCCCTCTCTTGTTGTAGTTTCGCGTG
This sequence comes from Drosophila sordidula, assembly GCA_035047465.1. Lineage (NCBI taxonomy): Eukaryota > Metazoa > Arthropoda > Insecta > Diptera > Drosophilidae > Drosophila > Drosophila sordidula. The sequence continues at coordinate 4,851,957 of JAWNPQ010000185.1, read as the reverse complement.
AAGTGCGTTGCGATAAACTTGAACTTAATTTCCAGTTAAAGAAAAAAGGCAGGCAACAAAGGAAACAACCGCCAGCAACAACAGCAACAACAACAACAACAACAACAACATTTGTATGTTGTTCTTGAAAGGCGTTGCCAACTTTTGATGGGATCTCTGTGCAGCGGTCTGGCAAATGCATTTTGCATAATAAGTTCATAAATTGTAAACCTCAGCGAGAAACTGTGGGCAGCTGTAATAAATGTAAAAAAGCAGCCCGCGAGAAGCAACAGAGAAGTTGTAACTGAACCCAAAAAGAAACATAAAAAGGTTTAACAGCTATCTTTAGCCGCTTGTCAGGGTTTTTTATTGGATTATTTCTCCTCAATCCAGTTAAGATCAAAGATCTCACAACTAAATGCGGGTGTTATGCTAATTTTGTAGAAAGTGTTTATTCCAGTTGGGCAGCCGTTTGGGCCGAAACAGTTTACAAGCTGATTTCTTTTTCTTTTCTTGTCTGTTTGTTTATCATTAACATGATGTGTAGTGTCCATCTGAAAACAATTAACAATCTGCCATGCCACAGAACTCAACTGCGCTCGTTTGTCTGGCCCAATTACACCTGCTGTGTTTTCCGAAAAGGAAAAACTGATGTCTTGTTTAGCATAAACAAACTAATCAAAAGGCGCCACAAAGAAGACGCAGCAGAGAGCTGCCAATACACGATAAATCATCTGTTGATACCCTGTAAATAACTTTCGACTGCTATAAAAGGTATATAAAGTTGTGCAAGTGTCTGTAGCAGGCAGAAGAAGACATGCTCTCGAGTATATAATGTATTTATTTTGCTGATCAGCATCAACAGTCGTGACTTTATAACCAGTTATTACCTTCGTCTCTCAGTCACAATTTGAAATAAGGATGTTAGCCCGATCAGTGCACTATATTATATAGCTCACATGACAGTGAGTTTTTGTATGAAAACACTTTTTTGTTTCTCAAGAAAACTTAATCAAACTCAGGAATTACAAATTTCATCATACTTCCAAAAAAATAAACAAAAGTTTATCAAGATCATAGGGGAAAATTTAGTGTTGGTATCAAAAATATATTTTAAAGATATCTTAACCAAATTCACTAGTTATGCATTTTAATATACTTCTAACAAAATGCTATTCATATCTGATTACAATATCACATAGCTCCCTTTTTGTTTTTTGTATAAAACCAACTTTGCCTTTGACTTACATCAGAAATTCATTGCAGGGTATTTAATCTTCGACACCTGGCAAACAGCACAGCTTTCCTGTTTATATGCCGCAAGAGTTCGAGAATGTATCAGACTCTTAAAATAATCATTTCTAGTTGCTGTTGACCTTCAGAAGGCCTCGTTAGCTTGGAATTCTTTTGGTCCAGCGCAGACTACACTCAAAATTACGCAAATCCACTAAAAGCTAAGAAGCAAAAAAAAAATAAAACATGTGAAGCACATAAAAACTATTCACAATGATGTTCGGTAATAATGAAATTCTCTATAATTTTATGAGCTGCAAAGTCGAAATGTTTATGGAAATAATGTAACAGCAAAAGGGTTAGAAGGGCGCACCAAGGTCAACTGAGGTTAAGCTGCCAAGTTGCTTTCCCAAAAAAAAAAAAAAAAAAAAAAAAAAATGTGGCGTACTTGGGCTTTTCGTGTTACAAGGGGCGTCAAGGCCCCCGCCCCCGCCACAGATGAGTAGCGGCATCTCCACCCACAAAAAAACAAAAAAAAAACACCACCCACATGTCGTGTGTGCCCAAGTTGTGTTGTTGTTATTTTTTTGGATTATCTGTCATCTGTCTGGCCAGCAACTGTTTGGCCGTTTGTCTGTCCGTTTGTCTCGTTTTCTTTTAAATTTTGTATTTGTCTGTTTGTCTGGCTCTTGGCCCGGCGCAATTGAAAGCAATTATAACATTTGTGAAGAAGGAAACACGTAGCACAGCCGGCGAAAGATGGTTACGTGATGGGGAAATTGTGTTGGAAATGTGTGAAAATTGTGTGAACATTGTGAAAATTGCCAACTGACCAAACGTTGGTTGAGCAACATTTATGCTTTCCTCAGATCCAAATCAAGTTGGCCAATTAAAAAGCTGAAATTCATATTGCTGCTGTAATAAGCGTCTGTGCACAGAGCGAAAGAAATCAACATTTCGTAGGTAAAACCCCACATTTCAGACTTGATTTCTCACTAAGATTGACATTTTTCGAGTCAAGAGTTTCGATCTTACATCAAGTACGATTTCTCAAGACCAAAAATTGAGTATTTTTTGACTGAGAAAGTGACTTCAAAACGATATTGATATATATGAATTTGTCGCTGGTTTCAAGTACAATTAAAACTTGATTTAAGTTCTTAAAACATAAATAATATAAATAAATATTTTTTGTACTTGGCTTAAGATAATTATAAATTAATTCGGACCCATATCAGGTATAGAATATACTTATACTTCATTCGTTTTTATTCGAACTCCGACTTGTTTCTCTCTGCGTAATTTATTAATGTTAATGCACTGTGAAATACCCTTGAAATTGTCTTAAATCTTAGTTTGTCACATATATATATAAGTATTATTATCTTAGCTAAAATCTGTTCCTCTCCTCATTACAGAACGGCTTGGATGACGACGACGACACCGAAGACGATTCATTTGGCTACGAGGGCGAAGGCGACGTCGACGGCGACGGGGACGCTGCCACCGAGGACGATCTGAACGAGGTTGTCTCCGATTTGGATTTGGAGTGCGAGAGTGGTGCGCCCAGTCACAACTCGACGGAGCTGTTGCAACGTTGTCAGCTAGCTGCCACAGAGATTGTCGCCGCCAACGTTCAGGCCGAGGATCAGTCACGCGATTGTATCGCAACCCAAAAGGTAAGCGCAAATCAAATACATTTGCATATATGCCAAATTTGTGTGCGTTTTCTCGTTGTTGTTATTCTAGTTTGTTAGTTTGTAGTTGTTGTTGTTATTGCTAGCTAGAATACTGCATGCCTTCTACAGTATTGTCAACTTTTTTTGTTTTTAGAGCCTAAAAACCTAACCCCAACCAGTTATCCTTAACTCCTAAATTGACGAAGAAAAAAAAACAACTAAAGAACTTGCAACTGGCAAAAGCAGCTGCCTTTTCGATGTGACCTTACAGATACCCGAGTTGGCAGCACTGTATTTGGGTGCCTTTTACAGTGTTGTCAACTGTCTTGAGCCTTGAAACCCAATCCCCAAACCGTTTTCTCCACATCCAAATTTGAGCAGAAGTCAAGAACCTTCAGCTGGCAAATGGAGCTAACTTTTCGATATCAGTCCTAAGATAAGCGAGTTGGCAGCACAAAACATATTTCCAAGTTCAAAAATAAGCAAAAGCAATTAATAATTTCTTTAAAATAGCAAAATTTGCTAACATTTAGACATAATCTTAAAGTTTTCGCACAAGTTGGCAGCGCTGTCAACGTTTTAAGCCTAAAACCTTAATCCAATTTAAACAAAAGAACTTCAGAACTTAGCGCAGACAAATAGAGTTTAATTTTTTAGACTTTCCTAGATATATTTGCCAAGTTGGCAGCACTGTATTGCATTCTTTTTAGAGTTGTGACAACTTTTTGAACCCCTAAACCTAAGTTCAGTCATAATTGAAACCAAAAAGATATTTTCAACATGGCACGAACATTTTCAGCTACTTTTGCAATAAAGTCCCAATGATTCCGCAGAAGTTGGCAGCACTGTACAAATCTTTGCCAAATAACTGACAAGTTTTCCAATCAAAGACCTAGTCTAAATTTAAAGAATAGGACATAAAAGTTTCTTGCAAACTGTCAAAAGAAGTTACGCCCAAGTTGGCAGCACTGTGTCAGATATTTCTGCAGGGCTGCCAACTTTTTCAACTCAAGACCTTAAAAAAATGTCGTAATTAAAAGAATAGAATGCAAATGTTTCTTGTAAGACACATTAATCCAGAAACTCCGCACAAGTTGGCAGCGCTATATAAAAATCTGCCAAAGTACTGCCAACCCCTGTCAATACAAAAACTACATCCAAAGACTAAATGAAGTGTTTCTTGTAAGAAAAGCTACCACATCGATATCAAATTCCCAGAAATTCCGCCCAAGTTGGCAGCACTGCAGCAGCATGTAAATTTTGTTCCGTTATGTGTGTGAGCGTGTGTCTGCGTGCAACCTTTGACCTTTAACCGCCTGCCACTGCATTTGCCTAACCAATCTTTGTTCCACACACACACAAACACACACCCATACACACACACACACACAACCGCAACTCGCAGCCTGGTGACGAGGCCGACGAGGAGGACGACGACGACGCAGACGTTGTTGACTTCGTGATTGCGAAGCGCGCCTGGCGGCCCAGCAAACTCAACCACAGCAACCACAATTCGAGCGGCGCCGCGGCAACGCTCACCGACTTTGAGGCGGACTCCGAGAGCAGCGATCTGGAGCAGGTGCAGCAATTGCAGCGACGCGGTGGCATCAACAATCAGCGACGCGTGGTGCTGCCCCTTTTGACGAGCGCACAGCTGCACCACCACCACCAGCTGACGGTGGGTCATGTGGACATGTCGCAGGCCAACATCAACAGCATCGGCAACAGCAACAGCAACAGCAACAGCAACAGCAACAGCAGCAGCTGCAACAACAACAGCAACAGCAACGGCAACAATAGCGGCAGCAACAGCTGCTCCACGCCAAATTTGTCAAATCTAGCGCTGTTGCAGACGCGACACGGCAACAAAATGTTGCCGCCACAGTGCCACAACGGCAACAAGCCGAAAAGCATTGCCGTTGCCGTAATCACGCCCAATACCCACAATCATGGCCATCATAATGGACATGGTCACGGCCATGGACACGGCCATGGACACGGCCATGGACACGGCCACGTCCACGGACACGGACACGAGTTGAACAAGTCGCCAACGGTGCTGCGAAAGGCCGGCACGCATCGCGGCCACAATGACACCTCCAAGTTTAATCGCTCCAATCGCAAGTCCAAGAACTGCGCCATCTTCTATTTCAAGCATTTGGACACGGACAACGAGACGAGCGGCGCCGGCACCGACGCGGCTGGCGAGGGCGAGATCGAGATCGGGGCGATCGACGCAGCCGCCCAGCGGCGTGGCAGCGACGTAAGTACCGTTATCCATCGGCCAGGTGTTGTTCGGTGTTTTGGTAATTGGTAACTGGGAATATCTTCGGTTTGTTGCGATACCTCAAAAAAAAAAAAACTCAAAACTCATCGACGCTCGCTTGCAAAACCTGTGCGTTGCTTATTGCCATGACAAATGCGCTTCCATTTGCATGTGTTTTTGCATGTGCCAAATTGTTAGACACTAATAAAGCATCATTTATTTAACTAACCATATATCTATCTATCGATAGCCTTACATTGATATATTCTCTATTCTTTGGCATGCCTAACATATTTCCTAATTAACTCTGCTGGCCATTATCTGGCAGCCATAATGACGCATCATTAATCACTCATCGACATCGGATAGAGTTCAAATCACAGCCAGCGCCTGCGGCCATAGCTGCTGCCTGCATGTCAAAAGGTCAACAGTTCTTTAGCCCCTGCTCGGCAGTCAAATATAGTTCCGCATTTGATATTGAAACGCATTTACAGTTCAAAGCTGTTCACGAACTGGTTCATAACGAAAGTACGACAGCTGTGTTAAGTATTGTTGATGCATTTCTGACAGCAGCTTTGAAGATCGGTTCAGAGTTGAGCTAGAAAGTTCAGTTCAAATAAAAGAAGAAAAGCTAGAATTGATTGCATTGGAAAGTAAGAGCTTTAGTCAATTTCGTATTAATGATTGATAAATTGCTTAAATGACCTGATTCTTTAGGCAGCTGAATAACAAGAGTAACAAATACGGGTACGAAATTCAGGGTACAGGGCATTTAATTTGTTATTAACCAGTATTTCTTAAAGGTAACCTAAGTGTTAAACAAGAAAATGAGTATTGAGGAGGTACGTGATTTTTTTCAATAATGCATATATTTTAATTTCTGATTAAATCTAGAGCACAAACCATGACCAAAATGCCTTCAAACTTGAAAATCGGTTCAGTTTTGGCTAAGCTAGGAAAGTTTGAAATATGGGAGCTAGGAATCCGAGGGCTTTACATGTCAACATTTTTGTAAATTTTGGCATGATTTTTGACAAAAAATTTGACCCCCTCAAAATCAGTTTTAATGTTGTTTTTTATGCTAATTGTGACAACCACAATCGATTAAAAATAGAAATTTGCATTTCTAAATTTTGAAAAAAAAATTTTTTTGAAAATGAGTAAGGGGGGAGTAAAGGATTTTTCCCCAAAAAATTTAAAAAAAAATAATTTTCAAAAAGGCAAATAATTTAAATGTAGAATCAATCTAGAGGACAAACCATGATCAAAATGCCATCAAACATGAAAATCGGTTCTGTTTTGGCTAAGTTATGAGAGGTTGAAATATGGAAGCCACGGGTTAAAAACATGTAATTTTTGTTCATTTTAATCTGTCTGCAAACATTTTTGTGTATCTAGTCTAAAATCTAAGAGGGATATATGTATATGTATATAAATGAACAATATTTTGAATAGTGAACATTTCTCTTAATCTAAGGATTAATTAAATATTTAGGACAATTTTATAAAATATAGAACTTAGAGATAATATGCCTGAATTGGAGTTTTCCTCACTAAGCAGACTTGGTTATAGTTTCTATATAGTTTATAGTTCAGTTTAAAGCACATTTTAAAGTTAATAAAGTTCACTTATTTGACTGTCAGGTAGGCTTTATTTGGAGATGTTCACCTGCAGCAAATGCAACTGCTGCTGCTGCTGTTGTTGTTGTTGTTGTCGTCACCCAAGTGACGAGTGCATTGGCAGCCAGCAAAGCCTAAGGTCGCCAACTTCTTCTTTGCCAAGACAATCCAAACGGAACGTCGCAGCATTAATATAAATTGCAAACAGAGAAAACGACAACAGCAGCAGCAGCAGCCGCAGCAGCCGCAGCAACGGCGGCAACAGTTGCCATTGGGTAGAGGGCGGCGCAGCGGCAACTCCTCCAGCCGAGCCTGAGCTGCGCTGCGGGCCTTGGCCAGCCGGAGGCAGAGGCAAAGATTTTTGCTACTCATGCGCAGGCGCAGCAACAATTTGTAGCTGCAATTGTTGTTGCCTCCGCCGTTGCCGTTGCTGTTGTGACTGCAAGTTACAATTTGCCATTTTGCGCAAGTAACGCTAATTAAACTTCATTTTCTACTACTTCATCTTCATCTGGCTGCCATTGCCATTGCAGCCGCGGCCCACACAGCTTTTTTTTGTGCTTGCTTGATTTTCATTTTCCATACTAACTTTTCTTACTCCCCCCGCCCCGCCAACAACCAGATACTCAAATCGGCTGATGCCTCATCGGATGACGACGACGAGGGTTGGCTCTACACAGCAGCGACAGCAGCAACAACAACAACAGCAGCAGCAGCAGCAGGAGCAACAACAACCACAGTTGATGGTCTGCAGTCGGCGGCCATCTCGTCGACAACCTCTGTTGGAGCCGGAGTTGGAGACGACTCTGATAAGGAGAACAAGGAGACGCTGGTGACCACATCAGCAGCAGCAGCAGCAACAACAACAACAACAGCAGCAGCAGCAGCAACAGCAATTGCTAGCACTGTTGCTGTCAGCACTGGCGGCAGCAGCAGCAACTACGACAGCAGCAGCGCCTGCTCCTCGTCCAATTCGAACGGTGTCCACACGGAGACCTCGGCCACCTCGCGGGTAACCCAAATGCAGCGCAACGTTGTCGTCGTCGACATGGACATTCAGTTGCAAATCAATGGCAGCGCCAGCGATGGCAGCAACAGCAACAACAACAGCAACACAAGACACATCATTAGCAACAATTGCTACAAACAGATGCACAGCGACAACAACAACAGCAGCCAGCAACAGCTGAACGCCAACAACAATAACAATAATCACAAGCAACAGCAACAGTCGCGCTTCGACTCTAAACAGCAACAGCAACATCTGAAAATGGTCGAGAACGCTGATGCGGCAACTGTTGCTGATAATGCAAATGGAAATGCAGCACAGGTGAGTGAGAGAGATAAATGCTATGGGGATAATGCCAACAACATTCGAAGCTGAAGCCTCTGCAAATGAGCTCACTTTAAGAAAATGACTCAGAGAAATAGGATAGACGTCAGAAGAACTGTAGAAGAGGTTTTAGAAATAATGAAGTTCATAACAAGTGATTTTAGTAATCACTTTGATGTTGAATAAAATAGAAAGACTCCAAAAATACTCGACAAGGGTTTCTATTCAAACATTTGCATATTAATTTATTACTTGTGCTTTGATTATAATAAACACTAGAATCGAATCTAATTATTATCATTAGGTTGTCGTAAAAAAAACGATAAATAATCTTTGTGCAATTAGTATATTTTATATAAAAAACAAAAGACTTTAAAAAGCTGGTGCTACATTTGGAAGCTACGTATAATTCTAATATACTGCGATCAGAATTTGAAAAAATCGAGCTGTGCAGTAGAATTTAATTATCATCATTAGGTTCAGCAAAATTCAATAACTTGGCCTAAACAAAATTTATCTACTTAGTAAATTATTTGATTAAAAATTATTTTTGAATAAGGATACCACACCTAAAAGTTTAACATTAGTTAACATTAGTTTACTATTATACCCTATACAGGAAATCAGAAGGTCGATTAATTTGATACAATTCATTTTATATAATTCAGATATGTGCAGATATAAAATATTTTTTGATCAATGTTTTTTTTTTATAATTTTGTAATATATTGCTTACCATGATAATAGTTTTGCAAGAAATATGAAAATAAACTATCGACAGTTTCAATATTTAGTATAAATATTTTATACATAAAACTTTCATAAAACAATATTTTTGATATGCCATCATATGTTTGCATTGATTGTAAATGAATATAAATCCATCTAAAAAGAAGCTATCGCTTATTTCAATATATTGCCTTTTTAGTGCCACCCTCAGAGATAAAGTTTTGCATTTACAAAGAAAAAGGAAAACCTTTGGTAAAACTGAATGTCAAATGTTGCATGATGTTCATTACCATAACAAGAGAATACTGTGAGTTGAATCTTTCAACCGTTACTTGTCCATTATTTCTTAATAGTCTGCCAGATAGATCGGCTAATAAGCTGAGAGCTAAACATGCGCTGAGAACACAAGTGCTGGCCCTAACCATTTATAGACCACAAATCGAAAAAAAAAAGCTCGCAAATACAAATCACACAGACATGCCACAAAGTACGCCACGGGTTCCCACAGTCGCCGCACGGAGTCTTGGGTCTTCAAGTCGCCTCTTGTTGCATTCGATTTCGATTCGATCGGCTGAGACTGTCTGGCAAGTCTCTGACTTGTGTCAATAAAGTTGCTTTGTTGCTTGCAACTTTGTTTGCCATTAGCCCAATGCCAAGGGGCTGCCACGGAAGGGGAGGGGAGGGAGGAAGGGGGGCGCCTTTTCAATAAATGGCTACCGCCTCTATTTTTGCTGCTGCCGCCGCTGCTTTGGTTTCCCCTGCACCTGATGATTAAGCAGTTGGGTTAATGAAAGCGAATCATGCACCAGCTCTGAACGACTCCCGTCCCGGCAGCAGCTGCCATTCAAAATTGATGCCAAACTACCGACTCCCGACTGCTGCTGGGCAGCCTCCTCTGACTGACAGACAGACGGAGAGACAGACGGACGGACGGACGGACAGACAGACAGTCAGGCCCGGCGATAGTCCAGGAAAACTGAGCAGCGCACGTCAAAAATGGGAAAGTACGAAATTAACTAAAAACGTGTGATTTATTTCTTCATTGCGGCACAAAAGAGCAACAAATAGAAAAAAAAAATGTATACGAAATAAATAAATAAGAGTGCTCTAGTCGCATGTGTCCGACCAGGAGATACCCTTCAAATGCTATTGTTTACATAAACACGAAAAGAGTTCTTCTTTTTGCCGCAGCTTTTCAGATTTTTAAAGTTTAAAAGGGAAAGTGTGGAAGGGTATTTAAAAAAAGTATATTTCTTGATTTGTATTTATTTTTTTTTTTTGGGTTGAGCAGGGGTTGATCCAGTCCAGAAAGAAAGATAACTTATCTTGTCTTCAGCTGTTCTAAATTGAAGATAGGCTTAAAATATCTAGATCAAAAATGAACATAAATTGATTTTGAGGAAATTATTTTCCCTGATTTCAATAAAACCTATCAAAAAAAAAAAACATCCTGCAATTCCTTTAAATTGATTAACATTAATTTTCGGCCTATTATTAAATAAATAAATAGATACATTTTTAACTGTTCTGCGTAAGATATCTTTTTAGATGTTAATACTCATTGATAATGACTTATTTAACCTGTTACATACGCATCCCCATTGCAATATACCCTTTTTAGCCATATTTAATAAGTGCAGGGTATTTAAAAAAAAAAGGAAAAATATATCAAAAAAATGGCAAACAGTTTGTACAATTGAAAGGGACAGAGACAGAGACAGATATCGAGGACAGAGACTGTTGCAACGAGGACACGTTCGACAAGGGGCAAGATTTATGGGTATTGGTGGCAGGCAGCATTGTAATAGAGCCATGCCACACGAATGGGCTGCAACAGCCGGAAACGCTGTGCGCCCAGCTGATTGATTATTGGGACAGAGGAGGCATTCGCTTTTAAACGCTTTTCTTGCCATTTTTAATTAAAGCAAGCTGTGATTTTCTTCTTCTATTTCTCGCCTCCCCTCAGCTGCTGTCGATGTGCAACAACAACAACAACAACAACAGTTTCTACAGCCGCGCCGACATCTGCAACATTAGCGTTTGGCCCAGTGAGATGAGCAACTGCAGCAATGGAAATGGAAATGGAATTGCAACTGCAACTGGAACTGGAACTGGAACTGGAATGGGAAATGTCCATCAGAACGGCAACCGTTTGCCGCCACGCTCGCCGGCCAAGTCCGCCAAGTCGGCCAAGTCGCAGGCGAGCAGCAGCAATGCGACCATGTCGCCAGCAAAGGTAAGTCTGCCCAGATCGACCTCACTCTCCAATTTCCTAGTTATCAATCTGCGCAAAGGAAGCGGAAACGTTTCCTGCGCTCTACTTGTGTCCACTTCGAGCTAGATGAATCTCTTCTTAACTGCTTTCTCTTGGTTTCCACGCTGACAAAAGTTATTTTGATTTAAAAAAGTTCAAAACACTGACAAAAATTTACCATAAGGCTGTCAAACAAATAGTTATAACAGAATATTTTATTTGACAATCACTATTCAAAAAATATGCAAGGAAAATATAAACATAGTTTTTTATCTGTTTATCTTTGTTTGTTTATCTATTTCTGCTCAGAATTTTTTTTATTTCTTTTCAATAGTTTTCAGCTTGAGGTTCCTTGAAACTGTTGGCAATTTAATTAACTTTCTGTTTAATAAATTTGCAATATATTTCGAATGAAATTTTAGTTAAAAAAGATGGGTTGAGTGTTTCGTCTGCTGATAAGTTATAAACTTATATTTTTGCTAGTCGCTTAATCTATTAAAAATCTAATTTTAAAGTAATATAAAGTTGAGTTTCACAGGTGAAATATTTATACCCTATATGCAGACTTAAATTTGATGATAAATTAATTAATTTTTTGTTAAAGATTTTTTGTTTGGAGTTTTAAATCTTATAATTTTGTTAGTCGCTTAAGACAAAAAAAATTTGAAATGCATTTAAATAAATTTTAAAGTAATATAAATGCATTTAAAATGCATTTTAAAGCAATATAAAGTTGAGAGAGACTATCTTTTAGCTATGCGCCATACGCAGTCTTGAATTTGTCGCAGTGTAGACTGCCCACAACTGCAACGTTGTTTTCCCTTTCATCAGAGCAAAACCAAATTCACGGTACTCGCAATTTGTCATCGTGTGGCAGCCACCGCGTTGCACACGTTGCACAAATTGCGTGTCGCACGTTCGCACAGCCGTGACCATGATCAGGCTATGGGCCTGACTCTTGTGTCCGAGAGCTGGGGCTCTGTTATGTTATGCATAACGGTCCGCTGGATTGATCTGATCAGCTCGGCCGGCGCTCCTCTTTGTTGTCTCAGCGCTGAGAGCTCTCTCAGGGTTTCAGTTTCGCTTGAAATCCACACGAGTTGCGTTCGATCGATCCAACGATACAATTCAACAACTTTGTTGGTGGTCCGGCGGTGCAGTGGTTCGGTGGTGCGTGCGTGTGTGTCGATTCGCCTCAAATTTCTCTAAGCTCTTTTTGTGGCTTTTTCGTGTCAATTTGCTGGTAAACATGTCCCCAAACATGTCCAATGACAAGTTGCCGCGTTTAATGGGCTGTAAACGATCATCTTTGTAATTTAAGATATTTGCGGGAGTTATTTGTGAAAACCAGCGGGTGGAAATCAAAAGGCAAGTGTTGAAAATGAAAGCAATACTTGTGATGTGAGCTGACACAATTGGGCAAATATGTATCTTTGAAGTAGCTCTGGAAATGGCAACAATTTGTAGCAAATTTGTTGTTTTCCAAAACAAAGACAGGGAGGTTGTTAAAATCATTTTACTAGTGTAGCTTAATAAAAAACTGATACAGTTAAACTGGAAGCGAAATGAAATAAGCTTTAAAATTGCGTTATTATTCTAAAGAAATTATTTAAATCATTTCAGTAGAGCAGTAATATTATAATATATGTTTTTAAATTATTTAAATAATTTCAGTAGAACAGTAATATTATAATATATGTTTTTAATAGAAAATTCAAATAGTAAATTTGAACTCAAGAAAGTTTTAAAATAAGATTCAAACGATAATTTAATTCGGGGACTATTATTATCACAAATTTAAACTGTTTAAACTTGATTTGTTATTAATAATTTTATAATTAAATAATTCTTGATGCATATTCTGATTATAAATTTAAAATATAGCCTTTGTCAGTTTTATTTTCCTGTCCATGGCCTACTGATCGCCTCTCTCGGCGATTCTCAAAGTTGCAAGTTAGCTCATACAAAGTCTAAAGTACCATTGCCCTGAACACTTTTTGGTCTGCATTAAAGCAATTATTAACTGGCTGGTACATGAGCAATGTCTGGTTTTATTAAGCAACTCTCACTTTTATTTGGCCAGACGCGATCGGTAACATCAGCAACACATGAGCAACAACAGCAACGCACACCAGCAACATGTGCGTCATTTGCATTTGTCGCTGACAAGTCGATTGCAACACAAGTTTCCCCCTCCTCGCAACCCATTCGCGACTCTGCTGCACGCAGTTTTCACTGTCATCCACCCGAGGGCAGCGCCAGTTTCAGTTTCAGTTCCAGCTCCAGACTCCTCCTGTCCGGAGTCCGCGTTGCGTGCGTTGATTTATTGAGAGTGAAATTTGCGACGCTTTGATTAATATTGACAAATTTCGCATTTCGCATTTGTTTGCCATTTTCTTTTTTTGTTTTTTGTTTTTTGTTTTTGTTTTTTTCGTTTCAATTTTTGTTAATTTATGCATTTCGCAATGCAAATCTGGTTGTGTATATCAATCGAAGCGATGCCCCGCGCGATAAGCCCACGGCTGATAAGCGCATATCGATGACGTACGCGATGCAAAAAAGAAAAAAAATAAATAAATGAAAATTAAATCGAGCAAAAATTCAAAATTAAAAAAAAAAATTGATATAATGGCACATCTTATCTTATCGCAACGCACTCAAATGTCGCATAAATAAAACGAGCGCTAAATTGACTTGTTAACAAAAGCAAAAAAAAAAAAACAACAAAAATTAAATCAAATAAATAAAAATCAAATATATTCGAAATTTCAGCAAATACAAAGTACAGGCGAGGCGCAACAAATCGATGACAATAATCAAATGATCGATGACAACTAAAACGAAATTTTCGATAGATTTTTTTGTTTTGTGTGTTTTGCCGGCTTTTATCTTATCGTGCCCGCACTCTTCCAGCCCGCAGCTCGTGTTTGCCGCTATCAAACGCATTTCACAGTTCGATTGATTTGAATTTCGCTAGCGAACTTTCAGTACAATTCGCGCTCTCGCTGGCAGCGGTCGGAGCGCAGCTACGGTTACAGTTACAGATACAAAGATACATAGATACAAAGATACTGTTGCACAGATATACACTGTTACAAAAGATACTATACGAATACACAAAAGTCGCGCAACAATAGAAAGCCGCAAAGCAGCAATTGCTATTGTTGGCTGTTATTGTTATTGTTAGTCTTAACTTGTTGTTATTTCGTTCGTTTTTCGCGTAATTTGCATTTAGCTCAAAAAGTGTGTAATTAAGCGCGCACAGTGCTTGTCAAACTGCACACACACACACAGACACATTTATTTTTTGCGATTAAATTTCGCGATTTGCGTGCGTGCCGCAGTGCAATTAAATTTGCGCAAAAAATAGCTAGAGAAAAAAAACGGTCAAAAAACGATTGTCAAGGCTCCCGAAAAAAGTTAAAAAGCTACAGCTGTCCACAGACATTTCAACAGTTTGTCAGCCACTGTGTCGCGTACGATCGCATTAGAGATGGGTGCGTGAGCAGCCGGCCAGAGGAAAACTGTGAAAACATTAACTAAATAAAGGTATTTTTGAAAATGCATGAAAATGCTGAATTTTAATTTATTTTATTTTTTTTTATGCATTTTTTATTAAAAGTCAGTTAGTTTATCTTATTCTAACAAACATAAAAACTATCGTATAACTCAGGAAAACATTCAGGAAATCAGAATAATTCGAAACAAAGTAAGATTGTTAATGATTATAATTATTAATAATTAATAATCAATTATTATTCATGTATTTATTGCGTTTAATTCAAGTAGTGGAATGTCAAAAACTATCGTATAACTATCGTAACTCGTGTTAGAGTTTTTTGTACATTCAGATTTGCTTTTTTTTTTATTTTTTTTAATACATGCCCAAAACTATCGCAAAATTTGCAGTCAAGAAAACTGGAAACTCAGCAATATAGTATATATCCCAATATCGCAAACAGAAAGAGACCATTAACTAACTAAGATTTTAAGTAAATATTCATGCAATTTGTTTAATGCATTTTTTAAATACAAGTCGTTAAGTGAATCACATAGACAGCATACCAAAAACTATCGTGCCACTATCGCATACAACATGGCCATTTCCTGCGCTAGTTTTGTGGCCAAAGTTTCCAGTTTTGCTTAATTGGCCAATGGCTAAGCAAAAAAGCCAAACTCATATAATTGCCTTTAATTATCGCAAACGCCCAATCGCAAAGGCCTTTCAGTTGTTGTTGTTGTTGTTGTTGCTTTTTATGCAGTTTCCAGTTGGACTTCAGCAACGGCCGTAAAACGTTGAACATTTTCACAGTTGAAAATTGTTTCCGTTTGCAGGCGCAGTTTGACAGTCACAGTGCAGCTCAAACTGGCTGCGTGGCCTGTCACTGAAGCTGTCCACAGGAAACTGTTAATTAAATTAAGCCGAAAGATTAGCAATAAAGTTGAAGCGTGTTCAGCACACAGACAGAGTTTAACTTTCTGCGATACAGGCAAAAAGAAAATAAATAACAACTTCAGATATACATGTTAAATATATGCATATAAAATACATATATATTTTATCTACTTGGAGCGGAATTTGGAGCTGGTGTGCAGCACAACAGCTGGCGGCTTCGTCTGACTCATTTTATGACACTCGAAAGCCAAATCTACCTTGGAATTGTTCAATTGTGCAACGCAATTTGCAATTAACCATTTATTTTTAATGCCTTCGTCAAAAGGTTAACGCTAGGCTTGCGTTTGTTTTAACATTTTGGAGTGGCAACAGTTTTGTAATAACTAGAAAAAAAGAAGAAGAAAAACACAAAAGCAACGAAAACACAACAATCTAAACATTATCAACGCTTCGCTAGTTTTTTCTCTATTTATTTTTTTTTTTTTTGGGTGAAACAAATTTGTATTCAGTTTTTTATGTTCTTATTCGTTGAGCAATCAACTTGATTATGTCAAATTAACGTTTGATTTTGTTGAGGAAAATGTTCTGTATGAGATTTCTTTTTGAAGGAAATTAAAATTAATATTTTAAAAATATATAAAAAGTTGTCGTTGACTGAAAAAAGGGGTTCCCAGTTTATTTTACAGAAAGTTAAACTTTTTTACAATCGATTTCAAATATATTTAAAAAGCTCTATAAAAAAATAAGTGAAATATGTTTTATGCAAATATGTGAAAATATGTGGAACTCAGATTTTATTTCTTTTCATAATAAATTAATTTATTTTGAAGAAAAACATATTTTGTTTGGGTAAAGTCGTTTAGACCCAGAAATTCAAATACTTTGGAAACTAAAAATCCATTTTACGCTCCACAACATACAGGGTATCCAAAATGACATCACATTTATGTTAACAGCAATTTGGCAAGGCCTTGAACAAAAAAGCCCCCAACCCACTTGACTGACGCGCTAAGACACAAAGCAGAAAATCAGATAAGAAAGTGCAAAAATATAAAATAAGAAAGCAGGAAAATGTAAATAGAAATAAGATAAGAATTTAGCAAAAAAAAAAAAAAAAAAAAAAAAAAAAAAAAAAAAAATGAAGTGAGTATTTGCCAGAGTTGTGTGTGAATAACACTCATAATGAGTGAATAACACAAACAATGAGGTGCTGACTGCAACAAATGCATGAACGAATGAATAGAAATAGGGAAAAATGAATGAATAACAAGTGAGGGAGTCTAGTCGGGTGCGCCCGAGTAGGGAATACCCTGAACCCTGTCTAAACATGAACCAAAGCGCAAGTCTGTAGTAATTGAATTGGTTTTTTTTTAATTTTGAGGCGAGTGGGGTGGGGTGAACATATTAAACTAAATTTGGCGGCTCTAATTCGAATAGTCTTCGAGAAATGCTAAGAAAACCAAGTCTTAAAATCCATTTTAATCGATAATAATGAAATGGAGCAAGATATCGAAGAAAAATATTCAATTTGTTCTGTGTAAGGTTTAGCAGAGTCTAGATTCGGAGAGTTGAGCTCTTTAGCTTTTGTAGTTTCCGAGATCGCTGCGTTTGTGTAGACTCGCCTAGTATTGGTGATCAAGGTTATATATGCTTTATGGGGTCGGAGATGCCTCCTTCTGCCTGTAACTTACAGTTAGGGTATACAAAAATAAACAATAGAGCGATAAGCGAGAGTAAGCCCATTTCGCAGAACTGACTGATTGGACCTCACTCCCCCGCCACTCTCTCCCCTGAAGAGCTGTTAATGCATTTCCTTCTACGCCCACAATTTACACTCAATTGTTTTTGTTGCCTCGCAAGTGACGCAGCCGAAGAAGAAGAAGTAGAGTGACCCAAGCGACAATTCGCCACGCTCATTAATAAACCCGCTCTCCCGTTCTCTCTCTCTCTCGCTCTTTCAGGGCAAGGTCTCGCATGATTCAATCAAGCAGCTTGTGCTCGAAGCGGAGCATTTGGTGCGCGACGCTCAGGAGGCGGCATTGTTGAAGACGCCAACGAAGCAGAAACATTCCATCGTCAAAATCTCCTCGACGGTCAAGAAGCGCGAACTCAGCATGCCCGGTCCCATCAAGCAGCGTGTCGAGGTAAGTTTTTTGCGGCCCCGTTAGCCCGTTTGGCACTTGACTAAACCAATGAATTCTCGGCAGGAATGGCTGGAGCATCAGCCGACGACGCCGCAGCTGCTGGCGCGTCCGCATCACGGCCACGAGGCGCCCGCCAAGCCGGACGATTGCGAGGCCTCCGGCGAGGCCTCCGAGACGGACTCCATGCCGCAGACGGGCCTCGTCTGTGGCAACTCGGACTCCTCGGAGGGCTTCACCGACTCGATAGCCACGTGCATGCAGACGAGCACCAACTCGTACGGCAATTCGACGGAGCGCATCGGCGGCTCCGCTGAGCCCATCGGCCAGCCGGCGACGCCCCTCGGCTTCGGCAGCAGCAACCAGAGCCTGAACGTGAAGATCGTTAAGCGGCCGCAGACGCGCCGCAAATCGGAGCGCCCCTGGTCCGTCTCCTGCCTCTCGCAGCTGACCACGGACGCCGCCCAGCTGACGACAACGATTGCCGCCGTCGGCCAGAGCTCGCCGCCGGGCCTGGCCAGCCATTCGATCAGCGAGAGCGCCTTGGACTCGCTCTCGCCGGGACCGCGTGCCCGTGCCGCCTCCTCCTCGGGCACCGGCAGCAATGCGGCCCGGAAGGCGGACAGCAAGGGTTCGCTGCGACGTCGACGGGCGCGCAAGAAGCGCATGTCGGCGGCGTCGGCGTCGGCGGGCAAGAAATCGGATTCGGGCTCGGAGGCGCACGGCGATCTCACCCAGACGCTGATGAAGTCCTGCGAATCGATGTCGTCACAGCAGCTGCAGGAGTTCACCAACGCGCTGCTCAGCATCCAGAAGGGCGGACCCCTGGCCAGCCCCAAGGGCGACGAGGCCACGCCCGAGGCCGGCGAGTCGGAGTCGCAGCTGATGGTGCCCAAGTTCCGGGTGGGCTCCTTCACCACGGCCGCGCTGATGGCCAGCGAAATACGGCTGGGCGCCCTCGCCGCATACATCCACGAGGATGAGCAGCAAGCAGGTGAGCGGGGGGCAAATTATCTTCAACGGAGTGCGGTTTAATGCTATTGAAACGATGTGAGGGCCCACTTCCTTGCTGAGTTTATTTATGATATCACCATCAGCAGCGTTATCTTATATTCTATATGCGCACTATATATCAATTAATCATCGATGTATTTTAGTTAAATTCTCAGCAAGCGTTTTGATAACGAAACAATCTTATGGAAAAGCTCTCTCTTTCTCTATTCACACGTATATAGATTATACTTTTTATCTTTATGAGCACTTAAACTGTGTTTTATCATCTATTTATTTTAGTTTAATTCGAGCTAATATTTAGGAGCACTCATATATCTATATCATAAAGGGATTATAGGATAGGCTGAGAGTATAAGATAATTATATATGCATATTTAACATGGTTCATTCGACTTTTCTTATCAACATGAGTGGATTCTAAGCACGAACTAAATTATTATTCTATTTAAATGTTTATATGTATATCTAGAGTTATATATATCTAAAATTATATGCATCTTAAATTATAGATACGTTGAAGTATTTATAACTTAAATTATACTTTTTCGAAACTTCAACTTGAAACTTCAAAGCCCAATTTTTAAAATCATTAAAATCGAAGTATTTATTTCATTTTTAACGTTTCCCTTAATAACGAATAGATTGAGAATTTTTCTAAATTTCCCAACTATAGTACATCGTACAAAAAACAGATTCCCAAAACGTTAAAATTCATACGTTTTTATTTCAATTAAAATATTGCGAATTGCGAAGAAAATTTTGTAATCGTTTTCGGTGCAAAGCAGTTAATTTAAATTTAAATTATTAAATTACTCGCCTTTCAAATTTGTAATTTTTTTTGTAATTTGTATGTGTTTTTAAATTGGGCAAATCCACTGGCATGTATGGAAAATGCGTGGAAACAGAGTTAAATTTTGAGAAATAAATACAAAAAGTCAGATACAAATAATAGAGTATATTTGATTAGAAGGCAGAAATTGTTATAGAAATATAAATAATAAAATAAATAGAAATATATATATTAAATTAGAATACAGAAAGTATGATGCAATTATAAAAAATAGAATATATAACTACTTTCTGTCGACATTTAAATACCCAAAATACAAAATCGTTTCAATATCGTTATATGCCCCACACACACACACACACACACACACGCTTAAAGATCTTTGTAACACCTTTGACTATCTTTTGTGTCTATTGTATAAATCTCTCTCTCTCACAAGCACGCACGCCCGTACCCAGGCAGAAAGGTACCCACAAAATGCACCCCACAAATACCCTTAAAAGAAACCCCATAAACTAGCCAAAAAAAAGAACCCCTGCTAACTGCTCTCTTTCGCCAATAGAACTCAGCACTGAGGATCATCACAGCAGCATTTCGGAGACCGCCTGGGACAACTACCAAGAGAAATACAATTCGGAGAACTATTCGGAGGGCTTTGATTCGGATGCGGCGCGTCGTCTCTTGGAATTCGGCGATGACTATCGGTGAGTGTGCCCGCGGGCCTGGGCCAGCGGAATCTATCCAACTATTTATAGTTCTAAATTCAAAGTGTATCTATATCGTGTCTCTTTTTTTTCTTTCCGTCTGACAGCAATTTCATCGACTCGCAGTCGGACTGCTGCAGTTCTTTGTCGGCCGCCAACAATTTGGATTCGTTTTCGCCGCCGCGCATGGACTCGCTGCAGCAGCACGAGCAGAAGGCGCTGCACATCACCCAGGAGACGATCAGCAGCAGCGTCGACCACGCCCGTCGCCAGCGCGCCCTCGAGCTGCAGTACGAGCGGCGTCGCAAGACGCTCGAAGTGCGCCGCAAGTCCTGTCAGGGTGAGACTTCAGCTCTACAGGGTATACCAGAGTGTGTCACTAATGTCCCCCCCCCCGCCCCCAATTGCTTTCCAGACATGGCCGAGGCTATTGGCAGCGCCCAGAAGGAGGAGCTGCTGCAGGAGCAGCAACAGCCGCAGGCGATCACCGCGAATCTGTCCTCGTCGGCCACGGCGCTGATGACGCCCAAGCAGCCCGCCGGGCAGCTGGCGGCCCGCAACGAGTCCGTTGGCCGCAAACTGGAGTTCGGCGCCGGGATGAGCCACTCGGCCCAGTCGCTGCTGCGCCGCACCTCCGAGAGCGACACCTCGACACGACGTCGCCGCACGGTGACCGCTGACGAGCGGCGACGCTCCTCGCGGAACCTGGAGAAGTGCATCAAGCTGATCCCGGCCTCGACGTCCTCGTCGAGCGGCGACGACTCCGAGGACGGGGAGCAGGAGATGCGCTCCCTGCTGCAGCAGAGTCGCGATCGGCTGGAGGATACGCGCGCCCTGAAGATACGCTGTCATCTGCTGCGACCGGAGGATTATGTAAGTCGGAGAGAAACAAATACAAATTAATATGTAAAGAAAGAGAAATATTATGTAAGTCGGAGGCAGAAAAGGTTGAGTGTGTGAAAGGAATATAAATCCTTATGCTAAGAAAGAAATAGGAATATTATGTAAGGCGGAGAGAGTGAGAAAGGGGTTGAGTGTGCGAAAGAAATATAAAGCATTATTTAAAGAAGGAAATATAAATAATAAGTTGGGTATAGAAAAGGTTGAGTGTAAACAAAGAAATAGAAATATTATGTAAGGCGGATAGAGGGAGAGTGTGAGAAAGAAACAGCAATCAATGGCATAAAATATTTCAAGTGGCGTATTATACCATATTCATTTCGTTAATATTAATAATTAAAATATTTGTTATATAAATACCAAAAAAAAAAAAAAAAAAAAAATAGAAAATTAAAGCCGCTTAAATTCTTAAATTGCAGAATATCCGTTGAGCTTTAAGTCAGCTTTATTGTATATAGTTAATTCAATTACTGATGTCAATTGTAATGTAAGCTTTAAGTAAGAATATAGGCCATATTTTATAGATTTACTGTAGATAAAGCTTTAAGTACTAATTGAGTTTTAAAAGAGATTTATCATATATGTTTAATTCAATTAGTGATTTCAGTTAAGATTGACGCTCAAAGCAACAGAAGAATCGAGCATTTATAGAGTTTTAAGCTTCATCTAATACATTTAAAGCAATGCAAAACGCGATGTTAGTCGAGATTTAAGCTTTAAGTAACAATGCAATAACTTTGAGCTTTAATCCATGTTTAAGTAATAATACTTAAAGCTTGCCTTGAGCTTATTGATGCAGTTCGAGCAGAGAACCTAAATTTAAATATTTCTTCCTTAATACACTAAAAAAAGCTAATTAAATTCGAACTTGAAGTCAGTTTTAATCTAGGGGAAATATTTATGCCGTAAATGCTATTCTTAAATGATTGAAAAAGGTATTTTAATTTGTTACATCTCCGGCACCACAGATTACATACATATATATGGTTGATCAGGACAACGAGGTGATATTAGATATAAAATAAGTATATTCTGTTTGTCTGCAAGGGTATTTAATATACCTCCTAGAGGAAGCATTTATTGAAGTATATTTGATACAGTCATGGAAATAATGTTTCGTAAATTTAAAATGTTCTAGAAAATAATTAGTCTCTAGTTTTTTGCTTTCTTTAAAGATGAATCTAGAAATATTTATTTTAAACATTTTTCAACTCTACTTCAACTAATTGAGTTTTATCCCGATTTGTCTCCCCCCGAACAGAACGAGATCATCAACACTTGCCGGGACAACATACGCTGCTTGGAGGCCGTGCTGCGGGGTCCGCCCGGCACGGTACTATCGCCGCAGTGCGCCGGCCAGACAAAAGGTGAGTCCTTGCCAGCGGGCTGTCGGCTGTCGGTTGGGCGCAGCGCTGCAGCCGCAACTGTCGCAGGTGCCGCAGGTGGAGCCCGGGCGGCGGCGGCGGCGGCAACCTCAACTACCGTAATGGCGACCGCTGCTCCGGCGATCATCGAGTGCAAGTGTGCGCCGATCACGCGCTTTGTGGCCCGCGTGATCGACTTTGTGTTGGATGTGGGCAATCTGCTGGAGCACTTTGCGCTCTACAGATTTCTGGCCGGGACGCTGCGGTCGCTCTATGCGCTGGTCAACCGGCCCATGGGGCGGCTGGAGCGTTTGTTTGCCGGCTTCCGGGGGCTGCTTTGACCGCGTCCAGTCGCCCTCAAACCGTGTGCCTTAGTTTTTGCCAAGCTCTGCATTGCTTTTGAAAGCGAATGAAATTTGTATTATTTTTATTCTTATGTTATTATTTTTTTTTTTTTTTTGTTTTTGTATACATAATTATGATTTGGAAAAATTTTGTTTTTGCATTTGACAAAACGCATTTTGCATCGAATTTACAAATTCTATTTTTTTTTTTGCATTTGTTTTAATATTATTTTAGAAAGAAAAAAAAATATATAATTTATTTTGCGCATTTATTTTCTTTTTTGGCAAATAAAATTACCGTTTTTATATGAGAAAAAAAAACAACACCAATGCATTTAAAATTGTTCTAGTTTTGATTTACTTTATCTTATATTATAACTATATATTTAAATTTTATTAATTGGTGTTCTTGTTTCGTTTAGCTACACGTAATTTGTTAATATGCTTGTGTTTTTGTCAAATGTTTAACCAAAATTAATTTAGTTATTTGATTTCTTCATTGTAGTTTATCATTATTATTATTATTTTGTCTTAATTCATTTCGTATTTGTCATCTTTACTAATGCTATTTTAGTTGTTGCACTTTGCAAATGCGGTTTATGGGCCACACACTTGCACTCAAAAACTGTTTAGATTTAGCCAAAATAGCTTTAAATATTTTCATAGCTAAAAATACACGCTAAATTTGCAGCATTCACAGCTTGGGCACTGCCCTTTACAGTTGTGCAGCCACTGTGCCTTGGCTAAAAGGTATTCCCGATGTGCCTTAGTTCATGCGCGTGCTGCTCAAACTGTAGCAGCGCAGAATACGCAGAACATTTTTTTTTGTATATGATAAATTAGCCTAGAATTATGCGCATTAGCATCAAACGCTGCTTTGACCCCTACAAGAGCAAATATTTTTTGGCAGCTGACGTCATTTTTTTTTTCGCCGAGCCAAATTTATTGAAAATTTTGTTGAAAGAATGCCAAGCAGATCGTAAAACTGTAAAGCCAAAGAATTTATTAGCTTGGATACACGCCAGAGGCAATTAGTAGCGATAAAAGGGCGCTAGATGGCGCTCAAGGCGGCGCTTGAAGCTAAGCTGTGCTCCTAAAACTGTGTCTGTGTGCGTGTTTTTCTGTCGCCGTCATTAGCTATTGTTGTTGCTGCTATCATCGCGTCTCATCTGCTTTTGAGAATGACGTCGCCGCCGTTATATATTGACGCCTGCGCCAGTTGTTGTTGTTGTTGTTTCGGCTGCCGAAACTAATGAGCATGCACACACACACACACAAACAGAGTCCAACACACACACTCAACGAGAGGAGCATTGCGTGTGAAGCCAAGTTCAAATGTTGACGCCGCTTTGCCCGCCTCTCTTTCGCTCTCGTCGCTGTGCAACTGGCGCTCTCTACCTGAAAGCTGCTGCGCCAAAAACAATTGAAACGTCGCCGTCTCAGTTCATTTTCAGCGTGCGTTCCAAGCGGTTCTGCTTCCGTCGTCGCGACGTTGTCTTCGTCGTTGCTTCTAACTGTTGTTCGCTGTGCTTCCGCGCGCTTTAAGAACTCACAACTATTTCCTACGAATCTCCTTTCCACATAAAACTTAATACTAACTGTGATAGCAACAAAAAAAAAAACAGAACAAACAATCTCACTATAAGCTCAACAAATCTCGTAAAATAACGCGACATTTGCCACCCATTCATAAAAGTCGCGTGTTTTTTGCTTTTCGCCTCCTCATCTAAGGGCGTATAAGTGTGTGTGTGTGTGTGTGTGTGTATAAGAGTGCTTTATAAGAGTGCAGTGTTGGCTTTTCTTTTCTTATTGTTTACTGTCCAGTTTCTCAACATTTCGAGGTCAGCGCACAGCATGTAAACAAATCTCTGAAAGAAACAAATAAAAAAGAATTGCCTTACGCTGAAAGTAAACATTCAATTGAAATGTTTCAAAACGCAAATTAATTTCGAAAATTGATTTCAAGTGGCGCCGCCTGGCGTACAAAGTGGCTTAAGTGGGTCACAGTAAAGCCGCTAAGGGTGGCCCTACTCCTTGAGAGAGCGAAGAGAAGAGATAGAGAGAAAGAGAGAGAGAGCGAAGCTCCCAACAACAATGGGCAAAGTTAGTGTGGCCGTGCAAACGGACATCTCTGGCATGCTCTCGGCCAGCACATCGGCCTCCTCGTCGCGCTCTTCGTCGCAGCAAGGTAAACACTCACACGCACAGAGCGCCTTACCGTTATGTGCATAGAGATGAGCTTATGCTAGAGCAAACACAGACACGACAACGGTGCAAAGGGAAAACTTATCGTTGATAATTGAAAACAGGTGTAAACGATGTTGTAAAGAAGATGTAGAAACAGCGCAACAGAGGAAGAGAGAGAGAGAGAGGGAAGTACGGGACGAAGATCGTTCACAGCAGATAAGAGACAAACATATTATGGCCTAATTGGTTACTAACTGCTGACGAAAGTGAAATACATATACCTGGGTGTATTTAAAATTAAAAAGGTAGATGGAGATGGGAGAGCTGAAGTGAAAACAGTTAAAGAAATACAGTTTTTAAGCTGCTGCATTATTCATGAACTCACACAGAGTGGAAAAACTTGATTCTTAACTAGAATATGTGCCTAGGTAAAGTTTTTTTTTTTCTTAGTTTAGCCCTTTTCTTAGTGTAAAAATTAGAAAATGCCTAAGAAACTGTTGACAATATGTAGAAGTTAACTAAATAGTCATTTATTACAATATCTAATTTGTTTCAGAACTGATGATCAAATTTTAAAATCAATTTTTGCTCTCAGTGTAAAAGTTATAAGGAAATTTACATATATTTAAAATTATTATTAAAACTGTATATTCCAAATAGATTTGGAAACATTTTCCAATTGGTTTTAGAACTAACTGCAACGAAATTGCAATTATAATTGTTTTAGTAATTTTTTCTCGTAGTGCATAAAAATATTCAATTATTATTTCCATGTATATTTTATACATCGTACTTTAGCTGAAGAGAATATCCCATAACGTTTCTCTAAGTGTATAAATGAGAAAATTAAAAAAAAAAAAACTATCAGAAAAATTTATCTGTTATATAGGAAAAAGCTTATTAATTGCAGTTCCAGCTGATGATTTTTCTCAGTGTACAAATTCGCTCAGTGCAATAGTGTTTGAACAAGTGAATAGCAAATGTATAACTTATTATTTAGCATATATAAAACCATTAAATATAAGCTAGTTTTTTTTTTGTCTGGCATAATTCATGATAGTGTGTATGCTTTAAAAATTAATTTTGGTACAGAAATATCGGTCTATATGTTGAACCAGTCTCTCATATCGTACCTTGTAATGGGGTACTTAATGCGCAAAGTACTTGAGTGCTGTTTGCCGCAGTAATGCGATCATAAAACTCTTATGAGATGATAAACAGAAAGAGCTTACATCATTATCACGAGAAAGCGGAAAATGTTATGCAAGCCAAATGTCAATTAAAGCAGAAAGAAAGCAGAGACTTGGAGCACTTGAAAACCTGATATAATGCCACACTTATCGGCCGATCAATGGCGCGTTCTTAACTCGGTCTCATCTTTAAATAACCGTTTGTGCCACATATTTGTCGTCCTCCTCTTTTCGCTGTGATCGCAGACATATTTTGACCGACTTTAGCTGCCACCTGTTGCAGTTGTTGTTGTTGTTGCTGCCACATGCAATAGACGCCAAATTGGGTTGCAAGTTGATGGAGCGTTGCCTCGGCCCGTTGCATTGCTAATTAAGCATGCCGAGGAAGGGGAACGGGGAGGGGGAGGGGGAGGTGAAGGGGGAGGGGGAATCAACGTCACAATTGCATTTTCAGGGCGTTGCATTATGGCCATTGCTTTTTAGAGCCAACATTTCAGCTCCTCTCCACGCTCCGACGGGCACTCATTAACGGTATACTCGCACAGTGGGCTTTTATGGTCAATTGTTGGCGTTCCGCTTTGAAGTTTTCAGCTTAAGACCAATACGCTGAACCCTGCACATGAGGAAAAACCGGAACCGGGTTCAACGCGGTTCAAATTGTATTAAAAGCAAAAAAAAAAAAGTGAGGGAAAAAAACAGTTGCCAGTTCAAGTTTTGAAATGAGCGAAATATGCTTTTTATACAGAAACTCTGGCGTCATTCTATCCATTAATTATAAAAAACGAAATGTTTATTCGTTTTTTTTTTTTTCGATTTATTTTTTTTTTTTTTTGTTTTCGCTTTGGCCCCATTTGTGGTTGACCTTCAATTCGCTGGAATTGTTAAATCATTGAAGAATTGAAATCAAGACGTATCGAAATTGAAAATTCAGATGATAAACGGTTTACAGTTTCAGCTTTGTGGTGTTTGCTGCTGCTGCTGCAGCAGTTGAATCTAAAGAACACACCTCTTCCAATTGCCTTAAAAGCAATTGCGTTTATTACTTATGTTTGGCTCCAGGGCGTGTTTCCGTTGGCCCCAAAATGTTGGCTGTATTCAAGCATAAACTAGAAAGAATTTTACAGTCGACTCTAACCGACGGCGCAATACTCTGTGTGAAATGGAATACAAAATGAAAAAAAGAAGATTACAAACTGTGACTGAGAAATTACAATTTTGATCATTTTTGGAACCAAAAGTGGGCGTGGCAAAAATGGCTTGATTTTGAAAGTATATCTTCTGTAATCTAACTAACTCTGTGGAAGATAAAGATTATTTAAGTCGCAATATAATAATAAAGACTCCAAATTTAAAAGAATTCAAAAAAATAGATGTTTGTATAGACATAAAAATTTATAGCAAATCAAAAACCCATCTACCCCTTTGTACTTTGTAAGCAGAGTATTAAAAAGGAATTGCCAGGCGAGCTTATAGTTACATACGCATACGCCCTTTATCACTTTCTCAACAGAGTATTTGAAAACAGTAATTTTACTTGCCACATATACCCTTTATCACTGCGTTAACAGAGTATTTGTTATTCTGTGGCAAGTGTTGCCAGGCGGTTAACGACTTTAACAGAGTTGTCAGCTACATTTTCGCAGCTTTACGCTAATCTTATTATCTTTCCCATTTCATATTTCTCATACTTTGTGCGCCGTTCGCTAATCAGCTTTTAAAAAATATCCAAGTTGGTTAGTTATTTTTTTTTTTTTTGTTGTAATATTCCGCTAATTGTGTATAATTGTTGTCGTCGTTGGCGCAGTTGTTGCCGTGCCGTTCTCTCACATAATTATTCAAGATTATTTTTGGCAAATATTCAAGTCGCTTTTTTTGGGGGGGGGGGGCCTTGACTTCTGGCACTGTGAACCTCTGGCTCGATGTTGACTCTATACATTCTTTTATGGCTCGTTTTTGTCTTGGCATACGTTGGCAACTCTGTCTCTTACCTCATCGCCTCTATTTGCTTTGGCTACATAGCTAAATAAATATGTTTTCCAGTTTGGTGTCGTTACACGAAATAAAATAAAGAAGACATGAATCGTGCCCGGTCGACAATTGGCACCGCCTTCTCTCTGCGGGCACACCCTTTGTCGCATTCTCGTTGTATTTATGACTCCTTGTCACGCAGCCACTTCCTTGAGTCCTTTTTTTCGATGGCTGTTTCCTTCGGCAAATCGGGCCAGAACCTCGGAATACTTTGGCTAAAAAGTAATAAAAGAAAACTGCATTTTACATTAAATGGAAATGATTTCCTTATATAGAGCTAGAGTCTACGCTTTCATTATTGATTTTATTTGGCTTGTTTAGGATTAGTATCCATATTTATTTGAAAAATATGTTAATTTGTGATAAACGAGAGAATTTCTTAATATATTTAATAATACAGCCAGTTAAGCTATTAGATGCTTCAGCAAGATAATAGCTACTAAATAGATAAAAATTGTTTTAATATGATAATGAAAACTGACGCCTTATTTAGCTAATCAAACATAATTAAAGAAGTCTTCAAATCTTGAAGGAGCAATTTAGTTCATGATTCCTTTTAATGCTCTGACTAACAAACCTTTTAAATATATATATATATATTTATTTATGATTCATAGATACTCTTCAGTTAATATAAATCTAACTAAATTTAAATTTATAAATATAAGTGGGCTATCCAAACATTTAAAACACCTGTTGGGTATAAAATCTTTAGGAAGAGTGTGGCACGTTTGGAGCAGAGAATTCGGCAAGGGGATTGAGAAAGCGACCAGATTCTCTGGCAACTGCATTTGACATATGCTTGTGTGTATAAGTAATTATATGTTTGTGTTTGCACCCACACGATAAACTTGCCAGAATGCGAATTTTCTTGCATTTTCTTTTTTTGTTTTCGTGCTTTTCCTTTTTGGCCGCTAGTAAAAGCACGTCAATGCCCTTGGGCCATTGGATTTTCGCGCTGTTGTTGCATTTAAATATTTTGTGGTTGCATTTGCATTTTGCATTTTTTCTGTTTTCACTGTTTTTTTTTTTTTTTTTTTTTTGCCATTTTTGCTGCGTGAAGAAATGTAAACAACAATTTCACTTGGCGAGTCAGCAAAAACGAAATAAATAAATAATAAAAAAAAAAAGAAGAAAACAATAAAGAGCAAAGATATGGCTAAGAGATAAGCTGGTCATAGCCGGAAGACTTTTCGTATTTCGTATTACAAATTTCTCTCCCGATGTAGAATTGTATTTGCCTGCAGTTGAAGTGTTGGCAATCGCCGTTGCCAATTAATTTGCTAATTGCTGATTAAAGTGAAAGTCGGCCGTCCAAATAAATTTCCATTTCTGCAAATTGTTAATCAATTTTATGTGCAGTCTTTAAGCTTAGCCACTCAGCCATCCAGCTGAGAGCCGTGCAGATTATTATTAAATGCAACTGGGAGCTATTACGATGATCGAGCGTTTCACTCGCCCCGCCCCGGTCCATTAGCTCTAAGTGTGCAAATCATGGCACGACCGGGTTGATGCCAGATAATGCCCCCCACCACACCTGAACCACCTGGCAGAGTTGTGCAATCCACTGAAGATTACAAGTTTTGGCCGCAAAGTGCGTAGAGGATGTCCACCACGCACCCAACGGGCGGAGCATCTAATGCACTCGCAGATATATAATATAGCCGGCGAGATTTCCAAGGAAGTCCACTATAAATCAGCCACAGCACGCTACAGTGGTCAAAAAACGCGAAATTGCTGTTGAAATTGCGAAGAAGACAAAAAATTGGCAGACAAACTGTTATCGATTGCTTTTATCGATATATATGATCAGAGTTTGTTTGTGAAAAAACTTTTGGAAAACTTTTGGACACTAAACTTAAAAAAAAATAATTCTTATAATATATATTTATTTATTTCTGGCATAATTAAACCCCAGTTTTTGTTACTATTAGATAATATTGATTTGTTTGTATTTAAGTAGTTTATGAAATATTAGAAATAATATTAGAATTGCAACTAGCCCCTCAATATTAATATTATTATTATTTATTATTTAAAGTTAAGAATATGGGATTTTAAATTATAACAAAAAATGGCTTTCCTTGATTATTCCTTCGAATATCTGCTGCAAAAATCTCAAATAATTTTATTTTTAAAGTTAAGTGAAGACTTTTCTAATTTTGATAGCATTTTTTTTTTATAAGGATATAAAAACTATATTAAAATTAATTGAACTGCAAGTATATAATATTTAGTGTAATATATGCCCAATTGAATGTTTAGGATTGTGATATAATTATTGTATTTTTAGGCTTTAAAAGAGAAGAAAGCTCGAGGAATGCTGTCAAACTAGACTTTTGTTTATGAAAATCGATTTCATAAAGACAATTAATATATAAACAATAAGTCGAATTCTTTTTACCAACTTGGCTGGGTTGGTGAAAAATCACGCATAACTGAGGCTTTTTTTTTAGCTCTTTGTCAGAGTTTTCCAGAGTATACATGTATATTAAAGCATTTATTATGCTCTATATATTTAATATTTTCTGCTTTCGATAAGTGGTAAATACACAAATGGAAATCAAGATCGATCTAGCAAACAGCAGATGAATGATTTCTGCACCAGCTTTCCATACATGCGATACACTGTGCGCAAAACCGGCGTCAAACCCCTGCGCCAGCTCGTTGCTCGATCGTTTTGTTGCGCTCGAGTTGCTGCCAATTGTTGCTGCTGCTGCTGCTGCTGCAGTTGTGGGTTTGGCATGCTGCGCGCTTGCAGCTGTTGCTGAGGCACAAGTTCAGTCAACCAGTTTCGGTTTGGCTGCCAACAAGTTCGGTTTGTCGATTGTGGATCTGGTCCTGTTCCACGTTGCGTAGTGTATTGCGTAGTACGTGAACAGCCTGCCAATCGAGTGCGTTTTATTGTACCCTCATCATCCTCAGGCGCCCGGCCCAAGCTCAATCGCATCCACCTGCTGCGCTTGGGTGAAAGTAATTGCTGCGACGCATTTACAATTCAATTAGCTGCCCCCAGGCGCTCAGTTGTGCCCCAGCCACGCAACGCGTCAGTTGCACTTGCCCCAGCCATCGCGATTATCTCTAAGTGCTATTTTCGGTAAGTTTTCCTAGCTGCTGCAGCTTCTGGGCATCATTTCCTGTCTCGCACTCTCGGAAATAGCCAAGCTAAGTTCACGATTGCAAAGCAAGTTCGCCCAGTGTTCGTTCTGGCCGAGCTCAAACAGCGCGTGTCAAGTTTGGGTTTCTGCCCACCAGCTTAATGTGCTCATTTAGCTTGAGTTGTGACTAAAAAATACCCTTTAACTTTGAGCTTGAAGTGAACTACTTAATGAGAGGGCAGCTTATGAATATGCATGTGAAAAGTTGAATTAATTATCTATAACTTTAATTCCAAACTAATAATATAAATAATAGTGTGTGCTCTAATTTCGCTTGAAGTAATTTATATGTACAAATTTGAAGCCGTTAAATTAATTTTATTTATTTTTTAAATTTAAGCTATAGCATTTTTTCACGTATTTTTGCATAAAGAGCTTTTTAGGGATTTATTCAAATTAGTGTAACGCATTTAGTTTCTGGTTTTTATATAGTTCTTTGAGAATAGTTAAAAGAAAATTAAAATTTTGCTTAGACAACCCTAGAGTTAAATTTCCACTAAGAAAATATTTACGGAGATCTGTGTGAAATATATTTTCAATAAGTTTTCATTATAGACCTGTAAAATAGTAGCTTAATATGCCGCCAAGTTAAATTACTAAATATGGTTAAAAGAAATTTAAAAACCAATTTTATAAAAATCAAAAAACCAAATTGAAAATTTCATACAACGTTTTTCACACATTTTTCGCGCCTACCTGTGGATTTAACATTATACAAAAAAAAAAAAAAAAAAAACTGAAAAATATTTAAACACAAGCTACATTTAGCCTATAGTACCCTTTGCCCATGCTGATTGACTACAGGGTATGACAACTTCTATTCTATGGGGCGTCGCCTGGACTGCATTAAAAGCGTATTTTTGTTGCAGTTGGAAAAAACGCAGTCTCCCACACGTTCCCAGTTTCATATTACAAACAGACAGATATATTTATATATACATGTATGCATTTATCTATATATATATATATATGTTCCACTCTACCGCCTAGTGGAAAAGTTTGTTGTTTTCGTTTTTATCTTTGCTTTTTTTTTTGAATTTTTTGGCTTGGTAAACAAATAAAAGTTTCACTTTGCATTGTTGCTGGGAAAGGGAAAGGAAACGGGTAGGGGTATTCATTACGCCAAAGGGCTGCGAACCCGCAGCCAAATGCCGCAGCGAACGTGGCTCCAAATCCGCAGCCAAATTCCAAATTCCCCAACGAATTAGCCAATTATCAAGTTTGGCTTTCTCTCGCCGCAATTTAATCGCAATCGTTGCCTTTTTTCGCTTGCAGATCTCTTGGCCGCCTGGGAGGATCTGCTCAACTGGAGCGAGAATGCGGCCAGCGCACGCAAGCTGCAGCAGGAGATGAGCGCACTGAAGCACACGCTGCGCCGCCTGGGCGACAAGTCCGAGCCGGAGCTGCTCGACACGGAGCCGGCCATTCAGATCGCCGTCGAGGCCCTCAAGGTGGGTGCCGTTTTATACCCCTCAAAGGGGGGGTGCCAAGGAAGGCAAGCTGGAGAAACTATTTTTTGAACAACTGGAATTCCGTTTACCAACTTTAATTTGCACATCTAACGTTTATTTAAAATATCCCTTAAAGTCGAACTGAATATTAAAGTTTCTTTGCTTTTTTTTGCTATCCGTCTGTCTATTTAGATACTTTAGATTTATATACTCACACCCGCGCTGGATAAAGTGTTCAGATATATTGGTTTTTCGTTTTAATCTATATAACTACCCCAGTTTTAAGACTAGATACGTCCAATGCTGGCAGACAGACAACTGATGACCTCCTCTAAAGGTGGCTGAAAAATTAGTTCGATACGCCCACTGGGGCAAATGGATAACATCAATATTTTTTAAATTCGATTAAATTCATATCCTCACAATTTTAGAGCTAGAGACACCAAATTTGGCTGATTGTTTTCTAATGAATTCCTCTAAAGATTTATATACTTCCAAAATAATAATCATAATTAAAAATGTTTTCCACAATTTGAAGCTGGTATTACTGTAAGCGAGTATTGTGCAGTCGGTTACACCCGATTGCAACATTCTTATTATGATTATTATTTTATTATTGGAGTTTTTCTGGAGTTTAACTATTAACTTGAATTTCGACACAGCAAAATGTGTTAGTTAGGAAGATCCTAGGTTCGAAACCAGCCAGAGACAATTTTTTTATTTTTTATTTTTTATTTACACTTCTTTCATTTTTTGTTTTGTGTGCACATAATGCTGGAGTCGACTATAAAGCCGTTTTCTATTTATCAGAATTTTTTGATAGTTTAACTTAAGTAGATTCTAGGTTCAAGACCAGCTAGGAAAAGTTCTTTTTATTTTTTTCCTCTTTTGTTTGTCTACACATAATGCTAGGGTAGCAAGCAGTCATGCCGCCAACTACAAAGTCCTTTTTTATTTATCAGAATTGTTTGATAGTTTAACTTAAGTTGAATTTCTTCACGGTAGATCCTAGGTTCGAGTCCAGCTAGGAAAAGTTATTTTTATTTTTTTTTTCCTCTTTTTTGTTTGTCTTCACATAATCCTAGGGTAGCAGTATTTTTTGATAGTTTAACTTTCTTCACGGTAGATCCAATGTTCGAGTCCAGCTAGGAAAAGTTCTTTTTATTTGTTTTCCTCTTTTTTGTTTGTCTTCACATAATCCTAGGGTAGCAGTGTTTTTGATAGTTTAACTTTCTTCACGGTAGATCCTAGGTTCGAGTCCAGCTAGGGGCAGTTTTTTCTTTTGTTTTTCCAACGCAGTCGGTTACACCCGACTGGCAGAGAAGCGCTCTCCGACTGATCGTAAACATTCTCCACCCGCAGCTCGAGCAGTCGCAGCTGAGCAGCTATCGCACCAACATGCTGCGCCTCAACGCCTCCGTGCACAGCTGGCTGACGCGTCAGGAGCGGCGTCTGCAGCAGGAGCAGCTGCAGCAGCAGCAGCAGCAGCAGCAACAGCAACAGCAACACGAGTCCGAACAACTCCAACAGAAGGAAAAGGAACAGCAGGCGGAGCAGCCCCAACTGGAGCTGAATGAGGTCTCCGCTGGGGTCGCCATCACCGTCACCGACAGCAACGGCAACCAGGTGCTGGAGGCGACCGCCGGGCACGCCGAGGCCGCCACGGGCACCAGCGAACTGAGCAGCCTGATCAGCGCCGAGCAGGAGTTCCACAAGCACCTCAAGGACGAGGTCAGCGACATGTACAGCGCCTGGGACGAGGCGGACGCCAGGTGAGCGCGCTTTATCCGCTTTATCCACCAAATCCGCAGTCGCTAATCCGTTTCGCTTGCAGAATCAACACCCAGCTGGAGATGCTCACGAACTCGCTGATCGCCTGGCGGCAGCTGGAGTGCGGCCTCAGCGAGTTTCATCTGGCGCTGGGCCAGGATCGCGGCACGCTCAAGGGCCTGGAGGGCGCTTTAGACAAGGGCCAGACGACGCCCGTCGAGCTGGCCCAGAACGTGAAGCTGGTGGCCAAGCTGCTCTCCGAGAAGGTCAACGTCAGCCAGGAGCAGCTGCTCGCCGTCCAGCAGCACCTCGATCCCAATCACATCTATCACATTGCCAAGTTCACCGCCTCCAACGGCTCGCTCTCCGATTCGGGCATCTCCGACGGCGGCGCCACCTCCGACGGCGGCCTGTCGGAGCGCGAGCGCCGCCTGGGCGTGCTCCGGCGGCTGGCCAAGCAGCTGGAGCTGGCGCTGGCGCCGGGCAGCGCCGCCATGCGTTCGATTGCCGCGCGCATGGAGAGCGCCGAGGCGGAGCTGAAGCAGCTGCAGAACACGTGCCGGGATCTGATTGTGCGCACGGCCGCCTCGCACCAGCAGAAGCAGATGGAGAAGGAGAGGGAGAAGGAGAAGGAGAGGGAGCAAAAGGAGAAGGAGCACGAGCTCGAGCACAAGAAGCAGCTGGCCAACGGGCATGCCAAGCAGCAGTCGCCGAAGCGCCGAAACGCGCGCAAAACGCGCCCAGCTCCTGGCGCCACCAATCAGGTGGAGGCGGAGCAGCAGCAGCTGCCCAAGGAGCTGCCCAGGGAGCAGGAACAGCAGGTGGTCGAGCAGCTGCAGCGCATTGTCGCCGCCGGCGGCGGCGGCGGCGGCGACGATCCGCCCGAGGATGCCGCCGCCGTGCTCCTGGACAGCTCCGAGGACGAGGCCGAGGGCGGCGCCAAGGCGCCGGGCCGTCGCGGCTGGGCGTGGCGCATCGCGCGTGCCGCGGTGCCCATGCAGCTGGCGCTGTTCACGTTCTTCTGTGCGGCGTGCATGATGCAGCCGAACTGCTGCGACAATCTGAACAATCTGTCGATGAGCTTCACGCCCCAGCTGCGCTATATACGCGGCCCGCCTCCGATTTGAGAGACGCGCGCGCGTTCCCGACGCGCGGCAAGCAATTTTAATTTACGAGTATCGTTAAGCAAGTCCTAACCGGGCCAGTTAGGTGCCCAGCACGGCAGCGGGCCAGCGAGCCCCACAATCGGTGGGCGACCTCAAAAGAAACTAATCCCGATATAAATGAGGCGGCCACAGCGCGTTTTCCATGCGTTTTCCATGCGTTTTGCATGCGTTTTGCATGCGTTTTGCATGCGTTTTGTGTGCGTTTCGAGCGCGACTTGAAGCAAATAAGTTAAAATATTTTTTCGTTTTTTGTATTCGTCGTTTTATGCAACGGAGGCACTTAGTTTTTTATGTTGAAACGTGCAAAATGGAATGCTACGCAAGTTATGCTTAAGATATATAAACATAGATTTTGATTTGATGGATTGTTTCGTACTTATCTTAAGAGTTTTGCGATTCTTGAACACAATGTATTTTTTATCGAGAAGCGTTTAAAATTAAGTGCAAGAAAAACACAAGTTTAAGCTCAACTTTAGCAAGTATGGAGATCTGAGAAAAATATTCAAAAAAAAAAAAGAAAGAAAAAAAAAACTAAATTCGTAATGTACTTAGAAAGATATTGGAGCATAGTTTCCCCAATTGCGTCCACATATCGAGCAACGTTTATAAGGCATGACAAACTCCAGTTATTAGAAATATGTAATTTAACAAATATTTCGATTTCGTTGCGTTCTTATTTGTTTTTGTAAATCTTGTGAACTTTGTTAACTTTTCTGTTTGAAAAACACGTAAAGTGCCTAGAAGACCCAAGGAATGGGCTCACAGAGACAAAGACAGCGACATGTAAGAGAAACTGAGAGAGAGAGGGAGAGAGAGAGTGCATATCGAGCAACAAGGCAACATAGCAAACAGAAGCTAAAGCCAACCTATATATTGTATACAGATATATACGTATGTATAGGCGCGTCGGCCAAACGCAACGAATGTTTTTTTTTTTTTTTGTGGCCACAAAAACCAGTTGAGAATTAGAGTTTCTATTTTTATACGCAATGCAGTTTATATAAAAACAAGAAGAGAAAAACAACAAAAAAAAAAAAAAAAAACGAGCATTGGAAACACTTTTTGTCCACCTTAAGCTCTATTTTTTCTATAATTCAGTTTTATGTCTATTATATTAATAGGATAAATGCAGAGTTTAAAAGCAAGAAATAAGGAAAACACTTAAACTATATCAACAGTAAAAGGAACAGAGATCATTTAATGTGTACTTGTATCTAAGGTTGCTCGCAACATCTAAAAACTACGTCTAGGCTCTACTATTTTTTTTTTTTTTTTTTTTTTTAGATATTTATTGATTGCTGGAATCGATCAGTGCCTGATCTGATCTTTACCAAGCGAATAGAGAGTTAATTTGGCAACAGCTATTAAATTATAATCTACTTATAAGTTTCGTATATCTTGTGCGTTTTTTTCAAATTTTGAATGCAGTAAAAAATAAAAAACCACAAAAAAAAACCTATATGAAAAACAAAAAAATAAAAGTATTAAAAAGTAAAAAATGCGTATTTGGTTTTTTATAGTCTTGCAATGTGGATCGATTATTAGATTTCTAATTTTATTAATTGTAAGCAGTATTTTAAGGCTCTTCCTGATCCCAATTATATAATTATTATAATTAGCTAAAGAGCCTAACATCATCTTTGTTATAGAGTTTAAGCAATACCAACAAGTCTGGCCTATAGATTAAATTCGAGATTTTATCAGGTACTATATTTTTGTGGGTTCAGAATATATATAATTTTCTAAACTCTTAATTTCATATTTATTATTAGGTTTAGGGAATATTAAAAACCAAATTAATTAATCAATGTGAAATTAAAAGCAAATTACTTTCTATAGGATTCGTTAGCAGTTATTACAGATTTCAATAATAGTAACTTTATTCAACGAAGTCATTCAAAAAAGTTTCCCAAAAAAAGAATACAAGTTGAAAGGGTTTTTGAAATGAATGAATGTTGTTTTAGATGGAAATGCTCTCAAGTGGACTGTTAGTTCTTGGTAAAATTGAACTCCTTGCTCTCGACCTTGGAGTCCGATGAGAGGTCGGCCACCAGCTGGTGGTAGACGCCCTCGGGCACCACGGTGCCCACAATTTTCTTGTTGTCGTCGGTCTTGACGCGTATCATCTGGATCTTGCGGCCGTCCTTCTCGATGATCAGCGCGATGCGGTCCCAGATGGGCAGCATCAGGCCCGAGAGGACGTGGTAGGTGCGCACGCGCAGCCCCACCCCGCACTTGATCCCGAAGGGACAGCGCCGGTTCCAGTAGATGTGCGAGCACATCCGCAGGCACTGGTTGTACTGCATGTCCCAGAACTGCTGCACTGCCTCCGGCGAGGCCTTCACGTACCGGTTGCAGATCGAGCTCAGCGTCTCCGTGCGCACCTGGGGTCCCGTGTTCGGCCGGTAGATCTTCATGTTCAGCTTGGTGGGGTCGCTGGTCGCGGCGGCCTCCGTCTGGGCGTTCAGGCAGAGAATGGCGCAGTTGTTGTTGTTGCGCTCCTGCTTGAACGTGTAGAAGCCCTCGTGCTCCAGCCGCGCCTCCTTCTTGTATCTAAGGCGGGGTTGAGTTTAAAGGTTAGCTCCAGCTTCGGAACTTTTAACTTTTCCCCATTACCTTTTCTCTAACCGAACCCGCTGTGAATTTTTATTTTAAATTAGCTAATTTTTACTATAAACCAACTTTTTTACTAGAAACTGAACCGGTTTATATTCGAAGTCTTAACCTTCGATTAAAACGGCTTGAACTTGGAGTTTTAACTCATCAACATTTTTTTCCTTTTCTTACTATGAACTAAACCTTAAAAACTGAACCTAAAGCTAAACCGAATCAACAACAAACAAGGAATAGCTGAACCTAAAACCGAACCGAACCATATTTGGTTGTTTAAAAAAATAAGCCTTTTGAGACTGGCAATTATTCTTTTGTTGAAATTCTTCGGCTCAATCTTTAGACGAGGTTATCCGAAACTTGTCTTAAATTAAATTAATTAGCTGACTCTCTGAATTTATGGGAGATATGATATATATAGATCACATCTATAAGCGATTTGTAGAGATATTCAGCAGGAAGCTCTGTAGATTAAATCTAATTGCCACGCCCACAGTGGGCGTAGTCAAAGAATCTTTGCACTTTATGTGGCGCAAGTCTCTAGCTTCAATAGTGGCGCAGGAAATCGCGTTCATACGGACGGACTCGTGAAGGATTAAGTCTTAAATAGCTTCGTTTGAAAGGGAACTCACTTGGCCAGCGCCAGCTCGAAGGACATGCCGCGGACCACCTGCATCGTGTGGAGCTCGGTGGCGGCGGTGCCCGTGGCGTGCTTGCGGATGAAGCGGATCAGCTTGATGGCCGTCACGTTGGCGCCGTGGGCGTCGAGGTCGAGGATGCCCAGGTCGAAGTGGCCGGAGCGCTTCATCTGGAGGATCAGCGAGTACATCTTGTTCAGGAAGAACTTGAAGAGGGCGTTCTGGACCTCGACGCGACAGCCGAGGATGCGATTGAGGAACTTGGGTATGTTGTTGCTGTCCTTCTCGATGACGAAGATCTGCTGGCCCTTGTTGTCCTCGGACACGCTCAGCATACCGACCCCGGACAGCGCCACGCAGCAGTCGAAGCTGAAGTCGCCCTTGTACGCCTCCGGTATGTGGACCGTCTCCAGCGGCTTCTCCCCGGTGATCTGCTGCAGCACGCTCTCCAAAGCGCTCCGTCCGATATTGTTGTCGATGTTGAACTTGGACAGGTCCCGGGCATCGGTCGCCCGCCGGTCGCCCTGCGTGAGCGCCCCGAGGCTCTCGAGCCGCTTGGCGACGGTGGCCGCGAACCGACTCTCGCCGCCCAGGTCCGAGATGAGGAAGACGTACTCCGGCGCGTTCGCCTGGTTGGACCGGTGCGTCCGTCCGAACTGCTGGATGGCCCGATCGGCGCTCCAGGGCAGCTCCAGCGTGATGTGCAGCCGCCGGCGCTGTATGGACAGGCGGCGATCGCTCTGCAGCGAGATGCCGCTGGAGGCCGCCTCGGAGATGATCGCCACGTGCTTGGTGTCCTCCATGAAGCGCTGCTTTTCCATATAGTTGACCAGGTCCATCGTCGTCTCCGCCTCGCCGCGCTGCTCGTAACGGTACGTGTGCTCGTCCGTCTTGATCACGCGGCCCCGACGGCCGGTCATCTCGGCGACCACCTTGGTGCCCAGCTTCGAGATGATCTTGTCGAGCGTGTTCGGCGGCATGCGCCGGCCCAGGTGCTCGATCTTGTCCAGCAGCTTCTCGCGCACCGTTATGCAGCGCTCGACGTCCCGCTCGGTGATCTTCGCCGTCTGCGGCCGCACCGCCTCCGGGCTGTTGTTGGGGTCGTCCTCGTCGTGCTTGGCGTTCATGTTGTTGCACAGGTGCTGCAGGATGCGCTCCTGCATGGTGATCTTCTCGACTGAGGCGGGCGTGAGTATTGATTAGAATGGGGCGCAGTCGGCAGCCGACGAGGAGATAGCCTGAACCCTGTCTTTAGCTACAAAATTGCCCCCCATCTTGATGAAATTCTCAGGACTAAGCAAGAGCACTCAAATCTATGTAGAAACTGAAGCGCAAATCTGCAGCATTTGAATTGCGTTTTTTTGATTTTTGGGGCAAGTGGGGCCAGGTATCCAAAAACCAAAATATTCTTGATCTGCGTTTGCTTTGCGAGAATACAATAAACTAAATTTGCTGGCTGTAGCTCTTATACTCTTCGAGATATGCCAAAAAAACAAAGTCTTAAAATCGATATTTATCGATATCATTGAAACGGGGCTGGATACCAAAATAAACTGATTAGCTTGTGCTGCGTATGGGTTAGGAGAATCTATAAACGAAAAGCGTAGGTCTATAGCTTTTGTATTTCCTGAGATCGCTGCGTTTATGCAGACGGACAAACGGAATCGATACTTTCAGTGGGTTCAGGGTATATATATATGCATATACAATACAGAGAGTCAAGATGGGGTGCTCACCCTTGTCCGGCTTGGGCCAAAAAAACCTAGTCTTAAAATCGATATTTATCGATATCATTGAAACGGGGCTGGATACCAAAATAGACTGATTAGCTTGTGCTGCGTGTGGCTTAGGAGAATCTGTAAACGAAAAGCTTAGGTCTATAGCTTTTGTATTTCCTGAGATCGCTGCGTTTATGCAGACGGACAAACGGAAATAGATACTTGCAGTGGGTTCAGGGTATATATATGCATACAATATAGAGAGTCAAGAACCCTTGTCCGGTTTAAGCCAAAAAAACAAAGTCCTAAAATCGATATTTATCGATATCATTGAAACGGGGCTGGATACCAAAATAGACTGATTAACTTGTGTTGCGTATTGCTTAGGAGAATCTATAGGTGAAAAATGGAGGTCTATAGCTTTTGTATTTCCTGAGATTGCCGCGTTTATGCAGACGGACAAACGGAAATCGATACTTGCAGTGCGTTCAGGGTATATATATGTATACAATATAGAGAGTCAAGAACCCTTGTCCAATTTAAGCCAAAAAAACAAAGTCCTAAAATCGATATTTATCGATATCATTGAAACGGGGCTGGATACCAAAATAAACTGATTAGCTTGTGCTGCGTATGGGTTAGGAGAATCTGTAAACGAAAAGCTTAGGTCTATAGCTTTTGTATTTCCTGAGATCGCCGCGTTTGTGCAGACGGACAAACGAAAATAGATACTTGCAGTGGGTTCAGGGTATATATATATGCATATGCAATATAGAGAGTCAAGATCGGGCGCTCACCCTTGTCCGGCTTGGGCGGCCGCCCGCGGCGCTTGCGGCCCGACTTGAGGCGCTCCTCGTCGTCGTCGTCGCCGGCGTTCCAGTTGTTGTCGCAGAGCTCGATGTCGCTGTCGCCGCCGTCGGCGTCCATGTCGTCGTCGGACCACTCGGAGATCATGCGGCCGCGCTTGGCGCTGGGCGTCTTGAGGCGCGCCTCCGGCTCGAAGGTGCCGGTGTTGAGCAGCTTGTAGAGGGACTCGCGCGTGGGCGCCGGAAAGTACTTCTCGACGAACGACTGTATGATCATCTTCGACGTGGACACGAAGTTGGTCAGCTCGCCCTGGTAGAGCTCCAGGTGCTCGAGCGTTCGCGACTCCCCCGTCGACTGCAGCCCGATGACGACGGCCTTGCCCTGGCGCGCCGCGTCCCGCACCATCTTGACCACGTGGCCGACCTTCGAGGCGATGCATAGGTTCTTGAAGAAGCGCTGGTGCGCCGACCAGAACTGGCACGTGATGATCTTCTGCACCCGGTTCTCGATGCACATCAGCCGGCAGGCCTTCAGGAACTTCTCGTTGATCTCCGCCCACAGCTCGGCCGAATGGTTGTACAGCTTGTGAAAGTCACGGGACATCGGCACCTCCTCGATCCGGAAGCTGACGTCCTTGAAGCTCAGCTGGCGCGCGATATAGGAGCCGCGCAGCTTCATGTCCATGGCGACGATCTCCATCGCGCCGATGCCGCGCTTCTCCACCGTGTTGACGAACTTGAAGAACTCCGAGTATGAGGTGCCCGGACCCCACAGCCCCAGCCGCACCATGTACGCCATATTCCGGGGCTCCGAGGCGCCCGTCGCCGAGGCGTAAACGACACGGGCCATCGGCAGCAGCTGCTGCAGCTCGAGGACGGTGGTGCCCGTCTTGGTCGACTTGCCGGCGTTCATGAGGCTCAGGTTCTTGGCCTTGTGGCACTCGTCGAGCACGATGACGCCGTCGAAGTCCATGCCCAGCCAGTTGATCAGCTGGCGCAGGCGCGTATTGTACTTGGGACTGGCGTTGGCCGACTCCCCGATGAGGGCCGTGTACGTGCAGAAGATGACGCCCTTCTTGAAGTACTCGTTCTCCTCGGAGCTGATCCGGCTGTACTTGAACTTGCTCATCGAGGCCACCTTCAGGTGCTTGCTGGCCCCGATGTCCAGCAGGTCGCGCTCCGCGTCGAACTTGAGGTCGTTCGAGACCGATATCCAGAGCGCCCGCTTCCGGCCGCGCAGGTAGTTCTCGTAGATGATCGCGGCGACGGTGCGGCCCTTGCCGACGCCGGCGCCGTCGCCCAGCAGGAAGCCGGCCCGCTGGCCGCTGGGCAGGAGCTGTTCGTGCGCCTGGCAGGCGTACGTGACCGCCTCCAGCTGGAGGGCGCTCAGCCGGTCCGAGTTCTTGACCTTCTCGGGCAGGGCCAGCTCGTAGGTGATGTCCGGCAGCTCGACGGAGGAGAGCGTCGCCGTTTCGACGACGGGGTCCGGGTGCCGGGAGCCGCCCTTCAGCTTGCTCGGCCAGTAGGAGGAGTAGGTGTCGGCCACGCCGATCTCCTCGAAGTCCACCTCGTCGTCCTCGAGCGGCGCCGGCAGCTGCGTCAGCTCCCGGCGCACGCCCTGCGGCCGCAACCCGCCGGCCAGCTCGCCCTTCAGCGGCAGCGGCTTCAGCTGCCCCAGCTGGCCCAGCGGCGGCTTCAGCAGCTGGTGCGGCAGCAGGCCGCGCATCTGGCCCGGACCCGGCTGGCCGGCCACCTGGCCGCTGCCCTTGGCCTTGATGAACTCCGTCAGGGTCTTGGGGAAGCCGCCCGCGCCCGGCTGGCCGACTCCTGCGCCCACGCCGGCGCCCGCGCCCGCGTTCGCCACGAAGAGGCGGCCCGGCGCGCTGCCACGCCCCTGCGGCCCGCCGCCCACCAGCAGCTTGTACGGCTGCCCGCCCCCGTTGTTGTTGTTGCTGCTGCCGCTGCCGCTGCCGCTGCTGCTGCTGCCGTTGGTCGCGATGCGCACCTGGGACTGCATCTTCAGCTGCATGGCCGCGTAGCCGGCGGAGGGCGCGAACTTGAGCGCGGGCGCCTCGGCCGCCATTTGCAGCGCGTACTTAGCGGCCTCCTGCAGCGGGCGCGGCTTCAGCGCGGCCCGGCCCAGCTGCTGCTGGTGCTGGTGCTGGTGCTGGTGCTGCATCTGCAGCTGCAGCTGCATCTGCTGCTGCATCTGCATCTGCAGCTGCATCTGCTGCTGCAGCTGCTGCTGGTGCGGCTGCAGCGGCCTGTGGAGCGAGCGCGGCTGCGCCTCCGGCTCCGTTTCGGGCTCCGGCTCCACCATGGGCAGCGAGTCGAGCTCCTCCTGCAGCCGGGCGTCGATCTGGGCGTCGTCCTCGGCCGCCGGACCCGCCTCCAGCTCGGGCGCACTCTGGCTCTCGCTGCCGGAGTCCATGTCGAACGAGATCAGCTCCGCCTGGTCCGCAACGGGCGGCAGCTCCATGTCCAGGGCCTCCATTTGTGGTCAGACTACGAGTGCACTGCAAGAAAAATGCATATATGTATATGTTTAGCGTGTCCGTCTGTCCGCCTGTCCGTCCGACTGTCCGTCGGTATGAAGCTAGAGACTTGCAACTTGGAATATATACTCGTGTATGCCCGAGTCAGATAAGCTCTTACGATTTTTTGTATACGCCCGCTGGGGGCGTGGCGAATCGGTAAAATCCACATATCTTGGCGGACAACTCGAGAGTACAGCATTTTTGCTGCTAGAGTCAACAAATTTGGCAGGCAATTTTCTGATGTGAATAGCGGGCCGAATAAGTGCTGGCCACGCCCACTTCCGCCTCCACAGATAACAAAAATCAATATATATATTCAATAATATACTCATCATCTTTTTGCCCACATCCAATTTGAATTGGGGCAAAACAAACAAGAATATATTTCTAGAAATATAGTCGAAAATATACACTCACCGGGAGGAGCTGTCAGAGATTCCTTTCTTTTATCTCGATTCCTTCTAGACTTTCAATGGGTTCGGGCTTATCAGTTTTCCAGCTGCTGCCTTCGCTTTTATAACTTCATTTCAGGC
Source organism: Drosophila sordidula (assembly GCA_035047465.1). Taxonomy (NCBI): domain Eukaryota; kingdom Metazoa; phylum Arthropoda; class Insecta; order Diptera; family Drosophilidae; genus Drosophila; species Drosophila sordidula. Next base: position 4,807,419 of record JAWNPQ010000185.1, on the reverse strand, counting down.
AGAGTCGAAAACGGTTTTTTTTCTCGCTTTTTGCACCACAATTCGATCCGTTCGCAATGAATAACTTTCAGTTACTAACATTTCAGCTGTCACTTAGTTTCATTGCTGACAGATTGTGGCGAACAGTGTTGATTAACGTCGAGAAAAGCTGGTGCGAGTGTTGCCAGGGCAAAAGTATAAACCTTAAATCTATTTGAAAAAACTTGATAAGAAATGTTCGTAATTATTTTTAACTTTTCTAACAGTTAACGATTTGTTAATTAGACAGACCTTTGCACTTTTAGAAATAAATCATATAAGTAGTATTTATATTTTAAATTAAATTTGTTATAGAGAAGTCGAGTCCCCCAGTGGAACGCAGAGGCGTATGCCTGAAGTGTCGTTCTCAGTAGATTTCGATATCATTCCAGCCACGTCCCCTGGATCCCATGGCCAGATATCCGTCCAAATTCGTAGTGTTTAGCCCGTGGTCTGTCCCAATGCCTGTGAAGAGCGCAACATGAACATGGACAGGAACGAGAGGCTGAAGAGCACGGCCCAGCAGTGGCAGCAGGCGGCGTCCAGTCGACGGGCGGACAACGCCCGCCGGGCCGGGGTCGGCACCGGCAGCATCGACTACACGGAGTACGTCCACCGGCCCCTGAAGCGCAACTCCAAGCGGAGCTCGAAGCGACGGTCCGCGTCGATCGTCCGGAGCAGCACGACCGACTACCGGGACCTGGACGTGGCCGCGATGAGCGGCGAAGGCGCCAAGCGACAGGTGCGCAACACGATGGACGCCACGCGGATCACCACCGCCGACATCGAGCTGTGCTACCACAAGCCCATCAACGTCCGCTTCAAATCCCAAGCGGAGACCCTCTAGAGGCGCCTTGCACACCCCACATTTCCCATTTTAATACACTTTGAAGGGCATCCGAGTTCGCTCTGTTGGCGATTATGCACACCATCTGAGAACGTTCAATCCAATCTCTTAACTCTGACGCAATTGGTTACGTTATATTTTAATGCATGGTTCTTATAGTCATTCAAAATAAACAATGATCATTAATTGTGAATTCGGAATGCAAAACATTGTATTCAATTTTAAAGGCAATTTATTGCTTCTGTCTGAGGCTATATTTATATATTTATTTATTTATATATTTATATTTATATATTTATATTTATGCAAACTTCAGTTTATTTTATTTATTTTTTGAGGAAAACTTCGATTTTGTGTTTTCTCTTAGATTAATTTATAATAATTATATAAAAAACGAAAAAAAGGTTTTCCTCGAGTTTGCCCCAAATTGGTAAATAAATAATAAAAATATATATTTGCAATGTATTATATAAGTGAGTGAATAATAGATATATTCATTAGCTTATTCCAAAGCTTTTTAAAATCAGTCGTGACAATGCTCTAAAAAAAAACAGATTTTAAATAATTTTTAAAAAGAATTTGAATTTTTTGAGGAAAACTTCGATTTATAAAAAACGAAAGCATATATAAAAAACGAAAAAAAAATGTTTTCTTCGAGTTTTCCCCAAATTGAAAAATAAATAATAAAAATATATATTTGCAATGTATTATATAATTGACTGAATAATAGATATATTCATAAGCTTACTCCAAAGCTTTTTAAAATCGGTCGTGATATTGCTGTAAAAAAAACAGGATTTTAAATTTTAAATTTTTAAAAAGAATTTTAATTTTTTGCGGAAAACTTCGATTTATAAAAAACGAAAGCATATATAAAAAAACGAAAAAAAAGGTTTTCTTCGAGTTTTTCCCAAATTTAAATATAAATAATAAAAATATATAGTTGCAATGTATTATATAATTGACTGAATAATAGATATATTCATAAGCTTACTCCAAAGCTTTTTAAAATCGGTCGGGACATAGCTCTAAAAAATACCAGATTATAAATAATTTTTAAAAAGATTTTTAAATGGCTCTTCATTATATGTATCAGAAATTTGTTATTTAGTGGTATTTTCGAATACTTTTCGACAGCATTTATCAGCATATTCCCCTACAACAAATTCATATATACAGTCGAACTATTCAGAGCTTTGCCCAACCGCTCAAACTGAGGCCTGTACGCTTTTCATTTGCCCAGCTCTGTTCAGTTTCACTTCAGAAAACATGTGGAAAAATTAAAAAAAAAAACCAAAAAAAAATTGTGAAAAAGTTTTGAAAAAATTGTGAAAAGTTGAGTAAGAGTTTTGCGAGGAAAGTGTCTGCGCTGAGTGCTTGTGGGCGCTCGAAAGGCGTGCCGGGCCGGGCGGCGAGCATGGCCAGGAAGCTGCGCATACCCGCCCTGAGCGAGGGCAAGAAGCGCAAGTCGCAGGTGCACCCGGACAGCAGCCACCAGTCGGTGCGGGAGGTGATCCAGCAGTGGCGCCGCCTGTCCGCCGAGCGGCGGGCGATGCGCAACCTGCGCCGGGGCTACGCCAGCGGGCAGCCGAGCGCGGCCAACATGGCCAGCGGCAGCGGCAACGACAACGGCGGCGGCGGCGGCAGCGGCAACGGCGGCGGCGGCGGCAACGTCGGCGTCAACAGCGGCGTCGACGGCAACACCGGCGTCAGGCGGAAGCTGGTGCTGGGCGGCGTGAGGAGCGAGTCCGCCATCAAGCCCACCTACGCGGCCCAGCAGCCGTCGACGGCCCCGCAGCGTGTGGAGCCCGGCGTCTACAAGGTCGTCTACGCACAGCCGGAGAGGTCGAGCAAGGCGACCCGCATCGCGACGCTGCAGGGCACGCATCTGTGCTACTACAAGCCGGTCAAGAGGCCCGCTGCGAAATGAGCCCGGCCCGCCCAGTCGGGCGGCGGCAAGGACAGAGACTCTGGGAGATAATCCAATAATTGGCAGTGCGCATTATTCACACCCCGCCACAAACACGGTTCATAAATAATCAATGACAAGCTTCGTTTTTTATTTTATTCTGGCAAGGGTTGCCAATTCTAGCTGGCTAACTGGGCTTCCTCTTATCAGCGACGGGTCCTGGCGCTTATCAGTGCGCCGCAATCGGCAAATCGAATGTAGCTCTGAACGTCTGCTGACGATGATGGATTTGTGCGAAATGAAACGCGCTGCCAGCGAACGGGCGCCCACAGCCACGAGCTGGGTGTGCGTGTGTGTGTGTGTGTGTGTTGGGGCCCAGCTAGGTAAGTGCGAGTGTATATAAAGCGCTGGCTGCGGCCAATCAGCGCTCGCCGTCGTACATAAAGCCAGATTCCCCTACGGCAGCAGCACCGTCTTGTTGGCTCGCTCTAACGCCTGCAAAGTGCCGCGAGAGCGCAGCTGCTTGCACTGCTCTAACGCAGGGAGCTCTGTGTTCCCTTCTCTGTCTGCCTAGGCACTGTGCTAATGTATTGCAGCGGGGACACGAACCAATGTTAAGTGGCTGTTAAACACAAAGATTTAATAAATGCAATATAAAGACATTTGTTTAAAAGTTCAATTGTAAACAAAACAAAAATATATATAATTTATATATAAATAATATTGCTAAACTTAATAAATAAAATGTTTCTTATTTATTTTGTAGTTTTATTGAGTTTCCCTTCTTATATATAAACATCATTTATATATTATTTGATATCTTATACATATATAGGAACTTTTCGCATCTTAAATATATTTATAAGATTCTCAGCTAATCAATGAAAGACAGCTGCCAATTAAAACGATTTCTGCTGTCAATTATCCGCTTGACAACCAGTTGAGATCTAATGAATATTAAAAAGGAAAAAGTTAGCACTCTAACAAGGAGTTAAATTGAGATATGAGCAAACTGCTCCAGGTAGAGAGAAAAAAAAAACACAGTTATCAACGCAATTTCCGCTAATAAATGAAGCATTCGGAGTCTCCAGAGGTCAACATACGAAATTCCCATTTGACATGTGAACATTAATCATAAAGTCAAACAGTTGACAGTTTTTTGTTCTGCAGGGGAAGTTGGGTTTGCCTTCTCAGTGGCAAAGATAAAGCGTTTATATAGGGAAAATGTGAATACTACGCCCAGAATCCCGATCCAGCGGTATTTTCCTTCGGGCTCTGCATTAACCCTGGGGCACAACTTGATTCGACTTTAACTGCAGCCTTTGAGCAACCGGCAGTAACAACACTTCTAATAAGGTTACTCTCCAAAAGGGGCGTGGCAGGGGGTAGTCTGACAGAATGTTCGCGTGCCAAAACGGAAGTGTCTCAAAATTGAATTTACATAATTTTATAAAAACGAAGAAAAGGGCAACAGGCAACAGAAACAGGGTTCAAAGCGAAAAGGAACTCGTGTCGAGTTGATGAATAATGAAAGAAAGGGAATTAAACAATGTGTTGGACACTTTATATATTTTTGTGTAGCTTCAATTAAAGCTAAGCGAAACTGTGCCCAGAACGAGAGTGTAAACACTTTATGGAATATAGCAGAAGAAATATTATTTGAACAGTAATATTTATATTTACCTTGCAGATCGAGCTTAGAAATATATGCACAGTTAGCTAGCTAAACAATTATTATTTTGATTCGAGAAGTTCCTGAACCATAAATATAGTCATAAGATAAATTTAAATTGGGAAATAAATATTCTGTTTATTTGTTCTCTGGCTGTGTTTCAAATTTTACCTGTACGTAACCTTTAGCATATACTTTTATATTATATTTTTCACCACATAATAATAGCCTACTATATATTGGGATTGTGCAATGTCCGTCTTGCTGTCCGTATGAACTTAATTTTGTTCGCCGCTATTGAAACTTGAAATAAATTACTCGTCTATACCAACGTCAGACAAAGTGTTACGATTTTTGTGCCACGCCCACTGGGAGGCTGGCAAACCGATAACATGCCGATCGCAAAACGATAAAAGGTGAATATTTCCCACAATATTAAAGATGGAGCCTTCAAAAATCTGAAATAGTTCTCACTGTTTTTGAGCTAGAGGCTCCATATTCGGAATACTACTGAAAAGCAACAAATTTTATTTTCAATAATGAATATATTTTAAATGCAGAATCAATCCAGAGGACAAACCATGAACAAAATGTCATCAAACATGAAAATCGGTTTATTTTTGGCTAAGTTATGGGCGTTTGAAATATGGGAGCTATGGATCCGAGGGCTTTACATGTCCAAATTTTTGTAAATTTTTGCATGATTTTTGACCAAAAATTTGAACCCCTCAGAATCGGTTTTAATGTTGTTTTTTATGCTAATTGTGACCCCCACAATCGATTAAAAACGTAAATTTGGAAATCTAAATTTTGAAAAAAAATTTTTTTCCAAAATGAGTAAGGGGGGAGTACATGCTTTTTCCCAAAAAATGCAAAAATTTTTTTTTCAAAAATGCAAATATTTTAAATGCAGATTTAATCTAGATGACAAACCATTACCAAAATGCGTTCAAACCTAAAAATCGGTTCAGTTTTGACTAAGTTGGGGACATTTGAAATATGGGAGTTAGCGGTCCGAGAGCTTTACATTTCAAAATTTTTGTAAATTTTTGCATGATTTTTGACAAAAAATTTGAACCCCTCAGAATCGGTTTTAATGTTGTTTTTTATGCTAATTGTGACCCCCACAATCGATTAAAAATGTAAATTTGGAAATCTAAATTTTGAAAAAAAAAATTTTTTTCAAAATGAGTAAAGGTTTTTTTTTTGCAAAAAATTAAAAAAAAAAATTATTTTCAATAATGCACATTTTTTAAATGCAGGAACAATATATAGAACAAACCATGACCAAAATGATATTCATACTTGAAAATCGGTTCAGTTTAGGCAAAGTTATGGGCGTTTGAAATATTGGACTTAGGGGTCCGAAATTTTACCCCTCAAAATCGGTTTTAATGTTATTTTATACTAATTGTGACAAGCACAATCGATCAAAAATATGAATTTGCTATTCTAAATTTTGAAAAAAGAATTTTTCGTAAATTAGTAACTAGTGTGTGCTGTGAACGAGTATTAGGCAGTCGGCTACGCCCAACTGCAACGTTGTTACTTGTTCTATAATATATTTGCCCTTTTTATCATGTGTATACTCGGAGTTGTTATTATTATTATTCAGTTTTGTGAAGGGTTTTTACTTTAGTAAATAATCAAACTTAACTGAGGATATTTCTAGTTTCGTAGAACTATTACAATATAAAAATATACATACACATACACATATATATCTGTATATATTATTGACAAAAATCAGCACATTCTGCGACGGCTCTAGCCGTGGCCTAATCCATTCATTAAACTTTGTGATTACAACTGACCACAGAGAAAGGGGGATAGCAAGGACACGCACGCCCACCCCCTCCCCCTCCCCCTCCCCACCCAACCCTGAAGCGACTATGCAAGCAGCCTCAGCTGCTCAGCCGAGTGAATAAACTGACTGCTGACAGGCTCATTAAATGCCGCATTCACTGGCCCTGACCGCTTGACGAGGGGTGGGGCTGGGCTGGGGGTGGGGGTGGTGGTTGGCCGTGGCTTAAGGATTGAGTTTTCCGTGTGTTTGCTCAGCAACTGCGTCCAGTGCTTCAGCTGGAACCAAGTGAGCTGGCCAAGGGCCAAAGTCAACACGTCAAATTGAAGGCCTCAAATGAAGCCGGCCCCAAACCAAGCCCGACCCCCGACCCCAACCCCAGCTACTGGGCGATGTTGTTATGAGCGTGCCACGCCCACAGCGCCAGGCTAATTTCAGCAGCTTTAAATGCAGCCGGAGCCAAAAGGAAAAGTTCATAAATAATGCGAGGAAAATTGTTAGAAATTGCCAAAACAATTTATGTTGACATTATCTCGAGAGACATTTTTTCTAGTCCCCGCAGCGTGGATGATTAATTACCAGAGAGACAGAGACGGTGGGAGTGGGCGAGGGAGAGGGAGAGGGAAAGCGGGACAGCAAGAGGAAAAGAGAGCGCATTTGAATATGAAAAGCGATAAAGTCGTGATAAGTGGGCAAAAAACAGGCAAAATGAAATATGAAAAGCAGAACTTGAACAGAACTTTCGCAGATGGCTCCCCAGTTGGCGATAAACCTGGCCGAGGCTTTAATGAACTGAAGCATTTCATCATTTCCGGCCAAGATTCTGTCACAGCACCGTCCAGTTGGCTCCTGTCGGAAAATAGCTCATTGGTATGCTCCGAGTTAGCTCCGGGTTGACATTTGGGATTCCAATTGATTTTCAGTCGATTCGCTTTTCTTTTGTTTGCCTTGCTGATTTTCGCATTACGGGTTTTTCTATTTGCCAAATTTTCGGCTGCTTTGCGAATTTTCCAAATGAAAATCCTTGTGCGAAAATGTATTCAAATGCCAGCTAAAGAATATTGACACTTGATTTGCATTTATAATGGCTACGTGATTTTTTGCACTACGGATTGTTAAAGATAATTCCGCATGCGGTTCTTTTTTTTTTGTTGTTTATCTCACCGGTCGCATCATTTCAGAGTGAATCTAGCCCCCGCCCCCTTTACCCCTCCCTCTGCCCCTTTTTTGAGACATATTGCGCATAAAAAATTGAACAACTTGGCCTCGGGCTGTTTTCACCATAAAATAATCTTTTTAAGCCGAAAACAAATTACAAATAAGAGCCCCTCTCTATAATTTGTTCCCATTTTTATTTGTATTTTTTGCCTCGCCTGTTTTGCATATATTTTTTTTTTTTTTCTTGTTCGTTTTCTTTTCGAGGGTTGCTCTCAGCGTTTCTTTCTCTTAACAAATTATAATGTATTGGAAATTGACAGAATTATGTAATGAATAGAAAATTATGTAAATTACAGTGCAGTTACATTTAATGGCACGACCTTTTCTCTTGGCTAAGGGCAAATCGAACGACCCGCAGGAAAAAATCGAATTCCCATTTTATTGGCAGCTCGTAAGATGTCGAGAATTGTGCTCGGAACCCAAAAGGAAAAGGTGCACAGGAGCTGTGAAAGGGCATGTTTAGTTAATGCCGGCAAAAGCGTATTAAACGCAATGCTAACAGAATGGAAAACTCGAAGAAATGTTGGCCGAAAGTGCCAGCAAAAAATTTGAAATTGTTTATAAAATATCATAAAAGGGAGTAAGCATTAAATTTAAAAAAAAAAAGTGGAAAGAAATAAGCTTAATTAAAATTGAGAATAAACCAAGACCAAAAAAGCTGAAATTTGAAATCTTACTAAGAACTTTAGAAGTGCACTTTTTTTTAATTTTTAGTATTATTTTTGACAAAAAAATTAAATTTCGAAATTCTAAATTTTGATAAAAATAGAAAAAAATATTGGCATAATGTAATATTCTGGATATAAATGCCAGATTGATCTTTCAGTCGAGCCATAAATAAAATGCGATCAAATATGAAAAATTGGCTCCAAATTTGGCCACTTTGGGGAAGAAGTCTGGGAAGGTTCGCTTGCCAGCTCGAAGGAGGCAGGAGGAAGGTTAAAGCGCTTCACAGCACTGGCAATTTCTTTAATTACACTTCCGCCCCGCTGCTCGGCAAAGGTGTCAGCTTGTGAACTCTACGTGACAAGTGACAGGCAACTAGTTTCGGCTGCCCCTGCCACACGACGCGGCAGCCCATCCTTGGCCCGGCCAACTAATTAGCATTTGCAGTGCGGCAAACTTCAAACTTTTGTTGGGGGAGCAACGTTGTCAGGTTCGCTCCAAGATTTCGCTGCAGGTCACACGAAGCGACTGGGGGACGGGGCGGGGGGGGGGGGCGAGGTTCATGTCATGATACCTGCCCCAACTGCCAAGCGGCAAGTTTGGCCGCAACTGCAGCCGCCTGGCAAAATAAGTTGTCATGTTAATTTGGCAGCGAGCAAAGTAAAGGAAAAAAAGGCAGGGAGAAAACCTGACTGGGCGCCGATTTATTGAACGAAGAAACGTTTGATGCCCGTAACATGAGCTTTAATATATTTCGTTTGTCCCATTGGAGGCGAACTCCCGGCCCATGTTCATTTGCATTCGTGACTGAAATCATGACAGGAGACAACGCGAGAGACGCGAGTCACGCGAATGCCGAACGACAAAATACTCACAGAAACATATATATATACATATATATGCAGACAGTGTATATATATTTTAAGGCCCGAGAACTTCTCATAACTCTGTCATGTGCTTTTGTTGGCTTTCCGTTGGCCAAAATTATGATAGCCGCATTGAAGTATTTCAGGCGGGAGCCGCAGCCCGATGATCATCGGCGCAATCATCATCGTCGAGCGCCTCGTGTGCGTCATCATGTGTTGCCCTAATGGAAGACAAACATTTTATGGCCGGCTTCGAGAAGTCACGGCCCGGCGTTGACCTTACACCAGCTGCCCCCCGCCCCCGCCCCTGCCCCTCCCCCTCGCTGCGTATTCATTCATTCAATTACATTTTTGCGCACACTCAGCACTAAAGGGACCTCATAAAGCGTCAAAATTTCAGCAAATGAGCAGAGCTCCCCCCGCTCCAGTCCTGAGTCCTGAACCCCGACCTACTTCCCGACCTCGGCCCGTTGGCCGCTGCTCCCGTGGGCATTTGGGAATTTGCGCGTCCGAATCGATGAGCGGCCACAGCCGGACACATTCCGGACATCAACGCCATCAAAGTGTTCGCCCCTATTAAAACTGACAGCTCCTGCGACCCCAGAGCGTCAACATTGCGGCTGCCACAATGGCCTATGCAGGGCCGGGCGTCCTTTCTGGGTGGGCGCAGCTCCCCCCGCCCGATGCAATTCCAAACTGCTGACCAAGGCCTGCTCCCCAGGGAAGGCCAAACACTTGTGCCGCACGGGAGGCAGCTCTTCCTCGATTGTAGGTCATATTTGAGACACGTTATTTATTATGCCCTCGCCATAAAACAAGTGCTGTGGACCACTTCTTGGTGCACAAAAGTCTGGCGTCATTTTCTTGAGGATGCTTTTAAAAACAACACGATTTTTGAAATAATATGATCCAAAATAATGTAAAATCTATTTTGGTTATACTTGAATTAAGAAAATTTAATTTTTTTTCTCACTCTGGCGTCATTTTCCTGAAGATGCTTTTGAAAACAACACGATTTTGAAATTTCATGATCCAAAATAATAGAAATTTTATTTTTGGCTATGCTTCAATTAAGAAAAACTTTGATTTTCTAAATATAGATTTAATGTTCTTTCTCAGCTCTAAAAATAGAATACGATAATATAATAATAATAAGACAATTATTTATTTAGTTTCATGATCATTTATAACATGTTCTATATACTCAACGCAAAAGCCCAATCGAAATCCAAGTAAAAACAATATTTAAATTTATATTTCATTTTTAACTATTCGAAAAATGAGTACTTTGAGTATTTTGTACTCAAACTAAACATCAAAATGTTCTTAGTGAAGGTGCAAAGTTTCTTAAAAAAAAGTGAATTCTTCAAGTTTTATATTTAGATTTTGTGAGGATCTAAAAACTAAAAAAATTAACAAAAACCTGCCTGATATATTCTGTAACTGCTAATTAACTTTTCTTTAGAAATAAATAAAATAATACAAGGGCAATCTTAAATTTAGTCAGCCACTTTACCTCTATAGTATATCCCAATATTCCAAACATTTGCTTATATCCAGAGCGTATTTAATCTTTAAGGTTTTCCCCTCACTCACCATCAATTTTCCCTCGAGTCGCTTGATTGCAAATTTTCGCGTGTAATTTCCACCCCGACCCCAGTTGGCGACAACTGCTTAAAATTGTTAACCAAATTTCCTCACGTTTTCACCATTGCGGGATTAACTAATTTCGTCCTGTAATTTTTATTTGTGCCATGGCTCAGAAGTTCTCTGAAAGTTGCTCTCATCTCTCACTTAACTCCTTCGCTTCGTGGAGTTTTCGCTTCGTCACGCCTCAAATTGCACATAAAAAGAGAAAGAAGGAAAATTTTTACGATTTTTCTATGCAAATTTCGCATTGCGTTTCTTTTCAAAGGGGGCTGCACAATGTTTTTTTTTTCCTCTCATTTTTTTTTTTGCTTCGCACTTTTTTTTTGGGGTATATTTCAATGGTTTTTTCAGGGTTTTCTTTTTGTTTTTTTTGTTGGTAGCTCTCAGGTGGATGATTTTACGATGCATTTTATGGACTGAGAAATGTTTTTCATTTAGAACAAATGCAACGAAATGAATTCGTGAATGCGATAAATTTGGAAAAAAAGTCAATTAGAATTCGTTACAACGTGAAGAAATGAAATGAGCAAAAGACGGGACAGAAGCGGGGGAGGGGCAAGGGGCAAGGAAAGCCCCTGCCCACGCACAGAACATGCCACACATTATCTGTGATAATAACAGAAACGAACTTAACCCTAATAAAGTACAAATGGGAGCAATTTTATTTCATTACGGAGCTCGGGTTATGCAAATGTGTGCGGCAAAAGGATAAGAACAAGGATACCCATACGAAAGTTGGGCCAGATAAGGCCAACTGTGAGCCATAAAATATGTCATATTTTAGCAAAATGTTGCAGCACAATTACAATAAACGCATTCGGCATGCCAAGGATTTGGCAGGACTCGCATGCTCAACTGGGACAGATAACGACATGTGTAATTAACCCATTCCCCGGCTCGAGAGAGTAGCGTGAAAACATTTGCCGCACACACACAAGTACAGAGAAGCACACACACACACACGCAGCATTATCCTTGCTGGCGAAAATAAAATGCGCGCTCAACTCAAGTTAATGCTTTGCAAATTGACACTTGGCCCAAGTGGAGGCCTGGCCCCTTTTTACCCAGCGAGGACACGAGTCCATCACAAAGTGATGAATGTGCAACTTCCTGGAACCGAGCCGAACCGAACCGAACTGAACTGAACTGAACCGGAGCAGTGTCCAAGTTCATGTCCGGGTCGCCAAATTGGATTGCATATCATTATTTTGCACTTGTCCGGGCGAATGTTCACACTTGCCAAATGGAACGCAGAGAAAGGATAATTTATGCGCCTTGTCAGCTGAGACGGCAGCTTCCGTCCAACGCTTTTGATGGACACACCCGGCAAGTGTCCTGGGACCTGGCCAAATTCCTTGCCGTCTCTCCTACTTGCCTCTTTGGCCGAAGCTGCAATTGAACGAAATCCAATAAATAAAACTCAGCTCAGCTCAGTTCCTGGACGCTGTGTCATGTGTGTAAAATAATATTTGTCTGGCACTAATCAAAGTGGATCTGGATCGGGGGCAGCCCCGCGACCAACCCTCGGCCCACTGCCAAAAAAGGGAGTTGCTGCACGACGTCTTCTATCTGAAGTGCGACAAAAGTCGACAAAGGCGATTATCCTGCTTTATTGAGTGCGCGTAGTAAAAGTCTAGTCTATACGAGATTTCTTAAGGTTTTATTCTTTATTATGTAAATATTCTAGGAAATTTTATGGAAATAGTTGAGGTCATAAACTCTTGTATATTTGTATATCTACTAGAAAGTACAGTTCAGTTATAAATCGAAAAGTCGCCATAAACAATCAAATTAAATTTTAAATTTTATTACTTCTTTACTTATCTTTCTATAAATCTATCTATCTTCAAATATATGTATCTATATATTTTTCATTCTATTAATCGTATATATTAATAAAATATATGTGATTGCTAATCTGATCTGAACAATAAAATGAAAAACATTCCATATATCTATTACTTCTTTACTTATCTTTCTATATATCTAAAAATATCTTTAAATATATGCATCTATATATTTTTCATTCTATCTGCCCTAAGAGTTGTATTTCAAATACTAATTGTATGTGTTAATAAAATATATATTATTGCTAATGTGATATATAAATCTATCTATTTTTAAATATATCCTAAGTGTTGTATTTCAAATATTCATTGTATGTGTTAATAAAATATATGTTTTTGCTCTGAATAGTAAAATTAAAAATATTCCATATATTTATTACTAGCATATATTTATTATGGCAAATTAAAAACATTCCATATGTCTATTACTTTTTTACTTATCTTTCTTCACATTTATCTATCTGTAAATATATCCCAAGAGTTGTAGTTCTAATATCAGTCGTATATATTAATAAAATATATGTTATTGCTAATCTGATCTGACTACCCAGACAAGCTTAAATGTTTATCTTGTTAAAGAAATCTGCATTAATTTTTTTCTTAGTGTACGCCCGTGTTAAACATTCGAAAACAATAAAAAAAATGCAAGAAACACGGCCCCGTTCAATTACCATAAAAAAGCGATTTGTTTGCCCGGGCCTCGAACAAAGATTAATGAAGCTGCCCTGACTTCTGAACACCCTTCGCCCCCCCCTCCCCCCACCCCCCAACGGCGTTTGCAGGTGTCAAAGTTTAAATGGTGGCTGTGGCATTTAATTGGTCGCTGCCTATAATTAATATGCTAATAAAATGTCTCGTGACAGCCGAACAAGAGCCTTTTGACAGCCAACACACTCGCCCCCCTCTGTTACAGCCCCCCCTCCCCCTCCCACGCCCCCTGCCTGTGGAATGTTGTGCAATAAAGTTCTCGGCATTTTTGACTGACATTCCCGGCCACATATTGAGGCTGGCTGTAAATCATGATTATCTTTTTATTGCTGACATTTGCGGCCGCTTTATGAACTGCCCCCAGCCCCCAGGCCGGCGTTGGAGTGTACTTAAAGCAATGCTCGAAAGCCGGCTAACGAGATTTGCAACGCTTTCGGGCGCCTCTAATGGAGACGGCTCAACTGCGAGCGACTTTGGGGTCGCAAGGAGCTTGTTTCAGGCCATTGCATACCTTGAGGCGCACGGCCAGAGGGCATTCCAATCGAATGCCATTCGATGATAAAAATCGTGCCACACGTTAATCCAGTCGAACATCGGAGACGAGCAACAGCAGGACATCGCCCATTGTCCAGGGCAAGTGAGGCCAGCTGGCGAGGATTCGTCCGGGCCACGGGGCCAAATGCGCCAAAATGGACGTCCTGTCGTTTGGCCCGGCTCAAAGTGCCATCCGGACGACAATGCAACATTACAATAATGTGCATTTTTATGGACAGTTAACGGCTGCAGATGCCATAAACGCATTATCCAACGCACATCAGTGGAATGCCAATGCCAAACAGGAGAGCCGGCCCGGGCGGGCTTGAGCCAAGAAAGAAACTTTAAGCAGTTGCTGCCAATATGTAAAGACCGTTAATGCCAACTTAAATGGCTTAAGTAACACTTGGCAGCGATCAGGAGTCAACCGAATACAACGAGACCTCAGCTGAGGACAGAAGAAGGCGAATGCTTCTAATCAACTTTAAGAGAGGTTTCTTTGCAAATATTTCACAAAAGTCTGGCCAAACAATTCGTAATAAATATGCAATGACAAATATAAATACAGACATACAAATAAATAAATACTAATATTCATATTAGCCTTTCTTTATAATAATTTGTTGCCCACAAATCTTATCGTCAAAAAACAAAATAATCTCAATTTAATATAGACGAGCTTTGTAGAGCTCAAATATATTTTTTCTATATTTAGACTATTTAACCCTTAAGGTAGATTTAAAAATTAGTTTAGTTTTCTTTCTGATTTTTAAATTTATTCAAACTATTGGCAAACTTTGACCTTTCCGTTTCTTGGCTATTTAACTAGCAGTAAATTAATGCTTGAAAACTGTTTGACAAAAAGTAAATTGTGCGATTTTGGCATTTATCACTACCTGCTCTCTGCCTCTCTTAACTCTATTGTATTTATCTGTGAATTGTAGGTATTTATGTTTGCAATAATGTAGAAGTGAGGGCAGCCGCTTTTCCATAAATTTCCAGTAGTTGGCCGGGCAATAAAACGTAATCTTGTATCTAAATGGCACTGGCAGTTGAATCATGGCGCCTGGCGACCACAAATCTCCATGGAAGCAACAGTTAAGCCGGGTGGCAGCCACAAGTGGCAGGGCCCGGGGATCATAAATAAGCGGCAGAGACAAAGCAAGCATCTAAATTAATTATTTATTGGCTAGGAGCCACCGTGGTGCAATTGGGCTGAATAATAAAACGATTTGCAAGTCCGAACTGAACATGAATAATGCCCAGGGATGCCAAAAAATATGGCACAGATAAGCGACGAGTTTAAATTATGACGGTTAAATGTTAAATGGAGCTAGTTCTTAAAGCGGCGCAGCTCCGACGATGGATGCCCGAGCAGACCAAACCGGGCACGACGGGTACTCCTGAGTGGGGGTAAATCTAATTTTAAGAGCTCCGCCGCCCTCAGCCCTCCCCCTTTGGCCGCACCCACCAATTATATTAATACAGTTACTCGAATTTATGACTCGCTTGCGGGGTGGCTGCAACTGGAGGGAGGGTGGGGGTGGGGGTTGTTCGGCAACGGAGGGCGGAAAGTGTCGCCAAATTGAATTTGCATAATTTTAAAAGCCGACTGCGGCTTCCAAGTGGCTAAGTGCGCTGTGCATATTGACAGGACACGACAGGCAGCCAGGACTCGACCGAGTCGCACTCGCAATTGGAATGGAAATGATGTTTTTGATTTTGATTATGCAAATTTAAGTGTCGCAACAATGTTGTTCATTGGACCCGAAAGTTGACGCTCGATGAACTCGACAAAAGCGAAATCTTTTAGCAATCAGTTCCATGACAAAGTTTACCATGTTAATTACAAAGTGGATGTCGGCCGGCCAAATATGGCCATATATACACAGCTATTGATCGCCCCGATACGCGCTAATTTAGCCCCACTTTATACACATTTATATTCGAGCACTCTTTAATTGAATGCGACCCTCAAGTCGGTCCTGATTAAACGCCCCAGACTCGCGGCCAACTGGACTCGGGCCGAGCTCTGGCTGGCGTCAGCTAAACGGTCACCCCGATGTCTGGCCTGATATTAATCCATGATTTTCATATAAATTACTTCATTAGCAGAGTCCTTCAGCTGCCGCTCTGTGCAAATATTTATAATGAAAGTCCGACTGGCATTTATTTGAGTGCACAAACAGTTTTTCAGCTCAATTGTTGACATCATCGCAATAAAACTTCCAGTTGGCAATTTATTTCGAAATAGGACTCAGCATAAACTTTCTCTATATACATATTTTAATGGTATATTCAAGTTTGGTAAGGAATTGGCTGAAATCTTAAAAGAACAGTTTATTATAAATAATAAATTATCTTAATAATAAGAATTAATTAAATGCTAATTAGTTCAGTTCTTTTGTATAAAAATATTACTTTATATAATGTATATATTTTTTATTGTGCTTTCTTCAGTTAAAGATATAGCAGAATTAGAATTATATGAAATTCTGCTTTTATAAAAACTATAAAATTTTTATTTTTATTTAATTGTTGCTTACATTATATATGTTTATTTAAATGTTTTTGCTAACTTATATTTTTAAGTCCTTTTATATATTTGAAGTTTCCTTTTTATTTTATATATAATATCTTAATAATGAGAATTAATTACATGTTACTAAGATATGCTTAGTTCGGTACTTTTGTATAAAAATATTACTTTATATAATATATATATTGTTTTTTGTGCTTTCTTCAGATATAAAGATATAGCAGAATTATAATTATATGAAATTCTGCTTTTATAAAAACTATAAATATTTTATTTTTATTTCTTTGTTGCTTACATTATATATGTTTATATATTATCAACTTTCTTATTGTTGTGTAGGCATAAAAGCATTTATTTGTCTTAGGTCCAATAATTTTGTGACAATGCCAAATCGCCTGATTCTTGAATGTTTAGCAAAAAGATCAAATCACAAAGGATTTTAGAGTTCAAAGTTGACAAGAGTTCGCATAAAAGCGCAATCAACTTTGGTTTTTTATGGAGCGTTGCCAGAGCGATCAAATCACCGACTTCTGGGGATGTTTGCATTGAATAGACTTAAGAATTTCTGCAAGTTATCAACAATTCAGTCACACACACACTCGCACACACACTCGCACAACTGGAAAGGCAAAAATGGTTTCTATGCGCATTGACAGATTTGCAAAAATATTTCATGGCCTTCGTGGCCGCATCTCTCTCCGGGCTCGCAGCCCGGGTCCGGGCACGTTTTATACGAATTTGAACGGTAATAATCGATCCCTGCGGCACTTTTAAAAAAATAAATCCGCTTGCTGGCGCCGTCAGAGGGTTGTCGCTGTTTAAAGCTGAGTTTAAAGCTGCCCTAAACTGGAAATTAAGATGCCGCATGTTTTCAAATGTTGCAGCTTATTTACGTATCCCTTGACTCCTGATTTTATGGAAAGCCGCAAGGATTAGAAAACAAATCCACTCAAAATTGAATACGATTAAATTCGAAATTGACCTCTGACTGACCATATATGCAAATCCCCCCCCCCTCGGTCCGCATCCCCTTTGCTCATTTAATCGAGCTGTGAAAGTCACAGGGACTGCGGATTCGGATGAGGCGTAATTCCCACTCCGGAGTTCTTCTTTGTTGTAGCAAAAATTTTAAAATCGAATTTCGGAACGCTCTCTGCCAAGGGGTGTCTTCTGTGTGCGTATGTGCGTGTGCGTGTGTGTGTGTGCTGCCTTTTTTATTGTCATGCAACAATTTTTGTGGCAGGCTGCGCGAAGGGTTGCCCAGCAGACCGGGACAGGGACTCGGGCCAGCTCTGAAGGGTGCTCTCAAAACATAATTACGTGCATGTAAACAATAATTTAATTTCACACTAATGCAACAAATTTGTGGGCTGATTGCGGGTTTTGTTTAACACGCACATGTGGCACGCTGCGAAGGTGTTGCCCCCGATCTGCAGTTATGACAAACGCTGATTGCCTGCTCAAAGATTTATGGGGCAACCCTTTTCGGCTCCTCTCCTTGTTCTCCTTGCTCTCCGCGGCTGTAAAATCAATCAATGAATTATGTCAGGAGCACATAAATCTTGACAGTTTTCGTTTGCAATCGATAATATGCCGTTATTCTGGCATTAACAGTGTTGGGCAGCGTCACGTTCCCGGCCGTATCATTCACTGATTTTGGCAACTCGGCCAAGTGGGCGTGGCAGGGCGGGGGCAGCGACTGGAAAACGTCAGTGCCAAAAAAAGAAACCAAAATCGGAATTTCAATTGAAAGTCACTCAATTGAGCGAAATCCAAACGGGAGGAAGGTGGGGGAGGGGGGGGGTAGAATGAGAAACACACGACTCGATAGTTTATCCATCACAATCAGCGGCAGGGCATCGCTTCTGCTTGAATTAAGCCAAATGAGAGAGCGAGAGTCCTGGCCAAGACCGAGAACAGGATGTTCATTAGGTTCGCTGCATTCGCTTATTAAATCTAGATATCGCACCAGCTCGCAGCGGAAGCGAACTCTGATGAATAAAACATGAAACGGTTAATAGAGAAGTGCATGGTTCCAGGGATTAAATGATTATCTGTGCGTGTGTGTGTGTGTGTGTGGGGGTGTGGCATTTAATGCCGCTGACCCACGAGGGCGACTGCGCCTCGAAGTTGGAGTCGTAATTACCCTGACCACGCGGCACCAGCTTGGAACTGGAACTCTGCCAAATGATTTACTGTGCGCCAATATTGGAAAACGGAGAAATGTATTTGCACAAATTAGTGGCAACTGTCGACGTACTTTTGGGCTATTTGCGCAATTCATCAGGCCGCAAAATTGTTGGCTCCATTTGTCCATTTCTGCATTTCGTGTAACCGGATGCGGCCGGGCTGGCAGTCCCTTCCTGCTCCCCCCCCTCCCCCTCCCCTCTCTCCACCCAAAGCATACGTAATCCAATGAAACGAATGCTTTATTGGCTTAATGGGAGCTGACGAGGATGCGAGGCTGGCCTCCCGAGGATTCGAAAGTGTATCGAAATGAAAAAGGACAATTTAATTTAATTTGCCGCAGCGGACAGCCAGCGCAGAGCTATGCGGCAAAGGATGTGCTCGGCCAAAGGACGCGTCCATAATTCACACTTGTGGCCACACATTTGTGTACACACGCACACACACACACACACACGGGGCACACCCACATATGTGCATATTCCAAGCTTTATTTATGGCCACTAATTACGTCGATGATAAATTTAATTTCGAATTATGACAACGACAACCAATTGCAGCCCTCGCCCGTTTTATAATCCCGTGCCCATCCCTGAAATGTCAGCAATAAAATGATAATCATGATTTACAGAGTTAGCATCGATGAAATTTTTCGAATGCCAGCCGCTTTATTAGATGTCCTGGCTGTCAAATGTCCTTGTTCCAACTGTCACGCGACATTTTATTAGCATATTAATTATTGGGACTTCCACTTCGGCAATTAAACGCTCCAGCGAGCGTTTCCACTTGCCAACTTTGACACCTGCTAATTCGCTTTGGGCCCCGAGGCAGAAGGAAAGAAAGAACCAAAAAAAAAAACAAAATAGGAAAGAGAATAAAAACTTTTCATTTGTTTGGCCAACGAGCTCAAGGAAACCTCATTAATCTTTGTTGGCCCACTTTCGAGCAGGACGAGGTGTAAACACAAACAAATGTCCTTTTTATGGTAATTGCACAAAGTTACATTTGTTCTTTTTATTGTCATTGCTTTATTTTTTTGGGTTTTGTTTGGGGGATTCCTTGTATTTGTTATCGATAAAATTTAATTATTTCTGCATAAGAAAAACCTAATTAAAATGCAGCTGATTTTTGTTGCGTTGCGTTCTTAAAGGGCACTGAAGGGGGCGTGGCAGACCAGCATGTGTGGGCGTTTGGGGAATACCCCCAACCGAACAAATTCCCGAGCGGGCGGTAAACTCATTTGTATAAACTAATTGAGAGATTTGTGCGGCAAAGCCAACTTTATTTTATGATGTGTCTCTCATTAGCAATTAAACCGAAGCACACACACCCACACACACACACCCACACACACACACACACACACACATGTGGATAATGGCACAATAAAATTTGGCTGATTTGCCAAAATGCCAATGCAATTGCGGACAGTGGGCACTTGGAGGCCGGCGGGGAGCTCAGCTGGCCGCTAGGGGGCGCTTTCGCAGAACTAATTGCTGCATTCAAATAATACGCTGCGAAATTAAATAGTTTTGGTGTTGGCACAACTAATTATAGCTGAAATAATCTAATATTTTGCGACTATTATACCAGCAATTGGAATAAAATGAGTAAATGTGATTAGGAGGAGGGTGCTCGACTAACAGATACCCTGTAACCAGCTGCGATAATTAACAGTCGAGTTTATTATCTGCAGCTTCTGTAGTATCTCAAGTATGCGAATTAAAATCGCTGCTGCATTTAGATATTTATCGATCTTGGTAATTGATATTCCATCTGCATCTGGTAAAAGAATATCTAAATTCTGATTTGAGTTTGCTTTTGAAATTCCCTTTAATTGGAAAAATTCTTCGGGAAAAAGTGGGAATCATTTTGATTACATTTTTAATTTCTGATATGCTAAACGTGAACTTAAATTTTACCTTTTAAATTTTAACGAAAGACCCGGAGCTGGACATCAATTTCTAGAAAGCAGAGCATGTGATCGATAATTTAAAGTTAAGCGAATGTTTAGTTTTAAAAATAATTAGCTTCATTAAACCCTCTTAACCCCTTTTCAATGGTTAACAAGTCACAGAAAGTGCAGCAGTTATTTCAAGTTGAAGTTTAAGTAAACCCGCTTTTGTGCACTATTCCCAGAACAGTCTATAAATGATGCACAAGTATCCAGTGCTATTTATTTACTTGGTTACTTTCCAAGTTTGTAACTGCAACCTACACATAATAATAATAATAATGCTAATTTGTCTACTTTATTTACCGCCTTAAAATCACAATGAAAGCACCTTCAAATCCGCCCTAAACCACCTTTAAACAGCATTGAGCTAAAAACCAAGTCCCTTTGTATCTACGTTAATGGACAAATAGATAATGGAACTTTGGAAATTGTTTTACAGACAGACGCAGCCCCCCCCCCCCGTCCCCTCTTACCCCACCGGTTAATTGCGTCCTTGTTATCTGAGTGTGTCCCATATGAGAAGGGCTAGCGGGCGGGGGCGGGGGCGGGGGGCGTGGCGAATGGGTTTATTGTAATTTTTGGTGCAACATTTTGTTAAAATATGACATATTTTATGGCTCAGAGAGAGAGAGAGCGGGCTTTTATCTCATTGCTCGCATGGGTAATTTGCATTTGCAGAAGACAAAGACAAGGAAAACTCGCATGTGCGGCGAATGTGATTAAATGAAATGGAATTGGTCCCATTTGTACTTTATTAGGGTTAGGTTACGTTACGTAAGGTAATGTTGCGTTATTAGCGCAGCTAATGAGGCTGTTTAGTCGCTTAATGAAATGGAACTCAAGGCACAACTCCAACGGACTCATATAGGACTGGTGCAGAGTCCTTCTCGAACTTTGTCTGATTGATTTCGTGCTGTTTTTGGGGCTGTTTTTTTTCTTCTTTTTTTTTGGGCCAAGCATTTCAAATTGCAAAATATGCGCGGAATTTTTGGTACTCCGGGTGCCTCCTCCTCCTCCAACTCCGCCCCAGCCGCCTGCGCTGTGGCGTCTTTTTTTGCGATCGAAAACTGAAATATGTTCAATCGGTTTTTGTTTGATTGTCTGCGTTGTCTCTGCCCGGACCCTTTGTTCCACTTTTGTCGAACGCTGAAAGCGTGTGGAGCGATCGGGGGCTCGACGCAGGTGAATCTCGGCAAAAGTATCTCGCTCGATAAATTAAATCAAATTTTTTACATTTTTGTGCATGTTTAACGCGTGCAAGGAGCGAGCCCAACAAATACAACAAACATATAAAGCAAAGGGACAACAAACGAAACTTTTTATCAGCGTTTAGAGCAGCTTTTTTCACTGCCGTTTCTTGCGGGCTGATTGAGCAGAGCGGAATTCGCTGATTTTCTTACAGTAGTTTTGTTTTGACGGTAAAAACTTATCTATTACTGCGCTGATGTCTGCCTGATTTGTCCAGGGATTTCATGGACCCGACTGAGAGGAACCCGAAGAAGGCTTGAATTTGTTGATTGAGGAGTTCGTCAATGATGAATCATAATCGCATAACTGCCTTATATATTTTGTACTTTTGCTTCAGATACTCCTTTCTCAAATTAAACAAATCATCTTTAACTTTCTACAATCCTATATCTTTTCTATTTTGCAATCCCAACTTAGGACAAATGTAGTCAATAAAAATGATGATTAGGTAGTCCTAATGGCATTTAAAAATTCTCACTCGAACTTTTGATCGATTTTGACAAAAATGTCAATATTTACCAAAATCGCGAATATTTTATAATAAAAAGTTTTGAATGGGGATGGTTTCTATAGACTTTTATGAGTCAAAAGAGGTATATCTTTCCGATATAGATATAGGCATTTAAAGTGTTTTACAAAGTTAAATTACGCATACATATCTCGAGAAATAAAGGTCATATATCCGAGTGATAAGCCTTCAGGACTATCTATTGGCATTCAAAAACTCTCATTCTCAATTTTGACCAAATTTGCCAAAAATGGCAAAACAACAACTTTTACAATTTTTTTAATACTGATCGATTCTATACGCCTCATCTTATATCTTCTTACGCAAAATGAAATGTTACTTTACCTATTGTTTCAACTGCTTCCCCAATCTGAAATCAAACAAAATTAATCTTTATATATTATATTTTTAACCAGCTTTCCGAGAGCCCTGGACTTGCTTCAAATATTCTATTTCAAGTTCGAACTGAGTTTTGCCTGCAAGCAGTTGCCCTTTGTAATCCTCCTTATTTCCCGTCAACTGGCTGGCCATATCCTTTTGGCACAATGCCTTATCAGCTCACATCTCCGCTTTCAACTCAATTGTAGTTGTGCTTTCTAATCAAATAATCTCTTCACACCCGGGTTTTTGGCGCCTTCAACTTAAACAGTTCTTGGCTTCCGTCAGCCCCCCCGGCCCCCTTCCTGGCGATTATCCCCAGAGCGTTGGCTTTCATGTGTGTCATCGGAAATTGCTTTGGCAATTTCTTAACTCGTTCCCTGCCCCGCCCCCTTCTAACCATTGCTAACACGCCTCATGATTGCCGTAGCACGCGCTCGCTAATAAACCCGGCCTCTCGGAGTGTAACCCTTGCGGGGCAGAGGCGGGGGCGGGGGCGTGGCTGGGCGTCGTATCTGGGCATGTCATCGCTCAAATAAATGTGAAAATGCTAATTTAACCCTTTTTATTATTCATAGTCTTACAGTCGGGCGAATCTTTGTCTTGTAGTTGCGACGATATCATCATGGATGATAAATTCCTTGCTCGGCCGCCTCGATTTGCATTTCTCTCTCTCTCTCTCTCGCTCTCTCTCTCCCTCTCTCTGGGGATCAACCTTATTTCAGCTCATCTCGTGACAATGTTGCAGTTTTGCTTATTAAGACATTTGTCAACTTAATGTCAAGCCATTTAGTTAAGTTATTAAAGTGCGGATCAAGGAATCGACTAATGAAATTCTTCGTTCATTTTTTACAGCAATTCGTTGGCCTCAACCTCCCCCACCCCCTCCCCCCCCACACACACACATCCCTAATAGAGACGCACACGCCCCAACACGTGGCAGCCTCACGGCGTTGCCACCACATGAAATTTTTGCCTCGAATTTCATGTGAATAAGATTCGAATTAGATGTGAATCAAACGAATCAAACGAATGCCACGGCGACGCGTGTGTGTCAATCAAACAGGAATCTATTGTGAATAATTTACTTATGACGTTCACGAACCTTGACATCTTTATTGAATTTAACGCCGCTTTTTATGCTCCAATTTTTTGAGGGCATTTTATGCGCTTGCGGTGGATAATGTTCCATATACATATGTAGGTATGAGGAGTTTATACATTCAGTTACTATACTTAAACTAATTTTGTATATTTGTTATATTTTTATTAAATCTTATAATAAAATAAATTATTAAATAAAATATAAAAGTCCAATTGAATTTTTATACTTTTTCTAGAGTTAATAATTTTTGGGAACAAGAAGGGCATTTTCCTAAAACAGTTCTTTCTATATTTCTCGTTTTCTTTAATAACGAACTAAACCAAAGCTTAAAAAAATGTCCTTAATTTTAAGCTTGCAGTAAGTTTCTAATAAATAAATCAGCAAGTCTACAAAATTCGTTTTAAATGAAACAAATTTATTTTCTAAATACCAAATTGGCAAAATCAATATTAATTGCTCGCACAACAGTCAGCTGAGAAGGAAAATTCTTCTTTAAACTAATTTCTATCTTTTCTTCTAAATAGCCAATTGAATTCCTCTTTTTCGGTAAGCTGGCGAAATCGATATTAATTGCGCTCTAAATCAAATCTCGTGGTCCACTTAGCCGGCTTTAAGAGCGCTGTTCGACTTCATTTGGCGGCGATGCGGCGAGAACTCAGTGCCTACAAGGATTGCCCATTAAAAATGTTAATTAGTTGCACAAACATTGAGCATCGGTGATTGCAGCAACAACAGGGGGCGGGTGGGGGGTGGGGGGAGGGGGGACGGGGAAGGGAGCAAGTCTCGTGTGCGTGGAATTTGAAAGACACACGACCAGTCGCTGGCTGTGGCACAGCCAGTGGCATCCACGGGAGCCGCGGCATCCACGCGGACATGGCCAACGTCTTGGCCGACATCGCGTGTATGCAAATTGATTCGGCTGCTGCAGTCGAGGTTGTCCCCAATTGAATGGCAATTAAGATAAATGTTCGCAGCATGTCCGCACTTAAGGCCCGAATGCCGCGGCCGCAGACAGCCCGACGCTCTGCTCTTAAAGTGCCGCGCAGCGAAAGTCGGGCCAATAATTATTAACTAATTTCTTTGACACTTTGAACTTTAAGCTGCAGCATTTCAGGTTCTCTGACCCGGCAACCTCCCCGGCAGTCCCCGGCTCGCAATTCGAGATGCTCGTCACGTTTGCGACGGCGTCTGAGCCAAAATCGATACGCGGCCCGCACCGGACAGAGGCCAAAACAACAAAAAGGTGGCAGAACAGCTG